>CM068551.1:25165474-27565474 GCA_035048495.1 Euptelea pleiosperma | reverse complement strand
ATGTAACTTGGTAAGAGGCTTCAAGTGGAGCAACTATTTCTAACGTTTGGTTGATAGGGCTCCTCTCTTTCCTCTTCTCGAAAAAAAAAATCAATCAGCTTGAAAGGGCCGCGTAAATAGCTCGTATCACGAAGCAGACTCTCTTCCCTAACTTTGTACCTTGTCCGCCTGTTTTACATAAATTTTTCTAGTTAGTGATTAATATTTAAAAGAAAATTATTTGAATTTGTCCTTGTTTCCCATAGAAATCTGTGAGATCATTCTCATGCTTTCCCTGGAAGAGGGGCCAGATCACTGACATAAAATACAGTGTCCATGCA
Organism: Euptelea pleiosperma; assembly: GCA_035048495.1. Classification (NCBI taxonomy): domain Eukaryota; kingdom Viridiplantae; phylum Streptophyta; class Magnoliopsida; order Ranunculales; family Eupteleaceae; genus Euptelea; species Euptelea pleiosperma. Next base: position 27,565,154 of record CM068551.1, on the reverse strand, counting down.
CTACTACATGGTGACTCGTCCCATGGTGTTTTAAACAATCCCAAGCAGAACAAGTGATAGGGCAGTTTCATTGCTTGTGAAAAGTTTTAATAGGGAGTATCACTTGGTTGCTTGAATTGTATTTTCTGTTTCATGCTTTTGGATATGTATGTTGCTTCTTTTAACATGGAGTCGTCTCTGGGGAATGTGTTTTTGGTGCTTTTACAGGTCTTGTCCCCTGAAATGAGCTTAGCCACAGTTCGAGCTTATATATGGAAGAAGCCTGACGACTTGGTCCTCAATTATAGAGTGTTGCAAGGCAGATAATTCTGTAGCACAACTAAGAGGGTGAGTGCTACCTTGATTGATTTTGCAAAACTATTCTACGCTGGTGTCATCTTATTCTGGACAGCAAAATTTATGTTATTGCTTCTTCCATCTTAGGTACCCATATTTAAGAAATCAGACTAGGCTCGAATATATTTTCAGTTCCAATTTTTTTTTTTTTAAGAAAAGACATATCATACAATAGGATTGTTTTTGAGTTTAACTTGGCTGAGTCAATGAACTTAGCAATTTTCATTTATTAATCGGTTCAAGGAATTCATTGATTGGATGATATTTTGCTATAGAATCAAACTTCAATCTCAGAACATGAAATCCTTATAAAACTGTGTCAACTCGGATAACCTCAGTTCTTTGTTGCTCACTTGTTGTAGATGCTTGTTGGGTCAGAGTTGCTGGCCGATGGTAATGGAGGGGGTTCTTCTGCGGGAGTGTAAAATACTTAAATGTTAATTGATTTTTCAGGGCTATTTATTGCTTCCTTGTAAATCTGGAATGCTGATCGATCGATAATGCTACCGATGTTCTCCCCAAAGTTTCAGGGAACTAACTTGGGGTCAATGTCCTAGTTCAATGGGTGGTATTTGCAATTTTTTGTTTGCATGGCATGCATGCGGGCAGGGTATTCTTGGTGAGAATGAAGGTGCTATTTGTTGGCTAAGAGCGAAGGATTAAGACTGAAGCAGTGAACTCAATGAGATGGACGAATGAGAAAAGCTCGAAGTCTCCGGAGGAGCCAAACTTAAGATTATAATGATGATATCGAAAGCGGTGTAGATGCGATTCTGTGGGGTACCTAACAAACACTCTTAGGTGTTAATTAAAATGGTCTTCGAAAAATAAAACAGTTTCGTTAGTATCGAAGCGAGTCATTGAATATTTATCTTTATTTTCTCTGCATCTGCATTTTCATATTGTGAGTAGAGATGTGTACTGTCTCTCTATAATTTGTTTTTGACTGAAGGGTATGAAATATTATATTAAGATCAAAGTGTGTTTCGCCATTGCTGGTTGCCAGTCCTTAGGTTCTCAACCTTTTTAATTTCTTTTTTTATTCCCTGGTTTTGAGTCACATTTGTGAGAACATAATCTTTTTGGTGCAATGCAAACCCAGAAAAAAAAAATCTACTTCAGATGCTTATGATCATTGAATGATTGAATTTTGATTCGATTTAGTCTTGTTTGTGGAATCCATTGAATAACAGGTCATACTGCCGTAGTTCATAATATGTTATTCCACATTGAGGGGGGCAAGTGACCCGGATATTGAAATGCCCAGATAAATGATTTTGGTGAGTTAACTCTATGGCAAGTGGCTCTTTAACTATAAGTGCCAGAACGCAATGGATCAAAATGCGCCATGATCAAAATATTTCTCCTCTTTTCGGGAGAATTTTTGAAGCAGAAGCGACGATCATGCGTCCAATCATATTGCACCAGGTACAGCAGGGTTAACCTGGCACCACATCATTGCCCCTACACAGGTTAACCTGGCACAATATGATTGGGTGCATGATCCCTGCTTCTAAATTTCCGCTGCTTCAAAAATTCTCTCTTTTTTGGCGGTTAAGCGTGGGATAGCATGACTATTTCCTACCAGGATAATTGTAGTGTCCGACTATGTTGGGATATAAAAAGCATCCATCACCAATAAAGTCATGCCATGTGTACCCAAAGAAACTTGGAGACCATGCCAATCGGGTTTCCCTGTGTTTTGTGTGTGTACACAAAATGGTAAAATACCGATGCATCAGCACCTATACAGTGCACCACACATTGAGGCTCTGCTTGGTTTGCTGTACTGGGATGCATTTTGTACTTCAGTGCAAATGCGGTGAGTTGCATTGCAGTCACTTACCACGGTTTTTGGGCTGCACATGCTTGCATCCATTTTCTTAAAAAGTTTGCAAGGGCTTGGCAATCACTTGCATAGCAACTCATTTGCACACCCCAAACCATGACAAGTGGGTGGCATTGCATCCGATTTGCATTGAACCAAGCAAGGCTATCCGTGGACGTAGTCGCCACCGGAGACGAACCACATAGGTATGGTAACTCCCATTTATCTTTTGTTTATTCTTTAGATTATTATCCTTCTACCCTTTAACGGTAGTCGCCCGGGAGGGAAGTTGGTGCGGCAAGAACAAACAATAAGCAACCTCAAAAATAGAAACGTGAAACGGGTGGGAAACGTCAGGCACATACACAGTTACTACGGAACGTCAAGTCACGTGCGTTATAAAATTGTCTCGCATAGGAACAAGCCAAAAAAAAAAAAAAAATGAATACTAGTAGATAGAACTAGATATAAATCGATCTGAATCTACGGCGATCTCTTGTGAAGGCTCCAAGTGGCTAACACGATCAGCAATATGAAGATGAGGGACCCGTTCAGAGAAACGGCGATGGAGGCTGCCACGTGGTGACAGAAGTGTCCAAACACGTTACATACCTTGTTCCACTGCGTGTGCGAGTTCCCTTTATAGCCGATGAGACCGATAGCAGCAGCTGCCCCATTGCCAGCGAAGAGCAGCGCCACCATCACCAGATCTAGGACGATGAGCATCAACTCCAAACCATTTGATCCCACCCGATTCGTGATCGATAAGATCAGAGAGAACATTGCGTAAGCACACGCTATGATGTTTGACACCAAGAAAAATCTAGCAAGGCAAGGAAAATCGTTAGTTATAACGGTTGGTTAATGAGAGATATTGCCAGCTAGACAACGACGATAATGGGGCCTACTTGTGTCGCATCACTGATCGGTAGGCGATCTCGATAATTCAATTCTAAGTTTCTAACATGCAACTAGCCTGCACCTATAGGATGCACCTCTATGTCTATTTTTGGAAGTTTCACTCGCTATGGGTGATCCAGACGGGCTGTTCTTTGATGCAGAAAAGTCCATCAAATTGCAACGTAGTAGACTCGTTTGGGCCCACTTGCCCCGTAAATGTTTGGTCCACACTGATGAACCTACACACCAAAAATAAACGTGATTGGTGATTTCTAGCCGTAGGATTTGAGCACTTTTTCATCATGGGCTTTATGAACCAGTCTATGTCTTGGTTTTAAGCCCATGATGAAACAGTGCTCAAATCCAATGGCAACAAATCACAAATCACACTGATTTTTGCTGTGTGGGTCCACCAAGGTGGAGGCCTACATTCATGAGACCAGTGGGCCCTAAAATTGAGGGTTTTCTGCATCAAAATTTTGATATAGAACTCTGTAATCTGTATCATAGATTTCTTCGATCCGGACTCCCCACATATGATTCACACACCCACAAGAAAAGATAGAAATTAAGAAAAAAAAACTGAGAAAAGTAAAACTAAACGTATGGATATCCTTACACGAACGCAGACAAATATTGCCACTTAGCGGTTGCTTCGACATAGATCGGCGGTAGGTTAGGGAAGATGGTAAACGGAACCATTTTAGTTTCCTTGTTGACTCCCATGACAATTACAGGCACCAGAGTCGTGACAATGGCCAGAAAACGAAGGAGTAAGTCGGATGTCCTCCTCACGGTTCTGTAGTTCGCTACCTTAACGTCGCTCCCTCGACTCCGGATCACTTCCGTTCCATCCATACCGGGAGCGAATGAGGTTTCCATTATCGCCCGCTGATCACAATAAGAGTGATCGAGAGAGATAACACAATGTCAATGAGGGGAGACGAAGAGAGATGAATGGTCGTAAAGTTGGAGAGGAATGGCAGTATCTGTGCAACGCATGCAATTAATGAGCTTTGGCCTTGTTAGCGTTAAAGACCAAAATAATAATTATAAAAAGACAGATGATCCGTGTGGAGTAAAACTTCTATCAAAAGAAATCGTAAAGCACACAATCACAAGCCAATGAGTTTTCGGCACGTACACTAGTGTTTTTGCCAATGTGCTTTTGCTTTTAGGTGTACGTGCCGAGAACTCATTGGCTGTGATTGTGGGATTTGCAATCCGATTGTGACAGAAGTTTTACTCATCCGTGTGGGGAAATGGGGGTTATTGAATATTTGAATGTACAAGACGTGAAGGTAGGAAGAGGGAAATAAGTGCGCATGGGGAATAGCTGGTATGGAACTTTGCTAGAGTGCGCGGTGTTACTCTTCTTTCGAGACGAATTTTGCTGACCGACCTCAATGTGAGTCACGTGGCATATTCTTAAAGAACGCTGATTGGATGGATGTTTGGCCAATCCCTACGTGGACCTACAAACCAAAAATCAGCCTGATTAGTGATTTCAAACCCTTGGATCTTTGTACTTCAAATAATGGTCAATAATGCTCAAATTCCATGGTTAAAAATCAACCCTTGAAACACTCCAATCCAACGCTTAGAAATCACTAATCAGTCTTAATTTTTTGGTCTGTATGTCCATCTAGGGTTGGGCCAAACATCCATACGGTCAGAAATCTCTAAGACTATGCCACATAGGTCACATTGTCCAACGTGATGTCCATGTGGGCCTTACCACCGGATGTAAAAGCAGGGAAAAAAATTTAGAAGCAGAGGACTTTGGATGCAGAGGACTCTCGTGGTCCTACATAACTCAATCTTTTGGGCCCACTAACCGCATGATTGAGTACCCAAAAACTATGCAAAATACATACTTGGATAGGATCCAATGGGTAGAATCAATCCTAAAAAAATACTAAAATCTATTGCTAGAGAAAACCAATCAGACTGATTTTTGGTTGGTGGGCTAACCATCCATGCGGTTAGTGCAGGGCCACGAGGCCCTTTCCTAAAAACAGGGTGTAAGAAAAGTGGGGGATATGCTGACAAGTGAGTTATGAACCTATTAAAATAGAGATGACTCCATATATTTATTATTTATATCAGCATGGTCCTCCATTTCCGCTGCATTTCGGAAGCTGTCCACGCAATGCAATGTATATAGTTATGGGCCTTATGGCCCATTTGCGCTGCATTTCGGATCCTGTACGCCAGGTAGCTACCCAACTCGCACACTACCTCGGTCACCATGTGCTCCTCCTTGAAGTCAGTTTTTGTATCAATTGTCTCCTCCTCTTATAAGCTTCATAAAAAAGGAGCGAGATCTTATCTCCCAAATGGACGATGGATCTCAGCCACTCACACTTGATTTTGGCAAATACTTTGTCGGAGAGTGCTGAGGGCACGGGCCACCCACTATCCTATATAAGTAGGGGTGTCAATGGATCGGTTCCAGTACGGAAGTCAAGGAACCAAGAACCGGAACCTATTATGTTCAGGTGTGATTGTTTTCGGTTTTTATCGGTTTTCGGTTACGATTCTCCCATTGGGCATCGGGTACTTGTATGTTATATAATAACGTGAATAAATAAATAAAATGAGTTTTGTATTTTTTTTTTTTTAAACTTGATATCTTTAACAATAATATATACGTCAGTTCCAAGTCCTATATGTTTTGATTCCGGTTCGGTTTACATACTAGGGTGCCAAGAACCGGAACCTATTATATACATCGGTTCTGGGTCCTATTTGTTTCGGGTCTTTTTAGTTTCGGTTCTGAAATAGCTAATCCTAGAATTGGGATAATCGAGACCGGTTCTTATAGAGTATCAGTTAATCGAGTACAAATTGACACCCCTACATATAATAATTATTTTTATCGTTTTTTTAATTTTCATAAGATATATGTGGCAAATGAGCAGACCAATCTAAGTAAAACTTAATTTCAGTACTAAAAGCTTAAAGTGCTTAATTTATGTATTGAAAGATTAAGTTCTTAATTTTTGTAAATTTAGATTGTTTGATAAAAGCCCTCGTGTATGAAAATTAAAACAACGGCATATTCGGTATTTTAAAATATATATTAGGACATTTAGTAAGTCTTCTTATGGAGACAACTTTAATACAATGGCATATTGAGTATTTTGAGAGAATCTTAGAATCTTTTTAAAGATTCTATCATTTATTGTAATTATGCCCATTGAATCTTGGCTTTCCTTGTTCATATGCACCACATGTATGGAGATCAATTGTAGGCCACATGAAGTATTGGACTTATTTTCATGGGTTGATCTTAACTCTGGGAATTTGAGGAACAAAGATACAAAGGTTTGAAATCACTAATCAAGCTGATTTTTTGGTTTGTAGGTCCACCTAGGGATTGGCCAACCATCCATACGGTCAGAGTCTTCTAAGAGTGTGCCACGTGGCTCATATTGTGTCCTATAACAGGTGCCGGTCAAAAAAGGCCGGTCCTTGTAGCCCGACCCTTAGATATTCATCGCACCAAAATAGTACCTCTCGCGAGTGTGGGATTGTCTTTTAACATGTGAGTGATTGTAGGATCGTCTTTAAAAGACGTGGCAAAATAAGAGAGTTTGAACTGAAAGGGTAGTTTTTGGGAGATAGTATGGATCAAGTGACAAATATGTATTAGGGAAATTTTAGTCGCACCCCACGAATTGTGAGGGCAACCTGACCTGTTGAAAGCACCCACGAATTGTGTTTCAATTTGTTTAATTTATGAAAATACCTTCCACAAGTTGGACTCGAGATCACAGCCAGTGCAACTTCATACAAGTGTTTTTGTGACCTCCGTGGCACACTCTTAGAGGACTCTGACTGTATGGATGATTGGCCAATCCCTAGGTGGATCTACAAACCATAAATCAGCATGATTAGTGATTTCTAGGCGTTGGATTTGAGTTATGGGTCGATTTTAACCGTTAAAATTTGTGCATTATTGACCATTATTTGAGGTACAAAGATCCAAAGGTTTGAAATCACTAATCAAGTTGAGTTTTTATTTGTAGGACCACCTAAGGGTTGGAAAAACATCCATACGGTCAGAGTCCTTTTAGAGTGTGTCGTAGCTCATATTGCAGCTGTCGTCAAAGTTCTACTCTCAAAACATCATATCTATTATTCGTCAACATAATTGTTAGATGGATTTAAAAAACAACTTAGGGGCGGGCGAAACCATGGTTTTAAAACCGGTCGTTTAAACGGTATGGCCCAAGCCCGTTTCCGTTAAAACCGTTTAAACACGTTTTGACGCTGTTAATTTAATGGCCTTTTTTTTTGTTTTAACGGCCATTAAATTCTGATTTTTTTTGTGAAAAAGGTCGTTAAATCCGTTAAATTCCGTTGAAATCTGTTAAATTCCGTTAAATTCCATTTTTCTCCAAAAAATTCCCATTTTTACCCCTGGCCATTTCAATCCGTTTTAACGGTAACACCCCCAGTTCGTTAAACCGTTAAAACGGCCTCCTTTAAACCTTGGGCGAAACATCCAAACGGTCGTTGGTCTCTAAGAGTCTGCCACGTGGTTCATACTGTGGTCCCTCGTCAAAGTTCCATAAAGATCATGAGTAGGGGCATTTTGGTACGTTCCTTATAAAACAAGCGTTAGCTTAGTGATTGGCGCGGCCTTTTAAGAACTCGTCATTTAAACTGAAAGTGTGGACGAAAATCGAAAGTCGAACCAGAGAATGAATCGAGTGGCCAACGAAGCAAAGAAGCTCAGTTGCGTCTCCCACCAAAATCACTGTCACACACGCCACTCGTCCGTACAGGTAAGAATCACAAACAAACAAACTTTTTTTTTTGTTCTTGCGGGATCAAATTAACAGTCCAGATTTCAGTCTCACTAGCGTCCAATCTCTCTTTTTCCAATCTGTCCTTTTTCCCCCATTTTTCTCCGTTCTCACTTTTTTTTTGAGTTTCATCAATCAAATAAAGCTTCTGGAATCTGGAAATTTCACATTTTTTCTGGAGTTTAAGTCAATTGTTTTTTTTTCCTGTTTTGTTTGAGCCAAATTTAGGTGAGAGAAGTGAGATTTGTTTCATTCAGAGCGATTTCTGGTGTATACTAACTATACTGAGTTCCCTTTAAAGCTCCTGGTCTAGAGGTTACAAAGCTCTTCAGAGTCTCTTCAAAATCCTAGTTTTCAATCCCTTACACTGCAGAATCCATGGTGTCGATTGTCCCCTTTTTTTCTTCTTCTCGTATTCGGATTTTGCCCTCTTTTCCAGTAATTTCTGAGTCTGAATTTCGTCCTCGAATTCGAGTTCGGACTTCAGCCAGTGAAAATTCGACTTTATTGTCTTCGGATTCGGTTCCGACGATTGGCGCTTCTTTTGTTACAGAGAAGGAGGGAATTGGGTCTGGAGTTGATGGAGGGAATGGTCAATTGGTATCTGAAGTTGAGGAGAAGAAGACGGGGATGGATGAAGGTTCGGAAAGGTTGGAAGTGTTGTGGGAGGATGGGTATGGGACTGCTACTGTGAAGGATTACCTTGATATAGCGAGCGATATGATAAGGCCTGACAATGGGCCTCCTCGGTGGTTTTGTCCTGTTGAGTGTGGGCGTCCGATAAAAGACTCTCCCGTTCTTCTGTTTTTGCCTGGTAACTCTTGCCCACCCTACTGTAGTTGACGATCTTTGACGTTGATCCTGAGCTGCTAAGTTTTTGTTGACAAGAGATGAATTTTAGGCAATTTTTTTTTTATCTTTTGCGCATTTTGGTGTTGTTTATCCATGGAGACTTATCTATCCATTCTTCAATTATGTTTAATTGTTTTTAAGGTTTATCTGGGATGGTATTTTATCTTATTTTTTTCTAGAATTAGTGGTTTTGGAGCTTTGGATATTGGATGCTGATGTTTTATGAGTTGAGGTGTGCAGGAGTGGATGGCGTTGGGTTGGGACTCATTTTGCATCATAAAACTCTTGGAAGGTAAGCTATTGTTATGTGAATGGACTAACAAATTCATATACACATGCAAACAAGTAATATCCTATGAACGTGAATATCTGTATACCTGAGAAGTGGGAAATGATTTTTTAGTTCTTTTGGAGAAAGAACTACTAATTAATGGTTTAAATGTCATCCAATAAAATGAGTACTGTATTTTGGATTGGCTATTTGGTACAATGCTGTGTTTTGCCTGTGTTGCATTTTTCTTCTTCTTTTTGATTGTTAAATATGTAAACATTGAATATTACCTTGATACCGGCATCATGAATACTGCAAACTCTAAAAAGGGACAGTTCCGTCCGTAGATGTTAAAGGAATTTGCTCTTGTACTTCTCCAAAGTAGATTGGTACAATACATTCACTGCAAGCAAAAATTCCTGATAATTAAACTTCATCCTACAAACATTTTGCCCTTGTTTGGACTTTGGATTGTGAATTGCTTTGGCTCTTTGAACTCAATTTGTGACTTAATAGGTTAAAACTAGTTATGTAAATTTTATCTATGTTTGGGTTTTAGGCTACTTATTTTGTTATAATCTATGACAGCTTTGCACCAAGTAAGTTCAGCCAACCTTTATTTGGCAGTCATGAACTCATGATGTACTGTTTGGTAATATAGTAGGGTTCCATCTTGTTCGCCATCCATCCAATTTTTTCTCATCCAATTCTCCATCATATACTTGTGTATAGACGCCAATCCCATCTTGAACTCTTCATCAACATGATATCCTGACCGAATCATAGGTAGAACATTCAGTCTATATATATATATATATATATATATATATATATATATGGGTCAGGATCGGAGGACAACATTTTTGACAACAATTTTGGCGTACCCACATGGAAGATGAATCAATAGCTGATTTTTGGGGAGGATTGTCTCCACACAATATAGATCACCCCTACAAAAAATCAGCACATTCTGATATTTCTAACCCATCAAATGCGGTTTTCAAGTTAATGATAAAAATAGACGATCCATAATTCTTCAACTTGTAAGCTGGTCTACGAACATCAGAATGATTTGAATTTTTGTGAGGATGATCTCCTCACCATAGAGACTATCCTCCCCAAAAATCATCCCACTCCAAAACTTCTAATTTATATATTGGCCGCACCAAGTTTTTGTTGTAAAAAATGTTGTATGAAAATGTTGTCCCCGGATCCTGACCCTCTATATATATATAGGCTGGGATAGAATGACTCATGCTATTCTTACTAATAGATTACTAATGGGTGTGGGCTCCACATGCAGATGAGTTAAGAGCTGATTTTTGGCAAAGATGATCTCCTCACCATGGAGATCATCTTCAACAAAAATCAGTAATTTTTAATACTTCTAACCCTATCAAATATGTTCCTAAATTTAATGGTGAAAATGGATGGTCCAAAATTTTTCAATTTGCAATCCACTTTTCACAAGGCTGCAAATGTTGGAATGGGCTGATTTTTTGTGTGGTTGATATCCATGTTGAGAAGAATATCATCACAAAAAATTAGCCGTTTTTGGTGATGACACTGCCCTATGTTTTTGGTGATGCTTTTGTGGAGGATGGAACACACCATCCTTTTTTAGTGATGTGACGCTGTCGTATGTTTCAGGATGTGTGGACATGCATATTTGTGCTGATATGTGTTGCCACTACGAAAAACTCTAAACGTGTCATGTCATTGCTACATAGTTGACAGATAACAAAATAACTTCTCTTTCTTTAGTTCTTCTTCTTCCTCGTTTTTTCTTTAAAGAGAAGGCTACAATAAGAGGAAGTGGAGAGAAGTGAGCTACATTACCACATGGAAGTCGTGCACATGTGGGTATCCAAACCCCACATGCCCCTCTCCTGAAAATCTTCGGATCAATATGAAAAATAAAAGGTATTTTTGTAACACTTCCTTGAAAACTGAAAATCCTTAGTAATACCCTCCTATATTTTCAAACTTTAGGAATACTCCCCTTGTTCCAGTCTAACTGTCATTGACTACGTTAAAGCGCGACTTGTATCACTTGCCGTTAGCTGTTTTTGCAATATTTTGATCTTCCATGGGTGCATTAGGGGAATGTGGTGCAAGCCACGTTTTAAAGTGAGTTAATGACGGTTAGACTAGGTCAAGGGCGAGTGATACAAGAGACTATAGTAAACTAAAAATAAATTGTTAGTTTCTATTTGTTATTAGTGGGTGAATATTTAATTATTTTTCTCTTATTTTTTTTTTTTTTTCATATTTTCTATTTTATACTTTAACGATTTGGAAACAATTGTTAGTTTACTATATTCAAGCCGTTCGGTTACCATATTTTATTATGAACCAATTAGTCTATCATCTGTTCTGTATCATGCCTATTGCTCATGCTTTTACCCTTCTGCAACACTGGTGAAATCATTAACATGGCTGCTACATATCTTGAAAATTTGCATTACAATGCCGTTCTTGGGGATTAATTTGGCACTTTCATGTATACTTTTCTAGACTTTGTGTTAGTTGTAAAGGAATTTTTTTACAAAATTTTTAATTTAGAATTTGCATTGACTGCAGAGTTTTTGAAGTTAGGTGCTTGCATATTCCTGTTAATGATCGGACGCCATTTGAAGGTTTGATCTTTATCTACTTTTTACTATTTCCAAAGTTTTCCTTGTGAGTATAAATTGATCATCTAGCATTTATCTATTCCGTCCTTGTCCTGATTTGACGTTAGGTGTGTATCAAATGGTATGCTATATTTTGAAGTCGTTAACAAAATTTTCAACTAAAATATAACTAATTGGTCAATTATTGACTTAAAGCCCTGTAGAAGGTCACAACTTCAAGGTACTTAGTGCAAAATGCAAATTCATGTTGCTGCTTACAATGAGTACATTTACGAGTTCCATGTCTTCTACTGCGGCTTCCACGATCTCTACCACTTGTCCGACACAATGACTGGTAAAGGTGCCTCTCCCTAATACTAGAAAATTACTCAAAGCTGCAAGTGCAAAATTATCAATTTTTGTGGCATTAGTGGAAGAGCGAAATTTAAACACCTGTGATTTGCTCTGGAAAGCTCGAGAGAAACTAATACCCGCTATTTACTCATGGTGGACCTCAGAGAACAAGTCACGATGATTTCGAGAAAAATGTCATAATTAGCATCGTGAAATGCATTATGACGACCTAGGGAAAATGTCATAACGAACTTGGCAATGTGTCACGACAACCTCGGGAAGCATGTCAGGACAAATTATAGGAACCGGCGATTTGTCTTGAGACAAAATACACCATGTTGCAAAAACTTCTCATCTGTGGCATGCACATACATACATAGATGCCAAGCTTATTCCTTCAATTTACATGACCTGTTGCACATCCACACATAGTATAGGTGGTAGGAACCACTGCAAAAGGGAAAGAAAAAAAGATGGGAAAACCTAGGGTTTCATGACCAGACCCTAGGTTATTATTTCTCACCATAAAGAAGGAAAGAAAAATATAAGAGAAGGAAAGAATAGGAAGAAATAAGGAAACCCTAGTAAATGGATCATATGCTCTGATACCACGTAAAGTAAGGGTTTTGAGATGGAAGAGGAAAGAGAAGAATAGAGAGAGAGAAGAGGAAGTCGAACTAGTGTCTTGAACTTACACTAGTCGACTCTCACAATTATTATACATACTAACGCTGTAATAAAGATAAAAGTACAGAAATACCCTTGTGTTACATTAACAAAAATGATGTTCTATGCATTCATTAGATGACTTGTAACCTGATTTCAAGGTTTTCCTGATTGGAGTTACAATTGATAATACTAATATCCTTGACTATTATATCTCTAATGGTAACTGGGTTTTTTTTTTGTGTGAAGGACTGGTGAGAATCGTTGAAGATACTGTGAGGTTTGAGCATGCTTTATCTCCAAATAAACCAATTTATTTAGTTGGGGATTCCTTTGGAGGATGCTTAGCACTTGCTGTTGCTGCTCGTAACCCTACAATTGACCAAATATTGATATTAACAAATCCAGGTCAGCATGAAAATGTTTAGTTTAAATTGTTTCATTACAATTTTTTTTGGGATATTTTGGTTTTCCAAGTTAGTTGCTGATTTGTTTGCCTTCTCATTTAGCAACGTCATTTGGCAAGTCACAATTGCAGCCTTTGCTCCCCATCTTGGAGGCTTTGCCCAATGATCTTCATATAACTGTCCCTTATCTTCTGAGTTTCATTATGGGTATGTCATCTGTCTCTTTGAAATATGCAGAATCAAGATTAGTTTGTCTTAAGAAATTATGCAAATAAACTATTATTATTTTTCTTTCATTAGGGGATCCCATGAAGATGGCGATGGTCAATGTTGAAAGTGGGCTTCCTCCTACACAAACACTTGAGCAATTGTCAAGAAACCTCACTGCTTTATTACCACGTCTCTCAGTAAGAAAGTACTTCCATGGCATGGGATTTTTCCCGTTTTAGGTTTCTGGATCGTGCATGAGCATTGTTATCTATTATTCACTTTTGATTTTCTCATCTATTTTTATGTTTTGCAATTATTAGTTTGCCAAGTTCCCAAGTCTCTGTAAATGTTAGCTGAACTATAGTCATATGGATCTTCTACTTAGGTGCTTTCTCGCTTCGGAATTTGTGATACCTAGGCATTTTCAGTCGTAAAATAGCTTGTTTTCTACTTCCTTTTTTTCCGTTCACATCCTCACCAAATAGTTTTCTTTCTTTTTGTAGCAACTCACCAAATAAACTATAAAATAGCTTATTATATTTAAAGAGCTCTTTTAATCTATTATCAATTCCTTTTCCTTTGTGAGCCAATTGGGATCATCCAAACCTTGATCTCGGCACTTTAATATCATCTCAAGTAGGGTTTTGGGCAAAAAACAAACAGACAAATACACTCATAACTTCAAAATGCAAAGGCAAACACATATGCATCCTTACATTTTTTAACACATGCAAACTTCTTTAATGTAGTGTTCATTGTCATCTTTTGAGTATTTAGTTTTGACTCCCGCTGTTTTTGTGTCTAAAAGTTAACTTCCAAAAATAAATAAACTAATAATAAGTGAAAGGAAAGAAAGATTTATCAACAGAACATTCTCTTATTTTTTAATTTCTTATACTCAGATTTTTTTCTCATAAGGCAATTAGTGGCCCTTTCTTATGATTATAATTTGCAAAATTTTCCATCAGGGTTTGGCTGATATTATACCCAAGGAGACTCTTTTATGGAAACTGAAGCTGCTTAAATCAGCTGCTGCTTATGCTAACTCCCGTCTCCATGCTGTCAAAGCGGAAGTACTCGTGCTTGCCAGGTGGTTATACTCTGTAGCTTTATATGTAGCCCCTGTCTTATTTTGGGCTATGATGTTGTATTATTTGTGTTTGCGCCTTCTCTATTTAATGTTTTGTGATGGTTTAATGGGCATAACTATAAAACTTGCCTTCTACTATGCTTAGAATAAGTTTGTTAAAACCAAGGCTTAAAATATTGTTCCATCTTCTTGTCTCAGTAAGCTGAACAAGACAATGGGAAAAAATATATTCTTTAATAAGTTTAAACTTTTATTAATGTTTAATTAGGCTACCCAAATTGGTTTTTAGCATTTAAATGTGTTATAAAAGACATGTATATCATGAAATAAGGTTCTAAACTAGTTTTATTAATTAAATTTGGCTTATGGCAAGGGACGATACTATGTATTTTCTCAGTACCCTACTAGAGCAAGAGGTCTAGGTGACGGAACGAGATTTTGAACCATGGTTACACATTAAATTGTCATATTGCACATACAATTTTCAAATACAAGTGCGTTCATTTTTCTTATTAAATCTTCTTGCCTGGGGATTAAGGTTCATATTGTAGAAATGTACCTTGCAGTTTCTTGTTCAACCATGTAGTTTCTTGTGAAATTTATTGAACTAGGGAGTCTTCATATTTTCCTTTTTTAGTTTTTTCTTTTCTTATTATAAGGGATGTGGATTATTGGTTACAATTAATTGATATTTATTGTTGGAATTCAAGGGTTGATGGTGTGTTTGTATTTTAGTGGCAAGGATAATATGCTACCTAGTGGAGATGAAGCTCAACGGCTTTCAAGTTCATTACAGAATTGCAAAGTTCGCTACTTCAAGGACAATGGTCATACCCTTTTATTGGTAGGTCATAGGTGAGCGCGTTCTTTTGTTTTATTTAGTTGTAATCTTGCTCTTCAGGTATTCAAGGAGTTGTCTTCATTAGAGATTAGCTTTCAGATTTTAATGGGGCTTGTGACCACATCAAGTTTCTCTATGAGTTGTCTGAGTCTAGTGAACAACACTAAATTGAATTTGTCAATAAATATGTTAGTCTAACTGCACTATCTTGGACCACATTGAAGGTTTATCAATTGCTGATGACAGTTGTGAAGAGCACGCTAAGAGTTTGGAGGTTGTGTGTGATATACTACAATTTATTCATAGGTCTATGATTTGGATAAGCTGAATAGGGTTTGAGATTGAGCATCATGATGATTCCTATCCACCTTGTTGTTAGTTTCCAGGAATGCCATGCCAATGGCCATATGCATGTTGATGCCACATGTTATATTGTTTTAGAGCTGCTGCATGCACATGCAGTAGACGTGTGTCTGCTGGTATGCCCAGGAAGTTCTGCAAGGCTACTATGTGGCCCATACATATCTGCTAGGCTGTAGGAGCATTCCAGCCATGTCTTGGACCGGCCACTGTTGCTGCAACATACATATGGTTGTCCTGTATATAGCAACTGGTCAGTCACAAGTTGTGAGAGTGTGACAGCTTGGCCATGACCACAGGCATTGGTTGGGCTCTCATTGGATTTTGCAGCAACAACTGGCCTACCGTTAGGTTTGTGAGCTGCAACTTTCTCAGGCAGTGCGTCCTGCAACAGCTGTAGTGCTAGCCACAGTGTTGATGTCGCAACAGATCTGTGAGACCAGTATGCTCTTTATCTTGGTAGTCATGGGCAAGACTGATTGAATCTTGGCTGCATGGGCATGCTATGCTCTTTAGTGGGCCAGGTGCGGTCCCTGTTAGCATGCTGTCACCCAGTGAAGATACAAGGTGCTAATTATGTCATGTGGTAAGGCCACTATGTGAGGCATGCTTCTTGACTTTACATATTAATGCCAGGTCCTTGAAGCACGGATTAGATGTAATCACATCGCAGAAGATACACGTGTTTCATTGAAAAGTAGAGATTTTATGCTTCTATTATGCTCCCAATAAGCAACTCGAGCAGTCGCCTAGCTTAACAAGATACTTCTACTGCTTGTTCGTGTGTGACATTCATCAAGTGAGCAATTGGTCCAGATTATGGTAAGAGATAAGCCTGCGCCCTTAAACTTACAAATGCAGCGGCTCACTTAGATTGTGTGTGGATTATGACATTTAGTAGCATCTGAGCTAATGCATAAATTCTAACCTATGTAACAAGGACACTGACACGGGTGTCGGTGTACGACACGGATACGAGGTGTCCGACACGGATACGAGGTGTCCGACACGACAACCTAAAAAAATCCGATACGGAGACACGCCCGTACATATATTTATTAAAATATATTAAATTATATGAATGCTTAAAATTATTAATAAAATAACACAAAATAGAAAATGAAGTAGAAAATATTATTAGTTTATTATTGTATGGAGGATGGAGCACACCAACCTGCTTTTAGAAATCAATTTTATATTAAAAATTACTAAAACAAGGGGTGACATGGCCATAAGTGTCTAGATGTGTGTCGGGAAGTGTCGACACGCGTGTCCGGGTGTCGAGGTGTCCGACACAGCAAAAAACGCTAAAAGTGGAGTGTCCTTGTTACATAGATACTAACTGAAAGCGGGCAATCCCTATAATTCAAGTCCATAAACCTATATGTATGTAGCTTCTTCCAGATGATTGTCACACACCTATATGTATGGCACCCAGGCCCAGTTGGAGTACATATTCAAGAAGAAAAAGGAGAAACTGCCTTGTACCAGGCAACAATTTCCTACATTTTTTTAACTTCTAATTTTTAAGTGTGTAATCTCCTGGTTTGGGCTTGAGGATATTCGGCGAGACTTTATTAGGGCTTAGTGAACCAGTTCCCTTCAGAATATGCTCAGATCACGTTACATGCATCTGTGGTTTTGGATTCTTCTGCACCTCATCTTTCCTGGTCATGTGTCATTCATGAGTATATCTACATTCATATATCCTTGTTAGCTTCACTGAAATTTTTTGGCCAATTACTTGTTCACCTTACTTTATGCCTCTTTTCTGATACTACTCACGAATAGTTGTTCCTTTCAGTGAACATTACTTTGAAATGTAATACTTCATTATAAAGACACAATGGAACTTAATTGATTGAAGTCGTCGTCAAAATGGTGCAGGAAGATGGTATTAATTTGTTGACTGTTATTAAAGGTACATCAATGTACCGTCGTTCTAGACGACACGATTATGTCTCAGATTATCTGCCACCTACTATGACAGAATTCAAAGAAGCATTTGATCGAGAGAATGGGTAAGTGTTTCTTTTTTCTGGCAGATTGCCTAGCGATTATTCCACTACACGATACACTATTTTATTGTTTAATGAGATAAATACATTATTAACAAATTAATTGCAGATTATTTCGCCTAGCTACTAGTCCAGTCATGTTTTCAACGTTGGACAATGGCAAGATAGTTAAGGGCCTCGCGGGAGTTCCTAACGAAGGTCCTATTCTACTAGTTGGTTATCACATGTTGATGGGATTAGAGCTTGCTCCACTTATTGAAGAATTCTTGAGGGAGAAGAAAGTTCTGGTTCGTGGGATTGCACACCCAATGTTGTTTTCCCCGAAGACCGAAAGTTCCTTAAAACAGTTCTCCAGGTTTGATTTAATTAGAGTATATGGCGCACTACCTGTCTCAGCAAGCAACTTTTATAAGTTGTTGTCAACTAAGTCGTTCATTCTTCTTTATCCTGGTGGTGCACGTGAGGCTCTTCATCGCAAGGTGTGCTTAGTTCTTTCGTTTGATTTGTAACAAGTTGTCTTCTTTTCTTGCTGAAGAATCCTTTGTTCTAGTCTTATCATCAAAATAGTCATCCTTGCTGCTCAAAGTCACTGCATGATGGAAGAAAATGCTGAAATTAGTAACTAAAAATTCTTAATAGAAAATTGTATGAAAGAGATGGATAACAAAGAAAACGACAGCAATCACATGCCCCATGGAAATATTTGAAGTCAGCTGATGATTACAATCTCCTTCAACGTCACCGTTGTTTGGCTCTCCCTTGGTTGATGCTTGCTGTTGCTTTCTATTTTTTCTGTTAATGTTGTACTTATGGGATGCTGGATTTGAGATAACGATGTTATGTGTCAAATGATGTATGAGTAATCTGCATCTCCATAGAACTGAAAGTATGAATAGACTTTAATGAGACTACAAAATAAATATGGTTGGTTCATGGGTATTGATTATCATTTCTCTCTCAAGTCTCAACTCGTAATCTTTTCGCAAGCCCAGAAAGTTTGTGTTACTAAGTTTTCATCTTGTGGCATAAATATCTGAAAGATTTGCTAATAATATAATGTGTGTGAAAAGTAATAAAGTACCCAATAGACATTCAATATTTTATTTTATTATTTTAATTTATTGACATAATAATGTTATATAATTGTACTAGTAATCATCATCATTATAAGTTGTAACCCATAATTCAATTCTATATAGTTGTACTAGTCATAATAGATACAAATCAAGAAAAATCACGAAAAAGATTTTCTTTTCAGGTAGATTGGATTGGATGATGTTCCACTGGAAATTTAGTCTGTTTCTTATTTTCTAATTTTTTGTAATTTCTGATTTTTCTGTATTTATATCATTTGTATTTTTTATGGGTTCGACTTGTAGCTGACTTGGTTGGAGCTCTAATAGCAAGCAAGAGGTTGTGTTTTCGAATCTAAATTAGTTTGATTTTAAATTATTGCATACAGTTAATTGCTTTCTATTTATTAAAGTTTGTGTCAGGCTTTAATCTTTGTTAACTTGTCCCATAATTAAGGTGATACATATCATAAACATACACATGATAATGATGCTATCATATAGCCATTTGGTTTGTTGGTATCACCCCAACACGTGTAAACATACATGAATTGTGCAGTCTGTAAACAAGTGCGGTATTACTAAAGTTTACTGGTAGCATCCCAATACATATGATTATGGACTCACTTTTCTGTACTTTATTCTTCATGCCAGAATTACTAAAGTCATGAGGATTTTCCCGGTGATGTCCCTTCGATTTTAGAGGGAACTTGGGTTAGAGAATCATCATTTGCCTTATAAATTATTAAAAGGAAAAGAAACAATAGAATTCTCAAGAGAAAATTGTGCCTGATCATAATATAGTGGAACAACTATATTCCTCATCATCGAATGGTAGTATGGTAGCACTTATCAAAAAAAAAAAAATGGTAGCATGGTAGCAGTATTGTGTTCAGGCCTCCATGAAAAGTCTGAAAGGAAGCAGTATTCAATGGGTTGCATCTAGGAGATCTCTATTATAAGGGCAGATCAGTCATTTAGTTATTATTGCACTTAGTTGTATTGTCTCTCATTCTCAGAGGTATTATTGTCACTCGTAGGTGTGTTTAGTATAAATAAGAACCATTGGGAGTCATATAAAAACACATGAATTCCACTTCTCCTTTTTCTTCTTCCCTTCTTTTTCTCATAAACCCTAGTTTTCTAATCGGTATTAAAGCACTTAAAGACCAGAGGATTTTTCTAGGGTTTAGTGTTTCGTGAACTGTGTCACATGAACAGTGGAAGAAGAAATCCTAGATTTTTGAAAATCATACCGGGTGAGAGAATATTTATTTCTAGTATTTTCTATTTTTTTTATCTCGTTTTGGTGATGTTTTGATATGTGGGGACATTTTTGGCAACTCCAATCAGTATTTTTCACTCAGTGTTATATTTCCGGACATTTAGAAACTACATTCTTGGAGTTTCATGGAGATTTGAAGCTACAGTAAAGATCTTCTCTACCCCCCTATATATAACTTGTGGTGTTGTGTTTTTTTGGATGGCTGTGCTGTTTTGTTGGGTTGTGTAACCCTTCTATAATTTGATGTGTGTTTTTTGGGTCTGTTTTGTGTAAAACGACCGTTCAATAGTCATGTATTATGTTGTGAGTGGTGAATGAGGCTTGTTTTGTGTAAAACAACCTACTGGTTGATTGTTTGAAGCCTTGCTTTGTCAAGGGGTTGCTATTTTGTTAGAGTTTTTGTGGATTAACCAATAAGTCTACCACAAATAGCTCGGATGTTACTTCTTGGGATTCAGGAATATCTAGTTCTACACATATTTCAATGGAGAATCCTGGTTTGCAAATTGGGGTATATTACTAGTCGGATTAAAGAGTCGAATGAATCTGACTCATCATATAAAAAATGGGAAACTAAGCACCTTACTGTCAGGTCGTGGCTGCTACACTCAATGCAACCACACATTAGTTTTGGTTTCAAATTCCTCTGCACTACTAATCAGATATGAGATTTTGTAGCTTAGATATACTCTCAACAAAATAAGATGTTTAGAAGATTACAACACTCAGAAATGTGTCGGAAGAGTTTAATCATTATTAGGTATTTCAACCCTTGTGTTCTGGTGATGGGGAGCAATATAAGAAGTTAGTAGAACATCCCGTATTCTCAAGATCCTTATTGGGCTAAATCTTGCGTTTGAGTTTGCTCGTGTACAAATTCTCAGTAGAGATGATTTGTCATCTCTTAACTACGTCTAATCTTATGTCCAGAGTGAAGAGAGTAGGAGAGATGCTATGTCACAACTTACAGTTATAGACAGATTTGTGCTTGTATCTTTCTCTGTAAAGGTCGAAGTTGCAATCATGGTGGTAAGGAGAATCTCGAGGAACACGACAAAAGGAGTCAATAAACAACAGCTTTGGGAGAAGATAGTGATCATGGTAATGTTAAGCGTGATCATTGTGGTAAACGAGGATACACTAAGGAGAAGTGCTGAGATTTAATTGTTCGACCTCTGAAGTTTAACCCTGTCAAGTTCTTCTCCAACTCATAGTGCAATAATTGACCACTCTACGTCTACGGACGCCATCGTTTTCCAGAGCCTACGTATACTATCAGTTCATGATACTTCCCATCAAAGTTTTGTCTTTCCTGTTATTGTTTTCAAGGCGGAATTAGACAATCTTTGACGCTTTGGCTTAGTTAGAAGAACATTCAACTTCAGCTACCTCAACTTTTGCTCAGTCAGGTATCATTGGTTCTACTTATCATGTGCACTTTTACATCTAGTCTCTCTTGGATTATTGATTTTGGTGCGTTTGAGCACATGACTAGTCTAGACATGCAGCTGCTAGCCTATATCTCCTAGATGGAATTTTAATTGTTTCAACAACACCTCAGTTTAGTAGTAGTGGAGTGGATGAAGAACATCTTATGTGTTGGCATGCTCGCCTTGGTCATGTTTCTTTTCAGTATTTGAGTCCTTTTTCCAGCTTTCTTTTTTGTGTTGTCTTTTTGGGTGTGAAGTTTGTGAACTTACAAAACATTGTAGGACAACTTCCCTACAGGTGGTAATAAAAGTTCTACTTTTGATATTGTCCATACCGATGTTTAGGGACCTACTGCTGTTATTTCTATGTTTTGTTGTCGGTATTTTGTCAACTTTGTTGATGATTACTCTAAGTGTACTTGGATCTATCTTATGAAGTCCAAAGATGATGTGTACTCGACTGTGTCTAATACGTTCTTATATTAGGTCCATTTTGTACTAAACTAGATCCAAAGGTCCTTAAGTGCATATTTCTTGGGTGCCCTACATCTTAAAAATGGCACAAGTGTTATCATCCCCTCACTAAACAGAAGTTTGTCTCCATGGATGTCATCTTTATTGATTCCTTTCTTCTCAGCGGGTAGCTTTGCTCCTCTTCAAGGGGAGAATAGCAATGAAGAGGGCATCTTTTTCCAGTTACGTTATTTTTCATTCCACCTTATTTGCCCACAACACTTGATAACTTTGCTAGTACTCAAGATAGTCGTGTTGGAGGACCAAGGGAGCTTAAGGTTTATCGTAGACAATGTCATTTGGATAATAAAGCTACAGTTGAAATTGATCAATACCAAATCGATTTCTCAGATTCATGTAATTCTTCTCCCTTATCAATCCCTAATAATGATAATTCTTTTCCTTTTATTGATGATTATGACCTTCCAATTGCTCTTCGAAAGGAAAAAAGATATTTTACCCAACATGCTATTACTAATTTTGTATCGTATAAAGCAGTGTCTCCATCTTATAACTCCCTTGTTACCTCGTTATCTTCTGTTTCTACTCCTGTTGTAGAAGTTCTAAAACACCCAAAGTGGAGGGAATCAATGTTTGAAGAAATGAGAAAAATGTTACGTGGGAATTGGTTGATCTTCGTAAAGGAAAGGAACCTGTGGGAAGTAAGTGGGTGTATACCATAGAATGTAAAGCAAATGAATCCGTAGATAGGTATAAGGTAATATTAGTTGCTAAAGGCTATACTTAGAGCTATGGGAACGACTAGTTGTACCAACTTGATGTGAAGAATGCATTTATTTGTGGAGAATTTAAGGAAGAACTTATGTGTTTCCTCTACCAAGCTTCAACTTTCGGGGAATGAAAGAAAAGTGTGCAGGTTGAAGAAGTCCTTGCATGAATTGAAATAGGCATGGTTTGAGAGATTCAACAACGTAGTAAAGCACTAGGGGTACACTCAGAGTTGGGTAGATCATACTTTTTTCATTAGACGCACTGCAGAAGAAATGCAGAGTCGTGACAGAACAATGCAGAAGAAATTGAACGTCTGAAGAGATAGTTGGCTAGTGAGTTTGAGATTAAACTCTTGAAGTACTTCCTAGGTATTAAAGTAGCAAGATCTCATGAGGGAATTTTTATTTTCTAGAGAAAGTATGTCTTCGACTTTTTCCATGAGATTGGAAAGCTAGGAGCTAGACCAACAAAAACTCCTATAGAACAAAATCGCAGACTTAATGAGTAGAGCAGTGAACCTTTACAAGATATTGGGAGTTTTCAATGTTTAGCTGGTTGATTGATTTATCTTTCACTTACTAGACCTGATATTGCATATGCAGTTGGTGTGATAAGTCGGTGTTAAACAACCATTTACCCCAAAAGATCGACCTGTTGGGTAAAGGTGAAACGACTATGTATACCAACGGGTTGTTGGGCCAACACAACACTTGCGCCGAAACATACCATCCGCTAACATGACACTTCAACGGGAATATACTCCGTTAGAGACTTGAACCAGCGATTTCCCAGGCCTTAAGGCTCTGATACCATGTTTAACAACCATTTACCCCACAAGATCGACCTGTTGGGGAATGGCGAAACAACTATGTATATCAATGGGTCGTCGGGCCAACAAAACACGTGTGTGGGAACACATCATCCGCTAACACGCCCCCTCAACGGGAATACACTCGGCTGGAGACTTGAACTAGTGATCTCCGAGGCCTTAAGGCTCTGATACCATGTCCATTTACCCCAAAAGATTGACCTGTTGGGGAAACGCGAAACAACTATGTATACCAACAAGTTGTCGAGCCAACACAATATATGCGCGAAAACATATCATCCGCTAACAGTCAATACATGCATTCCCCTTGGGCTCCACATCTTTCAGCGACATACATGGAATGGGCATATGAAAGTGGAAACATACACTAGTATAAATTGGGCATGTTCTAAGGATGATAAGAGATCTACATCAGAATATTGCACTTTTGTAGGTGGCAATCTTGTGACATGGAGGAGTAAGAAACAATATGTTGTAGCCCGTTTTAGTGCAAAGGTAGATTTTATATCCATGGCATGGTTTGTATGACGTGTTGTGGGTAAAAATTCTTATATGAGAACTTGGTTTCCTTGTTGCTGGATTGATAAACTTAAATTGTGACAGCAAAGCAACAATAAGTATTGCCCACAATCCAGTTCAACAGAATTAAATAGATAAAGGTAAATTGCTATTTTATTCGAGAGAAGATTATCTTAGGTGCAGTGTGTACTCCATTTGTGAAGACTAAGGAACAACTAGCATACATTCTTATAAACGGTGTTAGTCGTAACTAGCTGCATGAGTTATTGGGCAACCTGAGCATGGTTGATATTTATGCATCACCTTGAGGCGGAGTGTTTAATGGTAGATTAATCATTTAGTTATTATTGCACTTAGTAATATTTCTTTCATTCTCAGGAGTATTATTACCACTCAAGGGAATGTTTAATATAAATAAGAACCATTGGTAGTCGTGTAAAACAACGAACTCAACTTCCTCTCATCTCTCTTCTACTATCTCTTAGGTCAAAAATCAACTTGATTGACTTATAATAACATACAATCCGAACTTTTTCCTAGTTCAGATCGTACGATTATGATAACTCAATCAAGTTGATTGAGTTATCATAACCATGCAATCTGGAGTTTTTCTAGTTTTTCAACATATGCTTCGGACCTCTAAGTTACCATAATATACTAATTATGCCTATTGAATCTTGCCTCTCCATGTGCATATGCACCACATGTATGGAGATCAATTGTAGGCCACAGTGGCCACTTGGGTTATAACTCTAACATCATATTTCCTCTTCAAGAGAAGAGAATTTGAATTTTCATGGTTGACACTTTTCATACTCAAATTCCTTAGATATGTAGAATTTGATGGTTTAAAATAAATATTTTATTTCTTGCTCATTTGGTTCTTTAATAATTATGGTGCTTTTTTGATTGCTAGGGTGAAGAATATAAGTTGTTTTGGCCAGATCAACCTGAGTTTGTGAGAATGGCAGCTCGATTTGGGGCCACCATTGTACCTTTTGGAGCTGTTGGAGAAGATGACATGGTAGAAGTAAGCTTGTGCATCTCAATAATTTCTTTGGACTTCTATAGAACACACATTTTTATTTTGGAAATTTGTTTGTTTAGTAATGTTGCATCTATTTAAGCCTTCTATTATCCATTCTAGTTGACCTAGTGCGATAGTTATCTTTTTCAGAGTACTCTTATAATATGATGCTTCCTTTTTTTTTTTACATCATCATAATTATTCTTTGAATTCTAAAGTTATACATGGTGTTTGGGTTTTCTGTTCTAAATTCTTATTGATCAACTACAAATCTTTTATGTTAGGAAATTTGGTCTTGCCTTGGGTTTGATGATCTCAAATGTGTAATGCTGAGGTTAGGGGTGCAATCTTCTTACCCATCCAAAAAATGGAAGAAGTCTTTGTCTAGTTGATTTACATATTACCTTATCAGATTCATAAATAGGTGCTTGAGCACAGGTTAACTATATCCTGATGTTTATTCCCTTTCCCTCTCCTAGATAGTTATTGACTATGTGACAATGAAACAGACATGTGTTGATGTCCGACACAGACACAATGTGTCTGACATGGCACCATTAAGAAGCCTAGAACGCGGACAAATTGGTACACATGTATTGTAATATAATATCTTTTAGTTATATTTAAGCTAGAATTTTTTTTTTTAAATATTAGTAAAGAAATATGTGAAAAGTAAACGAAAACATTTCCATACACCATGGAGCTATACAATAATAAGTCTTTGTTAACCACTTAACAAAGTACCGTATGGAGGATGGAACACACCAACCCTCTTATAAAATCAATTTTCAATAAAAAAAATAATTAGAAAAAAGGTTACACTGCCATATGTATATGGATATGTTGACATAAGTATCCATGTCTCTCTCTCTCTCTCTCTCTCTCTCTCTCTCTGAGAGAGAGAATGAGAGAGAATCGGATTAATGATAAAGTTAGTATACACATTTTGGGTTTATTTTAAGCTAGAAGGATAGGTTTTGTGCGACAGATGGTTAGAGATATTAACTTCTCTCAGTTCAGATTTCATATTTGAGAAGAATTGGGTAACTAAGATGCTTAGGAAGTGAATCTGTATCTGACTAGGCAATTACTGAGCTATATCACCAAGAAATACAAATGATATGGATTTAAGAGAGAAAGTTCACCGTACTTGAGAGGTGAACCTCAAAGAAATTCTAACGAGCCATCTAGCAAAGTGGTGCACATGGAGGCTGGTGGAACCCAATATTTGGTAGATCACACCTCTTGGCCAAATCTCAATCTGATATAATGATGTTAACTGTCCATTCTATCAACTTCCTTTCTGGACCATTTGCCAAATTTTTCCTGAAATGCCAAAAGAATGCAAGATGAGCAAGATCATCCAACCAGATCAATTTACTGTGTAAGAGATCTCCTTTGTGGAAACCCTTGAGTGGTAGGTCCTACCTTTTATGTACGTTATGTATCCTGTCATGCCATAAATTAATGGTCCTAAAATATTGGAATAATGGCTGTCGTTTTTATTGTGCCTTGACTTACCTATATATCATTACTGTTAGTAGCGTCATATCGGCATTGTAATGCCTGTTCTCAGTCCCAGTAGAAGTAGAGAAAAATATTGAAAGTATGATGAGAAATTTTCTTGGGCATGATAAGGAGAACACATTTCGTTATCACCTGGTGAGATGGGAACAAGTTTGTCTGCCAAAGAACCAAGGGGGTCTAGGTTGTAGGAGAATCAGACAGATGAATCTAGCTTTGTTAGGGAAATGGATTTGGAGATTCTCGAAGGAAAAGAGAGCCCTTTGGAGGTTGGTGATCTCAGGTAAGTTTGGAGAGGAACCGGGAGGTTGGACCTCAAAAGAGTCTAGGTTGCCGTTTCGATGTGGGGTATGTTAGGGGATACAAAAAGGTCAAGAGAGAGTTTTGGAGGGGACTAGAAAAGTTTTGGGGGATGGATCCAGAATTAGATTTTGGGAGGATACCTGGTGTGGCAATCGATGCCTTATGGAGGTGTACCCGCGTCTATATTCCCTATCTAAAAAAAAAAGGAGCTTCATTGCCTCAATGAGCACACAGAGCGGTCAAGAAAGGTCTTGGGACTTAGGGCTCAGAAGAAACCTTCTAGAATAGGAAAAAGAATAGTTGGCATCCCTGACGGACTTAATGCACAATCATATAGTCTCATCGTTGGAGGAAGACTATCTCATTTGGGTCCATTCCAAATCTGGGAGTTTTTTGGTTAAATCCTTATATGAAAACCTTTCCAGTCCTAGTTCAACCACTTCACAACCTCCCTTGCATTTTAGCCCTGTTATTTGGAAAGCCAAGGTGCCTTCAAAAATTCGCTTCTTTGCATGGACCTCATCCTTGAACAAAATACTTAATATGGAAAATCTGATTGCACGAAAGTGGATCATGGTTAACTTCTGTTCTATGTGCAAATCCAATGGGGAAAACACAGATCACCTTCTTTTGCATTGTGTTTATGCATCACAGATATGGGCATACTTCTTGGCACAGGTGGGGCTCTCTTGGGCTATGCTGGAGAAGATCAGGACACTGTGTGGTGGATGGCTAAGGATTAAGCTCTCAGATAGAGGAAAGGTTTTATGGAGGATGATTCGTATGCAGTTATATGGGGACTGTGGCATGAAAGAAATGAAAGGATATTCAGGGGAATAGAAAAAACACCTTAGGAAACTATTATTTGCATAAAGGCTCTCTTATATAGTTGGGGCGGTACCGAAAATGCGATGAGGGGATGTTTCTTTTCAAATATGGTGTTTAGTTTTGATTCCTTGTTGGATAGTTAGCTGGTTTTTGCTCTTTTGTGTTTTATTTTATAGTTCTTTGTACTTTGAGATCTCCTTGATCTCCTTCTTTCAATATATTTCTTGCTCGACTTATCAAAAAAAAAAAAAAAATTGCCTGCCATTCTTAAATCAATTCTTTAAAGCAATCCCCAACTAATGAACTCTTAAGTCCTAAGATGTACGATCATCCACAGTATCAGTTTGTTTCCTCTTGAGATCGCTTTGAATCTTTGCTCTTACAACCTGCATCGAAACTGATAAATGACATATTTCATCCAACGTTTTCAACCATGGATTCAGATGTGCTAGCTGATTTGTGGGTTTTCACATTCTGTACATTGAATATAAATTACTAGTAAACAGGTTTTTATGTATTAAGGGCTTCGATGATATTCTTATGTTACTGTATGAAGTAATCCTGAGCAGACTCTCTTTCCCATGTTTATCGTTTGCTTTGCATGGTTGAGACTATCTCTTCCACGTTCATTAATTGCTTTGTGTGGTTGAGGCTGAAAGTGAACTTATAAATCGTCTATACATACCATTTAGTCATTCAGTTGCTATAGATTGTGTTGGTTGACACTGTTGTCTCATTGGATGCCGTTGCAGTTGGTTCTTGATTATAACGATCTAATGAAGCTCCCCTTTGTTAGTGACTGGATAAAGGAATTAAATCAAGATGCTATAAAATTAAGGTATTCCCTTCCCATTTGATAATATTTAGTTGCTATTCTGATTTCTTTCCTAGTGAAAGAAAAGGTTCCCAAACCACTGAAGCTGTTATGGTTAATATGGGATTTGCTCTGGCTACAGGACTGATGAAAATGGGGAGGTTGCAAATGAGGACATTTTCTATCCTGGGGTTTTACCCAAGATACCCGGCCGCTTTTATTATCTGTTTGGGAAACCAATTGAAACAAGGGGAATGAAGGAGATGCTGAAAGACAGAGAGAATGCAAATGCATTATACTTGCAGATAAAATCTGAAGTTGAAAACATAATGTCCTATTTGTTAAAGAAGCGAGAGGAGGACCCGTACAGAGGTATCATAGAACGGACTGTTCATAGAGCTATTT
Organism: Euptelea pleiosperma; assembly: GCA_035048495.1. Lineage (NCBI taxonomy): Eukaryota > Viridiplantae > Streptophyta > Magnoliopsida > Ranunculales > Eupteleaceae > Euptelea > Euptelea pleiosperma. The sequence continues at coordinate 27,536,307 of CM068551.1, read as the reverse complement.
CAGCTCCTGTACATGAAGTCCCCACCTTTGAACCATGATAAGTATATATATATATACTTTTCTTTTTTCTTTAAATACACTTCCATTTGATTCATGGAAGTGCTGTAGTTAATATGGATGTTAGTGAAGATATCCTTTTGCACTAGTTCCTGGTTAGGTCCTGTATATGGTTTTGCATCAGGACGTGTTCATATATGCTTATAAGACGACAGCAGCGATGAAGGTAACGTAATCAACATGACATTGGAAGCAGGTTGGTCTATTAAAGAACCAGTTTATCTTGTGGAATTGAAATGTCCATATGTAACTTGAGGCATGATCTCGGCATCTATCATACACGTATGTCACGTCCAGGTGGATCGGAATGCATTTGTGGCCTCATCAAGAACTGTTGAGCTAAAAAAATTGATCAACTGGGTCATCTACCATCAAAAGGATCTTGCACTACAGCACCACCATTTGGACACAGTAGTAGCAAATCAGAGATAGGTAGGTTTGAGAAGGAAAAAAACCTACATGATTTTTTTTTGCAATATGTATATCGTGAAAACTTAAAGACATTAGTTAAAAGGCATGGCCTAAAGAGAAAATAGGATTTATTTTTCCTATTTGGCTAGGCATCTCTCTTGATCGTCTAGCCCTTTCAGCACCACAATCCCAAGTGGCCACTGTTGACTAGCATCCGTCCAGGCATTCCATACACTTACTGTCCCAGCTAGGTGAAGCGGTCACCTAGGCATCGCCAAAGCGACGCTTTGACTATTCTGTCTTAATGAAACTATGCGTACGTACAACCCGATCCAGAAAAGTAAGGTTAGAAGATTGATGACGGAGCATTATTAGAAGATTGATATTTCAATGAACAAGAAGAGGAAAGAGATTTTGAGTTTTACCATCAATTACCACAAGAAGTTGATTACAGATACCTCGTTGTAGCGACTTAAAATAAACGGTAAACTATAATATAGGGGCATTAGCTTCGAAGAAGCTCTAGTCGTCTTTAAGAACATACGCCCTGTTATTTACGAAGTAACTATAAGTATTAAAGACTGATATATAACGTCGTTCAATTCACAGAGGAAAAAAAAAATGAAGACTTCAAAATATATAGCAATACAAGGATGAAAGGAGATGCTGACATGGTGACTCCTTGGGTTGTTGGGAAGGAAGAATGATGAGCAATCAAAAGAACAAAGATGCAATCACCCACAACATAGAGATTTACGTGGTTCCTGTTAGCGGAAATGATTGTTTAACATGGTATCAAAGCCTTAAAGACTGGGTAGTTGCGAGTTCAATTCTCCAGCAGAGTGTATTCCCGAGGGGGCTGAGTGTATTCCCAGTATAAAAAAAGGGAATTTTTGACATACCGCCCCATGTTATCTTTAAAATGTGACATACCCCCCACAATTTGAAAAAGCTGACATACCCCCTATGATTCGGTCCACTGTCATTTGACCAGTGTTGACCCGAGTTGACTACTAATTTTCTTATTAAATGGCAAAAATGCCCTTGTCTTTAACCTTAGAACAAGGGTTTGGGCAAAAGCCCAAACCCCAAATCAAACGACTGTGGTGGACGGCCAGTCAAGAGATTCCAATGGATTGGCCGTCCATCACTGGCGACCAACCAACCGGAGTCTCATGGCCAGCTGGCCACCACTCCGGTAATAATTTAAAACCCAAGTTAAAAAAAAAAAAATATAGCATAAAATTTTCTTTAGCATAAATGAAAAACAAGACAAAGCAATTTGTATTTTAAACTTTTGAGATGTGGATTTTGGAAAGATAGATTGTTTCAATTTTAAAATATGCCTTCGTGAGTTTTATTTATTTTTTGGAGGTTTTTTCTTCTCAATATTTGCTTAATTCATCAAAAAATCAAAAAAATCAAGTTTACCAACTTGGGTTTTAATTTTCATTTTTAATCTCCTCTTTTCATGTTTGATTTGGGTTTTGGGTTTGGCCTAAACCCAAACCCTTGTTCTAAAGTTGAAGACAAGGGCACTTTCGTCCTTTAATACAAAATTTGGTAGTCAACTCGGGTCAACACTGATCAAATGACAGTGGACCGAGTCATAGGGGGGTATGTCAGCTTTTTCAAATTGTGGGGGGTATGTCAAATTTTAAAGATAACATGGGGGGTATGTCAAAAATTCCCATAAAAAAAATTAAAAAATTGACCAGCCCAATTAGGTTGGGTTCAGGCTGGAAAATCTAGGCCTGACCTCGGGTTGGGTTGGGCTTGTACTTGGGCTTGGGTTCACAGTCTTGAAAGTCGGGTTGAACCAACCCACCCGAGTTGCATCCCTACGCAGATGACGGAAATATCTTTGGGTTAGGGATGAGAATCTTGATTGCGTGAGGAATGTTCGTGCGATTCACTCCCAAACTTCCATTGTCCATGGTGGGCTGTGTTGCGTCAATCTCAGAAGGACGCTGTCCCTAGGTTTAGACCGTTGGATGATACTTGGGATACAGACCACACAAATCCGATTACCATCCAATGGACAGGACGCTCACCAACTGATCACCTGGAGCTTTTATTCGGTGGTTCAAATCTTGAAGGGGACCACAAGTCATAAAGATAGATAATCCCACCCATCCAATATATGGACCATTTTCCCGAATGATTATTACCACAGTTCTAAGTTGGACAGGTCAGTCTAGTATTTGAGTTACACACCATCCAAGAGTTAGCCTATCAGTCGAACGGTCCAGATTGATGAATAGTTGGTTCTTGTATAGGTTCTGGGGTTATAGGGAGCATCATCCTCAATGCTCCTAGAAAGTGTTATATTTTCCTTTAATACTGCGTTCTGAAGTCTGAACAAGGAAAAAACAATGAGGATGGTCCAACTGCCCTCATCTGTTACGCTACAAAAGGAATAAATCTTACCTGACGACCTACAATATAAGCCACGTGGAAATTTATTAGAGGACACTGACCGTATAGATGTTTGGCCGATCCCTAGGAGGACTTATAAACCCAAAATCAACCTGATCAGTGATTTCTAAGCATTAGTTGAAGTCAGTTTCACGGGTTGATTTTAACCGTAGGAATTTGAGCATTATTTGGGTACAAAGATCCAAAGGTTTGAAATCACTAATCAGGCTAATTTTTGGTTTGTAGGTCCACTTAGGGATTGGCCAAACATCCATACGGTCAGCATCCTCTAAGAGTGTACCACATGGTTCATATTATGGGTGGTAGGGCTTCCCTGACCGTTGTTGGCCAGGCAAGTTTTACTCCCTGCAAAGGAATTAGCTTACAGATGAGTCTGCAATGGAATCAGCTCGCAAATGAAGAGTAAATTTAGTTTGTGGAGCATTTTTTTTTCCTGTGAAGCCCATAAGATTGCACCACCTGGCACACTCTTCTGGGCCTAGAGACCCATGAATGATTGGCCCACCACTTGATGGACCTACACACCAACAATCAGCCTGATTGGTGATCTCTAGCCATTTTTCATGAGGTGATTTCTAGCCATTGGATTTGAACATTTTGTTTTGGATACTCAGAATGGCTAGAGATCACTATCCAGGCTGCTTTTTGGTGTGTAGGTCCATCAAGTGGTAGACCGAGCATTCATGGGTCAGTGGTCCGGAAAGAGTGTGCCAGGTGGTGCATTTTTCTGTGCTCATTTAATCACATTGCTAGAGCTTCCTCTACAATCTCAAGTGATTCATTCACATAACTTAGCCTACAAATCAGAATTTGTCCTGCCCAAATCTTCGGCTGTTCGCGACAGTGCTTGATATAGTAAGCGATATCAAACCTTCTTCTTAATCGAGTGTTTCCTTCGCAAACAAACACGCAAAAATCACCTTACTCCATAAGAATTTCGTCAATGTCTGTTGCACTGAACTATAAATCAAAACAGATATTTGAACAAACGAGCAATTACTGAACATTTGGGAGCCCTCAGCCATACTAATCAAGGATGAAGGAGCACTAAATAACAAAGACGGGAAGCGATAATAGTTAGTTGCAGCACAACCCCTTCAATATTACGGTTAAACTGAAAACATAACAGGTTTATGAACTATTAGATGATTCTTGGATGTCAGAGGCGTTCGGCTTCATTACTTGACTAAGTTATAACATATGGTAGGTGTCCAGTGAAATGGGTAACCGCAGGAAATCAGATGGTCTTCACCCAGATTATTTGTTTTTGAAAAAGAAGAGTTTGTCTGTCATAGACAACTCTTCACTGAGAAGACTGAACTGCATAAAATCTACATAAAAGGAACTGGAAGATCATTTCGAGATCTTCAAACATATTCGAGGGTTCAATGTGACTATTACAAGATGAGACTTTACTACAGTGGACCGGCTTTTTGCAAAAAGATGAGGGGGAAACTCCGTAGGATGTCGGATTATTAACATGTAATTATTGATTCATCTCACATAAATCAGGTTCAACAACAAGAAACATGATCTTAAAAGGAAGTAATTCTGTTTGAAGTGATGAAATAAATTGAGCTGTTTTCCACAATCGATCCAAATAGAATTTTTAAATGTTTTTCTCATGTATGCTTTCAGTAATTTTCACTCCAAAAGTGATTCTCTTTGTTTCTTACATCATCTGTGAAATTCCTCCTCCACCAGTCATTCCCTTTCAGTGTGGAGTTTTTAAGTTATCTTGGACTTCCACCCATACCACTTTGGCATAATTCCAAAATGATGACACAAAGGAAGCTAGAGTCCACACCTGGTCCCTCACAGGTTCAAATTCCCCTGCAGTGCTGCCTAACCTTCTTTCTGCACTTTTAATGGAGAAAGAACGGTCTTCACTCAGCCTCCAGTAGCCGAAAACAGCTATTTGCCACTACTTGTAGGATTGCAAATCACTTTTATTCTTCCCTTTCCCAATATACTACTCTGCAGAGGCACCACAAAGAATTCACATCCCTTCTCACAATGAAGTCAAAGAAATTCTCATACCTTTTCTCTTTATTCTCTCGGAATCTATTATAGATTCTCCTCAATCTTCAAGGACAGACTCACATAAAAGCAATGCAGGGCAATGAAAGCCATAGTCCTTCGGCAAGCAGAATATGATCCTTCTCAAATTCATTAATGGCCGCACTCAACGAATCTAGAGATGTACAGATGTACAGAGTTCACGCTCCTTGGCGAAGCAGAATCTGATCCTTTCCCGCCATTTCTTGGGTGGGGACACTGTAAAGGAATCTTGCTAACATTTTCTATCAGTGAGAGAGAACCTCTTCCATAAGTGAGAGTCCCATATAAGAAGCAGCTTAGCCTCTTGTCCAAGTGAGCAGAAACTGAGGCTTCCTAGAGAAAAATATTCAAAGCCGAATTAAGTAATGGCTGGCTATGGGTACACGGGTAGAGGGTACATTCCCCATGAGAGGAGCAGGCTAGGCACCCGCTCCAAACCATGGGATACCACCTACAACAGGGTCGAAACACAGTCAGATGGTTGGGGCAAAACAGGCTTCGCCAGCAACAATGAGGACTATCAGGATCACGTGTGCAGGCCTGTCGTCATCGATGCTCAGGGTAACAAAAGGCCAATCATTGCCTGCACTCCCAATCATAGCATGGACGGTATCAACAATGGATGGAGTAGGCCTGTAAACCCATCTTATGACCCACCCCCCAAAGATTTTGAATATACCAGCAAAGTCCAAACAGAAGCAAGTCGTCCAAGTAAGACCGGTCTTGTGCGCAGCATGTTTTGGCGTAAGACATCCAACTCCAATGGCCATGGTGGGACCACAGGCTATAATGGGTACAGTGACAATGGCACCAGCGGATGGAATAGGCCAAGTGGTAACACCATACGGCAACCACATTCTGATGGCTACTTTGGAAGATATGAAACAGTACCAGATGGTAAGCAGGAACCTACAATGATCACTGAGGGTGGCTGGGCTAGGCCCAGCCGTCTAGGTTGGGCAACACCAGCCAGTGGTGATAGCTCACTTACTGAAGTAACAAATGATATAGGCACTTCTATTGATTACTTGAAGGAAGCAACAAAAACTCCACCTGTCACCATGGGCCCAATACGTCGGTTTACAGTACCAGCTCCGACAGTGCCAAAAGCGGAGACTTTCTCACCAACAATTGACAGTAGAGAGCCTCAATGGAGGTACGGAGGCCTTTCAGCAACACCTCAGGCAACTGAAACAGCAGGTACTTACTCATCAACCATTGACAGCAGAGAGGCTGCACGAAAGTATAACGGCCAGATAATGTAAGATAAAGCATTGAGACATCGAGTTATATAGCTCGATGGCACAAGGCTCTCAAGATTTCTTCATGTTATAGTCTCGTCGCACCACCATTGTTGCTTCTACTTGTTTCTAGGTTTCCGATTTCCTCTTTTGTTTTCCTTTTCTTTTCGGCAGAACCATTTGATGCTACTCTGTGTGTGTACTGCATGTATTGCTGTTCTGATATTAGTATAATAAGTTCCTGGGCATGCATTTGGCATGGTACTTAGAGAAGGAAATATGAGATCAGTAGGCCCAAATACCGTGGTTTCCCAAATTGGTGGACCCAGAGTTTGGACTAAACTTTTATTGGATTAACCTATTTAGGGTTTAGGTATAATGCTCTTTAGTTCTCTTCCCCATTTCGATGTGACACTGCTTTTGTGATCATGGTGGTGTCAATGATCAAGTTCTCTAATTGCAGCAGAGCCTAGTGAGAGTAACCCTGGGATTCCAAATATAGTCAAGTTGTGACGGTGACTAACTTAACAGAAAGAAAGGCATCAAGTGATAGAATTGATCAAGACCTAAGTATGTGAAAACTTGTCAGGGTACATAAAGTCCTCACTACTCGCAGCCCGATACTATGCTGGCCATGGATGCTACCATCCATGAAAGCCAACAGTGAGAACAGTGAAGGTCTCACAGAGAAAATTGAAGCTGCACCACAAATTAAAAAAAAAAAGCTTGCCAAACTCAGCTCGAGTTCCAATGAGATCATACTGACCTAATCCTGTTTCAACACATCAAATGTCTAAACATTGGATCAGATAAACACCTACAATTTACATGGAAGTACACATAAGATCATCGCATATGGCTCATACAACTGTTCATAATTAAAATAATTGGGAAGGTAATCAGATACTTAACAAGATTAATTCATCATTTTACAGATTGAAACTTTTACAAAGCATTTAGTTTGCAGCTCTAACAACATTAAAATCAGATTTAAGAAAACGAACCACATACCGAATAGCAGGCCACGTTACAAAACTGTGTGATCCACATTAATCTTCTGGTTCACAAATCTGTTAATGAACCTTCATAAACAAATGCAAGGTATAACCCACTGTACCCAATTTACAAGCTCTTACAAACATAAGAAATTTTCAGAAAATTGCTTGCTCTCCCAACTCTTGACCAGTCATCCCTTCCCTGAGCACTCTCCCAAAGAATTCTTCCAATGTATCCTTCCCATAGCTGGGGGTTTTCTCTGCATTGTATTCCCCCGTCTCAGGATCCAACACCAACATACTCTCTGCAGCATAATACCTCCCAATTTTCCCAAATTCTGCTGCATCCTCCATCGAAGGAAAGATCTTAACAAGAAAATCAAGAAACCCGATTGCAAAATCCATTATCCCGATTGGCACCTTCAAAAACTTGGGCTCCCTACCAAGAAGTCTAAACAGTATTTCCCCTTGCTCCAACGGGGTTAAAGCCTTCCCAGGTCCACCAATTGGCAGAACCTGATTAATCTTATCTTCACTCAACACACAATCTGCGATGAATGACGCCAAATCCTGCTCACTAATCGGCTTACACGCACACAATTTCCCATCCCCAAACATCACGTAGGGCTTCCCGTCCTTAACCAATTCAACCTGCCCACCCAAGCTCTTGAAGAATGCAGTTGGCCTCACAATACTATAAGTGAACCCACCATCATCATCGGCTTCTTTCATCAATTCACCTTCGAATTTCAACTTTGCACGCTGGAATTCAAGGAGGGGCTTCTGAACACAAATTGCTGAGAGCAGAACAAAATGAGATGCCCCGGAATTCCTACCAGCGACGAGGCTATTCCTCGTCGCCTCATAATCAATATTCCATGAATCCTTAACACCGCCACTACGGCTAGCAAGGCAAGATACAACGACATCCATTGGAGACCCAAAACTCTCCAGCGAATTCTGGAGAGAAACCGGATTGGTAACATCAGAGAAGCATACATTGGCCCCTTTTAACTGTTCTAAAGTTTCTTCCTTGCTGTTTCTACCTTTAATTCCACTCTTCTCTCTCGCAACGGCAATAACGTTAAAACCCCGATTAACCAACTCTTTAACTACAAACTTGCCTATGTACCCAGTTGCACCAACGACCAAAACATTGATATCTTTTGGGTTTTTGTTTCTGAATGAAGATTTGGTGGTTTCGACAGATGTGGTAGTTGAAGCAGTTACAGAACATAATCTTTTCCTGCTAAATTTAGTGGGTTCTGATAAATTTAGTGGAAGAAGTAGAGAAGGATTGAGGAGGTTTAGATTTACCTGAACTTGAGTGGTGGGTAGTCGAGAAGGATAGCAACCTTTGAAGCTCTGAAGCTTTGGTGAGTGAAGAGTGAGACCATTGGAAGAGAAGCAAAGAGACATTTTAATTGAACAAATTTGAACGAAGAGAGAGGGCTTGTGTTTTTGGTGGAGGTGGTGGTGGTGGTGGCGGGGTGTTGCTGGAAAAGAAAGAAATGTGGAGGGGGTGGGTGTGGGATTATTTTCTTCAGTATTCTTTTGTGGTCGTTGTGAACTGCTCTATCAAAACAGAATCTAGATGATGGGCATTGGGCGGACAGGAAGGAATGACATCAGAGATATACTTCATGAATCGAGTAAAACTTCCCTGACCGTCGACGGCCAGGGAATCCGCTGACCGCCCACAATATGAGATACGTGGCACATTTTTAGAGGACACTGACCTTATGTATGTTTGATCAATCCCTAGGTGGATCTACAAACTAAAAATCAAGGGTCGGGCTCTGTTGACAGATCTAAAATGGCAAGTAAAATGACTGGGACACAATATAAGCTACGTGGCATACTGTTACAGGACTCTGACCGTATGGATGTTTGTCCTATCCCATGATGGACCTACAAACCAAAAATCAGCCTGATTAGTGACTTATAGGCTTTGGATTGGACTTATTTTCATGGGCTGATCTCAACTGTGGGAATTTGAGCAGTATTTGGGGTACAAAGATGTAATGCTTATAAATCACTAATTAGGCTGATTTTTGGTTTGTAGGTCCACCATGGAATAGGACAAACATCCATACGGTCAGAGTCCTGTAACAGTGTGCCACCTGGCTTATATTGTGTCCCTTTCATTTTACTTGTCATTTTAGATCTGTCAACGGAGGCCGACCCAAAAACCAATCTGATTAGTGATTTCTAAGTGTTGGATTGGAGTCATTTTCACGGGTTGATCTTAATCGTGGAAATTTGATCATTATTGACTTTTTTTTGGGTACAAATATCCAAAGGCTTGAAATCACTAAGCAGGTTGATTTTTGGTTGGTACGTCCAGTTAGGGATTGGCTAAACATCCACACAGTCAGTGTCCTCTAAGAGTATGCCACGTGGCTCATATTGTGGGTGTCAGTGGCTTTGCTGACTGTCGATGGTCATGAAAGTTTTACTCGAATGAATTTAAGATTATCATTCAAGCTTTTTAAACTTATGACACCCACCCTAAGTAGCTCAAATGGTTGGGCTCGGGCTGAAAAATCTTGGCCCGGCCTTGGGTTGGGTTGGGCTTGGGTTCATAGACTTAAAGGTCGGGTTGGGCTAGGGTTGACCCCAACCCACCTGAGTTGCAGCCCTATTAATGGTTGTGATGTAACAAGTTAGAGGCGTCAGGTACAGCGATTTTCGCAACTTGCCGTTGTCATCTGGGCCCACTGGCCATATGGATATTTAGCCCACCCCTAGGTACACATTCATTCTAAAAACCAGCCTGTTCGATATTGTTATCCGTTGGATTTAATATCCAAAAAATGGTTGAATCCAACAGCTAGATTCACGCCTTAAATAGTACTAAAATCTAATGGCTATAGTTTACCAATCAGGGTGAATTTTGGTGTGTATATCCAAGCAGTGAGTAACAAAAATCTCTATACCACGCCTTTCGCGTCAGGTCTACCTTATTACATCTTTTGCCTTGTGAATGTTTGGCCAATCCTAAGTGAACCTACAAATCAAAAATCGAACTGATTAGTGATTTCCAGGCGTTGGATTGGAGTCATTTTCATGGGATGATTTTAACCGTGGGAATTTGAGCATTATTAACTATTATTTGGGTACAAGGATCCAAAGGTTAGAAATCACTAGTCATGCTTATTTTTGGTTTGTAGGCCCATCTAGGGATTGGACAAACATTCATACGGTCAGCGTCCCCAAAAAGTGTGCCACCTGGCTCATATTTTGGGCGGTCAGCGAAGCTTTACTCTTTAGCACCCTAACTCTAACTAGCACTGGACTGGACTGTGGAAGCAATTTAAATTTACAAATACAAATGAGAGCAGCGCGCTTTTCTTAAACACTGTTTTTCCTTTTTGGTGTAATGGCTTCAACTCCAAAAGCCCATAACACTTCTTTGCTACCATTCTTGCCTTCATGCCTTATCTTTCTCCGTCTCTGCGTATTTGTCAATTTATGCCCAAAATACCATTCATACCCATCTCTTCCTCCACCACCTTCACATCTGCCATTAAAGACGCCGAATTTAACCAGTTACCACCCATCATACACAGATTCCTATCCCTCTTGCAAGAATTTTCGAAAAGCCTCATTTGCGTCAAGTCCATCCATGCCCACATCATTACCAGTTCTCTGTCTGCAAACGAATTTGTCGCAACTAAACTCGTTAAGACGTATTCTGATCTGGGTAGTTTGAGCGATGCCCGCCAACTATTCGATCAAATGCGTGACCCAAAAATCAATCTATGGAATGCCATGATGGGTGGGTATCTCCGAAATGAACGATACCTGGAAACCCTTGAATTATATCAGACGATGAGATTTAATGGTTTACAAATCGATAGTTGTACATGTACTTTCGCGCTCAAGGCTTGCACGAACTTATTGGATTTTGAAACCGGAAGGAAAATAATGAGAAATGCTGTGGAGAATGGACTGGCAAACGATCGCTTCTTTGGGAGTTCATTGATAAGCTTCTTGGTGAAATTTGGTAACATTGATGAAGCTCGAACTGTGTTTGACGAATTACCACAGAGAGATGTTGTTTGTTGGAATTCTATGATTGCAGGTTATGTGCAGGTGGGTAGTTTTGATATGGCTTTTGATTTGTTTTTCAAGATGCAGGGTTATGGAATTAGACCAAGCCCGGTAACTATGGCTAGCTTGATTCAGGCATGTGGAGGGATCGGCAATTTGGAGCTTGGGAAATGCATTCATGGATGTGTGAATGGATTGGGAATGGGTTATGATATTCTGGTTCTTACCTCATTGGTTGATATGTATGGTAAAATTGGTGACACTGAATGTGCCCGGCGGGTTTTTGATAGGATACCGGCTAGGAATTTGGTATCATGGAATGCCATGATTTCTGGATATGTGCAAAATGGATTAGTTTTCGAAGCGTTCAAACTCTTCCATGGATTAATATTAAGTAGTAGGGGGTTTGATTCGGCAACCATGGTTAGCCTCCTTCAGGGTTGTGCACAGATAGCTAGTTTGGATAATGGGAAGGTTCTCCATGGTTGTATTTTAAGAAGAGGGCTTGAATCGAATCTAATTGTGTCAACCGCGATTGTTGATTTGTACGCCAAGTCTGGTGCTTTAAAGCTGGCAAGTTCTGTTTTTAGTGGAATGAAGGAGAGGAACGTCATCTCGTGGACCGCAATGTTGATGGGATTAGCGCAAAATGGCCATGCTGAGGAGGCACTGAAATTATTTGGTCAGATGCAAGAGGAGGGAGTTGCTGCTAATGCTGTTACACTCGTCAGCTTGATCCATGCTTGCGCCATGTGGGCTCTCTGAAGAAAGGAAGGAGCGTTCATGCTTATTTGACACGGTATGGATTTGTGTTCGATGAAATTGTTAGAACTGCCATCATTGATATGTACGCTAAGTGTGGGAAAATTGACTCTGCTAAAAGAGTATTTGACAATGGTTCTATATCTAGAGATGTGATTCTATGGAACTCCATGATCACCGGCTACGGCATACATGGTCATGGACATCAAGCTGTGGGTGTTTATAGTCGGATGAAAGAGGAGGGAATTAAGCCAAATCAGACTACCTTTATTTCTCTTCTATCTGCTTGTAGCCACTCGGGGCTTGTGGAAGTGGGGATTAATTTGTTCCACACCATGACTAGAGACAATGGCATTAGACCCAGCGAGAAGCATTATGCTTGCTTGGTGGATCTTCTTGGCCGAGCAGGCCGACTTGAAGAGGCTGAAGCCACGATTGAACAAATGCCTTTCGAGCCAGGCAATGCCGTGCTTGAAGCACTGCTCAGTGGATGCCGAACTCATAAGAACATCAATATGGGTATCAGGACTGCAGATAGATTGCTTAGTTTAGATGCCATGAACCCTGGAGTTTACATTGTGTTATCGAATATATATGCTGAAGCAAGGAGGTGGAGTGAAGTAGACTACGTAAGAGGTCTCATGAGGAAGAGAGGACTGCGGAAAACACCAGGGTATAGCTTGTTCGAAGTTGGGAACTGTGTCCATACATTTTTTGCAGGAGATTATTCACATCCATACTGGGCAGAAATTTATGGGAAGTTGGAGAGTCTAAGAATGGAGATGGAGGCTTCTGGGTATGTGCCCGACACAAGTTGTGTACTTAGAGATGTGGATGAGCAGAGGAAGGTGAAGATGCTGTGGGGCCACAGTGAGAGATTAGCAATTGCTTTTGGGCTTATAAGTACACCAGCTGGAAGCTTGATTAGGATCACTAAGAATCTGCGCGTTTGTGTTGACTGCCATACTGTGACTAAATATATATCTAAGATAGCTAGGAGGGAAATCATTGTCAGAGATGCGAATCGCTTCCATCACTTTGTTGATGGGAATTGCTCTTGTGGTGATTACTGGTGATGAAGGCCTTTCCATATGACATGGCTAGTGTGAAATTTTGATAATTGCATTAGGCAGTGGTTGTCTTTGATCTGTTCTCCCATGGAAGATTAACCATCAATTCCCTTACTGTATCACCATTACCAGGGTCATGTAAAGAAATTCACATGAGAATAGCGAATGACGAGGATGAATAAGATTGTAACAGCAAGTGTTTAATTTCAATAAATATTAACTTGGCGTGAGAGATGTGTTATGTATGCATTTAGATGAGTCATAGCCCATAACGTAAGTACATCCATGATCCATGTCCATGTCCATGTAGTAGTGTACGTACCCCTTTCTTTTGTGAGTATGCAGTTATATGTATAGAGAAAAAAAGGCAATAATGGCGCCAAACTCCAGGCCTGGAGCTTAAGTAGGAATCATATATATCCCCTTGCTTTTCTCCCCCCATGGAGCTGTCCATTTAAAGATATTTATTGTAGCTAGCTTTTCCATATAAATGCGTATCACATGTTGTCGCTTGGGTAGATGGGTCTGTCGTAGATGCCCGTGTTTGCCGCAGTTTCTTCCAGTTGATTGTCACTTGGGTGCAACTTTGGGTCCCTCGTTCTCAGATTGTCATCCGGGGCCAGTTTGGGTAGATTTAATTCCGATTCCGATATCACATCCTTCTTTGTGTCCTTGTAGACAATGAATAGGATCATTTGTGCGATTCCGAATGTGAATCCCAAGACATTCGGCAACTAATTATCCAACGGCACAGGAGAACATATAATATATAATCAGCAATGAATGAAGTCATGATCGCAGGATATACGTTGAGAAGAATATCATCACCAAAAATTAGCCCTTAACTAATCTGCATGTGGGCCCCAAATCCATTAGTAGGGCAGGGATATATGTAGGGCTAGGATACGTTGACTCATGTGTTTGTGACTAATATAGTGACTTATGAACGTGGGGGGCACATGCAGATGCGTTAAGGATTGATTTTTGCCGACGATATTATCCTCCACGTGGATATCAAACTAACAAAAAATTCAGCCCATTCCAACATTTGTAGCCTTAGAAAAGTGGGTTACAAGTTGAAAATTTTTGGACCGTCCATTTTTACTGTTAAATTTAAGTTCATATTTGATGGGGTTAGAAGTTTTAGAAATTGCTGATTTTTTTTTTTTTTTTTTTTTAGGATGATCTCCATGGTGAGGACTGCATAGTAAAGCATTAGTAACTTATATTGAGCATTTTGTGTACTGAATTGGGGTCTGGGTGGCTTACTGCTATGTAGAAATCCTTCATGAGGAGACCGTAGAAGAACCACATGATCGCAGATACAGTGAGGAAGAAGGATAGCGAGAATGGCATGAACTCTACACTTTTTGTTCTTATTACTAGCCTCTGCATCAAAATCATCGATCATGAGTGTCAATGAACAAAATTTTACTAGTAAAAAAAATGCAGCATAGGCCACGCATCAAATTCGATGCGTAGATATTAAAATTCTGTCGTTTGGACCATGCTAGAGCCGAATTTCATAACTAAGGGCCTAGAATGTTGTCAGCGGTGTTGGTGCAGCGGTAAAACTGCGATAGAGGTTTGCTCCCTCTGATCGTGTGTTCGAAACTGCCTGGCCTCCTGATTTTACTCAATTGTACGTAGTGAAACTTCTGTGGGGTTGGTGCGTACGACCCTAGGGATTAGTCCCACACAAAAGGTGTGGGGATGAGTAAAACTTGCCTGACCGCCAATGGTCAGGTAGCCAGTGCTCGGCACGTACCCAGTGAGTTTTTTTAAGATTTCTTTTTTAATTTTTGAATGCAAAGGCAAAACATCTCGGCATCCGTGCCGACTGTACTGTTTCGCATGTACAAAATCCACATGCCGAGCACTGCACCGATGGTCAAGTAGCTACCAGACCATCAGTGGTCAGGCAAGTTTTACTCGTGTGGGGATACCCTTCCATGTCAAAAATAATAATAAAGATGATGATGATGAAATCGCATCCGAACTGTAAGCTTTACCATGATACTGAGAGGAGCAGCGAATACGCTGACAGAGAAGACGGCACCGATCCACCCAAGAACTGAAACTCGCCTCGACCCTTCTGTGAATAGGATCGTGAAGGCTAGGATCAGTCCGAACACCCCGACATTCAACAGGAGCAGCAGCTTCACAGTGAAGATCTACAAAACACCAAACACCTCATATTAGGTGACAAAAAAAACACCCACAAAATAATATGAAAATAGAAACACAATTAGAAGATCACAGCATATGAATGTCATTAAATTCGATGGTCATGATTATCCCATCATCCTTTATCCATGATTAATTATAAAAATAAAAATAAAAAATTATCCATGATCATGAATCATCGACGGAAAGAAATCGACCCACCATGGCTCCCCTAGTTGCATATGCCATGTACATTATGATGTATATGGTTTCTATGGTGCATCCTACACCGTTGATTGTGATAAGCAAATACCCATTTGGCTTGAGAAGCCCATAGTACATCCATAACATGGAACTAAACAGTGCTACCACATAAGGTATTGATTGAAACCCTTCTGTTGATTTCCTCTTAAAAACCCTATAAAAGGTTGGCCTGATGAGAAAAAGAAAAAAAAATGATAATTATAATTTTGTCAAAATAATATATTCTAGAAAATATTATTATTCCATTTAATCCCATATATAGAGCTTACAGTGGGGCCAAGAACACCATGAATGACACAATATTACCTAGAGAATGTGAAATTAACCCAAAAAAAAAAAATTAATCAGAGAAAAAAAAAAAGTAAAATTAGATAAAAGAGTTGAGTTGGGAGGATGATCAACTGGTGTTTAATACCTAGAACACCAAAGGCAAAGGCCAAAGGTGGATGGACGTTTATGATTGCCATTGTAGGGGTGAAGTTCTTGGCACAGCAAACCTCACTGTGATTTATATAAGTTCACAGAAATTGAGATCATTGGGCATTTGACACGTGGTAGTTTGATTTTTAAGCTTTTTGGAACTTCTAGCTTCAAGAATCAAGGTGTTGGTCAAAATGGTGTATATGGAAGTTATTGTGTTGTCGATTTAAATGAGTTAGGTGGTTCAATGAGCTTCTAAGGCCCATACCATGTTGGGCTGGGCTAGCTCATTTAATATCTCACTTCAAGCTCCACTGGGTAGCTTTCTGAGCCCATCAAACTGTGTGATGAACCTTCGTCCCTTAACTAAGGGTGACAATTTTACCCGTTTAACTGAAACCTAATCAGAACCGAAATCATAAACACCGGTTCCGGTTCCACATCTTTCGGAACCAGAACGGTTATATAAATATAGTATTGATATTGCAATATTACCAAGATTGGAAGCAATAATATACCCGGAACCAGAATAGAACCAAATAATCGGTTCTGGTTCCGGATTCATCATTTTGAGAACCAGAACCGATAAGAACCGGCAATATTGGTTCTGGTTCTGGGTACCTAGGAACCGAACGGAAACTGACCCATTGACACCCCTACCCATAACAGGCGAAGTCTCTTAGTTTCTGTATACAGTTTTACTAATTAAACTTCAATTAGGTCTTGAGATTGCGCCTGTTGTCCAGCTTAGCCAGAGAAAAGGTCTCATTGATCATTCCTTATATGGGCCTAGGAAGTATTGAAGCTCATCTTGGAGTTGAGTTGGGCCTTCATCTTCACGAAGCTGGGATGGGCCTCAACATGGATTTATGGCCTCTATGATAATTAAGAACGTTTGAGCCGCCCAGCAATTAGGTGACGTGAAGAAATTAAGAAAATGATGGATATAGAGTTAAAGACTAACCCATGTGGTTTGCTTTGTAACATGTGGTGCTAACCCACAGGGCGCCTTGGGTGGTTCGCTCCACATGGGGTGCCTCACGGCCTTTAACTTTGTGATCCAACATCCTGCCAGTTATAGTTAAGCACCACCTGTCCTAGGGTTAAGGTGGCCCTTAACTGAAATTACCCTTAACAGTCGGAAAAAAAAAAAAGCAACTACAGTAAATAGGCCAGCTGGATTAAAAAAATCATAGAAAGCAGGCATAAGAACAAGGCTCAGGCTCAGAGGACCCCCTTTTTCTGACCCTTCTCGGGAGTCATGTTCTCGGCCGTGGGTTTCACGGATCCAACGGTGGATGAGCACTGGCAAAAAGTGAATGACAGCTCAGCACTATCAACAACCGTTGGATTCTCGGAATCCACGGCCGAGAACACGAAGAAGATAGATAGTTAACCCAACTCCCACGCTTCTTTGTTCACGACCACGCACTCTTCATTAATGTCAGTTTTTATTTTCTACGTTTTGTCTGTAGAACATTGAGCACGTGGTAAAGAAGGAGATGTGGCCATATCAGACCCACAAGCAGAGAGAGCAGATCAGGCAAGAGTAAGGTAGCATTTGTTTACTACACATTGGATGCGCGTGTTTCCCGCAGTGCGCACACTACTCGAATGTGGAGCGTTTGGATGAACTGATGAAAATCTATGACGTTGTACGTTACACATGTATTAGGTTTGATGAACACTCTAAAAACCAGACATATGTCTCCAAAGTGTATCAAGTTGATCACACGTGTTAGGTAGGCTCCATACCAGGGCCGTCTCTACCTTAAGGCCATTAAGGTGGTCGCCTAAGGCCCCTTGGTGAGAGAAGGCCCCCAGCCGAGGTCCCACTACAAGCCCAGGCCCTACATAACACATTTTTCCGGTCCACTAACCACATGGATATTTAGCCCACCCCTTGTTGGTTATTCAAACCAAAATCAACCTGATTAGTTATCTCCAGCCATAGATTTTGGTACTTTTTAGGATTGATTCTAGCTGTTGGATTTAAGCATATTTTTGGGTAGTAAATCTGATGGCTAGAAATCATCGATCAAGTTGCTTTTTAGTGCAATTATTCACCAATAGGTGGGCTGAACATCCATGCGGTCATTGGGCCCAAAAATTGATGTAGGGCCACGAGAGTCCTCTGCATGGACTACAACGGGAGTCCTCTGCATCTAAATTTTTTCGTAATTTTTTATTATCAAGAATAGTTGTTAAATAAAAAAAATTTATTATACAGAGTTTTCGCCTTATGCCTCAACTTGTATCGAGATGGCCTTGCTCCATGCAATCAATGTCTCATAGTACGTGGGTCCTACATGGCCATGTCATATCAACCAAATATTAAGTGGATTTCATATGCCACGTGGGCCCCACGTGTCATGTAAACCATTCTCATGAGTTTTTCATTGAATGGGTCTGCAAAACTACAATAGAGATTTGGTTAAAAATAAGGGTCACGATGTAACAAAGTAAACCTGGCGCTTTTTGGCGTGGGGAAGCACAATTATTTACTCACCACTGTCATCTGGGCCCACGACCTCATGGATGTTTATCCCGCCCCTTGGTAGACATTCATACAAAAATTCAGCTTTTTTGATGATTTTTACCCGTTGGTTTTAGTATTAGAAAAATTATTGAATTCAACGGCTAGAATCACACCTTAAAAAATACTAAAATCCAATGGCTAGAGATTACCAATCATGGTGAATTTTGGTGTGTATATATCCACCAAGGATTGGGCTAAACATCAATGCGGTCCATGGGCCCAGATGGCAGCGGCCAGTAACAAAAATTGCGCTTCCTCACTCCAAAAAGAATTAGGTAAGCCTATGCACCATAAAATAACCAATTCACCTAGTTATGCCATGCACCCAACAAAAAATTGAAGGCTGCAACTTGGGCGGGCTCAACTCGTGTCTGACGGGTTCAACCCGATATTGGGCTAGGGTTGGGTTGGCCTATTCAGTACTCGAGTTGGGCTTGGGCCTGAATTTTGACAACCTGGACAAATTGGGTTGAGTCTTCAGCCCAACCCAAGCTCGACATACACTATATATATTAGCCCACCCACATATTTTACATTAGGTTTACAATATCTTTTTTGAATTCTCTCCCCCTCTTGGCAGCCAGTACAATGACGATACGAAGATGACATTGGCCAATTGGGAATATGGCAACAGTGAGTACAATCAGCGGTGGAGCCACATAGGGGCCAGGGGGGGGCACGTTCCCCCCCTCAACTTTTAAAGTTCTTTAACAAATTTTTTTTAATTTACAAAAAATACTACCCCCTTAATTTTTCTTCAGGGTCACGTGTAACAAGCTGTAGCTCCCCTCAATTTTCTTCCCTATTTTGATTAGGGTCACTGTAGCTCCATTTTTTGTAGTTTGTAACTCACCGCTGTCATGTTGTCCCACTGACTGCATGGATGTTTAGCCCCCCCTTGGTGGTTATACATACCAAACATCACTATGATTGGTAATCTCTAGCCATTAGATTTTAGTACTTTTTAATGTGTGATTCTAGCCGTTGGATTCAACCAGTTTTGTAAGTACTGAAACCAAAGTCTAAAAGTCATCAAACAAGCTGATATTTTGTATCAGTGTCTACCAAGGGATGGGCTAAACATCCATGCGGTCAGTGGGTCCAAGTGGCAACGGTAGAGTTACAAATATGGTGCTAGCTCAAAGTTTGCGGTACAGCTTGGTACATTGCGACCCTTGACAGTACAATTCTTAGAGGACTCCAAGTTTCTAACCGTATGGATGTTTTGCCAATCTCTAGGTGGACCTAAAACCAAAAATCAGCCTGAGTAATCATTTCAAACCTTTGGATCTTTGTACCCAAATAATGGTTAATAATGCTCAAATTCCCATGGATCAGTTCAACCCATGAAAATGACTCCAATCAAACGCCTAGAAATCATTACTCATGGTGATTTTTGGTTTGTAGGTTCACCTAAGGATTGGTCAAACATCCAAAAGGTCAGCATCATCTAAGAATGTGCCACGTGGCTCAAATTGCGGGCTGTACCATGTGGCCCATAATGTGCTACTACTCTACTACTGGTCTTTGGTCTACTACCCATTACCCGGTTACTCTTATCTAGCTCTAGTGCCCCCCCTTGAACAAATCCTGGCTCCGCTGCTAAGTACAGTAGACCCACCAATGAGAATGATCTGTATCCATAGGCTTAAACAGCTAAGGCCACCGAACGACCCGAGAGATAAAGATGAAGAAAGACAATCAAGGTTTCAGTAGAATTTCTTGAAAATTGATGTTTTTGTGTAAGAGCAAGATTATGCGGAGAATTTTGAACTAATAATTCTTGTATGAATAAACCTGTAAAGATGATAAATATAAATGTATATATAATTTGTTAATGCGGTCTTATTTAATAGGACGTGGAAATGAAAATACTATATAATGACTTAACGGTCATTGTATTGATTAATAAACAATTTTAATATAAAAAAAATTTAGCAACCTTTCCAACAAAATTTTTTTTAAGAAATTAACAAACCCGACCAACCCAATAGGGCTGGACTCGGGCTGTGAAGTCTAGACCCAACCTTGGGTTAGGGTTCACAACCTTGAAGGTCGGGTAGGGCTAGGGTTGACCCCCCCTACCCAACTTGCCCGAGTTGCAGCCGTACATAATAGTGTAAAACACCAGCTCCAATCAATAAACTCCAGCCAACCAATGGATCATAGGCCCACCCCCTTGGTGGACCTACACACCAAAAATCAGCCTGATTGATGATCTCTAACCATTGGATCATGGGTGGGTATTTCCAGCCGTTAATTTCATCCATTTTTTATATACTCGGATTGAATGGCTAGAGATCACCAATCCCGCTGATTTTTTATGATTAGGTCCACCATGAGGTGTGTCAAACATTCATTGGTCAGTGGGCTCGTAAAGTGTACAGCAAAATGCAGCAAAAAAAAAACGTGTATTCAGTGGAACCCAAAGTTGACCGCTTGGATCAAATCAGCTTGATCAGGTGATTTTACCACCCAATATCGAGGCATCTTCTTTCATTTCTTGTCTGCTGCTGTTCTATTTGTCCAAACAGATGGGGCTCACAAATCTGACGCTTTGGATTTGATATGAAAAGGCATATGGTCAACTGAATGGACGGTTACGATCAATTGAAACGTCCACCATTTAGTTGCGTACCGAAGCTTTATACGATCATCTTGTTTGTGCAGAACTTGCGCATGATCTCGATTATCGAACACATCTCTCTTATCTTCGCCATCTTCTTCTCCTACTCAGCTACTCTGCCCTGCAAATTAGGGTTTCGGTTTTCTATTCTGAATTCCATTTTCTTTTCGAGATGAAGAAGCAAGCGTCGCAAGGTCACAGCAATGAGAACGGAGAGAAGATCAAGGGCTCGAAATCAATCATGATGAAGAAGAGCAACAAGAAGAAGAGGTTGGGAGGGGGAGGTCTGTCACTGGAAGCATTCGCAAACGCGAAAGCGAAGAAGAACGATTACAATCCATCCATCATAAGTAAATCTCTCCTTCCAAAATCCTATCTTTGCTTGTTTAAATCATGTATCTTTGTGTTATTGTATTTTAGGGTTTTTATCTGTTTTTTTTTTTCTACCTAACTCTCGACTTCTTATTTTCGAGTTTCTATGCAACTGATGATCATCGAGTAAAATTAGGGATAACCACAAAGCTAAATCGAAAAATAATGAACGGAAAGCAATAACGGCCTGTTTGGATCGCCACTTTTTGCTTCGGAAAAAGTTAAAAAAATATATATATATTTTTTTAGCAAAGATGTATTTTGTGGCATAAAAAATAGTAACCCAAACAAGCCCCAAAAATTGATGCATAGATATTAGGGTTTTATAACCTGGTTAAGGGGTGGGGATGCAAAAATTAAATGAGAGAAATTCGGGTTTATCACCTGGTTAGGGTTTTGAATTTAGTGGGTTCAAGTTACCAAATAACTGATAATCATGGAGTACAATTAGGTTTTAGGGAGGGCAGAGTGGAGGCTGATGGTGCTGATAGTTATTGCATGCTGTACGATATAGTAAAGGGAACTGGTATGAACCAGATAGAGGAGGCACAGATAAACAGTTTTTTTGGGTTACAAGATGTTCCGACCCTTGGTTCAGCTGGAGTAAGGAGACAGTAGTTGTACTGGTAGTAGTAGCAAGGGCACGGCAGAACATGATACGAAGTCTGTAACAGTAGTTCTACAGGCAGCAAGGGATGGAGATATGAACACGGTGTAGGGGGAATGGTCTGTAGTGAAACTCAGGGAGGCAATATGATTTTCAGGAAGCTGCAAGTCTCACCTCCTGTGGACAGCTCTTCTTTTTCTAAGACTTCTCAATGGCTTCTAGATAATATCATGAATATTGGGCCCATCTGAGTTTTATCTTGGAAGGATCGTGAGAAGGACTCACTCACTCTTCTTCGCTCTATAGTGGTGGGGATCAGGGACACCAGTGTTCGGTCAGTGGGATTTTGTGGCATGGGTAGTGGTAATTTTCCATTGACGGAGGAGGAAAGTGAGGGATAAGAAATGCTACTGATAGATGGAAAGAGGGTGGATTCCAAAGCAGCACACTTCCTGTCATGCGTCTTGGACGGAGCTAATGAGAGAGCAGTTAGTTTGGTTCCTCTTCAGGGGGATAGGTCGACCAGACTATCTAAAGAGATGCCGAGATTGGCGTGCCAGATAAAGTTTGAAGAGTCTGTTAAAAGCAGCCGTAGGAAAAGGAGAAAAAATGTGAGGTATGATGAAGATTAAAAAATTTGGAATGTAAGGAGTTTGAGTGACAAAGATAGAAAACTGGTTATTAAAAGCATGATTAGCAGCTGGGGAGCTAACATTGTGGTGCTTCAAGAAACGAAGAGTATAAAGATGGAGCATCATATTGTTGCAGAAATTCGGGGTAAAAGGGTGTTTGAGTGGTGCGATCTTCCAGCATTGAGTTCAGCAGGTGGGATAGTCATTATATGGGATTAGGGTGTTATAGAGGTGTCATGAGTGTTAGTTGGAGCTTTCTCTTTGTCGATTCTTTGCAGTTGCGTGGGAGAGAGCGTCTCATGGATACTAACCAAGGTTTACGGTGCGACGGATAAGAGTTTTGCGCTCAATTTTGGGAAATGTTGGATGGTGTATTTGGGCTTTGGGATTTTTTGTGGTGCATCGACAGGGACTTTAACGTTATCACATTCTCTTACGAGAAGAAGGGAGGGAGAAGGGTGACCAGAAGTATAAGGGACTCTAGGTGATGTAAACAAAAATTGCCAAGGTTTAAGAAAATGAGATATTTTTGGGTTTTCTTTCTTACGGAGGGTTTTTTGGGTTTTTTTTGTAAGAGGGTCATTTTTATAATTTAAAAAAGAATGGATGGTTCGGGTTTTGACAATCTTATTGTCAAGATCTACCCAAGGGTTAGAGATTGGCTATAAAAGCTAATGTTGTTGAGAAACGGGTTTTTTGAAGGTTGAAGAAGAATGAGATAGTGAATTAGCCCCTCCATCAAGAGAGATCTTGAGAAGTTTGGGTAAGGCTTGCTTCCCATCCCCATCCTCCATTTTCGTGGTGTGGGGAGCACCCCCTTTAAGAAGACTTCTTGATTCTCTTTACATCTCAGATGAAAAAGAACATTTGGTGCAAGACTTGCTTATTTGGGAAGATGATGACTTTTCGTGGAACTTTGGCTTTAGGAAGAATCTTAATAATTGGGAAATTGATTTCATATCCAGCTGGCTAAGTTGGTAAAGCAACATTTCTATCTCCTCCACGATAAAGGACAAATGCCTTTGTTCCCACAATCGGAATGGTATCTTTCTTGTCCGTTCGTTCTACTTGTCTTTGGATGGGTTTAAGAGATCAATTTTCTGGCTTCGACTATTTGGGGCTCCAAATATCGTCTAGAGTGCCAGTCTTTTTGTGGACTGCTTCCATAGATAAGATTTTGGCAGTCGACCACTTGATTAGTCATAAAGAGGATTATTGTTGACTTTCGCTCCATGTGCAAAGCCGAGAGGAAAACTGTAAATCATCTCCTCCTCCATTGTCGGTTGGCTAGGGAAGTTTGGTGCTAATTCTTTTTTCTTTTTGGGATGTATTGAATTATGATGGAATCTGTGAGGGATGCTTTCAACGGGTGGTCCTCTTATGCTTTCTTCTCTAGAGGTCGACTCCTATGGAGGTTACTTCCATTTACAGTTTGTTTGGGTCTTTCGAAGGAAAAGAGGAAGGAAGAGACACAAGCCATTATTCTCAACATCAAAGCTCTCAGGTTCCAATGGGAGTCCATTTTGTATGGGCAAGACTAGTTAGTTCCATTTTTCTTTTCCTCATTGGATGCATTTCCCAGGTCGACCCAATTTTTGAACCCCACCCAGTTGCAGACTCCTTATAGGAGATTCTCATTTTCCATGTTTTCGTTTTCAAGTGTTTCTTTTAGGGTTTTAGATTATCACCATCTTTCCTCAAATGTTAACCTCATTTCGTTTCAGCCACCAAGATTTTGGCATTAGAACAGGTCACAGTTCTCTGATCAGTCTGATATTTGAATTTGAACTATGCCCCCAACAAGGGGGTGCCCCAACAGGTAAAGGATCAATTGAGTTGGAATTCAAATGAATCATTCAACACGTTTTAAAATTTACGAGTATAAACTCCTCACGCCATGCAAATGGTTCTTGTTAATAGGCTTCAGGAAGTGGTTTAAGGTTTTTTATTTATTCTTTTTTTTTTTTCTTGACCAAGAACCTCATGTTTTGTTTCAGAGAAGCAAAGGGAGTTCTATAAGAATGCCAAATGTGTGAGCAAGTACAAGAAGTCACTGAAACCACAAAATGGACAACATAATCATCCTTCTACGACTACCGAACTCCCAGAGGTTCGATTTTTTATTCAAATACTAATTTTGACTGCAATATCCTTATCACTAGCCCTTGTTGCCACAATTCCTGATAACTTACATAAGTTTTTTTTTTGTAAATAAATAAAAAAAATTACGGGGCTGTGAAAACCACCAAGGCACCAACTAGTGCTCATGCCACTGTAAAAATCACCGAACCCCATCTCAATAAATTACATTTTTATGGATCATGTGTGGAAATTGAGAAATTCAGTTACAGACCATTTTCAACTGCTAATTACAGGATGTTGATGAAACTGGAGCTGGTAGAAAGACGGATAAGAAGAACAAGAAAAATAATTCACGCAGTTTGGGAGAATTGTATGAGAGGAAGCGTGGGGAGGAAGCAGAGGCAAGGATGAAGAAAGAAGCAATTATCCAAGCAAAGAAGGAAGTTAGAGAAAGATCCGAAGGTCAGAGAAAGGCACAGAGAGAGAAGATGTTCAAGAAAACACGATCAGGTCAGCCCATCATGAAGTACAGAATAGAACATCTTCTAAAGAGTATTCAAGATTCTACGAATTAGATGCTGACCATACACTTCACATTTTCCCGGGAACTTGTAGAAGAAAACCCAAATTTCGGATTTTCTGAGTTTTATAATGTTGCTGTGGAAACTCGAAAGTAAATTATGGACTTTCGGACTGTAAGAACTTAAACCCACAACTTCAGTAAGAGGCATCCGCAATTGAACGGCCCTTGTTCAAAATTGATTTATCAAATGTTGCTACACAGACTTGATGGTCCAAATTGACGATGCAGGATATGGTACCAAGAGGCAGGTACCATTATTTTCTGAAAGTTGAAACGGTACATAGGGGAGGTCTGAATCCGTTATAACGGCCGTTTTATAAACCATGATTAAAATGACGTCATCCTAAATTTCGTGATCAAGTCACTGAATTCGTGGTTAAGTCTGTTCAATTGGAACGCAACAAAACAGATGCATATCCTAGACTACTATAAAGCGTAGAATAGAAACGCCATCGCCTTTCCTCTTTGATTGTTCACCAAGTGAGAGACAATGGTGTTCCTTCAGAAACTATCCTCATTTTGGCTACCGTATTCTTGCCTCCAAACACCCTGTGATGTTACTTGAGGGGGATATTAAAATGTCTCTTCCTCATACCAGTGGTACACGTGCTCATTTGTCAAGCCTATACATTCAGTGGGCCCCTGTTAGGTTATTATTTCTTTGGGGAAAAAAATCAGCTCGTGATCAGATGATCAGCTAGTGACCATGGCACTGGAATGAATCAACAGATAACATCTTTGCAATCAATTATACGAACACATGTTTTCCAAGCCACAGGACCAGGAACCAACCAAAAATTACGTTGGCGACAATATTATATCCTAGCCATGTTAGTAACTTAAATAACACCATGTAAATCTTATGACACCATCAATTTTCATATCCAACAGCCTGCATTGCATGGCATCAGTGCATACAAAAAGTTTACCCATCTAAGATGGGAAACAAAACAAGTTCCATTCCTCCAATTAATTGAAAATTAATATGAACTAAAAAAAAAAAAAAAAGTGGGTCCACTATCACAAGTGGGAAAATATGCGTATACAAGTACGGTTTCGATACAAACGAGGCAATTTAACAACCATACTAGCTTACTCTAAGCAGTTGCAAACTTGCTAATTGAACAAACGCATGATCAAAACACAAAGGGCTAATCCATCGCCCAAAAGGAAAAATGTAGGCCTATCAATTTGGAGGATTGAGCGGTTCACTTGATGGAGAGGACTCACCAGAAGGCTCAGGACTGGTGCTTCGATTGGAGCTTGTTTCTGATGTTCCACTGATTGCATTTTCTGTAGTATCTATGTCATCGCTCTTATTATCTTCATCAACCTCCGCTACCTCTGTCATTTGTTCGTCCCCATCAGCTATAGTAGCTTCCACTCCATTTTGGACTGGAGTAGAGTGAGCTTGGGGCTCTGCACTTCCTATGTCAGGTTCATCCAGTTTTTGTATCATTGTTGATGGGTACGGATCAGCAGAAATAGTCAGAGTAGATGTCACCAATAGATTCTACAAACAGGAGAAAAATTATAAATTCTACAAGGCACAATCCACATTTTGAAATCTAAAAGATAATAATAATAATAATTGCAATACGAACTAGTGAGAGAAATTACTTGCGATAGGATAGAACCATGAGGATATTAAATTTTCTGTTGTGAAATAAGTTTAAAAAACATTGCATATTGGCTTTTACATAGTGTGCCTAATATTTGCAATTAGATAAATATGAGTCGATATAAATCAAGGACAGAACTACTTTGTTGTCCAAAATTCCACACCTTTTCATTTGTTTTCAGCTATTGTTTATATATGATTTTTGTGATTTAATGTGTATCAGCTTAATCTAAATACATTCTTTCTATACTGCATACTTAACATGGACTAAAGTCCTTAAAAGATATATCTTTCAGCATAAAAAAAAGAAATGTATGGACATGCTGACATATCGGGTTTATAGAGTCAGCGTGTCTGACACTCCGTATTTGTGTCGAACACTGACACACATGTCTGTGTCTTTTTTACATGGCTTTCTTCAGTAATGCAAATTAAAAATATGATAAATTAAGATTTGTGTTGAAAATCAACCTTTCACGAACTGGCAAAAATAGAGAGAACCAAAAGATCAATCACACAGACATAGCAAATTTACGTGATTCAGCAGTGTGTCTTCGTCCACGGGTGATAAGAGCTCTTTCACTATCTTTAAGGAATTGGGGTTAAAATAGTTTCCTCCCTCTCTCTCAATGCACAAGTGAAAACCCAACACCCGTTTAGAGAATATATAGAAATATCTGGTACAAAGGATCCGAAATAACCCCAGTACAAGTTGTACTCCAACACAAAATGTACGAACTTGTACGGGCAAAAAACGTCATTGACCGCAAAAGCTATGGCTTAATAATCGGTAAAATCTCTACATAACGGTACTTCCTGCAAAATACAAGACACCTAACCCAACAATTTGTTTGATAACAGTGGTGTGAGGTGTCTGACATGCTAAAGTTCAAGAAACGAGGCGTCATTGTTACATGGCCTATAAATAATAACTGTGTTACACTTCTCAACCATCAAAACTATTTCCGGTCAACTTCTAGTTTAGGTCTCTTAGTTATGCTTTTTTCCTACGGGATTTGGGTCTGCTTGCAATTTTGTTGGTTTCGCTGCGATTTTTGGTTCTGATGTACAGTTCTGTTGGGCTCCCTCAGCCCTCCTTCTAATATAATTCCTTTTTACCGATCAAAAAAAAAATTACCTTGTTACAAGACCTCACACTCAATAGAATCAAGATTGAGAACACCATGGCTGCTGAGATAAATTTATTCTTTGATAAATGATGAAGGAATTTGAAGCAAAAGCCCTTTTAACATTCTTAAGCAAAATGAGCATTGTTACAATTGTAAAATAATTATGCCTGCGATAACTTCTGTCAACAAACCTTCTCTAATGCTAGAGCAAGCTTTGAAAGGTTGGGGTATATGCTGTGTGCAGTCAATAGGATCTGTTCAAGGCCAAGAAACAATCAGATACAGGACAAAGTAATCCTCTTCTTACTTAACCCTAGAAATTTGCCAAAAAAGGGAAGTAAAAAATGGCCAATACATCCCAGATCTTACAAAAAACTAACATTGAATCACACCGTTTCAAAACCTACAATACCTTTGAAGGTTCATTTCTGGTAACTTTCAAATTAGGTCCACCATATAAAAAAAATTAAAGGTCAATTAGTTATTCAGTGAAATTCAGGGATGCTATATATATATATATATATATATATATATATCCTAAAATAGTGACTTTCACATTTAGTTCTTTAAGCATTTGAAAAGACATAAACTCAACATGAATACTGAAATCACCTCACAAATCCTCTGCAGGGTAAACGGAGGGCCTTCTATGAAGCTAAGAAGAGCTGCAAAGCAGAACAATATATTGAGAGTTATTTCTTCTCATAAAACAGGAAGAATACAGAGAAAAATATATGTCAATAAGTATCATGCTTAACAAATAGCATTGATCATCATAGAGATAATCTGGCTCAGTTGATGGCGTCCTAAATGCATGGACCCACCTCCAAGCAAGCTTCACAATCCAACATAAAAGAGTCAGGGAATAATCTTTTTCTGCATGCAAACCACAGAAATGCAGTTAAAGTTGCTTGGAAACCTAATTAATCATTTAAAATTTTGCTTCTTTAAAAATAAGCCCACGCCCGAAAGCTGAAGATCTAGTCATACACACAAAGAAGGCTCAGCCTACTAGTCCAGGCAGGCAGAACTCTGTGGCCATCCAATTTAGTGATATTTGATCAAGGTTTGATTTATCAGAAAAAGGGAAATAAAAAAATGCAGAACAAACAGTAGGCACCTGGTAAACTCAATTATATATGTGTGCTGATTTTTGGTGAGGATGATCACCATGTCATACTCACCAGAAATCATCCCTTAACTCATCTCCATGTGGGCCCCACGACCGTGTGTTGTTTAATGTGTCACGAAAACGTTTATCATTTTATCCCAACATATATAAATAGATTTGAAAGCTCTACTTGAAAAATACTAATTCGGAAGAAGTGCCTTAGCCAGCTAAAGACAGAAAGAAGTAAAAAGTAAGAGGAAGAAGAAGAAGAAGAAAAATAATGTAACAAATATAGTAATAGGACACAACTACACATTATGCATAATGCAACAGTATGAAAACACATTTTTTTAATCCTTCTATAAGACTGGGATATCGGACAGATGACATTAGTCACATTCTTTAATGTTATATTGATAATATTACATCCATATATAAATTGAATACAATACCAAAGTAGTTAAAAAGAATAAAGACAGTCAAGGAAAAGCTTTCGAAAAATACCTTCATCCAACCTTTTTACTAACTCTTGGTATGTCTCTCCTAATGAAGATGTCTGTTGATCACTGACCATCTGAGCTTCAGGATACTCTGCCAGGACCTTCACGTAGTCAATTTGAAACTAAGAATTAGGATTATCCACAGTATCCAATAAAAAAATCAAATGGTCATCACAAAGTAGCTGGAGACTAACATGCCGGCGTACCTCACCATACCTGCTTCAGCCGAAAGGATAGCAAGCTCTTCAACAAGTCCCAATCATGCCTAAAGTACAAAATAAGCAACATAAGTACACACTCAACATTGAATTATGTGATATAGGCTATTAAGAAAATGTCTAACCATGGAGTTTGATTCATCACATACATGAATTAAAACAATATAGTGAGATGAGAGATTGCCCACAAAATATTTGATATATGAAAACTATGTGGAAGTATATATCTAGTATCAGAATCTGTCTCCATGGCTATTAAAAAATCAACAAGTTTTTTAGACACATGAACTGCTACATCAGATGCAAAAAAGAGTCCATCCACCGAAAATGCATTTTAAGTTCCAAAATTTAAATAGAAAGATGTGGAAGGAGTAGACATAAGTACAGATATGCTACTTGCATTTTAACTTCCGCCCGTGGACCCCTAGACCCATTCAAACCTATCTTTTAGTTAGTTTCAAGTCCGTAGCAAGCATTGAGCGGGCCATTGAGCAAATTGAACAGAAGAATCCATAAAAAAGATTGCCTAAGAATGAGCAAGGAATATCCATCTTTCTGCTAAACAGGGATCTATTGAACTCAAGCTCAACATGAGGGCGGAAAAAGAAATAATAAAAAAAGGCTGATGTACAAAGGAGATCTGAAACCATCTTTAGTAGACAGTCAAATGCTAGAGCCTAGAGGTTCTTAGAGGAAAACAAGGTGTTACCAATATATGGCTGATCAAGAGGGGGTATATCACTGTAGGAATGAGATGGAAGAAAAACAAATCAGCATGAGAAACTTATTACAGTGGGAAATCTTCAGTTGTTGGGTGATATGTTACACATGGTAGTGTGAGTTCAACATATAACAAATAAAACTTTTAAGTGAATGACACTAGAACGGCATTACCTTTTCGAGAATCTAAAAAGTTGAATAGAAAAGAAGATGAAGCTCAATTGAAGGTCTTCCAGGATTTGCCTCCAAGGTTAGTTAGAAGAGGATGCATCTGTTCTGATGATCCGAGGAAGAGAAGAGATTACAAATTTTGGCCACGGGTTGGGCTATCTATGCTACAGATGACTGCAGAAAAAGGTTCATTAGTACATCTAGAAGATGGAGCAGATTCAAGAAAAGAATTGAGGAACGAAGAAAGACTTGACCAAGAAACTGATAACAAAATTAGGTCAACGTGGACCTCAGTAGTAAGGGATCATAAAGAGTATTTGGTGGGATTGTGGACAATGGAAGGAGATGATTGGTAGGAAGAGTTGCATGGATTGGAGAGAGTGTTGAGCATGATATTTTTCTTAGGAGAAAAAAATAGGGCATGAAGGGCAATGGAATTGTTTCTTGGAAAAACATATGTTGCAGCAGTCGACGAATGAGATGCTTTGTCAAAGATTCCACATTGTTTTCTTATTGCTGCCCATAAGGAGGTTCGTGTTTCCAGTTCTTTTCTTAAAGATCCAGGAAAAGGTAGACTGGAACCCTATACAAGAGGTAACAAACAAGAAAGTTACCCTTTGCCCATTCATTGACAAATCCCCTTTTGATTTGATGGGCATAATTGAGAAGGTTATATTACTTTATTCAGTTCAGATATTAGGACGTGGAAATTGGAACCCAAAGGTTTCTGAATGCACTTGCTAGTTGAGATTATTTGAAATTGAAGGGAGATGACCTTTCTAACTCCACCATGTGTGATCTACTATGTCAACACACGCCTTTAGAGAAGATTCCTACAATATATAAGGAAAATATTTCCCTAATCACACAAAATGTTTTTTATTTAAAATAAATAAAGATAAATATTTTAATGTGTGTGGGGATGTATCTTTGTTTTGGGATTTTTAAGTCACCATGTCAAACAACAACAACAAATGTGGTTCGAGTCATTGTTACATTGAAAATAACTGACTTAGATATAAAAGTTCCCAACAACTTTTAGGCCGTGTTTGATTGCACGGAAAATTTTCCCGAGAAAATACATCTGGGATATGCCTCAAATGGCTGATTGATTGCAACTGAGAACACCTATTTCAATCATGTGAGAAAATAAAGGTGTATTTTCAGGTGGAAATGAATTCTCACATATCTTGATGGGAAATGAATTCCGGGCTTAGTTGGAAAATTTATCCAGATTTATATGGCTTGTTAGGGAATATTATACAGATTTATAATAGCTATCTAACAATGGGCAGTTGTGTTTTCCTAAGGAAAATGCAATTTTCCCACTTGGTAATCAAACACGGCCTTAGTATTGATCATAAATGCATCACGTCTAGGGATTTACTTAGCAAATGTCTGCTCTTTTTGCAAGACAATATTTATAGATGTTGGGGTGTGTTGTGAAGTCGAAGGTGACCTTAAAAAAGCCACTCCGAAGTGGTTGCCACCTTCCCCGGAATCTCATAAGCTCAACTTTGGTGGGGCAGTGGCAACACCAGGGATAATCTAGGAATTGTTGGTGCTCAGACGCTTTTACAGTTTACACTTCCCATCTAATTGGAGTAATCAATTCGAATAGAGCAAAAGTTCTTGCTCTCCCATAAGGAGTCGAGGATTGTCTTAACAATGTCAATGGAACAAGCATGGTCAACAGAACCTCAAGGAGCGTGATTAGTTGGATGAAAGGCTTGGATAAGTATCCTCAGAAAATGGTAAATCATGTTTAATAGATCAGAGGTTTGTGCATTGGAAGAAACACATCTTTCAATCAAATTCTTCAAAGGCAAATTATAAGGCAGATGTTCTAGCTAAAGAAGGCTTCCTTAGGGATAATTTTTAAATAAGCATGTGATCCTATAGTGCAACTAGCTGCTTTCCCTTTCTTCATGCTTGATTTCCCTTCTTGTGCTGCGCTCCTGTCTTTTCTCCTTTTTTCCCTTTTCGGCTTATTCTCTTTTTCTTAACCAAGCATGTGATCCTATCGTGTAACTCTGTTTTTCTCTTCCTCTTGCGCAATTGGATTTCAAGGGCTAGGACTCACTCGTGCACTGCTTTTTCTTCTAGCGAAGTTATGCAAAAGCTGAAATTAACATAAAGAATGGTTTTGGTTGTAATGTTTTCATAAAATAAAAATTAGATAGAACGAACGGCATCCAACAAAGAAACTCATGCAGTGAGCAATTTCCCGGACTCGCATTTGGATTTCTTTCATACTAAAAATTGGAGATGACCCAGTTTTTTTCCATGCTAACTGCTACTAATATATTTATTCTACAGATTTAAGAGACAAGTTTTGGATATGAGGACGGATTACATACCAGAACTTCCCAGTGGACGCAATGACTTCTATCATACCTCTAACTTCTTCCTCGGTGATCTCACGCTCTGTTTCCACATCTCTACAACATCACAAACAAATTAAATTACTAAAAATGAAGGAGAAAACTAGATATCTTTCAACTTACCAAAACAAAAAAGTATGTTTGATGACAACGCTTCCTGGAAGACAGTTAAACATTTGGATCAAAGTAAAAAAAAAATCAAAGAAATGTGAAGAATGAATGACAATGGTAACAGGACCAAGCGGCAAGCCATGTATAGTGCACTTTTTTTTTATGATAAGGTATGTATAGAGTACAGACATAAAATATAAATTTATATGATGATTAAAAATGAAAAGGCATGTTTTCAGCTGGATAAAAGGTCATATGATATTACGGAGTACAAACACTTGGAAAATTTCTACACAGAGAGAAATCAAACACAAAAACCTGCAATTGTGACCAATAAGATTGTATCCCCAATAAAGTTTAAAATCTTAAACGAACGGGTTTGATAATGACACCAAATGAGCAATAAGTTACACATAGGACAGTCTCATTTTCATTTATGCGGGGGAGGACTTGGGTACGGGACCAAGGAAGCGACTGTTGCAAACAAGTTTAGTTTGAATTTTCTTAGGAAGCAGGGGTGAGAGTGAGAGTTCCAAGCGGGAGCAGCACCTAGGGAGATATATATAACCCTAAAACTTATGGGCATTGCATGATTTACATTATAAATAATAATCTTGAGCTCCAAAATTCAAATGCCAAAAGTCAATACCGACATACAAGAGATGACTGACTATCAAATGAGAAGTAACACATACCCATGATTTAAGAGATGTGGAACCAGATTCTCCTGGTGATGAGCCACATCATTGGAAGGAAATGCTGAGGGTTGTGAATTTTCCACTGATGTCATCTCCATCACCAGGCCTTCTCCACCTGTATCAATCAAAAAAAGTGTTAAGAAATACTTCAAACGGTAACTTATAGATTTATAATTTAAAAAATCAATACCAAGTATAATTTAAAAAATCAATAACTTGTCATATATGTATGCAACAGAATAACATAGTCATGAAGTTCTATCAAAGCTGCGTGTATTGGGGAACAGTGCTGGCCAACTTGCTGAGTAACACCACAGCTGACTCCTCATTATTATACAAAAAGGGGAAACAAATCATGTCATCTACAATCTAAGAAACTCTGCTATTTTTACTGCATAGAAAAGCAAATGCAAGAACTATCTAAAGATATCAAATTGCACTGTTAATTTCTCACATCGGTCGACAATTACTCTTTGAATAGACTTAAGAACCCGCAATGCCCAAAATTTGAGATGTTTCCACAATTTTATTGGGCATATAGAGGGAGATGAACCCAACAATGTTCCCTAGAATGTCCATAAAACCACCATCTATTGGCACATTTATAGTCACAAAAAGGTATCAAATTGTCACTCGGCAACGCTGCTTCAAAACGGGTAACCACAGCTTGATCTACAATTAGTTCCAGTGGTTCTAATTCTAAAATCCTAATATCTTCGCAAACACGTCTTTTTTTAATCTAAAATCACTA
The DNA here is from genome assembly GCA_035048495.1 of Euptelea pleiosperma. Lineage (NCBI taxonomy): Eukaryota > Viridiplantae > Streptophyta > Magnoliopsida > Ranunculales > Eupteleaceae > Euptelea > Euptelea pleiosperma. The sequence goes on along the minus strand of CM068551.1, from coordinate 27,501,509 downwards.
ATTTAAGGTCAGAAACTACAAATAAAAATTCAGACCATTGGTGAGAACTAACCATAAATCAATCTAGCTTTGGAACTATCAACCAATCGAGAAAACAAAAAACACTGAAATATCAACAAAAAAAAATCTCAAAAAAACAAAGAACAAATAATCATTAGTGCTGATCGTGAATCTAAGGTTCTACAAAAATTTATAACAATAGCTACGAATAAGCACGAAAACTAGACAAACCCTAGAAGTTCTTCGTCGTAAGAAGAGTATCTGAAACCCTAATTTACTTCGCAGCAGAAATAAATCTTCTGATACAAAAGGAGGAAAGAGAAACAGATGAAGAGATTGAAGATTAATGAGATGGAATAATCACCAGAGAAGAGACCACAACGAGCTTGTTCTAGAAATCTGAGGATTTAATTTGCAACGCGAAGAATCGTAGATACGTGCAGCGCGACGTACTGAATTTCTCCCCCGTTCACTGCTTGGTCGGATAAAATGATAGATTGAGTGAGAGACCGTGCAGAGAGAAGGGGGAAGAGAGAGCCGCTGGAGAGGAGAGTAGGAGGAGAAGTGGCTCTGAAGGATGGTGTGAGAAGATCTACGTTGCAACTAGGAGTAAAACTTTACTGACCGCAACCGATGACCGCTTTAGAGGACGCTTACCGTATGATGTTTGGCCAATCCCTAAGTGGGCCTACAAACCAAACATCAGTCTGATTAGTGATTTCTAGGTGTTGGGATTGGAGTCATTTTCCTGGGTTGATTTTAACCGTGTGAATTTTAGCATTATTAACCATTATATGAGTACAAGGATCCAAAGGTTTAGAAATCACTAATCAGACTGATTTTTGGTTTGTAGGCCCACTTAGGGATTGGCTAAACATCCATACGGTCAGTGTCCTCTAAGAGTGTACCACGTTGCTCATCTTGTGAGCGGTCATGGAAGTTTTACTGTAATTGCTACATCCTGTAAAATACACCCTGTACCACTGATTTGATGGGACAAAATCTAGTCTGTTACTGTTTGCAGACCGACGTAAAAGTATGCAAACATTGTATCCACCATTGAATGTTCCTTGAAAAACGTGTTTTTAATTTATAAAATATTTTTTTTTGAAAACATTCAAATAACACATTTTTCAAAGTATACCTTCACTTACTGCATGATGTGAGCGAAGCTGATTACAGCACACAATACGAGCCACGTGGCACACTCTTAAAGAGCGCTGACCGTATGGATGTTTGGCAAATCACTAGGCTACAAACCGAAATAAACCTGATCAGTAATTTCTAAACGTTGGATTGGAGTCGTTTTCATTGGTTGATTTTAACCATAGGAATTTTAGCGTTATTTGGGTGTAAAGATCCAAAGGTTGTAAATCACTAATCAGGCTGATTTTTTGTTTGAAGATCCATCGAGGGACTGAGCAAACATCCATACGGTCAGCGCTCTCTAAGAGTATGCCACGTGGCTCGTATTGTGTGATGTGATCGGCTTCGCTCACATCATGCAGTGAGCGAAGGTTTGGACATCCAACAGTACTGACACTGTTTGCATACTTGTAAGTGAGTCTGCAAACAGTTGCAGACTAGATTTGTCCGATTTGATTGACATCTACGTGTATGAGCCTTACGGGAAAGATGTTAAAGACCGTTGGATGGTGTTAGGGATTTGTGTGACGTCTTCCTAAAGTCGACAGCACAACTGCTCAAAGTAAAAAGAACGTGCATCAAAGACAAGGCTGGTGGGCACGTGTATGATATAACAAGATGATGATGATGTCATAACCCGTTAAACAGTAATAGCATGTTCCTCAAAAGGCCAGCCATTTGTCAACGACGATGTCATATACCATTTTATGACTTTATTTTTCCCAACTTCAGCAGTATTGAGGTGGGGTCGGGCTCCAGTTACCGACCAAAAATGACAGGCTCCGGTTACAGGACACAATAGGAGCCATGTGGTGCACTCTTAGAGGACTATGACCGTATGGATGTTTGGCCATTCCCTAGGTGGACCTACAAACCAAAAATCAGCCTGATTAGTGATTTTTAGACGTTGGATCTTTGTATCTCAAATACTGCTCAAATTTCCACAATTGAGATCAACCATGAAAATAAGTCCAATCCAACGCCTATAAATCACTAATCAGGCTGATTTTTGGTTTTTAGGTCCACTTAGGGATTGGCCAAACATCCATACGGTCGGAGTCCTCTAAGAGTGTGCCACGTGGCTCATAATGTGTACTGTAACCGTAGCCTGTTAATTTAGGTGATATGTATTCGAATAATTTAGGACGGACACTTGTCATCAACGTTGAGGACGGAATACAGTATGAGACACGTGGCACATTTTTAGAGATCACCGACCATGCGATGTTTGGCCCATCCCTAGATGAACTATTGTCTAACCATTGAATCTGTGTACCCCAAATAATGCTTGAATCCCATGGTTAAAAATCAAACCATGAAGGCCACCCTTCAAGGGAGTGGTTCAGTGGTAAGACCCTGCGACTTGGGTATGCTTCCCAAGGTTGTGAGTTCGAGACTGCACCACTTGAAGGTCACCCTGCTGGGATTTATCTTAAAAGCACTCGGTGCGTGTCAAAGGATTCGGCACGCACATGAGGGATTTAGTCGAGTCTCGAAGAGATTCGGACACCCCGTCACACAAAAAAAAAAATCAAACCATGAAAAAGACTACTAGTTTTTGGTTAGAAAAACACTGGACTACACGAATCTAACCATGTACTATTTGGGGTACATGGATCCAAAGGTTAGAAATAACTAATCATACTAATTTATTTTTTTTGGTATGTAGGTCCACCTAAGGATGGGCCTAGGCCAAGCATCCATACGGTCAGTGATTTCTAAGAATGTACCACGTGGCTCATTATATGGTCCGTCATCATCAATGTTGATGCCTGATGTCTGTCATCAAAGATTTATTCTTGTATTCGCATGACACTGGGCGAGGATAGGTTAAATATTTACTTTTATTTAAATAGTTTACATGCGACAAGCAAACGGGTAACTGCCATTATTCTAGTCATTTTTCTTATCTTTTCGAATTCATTTTTCAGATAAACTTAAATAACAGTTAACGGCTGTTATAACCGTTTAATTTCATAAATTTAAACCTTTTTACGTAACAATTAAGGGCTGGAGTTTCGGCTCAGATCAAGTTATTGGCATGTTGGGCTTGGTTAAGCCGAAAGATGCACACATTTCACCACCTTAACATCTCCCTGCATGGCAAGTTTCGGCCCAATGCCACTGTTTTATGGCATAAAAGACACCTTGTTTTGCCCTTAAGGGCCTGTTTGGTACGTGAGAGAGAGTTTCAATGGTGAATATTATCTTGGTTAAATATTTGTGCATATCAATATTTAACAACCTTCAGAGTATTAGCTACCTTACTTCATTTTCTTTAAATTTGTGTGGGTCCCACATATCAAAGTAAGTCAAATATGGGTTAGGCAACTGTGGGACCCACATTTTAGGTTAAAAAAATTCTTTTTTATTAGGCTAGATAGGCCAACCTCGATTCAATTCGGGATCAGAGCCCACCGATCCAGTCTCTAATTCCGTGACTTTGAACCATGGCTGTAAATGCTGAGCTGGTATTCACTTTTTGCCAAAGCACAACCACCGTTGGATTATTGGAATCCACACCCAAGAGCATTAGTGCAAAAAAGTTGATCCTGTTAGCCTGACCCAAAATTAAATTACGAAAATAAGATTTTGTTTCAACACGCGCATATTGTAGATAAGGGTCAGGCTCAGCTGACACATATTTTCACACACAAAAATTCAAATCATTTTGATATTCATTCGTAGCATGGTTTACAAGTTGAAGAATTATGGACAGTCTATTTTTTTACCATTAACTTGAAATTTCAGAATGGGCTGATTTTTGTAGGAGTGATCTATATGGTGAGGAGATGATCCTCACCAAAAATCAGCCATTGATTTATCCTCCACGTGGGTCCACCAAAATTGTGTGTGAAAATATATGTCCGCTGAGCCTGATCCTGTAGATAATATATAGGGATAAGTACCTGTATAATTGGTTACCTGACAACCTGAATATTGGGTGCTAATTCAGCTCCACCCCCTGCTATTAGATCTGGTTTGAATCAGGCCCGATTCAAGGTACACTAAAGTACCCCCAATGGCTAATGGGTCGACTGGAACTACCTATTTCAGAACAGAAAACAGAACCAATAAAGGCCTGGTAATAGGGACACTAGTACCCGACCCGGACCCATTGACATCCCTAATTATCCTTGATGACGTAATTACCATCTAAAAAATAACAAAATTTTCCTCACCACATTTCTTCCATGCAAGGTTTAAAATACCGTTCAGTTTCAATGTCTCGGTAAGTTGACGGAACGAGACGTATCAACCAAGATGAAACGAGATAATGGAAAAAAAAATATATTTACCTCGGTAAGATAAAGTTTAGTTAAGCTATACATTTGTTTTTGGCATTTATATGTGTTATATGTCATGAAAAAATTAGACTTTTGGCATAAGACCCGGTACACTATCGGAACTAGGCCGTGATTCAACCTTATGAATAAGGGATCCCCGTGCATTTGAGTAAAACTTGCCGGACCGGTGCCCAGTAACCGAACCTACAAACTAAAAATCAGCTTGATTAGTGATTTCATACCTTTTGAACTTGTACGCCAAATAATGCTCAAATTCACACGGATAACATGAACCCATGAAAATGACTCCAATCCAACGCTTATAAATCTCTAATCTTAATTTGTAGGTCCACCTAGGATTGGCAAAACTTTGATGACAGGGCTGCAGTGTAGTGGCGAGTGGATTTTGTACCGGCTGACCACCAGGCCGTCCAAAATCCACACTGACTAGTGCAGCCCTGTCATCTCCTTTGATGACATGGTCCAGTCATCAAAGTTTTACTCGCCAAACATCCATACGGTCCGTGTCCTCTAAAAATGTGCCACATGGCTCTGGGCGGTCACTGAACGCCGGTCGGGACTCGGGACCGGCAAGTTTTACTCAGACCTACAAACTAAAAATCAACCTGATTAGTGATTTCATACCTTTGGATCTTGTACGCCAAATAATGCTCAAATTCACACAGATACACATGAACCCATGAAAATGACTCCAATCCAACGCTTAGAAATCTCTAATCAAGTTGATTTTTGGGTGGTAGGTCCACTTAGGATTGGCCAAACATCCATACGATCAGTGTCCTCTAAAAATGTGCCACATGGCTTATGTTGCGCTGGTGAGGCAAGTTTTACTCGGGTGTAAATTAGCAAAACGCCTATGTTAATTCGAATTAATGACCGATGACTGGAGCAAGACTTGCCTGACCATCGTGGTCAGGTGCTACCTGACCACTCACAATATAAGCCACGTGGAAATTTATTAGAGGACACTGACCGTATAGATGTTTGGCCAATCCCTAGGTGGACATATAACCCAAAATCAACCTGATCAGTGATTTCTAAGCGTTAGTTGAAGTCATTTTCGTTGGTTGATCTTAGCCGTAGGAATTTAAGCATTATTTACCATTATTTCTGTATAAAGATCCAACGGTTTTGAAATCACTAATCATGCTGATTTTTGGTTTGTAGTTCCACTTACAGATTGGTCAAACATCTATACGGTCAGTGTCCTCTAATAAATTTCCACGGGTGGTCGGGCAAGTCTTGCTTATGACTGAGAAGGTAGAGCTCCGTTTTAATCGCGTAGTGAAGAACTACTCCTAGTACAAGTAGAAAAAAGTTATAAAAAAAAAGTAGTATAAAAAATCTGAGAGAACACAGAGAAAAGCAGTGATTGATGGATATAGATTAATAGATATCATAAAGAGCGTGAAAATTCGGATTGTTGTGCAGATCTTCTTTGCTCCCATTCTCTTTTCAGAGATACCCTCTATCATTTTTCAACTTTTGCGGCCAATCTGTTTTCAGTTTCCGGCGATCATCGGATCAATTTAACGGCCCACAAATCGTAAAAATTCGACATTTTGAGAGAGAGATAAAGGTCAGTTATACAACTCTGAATGAACTAAATCAAATGGGTTTTGTTTTCTCTGAATTTTTTGTGTTTATATGTTGGTTGGGTTTGTTCTTGAGATGTGTAGAATCGTTTCTTAGTCGATTTGGTGTTGTTTCTGGGGACCCTTTATGGGGGTTAAGCTATGTTGATGTGGGGTTTTTGATCTGATTGAGTTTTGGGTGGTTTCGGGTATTGGGGTGATCTTATCGAGGTGGGTTTTCGACATCTTAAGAAAAAAAAACTGAGACAAGTAAACAGAACAGTGATTGATAGGTAATAGTTATAGATATCATAAAAGGGCAAGAACATTTTTGACTGTGAGAGAGAATAAGGTCAGTTGTACAGTCCTGAATGAACTAAATCAAATGGGTTTTGTTTTTCTGTTTGTTTCTCTGATTTTTTTTTTTTTTTTTTTGTGTTTTTGTATTGATTGGGTTTGTTCTTGAGCTCTTTATGGGGTTTAAGCTGTCTTAATGTGGGGTTTTTCTTTTAATCCGATTGGCTTTTGGGTGTTAGGGTGATCTTATCGAGGCGGGTTTTCAACATCTTAAATGGTTTTTAATCTTCAAAGAAAACTAATACTGTGTTGTTGACTTCATTAGAGGAATTGGTTAATGCAGTGTTGGAGTTCAATATATGAGGTGAATTATGAGGATCACATAATTTATAGCTTCTTTTAATTGAGTTTTTGGTTTATGGGTCATTTTTTGTTATTGGGTTTGTTTTGGAGTTCTGGGTTTCTTTAGCCCTGAATGGGAAATAAACCTCTTTGTTGTTGAATTTCTTTGCCCGGAGATTTTCAACCGTTTTTATCTCTGTTAGTTCTTCAAGCTCGTTTGTCTATAGAATACAGTGGTGGGAGTTGGAGTTGGAGGCACTTCTTTTGTGTGTGTGTGTTTTTTCACTACGAAGTTTTTGAATTTTTGGTTGTCAGGACTTGAACTTGGGGCTCTTGGGTGAGAGCCCAGAATCCTAACCATCTACACTACAAAGGATTTGTCTGGTAATGTTGGGTAGGGGGCTGCCAAACCCAGTTTACCTACCAAAAGGAAAATTTTAACTGGGGGACTGAGCTTGTAGCTCAACTAGTTGGAGGACTGCTTTGTGTCACAGTTGTGAGGTTGCAGGTCTTGTCCCTGCTAGTGCTTACCGAACTGGAAAGGAAAATAAGTAGAATTTTTGTTGCTTATTATAGTCTTTGTTGCCATTTTTTTTAAAATAACCAAAGAACTTTTGAAGTATTTCATGATAAGAGGAACATATATGTGGATAATTTTTTCAGAATGACTTAACTCCCTTGGTAAATGGTCCAAAAAGAGAAGGGGGCGTGGCAGAGGGGCACTTTCTTATCTGGGTTATTTGAACTCTTGTGAAAATTGAAGTGGATTTCCTGTTTTCAAGAATAGTAGAGAATTTTTAGTTTCTTTCTATTGGAGAGATGGACCATTTTGTTTCTTTTAATTTGTGGGTCACTCTTCTTTTGTAGAATCTGTTCGTTGTGTACGTTTGTTATCATATCCAGGCATGTATAAAAACCAGTTGCAAGAGTTAGCTCAGAGAAGCTGTTTCAACCTGCCATCCTATGCCTGTATCCGGGAAGGACCAGATCATGCCCCTCGGTTCAAAGCCACTGTTAATTTCAATGGGGAGACTTTTGAAAGCCCAACCTTCTGCACCACTCTCAGACAAGCTGAACATGCTGCAGCTGAGGTGGCACTTAACACACTTTCAAAGAGAGGCCCTTCTAGATCACTAGCTGCAAGAGTTTTGGTATATATCTTATGAATATCTTCTTCATTTCCTTTTTGCCATTTTTTCTTGTCTATCTGATTCCTTTTCTTCTCTATCCACACAGTTGTGTTCTTGTTTTACCATATTGTGAGGATGCACGTGATTCTTGCTAAAATATGCAATATTGTCCATCTCAGAAACATGCAAAACAAATTAGAGGCCGCAATTAAGCTAGATCTTTTCAGACTTCATGAGGCCACTTCCACATAATCTAGCACTGTCCATCTTAGTGACATACGAAGTTCTAAACGATGTGAGATGTGAGCGAGGTAATAAAGGTTTACTGAGGGGCATAGGTTCCAGGTTCAGTGAGCTGTAACCCTCTTTAAAGGATCTTTAAATTAGTGCTTGGAGAACCAATTGTGGAATGAAGAGTGAAACCTTAATGGATATTAATTGCTTCTCACAAGATGAGTATGAACATCCAATCATTAGAGAATGACTCAACAAAACTCGTAAATTAACGCTTGTTTATATAATCATTATTCATTGTTGTTGTGCTTGTTATGCACTTATGACCCTTAGTTTTGACCTCCATCCAACGGATGAAATCATCCCATTTTCATATAGTAACTGGTGTTTTTTATTGTTCCTAGAGCAGCAACGTTGAAAGTACCCTATCTAACTTATCATTGGAGATATTTTTATGTAGTTTGAATAAATGTGAAGGTGAGTTGGTCAGGCTTTGGGGGTTTGTACCCACTGGGATCGAGTCTTTGGGAAGTAATTCCCAAAGACCTGAGTTCGGTCCCGTTCTTACCTTAAGGGGGCTTAGGGGTTAGGGGAGAATAATAAATGTTTAACTATAAAAAAAAGTAGCTTTAGTAGAATATATCTTCTACACTTATTAGTCATATTTTCTCTTTAAATTATAGGCCTTCCATCAGAGGAATAATGCAAGTCATTTGTGGTCTCTTTTGCTGTTTTTGTATGACACAGGATGAAACTGGAGTTTACAAGAATTTGCTTCAAGAGACGGCCCATCGAGCCGGGTTGAACCTTCCGGTTTATACCACTGTTCGATCTGGACCAGGTCACGTTCCTGTCTTCACATGCACGGTTGAGCTTGCAGGAATGAATTTTACAGGAGAACCAGCTAAGACCAAGAAGCAAGCTCAGAAAAATGCTGCCATGGCTGCTTGGTCTGCCCTGAAACAATGTATGCATTCTTTTTCTTTTCTTTTCTTTCTTTTGTTTTGTTCTAATCTTGTTTAACTGAAATAAAAGGTCCAAGTCATATAGACCATAAATACTATCATGGCATGCTAGGGTTGGGACATGCCTTTCAGTGGGTCCCACCTATGAAGACCTCCTAGGTAAAAAAAATGGACCTTATGGATGATCATGGCCATCCTGACTTATTTTGGAAGTTCAGAAAAAATATGGCATACAGCCTGAAAAAAAAAATCCAAAGATTGGATTGGTTACGACCATACGATCGGCTTGACTTTTGGCCTAGGAATGTCTTGGGTGTGATCCTCTGAATGGTGCTTCCTGCACCATGTCTGCAGATCACGTGTAGCATTTCTGTTTATAAACCAAAGCTGTAGTCCATGAGACTCGAATATAGACCTCTGTATTGTTTGAGCCCTGTTTCTTGCAGTGTACCTATAATATCTGTGGAGTCTGTAACGAACTCATTCGTCTTTGAAAAGGAAATACCAAGATATGCCTTATCTAATTCTTTCCCTGTGCAGTGTCTCGCTCAGGCTCTTCTACCTGTCCCTCGTCTTCCTCTCCAACCTTGGAGTCTGAAGGCAATGAGGAACAGGAACAGGTCATTGTTGCTCGCACTCTTGCTAGTTTGTGTCCCTCAGAGGCAAACAAGTCATCGGCACAGAATGATAGGCATTGTGGACGGCAGAGATCAGCTCCCATTCACTGGGACGCGAACCCAGCTAGTGGTGGTGTGTCGTTGTATCCTATGCAGTGCCAGAGTTGGGCTTATTCTAATTTCTCCCCTGAAGTGGCTATGTACCAATTGTGGCAGCAAGAGCAAGCATCCCAGCTGCAGGACCGCCTGTTGACACTTCATGTGGCACCAACTCCTCCACCCGGACCTCAGATTCTTCCATTTATTCGCTCCATATTCCGGCCAGATCATGGGCAGTATTTTCTGGCAAGGGAGCAAGAACCCATCGGTGTGGTACCGGGAATTACAATGCCTGCCTCAAGCCCATCACTCTATTTCTCAAACCATTTGATGCCCATTCCAATCAGGAGTAGGTCCCAGGTAACCATACAAGAGATACAGGAGGACAGATCCCAAGGGGAAGAGGAGTGGCTTCATGGTGATGCAGATCCTGATGGCCGGAAAGTAAATATCCAGTCAAATTCCTCTGGGTTTTCTCCATATGAAGTTCCAAACCCTCCTGTTTCTAGTGAAAGTCATGCTGAACCATTAAGCCAAGAGGCCCCAAAGGTGGACAAACAGAAGAATGGTGGGTCAGAACCAAACAAGGGACACACTGTTCAACTAGAAGGAAGCCGAAGTGAACAATTCGAATGGGCCTCCCGAGGGTGCACGGATGGTAGATTCAGACCCAGAGCTACAAGCCCAAGACACATTGAGCTCCGGTCACATAGCCCTCATGGTTTTGACTCTTCTCGGTCTAATCTTAGACCCCATCATCTCCCAAGAACAAGCTATTCGGGAGTGACCAAAGGTTATAGACCATCGTCATCTGCAGCTCCTGTGATGATCCGAACAGTTGAGCCTGTCTCTTCCATGAGCCCCAGGCCAGAAAGCTTGAACACTCGGAGGCCTTCAATTCCTGCACCGGCGACAATCAGACCTGCAGTTCCTGCATGTTCAGCTAGACCCAGGCTGATGAACATTGGAAGAATGCCTTCTGTGAATTTCATGGCTCCAGCAGTTCAGATCAGATCGGTTGTACCTGTCTGTTCGGCACCACCAGCAAGGAGAATGCCGGATTCCAGCAATCAGGAACTGTTTTCCGGTGGTGAGAGAAGAACCAAAGAGCCAGAAGCCATGTCAGCAGCAAGTTCTGAACTTGGTAAGCTTCAAATATGAGGAGCAATGTAAATTTTGGATTTCTGTATCTAGTAGATCCTTTCTGATTATCACATATTTTATAGAATGCAATAGTACTCCCTTTCAAACTTAGGTAGCCGTTCGATTGAGAAGTAACGGTCAAGGATCCGATGCTTCAAATTTGATATTGTGGTGCGATACAAAATAAATAATAATATAAGAATTAAAAGTTCAATTTATTGATGTCTTGGAAAAAAAAAAAACTGAATTTAACTGTCATTCTTCCTGGAACAGTCAGGTGTATAACACTTTATGGAAAATTGTGGTATGTGAACTTAACAATGGTCGTGAATCTTGATCGTTGATGGTGTACGATAGTTTTGCAGGGCCCCACCAGTTGCCATGTGTGTGGCAGTAGTTGCTAGCATGATTGGCCCCTGCATTAGATTGCTGACTTGGACATTGACTTTCATAATAAGATAGAAAGCAAAATTGTGTTTTGACTGCACAGCCAGCTGCCTCTCTGGTTCATCACAAGGTTTTAAATGGTCCGTTATAAACCGTTAGTTATGTCCATCGTAACGGGTTACATCAGTCACATTTGAGTAAAGAAAGTCAGAATCTCGTTTTTTATTTTTTAAATTATCTACGTTTTTTTTTCCCAAAATAACGACTAGTATTTCCATTATAACGACGGTCATAACGCTAAGCCCCTTTTATCCGGTTTTGATGGCAATTGGGTTGGGGCGTTACCGTTTTAACGGCTATTGTAACATTTTCAAACTATGGTTCATCATAGACTCAAATCGGCTAGACAGATGAATCTAACCATCTGACGAGTGGACTTTTTTATGGATCATCCAATGCCAAGCTGCAATAAAAAATACATCTAAGGCATGTATTATTTTAGGGATTCAACCTGAAATGCGTCTAGGTTAGAACCTCATGCTCGACTGAGCCTGGCCGTGATGCCCATAGTAAAACTTCTGTCACATGATGTTGTGACCGAAACCGGTCACAACCCATAATACAAGCACGTGGCACACTATTAGAGAACGCTGACTGTATGGATGTTTAGCCAGTACCTCGGTGGACCTGCAAACCGAAAATCAGCCTGATTAGTGATTTCTAAGCACTTGATTGAAGTTATTTTCATGGGTTGATTTTAACCGTATGAATTTGAGCATTATTGAGCGTTATTTGGGTGCAAAGATCCTAAGGTTGAAAATCACTAATCAGGCTGAATTTTGGTTTGCAAGTCCACTGAGGGACTGGCTAAACATCCATACGGTCAGCGCCCTCTAATAGTGTGCTACGTGACTCGTACTGTGGGTTGTGACCGGCTTCGGTCACAACATCTTGTGACAAAAGTTTTACTCGATTCCCATCAGCTAAGTAGGACCCACAATGTGTAAGGTGGTGGTGTGTTTTTTTTAATCAATAAGGTGTGGTTGTAAGCAGTGTGAAATTGTGAATAACCTAAGCCCTGTTAACGTAAGCACTTGGCGCAAGACAAAACAAATAGGAAAAAGATGTAACAAGGTATGCCTGAAACTGTTTCATTTGCAGAAGCGGCATTTTTGGTAGTCAACACTGCCATCTGGGCCCACTGACCGCATGGATGTTTATCCCACCCCTTGGTGGATATACAGACCAAAAATTAACTTGATTGGTAATTATAACCATTAGATTTTAACACTTTTTAAGGCGTTCTTATAGCCGTTTAATGCAACCACTTTTTGAGTACTAAAACCAATGGGTAAAAATCATTAAACAAGCTGATTTTTTGTATGAATGTCTATTAAGGGGTGGGCTAAACATCCATGCGGTCAGTGGGCCCAGATGGCAGTGGCGACTACCAAAAATGCCACTTCCGCAAATGAAAAGATCTCAGGTATACCTTGTTACATCACGACCCAAACAAATATGTTTGTTTTTGACCCATCTGTTTGGAAAAGAAGATGTAACAAGCTGTAGCTGATGACATTTTTGTTAGTCGCCTCTGCCTTCTGGGCCGATCCGCATGGATGTTTAGCCCACCCCTTGGTCCATATACACAAAAATCACCATGATTGGTAATCTTTAGCCATTAGATTTTAGTACTTTTTAATACGTGATTCTAGCGGCTGAATTCAACCATTTTTTTGAGTACTAAAACCAACTGCTAAAAATCATCAAACAAGCTGGTTTTTGGTATGAATGTTTTTCGAGGGATGGGCTAAACATCCATGCGGTCAGTAGATCCAGGTGGCAGTGGTGAGTAACAAAAATGGAGTAAAACTTCTGTTACAACGGATTGCAAATCACAATCACAAGCCAATGAGTTCTCGGCACGTACACCTCAAAGCAAAAGCACATGGGTACAAAAATGCTCTAGTTGACGCCGAAAAGCGTCAGCTACAGCTTGTTACATCGCGACCGTTCTGTTATTCAATTGCGGGAGAGAGAGAGAGAGAGAGACGATTAAATTGAAAACAGAAGGGAAAAGGAGGAGAATGAGTTCAGCTAAATCTGCAAGTATGAAGCAGTGGGAATGGACCCAAAACTCACTCCCTGACGATATTGCCCTCAACATCGCTTCTTTCCTTCAGGTTCTCCCTCCCCTTCCTGCATCCTTTCAGGGTTTGGTTCTTAGGGTTTCTTCTTCTTCTAATTTTTTTATTTTTTTTTTGGTTTTGATGGAAGGAAGGTTTCGGATATCTGCGTGTTGGGTAGTTGTTCTCGGTTTTGGCGCAAATTGTGCGCCTCGGATTGCATATGGGTTTCTCTCTCTAGAAAGAGATGGCCTTCTTTGGATTTCTCAAACCAATCTTCCACTTCGATGATGATCGAAACCGGAGTCTCCGACGATGACGAAGATATCGACCAACAATCCACAAAGGTTTCTTTCTTTCTTTCCTTTTCCCCCCTTTTTTCTCTTTTAAGGTTTATAAATTTGGCTTGAATTCTTCGATTTCGTATTTCAAATATCCATGGAAGTTGAATTATAATGGTATATTTCTTCGTTCTGTGAAAATTTTCATGTTTAAAAGTTGGAAATTTGAATTTATGAACGACAAAAAAATCCAAATAGAATTGTTGAAGATACCCAATTCGAAGAAAGCAGAAGTTGAGATTGAAATTGGCGATCCAAACAAGTGAACTTGAATTGGGTTACTTCTTAAATGCACGTTATGCCGTTAACTATAATCATTTTTTGTGTCGTGAGCTTCTCAAATGGTCTAATTTTGAATTTACGCTTTTAATACTATAGGGGTGGAGGAGCTTTTACATCAAACGGCACAATGAGATGGCTGATAGAGCTACCATTGTAATTAAGTTTGTGGAACAGTGCTCACCATCTGAATCACTTGAGGTTGGGGATTATCTGAAAGCAGTCGAAAACCTGTGTTCGATGGAGCTGGGGTTTAAGGATGTCATAATGTTTCTATTACATCAAAGCAGAATGTGCTGCTTAATCTGGTCGGCTTACACTATGCCATATTTTGGCTTGGAGTACCGGTAAATACTAACCCTCCATGGGCCTATCTATTGATTATCGTTTGAAATTCATGGTAGTTTCTTTTGAGAATTATTGTTTGTGTTGAATTGTCCATGTTTCTTAGATTTATTGTGATAATCATGGATTGCATGGTTTGAGTTTGATTTCTTCATGCTGTGTCCTGAGTCCTGACTCAGCTGTACATTTTGTCGATCCTTTAAATCTTAATAGTTGATAATTTCAAACTTGTATAAAACTAAAACAAGTTAAAGGGGGGGATTCAATCCCCAATGTACATAAAATGAGGACCAAATCCATATCTAGCTATTGGATCAGCAACATCAAAGCTCTCCGCCCATCTTTCTTAGGGAAATGAAGGACCTATTGCTAGGGGAATCTGGGAGAAAGAGCTTAGGTGCTATGGTTAGGGCTTAAATATGTCGGCAGCGTTATCCAACCAACTCAGAAGAACGTATTTTCTGTTCAGCTTGCAAACAGAGGCGCCAATACCCCTGCTGCTAAGAAAGATGGCGGCGTTTCTGAAGTAGAAGTTCCTGTTGGCAGTTGTAGGTAAAGGCAAAGACATCTTCACCATAGGAAGGCCCTACTGGCATATCCAAGAGAGACCTTGAAAATGTGATGGACTTAAATTGTAGAGCAGTGGGTAGAGTTGGAAAAGCTGCATGCATGAGCTTACACAAGATGAGCTGGTTCAAGGAGATGCTCAGAATTGTCTAAGCATAAGAGGGAACTGCGACTAATAGTAGAGGAGATGATCATTCAGAGTTTGTGTCAACGGTCAAGTACAATAGTGGATTAAATCATTCTAGATTCAATAAGTAATATTGGTGGGTGGGGATTTTTGTTCTAAAGCATATCCAAAACATGAGGAAACTAGAAAAAATGGGGATATAATTCCACCAATGTGGTTTCTTCACTACTGACACCATGGTTAGGCTAGCTAGTTCATCTGGATGAGTTTGCCTTCCTTGTGACTACTCTTTCACAGAGCTGGGTTGCAAATTGTACCTCTCAGTAAGTCTCAAAATCTCATATATCATTCTAACAATTGACAACGATATCTGACGCATTTTTCCGTTGGCTTCATACTTCAGGCCTAGCATGGCAACCGTAAAATGCTCCAGGGAATAATTAATTGTCTCGAGTCTTGACACACAAGGTTAATTTTACTGTAGACCATGCCCCTGCATGTGTAATGACTGAGTTTCAGAGTGTGCGCTGAAGCCAAAACAACTCTGCTCAGTCCTTTCGAATGTCTAATAGAAAGAAAATTGTGGAGTAGCATAGTCAAATCTTGATAACAGAGAAAACCAGCCAAAACTGAGCCAATATGGCAAGTGATTAAACCAAGGTTTGAAAGGGACCATTATAACGTCATAACCAGATAGGTAATGTTTACTGTTATGACAGTTATGACATAACTGATCTTTTTACTGTTATGACAGTTAAATATGTTATAACGTTTTTTTTACCGTTAAATACTAAATAACATAATTGGGTTTGAGCTCTACTGTTATAATAGCAATGGTATTATAAACGTTTTTAATGTCTTGGACTAAACCATGATGCGCACACACGTCTTGCAACTCTTGTTTTTAACATCATCCTTGGCAGGCTGAGTATGTCATGGAAGCACTTTGGAGCTGCCATATATCGGAACGGCAAGTATGCGTGAGATGGTGGAAGCTGGGAAGGTGGTTTTACGGCTTTCGTCCGCGTGACGAGTCCCACTTACGGAGGGTCTCTTTGGGGGATCTTGCAATGCCTAAAGAGGAGGAGGTTCTTGGGGTGCTTCAGCGAGGAGCCATTCATGAGGTGTTACGCATTCAGATCTCAGTTGCTTATCCCCCATGCACCCCGTGGACATTCCAAGACGTGCATACACAGGGCTAATGGATGCTCCTGATGCGCTCTATTACACGTATATGTATGTTTGATGTACATATGTCTATATATTCTGTGTGTTTATGTACATGAATTGGGAGTTCATGCATGCATGAGTGAAATGTACCTATCCAAAGTTTAAATAAAAGCCAAATTGATCTATTTTTATCAAAAAATCTGGCCAGCAAAAATGATTAAAAAAAAAACAGAAAAAATAATATCTTCCTTTTGTGTGTGTGTGTGTGTGTCCCTATTCCCTACAATCAAGAGATGAGAAAACGATGAATGATATCATCGCAGCAAAATTTTGTGACTCCACGTGGCTCTACATTGCTCATTTTGTTGGGTCCTCTAACCGCATGGATGTGTACCCCACCCCTTGGTGGATAAGCATACTAAAAATCAGCTAGGTTGATAATTTTTAGCCGTTGGATTAAGTGTCCAAAAAAATGCAAAAAACATTCTTGAATCCAACGGTTACAGTCAATCCTACAAAAGTGCTAAAATCTAATCTATGGCTAGATAAATTCAGCGAGACCAAGTTTTCGTATACATATCCATAAAGAAGTGGGCTAAACATCCATGCGGTTAGAGGACCCAACAAAATGAGCCATGTAGGCCACGAGACCCCTCTGCATCGACTGCATCCAAAGTCCTCTGCATCTAAAAATTTTCCCCAAAAGTGAGACCCTTAGTAAAACTTCGCTCAAGCAACTGACCGCCCACAATATGATCCACATGGCACTTTTTTAGAGGACATGGATGTTTGGTCAATCCCTAGGTGTTTTTACAAATAAAAAACAAACCTGATTAGTGATTTCTAAGGGTTCGATTGGAGTCATTTTCATGGGTTGATTTTAACCGTGGGAATTTGAGCATTTTTAACCATTATTTGGGGTAGAAGGATCGTAAGGGTTGAAATCACTAATCAGGCTGATTTTTCGGTTTGTAGGTCCACCCAGGGATTGGCCAAACGTCAATACTGTTACTGTCCTCTGAGAGTGTGCCACGTGACTCATACTTCGCTGGTCGGCGTTTTACTCTAACCTCAAACTAGCATTGATCGCCGCCGGTCAGCAAAGTTACTTACAACCCACAGTATAAGCTACGTGTCATATTTTTAGAGATTTCTGACCTCATGGATGTTTTTCCCAACCCTAGATGAAAAAAATAGCGTGATTAGAGATTTCTAAGTGGTGGATTAGAGTCGTTTTCATAGGTTGATTTTTAACCATAGGAATTTGAACATTATTTGGAGTACAAATATCCAAAGGTTTGAAGTCACTAATCAGGCTGATTTTGGTCTGTAGGTCCATCTAGGGATTGGCCAAACATCCATACGGTCGGCGTCCTCAACAGTGTGCCACGTGGCTCATCTTATGCTTGTGGGCGGTCAGCAAAGTTCTACGCATGCAAGAGATCCGCCATCTGTAATGCTACGTATTGATCAGATGCCAAAACCATCCATTCCATATTCCCTTAGATCTTTTGATGAGCTAGAGAGAAGTTTTTTTAGCTCCAGTGATCTCCAAAGGTGGACCCACGAAATTTCAGGTCCCATATCCCTGGCCGCCAGATGGCTATGTATGCCAATACGATGATGGTGGTAGACAGTTTTTATGTCCATCCCATCGTACCTTAGAGTTCTTTTTTCATCTACTGTCAAAAACCCTAAACCCTAACCTTTTGCTCGAAGCGTACGCCTTAAAACGACATCTGTCTCCTCTCTCTCTCTCTCTCTCTCTCTTTACATGAAGCTCTACTTCGGTACTTCTTCTCTCTCTGGAGTCTGGTCTTAGCTAGTTGCGCTTGGAGGACAGAACAGTAGAGGACCTAGAGGTAAGCTTTTAGGGTTTTTCACCAAAAACTCCATCAGAGCAACCACAACTAGCTTTGATGTTGCTCTGCTCATCCAAACCCCAACTTTTCTTTGATTTATATTTTTGTAGATTCTCAAAAACCCTAATCTGTCGAACAATTTCCTGCTTTTCTTCTTTTGCTTTTGAAGAACGAAACACAGAGAATGATTTTAATATTAGATATTTAAACCGTTAAACCCTTAAACCCTAAATGTCGAACCTTTAAACCCACTAGACGTAAACCACCCCATATTCTTTTAACCTTAAAATCTAAGTTTTGCTATTTGGTTTAAAAGTTTTCCTTTGACATGCCCTGCGAGTCTGTGTCTAAGTGATGGTTTTAATGGCTGTTAAAATGGGTTATTAGAATCATAGAAGAAAATGAGTTAGGGTCTGTTTGGAACGACATCTTTATACCAAAATAAAATAAAATAAACGTATAATTGGTGCAACGATGGTGATCCAAATAGGTCATTAGATTTTTGTAATTCTTGTAGTTTAATGCTTTTTTGGGGGGGGCCAACAGCAGGTGGATCGTAGTAATTGTGTTTAGGTGCCTCCTGAGATTTAAAATGCTGGTATTGTTCGAAACTCCGGCGGGGTTCGCCCTATTTAAAGTATTGGATGAAGGGAAGCTCTCTAAAGTCGAGGTAATTAACGTTAAGTTTCATTTCAATGGTATCCTATAAGTTGTATTTAGTGTTCTCATGACTCTGAATCTGTTGTTGCAGGACTTGTGGAAGGATTTTGCAACATCAGAATCGGCTAGACAGGTCACTTTTAATATCTTTTCCTGTCTTTTGTTTGTTCTTTTTCACTTTTTTCCTTTTGTATTGTTTTTTTTTTATAAGTAAAGATAGTTTCTTTGGATGCAATTTTTTCCAAAATTGATTAAATGACCCATATATGTGGTCTCTTTGGATGCAATTTTTCTCAAAAGTATTTTATTCTTCAATATAGTTCGTCAATAAACATGTTGTCTGTTTTTTTGTTCTGAAAATATAGGTGGAAATTGTTTTCTGGAACAACGCTGTGAAACCTGATTCACTATGTCCCTGGTGATATTTCACAAGTATCATCTGACACTATGATGTCTCGGCTGTATATACTCTATGATATGACATGAAATAAATAAATGGAAAGTGAAGGCCCATACAACCTTAAAAAAGTATATAAAACTGCAGTTAGTTGATAAGTCACTTGCTTGTCACATGTAGTCTAGGTTCATTACTTGATCAACAATCTAATGAGATTTTCTCAAAAAATTAGGATATGTAGGTATTAGATAGTAATGAGCACATGCATATATCTGGGTTACACTTGGACTAAGTTTTTGATATAGACACATATACCACGAGTACATCAAAACTTTGTAAGCTGGATGTGAAGAATAATCAGGCACTTTCTAGCTGATTTTTTTTGTCAGTGAGATAAAGTAAGGGAAATTCTATTCTGCCAATTATGACACAAACCTTTTATATTCTACATCACATACTGCACATGTAGCTCGCCGACTCATCAACCGAACCATTCAATCAACAGCACAACCCTTGGACAAGCCATAGTTAAAAAATCACACCAATGTAATCAATCCTAAATCTTCATGCTTTCCGAAATGGAAGATCATGGGAAGACCAATTGATCAGCCTTATTTAGTTGATAGTAACTGCTGTATGGATGACCGGTCTTATATGGATTGGATGATCATAACCATCAAATCTATATACTTACCATTCACACGTGTGTTTGGACCACCAAAAGAATGTAACTACTAACTATGTTTGAACACAACGCCCTCTTGTTAGGGTGCTAAGGTGTAACCATCAAATCTATGTACTTACCATTCAACATGTGCGCTGTGTTTGAACACAACGCCCTCTTGCTAGGGAGGTAAGGTGTACACCCATCCATGGGAAAATCACGGGGTTCAATCCCATTCCAAGGTAGATGTTCACAGCTAGTGGCAGAACCAGGGGGGCAGCTGGCCCCTCAACTTTGAAAATTCATAAAAGAATGTAACTATGTAATAAGGACACAGCACTTTTAGTGTTTTTTGCCATGTCAAACACATCGACACAAGGATACATGTATTGACACATCCTGACACTCATGTACGCCTGTATCATGTTTTATTTTAATGATTTTTTAAAATAAATATTTCTAAAAGCAGGTTGATGTGTTTCATCGTCCATATAGTACACTGTTAAGTCGGCTATAATCGTTTGATAGTCTTCCCTCTTATGAATCTTTTATATTTATTATGTTATTGGATTGCTCCATCGCATATAGTAATGCTTCCTTTTACTTCTCATATATATATATATATATAATTTTTTTATTAAAATAACTAAAATATTATATTATAATATATGTATACGGACTTGTTTGAGTGTCGGCATTTTATAGGTGCCGTGTCAGACACCTCTCATCTATGTTGGACACTGACACGTGTCATTGTAATTGTTACCTATATATATAATTACTTCTCTCATCAATTTTTTGTCCGAAGATACATTTTCTAAATTTATGTATATTCCGTTTCTTAGAATTTTTCAGTTTTTATTTTGTGTATCATAGCATATCAGCTGATGCAATCAGTATCAGGAATGGTCGCTAATATCAATACTGTTACATTGTTACTCTGATGCTCTTGTCCATGTTCATGTCCATGTCATGCTTCTAACCTACTAAGTATTCTACTTCTCCCCTACAAATTGAAGCCACTGAAACTGTAAAAAAAATTAGATAGGGAAAAGAATGCCTCTTTTGGCCACTTGGTGGAGTGCTATTGGGCTGAATCTTGCTAAATGGGAAGATGCTAAGGTGGTGAAATGCATGGACATCTTTGGTCCCGCCACCTCCACTCTGCAAAGTAAACCCCACCACTCTCAATAAGAATTCTGAAGTATCGCTCCAAAAGAAACTCATACCCATTATAGTTTGGCTTCTATTTATGAAAATTGAGAGATTGGGAGAGTGAAAGAGTTGCAAACTGAGAAAGGGAGGGGTGGGTTTGACATCCACGTAATGGAATACAAATAACCCTCTGATACTGCTTGTTTGTTGCTCTGGGTATTTTCTTTCTTTACCATTTATCTGATTTCTGCTGTAATGCTGTTTCTTGTTCTTTTCAAAAAAATCCCCTTCAACCACGAATGAATCTAATGTGTATGGGTTAACGTTAACATCAGGTAGTGAAGCTGAAAGCTTTTACCAAGTTTGAGAACACATCCGAAGCCTTATCTGCAGCAACCTTATTGATTGATAGCAAACCGAGCAAGGGTCTTCGCAAGTTCTTGCGTACTCACTGTGATGGCGAAACACTAGCCGTGGCTGATTCAAAACTTGGAAACGTGATAAAAGAAAAATTGGTCTGTCTTATACCCTGATTAGTATAAGTAATTAGATCTTAGATACCATTGCACCTGACTATTACTTGCTACATTCCCTTGTCATTCCATGTCATTGTGATCAATCTTCTATTCTGTTTACTTCTTCTTTTGCAGCAAATAGAATGTGTACACAACAATGCTGTAATGGAGCTGATGAGAGGAGTGAGAAGTCAGTTGACTGAACTCATATCTGGGCTAGCTGTTCAGGATTTAGCTCCTATGAGCTTGGGTTTATCTCACAGCCTGTCTAGATACAGGCTAAAATTCAGCCCTGATAAGGTGAATTGCCTTTATCATAAATCTACCTTAAACTTTTGGATTTTAAAATTTTCAATTGTATTAGCTTAATCTTTACTCTGTCATCCTCTTATTATTACGCTCTGAAAGCGTGCTTTGGATAAGAAAGGAATTAGGAGCCATGCTTTTCTCATGAATCTCATCATATGGCTTTTTTGTCTTTTGAGAAACATTTCTCTTAAGACAGGAGGAGGGAATGTGCCAAATTTCCCTACCTGCCGTGTACATGTGCTGCACATTTAGTGCCGTAGCCAACCATTGGATGAATCTCAGTTTGGATGTCTCCTTGGCCAGTAGTGAAACCAACTGAATGATTGTAACAATCAATTTTATTACATTTTTTGGCCATCCAAGTACGCATGTTGAATGGTACAGAAAAGAAGTATATGGAGTGGATGGTTATGATCATCTGATTGGGATGATTTTGACCAGGATGCTTTCCTTGGTGGAAACCATGCCCCTTTTGCGCGTCTTTCACTCCTTTTGTAATTAGTCCTCCTTATTGCATATCTGACAGTCAACTTCATTTTTGTTTTAGCAAGTCTGACTTCCATTCTGTTCATTTCCCTTGCCAATTATATCTCTACCTCCAGTGTCATCACTATTGTAGCCATCTATAGATTTGTTCATGGTTTATATGAACATTTTTCCTAATATATAAATCCCTACTTTTTGTTGTGGAAATCTTTATATTATTATCTCGCTAAATGTAATGCCGTGAATGTTAATGTTGCTTTGTTTCTTATGTCATATTGTCCTACAAATGGGCTGCTGTCTAATGCCGTAACTAATGTTGTTCATGTACTTTCTTTAGGTGGATACAATGATCATTCAGGCCATTGGCTTGTTGGATGATCTTGACAAAGAACTTAACACATATGCAATGAGGGTTCGGGAATGGTATGGTTGGCATTTTCCAGAGCTCGCGAAGATTGTACAGGACAACATCCTGTATGCCAAGGCAGTGAAGCTGATGGGTAACCGTACAAATGCTGTCAATCTTGATTTCTCCGAGGTAGAGAGCTACTTTGTTTTAGAAAAAGAGGAATAGTGCTTTACATGCTACACATGCATGGATGTTAGAACCACCGTCTAATTGTTCTACTAGGTGTAACACTTGGGCCAAAAATAGACCTGATTCAACGATCCGAACAATATCTGCTTTATCGCATTTTTTTGGATTGTCGGAAGAGTATTGTATGTTACAGATAAAAGTTTGTAGCTTAGATGTTATAGGATTATCAATTCTGATTTTGGCCTAGATGATCTCCTTTGTGGCACCCATCAATGGTGGGTCCTCACGCTTTGTATGGTGACACATTACAAGCTGGAGGTTTTACTTATTTCCCATCCTGATTGAAGATGCAACGACTCCATAAATGTCTCACAGATTATTTCTGTTGGTTCTACAGATATTGCCTGAAGAGGTGGAGGCAGAGCTGAAAGAAGCAGCGGTTGTATCCATGGGAACTGAAATCAGTGACCTTGATTTGATCAATATCAAAGAGCTTTGTGATCAAGTATTGGCCTTATCAGAGTATAGAGCTCAACTGTATGAATACTTGAAAAACAGAATGAACACCATCGCCCCAAATCTGACTGTTCTTGTTGGAGAGCTTGTTGGAGCTCGTCTCATTGCCCATGGCGGCAGCTTGTTGAATCTCGCAAAGCAACCTGGAAGCACTGTTCAGATTCTTGGTGCAGAGAAGGCCCTCTTCAGAGCTCTGAAGACAAAGCATGCTACCCCCAAATATGGGCTTATCTACCATGCTTCTTTGATTGGTCAGGCTCCCCCAAAACTAAAGGGAAAAATTTCTAGATCTCTTGCTGCCAAGACTGCATTGGCCATCCGATACGATGCTCTGGGAGATGGTCAAGATAACTCCATGGGACTGGAGAATCGAGCCAAGGTGATATGTTATTCAAGAGCCTTTAACCTGTTGTGCTCTCATGAAGTTTTTATTTTTTATTATTGTTATTATTTTTTTATTTTCTGAAAGCCCCTGATTGAATTCGTGAGTAGCTTGAAGCCCGATTGAGGAATCTTGAGGGCAGAGAATTGGGTCGCTCTGCTGGATTGACTAAAGGAAAGCCCAAGATAGAGTTCTATGACAAGGATCGGAAAAAGGGTGCAGGAGCATTGATAACTGCTGCCAAGGTGTGCGATCTGTTCCAGTGTTTGCTTTTGATTTGTTATTTTAAATGATAAGGGGATCATTGACACTTTATGTTTATATGTAGACATATAATCCTTCAGCTGATGTGGTACTTGGGCGAGCAACAGAACCAGCGGCTGAGAAATCGGTGGACAAACAAGAAGAAAAGAAGAGGAAGCATGGAGGAGCAGAATTGCCTCATAGTGAGGAAGCCGAAGAGGAGGTTCCTGTTACAGGTGACAAAGAGAAGGAGAAAAAGAAAAAGAAGAAGAAGAAGGCGGAGGTTCAGGACACTGAATTGCAAATTGACGAGGATCAAAGTGTGAAACCTGAAGGGGAGGAGACGGAAACAAAAGACAAGAAGAAGAAGAAGAAGAAGGCTGAAGCCAAGGCCGCTGCTTTACAAAATGAGGATGAGAATGCTGAACAAGAAGGGGAGGAGAAGAAGAAGAAAAAGAAGAGAAAGCATGCTGATGCAGAGGAGGAAGAAGCTGAAAAACGAAGCAAGAAGAAAGACAAAAAGAAGAAAAAGAAGAGTGACGAGTGAGAATCTTCAGAAGCAGGAGGCGACAATGGCAAGCAAGCCAACGATTTTGGATCTTCAGGAGACAGTTTGGTGTCTTTCTTGTAAAATTCCCTTTTGTTTATTTCCTGTCAGTAGATTTTTAAGTCATAACTTTATTCCCCTCTGACATCTGGATGCGAATCATGTATTGGTTTTTATGTCTGTGTACAATCACTGATACAAACAACACCGCATCTTGTCAATGGAAACTTTTTTGAGTTCTGGTTTGTCTTTTGTAGTGGGGCATGGAGCTTGCATAATTGGATGATATTCTAAAGATGCAGTTCATTGTTCCACCCTTACCTTTCCAATTTAGACGATATATTATGTAGGTGGGTCCTCTGATTCTGTTTACTTGACAAAACAAATCTGATGGTTGTTGAGTTTGGGCAGATGGGCTTGGTTGTTGAACTAGTTATGTCATCTCTTCAAACCAAATTCTCTCGACTCCTTGTATTAAAATTATAATAAAGATATCATCATCACATTACCTTATCCAAACCATAGTTAGCAATTCGGAGTGTGGCAAAAATACAGTACTGGAAATGTTCGAGTACAATTCCGGTCTGTCATTTAATAGTTCTTACGGTTCGTGAATATTTCGAGAATTTACTAATAACTATGATCCAAACTATCTGTGGCGATGCGAATCGTATTTCCCCATTCGATTTTATTTAGAGCTACATCTACTGTAGGAATTTCAGAGCCTTTCAACCTGCACTTAACCAGTGGCAAGGCGGTCCAAGTGGTTTTCTCCATTGATGTTGTCATTGGTTATAGATTTTGTTATGTCAAAGATGAGAAGGAGAGGGGAAAGAGAGTGGGAAAGGTGTGGTACTGTGGTACCATGGTGTGAGAATCAGAATGGCCCACATACCCCACACGGTTATAGACTCATTTAGTCAAGTGGCCTTGTACCAAACACGGTTAGATTACTTCGTCAAATGAGCTGTTTGATTTTTGAAATCCCATCTACCTTGTCTGGTCTATAAAATTAAGAATTCACACCGTTCTCACATGGGGTCTTTGTTTGAAAGAGGGAAATGGAAGGTTATTAGGCCGCCTTCAATGTACTTGTTGAGTCCTGCATACACGCTTTGATCAGTACGTCTTCAGTCCGATTTAACTTTTTTATGTGGAACCCTTTTTGCATGTGGAGCTGTGGAGCCATCTAAGATTTCACTTTTGCCAGGGATAGGAATGGACCTACATACCAAAATCAGCCTGATTGGTGATTTCTAGCCGTTGGGTCTAAGTACCCCAAATAATGCTAGAATCATAGGGCTAATAGCCAACCCATGAAACATCCATCTAGGGATGGGCCAAACATCGAGTAAAACTTTACTGACCATTAAATGGTCAGTGAAGTCGCTGACCACCCATAACATGAGCCACGTGGTGCACTCGCTCTGACCATATGATGTTTGGCCAATCCCTAGGTGGACCTATAAACCAAAAATCAGCCTAATTAGTGATTTCAAACCTTTGGATCACTGTACCCCCAAATAATGGTCAATAATGCTCAAATTCCCACTGTTAAAATAAACCCATGAAAATGACTCCAGTCCAACACTTAGAAATCACTCATGAGGTTGATTTTTGGTTTGTAAGTCCACCTAGGGATTAGCCAAACATCCATATGATCAGCATCCTCTAAAAAAGTGCCATGTGGCTCATATTGTAGGCGTCCAGTGGAGCCGGTCCACGGTCAGTGAAGTTATTTTACTCACAAACATGCATACGGTCAGTAGACTCCGAGACTCCCATCTCAGGTGCTGCCATTGTACATGGCAGAAGGAATATCTTAACTTTGAGATGGCTGCACAGCTCGACGTACATGAGAAAACATTTGCTGGCCCTGGGGGACTTCAAACTTTGAAGTCTTCCCACAATAAATGTCTGACACGTACCCAAATCCCTTAACCAAACTCGCGTTAAGCCATTGGTTAGTGATTAACAAGGGGTACTTGTCAGACATTTTGGGAGGGTGATTTCAAAGTTTGATTACGTACCCCAATAAAATCAACCCACCAAAGAAGACTAAAATCAAATGATTAGATTAATCATGCTAATTTTAGGTGTGTAGGTTCACCTAGGGATGGGCTAAACATAAGAATGTACCACGTGTGGCTTATATGGACGTCGGTGATGTGTTCGTGATCAAACCTGGGAGTCCAGGGTAGCGGTTCTTATAAGCTCACCTTTAATTGGACGATTTGAAAGTACCTCTTTGAGTTCAGACCACGGGTCTTATAAGAGCCACTGGTTTCCCAGGCAAGGAAAAGTCTAAAACCGACAAGATCGTGAAAGGTGGTGCAAGAGTGACCGGTTACCCGTTACCTAATCAATCTTAAGTCTTCGAGGAAAATTCTTTCCCATATACAAAAAAAACTTCGCGGGCTGTCAGCAAAGTCACTGACTACCACAAACCCAACTACACGTACCCTAGTGCTTTTGCTTTTTAAAACAAAAATGACATGAAATGGGACAAAACGAAACCCTGATTTTCCATGTCTTCACAGTCGCTGACAGCCCACAGTCAGCGAAGTTTACTCGTCTTTGTTTGCACCTACCAATCCTTTTGATCAGAAAACCAACTTTTGTTTTTTTAGTCCCACGTTAGATAGCGAAAAAAGTTGAAATCTTGATAAAGTAGAAAGATCGCTTACGTTGTAATTAATGGACACATGTGGAGAAGAAATATTATACGTAGTGTAAAATAACATGGGTCGGGCTCAGGGGACCCCCATTTTTCTGACCCCTCTTGGTTTTCGTTTGCTCGGCTGAAGATAAGAATCCAACGGTGGCTGTCAACGCCGAGCTAGCATTGTTTTTTTTCACTTTTGGGGGCGCTGGGAACCACCGTTGGATTCTTGAAATCCACGGCCAAGCGCACGAACACCGAGAGGGATCAGAAAAAGGAGTGCCAAAATAACATAAGACACAACATCTTTTGTATGGCTAACCAAGATTGAATAGGTTTTAGGGTTTCTCAGAAGCACACGACGCAGTCTGATTAGTGTGTGACACAACAATTATTCTACTTGTAATATAATGAATCGTAAATCATAACCATCCAATCAACAAGACCCCATCTAAGGACGGGGCCAAAAAGAATATACGGCTAAGATCAAGCGAAGCCCGGTTTGATAACTGTCCGGTTGAGGGGTTCACTCTCTTTGTAGTTCTTTGTTCCGCTTTTCATTTCCTTGTTCTCTTTTGTTTCGAATTTGGTAGGCTTTCTCAGCCTCTAAAATGAGATAATTTTATCTGGATATTGCAGAAAATAAAAAAATTGAGATTGTTTTCACGAAAATTTTAGCGTTTTTTTTAATTATTTTCCATTACGAACACTTAGAAATACAAAAGAAAGGTGGAAAAAAACCAAACCAGGAAGAAATATCCATCAACAAACACGATAAACGGCAACAGTCCGCCGTGGTGGCGGGACACATATAACCATGAGCACGAGAGCTATAACCATCGCCATGAGGAGTCCCATGAAATCTAGACCGCTTTCTTCCGTCCCGCAACACACCTGCCCCATCACCAACACTAGCAACCTCAAACTCCCCTGTTTTTTTTGTGGGGGGGGGGGGGTTCTTTGTTTGTAGTACAGGTAACGAAATGCAAGGTGGTATTTGTAATGTTGGCTTCTAGAGAAGTCGTTCAAGTCAACGTTGACGTGGAAAATTTGAACAACCAAAGTCTTTCTGGTAGGCCGGAAAATTCTTACATCCATTTTTTTTACCGTGTAGAATTGATTCTAGCCTTTGGATTCAAGCATTTTTTTGGGTACTAAATCCAATGGCTAATAATAATCAATCAAGCTGATTTTTAGTGTTTTTATCTACCAATGGATGGGCTAAACAACCATATGGTCAGTGGGCCCAAAAAATAGGGCCATAAGAGAAAATTCTTTTCGTTGCAGAGTGCTTGGAGCCCATCAGGTGCCGCTGTTCCTAGATCACATGGCGAGAACCATGTGTGATTTCGATAGTAGGATATTCTATGTGAGTACCGTGTACAAATGGCAGATCCACTGACACCATGAATCTTTGGCTGCCCCCCCTCCTCTCTTTTTTTGGGAAAATGCTACTACACGTGGATAACCGGACAAAAAATGGTCTGGTAGAGGCCTTGGACCGTTGATTCAGAAGATTCGAGGCAGTAACTGCAAAGTGTAAAATAATTGTTGCCGAGGACTGTAGATCTCTTGTAATCCAACGGTCAAAAGCCTCAAGGTAGCTCCGCCTTTTTTTTTGGGGAGTGCTTTTTGGAGTTAGCTAGCGCGATTTTGGAAAAAATTTAGATGCAGAGGGTTTTGGATGCAGAGGATGAGTGGTTAATCTCAACCACTCATCTTGACTTTTTTTGAACCCCAACTTAACCGAGGTTAGTATTATAAATATTTTGAAAACCTTTTTTTAATTAATTTGTTTAGATTTTATAAAACAAAAACCTTCCTTTTCAGCTCAACCTTCCTTCCATGACCCTCGTGCTTCTCAGAACTCCTCTTTCACCATGTCCCTTCCACCGATGATAATACACCGCCTCCGTGTACCACTGGTTTCGTGCGCCACTTTCAGGTTGGGTTAATCTGCCAATTTCTGTGAATCTCCCCAATTTCTAGAAGCAAGAAGCTTCAAATGAGAAGAGTACTTTCCATCGGGTAATTTCGGGTCCGAAGAAATGTGGTGCTGCAGAGTGTCAAGAGGTAAACCAGAGATGTTCATCAACAATTTTCTTTTTTCATTTTTTTTGTGTTTCCTCTTTTCTAATTAATGGGTGTCTTTTGATTCGTATTGATTTGGTTTATTTTTTAGACACCAGACGCACATCCCTTACTCGTTAAAATGGCAAAGAGGGTTAAATATTTGCAGCCCTGGATTGAGGTCACACCAACCCTCATCATTTCTCCCAAAAACGTTCTCATTCTCCTGTGCTCATCCACGTCTTGTACCTTGTTTCGAATGCAGAGGAGTCGGTGAAATTGAAGAACGCTGCTTCCGAATTTGAAGGGAAGGATACGAGCCATTGTGGACGAAGAACAATCTAGAAATATCGTCGACGCCATTGCCCAAAAGATGAGATAAGGAGAGAGAAAGAGAGAGATGGAAGCTTTTAGGACGACTTCGGTAAAGACGAAATACTTGCCTGCCTGGAGCAAAAAAAAATTGGAGAATTGATTGTGAAGTGGAATTACCATTTTAAATAGCTCGTTAGGTTCATTTGCAGTTTGAGAATTGAATTCTCTCATTGGCAAATTCTCAGTCTGAACAATAAACGAAGGCTTTACAATTAAGGGACATTCATCTTTCAACCTTCGGTGGTTAGACCTTGATGTGAGAACCATCAAATTTTAATCCATCCTAATGTTAATCTGGATTCACATCGCTTAGATCCTGATGACCATCCGATGGTCAAAAATCTCTGAAGCCGTCAACCATCATAACCTCATCTTGACTTTCTTTTAGAAACAGGAGTAAAACTTCTGTCACAATGCAAAATATGAGCCACGTGGCACACTCTTAATGGGTGCTGACCATATGGATGTTTGACTGCCTGTCGGACCGCATGCCGAAGCCGTCTGACTGACTGAAGGATGGGCCTTGTCGGACCACATGCTGAAGCCGTCCGACTAAAGGATAGGCCTTGTTGGAGCAACCTGGGGAAAGCATTCTCCCCACCAAGAAACGCAACGGAAAACCATTATTCAGAAGCGACGGTTACAGGCTCCTCAACCGCGCCGTACTCGTTGAGGGCCATATAAAAGGAAAGAAGATACGATGACGAAGGGGATCAGAAAAAAGTACTAGCGAGATAGTAAAATACCGGTATCAAGAACCAGACCCACAGTATTTGAATTCATCCTGACTTGAGCGTCGAAGTGTGATTTGCAGGTACCGCGGTGACCGGACGGCATTCGCGAAGGGACAGGTCCGGAAAAGAAGGAGCGCGCCAACACATTTCTCTCGGGATCCTCGGAGGCAAGGCCAATCACGTCAGTTCGTCTTCCAATCACCAATCCGTATCCTCGGGGATTGTGCGGGTAAAAGACAGAAATTTTCCCCCACAAATCCCATCTTCGAAAACTTTTCTATGGTTACCATGCATGGGGGTAAAAGACAGAAATTTTCCCCCACAAATCCCATCTTCGAAAACTTTTCTATGGTTACCATGCGGGACTGTAATATCAAAATTTACATTTTTATGTAAAACTGAACAATTTCTGTTATTGAATTAACCATCACTGAAAAATGTTTAATTAGCTATATATGAATTTGGGCTCAAGCCCATGACTCAATTGATTGACGTGTGTTGATCCAAAATCGCGCATTCTCTTTCACCAAAAATAAAATAAAATTTGTGGAAAATTATGTAAACAGATTTTTATTCTCCATTACAACCACTCAACAGTATCTCACTTTGTAACTAGACACAGCAGAAATACAGAAATAGAGATCCAGGAGTAGGAGTCTACATTCGGGCTAGCCTAGCCTGTACACAACAACCTGGCCCGCTGTGGTGGCCGGATGTAGATAACCATGAACACTAGTGGGATAACGACCGCCGTGATGGCAGATGACCATGAACACTAGTGCGATAACGACCGACGTGAGAAGTCCCATGAGATCCTGACCGCCTTTATCCGCACAAAGCATAGTGAAACTTAGAATTAATATTCTCACTTAGTGGTGTCAACGTCATTTCCAGTTGGGCCAAGATACCTGTAAGATCACTTCTCCAAAAAAAAAAAAAAAAAAGATTTCTGTAGATTCAAAATCTTATGGAAATCTAACCAATTTTGATTATAGAATTCGATCGCCATCGCTGAAAAATGTTGTTTAACCAGCTATATATAATTTGGGCTCGAGCCCATGACTCAACTGGTTAAGGTGGACGGGCCAGAACGGCCGGCCAGGCACACCTAAGGCCGGGCTGGGCTTGGGATTTGGATTGTGACCAAATCGGGCCACGGGTTCAC
Source organism: Euptelea pleiosperma (assembly GCA_035048495.1). Lineage (NCBI taxonomy): Eukaryota > Viridiplantae > Streptophyta > Magnoliopsida > Ranunculales > Eupteleaceae > Euptelea > Euptelea pleiosperma. The sequence continues at coordinate 27,470,032 of CM068551.1, read as the reverse complement.
ATGCAAAAATTACACCCCTATACATGGCAAAGTGAGACCCGCAAGATTTGACTGGAGAATATTACACATGCCCAATGTTTTGGCCACTTCTCGGTGGACCTACGCACCAAAATTCAGCCCGGTTGGTGATTTCTAGCCATTGGATCTGAGCATAAATTCATTATGGGTCTGTATGAAGCCCATGATGATGAAAAAATGCTTGAATCCAACGGCTAGATATCATCAATCATGATGATTTTTGGTGTAGGTGCAAATTATAATATTGGGATAAGATACAAATCACCGATACCTTGAACTCTAGTTTTTTGCCTGGTTTTCTCATACTTTCTTAAAATTTCGGATTTAAACAGAAGTTTCATTCCCATTTTCAGTAATTCCAGCTCTATTGGTAGTGGAATTGCATTCTCGAAATCCACGTCGTAGAACATTAGTAAAATTATTAGTCCACTTTTTGTTGGTCCACGGAGCCTGGTCCACTATAATTTTTTTTTAGCAGAACATGTTTGAATGCCTCCCTACCTAGTTCACGAGCCTGGCTATCCTCAACGGCGGCTGTTTGTCATGGTTTAAAAACCAGCCATCAAATCAAAAATAACGGATTCGGACCTCCCCGTTAACTTACGCGCCATTTTAACGCTGAGACCGTTATTTTTCAGTTATAAAGAAAATTTAAAAAAAAAAAAACTGTTAAAAAACGTCCCATACTTTTTCGTTATATTTGAATTTTGGCGACATTGTTTTCTGTTACTTCCGTTTTTGCCCCTCTGCGTTACAATCTGTTATATCGGCCGTAACGGCCGTTATAACGGAAAACGCTACCTCCCCCAATCCGTTATATATCAACCCATAAAGACTTAAAACCAAAGGTTAGAAATCACTAATCATGCTGATTTTTGGTCTGAGGTTCACTCAAGGGATGGGTCAATCATCCATATGGTCGAGTAAATCTTACCTGACCACCCACGATATAAGCCACATGGCAATTTATTAGAGGTCACCGACCGTGTAGACGTTTGGCCATTCCATATGTGGACCTATAAACCCAAAATCAACATGATCAGTGATTTCTAAGCGTTAATTGAAATCATTTTCATGGGTTGATTTTAACCGGAGGAATTTGAGCATTCTTTACCATTATTTGGGTATAAAGATCCAAAGGTTTGGAATCACTAATCAGGCTAATTTTTTATTTGTAGGTCCACTTAGGGGATTGGTCAAAACATCCACACAGTCAGTATCACCTGACCACCCACAATATAAGCCACGTGGCAATTGACCAGCGGTGATCAGGTAAGATTTACTCTTAGACATTCACAACCTTTGTTTTGTTGATTTTCAGCCATTGGTTTTAGTATTTAAAATAACGGTTGAATCCAACGGTTATAATCATGCCTTAAAAAGTACTAAAATCTAATGGTTTGAGATCACCAAAAAGAATAAGATGTAACAAAGTTCACCTGAGACTTTCAAATGCGGAAGGCGGAAGCACGATCCTGTTTTTTTTACTGGCCGCTGTCATCTGGGCCCACTTATGTTTATCCCACCCCTTGGTGGATATACAAAGTTACAAACCAAGGTTTAAAGGAGGACGTTTTAACGGTTAAACGGACTGGGGTGTTACCGTTTAAACTGTTTAAACAGCCGTTAAAAACAGATTAAAACGGCTAGGGGCAAAAATGGAAAAACAGAAAAAATGGAATTTAACAGAAAAAAAAAAAAACAGAAAGAATGGCGCTGAAATTAAAAATTTTGAAATTTGAAAATTAAAAAAAAACAGAATTTAACAGATTTAACGGCCATTTTTTCACAAAGTTTTTTAAAATTTAACGGTTGTTTAAACGATTTTAACTGCCGTTAAATTCAAAAACGTTAAAACATGTTTAAAAGGTTTTAACGGAAATGGGCTTGGGGCTTAAACGGCCGTTTTTAAAACCATGATACAAATAAAAAATCACCTCATTGGTAATCACTAATCATTAGATTTTAGTAATTTTTAAGGGTTTCTTGTAGCTGATGAATTCAACCATTTTTTTTTTTAGTAATAAAATCAATGGCTAAAAATCATCAAAGAAGCTGATTTTTTGTATGAACGTCTAACAAGAGGTGGGCTAAACTTCCACGTGGTCAGTGGGCCGAGGTGGCAGTGGTGAGTAACAAAAATGCTCTTCCGAGCAGGTGAAAAAAATCTCAGGCATACCTTGTTACATCACAACCTATTTTGACTTTCAACGCCCTTCGAACTGTTTTCCAAATTGCCCCTATTTGAATTTAATATAGGAAATTGTCCGAGTCCATGGCACTCCCAACAAAGCGTTTGCAAAAATCGGGTGCCTTAGGGTAGAAACGAGAGTCCAAATGGTATTGGATCGTGAAAATAAATCTAAAATAAAAACTTGGGCTAAGTGGGTCGAGCGGGGTTATATCTGACTGTTAATCTCAAACACTCTTTATGGCGTGTGCGCGGGGAAGATATATTTTAGTGGCTTGGAGGATAAGAGAAGAAGATCTAATCGTTCCCATGAGATGAATGGGAAGATCGATCTCATCCATCCTTTATACCTTTACGAAGCCTTATAAGATAAGTGGATAACTGATGTGTCTTGTTATATAGAGGTAAAAAAGACACTAAACCCTAAAAGGGTCTCACGCATTATAGTAGTAGAGATGAAATCAATTAAAGTAGGTCCCACTTTAATTATCGTGCTAAACCTAAATCAACCTAATCCTTCGTGATCCAAACTGTCAAATCCATCACATTTTGTGAATAGAGCTTCTTAACTGTTATTCGCAATTCTCCCTTGTGCGAAGACCAAACAAGCAGATAAAACACGCATTTTTTTGTTTTTCTTATAGGCATAAAAACACATTTGGGGACCGCAATCCAATCCCTTTCGGAAGTGTCGTTTTAGCCATCAAACTTTGACTAATAGGTAAAATTACAAACGTCGGGGAAAGAATTCACTGGCCTCGGGGGGCTTCAAAATGTCTGACAAGTACCCATTGTTAACCACTAACCAGGGGCTTAACGCGGGTTGGATTAAGTGATTGGAGTACCTGTCAGAAATTTTGGGTGGGCACTTCAAAGTTTGAAGGCCCCACGGCCGGCGAATCTGTCGTTCTTCAGTAGCCGTCTAATATATTCTCATTGTGAGAGAGAGAGAGAGAGAGAGATCCTCAGTTTTCTCAACATTTCTCACCTCCCTCTACAACCATAAGTTTGTACTTATGTCGCAGGTACATCCTTATCTTCATTTTGTGGCTCAAAGCAAGGTTTTAAGGGGACCATTATAACGGTACAACGGACTGGGGGCGTTGCCGTTTTTTCCGTTATAACGAAGAAAAAAAACGCTCAGGGGCAAAAATGGGAAAATAACGGAAAAAATGGCGCTTAAAATTTGAATTTCACATTTTTAAAAATGGAAAATAACAGAAAAAAAAAAGAAGAAAATAACGGCCGTTTTTTTTCACAAAATTTTCTAGAAAATAATGGTTGTTATTTTCTGGGCGTTTTAACAGTCCATAAGATAACGGGGTAGGTCTGAATCCGTTATAACGGCCGTTTTTTAAACCTTGGCTCAAAGGGTCTTAACTGGGGTTATAACAACATGGGACGGGTACACACCCCCACTTTTTCCATGGTGGTTGTGCACCCTCTTCTTGTGGGAGATCGTGGTTTCGAGCCATGTTGTAGCCCTCAACTTTGAATGTTTGCCCATCCCTAGATGTACATTGCAGTATGAGCCGACCGTGTAATACTCTCTTGACCACCCTCAACTTCGAATGTTTTGCCCATTCCTTAGTGGGACCACAGTATAAGTGACGTGCAACACTCTTAGAGACCACTGACCGTATGGATTTTTGGCCCATATATCCCTTGATGGATCTACGTACCAAAAATCAGCATCGTTGGTGATTTCTAACTCAAATCCAACGCTTAAAAAATATTCTCATTAAAAAGAACCCAATCCAATGGTTTGAAATCATTAATTAGGCTGATTTTTGGTCTTTAGGTCCATCTAGGTGGGCCAAACATCCATACAGTCAATGGTCTCTAAGAGTGTGCTATGGGGTTCCTACCATGATCTATTATCAACGTGGATGAGACAACAACCTTTGTCACCAAAGATTACTCAAAAAATTGGCTTTTCGAGTGGAGAATAATTTAATAAGTTGATGGATTTTAACTTTCTTGGTGTAATTCTGTCGATTAAAAATGTTATCAACAGTTATTGTCATGTTGACCATCACTTGCTTCTTTGCCCACCCTTGAACAAAATCCTAGCGACTGCCTCTGGTTGACGTCCCTTTTGTCCATTGGGTATAGTCCAGTTTTGTGGTCCTAGCTAGGACCTGGAAGAGTACAGCGGCCAATGACAGCACACTGTATGAGCCGTGTAGCATACTCTTAGAGGATGCTGACTGTATGGATGTTTTTGGCCAATCCTTAGGTAGACCTACAAACCAAAAATCAATATAATTAGTGATTTCTAAGCGTTGGATTGGAGTTATTTTGATGGGTTGCTTTAACCTTGGGAATTTGAGCATCATTGGCCATTATTTAGGTTACAAATATCCAAAGGTTTGAAATCACTAATCAGGCTGATTTTTTGGGTTGTAGGTCCGGCTAGGGATTGGCCAAACATCCATATGGTCAGAGTCCTCTAAGAGTATGCCACGTGGCTCATATTGTGGACTGTCATCAAAGTTTTACTCGACCTGGAACCACCTAGCCTACCACCAAACGTGTCTAATTATACAAGTCAGAAAGTTCTCAAGTATCTATTTATAAGGGAAAGACAAAAGGGTCCTTAATTATTGCTTGCAAATGAACTGAAGCAGGGGCATTTTGGAAATAAATGTAGAAAAATGGATTGATAAATCCTTTATGGATCAAGTTAGTTATACGGTAGAATAGATGAACGTGTGCCGCCCCACTGGTTCATTTTAATGTCTATGCAACAAGATGAATTTTGGTTTGTAGGGTCAATGACCTCTAAGAGTGTGCCACATGGCATTTTTAGGTGCGCCAGGACTCCTCGACGTTAGGAGCATTTAATGACCTTTTTTTTTTTGTCTTGGTGGATGGTATTTAATGAACTAGTAAGTGTACGTGTTTTTCTTGTTGAGAGCATAGGTGGCTATGTACTTTTTTTTACTGTCAACCCAAGTTTTAGATTTGAAGTAATAATAGATGATATATGTCATTTAATCAGTGTTTTAAATCTATAACGACTATTGATCCCGTGGACCGACTAAAACTTACATTTCCGAGTCAATGCTGACTCAAACCATTTTGGGGACCGGTTCACCAGTTCAATCAGCTGGTCCAGTCTGCGTCTCACACGACTGCATCTAACATCTACTCTAAATTTTTACCATCACTTAAGTTGTGCCACATTTTAAGTGTACACATAGATGAGAAATATTTTGGACATGGGAAATTCTATTTGTACCCCAGAAATTTCATAAGCACCCTAGAAATTCCTAAATAAAAAATAAGAAACTCAAAGCCGACCCCCCCCCCCCTGCCCCACGGTGCTAAGTTAGAGAGAGAGGCAGAAAGGGAGATAGAGTGGAGAGGGAGAGACGAAGAAGGTTGGGGGTGCTTTGAGTTTTATTTATTTATTTTTTGAATTTTTAGGGTGCAAATAGAATTTCCCTTTGGACATAGCTCATTCCCATGGTCTCAACATGGGTAATTTATTTTGACGTGGAGCAATTTTTCACATGGAGTATGAAGCCAATCAGTGGATAAAAAGGAAGGAGATCCCTTTAAAGTTTAAACTGTTTATTTTATCCATGATTTAAGAATGGCCATTATAATGAAAATAGCGTCTGTTATTGTAGCAGGCTAGTCATGTTACATTATTCCCATTATAATGTCCCGGACCCAAAAAAAAAAAAAAAACCAGAATATTCGTTATAAAGGAAATAACACGGTTATTTTGTAAAATTTTTTGACGGGACTCAAACGCGACTGATTTGACACGTTAACACGACCATTATAATGGATTATTTACAACCTTGGTTTTTTCTTTTTGTTTATTATTAATACACCAGTGGGTGGGCCGTGCCCACGGCACTCCCTGACAAGACATTTGTCAAAATCAGGTAGTAGTTAATCTCAGTCATTGATATGAAGCATAATGGATCTTAGCCACTCTTTTTGACGCACGCGCAAGGAAGAGGTATTTTAGTGGCTTGGGGAGGATAAGAGAAGAAGATCTGAACTTCAAATGAGATGAACGGGAAGATTTCATCCATCCTTTACATTTATGAAGCCTTACAAGATAAGAGAGGAGGGGTGTAAGTGATGTGTCATGTTATATAGATGTGGTAAATGAAGAGACTTCGTATTGGGTAAGTTTTTGCGTAGAGGATCTCTATCTCTTTTTAAAATATTTTCATATTTGAATTAAGGGTAGCTCTACGTGCACCCACCTTTTATGCTGGGCACCCACATTTTACAAAAGTGTTTTGGACCAAAATACTCTGATCTTTTAGTTTGGGCACCCACCTTAACAAAAATCGAACTTGCACATCCATGCTCGAACTTGTCGAAGACACGTCCATGGCTCCATGCTCGAACATGGAAACCGTGGCTGGACCAATCCTTAACCACCACAACCGGACCAGAGCTTAAATCTTAAAATAAATAATTAATACCTAATTTGTCCCTCATTAACAAATCTTAAATCGATCTCCACCCTTATTTAGTCCATCTAGTTCTCACTTCCCAGTTCCCACTGTTTACCAGAAGAGTAAAAGACTTTAATATCCTCAACAATCCGTAACCCACTATATGTGTCTGAGGGTAGTCTAGTCATTTAGACGTGCACCAAACTAAATAAACCGAAGAGAGAGAGAGAGACTGTTTGACTTGCAGCGATCGGAAATTCAGGCCCACTATCCATCGGTGTTTCTGGTTGGTTTGGTTACCTTGGTAAGCTTTCCGCACATTTTCTCTCTCCGTCTGTCGGAGAGTCAAAAAGCGGAGACCACAATAGAAAGAGAGACGGAGAGAGAACCTGAATCTCTTTCTTCTCTCTCTCTCTCTGCAACTTTAATGGCCGATCTTCGAAAACCACCAAAAAGCTAGTATAGTTTTTTCACTGTTTACCTTTTCTTTTTGAAGTCATTGTTGACTGCCACAGTTCGTGGCAGCCGCAAATCATTGCCTCTTCTGCTTTGTCGGGGAAAAAAGTTAGGGTTCATGAATTAGGGTTTATACTGAACGATTGTATTGAGGATTTCTAGGGTTTTGATTTTGTTTCTTTTATTTGAGAGGTTTTAGTAGGTTTTGATGATTAGTAGGGATTGGATGAAGGGGAGAGGGGTAGAATGTGTTGAGAAATGAGGTTTGGATATATGAGAGATGGGGTGTGTATTCGGAAGAGAGGTTTCGTCTTCGGAGGTGAGGGAGAAGGAGAAGAAGAAGGAGAACGAGAATACTTTGCCTGTTTCTTCGGTTCGGAAAGCGCAGGTTACGGTTACGACAACAAAGATCGAGAGTAGTACTGAGGTCCAAAATGGGGAGATTCAGGAAGAGGAGAAGCAGGATGGGAGTCGACGTCCGCGTGGTGAGAGGAGAAGGTCCAGGCCGAATCCAAGACTGAGTAATCCCCCGAAGCATGTACATGGAGAGCAGGTCGCTGCTGGATGGCCGTCTTGGCTCTCTGCTGTTGCTGGTGAGGCAATCAAAGATTGGATTCCTCGGCGGGCTGACTCTTTTGAGAAGCTGGACAAGGTTAGTATCCCGTTCTGTTTTTATCAATCAGGTTTGTAAAGTTAATGTTTTGATCTTTTCTCCCTATCTCTCTCTCGCTTATTCAGATAGGACAGGGAACTTACAGCAATGTGTACAAAGCTAGAGATACATTATCGGGGAAAATTGTGGCGTTAAAGAAGGTCCGGTTTGACAATTTGGAGCCTGAGAGTGTGAAATTTATGGCTAGAGAGATTCTCATCCTGCGGCGACTGGATCATCCCAATGTTGTAAAGCTGGAGGGTTTGGTCACTTCAAGGATGTCTTGTAGTTTGTATCTTGTCTTTGAGTACATGGAGCATGATTTGGCTGGACTCGCTGCGAGCCCGTCAATTAAGTTTACACAGCCTCAGGTTTAATTTGGAATTACATGCTTTGATTGCGTTTCTCTGGGACAATATTAAAAATGCCTCCTTTTTTATATTTCCCTCATCTCTGCATCTGGATATGGTAGGTAAAATGTTATATGCATCAATTATTGTCGGGACTTGAGCACTGTCACAACCGCGGTGTACTGCACCGTGACATTAAAGGGTCGAATCTCCTTCTTGATAATGGAGGAATACTTAAGATTGCTGATTTTGGATTGGCGTCTTTCTTCGATCCTAACCATAAGCAGCCCATGACTAGTCGGGTGGTTACTCTATGGTATCGAGCCCCAGAGCTTCTTTTGGGGGCTACTGATTATGGTGTGGGTGTGGACCTCTGGAGTGCAGGGTGCATTTTAGCCGAGTTATTGGCTGGGAAGCCTATCATGCCTGGGCGTACAGAGGTAACTCTTTAACTGCCGTTTTTTATGCTGTACTTTTCTTTCATTGCTCAAAATTTGTTTTCATTCTACCATGATATTAAATTTTGACATAATGTTGTCATAATCAAATCAGATTGTAAATTTTAAGTAGTAGTTATTCAAATAAAAGACCGGGATTGAAATAAAGATTTCCTTTAGTAGTTTAAAATATGAAATAATATCCAAAAAGATTTTGAAAAAAAACTTGTTGAAATAATAGTTTTTCATAATCCATCATATGATGACAAGGTTTGGTACAAACATTTATAAACAATGACAAAACAATTTACATGACAATCCCAATATGCACTATAAAGACTGCTCTAAATTCATAGTTATACAAACAAAAGATTTTTTCACCAGAAGAAAAATCAAAACCATGTATTCTTTAATTCAGCGCCAAACTAAACAAGTTTCCATCTCTCATTGGCAATCTCAATTCTCAATCTTTCTCATTGCATGCATGGATGTGCATTTCTTTTCATATGTGTAGAGTCTAGACAAGGTTTCATGCGAAAAATACCAGCTTGAAACCTTTTTCTATAATAGCTGTATTGCAAGAATTGCTTGTTTTGAATATAAAGTTTGTGCTTTTTGTTTGAAAGTATAATCATCATAATATAATGACAACTTTTACCTACAATAACTACTGATGATCCCTTTATCTGTAGAATACTTATACTAATATCTCGCTTATTTTCTTGTATCTAGAGGTTCTCTATTTATGGCTTTGTTAACTTCTTTTTTAGTCTTTATGGGCCTTTTTAACTTGAAATATTAAAGAGGAGTAAAGAGTAAAACAAATGAAAAAAAGACCTACGGTTGATGGTGCAATTTTGTTAAAATGATCTTATGTCTGTGTGAAAAACCATAGCAAGAAACATGTTAGAAATTTGTTTAATTAATATAAACATCCACTGAATTTCTTTTTTATTGTTTAAGGTGTACTAAAACCCCAAAAGTTCACATGTAGGAGTCATTGTTCTACATCAACACGTAACACTATTGATATTACTTTCTTATTCCAAATGGTTGTTTAATATAGTATGATTAGTTACGAGTGTGTTTTCATTCTTGTTATTTCATTTCTTAAAATTCGAATACACATTTCTTAAGCTTTTCCACAATTTTTGGAATATGTCCGTAATTTCCAAATTTTTTACGTTATCTCCATACTGATTGAAATATTTCCATGAAGTATATTGATTTTCGAGCTAACCAAATCATATTTCCATCAAAAATTTTAACCTTGATTTCAGCATTAAAAAAAGGTTCATTTTCTTCTAGAGCTCCAATTTTCTGCAGTTACATTCCTTGTCATTCATTTAGGGGGATATTAGTTGTAATTATTTAACATTGTTCTAAACATTATATCTTGTAGGATATATGTTTGCTACACCTTATACGTTTTGTTTCTTCACTAAGCAAAGCATATATTAACTGACAGAATGGTAGTTCAAGGAAAGACAATTTTAGAAATGAACAAATTTGTGAAAATATAGGAGTAGCCCCATTGAGTGACAAAATGAGGGAAAGTCGATTTAGATGGTTTGGTTATGTACAACGAAAACCAATGACAGCACCAGTGAGGAGGAATGTGCAAGTCGAATGGCCTAAATGGGCGAGGGAAAGGCCAAAATGGACGTGGAGTGAGGCTCTGAGAGGAGTTTTTAAGAAACTTGCCTTAACGGAAGAGATGGCTGTAGACAAGATTGAATGAAGGAATAGGATTTGTGCAGCCGAACCCATACCGTTGGGAAAAGGCTTATGATGATGATGAAGAATGCTAGTTCAAATTTTAACTCTTGCGTAAAAGGCGTGTTTAATTTCTGGAATACCATTGAAGCAAATAACTCTTCGTCCTTACTTTGGTGGAAAAAAAGAAGAAAAAAAAATCAATTAACTTCTTCAACACAGAATAAAGAATTTGTTGTTACCACAAAAATGTCATGTTAATTTAATTAAGACTAGATCAAAATGAATGAAAACTCGGAACTTGTTGCAGTTTCTTTTGTTGATGACATGTTTGATGTATGCTCTTTTGTAATTCCAAGTATCTTCTTTTTTATATTGCACATTGTCTTTCTTCAGCTTATTGTAAATGACTTGGGCCTCTTGGCTAGTTGTTTCGTTTTCAGTTCTCATGGCTCGAGCAGAGTTGCACAGTTGCACTTTGGCATTTGTATTGGTTTTGAACTTGATGTTCTATTGTTTAAAATATATTTCATAGAACCATGTAAAGATGATATGAGGGGAGCTCATATGCTAGCGTAAAAGTTGTCACCTTGTGCAAGCTTGGAATGTTTTCTCATATACACCTGTTGTCGTATTTGGAACAGATGAATTTTGTTCTATACTTCTATTCTAGACTATTATCTAAACAAGCTTAAAAACCTTAGTGTTTGTGTACATTTGTTCTAATTAACGGTCGGGTTAATTGTTCTTTCTTAATTTGTAGTCTAACATGTTCCCTATTTGTTATAAGCAAGTCATTGGGGCACACCCTACTTCTGATAGTGGGCTGAAAAGACAAATGTGCCTTTATAATATAAAACATGACCATTTTCCTTTATAATATAAAATATGACCATTGTTCTTATCAATGCAATAGAGGCAACTTCGTCTTTACTAAGGGAAACTGTCTTTTTGCTTCAAGTTGCCCATTTATCAAAAGTATGGTGGCCTCCAATCAATTTCCTTGTCTTATATATAGGAATATAACAAATGATTTAGCTTGGACTATATAGCTTTCAGATTTTTTGTTTTTTGTTTTTGGTTTTGTTTTTGTTTTTGTTTTGATAAGTCAATAATTTACGCTCTTTGATATACAGACAAGGATTAACATTTGTTAGTGGTCTTAACTTGGTGCAATATTGCTGGATGTGCAAAACTAATGGGGAATCGGTGGACCATCTTCTTCTCCATTGCGAGATGGCCACAAAGATATGGAGTGCTTTCTTGTTAGACTTCGGGGTCTGTTGGGTGATGCCGGCTTCTCTTATGGCTCTCCTTTCGAGCTGGAAGTCTAAAGCATTCTCATCTAGAGGGAATGCGCTTTGCGATCATCTGGGGCATTTGGAGGGAGAGGAACCAGAGGGTTTTTGAAGATAAAGAATTGGAAGCGCATTCTATAATCTTAATATTAAGGGGCTGATGTTTTTGTAGTCTAAAGCGGTATCGGAGTGTAGGGGCTTATTTTTTGAAGACTTTGTGTTCCGTTAGGAGAGCATATGCTCTAGGGAAGGGAGTTAATGGGGATTTGGTTTTTTCTGTTTTCTTGCCGGGGCTTTGCGTAGGTCATCTCGACCTGCCTCTCTCTGGCTGGCTGTATCTTTTGGCTTCGGCCTTTTAATATATTTTCACTTATCAAAAAAAAAAAAACATTTGTTAGAAATTAGATAATAGAGCAAAAAAGTAAACAAATTAAAAAGAACTTTTGTTAGATAGTTTATGGCTTGCCTTTATTAGTCAAATGTATATGTAGCTCTCACACAAGCATTTTATGAAGTTGATGTGAAGAAAAGTCAAAGTTCATCATGGTCAATGCACATAGGTTTTAAGCATGTGTAAGAATCAACCTTGATGGATTTTGGATACTAAGGGTTGTACATCGGCAACCTTTTCTCTTTTTGTTGAACGATTGATGGGTTTCTATTCTGGACTTCCTACCAATTGTGATATTTGATAAGATTTACATCTTAGGGTCTTGCATCACGAATTCATTGGTATTTAATGAAATAACTCTATTAAATGGATTTTTCGTCATGCTACTCTTGATGATTGGATGGATTTTTTGTGGTGGCAAATATCGTCTATAATCAACCATACCTCTCTATTTGTATCTCCAGGCATCCTGGGTTTTCTCTTATTGTTTGAAGCGTGCCCTTCTATTCTCAAATCCAGACTATAAGAATTTACAATATAAACAACTATTTTGAATGATATGTACTTGCAAGCGTTTTTGTTGGCCAGGTATTAAACAGACAATTTCCATCAGGAGTTCATTGTCATTCTATGTTGTTTACTGCCTTTTAGCTTATTAGTTGTTGAAAGAAGTACGCATCTAATTCTTTGGATACTGCTAATATATTAATTGCTATCGACCGTTTTTCCATTATTTAGGTGGAGCAACTGCACAAGATTTTCAAGCTATGTGGCTCCCCTTCTGAGGAATATTGGAAGAAGTCAAAATTGCCACATGCAACCATATTTAAGCCCCAGCAGCCATACAAACGGTGCATAGCAGAGACATTTAAAGATTTCCCACCATCATCACTGCCATTAATTGAAACTCTTCTTGCAATTGACCCCGCTGAACGTCAAACTGCCACTGCTGCATTGAGGAGTGAAGTAAGCTTTTTATACCATTTGGTATTGTTTTATTTACTCTCTTTAATTATTTTTTCTGTAACATGGCTATTGGTGTATCCTAATTATGGCTCTTACTCGAGTTGGAATGCACGTTGAAAAATTCTGGATCGTCCTTCACTGTTAAGTCCACATTTGATAGGATTAGAAGTTTCAGAAAGAGTTGATTTCTTGTGAGGATGATCTCTATGGTGAGGAGATCATCCTCACCGAAATCAGCCCTTACTCATCTCCATGTGGGCCCACGACCGTGTGTCGAAAAATGTGTCAAACCATCCCTACCTGTATATAATATTTATTCTTACATCCGGTGGTGAGGCCCACACCGAGGTCATGTTGGACAATCCAACAGCACAATGTGTTGTCCTCGCCATGTTGATCATCCACACCAATAGTCAATCCACTCTGATATTACTAACCATTGAAAAGTTGACCTAAAGTAATGGATCAATTGGATGGTCTAGATTTTTTTTATTCAAATCATCTTTTCATGAGGTTCAGAATAGGCAATCTTTTATCAGGATGGTCTCCACGGTTCAGACAACTTGTTGTGTGCTTGGATTGTCCAACATAATCTCGATTTTGGCTCCATTGTAAACAATGGCATGGCATTTGTAGGATTTTTGGTGTGTTAACACGTCCCAACCCACATGCTAACACAATGGCAATGTCACCTATTATTTTGAATTAATGATTTCTAAAGCGGGCTAGTGTGTTCTATCCTCCATACATAATCCATTAAGTTGTCAAAGACAATTATAGTTTTTTCGATCGTCTTCTTTCTTGTATATACTTATATTTATTCAGTTATTGGATGGCTATATAGGGTATGCAAATGTTCTTTTTTCTTTCCTTATATATTTTATTAGAAAACTTCTGCTTCAATATAACTAAAATTTTACACTATAATACATTGTACGGACGTGTCTGGGGTTTGACTTCTTTAAGGCGCAACGTTAGACACTTTGTTCGACTTCTTTAAAGCGCAACGTTAGACACTTTGTAGATGTGTCAGAGACTGCCACATGTCTGTGTCATTCTTGCATAGATAAGATCTAATAATTTGTTTTGTTTTTTTTTTTTTTTTTTTTTTCTTTTAGTTGTTTTCTGATGACTGCTTAAAATTGTTTGTGCAAGTGGGTGCATTATTGGGAAATGTAATGTTTTTGTATTTTGTAAGCATATGTATGCTTTTCACTTTTAACATTTGTGAACTTCCCATATGCATGCTAACTTACCTTAAAGTTATTGCTTCTTAAAATACTCATATTAATGCTTTTTATCTTTTTAGTTATTTAGGACTTTTTAAACTACCTGTATTTCAATTAAAAGTATCCAGACAATGTGCATTATTTTAAACTATTCCAAGGGAGCTTATGCTGGGCGGAGGATCCTATTAAAGATGGTTCTGGAAGTCACCAAATACTTTTTCATGCATGTTGGCTTTGGTGTCTTGATTTATGGGTAATGCTAATGTCGACCCTAGGGGCAAATGATAACAATCATTGTCCCTCCCTATATAGTAACTTTTTGACAAGTAATAATAATATATTAATTATTTTTACTGTATTTAACCCAGCTCATCTTTATCAACCAAATTAAGGAAAGAGTAAACCTATCATGATTTGAGGAAAGACCCTTTACCCATATTCTGCGTTTTACATAATAACCCATATGCAGTGTGATCTGCAGACCATAATGATATGGGATACTTATAATTAATCATGGCACACTTATAAGTAATCGTATGCACACATGGGATATCCTAGACTCACTCATTCTAGATTTACTTAATAGTTAAATCATGTGGGATCCATACATTGTACCAATGTTCATCATTCTGAACAGTCCAAGTGCTAGCCAACTCATTGTAAAAGTCACATCCAGATACTTAAGTTGAAGGTTAGGATTGTCTGATCAAAGCGATCTTTGACTATGGCTGATCTGAAATACAATCTTCAAGATAGGTGAGGAATATCCGAAGATTATAAACCTTCTCTTTTTTCTAAACATAAGATGTGTGGTTGAGGTAGATATATGGGAAACCTAAGTGCCAACCAACAATCCTCCTTAGGATATAATTAATGAACTTAGACAGTGAGAAAAACATGATTAAGACTCTGGTTGTTAACGCCTGTAACTCACTAGAGGCTCATTAGAGGCTCGGGAAACAAACAGAAGATGTGTACGAACGAGATATCCATCAACTTAAATTTGTACTTGAATGTTCTATGGACCACATGACATTGTGATTGTGTTCAAACTTTATTATCTGGTGTATTCTGTAGGAGATTTCCCCCATGATCTGCTTATTTTTGTGTTTTTCAGTTCTTCACAACCAATCCTTATGCATGTGAGCCTTCAACCCTCCCACAATATCCTCCAAGCAAGGAGATGGATGCGAAACTACGGGATGAAGAAGCTAGAAGGTCTGTGGATGACTAACTTTACATTATATATGCCTTTTATACGTGGTCGTGTTGAGAGTCTGATTTGGTGAAATCTATTTTTTTTTCTCGATGCTAAACCTTCAGAATGCTACTCCAATTCTTACAAGAAATGATGGAAATGGACAGGAATTTGACAATGGCATACTAATGATAAAACTGATTTAAAAATAAGTTTTTGATAAGGATATCCGAAAAGAAATTATATAGAAATCAATAGCAAAGTTATATGATAAAACTTTTAATATGTAACTCAAAAGCTGTGATAACTGGACCTTACTCCATCATACCCGTGTCATGGTTACCCCACCATACCTGCATCAACACCATAATATGGGTACAACTACAGGTACAAGTACAGGATCTGTGTTGGATACTTTAAATCCGTGTCCCATTTCGAGGTTCAGTTTTTCTTTGTTGGGTACTCACCCAATGAGTCGGACATGCACCCATGTGCAAGTAGAAGAAAAATGTTACAGTATTAAAATTTTACTGATATAATAATAAATAATATTAAAATATTAACTATATAGTCATGTCCAAGTACTCAAAAAATTGAGGGTTGAGCAATTCTGACACTTGGACACATACTCATGTCCGACGCCATAACCTCACCTGGGTAACATGGCTAAAAAGACAATCTTATATCCATATGTAGTGATTGTTTGGGGGAAGGTTCCATTGGGAGTAATTCCCTGTGAAACGGATATCTGGTTACATATGGTGTGTGCTTTCATCCAATTTGGGACATTTGGGACTTCCCAAAAGTTGGCTATGCACCAGCAAATGATATTAGAGTTCTTCTATTTCGTAACATCTATATTCTATTGGCTCTATTAGTCCAAATCTTATTAGCAAACTTATTTTATTGCCTTGGACTTGCCGCTTGCTTTTTCTAATTATATCAAGATTTTACTCCTACAGTCACCTATTCGTTGAGACAATACCCTGTGGGAAGGAGTGATTTGAGGATGATTCAATGTCCTTTTCATGTTGCTGGTGCTTTTTTATTTCACACTGATGTTAATTTTTATTTGGAAGTTTTTATTGTATTGATTCTAAATGTCTCAACTCCTGAAAATTGTCTATATATATATTCATGTTGCTTATATATATATATATATTCATGTTGCTGTTACTGTTATGGTTCTAACTAAAATTGGTTTAGAACCTTATTTTTATGGTATACTCATATTTTATAATACATATAAATGTTAAAAAAGGAATTTATAGTGTAATGAAGCATTATAAAAAAAAAATTAATGTAATGAAGCATTATAATTTTTTTTTTAATCATGTCTGCTTTTCCCATTGTCTCATTCCATTTCGGTCGAGACATCTCGTTCCGTCAGCTTATCAATACAATGAGATGGAACGATATTTTAAACCTTGTTCCTATGTAACAATAATATTAATTATCAGAAAAACAATTTAACAAAAATATTGCACTTTTAGGGGTTTTGTCATGTTGACATGTCCCAACAATCTTGACACATACAGCAGTGTCACTCTCTAATTTAATGATTTTTATTAAAAAAAAGATTTCTAAAAGAGGGCTGGTGTATTCCGTCTTCTATACACTTTATTAAGTTGCTGAAGTTTAACAGTTGAGCAAAACTATAATTGTTTAATGGTATTCCCTCTTTTAAATTTGCTTATATTTGTTAAGTTATTGGATGGATCTATGGTGTATGGAAATTTTGTTCTTAAACTTTTCATTTATTTCCATATTTAAAAAATGGAAAAAATTATTAATATAAATATAAATATAACTAAGATAATATTATAATACATGTGTACAGATATGTTTGCATTTCGGGCTTCTTAAAGGCGCCATGTCAAACACATGTATTGTCAAAAGATTCACACATGTTAGTGTTACTGTTATATAGCTTGATTCTAAATTAAAGATCGATAACGCACAAGTGCTTCACCTAGGCGGGACCCTAGCTCTTAAAGTAGGGTCTAATCAGGCGTACAAAAGTTCTTGTCTAGGCACTAAGGCACTAGGTGTTAAAGCTTTTGCCTAGCCCATACGTATAAAATTGATGTGACATGTGCTTTATATATTAGGAATAGATCATACCTAAAATGTCATCGTTATATGTAATCTATATAATAAAACAGGGATGCTGTCCCCCCATAAATAGTGGCTGAGATTAACCCACTACTTAATCCATCCAACGGTTAAAAATCTTTTCCCCCCTTCTCCGATGCAACTCTTCGCTCCGGGAGTGTCCTTGGCACAGGTCATTTCTTAGTCTATATAAATATAACAAATCCATCCAGTGATTAAAAATCTCTCTCTCTCATTAGATGTGCCGCTAAGCCACTAAACTATTTGAGTTTTGTGTTTATTTAGCAATTGTAGATATCCCAAACAAAAGACAGACACCGCACGTACAACTTGTCTACCAGATGGCACTCGCACGTAAGACTATAAAGACAAACGGCACTTGCATGTGCAACTTGTCTTCCAGACGGCACCCGCACGTGCAACTTGTCTATCATACGGCACCCGCACGTGGGACTTTCTAGTAGACGACACTCGCACGTGCAACTTGTCTACCTGACAGCACCCCGCACATCAAACGGTGTTGTATACCAACTTCCATTCACAAAGTGCCCAATGAGTATTTGCATATAGCGCTAAGATGGTAGTCTTGCTCGCACAAGGGTCACATGCCCGCTAATAGGAATTCCATTTTATCTACCACGCTAGCTAGTGTCACTCATTAGCATGGGGGTCAAAGATAAATCGTAGGATTGGCGGGGCAAATGTATGAGAAGTCAGTCAGAGGCAATCTTGTTCGCAAAACTACTAAAATACGTGGGAACGAGATACTCGCTTGATCGACCGCCGTCCGGGTAGCACAGAGGCACTATAACTTGTCACGTGTTCGATCGAATGGTCGTAATCCAGATACGACAGCGCCACTTTTGATCCACGTGGCACGATACATACATGCAATGGCGATTGTCAAATTAATTACAATCGTGCCCTTTTAACCTTCAACCCTTCACTATAAATAGATGAGAGGGTTAAAGGTAAAGAGGGGGACACCAGAGTCAATGTGTTACCCTGATCTCCTACTCTGTTCCTTTCTTCTTAGCCTCTCCTCTTCATCTTCCTTCTTTGTGGTTTTTACAACCGATTAGTCCGCAGAACTCTGGACTCGGATGCTATGGATTCCTCTTTGATATTGCTTCTAGTTATGTTATTGTGTATTCTAAAGTAATTATTATCAATAAAGAGGGTCAATCGTCATTTGAGTTCTAGATCTCTTTTCTCTGTTTACAGCAATTAGCTTTGCTCTTTTGTTTCTACTTTAGTAATATGTGGCTAGGTCTTTTTTTTAATTTTCCATCAATTTTTTTCGCAATATTAAATTTATTTCTTTGATTCTAATAAAATAAATTATCGCCTAGGCGTCACCTTGCCTAAGGGACCCTTGTCGCATAGGCCTTGCCTAATGATTTTGACTACATTGTTCAGATCTTGATTAACAAAATTGATTCAACTTAATGTTATGGTCTTAGGTCTCAGTCTCGGAACCTGGATCGTCCAAGGCTTAGACTGAGTTGACTCAGGCAGTCTCAGGACTATCTCGGCTGAGACAAGAGAAGGAAGGGCCAAGTCATGTAAGAACCATGACTCGGTCCTGACCGAGTCCAACTCGAGTAAGTCAACTCGGTCTCCACCGAGACTTGAAACCATGCCTAATGTTTCTTTGTGGTATTGTTATTGTTACAGTTCTCGCTTATGTTCATTGGATATACTGTTTTTTGCCCTTTTTGATCAGTAGTAGTTATCCTCCCAGTGATTTTTTTTTGTAAGTTTCTCCTAGTGAATTTTAGCTGTCCAACGATCACTGGAGCTGCATGCTTTTGGGTATTTAAAGGTTCTGTAAATAGATTGCTATTTGGCTTGTATTTAATTAATTTCGGGTAACCTAAATCAAGGCCTTGGCTGTGCAGATTGCGCGCCGCTGGTGGCAAAGCAAATGGTGATGGTGTGAAGAAAACTCGCCCACGTGATCGAGCTGTAAGGGCAATTCCTGCACCAGAAGCCAATGCAGAGCTTCAAGCCAATCTTGATGTATGTCAGATAAGCTGCTTCTTTTGTTCATATCATGCACATGATGGTTCTATAACTGTTCTGGTAGATGTTTTCCTGTAATATTTTTCTATATTCTTATCTCTTTAGCAAATGCAGTTATTTCAAACACTTGAAAAAGTCTGCTTACTGTATTTGCTTTCTTTCTCAGCGGCGGCGTCTAATTACACATGCAAATGCAAAGAGCAAGAGCGAGAAGTTTCCTCCCCCACACCAGGATGGTGCACTTGGCTTCCCCTTGGGTTCTTCACATCACATTGATCCTGCCTTTGATCCTCCTGATGTCCCATTCAGTTCAACATTCACATACCAAAAAGGGCAAGTGCAAACTTGGTCCGGTCCACTGGTGGATCCTGCTGCAGTTGGCGCTTCAAGACGGAAGAAAGGGACTGCTGGTGATGCACGTATACCATCAAAACCACCAACCAATGAATCGCAGAAAAATAAGGGTGGTGCTCGTGTCAAAAGGAAGGAAGGCATTGCATAAACTTTCTTTCCATATTCCCATCGTCGCGAGTCTCAATTCATGGGGTTGCTTATACTAACATGGTTCATGATGTTGCTTATGCTGTCAAGACACAAGTGTCGGAAATCAGCCGGGAAAGCCAGTTGAATGGGTATGGAGAGGTAAAAGCATGCCCTTTTGTTCATTTTTTATGTTTTTGGTTATATTTTTTGGATGCTGCTCTTGATATAGGTCAGAGAAGAAGCTTCCATTATTATGTATATTTTCATATTTTACCCCTTGGGTTGAAAACTGAGTGCCTGTTAGGTTCAGCGAAAATCTAATAAATGTCATGGGAGCCGCTCTTGTGATCCAACTCCTTTACCGAATTTGATGAATTATTTAATTTTGTTCTCTCATTTTTGTGTTCTTCAGTCCTCCGTTCTGTTTATCTTTCCGAGCAATCTTTTGCCCTTTCTTTCTCTGGAGTCTGGACTTGAAAGTTTGATGACCAACACGGATAAATGTACGAGACTGGATCACTAGCGTAGGAACTGAATTCCCATGTGACTGATCAGTTGAAATTTCTTGGTTGTTAGCATACCTGTGGATGTGATTCTTGTAAACCTTGTGTGATTGTTTTTAATTTGTGTTTTGTTTCCACTCTGAGCAAGCAACGATAGGCAATTATTTACCGAAAGGGTTAAATGCAAGGTTTAAAAGGGGCCGTTTTAGCTTGGACAAAAATGA
The DNA here is from genome assembly GCA_035048495.1 of Euptelea pleiosperma. Lineage (NCBI taxonomy): Eukaryota > Viridiplantae > Streptophyta > Magnoliopsida > Ranunculales > Eupteleaceae > Euptelea > Euptelea pleiosperma. Next base: position 27,449,350 of record CM068551.1, on the reverse strand, counting down.
AAAATAACGGGAAAAATGGTCTTAAAATTCAAATTTTGAATTTCACATTTTCAATAAAAAAAATAATGCAGAATATCGGTAATAATGGATTTTTTCACAAATTTGGCCGTTATTTTCTGAGCGTTAAAACGATACACCTAGAGACTGACCAAACATCCATAGGTTCAGTGCCCCCTAAACTAAAACTGAAGGGGGCACCAAGTTAAAAAAAAAATATATCTTATTTCAGAAAATTGTAATTTGTTTCAACGATCATTTCAAAGTTGAGGGGGACACGTGCCCCCCTGGCTCCGTCGCTGAACCTATATGATCTAGTTTGAGAGGGAGTGTTGTTAGACTTCGTGTCACTTAATGGCACTATTGAGAGGGAGTGTTCTTGCAAGTACATTTATCAATGAAAGACGAGAGAATAATTTTTAGATCATCTTCAAAACATCTCTTCTCTCTCAAACCTTAACAATGTTCTCTGGTTTTTAGCTCTATTATCCTAAAATGGAATACGAATCGAAGAAATCCCACTTCACCCTATAAATAATGATCATCCATCATCCATCCATGATGCAAGCAATCAAAGCATGCAATAAAATAGAATGTAATAACATGATGTAAATAACAAAGTAGAATATATATATATATATATCACCAAATGGATTGCATAGGCACATAATCATAACACTCCATCTTGTTGAATCATTAGTGTGAAGCATGAATATTAAAACTTTGATCTTTCAAATCTGTTTGGAATTTGATTTGCGCAAGAAACCCATAAATCCAGTCACTATTAACATGAACTCTATTTTGATACAAAATAAATAAATAAATAGTTTTGGATTAATCACATTGGAGATTGATTCACTCCAATTGAATCACAACATTTCCAAGTAGCCTACATATCAAACCTTAATTGTGACAGAAATCACCATCTTAAAATGGGCTTCCATCAGTATTTAAGATACTCTTGATGAGATCAAAATATCATCCTTTGTAGGGTCTATATTTCAATGTTGGCTAATTCCGTATGACAAAACACTGTATATATTCCATCCTACTATGATGTGTGGATAGTTAGGCTAGTGAGAGTGTCAGTTTGAGGTTGCATCACTCGGACGTCAATTATTGGTTTATGATGGTTTTCCAATCGATCGGACCAAAATCCAATCAATCGGAACAAGGCAATCAATCGAACTTTAAGACCCATCAATCAAACTTTTGTAAACCAGAATTCTGAAAAATGGTTTAAGTTTCTTTTTTTGACTCAAACACTTGCCTATTCGAGGTTGGACTTGCTCACTATATATAATGATCATTTTTGGAAACCCTAATCAATCTAAGCACCTTTAGCAATCTAAGGAAGAAAGAAGCCTTTCACAAGTATAGGGAAGCTTCATTGGTGAGTAAAACATTAATCTATGCCCTAACTTTCAAAAGAGATCTTTGAATCTTATTCTTGTGTCTTTATACTCAAAGATTCATCTACCAAGTTAGATCTTTCTATACATAAGAACCCATGCCTATTTTATTATTAGAGACCTAGAAACCTCATGGTTTTTTCCACTCATTACTATTGAGTGGTGTGCGCTTCGACCGAGAAATTACTTTTTGGGGATGGACCAAATAGTAGAACAAGTTTAGGGTTGGACCGAGCTGAATAACGAGAAGATGTGATCCGACAAGGGTGTTCATAGTTTCGTTCGTGGCATACAAGAGAAGCACGAGGAGCAATGGCAGTTGGCTTGAGGGGATTCAAGTTAGAAGTTGTGAGTGGCGTTGTGCGTAGTCTATATTGGTAACTTTGCTTAGTGATAAGTTACTCGTTTAGACGTGGTCCTATGATTTTTCCTAAAGGTTTCCACATAAAAATGTTTATGCTATGGTTTGATTTATTTTTGTTGTTATTTCTGTAAGAGAGATAAACGAATCAATGGAGAATACCTCCTAGATATATTTAAACTGAGTCGGTTAACTTAATCCACTTAATAAAATCAACCATACTAGAATTGTATGTATGCGATTAGATTATATATCCGAACTGAACTAATAAAATGTGTTTAGGTTTAAAGTATCTAATTAAATTTTTAAATAACCTATATTCGCCCTCCCTCTAGGTTTACATCTTCTAGATACTAAGAATTTACAACTTGTCATAGTAATCCAATCTACACTTCCTCCCCATCGCATTAGGCTGCAAGACCTTCTTCCAACGTATGGGACGCTCTTCAACTTTAAACAATAAATGTTGATGCACGGAGTACACATGTCTTTTTCCATCCAGTTGATTCCAAAGTGATTTTAGGATTTCAACTAAGATGACATTTGCAGGTTGAGCCCATCCACTAGTGTTTATATACTACCAGTCCATTTATGCTGGATTATAGAGAAAAGATTAGTAGAGCATTAATAAGAACAACAAAAGAAAAAGAAATATTAATGAGACACGATTATTATTATTTGGTCGGGCTCTAGTTACCGCCCTAAAATGACAGGCTCCGGTTACAAGATACAATATTAGCCATGTGGCACTCTTAGAGGACTATGACCGTATGGATGTTTGGTCAACTCCTAGGTGGACCTACAAACCAAAAATCAGCCTGATTAGTGATTTCTAGGCGTTGGATTTTTGTGCCTCAAATACTGCTCAAATTCCTATAGTTGAGATTAACTCATGAAAATAAGTCTAATCCAACGCCTATAAATCACTAATCAGGCTGATTTTTGGTTTGTAGGTCCACTTCAGGATTGGCCAAACATCCATACGGTCATAGCCCTCTAAGAATGTGCTACGTGGCTCATATTGTGTCCTATAACCAAAGCCTTCCAACTTTTTAATTTAGAAAGTTGAATAATTGTAGGAGAATTAAATATAAAGAATAAATAAATAAAAGTGTGGGTAAAATGAGAAAATGAGGGAGTTAATGAGTTTGACGGATAAGTTTGAGTTGTATCATCAAAGGTATGTCATGATGTATAAACATTAGTACATCTACTCACGTCAAGAGCACACGTCTAAAGTTTTAATAAATCATTGATAAAATACTAATTTTAATTCTAAAATTAATAAGACAAAAATATTTTTGAAAAATCTTTCAAAGTACTTTTCATTGTAGGCATCTCATTCATACAAGTTAATAAAATTAAAATCATTTAAGAATTAGTTAGCCTTAATCTTACGATTAAGTTATTAGATTTTTGTGAAATCACCTTTCTTTAAAAGATGGAGTTATAATTAAATAATTTTAGTTTCAATCGAAGATATAAGTTCTTTATCATTTATCGATAGGAGTTAGACCTTTGACTAAATCCTTATAGCTTAGGATGGGGTTTTCTAATAATATTTTTGGGTTCTAAAAATGTTCCCTAAAGGTGATTGATGGGTTTATATTAAGTTTTTATGATTGGTTAAGAATAGCCTAAGGGTTTAGATGAATTATGTAATACATCGATCAATAAAGAAAAAGAATAAGATTGTTGATCGCCAAATTAGAAGGTCATGCCAAAATAGGATGTGTACACAACCCTTTGACCATAACTATTTAGGTTGGACTCTTCAGTGGAGTGATAGGAACATCAGAGTCCCTAACCATGTTTGGGACAAGGATTCTATCAGGTTTGTAAGACAATTGAGAAACTGCTTCCATAATGATATCTATACAGCATGACCACGTCAGTTTTAGCAGCAACCTTTCTTTTGTCTACACTAAAACTAAAAGCGCTAGTGATAGAATGGAATAGCGAACCATTGTGCTATTATTAACAGCAATGACATGCAAACAAGTTCTGACCTAGAAACCGGCATAACAATCTTTGAACCTACTCTTTTTCCTCGAGAAGATCATGCGAACTTTAGTAATGGGCCCGAAATCCAAAAAAACGGCCTTGACATTAACGTCTGTCACATTTTCTGATTTGTGCAAGAACCTCACCAAGAGTGTTTTTTCTGTCCTTCAATATATACAAGAATGGGTTGGGATTTTTTTTATGGTGCACTTTCTTTAGAATTTGTAATCGGGAGCTGTATATATATATATATTTTAAAAGTAAGAAAACAAAAATATCAATGGTTTTAACGTTGGTCATAACCAGTGTTAGCATCGTACGTACTATAATTTTCCACGAGGAGCGGATGCGTCAATATAATTTCAGCCATCCATCATGGTTCAAACTGTGCATGTTACACATTTTGGGTCCACCAACCTATGAAATTTTTGCGCAGGGCCTCCAAGGGGTGGGCCAAACATTCATGTGGTAAGTGGGCCTGAAGAGTGCCAAATAGCCTTATGAAAGGAAGAACTTCAAACTATGACGTTACCAGGTAACAGCAAAGTTTTCTTGTGTTTCCAACTGTATCTTGGGGTAGTGGGTATTTAAACCTTTTTTTTTTTTTTTGAAACCGTGGGTATCCGGGCCTCTTAGAGCACCCAACTAATCCCCCGGGGCACTATAGTCACCCCTTCCACACGTGCCGGAGTGTACTGGGAGAGTTAATGTGGACTAAGCCACTTATACCACTAGAAATAGCTTTGCATTAGGCATGATTAACATCAATAAAAATTAATTGTGAGAAAAGAATTACAACATGAGAGATGAACAGAATTTTGTATTGACCAGAATATTAACTTACAACAATTTTCTCGGTTTCCAGAGAAGTGATTATCCAAGCACACTTTCTCTTCAAATCATGACTGAAACAAGAATATCCATTTAGTTGTGTTTTTCTCTGTTTTCCGGTGGTGGGAAGCCACAACCTCCCTGGACTAACGCACAGACCAAACCCGCCCTGACTCCCCAGAAGCAGAACGCGCCGTCTGATACATCCAGACCCATAGTCTTCTTTTTGACAGCTCTGCAGGTTGTTGCATCCAACCACCACCTGCTTATGGTTCAACATGGGATGATTTCTTCCCTGGTTAGATCTTCCAAATCCACTGTTACCTCTAAACCCATGTTTATTAGACCACTAATCATCATGCGTATATCACTTCTCAAAGAACAAGCCAATGCCTGAACAAAATCAGTAAAAATGAGTACTATTACTTTCTTGGAAAATAAAAAAAAAAGAGCAAAAATTTATTTCCAAAAATTCCCTAAAATTTTAGTTGTGCCCCCTTATATTTTAATCCCCCCCTCCTTGAACAATATCCTGCCTCTACTGCTGCGTGTGTCGGACTCTTACACTCGTACCCCCTTGAACAATATCCTGACTCCACTGCTGCGTGTCGGACTCTTACACTCGTACCCATATCAATGCAACATAGCCCAAAGTTGACTTGCGCAACCCCAAGCCAAATCCAAATTTCTTTAACATTGATTCCCACGGAGAAGCCCAGTCTAAAACACAAGCAATAAGCCATATTCTTTCTCAGCTTAAACCTGCACATAATCTGTTACAAAAATATACCTTCCTGTCTTCTTCTTTTTGACGCTTTGAAACCTCCGAAGGCCATTCGCTTACCAGCTTCTGAAGTTCAACTGCAATACCTGGTCTTTTCCCGTCAGGCAGATCCTGTTGCATATGCAGATTAACACTAAGTATCGTAAGTTGTCAAGTAAAAGAGCCAACAGTAATCGGCAAAAAAGAAGTTCAATATCTTGACCAGTATCTTATTTCAGTTAGTATATTCAGACATTCAATTGTACTATCCCCCAAAAATACATTCAGCTGTATCATGTAAGACAGACTCAAAACGAATACTGTACTTTTTACAAAAAAAAATGTATGTTTTATGGTGGCCAACACTTCAATATTAAGTGTAAAACCTGTATGCAGGATGCCAGGATGTGCCCCACAAATACCCATAACTGGGTAAAATAACTAGTATGGATAACTTTGAAAAACCAAAACGACCCGTTTTCAGCAATATAAGAAAAAATGTGCTGAATCTCTATTTTTTTTCCTGATAAGTTACATACTATTCTGAATTTTGAGGGCATCAACCAACCTTCTAGTATGGTGCTTGAATAAATTAAGGCATTGTGGGCATTTCTTTTAGGATAGTTCAGGTAATCCAGAAGACAAGTAGTTTCTGTCAATCCATGGGAAACTAGCAATATTTGGAAATTGCTCAAACTAAATCCTAAGCTATGGAGGCCATCTGTCCTGACCCCCAAACACCGTTGGCGCTATTTTTTTTTAATCTGCGTCAATTGCATTTGGGGACAATGGGCATTTGGACAGTACTCACTTTGTGCTTCTTAATTCCCACCACCTGCAATATTAACCCAAAATAGCATTAGCGCCATTTGATGGAGGTGTTTCTTCACCATCAATGTTTTCCTGCATATTATGATTTGTTCTATTTAGTTTGTGCCAGTCCAATCGGGCCCATTAAAAATTTTGACCATGGTAAATCATGTTTATATGGAGCTAATAGTTGAATCAAAAGCTACCATAAGGCCATAGTTACAAAGTTCAACTTTTTTGGAAAAAACTTGACTATTTCCATAATTTTTAAACCATAATAGCCACCTGATTGAGGAAATGAATGGCAGCTGCAGCACTCTCAGGCTTATGTTCAAGTAGAAAACCCTGCAAAAAACAAGCAAACTAATATGTTTATGAAGAAAAAAGAATCAGTGTTCATTCTTCCCTTAACTTCCATCTCCTAGTTCATCATTTTGACCACCTAGCCATGTCAAATGAAGCTCTTGTGAATTAATTCCCGTACTTAGAGCTTTTGTGAATTAATTTCCTTGTAACACCAAATAATTCCAACAAAGAACAATGAAGCTCACAGTTTTTTTTTTTTTCAAGAAATCTCTCCCAAATACATGAACAGTGGATATAGCTTTCGTGAATTAATTCCCATTTCACCATCTCAAATGATTTGTGCTCCTGTCTCAATGCATGAATGAATGTCTCAGCATATCCCAAATTTAAAATAAAAGAAGCACAAAGTGACATTGTTATCAGAAGTCTTAACAAGAAATTCAACTTGTTTCCAACTATAATTGATTGAAAACATTGGTTCCCGAATCTACTCAATTTTTTTTTATCGAAGAGGTCATTGTTTATAATTCTTAGGACTGGAATCTATCAAATTGTTTGACTGCGAGTTCGTTGTTTGTAATTCTTAAGAAATTTCGATGAACATCATTTTGTGAGTCATATGCATAGGAGGCTCATCTCTAGATGCCTGCAGTTTGACAAATCAGAGGGCTCCAATTCAGTGTGATGAGGAAAAGCATAGATTCATATTTCTCCCACTACAAGGTGCATTCATGGTTCAAATGTACATTTAACAATCCCATACATGATATTCATAACATACCTATACCCATCCAACAAAGGATGTACCTGCAACATTACCAGCACAACCAGAGTGCACTGATCATATATATTTTGTCAAGTACACATTAGCAAAGTAATGAATAGAAGAATTGGACACCTCAGTCCAATCTATGTTTTCAAAGTACAATAACACCGCAGTTATCAAATTAGAATATCTTGTTTGCATATCTCTAATGGAAGAAAGAAACCACACAGAATGTGTAGAAATTGATCGTATACATAGATAATAAATTGATTGTGATTGAGAATTTTGTGAAAAGCACAAGCTTAATCCCTAGAATATTACCTCCAAGGATACTCACTAATAATTAATGGGACTTGAGAGTTCAAATAAGTTTTTGAACCCTCCCTGTAACAAGGACACATCGCCCATAGCTTTGGTGTTTATGGCAAGTGTTTGAATCAAAAAAGTAGGTAACAACTAACATGGTTTCCTTTAGAAGCCGCAGCTGTAGGTGATGTCTCCTCACTGCCTGTTGGCAGAAGCATGTATAATTTGGTCAGTTTAGAGAAACCAGTATGATATTGTAATATTGTAGTGACTAGAAAGACATCTGTAATCCCTAAATACTCCAATGACACTGCAAAGGTACATTTTTTTTCTTAGTAATCCCAACCCCGCGTGACTTGGAGCGATCTAAATAAAATTAAAAACAAGCTTCTGCGGTCGAACTTGGGTAATTTTGAGGTATATGACAAGAGAGAGTACCTTAGCACATGAAAATCCACTCACAAGGGTGTGCCGTTTCATCAAATTTGATCTCAGCTTTTCAATTTTCCATATAGATTCAACGTCTCCTGCAAAAGAGAAATTGACTGTTTTTCACACACCTAAAAAAAAAAAAAAATTTAAACATGGAAGAGAGGAAGTGGGATAGTAAAAACTCATTTGGTGACTTATTGATAATGAAGAGAAAGTTGCAAAGCAAAAAGAACATTTTGTCCCAATTGATCCCAGTTATTTGACAGTAATTCTAGGTCTGAAGTCGACAGGACACCAAAACCTTTTATTTCTCTTTCAGCAACGAAGACAAAGATCTATCAGCTTTGAGTTATATCGTTAGGGTTCTATCAAAAGATTAGTGATCCTTCCAGTGTCCATTGTTCCAAGTGATTTTCTCAAATTTAGCCCATTAGGGGCTGTTCTTGATTACACTGAGGGTTTCCATGGAATACACACTGCAGTATTGAGATTGTGCTTGCTTAGTTGTGATTCCAGCAGCCAATGACTGATGTTTATATGGAATGTGCCTGACTTTGACATAATTCTTGAATTTCTCTGGTGTGACGTGAGGATTTATATAATAGGGAAGTACCGGTATGGTTCTGAGGAACCCATCAAGGGGCTGTGGTCTTTAAGCTTTTGACAATGGATTGTAAATCCTCAAGCATTTATGATTTAGAATTTGAGTTCTTCGGAAAGTGACATATGGAATAAATAACCTAAAATATGATGTGGGAAGAAGTGCGTACTTGACTATCCTGAAAAATGTAAATTCAGTAATGCACACATCGCATAAAGTGAATGATGCAACTCAAATAAGAAATCAAAAGGACAAAAAAAACTGAGAAAACAATTTCAAAAAGGATAGATGCATATAGTTTCATGCACAATGAAGTGTGAAAACACTATACTACATAACACAAACTGAATTATAAGCTGCCCAGTGACTTTGCTGATTTTGTTTAGTAAGAAAAATATGAAGACGCATACGTCAACAAAAGATAGGATTCATGTTGCCAACCCAGTGAGGGAAGGAAGGGACAAGAATATTACCATAGTTGGGATGAAGCATAGATGATAATGACTATATAGCTTACCCCCTTCACATGTAATCTTCAAGAATTGAAAGACTATTTAACATTTTTTATGAGAAAAAACATTTCATTCTTCTTTAAGACAAAAAAAATAAGCAAAAAGTTGTAGAGACCTATTTTGGCAGCAAATTTCATCCAGGTGTCAAATGTAGTCCGACGCAGTTTCAGTCCAGCATTGATAAACTTTTTCGAAAATTTTGAGATCAACTCCCAATTATCCGTATTGTAACAAATGCTGCAATTGGTCAACCAAATATGAAATTAAAATGGATGGTAAGTACAACACGGAAGCTGTACAATAAAAAAAATTACCTATCCAAAATATTAAAAAAAATAAAAAAATGAACTTTTGTTTTAGGCAACGGGATGATAAAATATGGTGACTGCATAGTCTCTCTAGAATTGAACATGTTGAGCTCTCAAAAACTTAAAACACTGTAGAAAGGAAACCGTGCTTCATAAATGAAGAGAATAAACTCAGTTGATAGATAGGAACTTTAGCATCCTCTATGACAAGGAATTGAAGATTATAACTAGATGAAGACTACAAATTACCTACGATGAGAAGTGAAGATTTCGCCACAACAAGAAAAATATTATAGAAGATTTCACCACCATAAGAAAAAACATTTCAGAAATACTTCTGTCATGGACATATATGCCAACACTTCTCAATTGACCAAGATCTTAGGAAATTAACTTAACCTATCCGGCAACTACAAAATGTACACACAAAGTTGGGTGATCCAAACTCAATTTCACCATGCAATATAAAACTCATGAAAAGATGAACCCAAAGTCCATATCATAAATAAATAAACGAAGCCTCCTTGACAACAGGAAGTTCCTTTGGAGGGCCCAGTCTATAGGGTGTGTTAATTGAATTTTGATGAAAATTCATTGGGCAAAACACACAGAGCCAGATTGAGGGGTTCATTTCGAGGTGTTGAAAGAGAGGTGTTGTTGGCATGCGCGAGTCGAATTGGGTATTTGATGCTAAGGTTCAAGTGAAGTCGAAGTGTGTGCTGTTCTATTAATTTTTGCAAGTGACTTCTTTAATGCAATCAAATTAGCTTCATTTTGGCCTGTCTCTAACCCGTTTGATGTCTTCTAACACGTACATAGTTTTCTGTGCTTAAGTACAAGAAATATTTTGTACAAGATAAGGATGCCATACAGCCAGCACGCAGGCCTACTGATCACATTGTCCACTGGGTGGAATCAGCTATAGCCCCAATTTCACAATAGGTGGATGATACATTCAGTCCGTTATTTTTCCTTGGAAGGTCAATAAACTTTAATGAGAGCCCACTAGAAAACAGAAGAATGGCTATTGATCAGATGAATTGCCCTGCTTTACTTTTACGGGAAAGAAATGCTTCTAGGCTTTCAAAACAGAGGCTAATACACAACAAAACTATAAAGTAAAATTACAACAACAATACCTGAAAACAATGTCTGCTGTACCAGGTTGCAGTGGCAAATGGTTCCTCTTCAGGATCTCCATGATTTCCACCATGAGCTTAGCATCATTGTGCTCTTTAGCATATAACTGCAGTTTCATAACCCCAAACATTTCATACAAGCATCAGCAGCGCATACGAATAGTTTAACTCGTCTCATAAAGTACTCAAAATCCTTAATTACCAATAAATAATGAGCAGAGCCAACACTTGGAGTCAATCCATACACGTTATGCTCCCAGAGTGCCTTCTTGCCTGCATATGTAAAATAAAAACTTAATTACTTCAGAATTTTTTTCCATCCCAACCGGTGTTGCATTGACATGGATGTGACCAGAATCTGACACTTGTCAGGGATTAGACTTGACAAACCAAAGAATTTTGGCCATTAATAACACAGCAAGTGCTGGAATTCAACGCCATAGCGTCAGAATCTGATACATGTACAACACATTGCCACTTTATAAAAGTCCATGTAACACTGGTCCCAACTTATCCTTGTTATACATGCAATTGCTTTTATATGAAAAGGCATGCACAAGATACAAATAACGGATTTCTAACCAACCCAAAAAAGTCCACCAATTTTGTAAAGAAAGAGTAAGCATAAATAATAGGTGATCATGGTAAAAATAACTCAAAACATTTTTTTTTTTATAAGTAAAAATAACTCAAACATAAAAAAACACTTTCAAAGTCATACCAAAGTCAAGGGCGCCTACACGAGCACATGCCTCAGCAACTCTTAAGCAAAGATTGCAATTGAAATTTGTATGGATGCGAAGGTTCGACAACCTCTGCAACCAAAAACAAGTCTTATAGTGTCAATAAATGATGAACCTGATTGTAGTGCGAGAGAGAGAGAAAAGAACTTCTTAAGCAGTGAAAATTTAACTGACAAATCTCCGTAGGTTCTGCAATATTTGAAATAGAAGCGTAATGTCTTTCCGGTTAGCACAGCTTTCAACAAGTGACCACAACCAAGCATTTGGAGGCATGGTTTCCGCTTCAACAGATTTAAGCATTTTGTCGTATAATTCCTTCACAGCCTCTGAAATCAATAATATCAGGAAGAGATTTTTCACCAAAAACTCCAAGAACCTAATATATTTCATTTTTCACTGATGGAAGACATGTAAGCAAATAACAAGAATTAATAAAACAGAAATGTGCTTTATTAATAAATTTTCGATGAGCCAGAACCTGTAGGGGCTTCATCCAGTGCGCCAGCTTCCGAGGCGTAATAAGTCCTCACCATCATAGAGCACGTAACATGATGCCCTAGATGTTGAGCATTGGGTGTGATCGGCAATCGGATTTGAAGAGTAGTTCCTGTGTTCAGTATCTTCAGATTACAGATCGTTCATCATCGATACATTGTAGAGTGCTTGAAAAAAAATGAAGAAAATCATTCAAAAAAAAAATACAGACGGAAACATGGATGATACATTGTAGATATGTTTCCGTTTCTTTTCTTTTTCAAATAAGATCAAATTTAAAAAGAAGTGATTTCATCAACACCGACTTACGGAGAAATTAAGAAATTAAAATCACAGAGAAAAATACCCGTAAGATTGGAGATTTGAACTATAGAAACACTGCTCTGGTTCCGCCATTGAGAGGAACTTTGAGAATCTACGATGTTTTCGACATCAGAGATGAGAAATCGCTCTGAGTGGAGAAACAAGGGAGCGCTCAAAACCCTAGATATTCTGCGAGCATTTGAGGCGACTTGCATCATCGTCTCTAATGCCTCTCTTCAATGGAGGAAACTTTTTCAGTTTTGGTGTCTTCGCGGGGTTTTCAATTGCAGACAAGCAATACCTTTGAGGAGTTGCATATAAGGATTAAGAATGCTAGCAAGCAACGCTCCAATGCGCTGCACAGGTACCCACCCAACTAAAAGACAAAATAGGAACCTGTTAACTAGGAACGCCAATTTGTACCTAATTAATTGATGCCCGATATCGGATCTAGTCCCGATTATTTTAGTTTCGGGACCAGCTATTTCAGAATCGAACCAGAAAAGACCCTGAACCGATAGGACCTGGACCTGGACCTGGAACTGGAACTGGAACTGAAGTGATTTCTAGAATCTAGCCTACACACCAAAAATAGCCTGATTGGTGATTTCTAGCCATTAGATTTGATTTTTTTTCAATCACGGCCTTCTTGACAGGCCAATGATCCTCACGATGAAAAATGGCTAAAATCCAACGGCCAGAGATCACCAATCAGGCTGATTTTTGGTATGTAGGTCCACAAAGGGATGGGCTAAACATTCATAGGGACAGCCCGAAAGCGTGCCACATGTCGTATTTCTGATAAAGTTTCCATGTGTTCTATTGTACCAGATCCAATTACCAAATCGATTTGGTCTGTTCTGAGCCCATCTTTGAGACTAACATCAGCTCTGGGCCCTTTTCTTTGGTACCTGGCTCGGTCCAAAGATATATCATGTGTCACCAATAAAACCCCAAAAGATAGCGTTTGATAGATCCAGATTGTCCACTTTTAAGACTCTTTTGCAGATCACACCTGCTTTTCATCGAGCGATACAATTATGGGCAATGGTCCACAAAAGTACATTAAGCGGACGGATGAGACCATCCTGTCAATATGATTACCCAATCAGAATGAGGATATGCATGTTCACCAAGCGAACAGAAATCGGCTCAGAAGTAATCCATATATATGCTTGGAAGAGATCAATTTAAAACTCAACAGTTGATGGAGACCATCATGACCATGGTTACTAAATATAGTTAACATGCATTGTTAATCAATGCAGAGTAACAAAAATACTAGGGCTTTTTTGCTTTACACCCTTACTTTATTGATGCAATTTGCATCTCACCCAATGTTTTTAAAATATTTGTGTCTCACCGTTTGACCATGGTCAACGTCGTTGACCATAGACGGTCTTTGGATGGACATCCCAATATTTTTTAAATGACTATAATGACCCTGGGGTGAGACGCAAATATTTTAAAAACATTGGGTGCGATGCAAATTGCATCAATAAAGTAGGGGGGACAAGCGAAAAAAAAAATTCAGGTTTTTTTTTTTCTTTTGATGATTGTCGGTTCAACCTTTTTTTGAGGATTTTGAAATATAAAGGGAAAATGAAAAAGATGTAATAAGGTATGCCTGAAACATTTTTAAATGCAGAAGCACAATTTTGTTAATCACCACTATCATCTGGGCCCACTGATCGCTAGGTGGATACCAAATATCAGCCTGATTAGTGATTTCAAACCATTGGTTCTTTGTACCCCAAATAATGTTCAAATTCTACGGATAAAATCAACCAAGGAAACGACTCTAATCCAAAGCTTAAAAAGTAACAATCAGATTAATTTTTAGCACCTGCAGTTAGGCCAAAAGTAAATAAAGAAAGGTTTTGAGCTCACAATCCTCAAAAACAAAAAACAAAAAAACTTTTGCTTGCCCCCCTTACTTTATTGATGCAATTTGCATCACCCCCAATGTTTTTTAAATATTTGCATCTCACCCAAGGTCATTATAGTCATTTAAAAATATATTGGGATGTCCATCCGAAGACCGTCCATGGTCAACATCGTTGACCATGGTCAAAGGGTGAGACAAATATTTTAAAAACATTGGGTGAGATGCAAATTGCATCTATAAAGTAAGGGGGTAAGGCAAAAAAGCCCAAAATACTATAATGTAGAATGCAGCAATCCTGTCTACCAACCGCACGTGCGATCATCAGGACAGCTTATAAGATAGAAGATGTACATGAAACAAATTTTTTTTTCTTTCGAAACCATGGGTGCCAGGCCTCTTAGAGCACCCGATCAGTCCCCCGGGGAGTGCCGGAGTGTACTGGGAGAGTTAATGTGGACTAAGCCACTTATTACCCAACTCTTTCTAGGGGGGTAGCCCCAAGGAGAGTTGAACTCAGAACCTCCTACTTTTTGGAGTGGAGCACTCAACCTTTGGGGTTCAGTGGGCTTAAAACAGGTTAATTAGGTTTAATTCCATACTAGTGAACTGCATGTGCGTTGCATGTAGTGATTATAGGGGCCTTTTAGGAAGAAGTGGCAAAATAAGAAAGTTTCAATCCAAAGGGCAGCTTGGAAGATGAAGTTGCTAGCTTGCTCAGTTGCTAAAGTTTGTGGGTGATGATACCATAGACCTGGGTTCAAAACCCGCTTTCAACAAAAAAAAAAAAAAAGGTAGTTTGGAAGACTAATTTAGAGGGGTGAATCTGTAAATTGTGGCAAGTTAGGACACAATTAGAAAATCAAGATTATTAAAAGTTATTTTGACAATATGGAAGTAATGGCATAGGAAGTTATGAATGAACTATTTGTGAAATATAAATAATGGCATGTCAAGTAATTAAGTTGTTAAAAAGGGTTGTTTTGAAAATATGGATAAAATGGCATGATAAGTAATTTAATGATTATGAATGGGCTGTATTGAAAATATAATAAAGGGCACTGGAAGTAATTAAGTAGTTAAATACCGCTCTTTTTTTCAAGAGCTAGTAAGTTTTTTTGACACCAAAATATTTGCTTTAATAATGAGCGAGTACGGTGAAGGAACGTAATTATTTGTTTTTAGTTGAAAAGAAGGTGGCCTGTATATTTTTAATTTATTTTTAATAGAAAAATAATATGTTGGACTAGGTGCCTAGGTCAACGTGTGGCAACCCAAGTTTTGGCTTTAAAATGGGAAGGCGCTTAGGTGAGAACTCAAGTTTTGGCTTTAAAATAGTAATAGATATAGGCTATGATACCCGGATATCTCTGTACATGCCCATCGTATCCGTGTCGACACAACACTGGATACTCCACCGATCTGCATCCTTCATAAAAAGTTGAAAAAATGAGAATTTTAAACTACAAAGTAGGATACTCGTATCCGTATCTGTGTCCCTGATTTTGGAAAATGAAAAATGTCAAATCGTATCCCCGCTTCCCATGTCTGTATCCGGGCATCGTAGGATATAGATATAGGAGGATGAATAACCCAAGCAAAGCTTTTAAAGCCATGTAAATCCAACACATTGTTGCTCGAGTGATAAACCAATGGTACACAATCAATCAAAAGAAGGAAGCCATGAAAACTAGTCGAATACATTATTAGAACCCCTGTATTATTTACTAAGGTAAAGCATACAACAAAAGAGCATATTTGTTAAAGTGAAATTCAGCTAGAACATGAAAAACATATCACCACGAGCCCAAGCATTCACTCAGAATTTCAGAGAGAGGAAACCAATCGTTGAGGAAGAACTGGCGGGGCAATCATGCGGGTGTTGTAGGATTTGCAATGACTGCATTTCTGCCCAATTATGTGAAATAACACTTCGGAAGTATCATTGCAGTCGTTACAGAGGATCCAAACCTGCAACATACATTTTATCTCAGACATGTTTATTGGAGCAAAGATGGTCAAAATGGCTCCAAAAATGATGACAAATGAGAAAGTAGAGATATCAAAATTCTTGAAGGAATATAAAAGTGGGGTAGAACAGATGGTGGGGATTCTATGCTCCAACCAGTTTACATATAAGCTCATCAGTTGGTCATTCAAACGATGAACCACCAGTTGAATGGACCCCTGCCCAAGAGCAGGGATTTGACAGTCCTAACATTTGAATAATATACTTTTCTGTGTACTTCATTTGATCTCCTGAAACTGTTAGGAAAGTCGTGATGGGACGCAAAATCATCCAGTTCTTAGTTGAAGCGACACTCTATGCTGTGGTGCTCTATTGAAGTAACAGCATGCACCAGTGTGTCTCTAATTGCTTTTAGAGAGGCGAGAATGACGATCGCCCTTTATTTGACAAACTTGTTCAATACCCCAATATGATGAAAGAGTATTGCATCTTATGATTATTGTGTGTAAATAGGTATTTAGCATATTGTGATGATATCTTCCAATTTTTGAATTTAAGGGCAAATTTGCCATATTTAGCAGAGGTACGGAGGTGCCCTTAGCTAGCACATTATTAAGAATTTAAAATAGAAATACCAAGGATGAGAAAACCACCTTTTTGTTCTGGTAATCCACAGGCGTTGCTTCAATCTAACAAGAGAAAAGTTTGACTAAATTA
Organism: Euptelea pleiosperma; assembly: GCA_035048495.1. Taxonomy (NCBI): domain Eukaryota; kingdom Viridiplantae; phylum Streptophyta; class Magnoliopsida; order Ranunculales; family Eupteleaceae; genus Euptelea; species Euptelea pleiosperma. The sequence goes on along the minus strand of CM068551.1, from coordinate 27,432,690 downwards.
GTGTACAACAGAAATTGTATGAGAATCAAACCAAAAGCCAGACCAGAACCACAACTTTATATGATTTAAAAGAGAAGTTGCAGAAATAACAAGTGATTATCAGTAAAAGAAACTATCGAGTATGTAGCATTAAAGAACATTGTGCACATGCCAATTCATAGTTCACGATCATATTTACATGTAAAGGTTGGTTGGGTAATAGTCATTGGCTGCATTAGGAAAATAGTTCGCCGGTTCAGTCACCTTTGCATTTGAGATATATAGTTTATGGCTTAATCTTTTCTGCAAATTTACTCTCCAGTGGATTTTGTCATTTACGTGACTGAGAGAGCGTGATGTATGATAAACCAATCTGAGTGATCCTCTAAGAACAATACTGTGGAAATGAATCCTGTAATACTATTCTCTTTTATGTAGCGATTTCATATAGAATGGGCTTAGGATACATTATGTTCTCAACCTGTTCTAGCCAAAAGATCTGTCACTGATTTGAAACCCTTCTACGCCAAATTTTTGAAATGTCGTATATACTACAAGCACTTTAAGTCACACATTTCCTTTGTGTGCTTCTAGTTGACCTTTAAGCCAATTCTTGCCTGGTCATGCATCACTTTTCAGCACCTTCGAAGATTGTGTTGTGAATCCAAAGAATTGTAGAGTTTGTGGCATGTGTTACTTCTTTGTTTTCCTTTTGCTTTTGTAATTTTAACACATCCACCATCCTTCCTTCTTCATCTATGCCAAATGATTCTAGTCACTGTAACTTAAAAACAAAATTACTGTTCAGGGCATCATCATGCATCCTATACCTCAAGCATACCATTTCCATTGCATCAGGTGGATCGTGTGGGAACATGTAAAGCTTATAGAAGTTGTATTGATGATAACTAAGTTTCTAGAGAAAACATGACTCATGCAAGTCCACTATGTGATAGAAAAGGGATCCCCCCCACCCACACAGTGAGCTCATGATTTAATTCGTGCAACACATAAATGAAATATAACAGAGTATTTTTTTTCAATTATTAACAGCAAAGCACACAGTGACAACAAAGATTGGGATCAATGACCAATAGCCATGACATGGTAAATTTTGAACCTGTCATGTTCTGCTGTAAAACTTGAGGCTACAACAGTTTCATTAAAAGGATGATATGTACAGTGGGTAATTGTAGAATAATGTCTGTTAAATAGTACCTGCAAATAAAACCAAGTCATAGATGTACCTTGTTTTCCATGATAATGGCATATCCCAGTTTTACTAAACTTTAATATCACAGATGAGCTTGCCATTTGAAAATCAAAATGGATATCTCATCTGCATTATTAAATGTCAAATCAGAAAGTTATGGCATGCATTTCTAGCTCGAGTGTGCAAATCAAGGGTTCTCAACCCCCAGTTCAATATCCTCCCAATAGCGATCTTAAGATTGATCTCTAGATCTAAAATCAATTTCATGCCAGTATGTGCTCTTGCTGTTAAACAAAATGCCAATGGCGAATCAACAACGTACTTGTACAGACATGCAAAGTTCTAAGAAGGTAAAAAGTATGTGTCAGCACCATCTATTGATCAACACCCTTGTTAGGCATGTGACTATAAACAAAAATGCAAATCCTCATACCTCCTCGTCTATTCTCTTCCAGGCTTTAGACATATCGATCACTGATTTGGAGCATATGGGGCAACAATATCTGAGTGATGAAATATGATGAAACTTAGATTCATAAAAAGAAATCAAGATGAATTAAAACTTGACGTAATAGAGAAGCTTACTGGTCAAGCTTTATCATCTTGCGAAAACAATGTGCATGCATTGCGTGACCACACATCAGAACTCTTGATTTTTTTAATGAGTTGAAAAGATACTGCAACACAGTGGAGAATTTTTAAGACATTATAAAACTTAAATTGTTTTGAAGAGAATCGAAGTACTTTAGAATACAAACCTCAAAACAGATGGGACAAGGATTCCGCATCAAGTTCTCCACACATACGTGATTATCACGCAAACCCACCGAACAGCAACATCCTGCGTGCTCTCACAAAACATTAACAGGAGGAAAAGGAATCTCTACCTGAAAGGTAATTTCAAGGCAGTGCGGTGCGTGTGCTTGGGTTTACACATAAAAGTAGAGCACGTGTACTACGCAAAGTAATAATATGTATAATTTCATGAAAAAATATATATACACATTGGTGTTCTGACTGTTATAACATTATTTGCCAGAATAACGAATTGTCCAGTATAATATCCAAAATCGCCATTCACCAGTTTGGCAGTTTCAGTTCGCCAAAATAATATAATGGCCCTTATTTTGGGTATGTAAGAACAGGCACTAAGATAAAGAGGCATTTGAATAGCAAGAAACTTCAGTCACTGCTAAAGTAATTTTTTTTGGCAATTAGGAGAAATCACAGGTAGAAGGAGCTGGATTAAGTGGGACTAAGAATCAACTCAACTTCATTGAACATTTGAAAAGCCAAAAACTAACCAATATCAAGTATCGAACAAAATAAGAACTCAATATTTACTTATACAAATTAAGAGAAAGCAGCTACCACATTATTTACCTAATTTAAATCATACACTGCATCATTCTAAACATCTTACTAATATTTAGCCATAGCTATAAGCTGGACATCTACATTACTTTTTGCTAATCTATTAAATGAGGTTACCTACAAGGAACATATAATTCAGGCACACTCGACTTCGTATATTTGGAGAGCCTAGCAGCAATACTAACCAAAATTCCTCTCCCTATATTTTATTCTCTGACCTGTATTTTGATGGTAAACGATATGATAAGTCCACATTATAAGTGGGTGACCGAATCTAAGCCACAGCATGTCATCAAAATAAAAAATCATCATTACTACGGGGTTGGCTGCACAAATCCTGTTCCTCCATTCAATCCTGTCTAAAGTCATCTCTTTCATTAAGGCAAGTTCTTAAAATCTCCTCTCAGAATCTCACGTTATGTCTGTTTTGACCTTCCCTTCTTCCTTTTAGGCCCTTCCAAGCCATGGCATTTCATCAAAATAAAAAACAAAAGATTAAAAAAAAGTTCCCACTAACATTGTAGCATTTCAGTATAAATTGCACTGTCCTCAATCAAACTTAAAAAAAAAAAACAGAAGTATGGCAGATACTGATTATTGATATAAAAATGGTCATGCAATGCATCATAAGAGCCTATTTGAGAATTTAAGGTCTTACTGCTTTGTGAAACATTAGGAGAATTAAATTTAAAGATACGAATTAGAAACATATGATTCAATGCACATAATACAGTACAAGGTTTTAAATTTCGTCGAAAAGTTCCGAAATTTCGGGTTCGGGCTACACCGAAACCGAAATCCAAAAAAATCAAAATTTTTAAAATTCCAAAATTTCGACGATATTTTCGAAATTTCATGAAATTTCGGTTTTTGTGAAATTTCGAACTTTTCGGTCAAAATTTCGAACTTTTCGTGAAATTTTCATTACTAATCTCAATTTCAAAATTTCCAAAATTTCACACGAACTTTCGACGTTTCGACCGAAATTTCGGTTTGGGCGTCACCGAAATGGCCAGTGAAACCGAAATTTTAAACCTTGATACAGTATGAATAGCTTATAAGAATGCGGATCAGAAAACATAGAAAGACCACCACAATGATTTGGTTTCATAGGATCGGATAACAGATCAATAAGCCTATTATCTAGTTACAGTAACAGCAGAGACAGAATAGAGTAAAGAGTGCGTACCACACTTCTCGCAGTGGAAGTAGTTCTCGCGACCCCCAAGTCTGATTTATATTTCAAGATTCAGATCAGTTTACCAATTTACTTTATACATATGACATATATCAAAACCTAGAAAACTGAATAAAGTTGGTCGTGGACTGTTTGCTAACCTACAAATCCCGCAGTCATTACAATGAAACTGTCCTTTCTCTGTCTGCGGTGAGAGCAAACAGCTATAGTTAGCATCAAATCAATTGAAACTAGTGTTACTACCCAGAGTTCCAAATCTCAATCTGGATAAAATTGAAAAAAGATGCATGCAACTAAAAGATGGAAAAAATCAATAATTATATTACATCATCGTCATAGAATTTGCACACTTCACAGAAATACTCTCCCATATTAACACCGCAGTTTGAACAGAATTGAGCAACCTGGGAAAGGAAAATTAACTCGTTACATGGAAGAAAAACAGAGTAAGCATATCCATCCAAATCCACCAATAACCACCTGCTGCTCAGTGTCGCAGACTGAACAAATGACCTGAAAACATTAATAAAGGTTCAAAGTTTTATCAACCCCATCTCAAGTCTAATAACAAGGGAAATGGGTGAATGAACAAATAGGCAAGTACTGAACTCACTTGCTGAACCTCGTGCCGAACGAGCTCGTGACGATCATTGGGGTTGCTCAGCAAGCTCTAATTCCACCAAACAAAGAAAATAACCAGAACCCAGATCAAAAAATGGTTAATGAAGACAGTTTTCTTGAAAAATAAAACAAAATCAGTAGAAAAGAGCCAGTTTTTTTTTACTGTGGCCTCATTGTGACAGTGGCGGCAGGAGAAGATCTCGTTGCAGCAGGGAGCTCGAATCTTGCATCTTCTTCTGTAATGCTTGCATCTAAAGAAAACCCAGAAACCAGAAATCAAAACCCAGATCATCATTCATCAAATAAAACTAAACCCACCAATATTTCTTCAAAGAAGTGTAGGTAGGAGACTAGGAAGCGATTATACCCGTATGCCATCTTCCCGAAATTCAGGCGTTCATCGGCAAAGCCTTCCATCGATCAGTAGCGATTGTTATGGCAGAAGAGGAAGGCAATAATCCTGGTTCGGAGAGATGGGTAGTAACAAAGAGGAGATCGTCGGGATCGAGATTCGAGAGGAGAGAAATTTGACACAAAGTTCACGTATATATAAATTGCAGACATACTCCATGACTGGAGTAGAACTTTGCTGACGGACGTACGTCATCAACCATAGTATAAGACACGTGGCATACTCCTAGAGATTAATGACCGTATGGAGGTTTTCCACCTACATACCGAAAATCAGCCTGATTAATGAGTTCAAACCTTTGGATCTTTTACCCCCAAACAATGCTCAAATTCCACGGTCAAAAATGAACCCATGAAAACGACAATCCAATGCTTAGAGATTACGAATTAGGCAAACTTTTTGTCTGTAGGTCCACTTAGGATTAGGCCAAACATCAATACAGTCAACGAATCTCTAAGACTGCCCCACGTGGCTCATATCGTGCTGGGGACATCTAGGAAAGTTCCACTCCCACGACGAATAAAGGTAGAGTGCATGGGAGGCCAATTTTGTAAGTATCAAAAAGTGACCACGTGGCTCCACATCTTTCTTTGGCATTTCTTCCAAAAGAACTCTACACTTTTATCGGCACATGCATCATTAATGAATTAAAAAACATATTAAAATTTAAAAATAAAATAAAATAAAATAATTAAAGTAGACCAATTTATTTTTTGCTTTCTAATTAATAAATATGAAACCAAGGGTCTATTTGGGACGTATGCAAATCATTAGGCGTGTTATGGTTTGTGCATGTAATGGTTTGCGCACCCATACTGTTTTCTTGCGTTTGGTTCGCACTAATTTTGCATATGCAAATTTCATAATTTACTCACTGTTCATATTTACTACTACTTGGTTTGCATGCATGCTCACTTAGGAAAACACAAAATATGTGGACCCCACATATTTGAACATGAATTTTAAATTTTCAAAAACAAAAAAAATAAAAAATAATAGAAAAATAATGGGCAATAACATAAATAACGGATTTTTTTTCCACAAAATTTTCCAGAAAATAATGGTCGTTATTTTTCGGTATATTATTTTCAGTGTTTTAACGGTACATAACGTAACGAGGGAGGTCCGTATCCGTTATGGCAAAAATAACAGCTGTTGTAACGGATTCGGACCTCCCCTGTTACGTTATGCACCATTAAAACGGTCAAAAATTATTTTTTGTTGTAACGAAAATATTTATTTTTTGAAAAATTTTGTAAAAAAAGGGCTATTATTTGTTAGTTATTTTTTAGCATTTTTCTCTTTTTTTTTAATTTTAAAATTTAAATTTCAAGGCCACTTTTTCTATTATTTCTGGTTTTTATTTTTATTTTTGAAAAGATAGGGCTTGATTTGAGAAAATATTGTATTAGGAGGTTGTGTAAACGATTGCTCGGGGGTAGGGTGTCAATTTTGCCCGTTTAACTGGACCGTAAACACCGGTTCCGGTTCCACATTTTTGGGAACCGATTAAAAATGATTCGGAACCGGAACCAGAATCGAAAATAATGGTTCGATTCCGTGTAGTTTAATATAGAATCGAAACTGACAAGAACCGATACCAATATATAAATATAATGTAAAAATTCTCATATTCTTAAGATTTGGCCCATTATACCCGGAATCGGAACCGACAGCAATGCATAATTGGTTCCAGTTCCAGATCCATCACTTTGAGAATCGGAACCGTTAAAGAACCGAACCGATAAGAACCTGAACCGATTGTTTCCGTTCTGGCCACCTTAGGAACCGAATCGAAACTGACCCGTTGACACCCTACTCACTCAGGGGTGAAATGGTTTTTAATTGCTAAAGAAGGTGAGTATTCATTTGTCTATGTGCATGTGCAAATTGTTGATTGCACGTGTACCAAACATGCTTAAGAAACGATTGCACACGTAAACCTATTTGCACACCCAATTTGCACACGAATCAAACGAATCCTAAGCTTTCTTTAAGCAAGTGGCTTGTGCTTGGCATGGGCACCATTAATGTTAAAAAAACATACGGATTTCTTTTAAAAATTAAATTAAAGTAGAGCAATATATTTTTTACTTTGTAATTAATAAATATAAATGTAAGCTTCTTTTTAAGTAAGTGGCTTGTGCACCGTGCACGGGCATGTGCATCATTAATGAATTAAAAATAATATTTAAAGTAAAGTAATACATTTTTACTAGTTATGAGTTCAATTCGGTCCAAAAAGTAGGAGGTTCTGAGTTCAACTCTCCTTGGAGTCACCCCGGGAAAGAGTAGGGTAATAAGTGGCTCTGTCTATATTAACTCTCTCAGTACACTCTGGCACGTGTGCAAGGCGTGACTATCGTGACCTAGGAGACTTGACGAGTGGGAAGGGGTGACTATTGTGACTAGTCGAGTGCTCTAAATACCCACAATTTTAAAAATAAATAAATAAATAAAGGGTCAGACTGAGCGGACACATTTTCACACAATTTTGGTATACCCATGTGGAAGATGAATCAATGGCTGAGATGACCCCTACAAAAGATCAGCCCATTCTGAAATTTCTAACAGCATTTAATGTGGGTTTCAAGTTAACGGTAAAAAATAGATGGTCCATGATTCTTCAACTTGTAAACCATGTTATGAATGAATATCATAATGATTTGAATTTTTGAGAGGGTGATCTCCTCACCATAGAGACCATCCTCATCAAAAATCATCCCATTCCAAAACTTTTAATTGATATATTGGCCCCCGATGATTTTTGTGTGTGAAAATAGGTGTCCGCTGAGGCTGAGCCTGACCCAAGGGTCAGGATCAGGGGACACGTCAGGTTCAGCGGACACAAAATTTCACACCTTGCGTTCTGAAGTTTAGAAACCAATGGTCAACAATTGCATGGCACAATTTCTTCGTGCCCACTGACCGATGAATGTTTGGCACATCCCTTAGTGCACCTATGCATGGAAAAGTCGACCTAAATGGTGATTCATGCTTTTAGATTTAAGCACTTTACACGGCTGCTTTCTAGCTATTGGATTTGGATGCTTCTCATGGATAGAAATCGCCAATCAAGCTGATTTTTGGCGTATGGATCCACCAAGTAGTGGGTCAAACAGTCATTGGGTTAGTTGGAGCCGAAAGAATGTCCACGTGTCATTTTGGGGGTGTACATCTACATGTAAAAGTTTTCTTATTTTTATTTTTTACCATGGTGTCTGGGTATTAAAAATAGCATCAGCTGTACTAAAGAGTAAACTTTGCTGATGATGACGGACTCCGTCATCAACTTACAGTATTAGCCACATGGCACACTCTTAGAGACCACTGACTGTATGGATGCTTGACTCATTCCTAAGTGGACTTAGATGCTAAAAAATCAGCCTTATTAGTGATTTCAAACCTTTAAATCTTTGTACCCTAAATCTTTTTTTATATGATGGGTATCCAGGTCTCTCAGAGCACTCAACTAAGTCCCACGGGAACGTATGTTACCCCTTCCATACGTGTCGGGTCTATTGGGGAAGTATCCCCGGGGTAGTCCCAGAGGGATTCATTCTCAGGACCTCTGCTGACCCAAAGCGAGGTCCTGGCCATCTCCACGTAACCCTAGGAGTTACCCCAAATAATGCTCAAATTCCCTGGTTAAAAATAACCCAAAATCAGCCTGATTAGTGATTTCAAACCTTTGGATCTTTGTACCCCAAATAATGCTCGAATTCCAGGATAAAAAATAACCCATGAAAACGAATCTAATTCCATGATATAAGCCAGCTTTTAGCGGTTTTTAAGCTACCAAATCGATTTGGCCAGTTTTGTGCACATCTTGTAGACCACGACGGGTGTGGGTATACTGGAACCTGACCTGTTGTCAACCTGCTCAGAGAGGTAAACCTAGGTCGAACTGGTAGACAACCAAACCCGGGGACTCAGCTTGGTCCTAAAATCATGGGGCAATACAATTATGGGCAATGGTCTACATTGATTACAGCCATTTTTTTATTTTTTTTTAATAACAGCTGTTATAACGAAATAACAGAAAAAAGACCATTATTTCTTTCCATTTTCTTTTCATGTTTGCCCCTGTACATTACAATTCATCATAACAGCCGAAAAAACGGTAATGCCCCCAGTCCGTTATACCGTTATAACAGCCCCTTTTAAACCTTACATGAAACCATTAAAAAGGGTTAATCGGGTTTAATTCCATATATAGGAGGATGAAGAACCTAAACAAAGCTTTTGAACCCATGTAAATCCAATTACATTGTTGCTTGAGTCATAAACCAATAGTACACAATCAATCAAAAAAAAAAATGAATCCATGGGTAACGCATACAACAGAAAAAAAGGACCTGTTAAAGGGAAATTCAGCTATAGCTCGTGAAAAACATATCACTGCAGGCCCAAGCATTCAGTCAGCCTAACTGTCATCGAGGAAGAACTGGAGGGGCAATCATGCGGGTATTGTAGGATTTGCAGTGATTGCATTTCTGCCCAATTATGTGAAAGAAGACTTCGGTAGTGTCATTGCAGTCGTTACAGAGGATCCAAACCTGTGACAAACCTTTTTATCTCAGACACATTTATTGGAGCAAAAATGATTAAAATGGCTGCAGAGTTTAACAAAAATGATGACAAATGAGAAGGTAGAGATGTCAAGTCCTGGAAGAGATATAAAAGTGGGGCAAAACCCCAGCAGAGGTGGTGGGGATTCTATGCTCCAACCAGTTAATGAATAACAGTCCTAACCAGTGTTTGAAAACATGAAAACTCGACTCGACTCGAAAGTCTACCGAGTTAAGTTAACTTGAAGACTCGAACTTGACTCAAGTAACGTATTAATATTATATACATATTATTAATAAAAATATCATATCTTACAAATTTTTTTAAGTAGAATTTGTAAGACTCGGTTGAGTTTGAATGGACTCAGCGAGTTTTTCGAGAAACTCACCGAGTCAACTCACAACTTGATTATTAAATGACGCACTTAGGGTGTCGTTTCTTCCATTAAACGACACACCAAGTACATTGTATATTAGATTCGAGTTTATGTTGAATAAACTCGAAATTCAGCCTAGTCGAGTCAACTCGGCCGAGCTTCGAGTTGACTCGATGAGTTTTAAAACACTCGTCCTAACATTCGAATAATAAATTTATCTGTGGACAATCTCACATAATTCATTTGATCTCATGAAACTGAAAGGAAAGTCGTGATTGGAAAGATAAAATCATTCAGTTCCTAGTTTGAGCAGCAGTATGCACCAGCGAGTGTCTCCAATTGCTTTTTAGAGAGGTTAGGCCCCAACATTCATGATTAGGAACTGCACCTACCAAATTTCCTCGAAAGATTTAAAGGCATGTTCTCATCAAAGAATAGATGTTTTTGTCAAATTTTGAAGCTAGAAATTTACGAAAAACAATCCATCAGGCAGAACAAAGATTGCCCCTTGCTTGATAAACTTGTTGAATACACCACGATGATGAAAGAGTATTGCGTCTTATGACTTTTGTGTATAAATAAGTATTTTGCACATTGTGATGACATCTTCCAATTTATGAATTTAAGGGCAGCTTTGCTACATTACCAGAGGTTAAGGAGGTGTCTTTAACTAGCACACTATTAAGAATTCAAATATAAATACCAAGGATGAGGAAACTACCTTCATGTTCCGGTAATCCACAGGCATGACAGTTTCTTCAATCTAACAACACAAAGGTTAGACTAGTTAGTGTAGAACAGAAATAGCATGGGAGAATCAAACCAAAAAATTTAACCAATAGCCATGACATGGTAAATTTTGAACCTGACATTTGTTATCCTGTAAAACTTAAGACTATTCCAGTTTGGTTATGAGGATTATATGTACAGTGGGTCATTGTACAACAATGCTAAATAGTACCTGCAAATAAAACTAGGTCATAGATGTATCTTGTTTTGCATGATAATGACATATCCCAGTTTTAACTGAACTTTAATTTCACAGAGAGCCTGCCATTTGAAAAGCAAAATGGATATCTCATCTGTTTATTAAATGTCAAATAGGAGAATTATGGCATGCATTTCTAGCTTGAGTACATGAACCAAGGGTTTTCAACCCCCAGTTCAATGTCCTCTCAGTAGGGATCTTAAGACATATGATACCCGGATACTTGTATATGACCAAAGTACCAATATTCAAGGATACGACACAGATACGGGGACGGTACACGGCATGGACACATATCCGACACTCTACCTTTTCGATTTTCTGTTTTTGACATAAAAATTAGAAAAAATTGAAAAGTTCTTTGTATGCTTCATTCATTTGAACTATAAATCTTTCACATGAATAGGATACCCGTACCCGTATTTGTGTCTTAGATTTTAGAAAATATCAAGTCGTATCCCCGCATCCCGTATCCATGTCCGTAATCTCTGGATCTAAAATCAATTTCACATCAGTATACACTCTTGCTGTTATACAAAATGCCAATGCCCAATCAACTTTTCACAAGGTCTACGTGCAAAGTTCTAAGAAAAGTATGTGTTGGCGTCATTTATTGATCAACATTCAACACACCCTTGTTAGGCGTGTGACTACAAATAAAAATGCAAACCCACATACCTCCTCATCTATTCTCTTCCAAGCTTTAGACATGTCAGTCACTGATTTGGAGCATATGGGGCAACAATATCTGGATGATGAAATCTGATGCAACTTAGATTCATAAAAAGAAAGCAAAATGAACTAAAATTTGAAGTAACACAGAAGCTTACTGATCATGCTTTGTCATCTCATGGAAACAATCTACATGAAGTGTGTGACCACACTTCAGAACTGTTGTGTCTTCTAACGAGTCAAAAAGATACTGCAACATAGTAGAGAGTTTTTAAGACATTATTAAACTTAAATTGCTTTGAAGAGAATATTAGTACTTAAGAACACAAACCTCACAACAGATGGGGCAGTGGTGCCGCATTGAGTTCTCCACACACAAGTGTTTATTACGCAAACCAACTGAATAGCAAGATCCTGTGATCTTACAAAACATTAACAGGGGGAAAAGAAATCTCTACCTGAAATGTAATTTTAAGGCTTATATACCATAAAACAAGCACCAGTACAGTGCATGTGCTTGGGGTATACACATAAAAACAGCACGTGTAATGAGTAATGATATGTAAAATTTTCATGAACTTCTATATGCACACAAACTCATGTGTCTTGCCTAGTATATAGCATGTGTAGTAGACCAAGGAACGTACAATGTAGATTTATCCACAATGACACTATTCAATCAACTCTCTAGCTTTTGACAGTTATAACATTATTTTCCAGAATAACAATTGGTCCGGTGTACCATCCAAAATCGCCGTTTGCCAGTTTCAGTTCGCCAAAATAACATACTGGCCATTATTTGGATATGTAAGAACAGGGGCCTAACATAAACAGGCATTTAAATAATGAGAAACTCTGTAAAAGTAGCAATTATGAGAAATCACAGGTAGAAGGAGCTGGATTAGGTGGGACTATATGCAAATCAACTTCATTGAACAGACGCTGCTACCACAACTAGTTGCTTAATTTTAAAGCAGACGCTGCATTCTGCATATTCTCTACATCTTACTAGTATTTAGCCGGTAGGAAGACAAAGAAAAGAAGGAGAAGAAGAAGAAGAGGAGGTGCAAGGAGGAAGAGAAGGATGAGGAGAATAGGAGTTCAAGTCCTAAGACTCTATCCCAAGCTCTTTTATAATAAAACAAATTTTACAATACCAAGTATGTCTCATATATAAGTAAATGACTATTATGCTCCCCACGGGAAATAAATCATTTCTCAACACTCCCCCTCAAGCGGGCATATATGCCGATCATGCCCAACATGCCAAGAAAAAAATGGAAGTGGTTCCTAACAACTCCCTTAGTGAGAATATATCTTAATTAGTCACTTAATTTGACAAACGGTAAACAAATTTCTTTGGATGAAACCCATTCACGGATGAAGCGTCTATCCACTTCAATACGCTTGATTTTATTGTGTTGAACCGGATTGTGAGCAATTTTGATGGCCGCTTTGTTGTCACAATAGAGGTTCATAGGCTCTTCAACTTTCAGTTCAAGCTCATGAAGAAGGGTCCTTAGCCATAGAAGTTCAGACACCCCGTGAGCCATTGCTCTGTACTCCGTCTCAACGTTGAATCTGGTTACAACTGTCTGTTTCTTATTCTGTCATGTCACCAGGTTGCCTTCAACAAACGTATAGTAGCCAGAGGTGGATGTCCTGTCATCAATAGAACTAGTCCAGTATGCATCTGTATAGGCTTCTAATTTGAGATGTCCATGTCTCCATGAATGGCAAACAATAGGCCTTTACCCAAAGAGAAGGTACCGAATGAAATTTACTATTTCATTGTTCTTAATAATTTTCTGTTAATCTCAGCCTTTAGTTTGAGGCCATCACATTCGTCCTGCATCAAACATCTTGAGGCAACAATATCATCCACATACACTAAGTGCAATGATGGAAGCTATGTCCCTTTTCACACAGAGAGTGTGATCGACGTGGCTCTACACGTACCCTACTTTCTTGACTGCTCTATTAAATCTCTCGAACCATGTTCTAAGTGACTGTTTTAGCCCATATATGGATTTCTTTAACTTACTTTCCCTTCATTTCCTAGAGACTGAAATCCAAAATGAGGTGATGTCAGAATTTGCACCTATTTGTATCTATTTAGTGATCAGTCCGCTAGTTTCTTTGATCCCACTCGGTCTTCCTTTTCCATTTGCTTCCAATAGTTCGACCTATCCAGAAAAATTGTCGGCCCACGAATGTGGTTCCGATCCTCTTCTTTGAATTCTCCATGAAGAAACACATTCTTTACATCTAGTTAGAATAAGGGCCAAGATAAGTTTGCAGCCAAAGACATAAGCACACGGATAGAGTTCATCTTGGCTACGAGAGCAAACATCTCACCGTAGTCAACTCCATACATTTGGGTGTATCCTTTGGCAACCAAGCGAGCCTTATACTTGTCAATTGATCAATCGGCCTTATGCATGATAGTGAATACTCACTTGCATCCAACAACCTCTTTCAACTGGGAAAGGTCAACTAGGTCCCAAGTGTCATTCTTAACCAGGGCTAGCATTTCCTCCTGCATCACCTCTCTCCATTTAGGATGGGATACAGTCTCTGCAACACTAGAAAGAATAGTGAACGATGAAAGGGATGATGTAAAAGCACGAAGGGAAGAAGTCAAGGAAGAGTAAGAGACACGGTTAGAGATAGGGCATACAATGCAATTACACTTGCCCTTATGTAAGGCATAGGAACATCAACATCATCAAGTGATGTACTTGGGTCAACTATTGGAGAAAAGGAAGCAACATTACCTGGATCCAAGGGGTCAAATGGGCACCGTAGATCTACTATAGTTGGTACTTTCTGTAGCTGAAAATACACCTTCAGTTCCTTCTGCCCTTCAGTAGTCTCTTGAATAGACAGGAAGAAGACACCTCTCTTCTAAGTCACCATATGTCTCCCCTTGAAGAGAGGTAGTGGAAGGAGAACGAAAGAAAAGAGTGGACTCAAAGAACAAGACATCTATAGAGGTAAATTTCCATCCTGAGACAAGGTCAAAGTACTTATACCTTTTTTGTGTAAGAGAATATCCCAAGAAAACACATCGAATAGCCGTGGGATTCAATTTAGTACGAGAGGGGCCCAAGACATGAACAAAATCCTAACCAAAATCTCTTTCCCTTTATTTTATTCTCTACAATCCTAACCAAAATCTCTTTCCCGTTATTTTATTCTCTACCCTGTATTTTGATAGTGAAAGATATGAAATTGCACATTATAAGTGGGTCACCGAATCTAAGCCTAGCTTGTCATCAAGATAAAAAGTCCCCAGTAAAAGCACTTAATATGGTATATGAGTGCAGTGTACGGGCCCCAAAGATTTACGACTTGTTGGTTTTTGAGTGATGACAAAGGACATTGTAGAACGGAGTTTCAGTATAAATTGTGCTGTCTTCGATGAAGCTTAGAAAACAGAAGTATGGCAGACACTGATTATTGATATAAAAATGGTCACAAGATGCCATCATAAGAGCCCAGTTTGAGAATATAAGGTCTCACTGCTTTGTGAACAGTAGGAGAATGAAATTTAAAGAGATGAATTAGAAAAATATGATACAATGAACAGAACACATTATGAATAGCTTATAAGAATATGCTTTAGAAAACATAGAAAAACCCTCACAATGATTTAGTTCCATAGGATCGGATGACAGAACAATAAGCCTATTTTCTAGTTAGAGTAACAGCAAAGACAGCATGGAGTAAAGAGTGCATACCACACTTCTGGCAGTGGAAGTATTTCTCGCGACCCCCAACTCTGATTTATATTTTAAGATTCAGATCAGTTTACCAATTTACTTAACTACACAGATGACATATATCAAAACCTAGAAAACTGAAAAAAGTTGGTCATGGACTGTTTGCTAACCTACAAATCCCGCAGTCATTACAATGAAACTGTCCTTTCTCGGTCTGCAACGAGAGCAAACAGCTATAGTTAGCATCAAATCAAGTCAAACTAGGGTTACTACCCAGAGTTCCAAATCTCAATCTGGATAACATTGAAACAAGAATACAAGATGGAGAACATCACTAGTTATATTACATCATCGTCATAGAATTTGCACACTTCACAGAAATATTCTCCCATATTAACACCGCAGTTTGAACAGACGTGAGCAACCTGGGAAAGGAAAATTAACGCATTACGACGAAGAAAAACAGAGAAAACAGAACAAAACAGAGTAAGCATATCCATCCAAATTCACCAATAACCACCTGCTGCTCTGTGTCGCAGACTGAACAAATGACCTGAAAAAATTAATTAAGATTCAAAGTTTTATCAACCCCATCTAGAGTCTAATAACAAGGGAAATGGATGAATGAACAAATAGGCATGTACTGAACTCACTTGCTTAACCTCGTGCCGAACGAGTTCGTGACGATCAAGGGGGTTGCTCAGCATGTTCTACTTCCATCAAACAAAGAAAATAACCAGAACCCAGATCAAAAAAAGGTTCATTAAGACAGTTTACTTAAAAAATAAAACAAAACCAGAAGATAAAAGGCAGATTTTTTACTGTGTCCTCGTTGTGACAATGGCGGCAGGGGAAAATCTCGTTGCAGCAGGGAGCTCGAATCTTGCATCTTCTTCTGTAATGCTTGCATCTAAAGAAAACCCAGAAATCAAAACCCAGATCATCGTTCATCAAATAAAACTAAACCCGCCATTATTTCTTTTCAAAGAAGTGTAGAAGGCGATTATACCCGTATTCCATCTTCCCGAAATACAGGCGTTCATCAGCAACGCCTTCCATCGATCAGTAGCGGCTGTTAGGGCAGGAGAGGAGGCCGATAGTCCTGGTTCGGACAGATGGGTAACAAAGAGAGGATTCGGATTTATTTTTAGGAAGGAATAACACTAGAGAAAGAGAGACGTAGAGGACTACAAGGAGAAGCATAGAGAGAAAAACAAGCTCCATGTCGACAATTGGAAGTGTTGACGCCCGAGAAATTTTTTGAAGCGGCGATCATGAGCCCAATGATCTCGCGCCACATATACCTGGGTTTTGGGATTTGGTTTTAAAATCTTTTAAAAGTAATTGTAGGTATGCGTGGCGCGCGAGCATTGGCGTATGATCGCTGCTTCAAAAAATCTTTTAAAAGTAATTATAGGTATGCGTGGCGCGCGAGCATTGGCGTATGATCGCTGCTTCAAAAAATCTCTCGTCGGCCCTCTCCAGGGTTGGAAATATCTTAGAAGTCTGGAGCCAATCTCGTTAGTTAGGTTGGAAGTTATGACGAATTCAAATCGGTCAAGTGCGAGAAAACCTTCGCTCACACCTGTGTGTGAGCAAAGCCGATCACACATCATAATATGAGCCACGGGGCACACTCTTATAGGACGATGACCGTATGGATGTTTGGCTAGTCCCTCGGTGGATTTGTAAACTAAAAATTAGCTTGATTAGTAATTTATAAGAGTTGGATTGGAGTCATTTACATACGGTTGATTTTAACCGTAGAATTTAGAGCATTATTGACCATTATTTGGGGTTCTAGATCCAAAGGTCTGACATAACTAATCAGGCTGATTTGTGGTTTGCAGGTCCAACGAGGGACTGGCCAAACATCCATACGGTCATCGTCATCTAAGATTGTGCCACGTGGCTCACAATGTGGTGTGTGATCGGCTTTGCTCACACACAGGTGTGAGCCAAGGTTTACTCATTAAGTGCCTAGGTGAACAAAGTGGCAGACTTAAGTTTTGTATTTTGTCTCTGAGTAATGATCGAATGGTCCGGTGTCCATGGACGTTGTCATGGTGCATAGTGGTGTCATTTTTTTTTTCATTGATCAAGTGGACTGGATTTACTAATCTTCTAAATTCTCAAGATCTAGAACTTCGAATGGATAGTTTTTAAGATTTAAAAGTTAAAAAATCTTAAGATCTGATCTGAGGTCGGCTGTTTCTCCTCTCACATATGTGCTCATATTTTGGAACTTTCCTCTTCTTTCTCTAGACTATCTTTTATTTTGGAACTTTCCTGTAGGCTTGTTCTTCTCTCTCTCCTTTGACCTCGTCACTTTCTAGCTGAATTTGCATACTACAAAGTATGTAACCGTTTGCGTACTAGCTTTTCGCCATGGTTGCAGCTCAAGCCCAACCCAGTTTGAGCCAGGAGCCCACGACCGAGTTGAAGCAACAATAGGCTGGGTTCAGCTTCAATTTAGGGGGGTTGAATGATGCATAGTTTAAACTTATAATAGGCTCAGGCTCCGAGGACAAGGACCTCATTGCTATCAAGTATCAACCACTGTTGGATTATCGGAATCCACGGTGTCGAGTCCGACTCCCCACGGAGGTCAGAAAAAAGGGGTGGCTCCTGAGCCCGACCCCTTGTAAGTCGATTTGATTTAGCTCAATATGAAATGGAAAATGTCGTTTCTCTAATAAACGATGGGAAAATCGGCAATCAAACACGCCGTAAGGATAGTTTCATCCAAACAGTAGAATTTTAATTAATTATTTTGTATTACTGAGTTGAATTGCAATCACCAAGCAACACAAAATAAACAGCGGTCGGCAACCGTCGTTTTTCACTGAAAACGACAGACTTTGTCCACCGTTAGATCTGCCGTAAATATGGCGGACATAATCTGCTCAACATTGATTAGTAACCGGCAAAGTGATCCACGGCAAAGTACATTTTATAAACGTATAGCCATGCACATTTGGGAGAGTAAAATTTGGATGACAGAGCACAATATAAGTCACGTGGCACACTCTTAGAGGACTCTGACCATATGGATGTTTGGCCAATCCCTAGGTGGACCTACACACCAAAAATCACCAAAAATCAATCCGATTAGTGATTTCTAGGCATTGGATTGGAATTATTTTCATGGGTTGATTTTAACCATGGGAATTTAAGCATAATTGACCATTATTTTGAGGTACGAAAATCCAAAGGTCTGAAATCACTAATCAAGATGATTTTGGTTTGAAAACACATTTTTGAGTGTCCTCTAAAAATGTGCCACGTGACTTATTTCACTGACCGCCAGTCAGACAAGTTGTACTCTTCCAACTCAGCTAAAAGGAAAGTCTACTAAGAGAAGAAAAGGTCAAAAGTGGGTCCTATTGCCTTCCTTACAAAACTGCCGCTACCTAAAAAACCATCCCTCGCGTTTAGAGCTACCAATCGACACACCTCAACCTTTAAGTTTAAACCACACCAAATTAAACGGATTTCTAAATAACAGACACCAAATTAACCAAACACCACCCAACCTTCCAAACCATAGAAACAGAAACGAACCCATTGCAACCTCCATACCACAACCCAACGCCACCTCTCTCTGTACAATTTTTGTCTTACCGTTCTACACAAATGGGTTGTAATGAATCGAAAAACGACGTCGCCACCGGCAACACCACTAGGCATCAGCCCTTCCGGAAGTTGTCGAACAAATACACAAAAAAGTCTAAGGATCAAGAGTTTATCCCTGAAAATGATGTCAACATTGTTGGCACAAACTCGTCAGGTGCAACAATCGGAATCCGATAAGCTGGTACCGATTGCCGACATGAAGGACATAACTGTAAATACAGAATTGAAGGATGGTGACCTTGAGGAGGAGGAAGTGACCAAAGACCATGAACCGGGGAAACTTATTTCCCGGGAGTCGCCAAATCATTATTTCTCGTCGAGGAAGGACGAGGATGCAATTGAGGCTATAATTGCCGAAGAAGGATCGATGGGTTATTATTCGCCACATCACCGGCCTGTTCAGGATGTCGAAGCGAAGGAGAGCGAGCTACTAAATGATGAGGTGCAGGATAAGGGCTTGGTTGTTGAACAGGAAAAGATTGCTGAAGCAGATAAGGGTACGTGTTTGCATGTTTATGATCTAGTAGTACGGCGTATTACAGAAATTCATAGTTCATGGTCCATGCATGGAAAAATTTGTTCATTGGCCCGCTGATCCTCAGTGGACCTACCAAAAGAATCAGACTGATTAATGATTTCTAGCCGTTGAATTTGGAGATATTTTTATTGTGGGCTTCATAAACAGACCCACGGGTAGGTTTCAAGCCTATAATGAAAAAAAAATGCTCGAATCCAATGGCTAGAAATAACCAATCAGGCTACTTTTGATATGTTCGTCTACCATGGGTGGGCCAAATATTCATTGATCAATGGGCCCGAAAAAGCGTGCCATGTGACCTTTTTGGGGGTGAATGGCTCAGACTTTGCAATATGGGATTCGGGGTGTCAATGGAGATGTTCCGTTTCAGGTATCAACGTACGGAACTGGAACCGGAACCTATCTATTATGTTTGGGTATGGCGATTCTGGTTCCTAAGCAAGTGGATCTAGAACAAGAACCGATAAATATCTGTTTTTTACATATCTGAAAAAAAAAATGTGAGTAATTAAAAAATAAATCAATTTTTATATTAAAAATTTTGAAAAATCTTGACATCCTCATTGCTACTACATATATGTCGGGTTCCGAATCCCTCGATTCCACTCTAGTCCGGATACTAGTGCACCAAGAACTGGAACTTATTAAATACTTCGATTCCGAGTCCTATTAGTTCCAATTTTTTTCAAGTTCGGTTCTGAAATATCTAGTCCCAAATCGGGATAATCGTCGTGGTTCTTATTGGTGTCAGTTAACAGGTACAAATTAATACCCAATATGATCGATTTCTTCTAATTTCTAGGTCGTTTTCTGATTTTAAACACGCAGGGAAGTTGGTAGACTTGAAAGAACCAGTTCTGATAGAAGAAGCAAAAGTGGTGAAGGCTGTGGAGGAGAAGAAAAGTGTCGTGGTTCCGGAAAGTGATTCATCCACCCCAACACCAGCTAAAGTAGAAATTAGAATACCATAAGCAAGCAATCTTGTTTCCCCCAACATGTTTCTTTAGTTATGTATTTATTTTTTTAACGGTTTATTTCTTTAAACCCCAAATATGCCTTCATGTATGTATTTTATTTAATTTTTATTTTCAAATATTCTTTTTTTTTTTTTCCTGCACACCCGCACCGACTCCAAATCCACACGACTTAGTCTCAACCTACAAGAGAAGGAGAATAGGCTTCACACTCGTGCACAACACAACACAAGTTACAAAGGAAAAGAAAAGTAATTTAGGATTCATTTGTTTAGCGGACGCAGGCCGTCTCGATGCAAGTTGAGGTGTAAGGCGAAAATTCCATATGAGGCCATTTTTTATATTTAATATATTAATATACATGGTATTAATTAAAATTTTCAACTCTTTATATAGTAGAAAACTCTTATTTAACAACTATTCATTATAATCAAAAGCTACGGAAAAAATTTAGATACAAGGTAGACATTTATGGGTCAGGATCCGTGGACACAAATTTCTGACTCATATTTTCACTTTGTTCTTGCCCGTGGATTTCATGAAAACCCAACGGTGGTTGAGTTTTGGTAAAGTGAATACCAGCTCAGCACTGTCAACTGCAATCGGATTCGTGAAATACATGGTGGCAAGCACGAGGGTTTTTATAACAAAACCTTCAAACCCCAAGCAAACTGAACCATTAGACCGCTCGAATAGATCTTAACCATAAATTTCTGTAACAATCACAAAAACATGCCAAAATATATAAATATTATTTGAAACCGTGAGTATCTAGGCCTCTTAAAGCACATGGCTAGTCCCCCAGGGAAGGATAGTCATTCCTTCCACACGCACCGGAGTTTACTGGGAGAGATAATGTGGACCGAGCTACTTATTACCCACTCTTTCCAGAGAGTTGCCCCAAGAAGAGTTGAGCTCAGAACCTCTTACTTCTTGGGGTGAGTCCTGGCCACCTGAACTCTACCCTCGGTGTTGAAATATGCCAAAATATTTAAAATCCCAAAATAACTTGGAAGAATTCTCAAAATACACTGGCTTCAAATAATCCCTTAAACTGAAGGACCCCCTTATGCCGGCCTACACAAAAATCATGCATTACTCAGGCTTTAGCTGAAGTAAGATGTCCTGCGTGGCCAATACAGGGTTCTCCAAATCACACAGGCTTCACGAGACGCTCACTCACATATACGAACGCCGGCTTACAACTTAAGCCATGGTTTTATTTCTATACGACGATGGTCAAAAAATCATCAAATGGAGCAATTGATCTATGAAGTGGGTCAAGAAAAAGAAAAAAAAAAGAGGATATCTGAAGTGGTTCCGGAGTCCGGGCCCATGTCCGTGCAGAACTTCAAACCGTAGGATCCACGGCCCGTGGTTCGACCCGTTCGACCACCAGTGACCAGCCCACGTGAAGGCGGGAAATTCTCGACCTCAACGAATAATTGGCGGGAATTCGCCCAATTCGCATTCCGCCGCCAGCTCCAGCGCTCAAAAATCACTCGTGGTCACTTATTTCCTCGATCGTATATAAATATCATTCGATCGTTTCGAGCTTTCGACAAACCCCATTAAACAGACTAACTGGTTTTTAGGTCTCCCTTGATCACCCTTTCTCTTCACGCCAAGCCATCGATCTCGAAATCCATGGCGAAACCCTCGAATTCTGAGGCCTCATCCGAAGAAGCTCCATCGAACGACTCAATTTCTTCGGAGGAAGAACAGAAGAACGAAGAAATCAACGAGGAGGAGGATGAGGAAGAGCTCGAAGCCGTCGCGAGGACTACTGCTTCAGATGGTGATGAAGCAGGAGAGGAGAATTCACAATCAACTGAAGACGATGTAAAGAGCGACGAGGAGGAAGATGAGGAGGTAAAATGCGGATTGTAACGGTTTTTTTTAGATTTAAAGTTTTTTTTTTTCCGTGGTGATTTGCTGCATTGTCTGTAGTGGGTAATAGTTAGGGTTTATGTGGAGTTCGTTGTTTTTTGGATTCGGTGGGTTGCTAAGCTTAGGGTTTTGTTTGGTAAATTAACGAGAATTTGTAAAATTTGCTGCAAATACTTTCTTGTTTGGGGATTTTTGTCTTCTGTGAAGGTTTTATTGTTTGTATTATGTTGCTCGCAAAACATTTTTTCCCCCAGAATTACACCTTCCTGTGTTTATTTGCTCTCACTTGGTTATATCCTTCCTTTCGTTATAATTCTCCTTCGCCTTTTTAAGTGTAGTTAGTCCCCAGAATAGACACGGAGGTTCTGTTATTTTGAATACTTAACTTTCATCTTATTTGACGTTGTTCAGAGTTTATTTTGATTTTCTGGAAGTGGGTAGCATAGTAAGCATTGTAGCTTGTATGATGGTCTCTGTTATTTTACATCATTTCGGAAATATTCTTGTAGGCTGGAGACGCTTTGGCTAATACTGAAATTGGAAAGCGTGAAAGGGCCAGGCTAAAGGAAATGCAAAGGTTGAAGAAACAGAAGATTCAGGAAATATTGGACGCACAGAATGCTGCCATTAATTCTGCCATGGTGCGTAAGTCCTGTGGAAGGGTCTTAGGGATCAAGGATATATTTATACTTGATTTTGTTCTTATTGAATTGACCACTAATTTGTGTCACCAGAACGTCAAAGGGAAGGGGCGTCTGAATTATCTCCTGCAGCAGACAGAGATATTTGCCCATTTTGCGAAAGGCAATCAAGCTGCATCTCAGAAAAAACCAAGGGGAAGGTAATGTTGCTTGCTTTGAGAGGAGTTACCTTTTGGTAGTGTTTTGTAGTGTAATTTTAGCTACAAGTCTCAAGGATAATACATTTTTTTTGTGTTGTTGTAGTCAAGAATTTAAATGCTTGTATTTTCCTTTGCATTTCAATCCCCACCTGAGTTGATTGTTTTTTCACTTTATCTTTGCAGAGGTCGTCATGCGTCCAAAGTAACCGAGGAAGAAGAAGATGAAGAATGCCTTAAGGAGGAAGAGGATGGTTATCCTGGTGCAGGAAGTACAAGATTGTTGACACAACCTTCTTGTAAGCCTTCACCTTGGGATGCTTTTCTTGGTTGCTCTTATATAAACTTTCCATAAAGTATGACATACACAATTCCACACACGCATATGGACAAAGAGTAGTTTCCTTGATTACCCTTAGGATGGGTCTCTTCCACGTCTGATAGTTAATCTTGATTCTGGTACACTACCTGGTACATTCCAAAAATATCAAATGGTTGACCCGCTTCTAAGGCCACGTGCTATCAGTCTGATAAGTTGATGACAATTCCATTGAGACCGCACTAGATTCTTTTAGGAGAAGATTTTGGTTTTACCTCTTTTAGTGTCAACATGTCCTATTGCTCTTATGGATTTAGAGCTCGTGTGTCATGAGCATGCAGAAGTTGCACATTTATTTTCATTGCATTACTTACCAGTTGCTAGTGGAAAAAATATTTTATCCACTTGTATCTCGCATTTAGTGACTTTTTATGCGGAGTTTTGAGAGCCCTTTTGGGCTTTCTTACTTAATTCTTTCAATAAATCAACCCACAAAATGTTCTCAAAAACATCTTTGCACATGGAAATTTTAACGTCTGGAAGCCCACTTCTGTTTGAGTTCTGTGTAGAACCCTATCATTTTGTGTGAAAGATATGATAACGAATGTTTTTGCTGTTCTCTTT
Organism: Euptelea pleiosperma; assembly: GCA_035048495.1. Taxonomy (NCBI): domain Eukaryota; kingdom Viridiplantae; phylum Streptophyta; class Magnoliopsida; order Ranunculales; family Eupteleaceae; genus Euptelea; species Euptelea pleiosperma. The sequence continues at coordinate 27,408,741 of CM068551.1, read as the reverse complement.
TGATTATTTTGTCTTGGTTTACCATCAAGCAAAAGAAATATACTATCTTGGTTTTCTTTGTAATTGGAAATCGAAGTTCAATATTGCTGAGTTTAGATATTGTTGCACCATGAAAAATGGTGAAATTGTTGGCAATTTCCGCACAATGCGGTCAATTTGGTGCAAGTACAACTGTACTGGTGCTGTCTTAGGGTAATTTATGTTCTAAACGTTGCTGTTTGTATATACAAGGCTCCAAGTTCCTTTTAAATGGTCTTTACATCTGTTTGGGATATGAAAAGATGTCAGAAGTGTTATGCTTCTGCTGGTGGATCTGCCAAACAAATCAATCACAGTAAAAGCCAGTTTGAGATTTTTTAATGATGTCTTAGTCTTGAACTTTGCCCATAAGGCCTTTTATTTGTTGTTGTTGAACCTTAGAATCCGGAACATAAGAGAAGAAAGGTACAACTTTGCCTTTCATGGATGAAAATATTGTTTTGGACTGGTCCAGAGGGATAAGCCAGGTTGAGTCCACATGAAGTGACTGTGAGTTACTTCATCTGTAGTATGGTGGGTAATGTGGGCCAGCTAGCAAATAGCAGAGCCATTTAGTGTTGTATTGTACCAATATCCCCATCATTCTTTGAATTATGGCGGTGCCATTAAAACAAAAGTGATGAGGCGAATTGTATTAAGAAAGTGACACATAATGTTAGCATGGTGACGTCTTCTACAATGCGGAAGGCCACTTGAAATGGAATACCTTTTTGAGCTGTCTAAATGTCCACATTGATGCTTCTTGAGTTTGAGTTGGGGTTCAGTGTTTTAAGTGTTAAAGGTTTTTGGTTAATGCTGCACTCTTTTGCAGGTATTCAAGGGAAGATGAGGGATTACCAACTAGCTGGATTAAATTGGCTGATACGGCTGTATGAGAATGGCATCAATGGGATTCTAGCAGATGAGATGGTATTCATTGAAATATGCTTCAGTCTTCTACTTCTTGCTCATCTTGTCCTGTTCCTTTTCTGTCATGCTCATCTTAGCAGTGGGACCTGTCTTTGCTCTTTACTATTGTTTTACTTGATCTAGTCCATCAAATTCCCTTCTAGACTTGTCCTCACGGGTTCATTTTTTGTATCATCATGAGTGCTGTATATGTCAGATGGCCTCTTTGACATGTTATTAATTATGTGTTGGTTTTAATTTCTTGAACCTTCCATATTGATGAAAACTTGGTTCAACTCCTGTCCAGGGGCTTGGGAAGACACTGCAAACCATCTCCCTACTGGGTTATTTGCGTGAGTGCAGAGGAATTACTGGCCCTCATATGGTGGTTGCACCTAAATCTACTCTTGGCAACTGGATGAAGGAGATTCGGCGCTTTTGCCCAATTTTGCGTGCTGTAAAATTTTTAGGAAACCCAGATGAAAGGGTAAGTTGGTCATATTTTTGTGAAGCCTTCCTTTGCTTCTGTATCATAATGCTAAATATTTCTGTTATTTTTCTACTTCTGCAGAAGCATATACGTGAGGAAATGCTGGTGGCTGGGAAGTTTGACATCTGTGTGACTAGTTTTGAAATGGCCATCAAAGAAAAATCTTCTTTACGCCGCTTCAGCTGGCGCTATGTTATTATTGATGAGGCTCATCGAATCAAGAATGAGAATTCACTTCTTTCAAAAACAATGAGGCTCTTCAATACCAATTACCGCCTTCTTATTACGGGGACACCACTTCAGGTACTTGTACATGAATTGTGAGAAAGGTTTCTCTTGTTGTTGCATTGGAACTGAGATATGAGGATATCCAGCTTCCCATGTACCTTTTTCTATTTGATACTTATAATGTAAGATGGTTAAACTTAGGTGTGCAACTGAGTCAGTGACATTATGATGAGTTAGGGGACATTTGGGAACGAGAAGAGAAAGCACTTCTACTTGTAGTAGAAGTTACTAGTTGATTTTTGCACTTCTACTTGTAGTAGAGGTTACTAGTTGACTTTTTACCTCCAAAAAAGTCATAGAAATTAAAAGCGTCGGAGGCCTTCTAATTTTTGAGAAGTAATTTCTCTTAGAAGTTAAAAGCTAAAAAATTTAGCTACAGTTTTTAGTTTTTAACTTTTCAAAAGTTAAAATATGAAACACATCCAAACTAACTTTTCTACTTTTTGGCTTATAAAAGTCAATAAGTTACTTATTTTCGTGTTGCCAAACGCCCCCTTTATCACACAAGCATTAGTGCAGACTTGGGATGGTCACTGTAGATATGCCTTTTCATACTCCCTGTCCATAAGAGGTGGAAGACGTTCTGCAATCCCAACCCTGATTTTCTGTGCCTTGTTTAGCCACTATCACTGTCCTTCACAAGCTTTCCTTTTCCTCCCCAAATCTCCATTGCCACTTTCCCAGTAAGGCTTGGTTCATAGTCTTGATATGCCGAACTCCCAGTCCCCCCTCTTCTTTAGGTCTGCAGATCTTGTCCCACCTGACCAAGTGAACCTCGTGCTTATCTTCTTTATCATCCCACAAAATTTCTGATCATCGTTTTAATGTTCTTGGCCACTCCCTTAGGCATAGAAAATAGAGATATGTAATAGATGGGCAGATTAGAGAGCGTACTCTTGATCAGGGTTATTCTGCCCCTTTAGACAGAAACCCTTTCTTCCAGGCTGCCAATCAACAAAACTTCCAAAAAAGAAAAAGAAAAGGGTTAAACACATTAGGATATATACACCAATGCCTTGTTCGCATCTTTAAACAAAATTTTAACAAGGTGTGGGGTGGAGCTCGGTTTATTGGTAAATAAGAAAACAACAATTTTTAATGTGTATTTCTTGTTATATTCTTGATGAGACTTTCATCTGTCTAGATTGTTTTGCATCACCCTAAGCCTGAGTAGGATTCTGTAAGGGTCACAATCAAATCATTTTAATCTCAAACTTGTAAGTGGTTGGGTGTCTCTTCTAGAAGTTCTTGTACAATATATTTAATGTTCTTGCAATTATTTCTATGTGCAGAACAATCTCCACGAGCTGTGGTCTCTTCTTAACTTTCTGCTTCCGGAGGTATTTAGTTCTGCTGAAACTTTTGATGAATGGTTTCAAATATCAGGTGAAAACGACCAGCAAGAGGTTGTTCAACAGCTTCACAAGGTAACACTTCTACTCTTGTCATCTTTGAGTACTAATTTGTTCAATTGTGTTTCATGTAATAACTGTTTCTGTTTCTGCGTATGGAAGGTTCTCCGTCCATTTCTCCTTCGAAGGTTGAAGTCTGATGTTGAGAAAGGCTTGCCTCCAAAGAAGGAAACGATACTTAAAGTAGGGATGTCCCAATTGCAGAAGCAGTTTTACCGTGCTTTATTGCAGAAGGATCTAGAGGTTGTTAACGCTGGTGGAGAGCGTAAGCGTCTTCTGAATATAGCAATGCAGCTGCGTAAATGTTGTAATCATCCTTATCTTTTCCAAGGCGCTGAACCTGGCCCTCCGTATACTACAGGAGATCATCTTATTACCAATGCTGGTAGGCTGTCCTTTCTGTAATGCTTATTGAGCTCATTGGTGCTTATTGATTTATCAACCATAATCATCTCTTCTTATTTTTTGCAGGTAAAATGGTTCTTTTAGATAAGCTGCTTGCAAAGCTGAAAGAGCGAGATTCCAGGGTCCTAATATTTTCGCAGGTCAATCACTTTGATAATTCGAATAGTATTCTGAATAAATAGTGATTGTTTTTTATCGTTTATCTTTGCAATACAAACCTCTGAATTATCTCTTCAATTGCTTCTCATTCCATGTTTTTGTAAATTTGTTTTTCTCGTTTGTGATTTTGTGGTTGGGTGCTTTTTTGTTTTGCATTTAGATGACTAGACTGCTGGACATTCTGGAGGACTATTCAATGTTCCGTGGGTACTCGTACTGTCGAATCGATGGAAGTACTGGTGGAGAAGATCGTGATGCTGCAATTGAAGCATTCAACCAACCGGGAAGCGAAAAGTTCATCTTTTTGTTATCAACCAGAGCAGGTGGCCTTGGTATCAATCTTGCAACTGCTGATGTTGTCATTCTTTACGACAGTGATTGGTAAATCATTTTATATTTTCTTTTTCATTTAATGGTGCTTGTGACTTTCTAAATTTTGGTTCTAAATTTTCTGGGTCTCATCTTTCTATTATACATCACATAGGAACCCACAAATGGATTTGCAAGCACAGGACCGTGCCCATAGAATTGGTCAAAAGAAAGAAGTTCAAGTGTTCCGTTTCTGCACAGAGGTTCAGCTTTGATTTATGAGCTGCATGAATTGCAGAACTTGTATTTTGAAATGCCATCAATTAATGTTTTTAATTTATTCTTCTCTGATTCATGATGATCCAGTACACCATAGAGGAAAAAGTGATAGAGAGGGCTTATAAAAAGCTTGCACTCGATGCTTTAGTGATTCAACAAGGTCGATTAGCAGAGCAGAAAAGTAAGCAATCATTGTTCTAGAAGATCCTATGAGTTGATTTTTAAAGTTTGAAACAGTTACTCCAATTGATGCTTTTTTGAATTATGATGTTTCTTGTGCAGCTGTTAATAAAGACGAGTTGTTGCAAATGGTGAGATTTGGTGCTGAAATGGTTTTCAGTTCCAAGGACAACACCATCACAGACGAGGATATCGACAGAATCATAGCTAAAGGAGAAGAGGCAACAGCTGAGCTTGATGCCAAGATGAAGAAATTTACAGAAGATGCTATAAAATTTAAAATGGATGACAGTATGTGGAGACATACATAAGAGTTTTCACTTGATTACTTGTATTTCCTTATCATCAATTAAGCATAAAATTATGGTTGATAATATTATATTTGGTTCTGTACAGCTGCTGAACTATATGACTTTGACGATGACAAGGTAGATAATTCTTCTTCTGCTACCATTTTACTCCTAACTACTATGTAGCTGCTTAGTTTGATGTTTGTAGAATAATGTTTTGTGTAGGAACGTATTGCCTGCAGTGCGCTTACTGTCTGTTTTATTTAATGAAGGATGATAATAAGTTTGACTTTAAGAAAATTGTCAGTGAGAACTGGACCGAGCCACCAAAAAGGGAGAGGAAGCGCAAGTAAGACAGTTTTGTGTCACAAACACTACAGCCGATGCTCTTTATGTTATTTTGCCTTCTCTTTTATAACCTGATTTTGGTTCACATTATTTTGTAGCTATTCAGAATCGGAATACTTCAAGCAAGCAATGCGCCAAGGTGGTCCAGCAAAACCAAGAGAACCACGAATTCCTCGCATGCCTCAGTTGTTAGTATCTGTTGATTCTGGGTGCTGTTCGTTTGCAGTTGGTCTTCCTAGTAGCATGATTTGTATTTTCTTTTGTTTTCAGGCATGACTTCCAGTTCTTTAACACACAAAGACTAACTGAGCTATATGAAAAAGAAGTAAACTATCTCATGGTGGGTTCCATTTTAAAAGTTTTTTTTTCTTCGTGATCTGTACTAGTGCCTCCTTGGTTTGAGGATTTAATTGCTCATTTGATTCTATTTTTTTTCAGCAAACGCATCAAAGGAATCAGATGAGAGACACAATTGGAGATGGGGACGAACTTGAAGGTATTTCATTTTTTTTTCATTCAAGGTTCCTCCCTTTCAGTGGCTCATATTGTTCAGAAGAACTTACTGACAACTGATTATTGATTATGTAGATTTAGGGGACCCCTTGACCGCGGAAGAACAGGAAGAAAAAGAGCAGCTATTAGAAGAGGTGAGTGGATCATTTATGAAAAAATAAGTTCTGTTATTTTTTTTTTTATTCAAGATTTTAACTCTAGGTATTTTAGGGCTTTTCATCGTGGGCTAGGAGAGATTTTAATACTTTCATTCGGGCTTGTGAGAAATATGGGCGAAATGACATAAAAAGTATTGCTTCCGAAATGGAAGGCAAAACAGAAGACGAAGTTGAAAGATATGCCAAAGTTTTCAAAGAAAGATACAAGGAGTTAAATGGTAAGTGACATCCAGTTTTATCTTTTTTTATTTTTAACTAAATATTAAATTGAAGATACCTTCTTTTGTGTACATCCCTATAACATCGCTTAAAATTACAAACAAGAGTTTACGGGTCACCCAACCTTTCTTATTCTTATCTTTTTTGGAAGTGTATGCATAATGCCTTGCATTTTTTCTCTCCAGATTATGATAGGATCATCAAGAACATTGAAAGAGGGGAGGCAAGAATCTCTCGGAAGGATGAGATCATGAAAGCAATCGGGAAGAAGTTGGACCGTTACAAGAATCCGTGGTTGGAACTGAAGATTCAGTATGGTCAGAATAAAGGGAAGCTATACAATGAAGAATGCGATCGTTTCATGGTGCAATTCCTGGAAATTTCCTGAATTCCTCTATTTACCTGCTGTTTCCATTTGTAGGATTTAACACTCCATGGATTTAACACACTTAGCCATTCTAATATCCATTGCATATCACACAGTTATGCATGGTTCACAAGCTTGGGTATGGGAACTGGGACGAGCTCAAGGCAGCTTTCCGCACATCTCCCTTGTTTCGTTTTGATTGGTTTGTAAAGTCCCGCACCACTCAAGAACTCGCGAGGCGCTGTGATACCCTCATTCGGTTGGTGGAGAGAGAGAACCAAGAATTTGATGAGAGGGAGAGACAAGCTCGGAAAGATAAGAAGCTTGCCAAGGTTGATTACTGTTATTTTTTAATCAAGGCTTCTCACTATCTTTCACCGTCTTCTTTTTCTTATTTCTTTATTGGAATCATGAAAATGCAGACATTGTTTGAATGACGGCTGCTACAATGCTGAAATAATGGTGTTTTAACAGTTTTCAATCCGTCCGTTATCACTTTATACCCATTTTAATGCCGTTGACGTTTACTTTTAGGCTATGCTGTATGGATTCTTCTAGTCGGGTGAAATAGCCATCCGTGACCTACGTCATAACCCGACACGATATAGATTCTCGTGACACTTATAAAATTTTGTTTTGTTTTTCCTTTCCGTTCTCGCAGGATACTAGTTAACATTTACTATAGTTTTAGTTCTACCTCTTATAATTGAAGTTTCATATGCATAATATTATATATATATATATATATATATATATATATATATATAATATATTCTCTTGTGTACAAGTATATGATACAAATAATATAATATCCTGTCACATTATCTACTATTATCCATTTTATTAAGGAAAAAACAATTATTTTATTTTACATTATTTAGAGTGCACTGCTGAGTCCCCGAATCCTATTTTCAAGCTTCGACATTCTGACACCCGTGCCGGTATTTATATAACTTAACTTTTAGAACTGCTGTGATGTTTTAAATTGTTTCTAATAATATTTCATTTATTTTTCTAATATATATTGTGCATGATACATTATTTGATAACAAAATATTGAATTTTTTTGGGAAAAAAACACTATCGTAGCAGCCGTAGTAAAAGTCAAGTTCTATGGTCATTACCTCTGTTATTTATAACCTTGGATGTAAGATGATATGGGTGTAAAGTTTCATGGCTTCCTATCACGTGTTAATTTTGCTTCACTGTCTATTTTTTGTATGGTTTTCAGAATTTGACCCCATCAAAGCGGGCTATGACGAGACTGCCAGCCGAGAGCCCCACTTTGGCTATGAAGAAGCGAAAGCAATCGACTATGGACGACTATCTAAGCTCGGTAAGTACTTAGTTCTCACTTCACACCCCCTGCCCTTGGGTATTTTTGGAACTTTTTTAACCTTCTCATTTCTATAATCACATTAGACTTGTTACAAAAGGTGATTATGGTCTTGTTATTGCAGGGGAGGAGGAGGAAATGATTTTTAACAGAAACCCAACTCCATCCAGATTGTTAAAACTGCGTATTTTGTTTAACCAGATATATCCCAGCTGGCAAGCTAGGTAGTTCAGGTTCACAAATCAGAGCCTTCCTTTATTTTCTGGATTCAAATCCCTGTTGTGCACTTGGGAATATCTTGGTTAAAAAGAGGGTAATATTTGTACTAGCAGGTTTCCTCATATTGTACAATTGTTTGGTCCTTATTTATACATGAACCCACATGGCGATATGTAGAGTAGCATTTCAGTCCCACCCCATTATTTTGTTCCCTCCAGAGTCAGTTAAGATCAATTGATGAATACCCATTGGATGGAGTACCCTACAACTGAAGGTTTAATGTAAGCATGGTTTAAAGAGGAAAGTCGGGATTTTGCTTTGTTGGTTGCTAACATTGGTAATTTGTAGGAGTTGCTGCTACAGGTGATTCACGATTGGATTAAGGACTCACTGGAATTCTTTGTGCGTTGACCTATCTAGATGTGCTCCACATGCATTGATTTAGACAAAGTAATTGTTGGGTAAGTGAGGTCTATATCATTGTTGCCGGTTAACTCGTTTCCCCTTTAAATTAGCAATTCCCAGGAAATCTATTTTTGTCGCAACCTCATTTAAAACCTGTTTCTTAATGAAGTTAGATTGATAAGCAATCGGATGGATGGTTTAGATTTATGAGCATGTACTCCTGGTTATGATGCTATTGGTAGCAATGTAATAAAATGGGATTGAATATAGCTGTGCCATTGGGCTGCAGCTTTTGTTAGCCATGTTGCAGAGGATAATTGGTCTGAAACTTGCTACATGGAGAAGGGGTGAGATGGTCCGATAGTTGGACTCTTTTTTTGGTGTCACCATCTTAAACCCTCTCTTGGTGGAAAAACTACGAAACGGACTTCTGTATCAGAATTTTGATGCAGAAGTCCCTCAAATTGCCATGTGGTACTCTTTCAGGCCCATTGGCCTCATGAATGATTGGCCCACAGCTTGGTGGACTCACACCAAAAATCAGTGTGAATGGGGATTCTTAGTCATTAGATTTGAGCACTTTTTCATCATGGGCTAGGAACCAACCAATAGGCCTGTTCGTGAAGCCTATGATGAAAAAGTGCTCGAATCCTATGGTGAGAGAGAACAAATCACTGATTTTTGGTGTGCAAGTCCACAATGGTGTGGGCCAAACATTCAAGGGGCCAGTGGGCCCGAAAGCGTGTACTATGTGGCAATTTTAGGGACTTCTGCAAGAAAATTTTGATACAGAAGTCTGCATCATTAAACGGCTCTTTCTTGGTATGGGAGTGAAGTGTCCACCCATGTGTACAGTGCCTCTACTTGAAAAGGCGAAAAATAAACAGCACAGGTTTTCTCGTTTTTATGTGGCTGCTGAGGTGGTGAGAAAAAAGTAGGGCGGTCTTTTTTTCTTTTTAAGCTCAAAGAAATGTCAATGGATCGAATCAATGTTGAACTAAATAGGCCCAATAAGGCTTCAAACAATGGGTCCAGATCTGCTATACCACCACTCCAGAAGTGCCACGTGGAGTACTTTTTGGACTTACTGATCCCTGAATGTTTGCGACGTCCATGGAGCCAGCGTGGTTGGTGATATCTAGCCTTTCCTTTTGTGTATTTCCATGTGCTGATTTCTAGCCATCGATTCAAGCATTCAAGCATTTTGTGGAGTAGTCGAACTCAACGGTTAGAAATCACTAATCCTGCTGATTTCTACTGTGTAGACTATGAGTGGGTTAATGATTTATTGGAGGCCAGTGGGCCCAAAAGATTGCTCCATGTCACGTGTAATTTTGGTTCTTTGAATTACTTGGCATACAGCCAACTCTTTCTCGTATCATCAGGATTTTCCTTGGTTATTGCAAAATCGCATTCTTCGGTGCTATTTCATTCGGAATTGGCTTCTGTTCAAATACATATATAGTCAAATAAGGAAAACGGAAAATTTTCGAAACAAACCCAAGTTTAAGGGTATTTTCCAAAAAGAACCGTATTTTTAGAAATTTGTCAAAACAAACCTAGGACGCCGAACCATTTGGCGTATGCTCAAAAAATATTTTAATGGCAGATTTGCCTTTGTCCTGTTGCCTGAAAAATGTCAAATCATTGTCAGACGCCATACTGTTTGGCGACGGTTATTAACAGTCGCCAAACCATTCGGCGTCGGCTATTAAATGTCGCCAAACCATTTGGCGACTTTTAATAGCATACGCCGAACGGTTTGGCGACTGTTAATAACCGTCGCCGAACGGTTTGACGACTATTAATAACCATCGCCAAACAGTATGGCGTCTAACGGCGATTTGACTTTTTTTTTTCATAATTTTGGTGTACATACAAGGAAGATAAATCAATGGCTGATTTTTGGTGATCTGAAATTTCTAACATCATCAAACGTGAGTTTCACGTTAACACAGTAAAAAATAAACGCCTAACAGTATGGCGACGTATAACAACATACGCCTAACCATTTGGCGTATCGTTTGAAGAGGGCAATTCAGCCATTTTAAAGTTTCGTGAGAATACGCCAAACAGTCCGGCGTCCTAGGTTTGTTTTGACAAATTTCAAAAAATACGGTTCTTTTTGCAAAATACCCTTAAACTTGGGTTTGTTTCGAAAATTTTCCGTAAGGAGAAAGGTTTTTCAACGGATACTTTCCAACGCCCGCGAGTGTAGTAGGGTGACGTGGATGAGGGCATTGTACACGTGGCCAAATTCTGAGGGTTCCTCTATCAGGTGGACGGTATGGATTGGCCTGTCAGCCCTCCACGAAGCAAGTTCACCAGCGAAACTAAATATGACCAATTTTCTTTCCTAGAACAGTTTACTATATTTTTCTCTTCCATTTTTTTGTAAAACCAGTGGCTGAGTTAATTCAATCATGATGATTCTTGACTTATGCAAGGTCAACCATATTGTCGGCCCATATGATGTACATGGCAACGAGCCACGTGTTGCTATAGACTTGCAAAAAAATAGAACTACAGTTTTTGATCGTCAAAACTCAATCCAATTTACACCGTTGATTAGCCATGTTCTCACATCTGATTTACATGTCTTGATGACGTGGCCATTTAATATCCCAACAAAAATCCATCTACATATAAATTATCAAGTCTCTACGTAGCCGTTCTATGATACAGAATTCTGTATCAAAATTTTGATGCTCTCCAATTGGTGTGCCATGGTGGACCTACACAGTGAAAATCAGACTGATTAGTGATTTTTAACCACACAATTTGAAAACTTTTTTCATTATGGGTTGTCACTGTCAATTGCGTCAAGGACTGGCAAAGGACCGGATCAACCCAAAAATCTGATCCAATGATTTCGAGTCCGGAACCATCTATTTTCCTATTGGATCCGTATTGATTCGATATATAAATTGTAAATATCTATATAAATAATATTACTATATTAATCAAATATTGATATAATATATCTATTTTTTGCTTTACCCCCTTACTTTATTGATGCAATTTGCAAGTCACCCAATGTTTTCAAAATATTTGCGTCTCACCCTTTGACCTTGGTCAACAGTCGTTGACCATAGACGGTCTCCAGATGGACAACCCAATATTTTTTAAATGACTATAAAGACCTTGGGTGAGACACAAATATTTTAAAAACATTGGGTGCGATGCAAATTGCATCAACAAAGTAAGGGGGACAAGCAAAAAATCATTTTTTTTTAGGATTTTTTTTTTTTTTTTGAGGACTGAGTTCAAAACCTTTCTTCATTTACTTTTGACCCTAACCTAAGGTGGACATACAGACCAAAAATTAATTTGATTATTAAATTTTAAGCATTGGATTAGAATCATTTTCTGGGTTGATTTTATTCGTAGAATTTGAGCATTATTTGGGGCACAAAGATCCAAAGGTATGAAATCACTAATCAGGCTGATATTTGGTATGTAGCTCTACCTAGCGATGGGCCCAACATCCATACAGTTAGTGACCTCTAAGAGTGTGCAACATGGCACATTGTGGTCCCTCGTCATCATTGATGAGGGACATTTACGTGCTTAACAACCTGTGAAGGTGAGTTCCTTTTATATTTCACAATCCTCAAAAAAAGATTTTGAGCTCGCATTCCTAAAAAAAAATCTGAAGAAAAGGGCTCTTTGGCTTTACCCCCTTACTTTATTGATGCAATTTGCATTGCACCCAATGTTTTTAAAATATTTGCGTCTCATCCTTTGACTATGGTCAACGTCATTGACCATAGACGGTCTCTAGATGGATATCCCAATATTTTTAAAATGACTATAATGACCTTAGGTGAATCGCAAATATTTTAAAAACATTGGGTGTGATGCAAATTGCATCAACAAAGTAAGGGGAACAAGCAAAAATTCCTTTTTTCTTTTTTTTTTCCCCCCTCTTTTAAGGATTGTGAGCTCAAAACCTTTCTTCATTTACTTGGCCCAACCGTAGGTGGACTTATAGAACAAAAACTAATCTGATTGTTAATTTTTAAGCATTGGATTAGAGTCGTTTTGCTGGGTTGATTTTATACGTAGAATTTGAGCATTATTTGGGGTACAAAGATCCAATGGTTTGAAATCACTAGTTAGGCTGATATTTGGTATGTAGCTCCACATAAAGATGGGCCCAACATCCGTACGGTTAGTGACCTCTAAGAGTGTGCCACATGGCTCATATTGTAACCCTTCGTCATCATTGATGAGGGACATTAGTGTGCTTAACAACCTGTGAAGGTGACTTCCTTTTATAAAGGTTTAAAGGGGACCGTTATAACGGTATAACGGATTGGGGACGTTACCGTTTTTTCCGTTATAACGAAAAAAAATGCTTAGCGGCAAAAACGAAAAAAAATAGAAAAAATGGCCCTGAAATTCAAATTTTGAATTTTAAAATTGCAAAAACAAAAAATAACGGAATAAATGAAAAAAAAATGTCCATTTTTTTTTCCCAATCTTTTCTAGAAATTAACAGTCGCTATAACGGAAAATAACGGTCCATAACGTAACGGGGAAGGTCTGAATCCGTTATAACAGCCTTTTTTAAACCTAGGCTTTTATAATTCACAATCCTCCAAAAAAACAAAACCTGAAAAAAAAAAAAAAAAAGCTAAAAGAAAATGAATTTTTGCTTGTCCCCCTTACTTTATTGATGAAATTTGCAGTGCACCCAATGTTTTTAAAATATTTGCGTCTCACCCAGGTCATTATAGTCATTTAAAAAATATTGGGATGTCCATCCGGAGACCGTCTATGGTCAATTGCGTTGACCGTGGTCAAAGGGTGAGATGCAAATTGCATCAATAAAGTAAGGGGGTAAAGCAAAAAAGCCCTATATATAATTATAAAGATAATTTTACCATTTTTTTATGTATTTTTATACCATTATTGTACAACATTTCAATTTTGAGTGGATAAAATATATAATTTAAATTATATAATTATTATTATTTTTGATTTAGTGGATTAAATCGTATCAAATCGGGTCCGGAACTCTATTCTTTCTATCGGATCAGTTCTGGATCATGATTATGCGATCCGAATCCGAAAATAGATTGCGACGTATACGACATTGATCGAGCTTGAAAATTTATCAGGTATTGCACTTTTCTTATTCTTTATATTTAATGTAATTTGCAAATGTAATATTTTAATTTATTACGTGTGTGTGTGTGTGTGTGTGTGTTTGATGTTAATGTTACTAGGAGCTAATAATAATAATGGAGGGATGCAACCTCTCTATTTCTTCGTGTTTATGAAAAGGAAGTGGCAAAAGGATTAAGAGCAGAGCGTAGAGCCAGTAATGGTTAACAATTTCAGCAATGGACGCTCTGCAAGATTCTAAAGACGAGAAGATTGGGAGACATTCTTCGAAGTCAAATGGTTGATCGGCAATTTGATAGACAAAAGCCTTACCAGTTTGTGGCGAACTGGGCTATTGATGCGCCAGTACCAATGGATCAAGCATAAGAATAGAGTATCTTCTCAGAGTTTTCCAGGGAAGAAACCTCTGATAAGCTATGTAAATCATGTTCTAGGGGTGTAGATATCAAAGCGTATGAACAGGGTATCTCCGAAGAGAGCATGAAAAAATTATGGACAAGTAGAAGAGATGAGGAGAGGAGATTCTCTAAGATTGGTTTTTGTCAAGTTTTCGAAGGGGCCGTTATAACGGTATTACAGACTGGGGGCGTTATAACTCTTCTTTTTTTTTTTCCGTTATAACGAATTGTAATGCTCGGGCAAAAATGGAAAATAACGAAAAAATAACAGAAATAACTGAAAAAATTGGCGTTGAATTTCAAATTTTTGAAAACAAAAATAACAGAAAAATGTAGTATAACGAAAATAATGGCCATTTTTTCACACTTTTTTTCCAGAAAACAAGGGTTATTATTTTCGTTATAACAGAAAAATAACAGCCTTTATTTTTTTTGGTATTTTAACTGGTACATAACGGGGAGGTCCGAATCCGTTATAAACCATGGGTTTTGTTGAGAAATTATAAAGAGAGGCTTCGCTCGGCTTGGTTTCACTGTTCCTCATTCAACCGATAGGTTCACTCATGTTCTCGGGCGTCGGGCGTCCGTTGGATTATTGGAATCCACGCACGAGTGCTCGGATCCCGACCCTTGGATTATAAGGCACATAGGAGAATCCTATGTGAAATCATATATGTTGCGCGTGTTCAAGACCACAAAGTCACGTGGCAACTCTTTAAACCCACTCACCTATGAATCTTTGGCCCACCCTTTGGTGGACCTATATACACAAAAAAATTCCCAATTTGTGATTTCCGCCCTTTGTATTGGGTACTGGATCCAAAGGTCAAAAATGACCAATCAGGCTTATTTTTTGGATTTGTACTCCACCAAGAGTGGTGGAGACGGTGAATCCAACTCCATCAACTAAAAATAAATCAAAGAAAGAGAACGGTGACCTTGCCCCCAAGGGCCGTCTCTACCATAAGGCCAATAAGGCGGTCGCATTAGGCCCCAAGGTGAGAGAAGGCCCACAGCCCACTAACCAGATGGATGTTTAGCCCACCTCTTGTTGGATATACAAACCAAAAATCAACCTGATTGCTCATCTCCAGCCATAGAATTTAGTGCTTTTTAGGATTGATTCTAGCCACTGGATTAAAGCATGTTTTTTGGGTAGTAAATCCAATGGCTAGAAATTATCAATCAAGCTGATTTTTACTATGTTTATGTTATCCACCAGTAGGTGGGCTGAACATCCACACAGTCATTGGGCCCAAAAATGATCTATGTAGGGTAGTCCTCTGCAACTGGACTGCGGGAGTCCTTTGCATCTACATTTTTCAATAATGGGTTTTGGTGATTAGTGCAACGCAATCCTAAAGGTCAGTGAGAGAGAAATCTACTAGTATTTCATGAAGAATGTGATGAACAGACCTTTTGTGGGTCCAGCATAAGAGATATCAATCACAGCATCTGATATGCTGGCTTCTTTCAGGACCCCTGATCATATTATTTCAAAAGGGGTTCGCAATACAGTACTCCAAAACCAATCCTTGCAAAAACAAGGACACAAATCAATCCAGAAAATTAGAGTCCCAGGAATCGAATATATTTTGCTTGTACCTGTACAGCAACCCTACAAATATTTTCAATAATGGCTTTTGATGATTTGTGCAAATGTGTCATGTAATACATAATCCTAAATGCCAGAGAGAGAGGAGAGAGAGAGAGAATGATACTATTTCATGAAGAATGGGATGAACAGACCTTCTGTATAAAGCTGAAAACATGACTGACTCTGGAATCCATACACATAAGAAATAACTGTATGAAATATAATGAAAGAACAATGAGCCACCCAAACCAGACCCTGTACCCCTCCCCCATACAGAGCTTATGGGGCAAAATTAAGACATTCTCATCCAAACTTCTTTTGTACTTTGGCTTCAGATAGCCTACATAAAAGAAGTTGCACACTGAATGTCTGTGTTGGGGATACCCACATTAATCTGGAATTACAATTTAAAACTTTTGGATCCTTCGGTCTTTAACTATTCCTCCTACCCTATCAAATGATGAATATGACGAGATCACATTCAATGATGTTTGGTGTAACCTGGAGCATCTGATCTAATCCTTGACAACACGAATGATATAGGACAAGCAGCAACAGTTCAGCTGGATGAGGAGTACTCTTATTTCCCAGGGTGAAAATAGAAACCAAGATGTGACCTTTTTCTTCTTCTTGTTTTTAGAGTGATGCCTAGGAACCAAAAGCAAGATGATTAGGGATTTAGGCACCAGAATAAATCACAGTAACTCCTTTGTACCATCAAAGCTACCCAATGCATTTGTCCGCTTTCTCTCTCTCCAATTCTCACCCCATACTTTTGCCTCTGCAACTGCATGCTCTCTATCAAGATCTCGGTTAAAATTCCCTGGTGTCTCCCTTGCTTTCCCTGCATGGGCAGGGCTGTCCCTCTGAGAGTCTTGCCTCTCTAATTCATCCAAGCCAAACTTCCTCCCAGACCCACCACTTGTTTCACCTCTGCCAACCTCTGCACCGAAGCTCACCCCGCGAACAGAGTCTCTGTGTCTGAAATTGGGAGAATCCTGATGAGGGGATTGGGAACCATGTCTCCCACCATGTCCAACCTCATCTTGGTTGTTGAGCCCACCACCCAGGCTTTTTCTGTTGTCCTTGTCCCTAGGGGTGGATGGACCAACTCTGTTATTTTGAGCAGCAGCTGCATTTGGATCGTAAATTTGGGAAGCTAAATATGAGAGAGCAGTAACAACATCCCCTATAAGAGGACGAGTGGCAGCTTGTTCTTGCAAACACATCGCTGCAACAGCAAGAGCTTGGTAAAGGCCTCGCATTGGATAATGGCCTTGCAAAAGTGGGTCGGCCATCTTTGGGAACTTCCTACGGTCCTTGAACAGTGGCCGTGCCTGTAAATACACAACCCAGAAAATGAAAAAAAAACACAAACATGTTTTATATTGATTCAGCTCTAAATGTGAACAAAATGACCATGCCTTCGTGAATTACTTTTGAGTCAAAAGTAATAACTTTTTTTTTCCAAATTAAATGAGTGCAAGAAATGGGAAAAGAAGAAAAGAAACACTTTACCCACGCAACCAGATTATGCTCCCCAGAAGCCCGGGTATTGTCGATTGCCTTGCGCCCAGTGATCAGCTCAAGGAAGACTACACCAAAACTGTAGACATCAGATTTCAGAGTGAGTTGGCCAGTCATAGCATACTCCGGAGCACAATAGCCATATGTTCCCATCACTCGTGTGGAAACATGGGTCTTGTCACCAACGGGTCCAAGCTTTGCAAGCCCAAAATCTGACAGCTTTGGATGATACCCTTCGTCAAGAAGGATATTGGATGATTTGAAATCCCTGTAAATTACAGGAGGGTTTGCTTTATCATGCAAGTACTCCAAGCCCTTAGCTGCACCAGCTGCAATCTTCATCCTTGTATTCCAGTCCAGAGGCTCCTTGTTGGGTGGAAGATCTAAAAATAGGTGGTTAATCGAGTCATCTAGTTGATTTGCAAAGCTGCACTAATCTGATTAGAGCTTAAGATTTCATTTATGAAAAGTAAGGCACCAAAAAGAATAATTTTCCAAGCCACACAAGAAAAAGTCTAATTTGTAGTGTGAATCTAAATGTTGGGGTATGTTTTCAAATCTTCTAAAGCAAAAAAAAAGTTGTGTTTAGATTGACAATCTAAATTAGACATATTGTAAATGAGACACTACACTGATTGGCAAGAAAACATGACCTAATGCAAGTAAGGCCATATAAGTGAGAGGAAATTGAGAATTTAAAAAAAGTCCCAAAAAAGTTTTCCAGACTTACACACTGATTGTTGAAGGGGAAGATGCTCCTATAAAGCACAAGCAACAAAACCCTTCAACCAATATGGCACAAAATAGGGAAGTTGACAAAGTACTCCAAATCAACACAATGCAGGAAGGTGTATAGCTCCTAGAAGAAATCACTGAAACCAACCCTGTGGTTAGAAATGGAATAGAATATTAGGTAAACGTTATTTAATGTTTAATGTTTAAATGGCCAGTTCCCTCATAGTGGGGATTTTTTTCCTATATGTAACGAGATGGAGCGCATTCTTCCCTCTTTCACAATTGGCAAAACCTCCCACATTCACAGAGAAGCAAACAACCAGAGCAACAAGCTACCCAACCATGGAATAAACTGTGACCATTCTCAAAACTAAACATGAAATAACTCCATATAAACTGCAAGTACACAACATGTTGTAGCTCTAGGCTGTTATGTTCCACACTTTATCTACTGTAAGCAGTCAACTGTCATTCAATGCCCAAGATAAGATATTTAGAGTTAAGAGTTTGTTGAGATGCTATTACATTAGTTCCTTTTCAATTTTGATATCCTAACTGTCAACCACACTTAAAATTAATGCTCTGGTCAGAATGAGCTTAATTGTAGAGAAAAAGGATGCACAGGAATTCCATGCGTTCCGCTTTGTGTCAACAAGAAATAATTCTGTCATCAATATATGGAACGTGATAGATCATTTGTTCATACAAATGCAACCAACCTTCAAGCCACTTAATTTGCTCGGTTGATAGGGAGGATTGACTAGAAGCAGAAATGGAAAGGGAGAGTAGGTCCCACCTCTCTGAAACACTGATAGACATTGAAGAACCCACCTAGACCTCCATTAATGAGTATGTAACTTAGGCACAGAGATGTGTGTTGATGTCGAATACAGATACAAGTGTCAGACAAACCTGATAAACCAACACGACCATACAGTTTATTTTATTTATTGTTGGATTGCATGTTTTCATATAATCTAGATCGTGTAAGTCTACAATATAGAACGAATGTACGTACGTAACCCGAAATACATGAAAATTATATAAGAGGTGTACAAATAATAATTGCTATATATATCATGTTCAACAGTAAGGAAGCTTAACATCACTGTTCACTAAGAATCTGACAACTTAGCTTTCTATCGGCATGGTATGTTACCTATTGTTGGGATTTGGCAGTATTCACAAGATTACTCGAAAATCCACCGTATAGTTGGGATAAGGCTTATGATGATGACAATGACTCAAAAATCCACCTGCTACCCCCAACTTGCAACTCGTGGGTGCATCCAAAACCCATTCTCAACTCTACACAAAGGAGCATGCCTAGGCTCAAGTTACAGTAGCCCTTGCAACACTGACAGGTTTGAAATTGCTTTTTGGATTTCGTTGACATTCATCTTGATGAATTAACAGGATAGCGAACTTAAAAAATTCACAAGCTTGCATGAAATTCATAGCTTCAATATCGAAGGAACAGCAAAGGGGTTTGGCGAGTTATTTCAAGACAAGAAGTAGTGGATCAATTTCTCCTCACTTACATACGTTTTTGTTCACCCATAACCTCACAAAGAATCAAGGGTAGCACTTCCCCAAGAAATTTATAAGCGTTTGATATCAAAACTGATGGGTCTCACAATCTTTTGTGTCCTAATAACCCGCAAAAGTCATAATAGTACCACAAAAACTTTAACACACCTAGTCTAATAATGGAAATCATAGAAGTCCTCTATCAAATGTCAAAGCCTACTTTAGATATCTTAAACTTGTCGGCAGGCGATAGCCATGGAGATGGTTTTTCCACTGGATATGTAATTCCTAGAGCACAAGGTTGGGATCAGTGTTGTTAAAGGCGGGTATCTATGCATTTTCCGACGGTATGTGGCAGCCCATGCACACGTCTAGGTGTCGAGGGGCATGCCTAGGAAAAATTTACAGCCAGGTGCTTGCCTAATACACAAGGGGAGAGATTGAACATGCATCGATGCACATTTGATATTATAAGTCAATACAAAGCTTGATTACATACATGCATGGTGTAGTACTAAGCTTGATTTCAATGTAGTATAGTAAATTAACATATCAAACTAGATTTAGTATGACTTAGCAAAAGGATACATATAATGCTACATTAAATATTATAAATCCCTGAGATAAAGTTGGCATGGTCGCCAGTCGAGCACCTAAGCGGTCAAGCAGGCACGTTGGCTCCCAACATAGGTCCAATGCCTGAGCTCCCTTGGGTGTTTTGAAAATCCCGGTTGAACTAAAATATTAAATGATTTCAGCATATGTTGAAAGAGAAACGCCATTGTGCTTATCAAGAAAACTTTACTCAGTTTTAAAGGTTACTGAAGATCCATAGCATGTGTATGAATATCTATGGCATACATAGATAGAATACACACCAAGATTTAAATTCTCGATCTCAAGGAATGTCTCATTAAGAATTTATGATACAATCAAGGCGATGGCGAGATGAACCAAGTCGAACCAAGACAAAGCAATACAAAGACGAGACAGACCCTCAATGTATCATACCTGTCAACCCAAAATTTGAGAAGTCTCAGCCAAGAGATTCTGAGACCATATGATAATTTGAACCACGAACACATTTTTTTGTGTTCGTGCACATATCACATAAATGCATGCTAATGTATATACATGTATGTATTACGGTAAATATTTGTGTATTATAAGCAAAGACACACAACTAAGGCGTTTAAAACATCAATATGCAGTGCATTGCACTCCTAATGGGAACCTCGAGTATGGTAGGCAAGCATGTGAATGCATCATACTCAACAAACAATCCAGATTCTTGTGTGATTCTTTGAACGAAAAAAACTTACAAACCTAAAATCATCTTACCATCATCACAAACTTATAAGGCTGTATGAACAAAACAAATGATAAACAACAATTACAACGGAAATGACTAGTCATCTCAAACATCCAATTCAATGGTCATTGTGGACTAAATGACAGCACCTTGACCCACATGTGCAATAATCTAATCAATATACCATATGCCAATGATACTATATCCCCAGTAGTACATATCTATGTTACCTGGACACTTCAAAAATTGAAGCGTACCTGTGCTAGACACTTCATTTTTAAGTGCAAAAACCACGTCCATGGCATACCCTGGCCGTGCCTTTGCTGTCTTCGGGTAACATAGGTACATATGAACTGGAATCCAAGCCGTTGGTTCAAGGACCACATGATCAGATCCAAGCCCATTGCTTGAACTGCTATCAGACGGCAATTACGACACCCACAAGGCTATAGCATCATTGTCTTATATCAAAATATGAATTAGATCAGTTACTTCCAGACAAATGTTATGCAATCTAACCATGTAAATGATCCTCCAATGATCCCAATGGCATGAACTCGTAAACAAGGAGGCGCTGATCCCCATCAGCGCAATAACCAATCAAATTGACAAGGTTAGGATGGTGCAAGAGGCTGAGCATGAGAACCTCCACCAAGAACTCTCTATTCCCTTGAAGGCCATTCCTGTCAAGCTGTTTCACTGCTACTACCTGCCAAGATAATTATTTTACATCACCCAAAAAAGCACAAGATGATAGCCAATAATCAAAATTTCACCACCATCACATTTCACCAATAGTAGGTCATGAATACAAAAGATACAAAATCATTCTAATGAAGAGCGAAAAAATCTATAAAAGGACTGAATTTCCAATAGGTGTAAACTAAACTGAGGCCAGCATTAAATCTCAAATACCTCACAATTAACACATTTCACAATCTACTACTCTGGATCCTGCAAATTAGACTAATCCCAACTGACCTGCCCAGTGCTCTCCAAGCGACCCTTGTACACTCGTCCAAACCCTCCTTCACCCAAAAGGCACTCTTGCCTAAAGTTCTTAGTGGCGGCAGCAAGGTCTTTAAATGCAAAAGTCTGAGCAGCAATATGTGCAGTTGGCCCATCTTTGGGAACTGATGTTTCCTTCTTAGAATCAGAACCACCCCGGGATTTTAATTTGTCTGCATCACCAACCAAATCAGCTCCAACATAGGGGAAAATGAAAAAGGAAGAAAAACATCCACGTGTATCAACAGAAAGCAAAATTGTCTAAATAATGGAGGACAATGTTACAAATGGGGTATAGAGGCCTACCAATTCATGCATTCCCGACTATTCTCAACCACCCTATAAGAAAAACCTTGTATGACGAAGATCTCTCTTTTTCAATTTACCAGTTCAAATACGTTTTGGTATTGTAAACTTCTTTGGATTTCCTTTATAATATAGTCTATGAAGGCTCATCCTTTGCGTGCAAGTATGGCTATCATCCAAGAATATTAGCATTTTCTACAATTCTCTTGAAACCTTTCGTCCGATATGGTTTTCTTCCTAATCCAACAAAAGAGAGGGACACATCCTAGAATTTGAAGTCGAACTGACTCATCGGCATTTCCTTTAGTATCATGTTTAACAACTAATCAATAGCATCCAACATTACAAACTCAAAGAATAAATAAATAAAAATCTAGAACAACTACAGATCCCCAAAGTACACAAACAAGAACTAAGAGCGAAAAACCAGCAGACTAGCAATTCATTTATGAACTGTAACAGTGAGAGATACAAAAACTCAATTCAGGAAACAACCCAAAATTAAGTAAAATTTCCCAGAGATCAGATCAAAACAGTCATAAATTACAAAAACAACAACAACCCATCTCAAGTAACTCGAAACTAAATAAATAAAACATAAATTCAACACCGATAACGCACATCGACTGTTAAAACAGTTTAAGAAACAAAATCCAAGTTACCCAAAACAAGAACAAAAATTACCTGAGCTAACTCTGCTAACATTATGAGATTGAGCAGCTGAACCCTCCTTCACAAAATCCTTCTTCCCACTTTCCTTCACAACTTGATTTTTCTCCGTACTTGACGATCCAAAGCACGGAAAACACCCGCCCATCTCAAATCAAAACAAACCCAGAAAAAAAAGAACCCAACAAAAAACAAACGACCTTTAACAACCCCTCTTCATCTCCATCTTCATCTTCTCCAACAACCCATCTCAGAGAATTTCAAGGTCTCTCTTTGTGGGTCGATCACCACTGAAGCTGCTTGAACTTTAAAACTCTAACCAGTCACGAAGATAGGGGAGGAGAAGATCATCATCGCTGTGTGAGTAGATCAACAAATCCAAGGCAGTGGTAGAAAAGAGAAGTAGAAAAGGTAAAGGAGGCGGTAATTAAAAACAAACATTTTTATTAAATAAGGGAAAAAAAAAAAAGTGAGAAGAGGAAGAGAGCAGGTTGGGTTGAAAGGGTAACTTTGTAATTGAATTATGAGAAAAAGTTTTCTACACAGACAGTAGAGAGAAGATTTCTCCACAGTCGGCATTTTCTTCTTTGTGAAACCTGAGGTGGCAGTTCAAAGGGGCCACGTGTCATACTTTTAGAGGACGCTGATCTTATGGATGTCTAGCCAATCCCTAGATGGACCTAAAACCAAAAATGAGCCTGATTAGTGATTTCAAATCATTCCATCTTGTACCCCAGGTAATGCCCAAATTCCCATGGTTAAAATCAACTCATGAACATGACTCCAATCCAACGCTTAGGAATCACTAATCAAGTTGATTTTTGGTTTGTAGGCTCACCTAGGGATTGGCCAAGCATCCATACGGTCAGCGTCCTCTAAAAATGTGTCACATGGCTGATATTTTGGGTGACAATCACTGACCGACAATTAGACAAGTTTTACTTGTTTCACCCCAACAATAAAATCAAAGTTTTTCTTCTTTATTTCAAATCTATATAACAAGTGACGACCTTTATCCCCCTAATAAGAATGGTTGAGATCAAATCCATCCATTTGTTTTAGATGGTCGATCTGATCACCCACTTAAAATTTCACATCCCCCCCTTCTCTCTCTCTCTCTCTCTCACACACACACACACACAAACAAAGTGAAGTGTATTTACTCTCTTTCCCTTGACGAGATATGCAACTTAGTCCTCGCGCAACGAGTTTCTTTGCATGAGATTTGCAAGAAACCGCCGAGATCTACAAGTCAAGGAATTTTAGGGGTTTGCTTTTCAATTTCATCTTCGTCGATGAATTTAGTTTTTTTTTTTTTTGTCGAGGAACTCTTCAATCGAACCAAAGTGGTGTTGCGACAGTTGCCTCAGTCAAGTGGTTTGTTTTCACCGCGGTTCAGGTTGGTTTCATTCTTGCTACTAAGTTAAAAGTTTGGTAAATAATGAACAAAGTTATAAGGGTACATGTTGAGGTTGACAGCCGCTTAGCAATGCCTTTGTTGGTAAGCACCCATATATTGGATCGCTAATGAGGCCAAATTTGGGGAGATGTTTTTTTATCAGAATGTTTAGGACACACCTAAAAATGCCACTTAGAGATCAATGGCCGTATTGATATTTGAACCATCACTAGATAGATTATTTCTAACCATTAGATTTTAAGTCTTTTTCATTGGTTATTTTCAACCGTGAGATTCGAGCATTATTTTAGGTATTCAAATCCAACACCTAGAAACCACCAATCAAGCTGATTTTCAGTTGTAAGTACACTTAGGGTGGTTTTGTTGGTTCTTCGTAGGTCATTTCGACCTCTTAGTATTTGTTTGTGTTGGCTTTTGCCTCTTAATAAATTTTACAATTATAAAAAAAACAAAAAAAATGTGTGTGGTCAAATTCGTAGGTCATTTCGACCTCTTAGGCTGATTGTTTTTGTTCGCTTTTGCCTCTTAATAAATTTTACAATCATAAAAAAAAAAAAAAAAAACTGTTTATGAGTGTTTGACGTGGCATTTTTCGATGCGGCCTAATTTCGCAGATAAAAAAGAACCCCAAGATCATTTTTTGGGGGGTAAGGTGGAAACTTCTTGCCTCCACTGTCTATGCAGGAAACCACTTCCCTAACCTGTACTTTCTTTTTTGGGGTAGGATTAGGAATTCGTACTTACTACTAGTAAATGGGATTTGAGGATTTCAAAGAATCAAGGATTCTACTAACTTCCTAAAATCTACAGAAATGCCACTAGTGTTTTTTTTTTATGTTGACGATTTTGCCCTTGATTGATCCTGGTAAGTGGTAATAACCATCATCATGGTCAAAGTAAGAGGGCCCACTTACAGTTGTGCTTTCACACTGGTGATTGATAAACATTCTTTACATTTGATTATTGTTTTAGGGATTTCAAACCGTTGGATAGGGGCCATGATGTAAGCAAGAAAGTGAATGATTTCATTGTCCTTGATTCAACGTCTTGGAGAATCAGGACCACTCACTTTATTTTAAAGTACTACCTGGGCTACCATGGTAGGGGTGAATTTGAAAATTATAGACCAGTTCATCCATGGAGTTATGGGTCATGGATGAAGGTATGGGCCGGATCCGAATCGGGTCGGATCAGTCGGCACGCACAATAGAAAGTCTCTGATTGTCCCGCTCATGATGATGTGACCCCAAATAGCAAATAGTTGGTCACAACCCCATGATCCTTTGAAGTAATTGGTCAAAAATTGGGTAGATCTTGTAAGTAGGGGTGTCAATTTGTACCCGTTTAACTGGAACTGAATTTGAACCGAAAATGTTGGTTCTGGTTCCAAATTTTTGGGAACCAACTAAATAAGAACTGGAATTGGAATCGAACCGATAATAACATTTTTTTATTATGGGTAGTTTGATATTAGAACTGAATCGAAAGGGATGTAATATTAATTATAAAGATTGGAACCAATGTACTCGGAACCACCGATTGAGTCCGATTTCGAATCTAACATAAAGAACTGGAATTCCTTCACATGGTCAAATCCCTTCACATGAATTTGAATTCGTTGATTTTGCGGACCCGAAAGAACTGGAACTCCCAACTGGTAAATGCGTTTGGTGTCATTGAAGCCGTGACAGCCAATGGGAATATCCCAATTGCTTTTTTGCCACATACCCATGTGAGTGTTTTTAACGAATTTCTTAAGGCACTTGGGGTATGTGCCTAGAACTGATTGGCTGTCACGGTCTTTGATGGCAGCGCTGTCATTAAAGTTTTACTCAATGGGTTTGGACTTTGGATCATGAAAAAAAACACTACACTAACTAGACACAATTATTTGGTCGGGTACAGTCAAAATCATTTTATTTAAATGAGACGGTTAGCCCAAATGGATCCATACCCTTTTCATCGAATAGCTAGTCATGACTCAAGTTAGGATAGGTCTCTTAAAATTGTGACGACAGGGCTCTATCATCGAGAACTGATGAAAGGGCGAAATATGAGCCATGTGGCACACTCTTAGAGGATTCCGACCGTATGGAGGTGGACCTACAAACCAAAAATCAGCCCGATTAGTGATTTCTAGGTGTTGGATTGGAATTATTTTCATGGGCTGATTTTAACTGTAGGAATTTGAGCATTATTGACCATTATTTGAGGTACAAAGATCCAAAGGTTTGAAATTACTAATCAAGCCGATTTTTGGTTTGTAAGTCCACCTAGGGTTCAGAGTCCTCTAAGAGTGTGCCATGGGGCTCATATTGTGCCTTGTCGTTGGCCTCGATTAGACAAGTATGATAGCCAGGTCCATGCTTTGGGACAGCAGAGGTCCTGAGTTCAAATCCCCCTAGGACCATCCCTTCTGATATATCCCAATAGACCTGGCGCGCGAGGTTAGGAGGTCCCTTGAGATTAGTCGGGTGCTCTAAAAGACTCGGATACCTAGAAACAGAAATTAAGAAAACCAAAAGCATTATACATCATTGTGATCATCTACTAAAATGCCAAATGATTGTTTTCACCCATATCATCATCATAATCTCCCAAATAAGAAAAGCTTAACAATTTAAAATTATTACTAAATTATAAATCTTTTTAAATAATGACCGTGAAGTACGGGTGTCAATTTGTACCTATTTAACTGGAACGGAATTGGAACCGGAATTGAAAACCCCAATTCATTACTGACTAATTAAGAACCAGAATCAGAACCGGAACCGGAACTGAACTGAACCGATAATAACAGTTCCAATTCTGCGTAGTTTGATATTGGAACCGAACTGATAGAAACTAGAACTGAGATATAAATATAATGTTAACTATACAAAGTGCTAAATTGTAGAACCGATTGAAAACCAAAGAGTAGAACTTTGATGACAGGGCGCAATATGAGCCACCTCTTAGAGGACTCTGACCGTACCGTATGGATGTTTTTCCAATCCCTAGGTGGATCTACGAACCAAAAATGAGCTTGATAAGTGATTTCAAACCTTTGGATCTTTGTATCTCAAAAAATATCCATAATGCTTAAATTCTCACTGCTAAAATCAACCCATGAAAATAATTCCAATCCAACGTCTAGAAATCACTAATCGGGCTGATTTTTGGTTTGTAGGTCCACCTAGGGATTGGTCAAACATCCATACGGTCAGCATCCTCTAAGAGTATGCCACGTGGCTCATGTGCCCTGTCATCGGTTATACTAAAAACGAAACAATCCCTTCTGTTCCAGATCTATCATTTTATTCTATTTTACTATTTTCTGAATTTTTAATTAAATTTTAGAACGACGAACCCGAATTATACCACGTTTCTAGTACCGTATTCTTGCCGAATTGATAATTAAGTCTAGAGTCTAGAGTCTAGAGTCTAGAGTCTAGACCGAATTATTCTCAGGTCCACGTACCCAATGGGTCCCAGCATCCAAGAGTTACCCAATTTAACCTCCCTTTAGTGTACGAATTGCACACCGGAATCGAATATGGTGATTATCCGATCATCGTTTAATCCTCCATCAGAAGGGATGTGGAGTCCGATATATAGGGTGCATTGCTATTCCCTGTGCAACTCTTTCGCACCTAAAATTTTCTCATTCAATCACTTCAATAAAGGCAGAGTAAGTACCCAACACAAACATGTGTATGTCAGTACGTGTGTATCACTTGTGAAAAATAAGCAACAAAATCAGAACCATGCGATCTCGATCGAATGGTTGTCATCGATCAAGGGGAGATCCACCTAACAACTAGTGGGGACCACCTATCACTTAATAGCTATCTAATCAATCATCTCCCGTGCAATTCGTAGTCCTGAGTGAAATGGATGTTGCAATGCAATGCTACTGTCCAGCTGGCACAGTAAAAAGAGGAATGTGTGATCTAGTGTTACTCAACTTGTCGAAAATTGAGTTTTATCTCAATTGTAGCCGTCCGATCTTCGGACATTAGATGATTGCTGGCTAGATGCAACTTCTGCTCATAAGAGAATAACCATACATAGCAAATTGTTTATTAATTGGACTGTTAGGATTGTAAGATTGGTGACTTTTGGGGCCCATCCATGATCGGATGGCCCAGATTTGTGATGAAGAAGAAACTCTTTATCTCTGTGTGATAATGAGGACAAGGTCAGATTACCTTTTTGCTTTCCTCTTTGGCTGCTTTGGAGCAGAAAGATGCCAACACTAAAAAAAACTAAAATCACACATCTCACGTTTGTCTTAACTTTTGGCATATTGGAGGGTATTTTGGTCATAATTGCTCCCTATAATGAGTGGCAATTTTGTAAAACTTACGAGAAATGGTGGCTTCTGGTAACTCGCCATTAAAATAAGCAGAAAAATTAAAATTCGGAGATACCGTTGAAAAACGGTTAACGGTTACCTCTTGCCTACTTGACTTCCCGCCATTGGATTTCTAACACAAAAGACCGAAACGACTGAAGACCTATCGAATTTTGGTCCAATTATATTTATTACGATGTAAAAGTATGTTATGCACTTCCAGTCCATCATCCTCAATGAATCCTACCCATAATACCGTATACGTGGAATTCAAGATCATTGAAGTCAACTCTTGGAAGTTGTGATTGTCCAAAAACTGGACTGACAGGATATTTCTATCTGATCAAGGTTAAGATCCTCTATTTGGTCATATTTTAAGAATCTCCATGATTCAAGAGGTTACCCCAGCTTGATCAATTAAACGGTCACAACTGGTAGGGTGCATTGAGAATGATATACATCAGGTTTACCACATAGTTCCCATTTTCCTGTTAAATAAGTGGAGTCATCTTAGGTCATGGTGGACGGTTCGTGGACCACCGTCCATCCTATCCATGCCAAACAGGTGTGCGTTATAAAGAGGTCAGCACCAATTTCGTAAGCCAAATTCATGACCTATCCAAACTGATCTATATATATATATATATTTTATTTTCCGTGTTGTAGATTGCTCACTAGATTTGATAATGGCCGTCCAAAAGATTTTGATATGTCGAACGGCTGACCGGGTCAAGATCTTCTAGAAGGGAGTCAAGTCCATTAACTGACGAGTCTCGACATTTTTGTTTATGGCACAGGTAGGACGGACGGCTTTCTACGGTCCATGCGTGCATCAATTTTCTACGCGTTCGGAGACAGATAAACGATCATGAGTTACAGCTTCCTAGCGTTTGATCAGGAACAAATTGCGTCGGCTGCGTGTGGTGGTGGAGCCTACATGGAGATCATGTTCGACAATCCGACCATATACATTTGTACTTCAACATGACTGGGGGCATGCATATGCATCAATCCGGACCATTGATTTCAACGGGGTGCTATTCATCGGATGATACACATGGCTCGTCAACTCTTCAATTGTGATAGCTCATTCTGCAATCACCATTCACCAGGCCAGCTCTTCGATGGTCTGCCTCAAAATTTACCTGGACCAGGTCAAAAGTGAGCTGTTTTCTATGTGATACAGAATTCTGAACCAAAACCATGAAGAAGACTAGAAGTCCCTCAAAGTGCCACATGGTACACTCTTTCGGGTCCATTGACCCATGAATGTTTGTGGACCTACACACCAAAAATCAGCATGATCGATGATTTCTAGCTGTCGGATTTGAGCACTTTTTCATCAAGACGACACCTGTCCAGGTTTTTCCAGTTTTAGGAAGAAAAAAAAAAGCTAAAAATTCAATTCCTGCTGGGAAAATGCAGACCCGGACCATTTTTGTGATCAGTTCGCTGGCTCAACCCGTCAGACTGAGCTGGGGTGTTAGGCTATTCAGGTCCTTTGACAGCCAATGAAATGGGTGAAGACAGAGTTTAGCCCGCTGGACAATAATATGTTAGATACACGTCCAGCAAAAGAAAAAAGATAAATGATCGAAGGATTGAGCAACGTCCAAAATACGGGCGCAAACAGCTGAAGAGAACCATCCTAGATCAGAGTAATGTATAGTAAACACAAGGTTTAACTTTAAATACATCCATTATAACGGACATATAACCTCCTTACCGTTATCTCCGTATCATGCTAATAAAATGGTCAAAGTAATATTGTTTTATTATTTTTTAAATATTTTTAAACTTTTTATTTTTTTCAAAACCATGGCCTAACATTATATAACGGTCCCTTTTAAATCATGATCTTAATCATCTGATCCAGAGCTAAAGTTTTAACGGCTGATAAAATGGTGATTGGTCAGAAGGATTATTCGCCATCTAAGAGGTTGCATACACTGGAACGGTCAGGATTTGTGGTTAGTGGGGCCTTCTGCAATTATGAGATTGATCAAGAGCTTACAAATCAATTCACCTGGCACATCCACGGCCCTAAAACAAGCAATTTATTGAGTACTACTTTGGACGAGAGAGATGAAAGAAACGAACAACTTTGCATCATCTATATAAATACCTGAAACTGGTACATTTTCTGAGCCACTTCTAAGAAAATGATTACAGCATGGAGAACAGCAACAGCAACTATAAACGAAAAAGGCAACGGGCGTGATTGCATATACAATCAGGGATACTGTTAACAACAACGACTTCATAAAAATTCAAAAAAGAAAAAGAAAAATCTTCGTGGTTCTCTGTATTAGCGGCACCAGAAAGGCGACCTTCCCTATTAAAGGATTGTACGTGAGCACTCTGTCTGTATTAGCGGCACGGGAAAGGTGACCTTCCCTATTAAAGGATTGTACATGAGCACAGGTTCTGCTTTAGCATCTTGTCTTCGTTCTTGTCTGTGTTTGCAACCAAAACAAACATAGTAAGCTGAGTGAGTCAAACACTTGGTTGTAGTAGCTATGCAACCATAAACTTACAGATTTTGGTATCAAAGCTTACTAAAAAAAATGTTGTACATGTATTGTGTTGGAAAACATCTTTTTTTTTTTGGTAAGAAGTTGTGGGAAAACACCTAGTGCATGAGCTACCAAATCAAATGGTTTTACAAGTTTCAAATGCTGTGGATCCTGAAATCTATTGTGTTGGAAGTTCGAACTGTGTTGGGCAACAAACTACAGGAGGTGTTCATTGTTTACGTCACACAGCTTTAAAAACAGATTTGCTGGATGCATGGTGTTGGAATCCATGAGACCAATTACTTTGTTCAAATGGTAATTGGTGTATCATTTACTACATAGAGAAAAGCTTAAAGAAGCACTATTAAACTCATCCTGAACAACTTCTCTTATAAACTAAATGCAGCATTCCAAAACAAGTTAGTTCACTGATATAAAGAGGAAAAATACATACCTGCCTTCTTTCTAGCTAGCGGCGGCTGCACTACTACATGCATTGTAGTAACCCCACCAGGAAGGTCGCCTAAAGGCATTCTGGATTCTGCAAGTGTCTTGCTGTTCTCCAATACTTTTCCAGCATATATGAGTTTCACATCATTCACTGACTTGGGTATGACCGTTTTGTCTGACAATTGCAAGGTTACATTAGAAATTCAGAAAATGTAAAGATAGAGGTATATCAGTGACTATAAACAGAAACCAATTCATAGGCAATATTATAAAGTTCTGTTCAACCATTTCTCGAAAACAATGCTCTCTCTATACTGGTAGAGGCACGATGCAGGTGCTGCTTATGTAATGGAATTTGACTTAAAATTTGTTAAAATGGTAAGTGGGTAATTTAACAATGATATTATTCTTTTGTACAACATTATTAGTCATTAAAATAAGTTTATAAGAGTATTATAAGAATTTTAATTAGTGTAAACATAACTTTACAGTTAAACAGAACTGCAAAAGTAGTTAATGGATATCATTGTAAAGGTCTCGGGGAGAGCTTTCTAACGGTACCATTTTTACCGCAAACCAATTGTGGATTGAAAGTTGTGAACTTTTGAAAAACTTTGAAGAAAAAAAAAGTTTCCTAAATGATGCTAATTCAGTATTGTAGAAGAGAAAATGTGGGAAGCAACCCACATTTCTCTCCACCTAGTAGATGAACTTTAAAATTAAAAGACTATTTTACCCTTTAGATAAGTTGTGGAAGTGGAGGTTATAAGTTATAACTGGAAAGTGAAAACAGAATTGATGCAGGACAAGAGGAACCCCATTCTGTGATCGTAAGAGACTTGATGAAATCGCTCCATCGAGTATTGAAGGAATCGCTCATTTGAGAAGAATCGCTCTTCTGCTCCAAGCATCTCACCTGGAATTTTTGGAATCACTCCAAAGTACATTTTTTTTTATACCATGGGTATCCGGGCCTCTTAGAGAACCCGACTAGTCCCACAGGGCACATATGTCACCCCTTCCACATGTACCAGGTGTACTAAGATAAATCCCAGGGGGTGGCCCCAAGGAGGGATTCAAGACTTCCGCTTCTTGAGATGTGGTCTTGGCCAATTGCGCCCAACCCTTGGGTTAAGAAACTATCTCTTTATTCATTCATCCCTAAAATCAATGATTACAACCGTATTTATAAAATTCTAAGATTCCTATCCTAATCAAACTATAAGACTTTCTAAAAATATCTGAAACTGGTTACAACTCAAATAAAAAAATAGATAATATTCCTAACTCAAATAAAGTTAATTCTGCTCCGGTGTAGCCAAGAATTGAAATTTCGATTTTGACCTGGGTTTCAGTCCAAGTCGAAACCGAAATTTTGAATGATATTTTAAATTTTGGAAAAAAAAACGTTGTTTAATAGTTAGGTTTTGTTTAAAATCCCTAATTTATAGCAAATCTTATCTCTTTCTCTCTCCAATCCCTAACATTAAGGAAGTCTTAATTTAAAACCTTAAATATTTGAGAAAAATGCATTAATTATCAGAGAAAATGGGTTAATTAAGACAAAATCGGAATTTTAGGTGTTTCGATTTTAATAGAGGTCAAAACCAAAATTTTGGTGGTTTTGACAAAATTTCCCTGGGTGTAGCTTCGGACTATCAAGTAGAATGTGTTGAGTTGTGGAGCCTGATTGGTTTGTTTGGCCAGGGTTGGTTCGAATGAAGTCCAACTTGGTTCAAACAAACTTGTCCATAGGATGGATGTTTTCTTAGGGTTGCTCGTTTTGCTCTCGGGTTGGGTGGTTCGAACGAAATGTTACCATTGTTCGACTGAGACCTAGTTCATTTGAACGAGATTGCGGGAAACCGCTTCAGAAACTTTCCCTAATAGCTCTAGGTCTAGGACCCCTTGAATGAGGAGTTGGGAACCCTAATTCGTTAGGGAAGTATAGATACTATTTCTCTAGAGTGACTTAGGGTTAGAGAGTTGGACAGAGAGAGTAAGAGTGGCTGTGAGAGATCTTAGAGTGTTCATTGCACTGTTACTCTTTGCTTTTGCCTCAGAACATAGTGAAATCGGCGTAGATCTGTAGACGTACCTCAATCTAGAGGGAACCACGTAAATATTAGTGTTGTGGGTGAGTTTGAATCTCCATTCTTTGATTTAAATATCTCTCCTTTCTTCCCAACAACTTATATCAGAACATTGGGTTCGGACAAGAACGATGGCAGAAGAAGGAAATGTGAGGATCAAGAAGTTCAACAAAGGCACATGAACATGACGATTATAGAGCATGCTGAGAGCATGAGAATCTATGCCGGTCTGCCGAAAGAGTTTTGGGCAGATGCTGTGAATACTGCAATTTACTTGATCAATAGAGGACCTTCAGTTGCTTTGGATGGTGGAATGCTAGAGGAAACTTGTACTGGAAAGGAGGTAAACCTATCGTACTTAAAAATATTTGATTGTATCTCTTATGTCCATGTTGATTCCGAAAATAAGACTAAACTTGATCCTAAGGCTAGAAAGTGTACTTTTATTGGATATGACATAAATGAATTTGGTCATTGATTTTGGGATGCTGAGAATCGGAAAATCATTAGGAGTAAAAATATTATATTTAATGAAAACGTCATGTTTAAGTACATATTGGAACAACAAAATGAGAAGAATAGGAACAACGAGTTCATAGAACTTAAGGAGATATCTAGTGAGGATGTTTTGAAACCTAAAGATGATAACCTACAAGTAGAACCGCAAACTACTACTCTTGAGAGGAGATCATCCAGGGTTATTAGACCCTCAACTCGTTATTCACATTCTCTGCATTATTTGTCGTTGACTGATAAATGATGAACCAAAGTTTTATGAAGAAGCTTTGCAAGTCCATATCATCAATATATAAATGAGCAATATTTTAAACATCTATGTAGACAGGCCATATAATAATACTGCTAAAGATTCAAAACTGACACCCAAGATCAATTGGAATGGTCCTGTAGGTGGAGAGAAAGACCTGTGACGAACAAGTTAGTCAATGGGATCATTTGGGTTAGAGATTGGTTAGTCAAGGCTAACCACAACTAAAATAGGAATAAGCTAAGAATCGGTTCAACTATTTTAAAATGGACGATCCTTCCTGTCCACGACAATCAATAAAGATTTCATTTATGTCACACAATCATCATCTGATTGATCTAAAGCTGACAGGATGTGGGTTCACTAACACAACCTTTAACAATTTCTTGGAAGGGCTGGCCCCACATACCATTACAGTACGGGTATAGGTGTTGGAGTTCAACATTGATGTGGAGTAACCGATTTGGTGAAACTTGAAAAGTAGGATTAGTGGACTTGGCACTATACTTTAAATATTGTGAAATGAAGTAATTGTTTTATATAATAATGAGGATAATAGTAGATATTGTGATATAGTATCTTATTATTTGTATCATATATCTATAGACAAGTGAATACATATATGTAATGTTCAATCTCTTGTGTAGAAAACTTGAATTGTAAAAGGTAAAACTCATAACCAATGGCAAATGTTAACTAGTATCTTGCAAGAAAGGAAAGAATTAAACCAAACAGAATTTAAAAGTATCGCACCAGAATCAGTATCATGTCGGACTCCAACATGGGTACTTTGCCCATTTAGAAGAATTCATGCAACATAGCATCACAGGCTAATCATGAATCAGAACTTGTAGTCAGTAACAAAGACCAACCCCTATAAACTTGGCAATTATGATGCCCATAGCTTTACTCAGTCCAAATAATCAAAGCAGAGGCACCCAAATCCTAATGATCACCGCATATAATAACTAACTCTGAGAAAAAAGGGAAAATACAGAAACAAACAAATTCTAACCTTGTGGCCACTCAGCAACTAGCCTTTCCTTGAGTCTTGCAACAGTAGTAGATGAAGAATAGCTACTATGACCAATATCTGTACCATCATAGACGCGGAATTTAAGTTCGATCTCCTCTACTTCTGCCATTATAGCTCTTCTTCTCGTGTGCCAAACTTGCAGATCCAATCCAAAACCATAAGAACACTTTCAACCCAAGAATTCAGTCCTTTCTCTATCGCCTAAATGAGCATACACAAATTTCAAATTTATATCTTAATATTTCCATCATCAAAAATCTAAAATGCAGACAGTGAAATCTAAAAGGGAAAACATGCACCTTCTTCCGCATCTCAACATCAAATAATCAATCACGGCCATCGATCTCTCGTAACACTAATGCCTAGAAATCTGATAGAGTCTGCTACACTCCAACATATCCACAGCATTTGGATCAACGATTAAAGCAGGAATTCGACCAAATAAGCATTTCATATGAGACGATCGCTTCTCTCGTCAAGTACTTAAGCCGACAATTCTACAACATGAAAACCCTAAAAATCAGATCATTTAAACAGAATCAAAGCGAAAAAAATTCTTTCTCATTCAAAGTAACGACGAACATCGGATCTGTTAAAATCTTTCCCCGACGAGTCCATACAAGGAAAAAAATCCTAGAAGATCTAATAAAGTTGATATAAATACAAAATTGAAACAGTAAGAACCGAAAAGAAGGTACAAGATCGTACAAAACCCAAGTAATTGCAGAAGGCAGAGAAAGGAGCCAGTTGCCGTACCTGATCAAGACGCCATTAAAGCAAGATTCGAGCTTAGAGAATCAATTCAATCTCGTTGGGATTTCGCGGAGTGTCGGTGTTTCGAACACGAGTGTTTTTTAGTCATTTCTCTCTCTCTCTCTCTCTGAAGTATGAAATGAAATTACAGGAAATCTGTAATGGATAAAGGAAGATCCAAGGAGGGGACAGAGAGTCGACGTAACCCACGTGTTAGAACCGTTGGATGTATGACCAAAGCTCCATGTGATCGACATGTGTGGATTAAACGGTCCGAGTTTT
The DNA here is from genome assembly GCA_035048495.1 of Euptelea pleiosperma. Taxonomy (NCBI): domain Eukaryota; kingdom Viridiplantae; phylum Streptophyta; class Magnoliopsida; order Ranunculales; family Eupteleaceae; genus Euptelea; species Euptelea pleiosperma. The sequence goes on along the minus strand of CM068551.1, from coordinate 27,372,570 downwards.
ACGGAAAAATAGTTTTGTTGGTTTTGAGAATCCGTTAGTTTTACTGTTGGTGAGTTTGCCGGCGTGTCATCTTCAAAGTTGGGTGGCTCGGTTGGTGTTGGTAAGCATTTCTGTTTGATATAAAAATATTAATTAATTATAGCGTACCTCTTCAAAAGATCGTAAGGACAGTGTACCTGAGGAGTGGCACCCCACTATATGTCAATGATCTTTTGATTGGTATATCATAACCGCCAATTGTACCGACATGTATGGTATGTATTTCGGGGATGCTAAGGCGTGTCCTCTCCATTGATCGTTGACTCATGCAAATGACCATTGTCAATGATTTCTAAGCGTTGGATTAAAGTCATTTTTATGTAAATGGTTTCGAACACGAGAACTTCCCAAGAGGTCACCACCCTAGTACTACCCGTGTCCAAACATATTTAATTGCATAGTTCTAATGGGATCCAGTGCATTAGTGATGGTATTATCGCACCCATTTTCATGGGTTGACTTTCACCATGGGAATTTAAGCATTTTTGAAGTTATGGTTAAGAAAATTTTTGATCTTAGCATCTCGGCTGCACCTAAAAATGCAGTGGCACACTCTTAAAGATCAATGACCATACAGATGTTTGAACACCTATAGACCAAAAGTCATCTTGACTAGTGGTTTCTAGGCATTCAATTTGAGTTCCCCAAAATAATGCTTGAATCTCACGATTGCAAATTAACCCATGAAACTTGAATTCACGATCTGAGTGCCCCAAGACTCATATCCAACGGTTAGAAACACCAGTCAAGCTCTTTTGATCTCTAGGTTCACCTAAGGATGTTTCAGACATAACGGTCATTGATTTCTAGGAAGGTGCAGCCCTGACCTAAAAACGCCAGGATAAAAAAAGAGAATTTTTGGCAAACAACACCCTCCCCCTCTCCATGTTATCTTTAAAATTTGACATACCCCCCACGATTTGAAGAAGCTGACATACCCCCCTATGAATCAGTCCATGGTCATTTGACCAATGTTGACCTGAATTGACTACCAAATTTTATATTTAAAAGACAAAAATACCCTTGTCCTCAACCTTGGAACAAGGGTTTGGGCCAAAGCCAAAACCCTAACACCAAATTGAACATGAAAGGAGGATGAGATTAAAAATATAAATAAAAACCATGTTTGTAAACTTGAGTTTTTTTGGATTTCTCAATGAATAAGCAAAGATTGAGAAGAAAAAACCCTATAAAAATAGATAAAACCCATGAAGGAATGAGATTTTTTTTTATAGATTTTATTGTAGAAAATTTTTAAAATTGAGAAAACCCCATCTTTCTAAAATACATGCCTCAAAAGCTTAAAATCTAAACTGCTCTTAATTTTATTTTTCATTTTTGTTAATGAATTTTCTCTAAAAAGTAAGAAAAGCCACTCTTTTTTTTTTTTTAAGGTTGGGTTTTTAAATTGTTGTAGGAGAGGTGGTCGGCCAACCATGAGACTCCGGTGGATTGGTTGCCGATGTTGGGTGACCAACCCATTGGAATCTCTTGGCCGGTCCTTCACCACAGCCATTTGATTTGGGGTTTGGGTTTTGACCCAAATCCTTATTGCAAGGTCGAAGACAATGTCATTTTTATCATTTAATACAAAATTTGGTAGTCAACTCAGGTTAACACTGGTCAAATGACAGTGGATCGAGTCATAGATGGGTATGTCAGCTATGTCAAATTTTAAAGATAACATGGGGGGTATGCCAAAAATTCCCTAAAAAAATTGGTTATATTGATTGAGTATAACTTACCTTAAAGAGACAAAAATCCTCTGCCAATCTGGTGGGTCCTAGTTGCTCTTCATTGCTTCGACTGTATTGGCATCCTAAATTCCTAATTATTTCCTTTGGTGGTGTAGTTGTTGGCTGTCACATTGCGCCAATCAGGCTGGTGTGGCAATTCCACGTGGTTCCCATGTCTAGTCATCTACACGGTTAACCGCATCTTCTACTCCATTGCAATCTTGTAGAGAAATTTGGTCTGCTTTTCTAACTCTATTCGGGGTGGTGGGTGATGCCTTGTTTGGTAGACAAGACCTTCAGTAGTTGGACCACCTTCCATTTTTTGTGTTGGAGAATTCTATCTTTTGCTATTGTTTGGGGCCTTTGGAAGGAGAGGAACTCTAGAATGTTTGAAGATAAAAAAAAACAGAGGTGCATCACATTATTTTATTGATCGCAACCTAAATTTTCCGGTGGTCTAGGTTGTTTTCGCAGTGTAGAGATTATTTTTCAAGGATTTCGTCTTTAAATGGGAGTCTTTGATACAAAGAGGAGATTTAGATCTAGGTAAGAGACTTGTTGTTGTCTCCTTTCTTGGTTGAGTCCTTACAAATGGCCGTCTCGTCCTCCTTTGTATTCGCTCTTTTCTTTATGGGTTGGGCTCCAGAGACTGGCTTTTTTTGGCCGGCTCCCGTTACAGGACACAATATAAGCCACATGGCACATTCTTGGAGGACTCTGACCGTATGGATGTTTGGACAATCCCTAGGTGAACCTACAAACCAAAAATCAGCTCAATTAGTGATTTCAGCCCATGAAAATAAGTCCAATCCAATGCCTAGAAATCACTAATCGGGCTGATTTTTGGTTTGTAGGTCCACCTAGGGATTGGCCAGACATCTATACGGTCAGAGTCCTCTAAGAGTGTACCACGTGGCTCATTTTATGTTCTGTAACTGGAGCCGGTAAAAAAAGGCCGGTCCCTCGAGCCCAACACTTTCTGTATATGGTTGGTCTGAATAAGTTTTCTAGAAATGATTTTTGCACATGAATGTCTTAAAAATTTTCTGTGTCAACACTTTCTGACATCCAAATATTTTTGCTTTTTTGGTGAGGATAATCTCCTCATCATATAGATTATTCCCACAAAAATCAGCACTTTCTGAAATTTTTAACCCCATCAAATCTGGTTTTTTAAGTTAACGATAAAAATAGACGGTTCATAATTCTTCAATTTGTAAATCGATTTACGAATCTCGGAATGCTTTGAATTTTTGGAAGATGATCTCCTCACCATAGAGACCATCCTCGCCAAAAATCATCCCATTTCAAAACTTCTAATTTATACATTGGCATGCGCCAATTTTCGTTGTAAAAAATATTGTCCCCTGACCCATATATATAGGGTCGGGCTCAAGGGACCCCCATTTCTGACCCCCATCTTGGCGTACCCACGTAGAAGATGAATCAATGGCTGATTTTTGATGGGGATGATAACCTCGCCATATGGATCACCCCAACAAAAAATCAGCCCATTCTGAAATTTCTAACCCCATCAAATGTGGTTTTAAAGTTACAGGGTAAAAATCGACGGTCCATAATGCTTCAGCTTCTAAACCAGTCTATGAATATCAGAATGATTTGAATTTTTGGGAGGATGATCTCCTCACCAAAAATCAGCCATTGATTCATCTTCTACGTGGGCAAGCCAAGATGGGGGTCAAAAAAGGGGGTCAGAAATGGGGGTCCCTTGAGCCCGAATATATATGTGTGTGTGTGGGGGTGTCTGTTTTAATAATTTGACTCGCACCTTGATCCATCATATATAAAAGGGTCCCATATGCTTATCTGAATTGTTATGTGGCGGGCTCGTCCTGAGCTTGATTGATGTATCAAGCATCCATTTAGCTCTTTGATCTTATGGAAGCTCCATGACCAGGCTGCAGATTAGTATTTGGATTGGACGGCGGAAGTTGATTGCCAAACTTGTGGATGTAGAGATTCTTACAATGAGGCTTTACTTGTTGCTAATTGGGCCATTAGTGTTGCTCTTATCCATTTCGCTTTTAGGATGGAATCACATGCTTACTTCTTTCTAATTGGCCCATTAGTGTTGCTCTTATCCCCTTTGCTTTTAGGATAGGACCACATCCAGGTGTTGTGTAATTGCTTTCTTCGATCATCTTGAGTGGGACCCAATTTTACGAGTCATGATCGATCTCAGACCAAAGTGTAGTTAGGCGTCTAAATTTGGCCCACAGGGCCTGGATGGCCACGGACCGGGCTAAAATCTTAAGCCCGGCCTGTGGGCCGTTATGACTTGCTCTACGCCGGCCGAACTATGGTGATCTGCTGTAACCAAAGCAACAGCAAATGATTGAACGATACAGGAAATGGATACAATATTGATGCAGTGTTGTAAGACCCGGATCCGAAAGGATCGTTGAATTGGTGAAATTGGCGAACCGGACCCCAAAAGGCGTCCTAGTTAATATTGACCTTGAAACTTAAAACTCAATTTACATTTTACACCTTTACATGGGTCGGGTTCCATTGACGGATCTAAAATGACAGGTATATGTACAGGGACACAATATAAGCCATGTGGCATACTGTTACAGGACTTTGACCGTATGGATGTTTTTCCTATCCTATGATGGACCTAAAAACCAAAAAACAGCCTGATTAGTGATTTATAGGCTTTGGATTGGACTTATTTTCATGGGCGGTCTCAACTGTGGGAATTTGAGCAGTATTTGAGGTACAAAGATGCAAAACTTATAAATAGGCTAAGGCTCAGGGGACCTCCTTTATCTTACACCTCTTGCGAGTCGTGTGCTCGGTTGTGGATTCCAAGAATCCAACAGTGGTTGATAGTGCTGAGCTGGCATTCACTTTTTGCCAGCGCTCAACTACCATTGGATTCATGTAATCGATTGTAGGGCCTACATTGAAGTGAGTTAAGGGGTGATTTTGCATTTGACATGGTTAGAAGTTGAGAAAACACTGAATTTTTTTTTTTTGCAAGGATGAATTCTATGGTGACGAGATTGTCCTCACAAAAAATCATCCCTTAACTCATCCCAATATGGGCCCCACCACGACCATGTGTAATTTTTTAAGTCCTCAATAAATAAAACGGAAAATTTCATAAAAGAAAATGAATTTAAATGTATTTGCAAAAACAAAACAAATTTTTGACATTTGCAAAAAAAAGTAACTAAACCCCCTTTGAAAGGGCATTTCTGTCTAACAAAATTAAAAGGCTGACAATTCTGCCGACAACTGTGCCCGGTAAAAAAGGCTGACTAACGTCTTTTTAAAGGGCTTCTGTACCTGATAGACACCCTTTAAAAGGGCCTTTGACTATAGAGGCATAAAACTTGTGTCACAATACGAGCCACGTGGCACACTCTTAGTGGGTGTTGACCGTATGGATGTTTGGCCACTCACTAGGTGGACCTACACACCAAAAATAAACATCAACAGTGATTTATAAGCGTTGGATTGAAGTTATTTTCATGGGTTGATTTTAACCGTAGGAATTTGAGCATTATTTGAGTGCAAAGATCCAAAGGTTGTAAATTACTAATCAGGCTGATTTTCGGTTTGCAGGTCCACCTAGGGACTGGCCAAACATCCATACGGTCAGCGTCCACTAAGAGTGTGACATGTGGCTCGTATGGTGGCAGAAGTTTTATGCTCTATGGAAAACGCCCTTTTAAAGGGCATTTGTCAGCTTTTTTCAGCTTAAATTTTTGTCGGGCAGATACGCCCTTTAATTTATTTAGTTAGTTACTTTTTTCGCAAATGTCGAAATTTTTTTTTTTTTTTGCAAATACATTTAAATTTATTTTCTTTTATGAAATTTTCCGTAAATGAAATTGAAGTATTTTCTCAAACAAAATAGTAGAAGCAATCCTTATCGACTATCAAAAGTTGATCCAACGGTCATCAATTGTTTATTGTTGGCAGTGGGATATCCCCAGCCTACAAGTCTATAGGTACCCACCAATGATAGAGAAAGATCAAATGGCTGTAAGTTCACTAATAAAAAATTTTGATCATTGCATGACATACTTGAATTGTTGGGGGTTTTCTTTTCTTTTTTACATTTTTTTAGGCTTTCGTTGAACTGGAGAGGAATCTTGTTACAAGGAGGTAAAGGTGATATTTAATGGATAAAGTCCATCTCCTTCTCCAAGACTCAACTCAGCAGATGCCCCAGAGATAGATACATATACTCCATGCCTGGCCCATTTATTTTCTGGGCCTTAATGGAGCCTAAGTCCAGTCTCATTACTTGTTGGGCCTACAAGCCCATCTGTCTGGTCTGGTCCATTAACATCCCTATGTATATTGTTTACATCACACAATCAATCACTGCCGCGCTTACCTTTGCCCTTGCCCTTGCTGTCGTTTGTGATCTGCCGTAGCCCCTGCTATTATTGTCACAATCTCCGGCCACCTTCTTTATTGGATTTCAAAAATCTAAAAAGAGGCAAGGTTAGAATAGTTTTTCAAATTTTTTCTTTAATTTCTTCATTCCTTGTCACACTTATTGGCAGGCGAGTCATTGGGCAGTCAAGTTTATGATCACAATTTAACGACATTCTTCTAGGCAATCCCTACTTCGATAGTTACAAACTTTACCAAACTCATGATGATCCATGAGCTCAGTTAATTTGAGATGGAGTAAGAGTAATAAGAAAATGTTATACACCTATCCAGAGTTTTTAACATCCATTGGTAATCACACCCATTGGCATGGACAAAGAAAAGTCTTGCGGGACTTCAGACTTTGAAATCTCCCCACCCAAAGGGAAATTCTATTTGCACTCCACAAATTCCATAAGTACCCCATTTACGTGCTTTTTGGACGAAACTGCCCTTAAACCAAAAAACAAAACCCCCCCACCCCCTACTAGGCCCCACGATTGACCTGGCCGTAAGGACTATGTAGTCCACGGCCAGCCCAGCCGTAAGGCCTATTCAAGAGAGAGAGAGAGACGTACTTGTGGTGGTGGTGACGACGACGGCATCCTCCTTCTTATTCTTTATTTTTTTAGGGTGAGAGAGAGAGAGGTGGAGAGGGATCGAGGGACAAAGAGGGGTACTGGTTTTTTGGTCTTAAGGGCATTTTGGCCAAATAGCACCCAAATGGGGTGCTTATGGAATTTGTAGGTCCTTAACCCAACCCGCATTAAGCCCTTAGTAGTTAACAAGGGGGTACTTGTAAGACATTTTGGGAGGGCTGCCAATTTTTTCCCAGCATATATGGATTATGGACTAAATAGAATAGATTGGTTTCCAAAAAATACATGCAGGGCGAGGGACCCACATTTTATGGGTCCCATTAGGATATCTTAACTTCAAGCAAGTCCCATTAGGAATGATCCTAGCCATTGGATTCAACCACGTTTTTTGGATAGCAAACCCAACAGCTAGAAATCACCAATCAAGCTGATTTTCAGTATGCTTGACCTATAAATGGGCGGAATAAACATCCATGTGGTCAGTGGGCCCAAACAAATGAGCTATATAGGGCCACAATGCATCGACTACATCTAAAATTTTCCGAAATATATACATGTAAAAATAAATACGTGAACGTACAAATCAGGATAATGGACGTACATATCAGCAAGTGAGAATAGAATGTCTAGCTTTTTTTTTTCCTCGTCAAAAAGGGAGAAGGAATTCTTCAACTGGCATCACAAAATAGTAAAGCTGACGATATTTCTTTTCGGCTTTTTGGATATGGAGGAATACAAACAGTGACTCATCAGAAGGTCGACGTTTCCATTAATGTTTTCCATCTTTTTGGTTTGGGCCATGACACCCAAAATTCTACTTAATTACCAAAACAAATTGCCCAAATTAAGCTTACGCTTTTGGAATGAATTATATCATAATTTCCACGCAAAGTTCGTCTTAGCCCGTTGGGTGAGCTTTCGTTAGAACGATCCACTTTTTTTTTTTTTTTTTGTCGCCACGGCCATCAGCTTACCACCCTAAGGAGTCGAGCCTAGGGCTAGTTATTAGGTCGTCAGGTTTGCGACATTAATCCAACGGTTTGAACCCGTTAGAAGAATGGTTCATTACAGAAAATAATAAGACTTTTAGCGGCGCGGCGGCCACGGCCATTGTTGGAGGAGGAGGTCCATTGTCACACCATTCTATTCTAACTTTCTATATATGGTATTTGATTTGGATAATTTAATTTAATTTAATTAATATTGGTCTTATAGTTATTTCTTAGCCATTGAATGGAATCGATCAACGACGAAAAGGCGGCATGCGAAATATAATTAACAGCACTTTTATTAAAAAAAACAAAAGAGGAGAATACATGCAAACCATTAATAGAGGACTCTATAGATTATTTATATTAATGGGCTTTTTAATCTTGATATATGGCTCTGACCATGCTTATTCTTCTTCAAATAGTATCGTAGCGCCGTGGCGGGGGCGGCGTGCGAATACAAATTCGCTAAAGCCAGATAGCACCGGCGCGTTTGAGCAATGGGATGAGTTTGCTATTGAGGTGTAGCGCCATGACTTCGTTGGTGCCACCCACAAGCTCACCACCTATAAAAATGGCCGGTACGGATGGGCTACACCCTAGTCTCACGAGTACCCTTTCCATTTCCTTTCCTCTTGAGTCCTCAACGAGCTCATGAACTGCAGCATTGACCCCAAGGTCATGGAACAGACTCTTGATTGCATGGCACATGCAACAAGAGCTCTTACTGAAGATCACCACCGCCTTCTGCGACGCCAATCTGATCACTGTTCTCTCCATCGCGACGAACTTAAGAAAAAAAGAGCGATTGCCGTTAAATAGTGTACTTCGAACGCGTCGAGGCAATGTGATGGAGCTTCAGCTCCTAGGAGGACTTATTTATAGAGGCTAGTGAGGGTGGTGGATTGCTTTTTTTTTTTTAACAAGCAGAAGAAAAAGAGAATGTTCTTTTGATATTTCTGTGGGTGATGACCCTTGTCTCATTCGAACCGGAATATCTAACCTTACAAGGGGGAATGGATTTCTGGGAGCCCTATACTTTTGATCATATCCCTGATATAAGCCACGTGGCACACTTTTAGAGAATGCTGACCGTATATATGTTTGGCCAATCCCTAGGTGGACCTACAAAAAAAAAATCTGCCTGATTACTGATTTCAAACCTTTGTATATTTGTACCCCAAATGTAGGACAATAATGCTCAAATTCCTACGGTAAAAATCAACCCATGAAAATAATTCCAATCCAACGCCTAGAAATCACTACTCGGGCTGATTTTTGGTCTGTATGTCCATCTAGGGTTGGGCCAAACATCCATACGGTCAGAAATCTCTAAGAATATGCCGCGTGGATCATAATATGGTCGGTCAGAAACTTTGCTGACAGATTTCGGTCAGAGAAGTTCTACTCGTGTGATATACATCGGTGTCAGTAATTCGAGCTGGTTCGAGATGGTCTGCATTTATAGGTACAAAAGTAGGCGTGGGCTTAAATACTTAACACAGCAAATAGATGGGCCGAGCTTGGGCTCAACTTAAACCAAAAATTAGACCGAACCAAACTGCCTACCCGTTTTACTATTATTGGAATGGCGTGGGGCTAAATGGTGTGGGCCCGTAATAGGCCTAACCAAACTTGGACCTAGCTATTTATTTGCTGGGCTGTGCTTGGGCAGAGCTTTGTCCTGGCCCATTAACCTTTAAATATACAATTGTTGGAACCCACAAAAGAAAACTGTGACCTCTCTCTCTCTCTCTCATTTTCTACTATATGTATCTATCTCTGAAGCATCTGCTGAGTTGGAGTCTTGGAGAAGGAGATGGGCTTTATCCATTAGAGATCACCTTTTCCTTCTTGTAACAAGATTCCCCTCCAGTTCAACAAAATCCTAAAAAGAAGAAAAATTGAAAATTAATTAAACATGTCTGCCTGTGTGAAATGATCCGGGTCGGATAAAGATAGATCCAGATCGGACTTTAAACATGTTAACCCATATCCGATCCAAGTCACATGATCCAAATCTGAAACACGATCCATACGGAAAGCCCAGCCATGACACGTATAGATGTACGGGGTTTGATCCACTACAAATAGCTATTTTTATTTCTAATTGGGAGACAATCAGATCCAATTGCTCAAATCCGGACCCAACCTGTCATGACAGTCTAGATGTAGGAGCCGAACCTGACCTAGGCACAAAACGGTTCAAACCACCTGAATCCATATCCAATCCGTTCTACATTCATATCCTATCTTAAGAATCCAAACTCATAAAAAACAAATCGGAACTCATATATAGGCATGTTCGATCAAGAAGCCCATGATGAAAAATGTTCAAATCCAACAGCTAGATATCACCAATGGGCTGGTTTTTGGCTTGTCGATCTACCAAGGAATGGGCCAAATATTCATGGGTCAGTGGCCCGAAAGAATATGCATGACAATGTATTGCTACTGAAGTCTTCAGCCTGGGTTGGGCTCAGGGGACCCCCTTTTTTCTGACCCCTGTCGTGTTCGTGTGCTCGGCGTTGGATTCCAAGAATCCAACGGTGTTTGTCAGCACCAAGCTGGCATCACTTTTTCACTTTTTGGGCGCCGACAATCACCGTTGGATTTGTGAAATCCACGGCCAAGCGCCTGAACACCAAGAGTGGTCAGAAAAGGGGGGTCCTAAGAGCTTGAGCCTTCTGTTATAGGGTCACCTGTCATTGGACATTTAAAGTGTCAAACACCAATAAGATTGTGAAACATGGAATGAAAGTCACATACTACCTAAGGAAATCTGTCTCAATTTTGAAAAAAAGAAAACAAAAAAAGGAGAACCGATTGAAAACGTCTCCAGGTTTCTTACATATGCGTGGCGCATCTTTATTGGTGTTGGATGATTTTTGTGCCCAATTTCGTTGGACACCATTGTTTTAAAATTTGATCGAAATTTGTCAAATTTTGACTTGAATGATAAAATTGAAGTAGTAAAAATTCCACTAATTTTTCAAAATCTAGTCTTTTAGTATTGAAAATTACAAAAAATTGTGAAATTAATTCGTTTAATTCGAAGTAAACAGTAAAATTCGACTAATTTCACCGAGATTAACCTTTTTAGTAAAATAAATTGTAAAAAATTTTACCAATGTTTTGTCAAATATTCTCCAAACTTTTTTAAGTTGGCGAATCTTTACAAAATTTCTCTAAATTGAATTGAACTTCCCCGACTTAATTCCGAATTTTAACTGACCAAAGTTTAAGACGAAGTCAAAGCTTAAACCTTTGATGACCCTCAATTATCCTTATATTTATTATTTTATAAAAAATAAATTACCATTTACTTAATTATTTGTAGATTTTCATTTCGTAGTTGACTCAAAAAGTCCAATAATTTGCGGTTAGGATCGTCGTCGCTCCAATCCAATCCAATCCAATCCCTTTGATTGGCTATGGCTCAAGTTCCTAGCTTATATGGGTGACGTAGTTCGGCACAACTATTGAAGACATTCTTGTAAAAGGCCGTACATAAAAAAAGGTTACAAAATTTCAATTGATACAGAATGATTTCTAGAGAATCTGTGCCAGGTACAACGCACACTGAACTGGTCACCAATCGAATCTTGGATATGAATGCAACTCTTCAACTTTGATTGATAATAACGTCGTCACCCGCTTACGATAAAATCTAATTTGAGATCGAGCCAAAAAATGTCGCCGCGTATTGCTTGTCAAAAAAAAGAAAAAAAAAAAGGAGTTACCACGTGCTTAAGATGCTAGAAAATGATGTAAAGTATGTGGGCACATACACATTATCCACGATTTTTTTTTTAATTTTATTATAAACGATGTATATCCGTAAATACATGTTCGAGCTATAGCGTATCGTGTATGATATCCATGCGCGATGATCATCATGGTATCCAGGTCATACATAACTGATGATACCGATACTAGTGGCAGAGCTATGAAGGCACCTTGCCCACCCTCAACTTTAAAAGTTAAGGATTTTTTTTTTCTTTCAAAGTATCTTTTTGCCTACCCTTGAACAAAATCCTGGCTTCGCCCCTCACCAATGCCATTTGCTTCTACTAAACCAATTCCCATGGTCTGGCATGTAATTTAAGTGCCAATCTAAACAATCTGTTGCTTATGGGAAAAAAAAATTAAAGCAATAAGCGGGAATGTGTATTGTATTCTATAAAGTTCAGAGTCATGTTCATATGTCTAATTGCGTAGAGTCGTACATTGGCATGCACATACTCATCTTGTCATTACGACTACACAATAATGATAATCATTTGTTTTACGAACAAATTCTTATGTTATGTCAATATTGGGTTTTTCCAAATTCATCCAATGAATTGACAAGAGACTGATTTATTGAATAATTTGAAGTGTTCTCTGCCTTAACCCTAGAGAGTTCGTATGAAAAATAGAAAGATAATTTTTGGTAAAATTAAAGAAAGACAAAACTTAATTATATATTGTTTTATTATCTGTACACCTGAATTATCCATATGGATACACATTGTAAGGATGAATATGGAGAGATCGAGAGACACAACGGAATAAGGAGGACGTGAGGTGTGGGTGGGAGACGGAATATAAACTTTTTAAGATGTATGTGCAACATAAAGATCGAGGAATTCATTCACACATACCAATACTAGCATCACGGGCGGGCGAGGTACCCATCTGTTCATATCATTCTCTCTTATTCTTGAATAGATTGATTCCAATAGATAAAATTTGGTGGTGTGCGATTCTCCCTATTCACACCTACTTTGTTGTCACTTTCTTTGTCCCATAGAGCACACAATTTTCGATTCATATATGCTCGTCCTGTGCACAATTGTAGAATCCGACCGCCATATGTATTATGCGTGGTGGCATGGATGCTCAACATAGGGTATATGTGTGTGTACAAATTTTGGGGTTCAGTGCCTTTGCATCCGACCAGAGGTGGAGCCAGGAATTTGTTTAAGGGGCACAATATAATTAAAAGAAAATTGAAGGGGGCACAAAAATGTCAAAAACTAAAATAAGGGTAATTTTGAAAATAATTATTTTAAAGGATTTTCAAAGTTGAAGGGGGCGCGTGCCCCCCCTGCCCCCTCTTGGCTTTGTCCCTACATCCAACACATACCCTTAAAAATTAGCATTTTTAAAAACAATGGCCCCAGAGTTAAATGCTTTCACAACCGCGTCGAGGAGTCAGACTCAATCCAAATGGATTTCTAACCCTTAGCCAAATATACCGACGTTCCCCTCGAAATTCCTCTATTTAATATGTCTTCCGCAATTTAAAACCTTACTATTTTACTCAAGTGCATGTGCAAGAATAAAAAAATGTAGTAATTTTACTAAATCTCTTGGTTACTTTGAAGAAGCAAATGGAGATAACACCTTTTTATTAAAGCTGTTGATTTTTACCCAAATATTATAAAAAGGATGACCACGTGCTGGAGATGCTCTTAGATCTTGAAATAATGGTTTTTTTGCGGTGCTAATTTTAATGAGACACAAGTGTCACAATCAAGTAACCTATCATGGATAAATTGGGAATCCAAATAAATATAAAGGGAACACTCTTTTTTGAGTGTAACACTTTGATGACAGGTCCTGTCATCCAGGAGGGTGCAATATGAGCCACGTGGCACACTCTTAGAGGACTCTGACTGTATACGGATGTTTGGCCAATCCCTGGGTGGACCTACAAACCAAAAATCAACCCGATTAATGATTTCTAGGCGTTGGATTGAAATTATTTTCAAGGGTTGATTTCAACCAACCATGTGAATTTGAGCATTATTTGAGGTACAAAGATCCGAAGGTTTGAAATCACTAATCCAGCTGATTTTTGATTCGGGAGGTCCACCTAGGGATTGGAAAACATACATACGGTCCGAGTCCTCTAAGAACGTGCCACGTGGCTCATATTGTGCCCCGTCATCAAAGTTTTAGTTCTCTTTTTTTTTTTCTTTCTTCTTGTCGGGTTAAACATTGCAATCCACGTACGTACCCTCACCGACCTCTATAAATGTCATGCATGGGAGCTGAAGCTGCATCATAGCAAAGCCTTTTGTATATTCGCAGTAACTAAATTTGGAGCTCTCATTCTTCTTTTTCTTTAGTTCTTTTTTCATTGCGACGTATTGATCGCGATCGTTCTCTTTCTGTAGTTCGTCGCGATGGAGAGAGAGTGACCAGATTGACGTTGACGCAGAAGCCCGCGCGTGGTAATTTTCAGTAAGATCCAGCTCCTGTTGTATGTGCCATACAATCAAGAGTCTCTTCCATGACCTAATTGCATTGGCGCGTCGCGGTGCACGAGCTCGATGAAGACCCAAGAGTGATCAAGGTTTGTGGGTGGCACCAATGAGGTCATGGCGCTTCACCTCAGACGAGCCTGTACAAAGACATGTTCATACCAAGGTTTAAAGGGGACCGTTATAACGGTATAACGGACTCGGGGCGTTACCATTTTTTCCGTTAAAATGAAAAAAAAAAAACACTTGGGCAAAAATGGGAAAATAACGGGAAAAAATAGAAAAAATGGTGCTGAAATTCAAATTTTGAATTTCAAAATTTCAAAACTGGAAAATAACGAAAATAACGGCTGTTTTTTTTTCACAAAATTTTTCAGAAAATATCGGTCGTTATTTTCGTTATAACGGCCGTATTTTTCTGCACGTTTTAACGGTCCATAACGTAACGGGGTAGGTCCAAATCCGCTATAACAGCTGTTATTTTCGTTATAACGGCCGTTTTTTAAACCTTGGTTCACACATCTAATTGTCCATGATAACAATATCATTCTCTAACAACCAAGCTCATGCGTTATGCCAATCAAGGTTTAAAAGGGGCCGTTATAACGGACTGGGGGCATTACCGTTTTTTTTCCGTTATAACGAATTGTAACAACCAGGGGTAAAAATGGTAAATAATGGGAAATTAACGCAAAATAATGTGGCCGTAAGGAAAATAACGGAAATAATGGTGCTGAAATTCAAAACTCAAAATTTGAAATTCAAAAAACGGAAATAATTATAACGGCCGTTATTTTTAAAGCGTTTACTGGTACATAACATAAAAGGGGAGGTCCGAATCCGTTATAACGGCCGTCATTTTCGTTATAACGGCCATTTTTAAAACCAGGATGCCAATATCGTGGTCCCTCTAAATTCGTGGCTAAGAATCAACGACAAGACGAACAGTAATAAATTAAACTATCCAAATCAAATACCATAGAAAGTTGGATTTTATTCTGATGCAATCAAACACAGTCTCTTTCCATTGGATGCCGTTCACTGAGACAATGGTGCGATACAGCCGCATCGTTCTCTTGAAGGCTCACCCATCCCGTTTTAACGGGTTAAATGGGATCAACAGTGTGGTTAACGTCGTAAACCTTACGTCCTATATAAACTGCGATCAAGAGCTTGTAAAAAAAAAAAAAAAAAAACGGATCGTTCTCTTGAAGGCTCACCCAACAGGCTAAGACGAACTTTTTGCGTCGAACTTATGATATAATTCATACCAAAGCATATGCTTAATTTGGGATTTTTTTGGTAAGTAGATTTTTGGATGTCTTGGCCCAAACCATAAAGATGGACAACGATGGAAAAACGTACATCAACATTTTGATGACACTGTTGTATTCCTTCATATCCAAAAAGCCAAAAAGAAATGAGTGGCGATGTAACAAGTAGGGGTGTCAATGGGTTCGGTTCCTAAGGTGGCCAGAACCGGAACAATTGATTCGATTCCTTAGCGGTTTCGGTTCACAAAGTGATAGATCCAGAACCGGAACTGATTATGTATTTCTTTCGATTCCGGTTCCGGGTATAATGGGCCAAATCTTGGAATGTGAGAATTTTTACACTGTATTTATACATTGGTACCGGTTCGGTTCCGGTTCTTATCGGTTTCGGTTCTATATTAGACTATCAGGAACCGGAACCATTATTTTCGGTTCGGTTCCGGTTCCTAAAAATGTGGAACTAGAACCGGTGTTTACCGGTTCCGGTTAAATGGGTAAAATTGACACCCCTAGTAACAAGCTGTAACTTAGCACTATGTTACTCACCGCTGCCATCTGGGCTCATTGACCGCACGGATGTTTAGCCCACCCCTTGGTGAATATACACACAAAAAATTGACATAATTGGTAATCTTTAGTCATTAGAATTTAGTAATTTTTAACCTATTGAATTCGACCATTTTTTTTAGTACGTACTAAAACAAATGGCTAAAAATTATCAAACAAGCTAATTTTTGGTATGAATGTCTACCAAGGGGTGGGCTAACCATCCATGCTTTCGGTGGGCCCAGATGGTAACAGTGAGTAAAAAAAAATGGTGCTAGCTTACACTTTGGGAGCATAATGTCATGGACTAATTAGTTTGGACTGGACTGGACTGAACCCATTACAAGCCCGTAAGAAAGCCCATTTGCACATCATTTGTTACCATCTATGGTTTTGTAGAGTGTTACAAGAACCATCTAGCAAAGGAAGATTCTAGACCTTCTATTGAATGCATGTAAATAATTAATGTTGTATATAAAAAAAAGAAATATGTATAGATTTTTTAGCCGATCAATTGTCGTATTTGACACGATCATGATCATTGGTCTCGAGACATTAAGCCTATATAAAGGGGTTGGGACCCTCATTTATAACCATCCAGAGAGTTGAGTAAACAATACAAGTTTCTCATTCTCCCAAACTTTCTTGTGTGCTTTCTGAATGAGTATAGTGCACAGGGAAGTTGAGTCGTAAGTCACATAGGGAAAGGTTGACTTGAGTATTAAGGAGCACTACTTCAAGTGCTGCATGGTCACTAGTAAGGTTGAAGACTAAGTCTGTGACAATAAACTGCAATTTGTTACATTGCGACCCTAAACCCTAAACCCAAACGAAATGTCGCCAGCTTTACTATTTTGTGATGCCAGTTGAAGAGTTCCTTTTACTTTATCTAGAAGAAGAAAAAACTCTATTCTCAGTTGCAGATATGTACGCCCATTCAACTGATTTGTAACGACATTCACATATTTATGTTTACATGTATATATTTGTGGGTAATTTAAACAACAATATTACTGTTTTATACCTCATTATTCGTCATAAAAATAATGTTATAATGGTTTTCTAGGAATCTTAAGTAATGAAAATATCTATTTATACTATTACAAAAAATAGCAAATTGGAAAGATTAGAGCTTTCTAATAATTCCATTTTTACCCCAGGACACCACGACAACATGGGGGAACTTGTTCTAGTGGGGAGTATACACATCTACCACCTAACCAAGCGGGAACATGTATCTATCTATATAACAAAACACAGTGATTGTCTTATACCCCTCTTAATTATCTTATCTGGCTTCAACAAAGAGTGGTTGAGATCTATCAAATCCATCTTTTTACATGGATGTTCGGATCTCAGCGACTCAAATCCCTCTTTCACTGGCGATTTGATAGAAATAAACCATGTTTGTGGACAATCCGATCTCAGACAAACATCCATATTTGTCAGGGAGTCTACCATGGGCACGGGCCACCCACTATTATATTTATAACAAGTGACAATAGTTGTTTTATACACCCTCTTATCTTATCTAGCTTCAATAAAGAGTGATTGAGATCCACTATGCTTCATATCAATGACTGAGATTAACTCCCACCAGATTTTGACAAACACGTTGTCGGAGAGTGCCGTGGGCACTGGCCGGACCACCCACTAGTATTATAAAAAGTATGGAATCTTCCTCATACGTGTCTGAGAAGACATGTTCATATGTCTAGTGATCTAGATGCACATATCTGTCATTACAACTACACAATATATTGAATAATTTGAAGTGTTCTCTTCACTAATCCTAAAAGAATTTATATAGAGAATTATAATGATGAGAAATAAATATAATGTCGGTACAGCTGCTCGTTTATATGGGTATGAAGATAAATAGGGAGAGATGAAGCTAGCGACAGAAAGGAACAAGGAGATGTGAGGTGTGGGTGGGAGATGGAATATAAACTTTATAAGATGTATATGTAACAAAAAGAGGAATCCACTTCACACATACCAATCCTAGCATCACAGGAGAGGTACATGTCTGTACATATATCATTCTCTTATTCTTGTGGAGATTGATTCCAATAGATAAATCTTGATCTTGTGTGATTCTCATCATTCCCATCCCTACTTTCTTCTCACTTTCTTTGTCCCATAGAGCTAGCACACAGTTTTCAATTCATATATGCTTGTCCTGTACACAATTGCGGAATCCGATCGCCACATGCATCATGCCATCTCGCGTGGTGGCATGCATGCGGATGCTCGACATAGGGTATATGTGTCTATTTGGGGTTTCATTTTTGCATCCGACACATACCCCTGAAAATTAAACATTGTTTTTTTTTTTCAGGGGTTTGTGTAGATGTAATGCACTGTTGCTAAAAACACGGGCGGCTCATAATTTAAGAGCCTCGCTCAAACAAGCCGTTGTGTCTCATAATCATTCCCAAGAGAAGGGAATTGAAGGACTTGTTAAAATATCTATTGTATGCATCCATGCATGCATGTACACACCCATGTTTGATCAGGCTGCATGTATGAACATGTATGCAAGGACACGTTCATACCAAGGTTTAAAAGGAGCCGTTATAAAGGTATAACGGACTGGGGCCGCTACTGTTTTTTCCGTTATAACGAATTATAATGCTCAGGGCCAAAACGGAATATAATGGAAAAAATGGTGCTGAAATTCAAAATTTTAAAACGAAAAAAAAAAAAAAAAAAAAAAAAAACGGAACATAATGGCCTTTTTTCACAAATTTTTCCAAAAAATAATGGTCGTTAGTTTTGTTATAATGGAAAAATAAACGGCTGTTATTTTTTTAGCGTTTTAACTGTATATAACATAAAAGGGGAGGTCCGATTCCGTTAAAACGGCTGTTATTTTCGTTATACCGGCCGTTTTTTAAACCATGATTCATACATCTACTTGTCTAGAAGCATACATTTGCATGTACATACTCATTTCTGTCATCACGACCACATGATAACGATATCATTCTCTAACAAGCAAGCTCATTCCTTGTAGGGTTTAGATATTGAAACAGAGTTTTTTGCAGTGCAAGTTAGTTATTTTTATTCCAGTTTTAATGAGATAAAGGGGTCACCATCAAGCTACCTATCATGGATAACTTTGGAATCCACAGAAATATCAATGGAACTTTCTCTTTTTTCTTCTTCTTCTTCAACAATATTGCAATCCACCACCCACACCAGCCTCTATAAAATGTCATATTGGGAGCTGAAGCTCCATATCACAGCAAACTCTTGTCCATTTCCATTTGCCAAATTTTGGAGTTCTCATTCTTCTATTTACTTCTTAATTTCACAGTAACTGCGACGTCTTACGTACTCTGCGTGTTCAAGTATTTATCGGCGATCGCAATGGAGAGAGTGACCAGATTGGCGTCGCAGAAGGCGGTGGTGATCTTCAGTAAGAGCTCATGTTGCATGTGCCATACAATCAAGAGTCTGTTCCATGACCTTGGGGTCAATGCTGCTGTTCACGAGCTCGATGAAGATACAAGAGGAAAGGAAATGGAAAGGGTGCTCTTGAGACTAGGGTGTAAACCAACCGTTCCGGCCATATATGTAGGTGGTGAGCTTGTGGGCGGTACCAATGAAGTCATGGCGCTTCACCTCAATGGCAAACTGATTCCATTGCTCAGACGAGCCGGTGCTATCTGGCTTTAGTGATGTTGGCACGCCGGCACTATGATACTATTTTAAGATCGAATAAGCTCGGTGCCCTCAGTTATTAGAGCTATATCAAGATTATTACTTAGTTAACTATAGAGTCTCTAATGGTGCATGTTTGATGTTTACGTAATAATATAGTTTTTTTTCTTACTGTTAATTAATTTCCCATATGCCGCGAGCGCGCGCACCCTATCGTTGTGGTTCGATTATTTTCAATAGCTACGAATCAACGACGACAAGACCAACATTAATTTAAATAAATTATCCAAATCAAATACCATTGGATGCCGTTCACTAAAACAGCGGTGCGCGCGCGCGATATATACGGCCGCATTTTCTCTTCTATATTTATTGTGTAATCTATAAGGATCATACATATTTTGATTTTCTAACCCCAAAACATATTATTTCCTTAAGTTTCTTGTAAGCAAAATGTCACCTTCATTGGGATCAACCGTGCGATTAATGGCGCAAACCTTACGCCCCCCTGCACCCAACAGGCCAAGATGAACTTTGCGGCGAAATTAATTATGATATAATTCAATCCAAAACATATGGTTAAATTGGGCAATATGTTTTGGTAATTAAGTAGATTTTTGGCTGTCTTGGGCCAAACAAAAAAAGATGGAAAATGATGGAAACGTCAACCTTTTGATGACACTGTTGAATTCCTCTATATCCAGAAAGAAATATCGTCAGCTTTGCTATTTTGTGATGCTATTTGTGTATTAGTCCTTCATGGAAAAAATTTAGATGCAGAGGATGAGTGGTAAATCTAGACCACTCATCTTGGGATTTTTTAAAACCCAACTTAACCGGGGTTAACCTATTAAATCTTTGTTAAATCTAATATTTATTAGTTCGTTTCCTTTCTGAAAAACAAACCATTAAAAACAAAAGTTTCTTTTAATGCTTTGAAAATCCTTCTCCTTTTCGGTCCCACGAGCTTCTTCTTTGCTAAGTGTAAGGTTATCGTTACACAAGAACACTAATTAACTTTAGCAGACTCGATCTATTCTTGTTTGAAGAGCACTTGCAACTCTGATAGAGAACCCCTGATGGCCTTCCTGGGCTAATGAGAGTTATGAATAGATCGATAAAAGAAAGAATTTCTGGTTGACGGTGAATCCAGGTCATTTTGTGATCGAAATAGGATCCAAATCTATTTTGGGTGTCTTTCGGTTTATCACAATTGAGATGTTGGAAGAATTAGTGCTTCTCTCAAAATTTCCCTCAGTTTTGACCCTTGGTTGTTCAGGAAAAAGGGTCCACAGAGGAAAAGGTGAGAAGTGCTTCCTTCAAGATGTGGCTTGACAGCAATGTCTAACAATTCACTTTAAGCCAAAGTTCTCAATTTCTCACATTTCAAAACTAGTCATATTTCTTAGCCTCTAGTCCAGCACACTTCGACTTTATTCTTGTTCAGGTGATGGATAAACTAGACAAGGATTTGATAAAAAAAAATTTCGGCCCAGCATGGTCCCATGATAAATTGACAAGCTAGATCTATGCTCTCTTTCTATTAACATATTTTGCCACTTCACGGTTTCATGGTGAGAAGTGTACGTTCAGATCATAGTATTACAATGTCAAATTGAACCACGAGTCTGATACGTTCCAATGCTAGAGTACTGGATCTAGTAACAGTGTTCTTAATTTGACTAGAGTGATTATGAAGTATGTGTACACAGGCACTTAGGCAATCAAGTTGCTATTTTTCTCATTGATAATTAGAAGCCTTTACCATACCACTTTGAGGCACTGTCTCGTGCATGAAACACAAGAGAATGCAACTAATCTTCATAGTCTCATTGCTTGTGAACTCTGATCTGGAACTAGAAGCCTTTACTCATGGAGGAATAGGGTAAAAGGATATATAAACTAAAGGAGAGGCCTTTGGAAAAATACAGTTGAGATAGGAATGTACAAACAACAAAGAAAGACAGCTGAGAGATCTAACTCTCTTCTAAGAGAAAAGAAATACAGGACATTACACTTAGGAAAGAAGTAGGTCCTGGGACGGGGGAGAAGAAAGATTTAAAAAGTATAGAAGGAAACTTTTGTTTTCAATGGTTTGTTTTTAAGAAAGGAAACAAACTAATAAATATTAGATTTAACAAAGATTTAATAGGTTAACCCCGGTTAAGTTGGGTTTTAAAAATCCCAAGATAAGTGGTCCAGATTTACCACTCATCATCTGCATCCAAAACCCTCTGCATCTAAATTTTTTCCTAAGTTCATGTACTATTTATGCTCACACGTACCCGATGCAAGGTTTAAAAAACGGCCGTTATAACGGATTCGGACCTACCCTTTACATTATGGACCGTTAAAATGCCTAAAATATAACAACCGTTATAACGAAAATAACGACCATTATTTTCTGAAAACTTTTGTGAAAAAAATGACCGTTATTTTCGTTATTTTCCATTTTTGAAAATTTGAATTTCAGCGCCATTTTTTTCCATTTTTTCGTGTTATTTCCCGTTATATTCCATTTTTTTCCGTTTTTGCCCCTGAGCATTTTTTTCGTTATAACAGAAGAAAGGGTAACGACCCCAGTCCGTTATAACGGTCCCCTTTAAACCTTGACCCAATGCTCAACATCTAAGGCATCATCATATCTGCTCTATGATAGTGCAAGCTTCTTACGCCTGGGAAGCAGGGTGCACTGGGTAGAGCCCCGAGGAGACATTACGCTTTTATATCAAATAATGGATAATCTACGGAGATTTGTTTTCTCTCTCGAACTACAATCAGGCTCGTCATTGCTTGCACTGTAAGATCACTTCTTCTGTTTTGGTTGCAGAAGTTGTCGACGCTTCCTATTAATGTTATTTAGAATTGCAATCGTATGCTAAAGAGCATCACGGTGGAAATGATGGTGGTCATGGAAAGGAACCATTTGCCACTGCAACCTCATATAGAAGACATTAATGTTTTCAGGTATTGTTTGAGTTAAGTTCTTACTTTATATTTTTGTTTAATTTGTGTATTAGCCTCTCTGTTTTGAAACCCTAGAAGCATTTATTTACCGACAATCCATCTGATCAATAGCCCTTTTGCTATTTTCTAGTGGGTCCTAGTCAAATGACTGGCCGAATGCAATGTTTTCATACCCGGACCGGCCATTGAACTGATCAAGGGACTGGGTCACCGGTTCAACCGCCAGGTCGACTGGGTCAACCCGCCACATGGCAACTCTTTGGGGCCCACTGGCCCATGAATGTTTTGCCCATTCCATGATGGACCACCCTGGGTCACTGGTTCAACCCGTGTCCGGGTCATCCGTATAATTGGTTCAACCAGCCGGGTCGAGTGGGTTACAAGAATTAGAACTGTTTTTTCATATAAAAAAGGCCTCATAAGGAGTTTTCGCCTTATGCCTCAATTTGCATCGAGCCTGCAGCCGGCTGTATCGTTAAATTGAGTTTGGATCACCCAACTTCGTGTGTACATTTTTTAGTTGCTGAATGGGTTAAGTTAATTTCCTAATCACTAAGAGTGCTTGGCTAATCACTTTTTGCATTTTGGGCTTCTCTAGGGCACCACATCAAACACTTCATATGTTGTTATAAGAAGGGGCTGAGATCCACCGTCCGGGTGGGGGATAAGATCTTGGCCCTTTTCTATTGAAGCCTATAAGAGGGGGTATAGGTGGGGAGGCAACCATTGTCACTTGTTATATAGACTAGTGAGTGGCTAGTGGCCATGGCTATCCCCGACAAAGCATTTGCCAAAATCGGGTGTGATTGGCTGAGATCCACCGTCCAGTTGGGGGATAAGATCTCGGCCCTTCTTTATTGAAGCCTATAAGAGGGGGAGACAACTGAACTCTCATATAAAAGAACCATTCTTTAGACCCGAACAAGAAGAGAAGGTAAGTTTCCTACTCCACTTATTTTTTGATGATTAATTGTTAGGTTGTCAGCTAGTGGGAAGGATTTGGTCCTAAGACTTTGATTTTGTTTGAAGTTTGAATAGTTATGTTTTGGTTTTGAACTATTAGATGTGGCACTAAGGGGGCGTTTGGCAACACAAAATTAAATAAGTTAACTTATTGACTTTTATAAGTCAAAAAGTTAGTTTGGATGTGTTTCATATTTTAACTTTTGAAAAGTTAAAAACCAACTTAACTTAAAACTCAAGTTAATTTTTTTAGCTTTTAACTTCTAAGAGAAATTACTTCTAAAAAATTAGAAGGCCTCCCGACACTTTTAATTTCTCTGACTTTTTGGAGGTAAAAAATCAACTAGTGCTTTTACTTCTCGTTCCCAAACCCCCCCAAAGTCATGTCAAGGCCTTGGCTGTGCAGATTGCGTCTTTGGTGGCAAAGCCATTGGTAATGGTTTGAAGAAAACTCACGCACATGGTCGAGCTGTAAGGGCCAATTCCTGCACCAGAAGCCAATGCAGAGCTTCAAGCCAATCTTGATGTATGTCAGATAAGCCAGAGGTTACGGCCGTCCATGTATACATGTTCGCCGTTAGAAAACATGCCAACGCCACAACTTTTTCTGGACTTTTAGCGACTGCCAGTTAAGGGGTGGCCGTCGCTAATACCGTTAGAGACCAACATTTTAGTGATGCTCAGCGTGGCTGTCGTGGAAACAAATAGCGACGGTTTTTCCTGTATAGAGACTGTTTTTCCTAATAAACAAATGCTTATAAATCACTAATCAAGCTGGTTTTTTGTACGTAGGTCCACCTAGAGATGGTCCAAATATCCATATATATGGTCAGTGGCCTCTAATACTATGCCACGTGGCTCATAATATGGTCCGCCTCAAAGATCTTATTAAACAAGCCTTTGCTTAGGGAAAAAAAAGGTCAGTGTCCCGAAGGGCCGGTTAACATATCTATTGTATGTGTCCATGCATGTATAATCATGGTGCATGCATGTATGCGTAAGAGTCAATCTATAAGGTTTCTATTTTTTTTTTTTTTTTGATAGGCAGTGGGTGGGCTGGACAGCAAGACCAATGCGGCGGCTAGAATCCGCTAGGTGGCAGATTGCGACCCCGCATGGCACCACTACAGTACACGTAGGATAATAATAATCATTTAATTTGTTAACAAGCAAGCAAGCTCTTGCTTTATGTCAATATCGGGGTCCGCTAAATTCACCAAATAAAAAGGTTTCTATCCATGATATTATCATCCATCCATGAATTATCATGCATACATAGCATGATATTGAGGAAATCGGTTTTGAGGTATGAATGGGATAGGGAATATAAACTTACTTTAAAGGAATTCACACACCAATCCTAGCATATCACAAGCAAGGTACATGTCGGTACATATCGTTCTCATGAGGAGATTAATCGATTCCGATATGCGGTGGAGATAAATTTTGTTCTGTGATCGATTCTCCTTGTTCGTACGCACCTACTTTGCTGTCGTTCTCTTTGTCCAATATAGCACGGTGTTTTCGATTCATATATGCTTGTCCTGTGCGCAATGAGAGATTCCGATCGCCACATGCATTGTGCACTATCCCACGTTTTTTTGCTTGATCTCGTCGAACCCACTCACATTCTTAGGGTGTAGTCGCTTTATCGGCATTGCTAAAAGAAAAAAAAAGGATAAATGGTCATGTTGAATGGTGGGTCTGGACGATCTTGGTACGTATATATATGCCGCGTGCAGGATAATGGTCGATCCGACTTGATCTAAGTTGGTGTTGATTGAGAAGGACATGCATATATGCGATTGAGAGAGGAATTTCTGGTTTTCTTTTTCAAAATATAAAGAGAAATCGATGATCTTACAATGGGCATCACATATTTGAAAAGCTGAGGATTCTGCTTTTTGCCTTTTTGGATATGGGGGAATGTAACATGACCTAAAGAAAAGTGAAATCCCCATGGGATTAAGGACTATAGATATGTGGTTGTTGGGTTAGAATATTTTTATTACAGGTATATATGGTCATGATATTCTGACAAGGATTTTACGCAGCGCTCTATAGGGCCATTGTCTAGTATTTTAGCTAAGTACATTACGAGTGAGTATGGTGATTCTTGGCTTTCATGTTGAACTAGAGTGTGTGTTTTGAAAATCGACCTTTCACGAATTAACAAAAAAATAATCTATCACAAAGACAACAAAATTTATGTGGTTCAACAGTGTGCCTATGTCCATATAAGTAAGAAGAGCTCTTTCAATATCTCTAAATAATTTGGGTTACAATAGTTTCCTTTCTCTCTCTCTCTCTCTCTCTCTCTCAACGAACAAGTACAACCCTAATGTCTCTTTAGAGATATATAATCTCCGCTACAAGGAAATACCCAAATTGCCCCTAATACAAGTTGTACCCAAACATGCGAACTGTACAGACTAGTACAAACGTCATTAAATCTGGTGACCCTGTGGCTTAATTAATAGTATAATTCCTACAGAACAGTACTTCCTGCAGAATACAAGACACCTGACCCAATAACGTGATTTTGATCAAACCACTATTTAGGTCGAGTATATATACTTAGCATAAAATCTAAAATATTCTCCACTGGACATCATTAAAACACCACATGACCAGTATGGCATTTGATTTGGACATTCACATTCATGTTCATCTGGACCTTGATTTTTTTTTAGTCCAAATGTGGTAATTTGAGAGAAACAAACTTAATAATTAATACTATTATTCCAATTTTATTTATCACACTTACCCAATTAATTCACTTGCCACCAAGGTTTAACAAATGTATGAAACACAAGGAGACATAGACTAGGCTTCATTAGCAAAAGAAAAGGGGAATACATGCATAAGCTAATCAAAAGTTGTGGTACTTGCTACAATAAAAGGCTCCATGGGTTCTAGTACTACTAGTTACAATAAAAAGCTATGTGGGTTGTAAGTGCTTAGCAAAGCTTATTCTTCTAATATGGTATCAGAGCGAGCTTTAATTTAGGATAATGTCTGATATGGTTTGAGCATTGGAATTAGAGAGCCGCTGAGGTGGTGCGACATGACCTCATTAGTTGATCCCACCAGCTTACCACCAATAAACACAGCAGGTACGGGTGTGTTACACCCCATCCTTAAGAGCGCCTTCTCCATTTCCCTTCCTTCTGGGTCCTTGTCAACTTCGTGAATCGTGGGATTCACCCCAAGTTCATGGAATAGAATCTTGACGGCGTAGCACATGCAACATGAGCTCTTAGTGAAGATCACCACCCCTCCTTTCTCCGTCGCTAATCTTGTAACTGCCTCCATTTTAAGTTCTAATATGGTATCAGAGCGATTATGGTTGTTTGTTGAATCGGCTTACTAATGTAACAAAGAAGGAAGAGCTCTAAATTAATTGGAAAAACTGGTGAATCATCTTAAGTTCAAATGGAATCTCAAACCAATCGAATCGAATTCAAGGCCGAATTACGATCCGATGGTCAAGAATTTTGAGATTTGTATGAAAACTATCAGAAAAGAAAATGGGGAGGAGGAAAATTAACCTGATTTTGAAGCTTCAGGCTCAGGCTGTGAGAAGCTTGAGGTCTCAGAACAACTCATTTATAGAGACAGTTGAGTGTGGACTGCAGTTGAGTGTGGGTTGCTTTCTTTAAGCAGGAGCTTTCAAAAGAGAATGTGCTTTAGATAGACACTTGTGTTTCAATATACACTGAACAAGTTGCACATATACTTTTGGATAATGCTACCCCATGCACCCATAGCCAAACAAAAAAATGTGCTGTTTGAGGTCATTGACCGTTGGATTCAAGAGATCTACGGTCCACGAGGCAACAACTATTGGTTTCTACAACCTAGAAGTTCAATGCTAAACATTGACCTGATCGAATGACCTTAACCATCCAATAAATAGACTACTTTCTTCTCCCTTTTTTCTTTCTAGACTCTTCATCATGCATATTATTACGATCATCGTTCCAGAAGCACGGGATGCGTTGAGTGTTTACAGTCTTCAAAATTGAGGTGGGTCCATTGAACGTTATGTACCGACGTGGACAAGTTGATAGTGTTCAAAAGGTTTAAAAAGGGCCGTTATAACGGGATAACGGAGTGGGGCATTACTATTTTTTTCCATTATAACGAATTGTAACGCTGAGAGGCAAAAACGGAAAATAACAGAAAATTACAAGAAAAAATGGCGCTGGAATTCAAATTTTGAAATTTGAAATTCAGAATTTCAATAATGGAAATAAGGGCCATTTTTTCACAAAATTTTCAAGAAAATATTTAACGGTACATAACATAATGGGGAGGTCTGAATCCGATATAACGACCGTTATTTTCGTTATGACAGCCGTTATTTTCGTTATAACGGCCGATTACCCATTGGGAAAGTGTTTATTATTGCTTTTATAGATACCGTCCATGAGAATACAACAAAAGCAGAATTTCAGAAAGGGTGGTTATTATTTCTCATCATCTTCTCCGAATTCCCAATCAAGATAGATTGCAATATCTGCGAAGAAAATAGCTTTCGGTGGTGTGATTCTCTGTGTCGCAACCCACCTGCATGTGCCCTCGCTTTCTTCTTTTTACCTGGCACGTGGGTTTCTGTTCATATATGCTAGTCTCTCTATACAATGGAGGAATCTTGTGGCTGTTTCACGTGTGTGTGGACTTGTCTGCGAAACACCCATATACGCCAAGGATTTAAATTTCGATTTCGACTAGGTTTCGGCTCAGGTCGAACAGAAATTTCGGATGAAAATTTTAAATCTTCGGTAATATTATATAAAATCCCGTGTTTGATTGCATAGAAAATTTTCTCGAGAAAATACGTATGGGAAATGACACATATTTCAATCATGTGAGAAAATAAAGGCCTATTTTCAAGTGGAAATTAATGAATTCTCATCTATCTGGATGGGAAATGAATTCCGGGCTTAATAGGGAAAATTATCCAGATTTAAATGGATTGGTAGGGAAAATTATTCAGATTTAAAACGCCTATCTAACAATGGACAGTTGTGTTTTCCCAAGGAAAATGCAATTTTCCCACTTGGCAATCAAAAACGCCCTTATTTATAAGAATAAAACCTAATACTTTCTCTCTCTACAATCTCTTTGAGATAAAGAAATCTTAGGACATGTTTGATTACCAAGTGGGAAAATTGTATTTTCCTTAGGAAAACACAACTGTCCATTGTTAGATAGCCAGTATAAATCTGTATAATTTTCCTTAACAAGTCATTTAAATCTGGATAATTTTTCCTACTAATCCCGGAATTCATTTCCCATCTAGATAGGTGAGAATTCATTTCCACCTGAAAATACACCTTTATTTTCTCACATGATTGAAATATGTGTTCTCAGTTGCAATCAATCAGCCATTTAAGGCATATCCCGGATGTATTTTCTCAGGAAAAATTTCCATGCAATCAAACACGGCCTTAAATGAAATTGTAATCTGAAATTTCATAATTTATTATATTTCGGTTTCGGTAGAGCCAGAAAACTGAAATTTCGGCCATTTCGATGAAATTCAAAATCCTGTACGCACACATGTTTTATATAGTCCAGATGAGGCATAATGGTGGGTGCCACTGTTACCCGCTCAGCGACACCGAGCACAATGTAGTAGATGTCCTGATGATGACTCCTCATAATTATGCATACAATGGGTATGTGCACCACCATGCATACATGAAACTTTCAAGCAGCATGGGAGAAATGTTTTTTCTAGACAAAGCAGCATGGGAGCTCACCAATAGGAAAAGCTAACCATTTTCCTTTTTAAGGGTTTTTGGATATGGAGGAATACAAGAAGGCCATGAAAAAGTTAAGAAGTATCACTCTTTTTTCTCCCTTTTTAAGTGATGGAAGGCAATGCAAATATCTACTTAACTAAAATTGGCCAATTTAGTCATGATTAATTAAAGATAATATTTTTTGAATTCGTGGGCTCGGAACGTTGTTAACCATTAAAATCGACCGAGCAATTATCATATGGTATGTAGAGTGATAGGTCTTAGATTCATAACCCGTTGACGCCGGAGTTATTGATCTCATTAAAAGATGCCTTACCCAATGGCAACACACAAAAAAAAATGTTAAGTCACGCACAATCCGACATACCCCGTTATGAATAAAGATTAAGGTATATATAATCATTATTCTATATTTCTAAGGGCAATACCAATGCAAAAATGGCGTGGATTAAAAAAAAATATGTTATTAATGGATGGATATTTACTTTGATTGCTAAAATAATATACAGTTTTAGGGTCCCCATTACTAAATTGCGCCAAAAACGTTGCATCGGACATATGAATTTCATGTCGAATCACTATCCGATCATCGATTGAAACGCATCGAAAGGTGGTGCAATGGTGGAAACCTTTATTTTAGGGTATTTTGGTGTCATATGAGGGTATTTAGCATCCTAATTACTTGATTTAGACATTTAAATTAATTTAAGTCTTGTCATCCAATAGAATCCCAAAAAGACTACAAAGGCCTCACAAGATGTAACAACACTAACACAATTAAGTGTGACTTTATAAACAAAAGACAGCTTTTATTATTACAATTAGTAACATTAAATACTCTATAAACTATTTTTCATTATGTGCCTCTCCTTACATAATGTAGTCACCAAATCCGAAAAAAAAAAAGTCGGGCTCGAGTGAATGCCAATTCAGCTAGCGCTATCAAACCACCGTTGGATTCTCGAAATTCACGGCCCCAGGACTCCCGAGAGGGATCAGAAAAAGGGGGTCCTGATGATCATAGCCTGAGCCATAAAACAAAGTTCTTAAGAAAATTGATTTTTTAGGTTATTAATTAAAGCCAAATAGCTCCAGCTTCTTTGAGCATTGGAACCAGAGATCCTTTGAGATGGAGAGACATGACAGTGTTGGTTGAGTCTACCAACCGACCTCCTATGAACACAGCAGGCACAGAGGGGCTGAACCCTAGCTTGAGGAGTGCTCTCTCCATATCCTTTCCTCTAGGATCCTCATCGAGCTCATGAATTGCAGGGCTCACCCCAAGTTCATAGAAAAGTCTCTTGATTGCATGACACATGCAACATGAACTCTTACTAAAGATCACCACCGCTTTCTGCGACGCCAATTTTGTTACTCGGTCCATTCCCGCCGCCACAACCGATAAAAGTTCAAGAAATGCAGATCAGATTGAAGGAAACACTAGCAATGCAGTTGCTTAAGGAAATTGAAATTGCGAAAAAAAAAAAAAAAAGATAATCGAAACCAGGTCGAAGCTAGCCGCGCGCGATCGATAAAATACTAGGATTTCGATTCGAAAGTTCGAAATTTGAGCTGTGATGAACATGAGCTCCTACCACCCTTTATTTATATACAGGCGTGTAGGGTGGTGGGATTCATGCTTTAATCCAAAATATTAAAAAGAAAATTAATGTTCCTTTAGATATTTGGGTGGATGCCAAGAATACTTCTGATCATTTGGTTGATATATTATGACCCTGTGAAGTACTGTCCTCCTTAGATCCACATCGTTCGATCTATTGTTATCGGGATTTGTGTCATAGATCCAATGGTATGGATCTAAGGACGACCGTATTCCTATAGCATGACGATATTTCAAACACTACTGATTCCTTGGATCCTCCACATGCCAAAATTAACAAGTGGCAAGCTCTCGAGAGCTCGATGACCCTATGGTTCTACGTAGGGCCAATTCTTCGGTGGCTCCCACGAAAAAATCAGCCCAATTAGTGATTTATAGCCGATGGATTCGAGCATATTTTCATCATGGGCTTGGAGCCCAACGTTATCCACCCATTCGAGCATATTGATGAAATATCAAAATCTATATCCATAAACTCATCATCTATGCCTTATCTCAAATATTTAGGGTCGACAACATGAATTCTATTTTGTCATTTGACTCTATTCTATTTTGTCATTTGACTCTATTTAGATTTGTCTCATGTCAAAGCATATGTCGCTGTTTAGCCGGAAATTTGCCACGTGCTAGTCATGAGCTTGAAAGGCCGGTATACGTGGACATGATGACATGTATGTATGCACACATGTAATAGTCTATAGATTGTGGGCCCAATTGGTTATTACTGATGACATACCGATGGGATCGGGGGACAAAAATTTTGACAACAAAAAATTGGCGATGGCAAGGACGGGCTCAATGCATGGTTGGATTGTCAAACATGATCTCCATGTGGGCCCCACCACCGGGTGTAAGAAATGCAGCTGGTCATCTGTCTATTTGATTGATAACATCATAAACTAGACATGGCTCATAAGAAGAATATTTAGAATGGATATTATGGATGGACGAAGAATGAAATACACATACATGCATGGATATTGACCATGCATGTAGATGAATGGTTGGAGAGTGAAAAAAAAGAGGTAGAAAAGGAAGAGTTGAAAGGGAGTTTGAGGAGTCATGGAGCCAATGACAGCACACAAGATGAGCCACGTGGTACACTCT
This sequence comes from Euptelea pleiosperma, assembly GCA_035048495.1. Lineage (NCBI taxonomy): Eukaryota > Viridiplantae > Streptophyta > Magnoliopsida > Ranunculales > Eupteleaceae > Euptelea > Euptelea pleiosperma. The sequence goes on along the minus strand of CM068551.1, from coordinate 27,340,616 downwards.
TAGAGGACTCTGACCGTATGGATGTTTAGCCAATCCTAGGTGGACATACAACCAAAAATCAGCTTGATCAGTGATTTCAAATCTTTGGATCTTTGTACCTCGAATAATGTTCAACAATGCTCAAATCCCCACGGTTATAATCAACTGACAAAAATAATTCCAATCCAACACCCTAGAAATCACTAATCGGGGTGATTTTTGGTTTGTAGGTCCACATATGGATTGACCAAACATCCATAAGGTCAGAGTCCTCTAAGAGTGCGCCACGTGGCTCATATTGCCTGTCATCAAAGTCTTAGTCGAGTGTGAGTGGGGGATGGAGAATGTCAACTTTACAGGTAGAGATATGTACGAGAAAAAGATAGATTGACACGCGAATGATGGCATCGCAGGTACAGTACTGGTCGGTACAAATTAATCTCTTATTCCTCATCTCTCTTCCCTACCAATCCCTAAAGAAACGATTCTTTTACAAAGTGCCCCATAAAAGTAAAAATTCCCCCTACAACGTGTCTTTTTTTTACTAAACGTTGGACACGTATTAACCACCTGGCCTCTCTCTCTCCTCTCACACCTCGAGTTTATTTTATATCAATATGCTTATTAAAAAATAAAAAAAAAGATATATCAGCTCACAGTGCACAGAATAAAGTGTACCAACACGTGGGCATATCAGATTCGAGATTCTGGTGGGGTTGGTCACCCATCACCTCTACTCGAGTCTCGTGACCAGCCATCTACTACTAGTTAAATAATTTAAAATTTATCCTCCAACAGTCTAAGCGGGTGAGATTTTTATTACCACTAGGTTACGTGGGATATTTCAAAAAAAAAATTATCATTTTATTATTATAGGTTTGATGACCAGGCATATAGGTAAAAATATCTGTTTCCAAAAATCTCGAATCCAACGTCTAAAAATCACCAATCAAGTTGATTTTTGTTGCATAGGTCTACCATGGAGTGGGTCAAACATTCATGGGTCAGTGGGCCTGAAAGAGTGTGCGAGGTATTTTTTGGCACGTGGAGGATTGAACTTTGAGCCTCACCCCGGAGAAGCAAATTTTTTTTCCCCAAACAGGTCCTCAAACAATCAGTTTCCAAGGTGCAACCGGCTGGTCCACGAGAGGTTTTAGGCATGAATAATTTGTATCGGGCCGGGTTTTGGTATGAGAAACCAAAACCCGGCCAGCCCAGTCCTAGCCCATTTACAGTTCTAGTAAGTAAGGGAAGGACTGCATAGGATTCGAACCCGAAACCTAGTCTTTCCAAGAGGGCCTCAAAAACCCTGATTAAACCCTAATACAGAAAAAACCAGTCCGTCTCTTCTGCAGAACAGAAGTAAAAATGGCTTCTCGACTTCTTAGTAATATTTACAGGAATACCCTACTCTCCTCCTCTTCCAGATCTCGTCAGCTCCGTCATCTATTTTCATTGCAGACACGTTCGATCTTCTCCACATCACCTCTCGACGGGTCTTGGGTGGACAAGATCAAAGGGGTCTTCACCGGCCAAAATACCCCTACCGAGACTCAAGTCACCTCCCAATCTTTCACGCTGCTTAGTAAGTACCATTCTCCTCCGGCGCAAGTTATCTCCGCCATACTTTGTAATTTTCATTTTATTTTTTGTAAATTTCGGTTTTTGACTGTTCAGCCATTTCATTTCCTTAGAATTGGCAGATTTTGTTCTTTCTTGAATTGGATATATAATTATTTTTTGGGGGGGTTTTCAGGATTTGCCGATGAGCTGAAGACTGCTAGAAAAGCGGGATCGTTCAAGAAATTTATAGTGGGTCGAAGCAGCGAGGCGACATTTGCTGATGCATTCGAGAAGCAAGAAGCCATAATTCGATATCTCGGAGCTTTCGATCCGACAGGGGAGGTACTATAATTAACAGAATCTGAGAAGAATCAAAACTACCTATACTATAGAACCAAATTATGAAACATTCTTAAAGAACAATCTCAATGAGAACCAAATTTGGTTTCTTGATTGATTGTTTGTAGAATCTCCAAAGCCGTCAGAAACAAGATGCGGCAAAACATTGTAATTGCACGATAGCGGAGGTTGAGAATGCGTTGGCGAAGTTCACTTGGGCTAAAGAAGCACAAAAGAAGATAGAAAAATTAAAGGAGGAAGGGAAACCAATGCCGAAGAGCTTGGCCGAGGTACTACTACTCCCACCCTTGCAGTTTTTTTAATGATTTCTATTACCAAATTAAGCTCTTTGGACAATGCAGGTTGTTGGCACCAATGAGATGGGGCCCCACCTAGTAGATCTCTTAGGAAAAAAGTAACACAATTGGATCATCACAACAATGTGATCTATACATTTTTTTTAGGATCACCAATCAGATTCTGTTGGGAACGTGCAATGAATGTGATAGATTTGGATGGTTATGGTCATTTGATCGCATGATTATTTACTTAGGTGTTTTCTTTGTGGACCCATCTAATGGTAGGTCCCAAATCCCAGCACTTAGGCCACTACACTGCATCAGACATTCTGACTCAGATTATTTATTTACCACCCATGTATGGGTGTATAATGTGGTGAATTAGATCTACAATTTCCTCACTCAAAGGCTTACTTGGACTCCAATTGTCCTCAAATCTAGTCACCGAGTTGAGTTTATTGAGACTGTACAGCATAGACCAGCCATAGTGATTCTGATGGAGTCATAGCTGCATCAAGTCTTAGTTGTTCTGAGCTAACCCGGATATCTGAAGATAAACGAAATGTGCCTGATTGAGTCTTTAACTCATCCATAATCTCAAATGAGGTTAACCTTTTTTAGGCCCAGTGAGGCATGTATATTATATTTATACTATATGTAATTATGATTTTCTCTAGAATTCCTTCCATACCTCGAAATGAGACTTTGAGTTTTTCCTTGGATATTCGTGGTTGTTGCTTCTCTGTCATTCGTATTATGATTGCTATCGTGTTTGTGTCGTAGGTGCAAAAGCTGATGGGCTCAACACCAATGGATCTTGCCAGGTCTAATTTAGCAAAGAGTGGACAAATAAGTAGGAATGCGCTCTGCCCATGTGGTTCCAAAAAGAGATACAAAAGGTTCGAAGCTCTGCTTTCTCGTTATATTTCAGCTGTTGGTCTATTGTAAGTCACCTCTTACAAAATACAATTCACATGCCTAGTATTTTGAGTGATGAAAAAAATGTAAGGGAAGCCAATCAGATAAACTTTACGGATGGTCTACAAATGGCATAATGGTTCATGTGGCACCTACCCACCCAGGAGATATCCTAAGCCAACAATCAACCTGATAGTATGATTGATTCTAACCATGTGACCTATCGAATTTTAACTGGGACCAATTTTGATAGTGGATTGCATCCATGCATACTGCTATGTAGTAGACCATCCTTAAGTACCCAAGGGTACCTTAGATTTCATCGCTAGCAAATTATCTGATGCTCTCGCAAGATGCCATGCATGACTGGATTGTTCGTATAATTTTAAATTTGTTCTAACTATGGTCTCCATACATGCCTATCATCCTTACCCTGCCTTACCAGGGAATCGATGTGATAGCAATTGGTTATTGATCTTTATTTGTGCTTGGAAACTTCGGAAATTCATGTTGGCTGGATGTTGGGTTTCCTCCAAGTATCCATCAGCAATTGTTGGTACAAGGGCCAGTTCTCAAGTTCATATTAACTTTTGGGGGCTTCATGGTTTTGAATCTTTTGGTTATCCTAACCTTAGCATTTGTTAAGGTAACAAAAGCTCTTGCGCAAGATACAGTACCTAGGTTGTTTCTGTGGCTTATCCACATAGACTTGTGCCTGAAGTATTATGTATTAGAATTTTGTCTCCCTTGGATGAAATTTGAAGGCCTTGGGACATTCAACTGCAAAAGTCTCAATGTTTGGATAGTGTTCCAGTTGTTGGACATGATTCCTTCTTTTTATGTTTCTTTCATCACGCGATCTTCCTTGCTTTCTCGATTAGGGGACCCTCCATGCTTTCTCAATTAAGTTTCTCTGGCTACTATAAAGCAGTGTTCTCCCATAGACTCACCCTATAATCATCCATAACACTTTTTTTTTTTATAAATGTAGAATTTGTAGATCAAGAAAAACAAGACAACAAAAAGGAGTCTAGAAGACCACTAGGTACAAAAAAGAAAGGGGGAAGGGCATACAAGGCTATTCCTCTCTATAAATAAGGGCCTCCAAGCAAAATACAAAATCTTCAAACCTCAATCCCCTACATTCTTTAAAAAGTTTAGACAAAAAGTCTTTCACAGATAAAATTATTTGGTGCACTCCCTCTTTGTTTCCAAAAATTCTAATGTTTTCTTTCCTTCCACAAGACCCACACCACTACAAAGGGGAGAATACTCCATAACCTCCTACTACACATGGAAACAACGTAAACCTCCCAACTACTGAAAGTGTCCGTCATTGATCTAGGCATCACCCACTAAGGTAAAAAAAAAATGTTCCAGACCTCTAGCACCATCACAATGGAGAAGAAGGTGATTCGCTGACTCCCCATTTACCTTGCACATGGAGTGAAAATCCACCATAGTTTCTCTCATCTAATCAGCTTGTCAATCGTCAAGATCTTTTCTAAAGCCGCACACTATACAAAAAATGTAACGTATGATGGGACTTTGGAACCCCATACTACTGTTGTCGGGAAGACATGAGACGATGATGTATTCTGTGACATATAAAGAGATTGAATAGAGCAGCCATCTCTATTACGAGGCCAAAATCGAATATCATCCGCTCATCGATCTATTGAAGAAACCATAACTCTGCCAAGTAAATTGGCAACTCGGTCCACCTCCCAGTCATTAAGATTACACCTAGACTCGGTCTTCCTTCTTATCCGACACACTGTATAGCAGGAGAAACTCTAGCTTGAGAGGCCCGTCCTTGCACCAACAATCATCCTAGAAACTGATCCAATCCCCTTTGCCCAACTTAAACCTCGCTTTATTGTTGAAAATCGAGACTACATTTGCGATTCCCCTCCAAATGTTGTATCCATAAGGTGATCATATCACGCCACTTTCCCACTCCAAAATTTTGACCACCCCATACCTTGCCACTATGACACAGCACCAAAGACTATCCAATTCTTCCCTGAAACACCATCGCCACTTACCTAATGGAGCCTCATTCCTGCATTTTAAATTCTTAACTCCAAGCATGCCCCTAGTTTTAGGAGAGCAAACCAATTCCCAACTCACAAGTAGATATTTTTTCCTATCACCACTATTATTCCATAGGAAGCTCTTGATCAATTCCTCCAACTTCTTCACCACCCCCATAGGCACAGCGATATGAGATAAAAAGTAGATTGGAAAAGATGATAAAGTACTTCTGATTAAGATCACTTTACCCCCTTTAACATGCCTTCCATGAGGTTGGCCTCCTTTCAGATCTTTCCAGCACTGGATCTATTGATCTATAAGTGGATCCCAAAGGAAGACCAAGGTACGTAGCCAAAAAGCATCCCACTCCTCATTCCAAAGCACTAGCTAAACCCGATATGTCCTCCACAATACATTCCCAACTCTAAAGACATTGCATTTCATTAGATTTATGCGCAATCCAGACACCGCTTCAAAGAAATACAACAAACCCCTCTCAAAAAAACGCAATTGGTTACTCGATGCCCCCAAAAATAGCAAAGTGTCGTCCGGGAATTGAAGATGCGAAATAGAGAGATCACCATCATCCACCTTAAAGCCTTCCAAAGCTGCCTTTGCGACTGCTTTATCCACCATCCTCTTAAGTGCATCAACTACAATTTTTTTTATCGGTCTTCAACAACAATGATGAAAAGAAAAGGAGAGAAAGGGTCTCCCTATGTCAGACCCCTCGAACTCTTAAAAGTAACTGGTCGGGGATTCGTTCAGCAATACGAAGAAAGTCATCGTTGATATGCATTTTATAATCCAATTTCTCCATTCAAACTGAATCCCATTCTACCTAAGTAGGTAATCTAAAAAGTCCCAGTTGACATGGTTGTACACCTTTTTCATGTCCACTTTGCACACTATCCCAGGCTTTACCAACCTTTTTTCTCAAATCGATGCATTCATTTGCATCAAGGACCTCATCAAGAATTTGCCTGCCCCTCACAAAAGCTCCTTGAGAAGGGGAAATAACCGAATCTAGCACCCTTAATTCAAAGGGTTACATATAATAGTACTTAGTTTGGATTCTAACATTTAAAAAAAAAAAAAATCTTGAATAATTGCTATGGTTGTAGTCATTGATGAATAGATGGATCTTCTTGGCTTCTTCTAACGCACTTTGGGGGGACATGGGTAAGCAAAAACCTAGCTATTAGTTGCCTGCTTGTTTGCTTTGTGAGATGCATAGAGCTCAAAAACTTTGAAAAATAGAGCATGCCCATTTTGTCAATTGCTTTACTTTATTCACTAATTTCTCTTGTTTTTTTGGTTATGAAGGTGCTGTGGGAAGGATTGAAGAGAAAAACAATTTGCAAACTTCAAATGTTGGGATGAGGTTCTGATGATGATGAAGAGACTTCAAATGTGCTCGGGCAGAAAATCTCCCAATTATTGTCAGTAGAAAAAGGAATGGATTTCAACCATTCGATATCCACCCGAAGTGAAGGAATTTGTTCCAAATTAAATCTCCCAATACTGATGGTCATTCATCTTCTAGTGTATTACAAATTCAAATTTGTTCCCTGGTCTCCCTGCACCGTTTAATCTCTCCTGTAATGCAGCTACTAATCATCAGGAATCTCCAACAGATTGCTTGACCGATAATATTGTAAAGGAATAAACGAGTAGATGGAGAGGAATAAACACAAAATGCCATATTTTGGTTCTAGTATGGTGCTCTGTAACCAGAAAGAGAACGATGGATATGAAAGTTCTAACTCTTATAGCAACACAGCGGATTTGCAGGGAATGGAACAGATCACAGAACCTTTGGTAGGTCCCACGTAGGACTGCGGCATGACCATACCCAACATCGGATGATTGAAACCATCTAATTGAAACTTTTTTTTGCCTGTTTGCCCCCATTTCTTCTTACTATCCAAATGATTGCTACAGATCAAATGGTTAGGATCCATGGATCATTCAAACTCGATTAATTTTTTGATTCATGGATCATCCTATGGAGTCTCTAAGAAGCATGCGGCATGAATGTTCATCCAAGCAGCATGATCCCGCTCCCAACTTTGATTAAGCCTGCTTATTGAAAAGGCGAACATCTCCAACCATAAATTAACTTCACTTCTCTAAAATAGGGTGGAAAACTTTAAAAATCATCTTCCACCCTACCCTAAAGTCCATCTTATTTTAAGGTAACTTCAAATCCTACCCTAAAGTTAGGGTGTGATTCTAAAATTTGTGAACCCCCCCCCCCCTTCTTCTTCTCTTCTAATGTTCTCCCTGTCTATTATATCACTTAATGCCATCTATGTCCCTCTTTCTGGACCTTTTAATGTTCGGGGAAAGGTAAACCATTGGAGAGCTTTTTAAGTTAGGCTCGGGCTCCAGTTACCGCCCTAAAATGACAGGCTCTGCTTACATGACACAATATGAGCCATGTGGCACATTCTTAGAGGACTCTGACCGTATGGATGTTTGGCCAATGCCAAAGTAGACCTACAAACCAAAAATCAGCCTGATTAGTGATTTATAAGCGTTGATTGGACTTATTTTCATGGGTTAATCACAATTGTGGGAATTTTAGCAGTATTTGAGGTACAAAGATCCAACGCCTAGAAATCACTAATCAGGTTGATTTTTGGTTTGTAGGTCCACCTAGGGATTGACCAAACATCCATACGGTCAGAGTCCTCTAAGAGTGTGTCACGTGGCTCATATTGTGCCCCGGAACCGGAGCCTGTCGTTTTAGGGCGGTATCTGGAGCCCGACCCTTTTAAAGTTATAGGTAAAGAAGAGATTTTTCTACCCTACTTTTAAGTATTTAAAGGTAGGGTAGGGTTGGAGATGCTCTTACTCAGCCGGGTTTCTTGAGCCCCAGTAGGGTTCTCTGCACCTCTAACCATTCCATGGCCTTTCACTCACTCTCGTAGGGAGAGAGATAGAGAGAGGGAGAAAACAAAAACCCTTCTGGTTCTGGGAATCTCTGGTACGTTTTGTTTGTGTCTTTGTTTCTGGTAATTTTTCTATTTTGATATAAAACAAAAATTAGAAAAATTCTGCGTTTTTTGTTGGGCTGTTTGTAATGTTAGGGTTTGCAGCTTTGACATGCATATTGAAGGACATTTTGCTCATTCATCCTTAGTTTACATAGCAGGCATGGAAGAATTAGGACCTGTTTTTATCACCATCGCTATTTTTATATTTTAAGAGCTCATTTTTAGCAAAATATTTCATTTTTAGCACAAAAATGGCGATCCAAACAGGCCCTCGGACATAACTGTTTTGGTTTTTGTTACTTAAATTTACTAGGAATACCAGGGCTGAAGTTCAATCTCGGTCAGAGTCGATCAAGTTCGAATTTTGATGTTCAATGCGTAATTTATTTATTTATTTTACCCCATTTTGCATTTGATTTTCTGTTCTTTCTTTTGCTGAATTTTGATGTTCAATGCGTACCCCCTTTATGTGTTTTCTTATCATTTTCAATTTCTATTTTTCATCTTGCACACCGCTTCGTGATCAAATATTTTGTTCCCTGTAGATCGATTAGGCTTTTGTCTACTTTGTGATTCTCTCTGTTGGAAGACTCTGGATTCGTTCGAGCCCTAATGGAGCATACCCAGGAAGCCCAGGAAATACCATCTGAAGAAATTTCAGAAAATGTACCTCAACAGAAACAGGAAACTCGCGAGGAAATGCTCTCTAGGCACAAGTAATGTACCATTTTTTTATGCTACATGGCTTTGTCTTTTTATCAGTTCTTGATAGCCCCGTCAATTTTCTTAATGGGTTTTGTTGAGATTTTCTAAATAATAGAAAGCAATCCTTGAGAAGTGAGAAGTGAGAACACAGCTGTACTCTGGCAAAATAAATATGTTCTGCTTGTGGGTTGTTTTACCCTTGTGAGATATTTGTATGGTCACTTGGTGTTTTGGTTTATGTAACAATGATATACAAGGTGTCCAAGGTTTAAAACATTGTTTCGACTTGTTGTCTCAGTAAGTTAACAGAACAAGACGTCTCGACCAAGACGGAACGAGACAATGGAAAAAATATGTCTCGATATGATTAAACCATTTTCTAATGCTTTATTAGGCTACACCACGAAAATAAGCTTTAAACCAGTTTTAGTACTTAAATTAGGCTTTTGGTACAAGACAATACCTTCTCCTATTTATCGTCTTGGTACACTACATCTCGTTCGGATGGAATGAGATGAAACGAGGTTTTGAACTATGGAGCTGTCCGATGGCACCTTTAAGAATCCTGAAATGTATCTTAGTTATATTTCAACGTAAATAAGAAAAAAATTAATGAAAAGTAAAAAAAAAAAACATTTTCATGCGGCCATTCAGCTATACAATAATATAATAAATCTAAGTAGATGTTATAAGAGAAAAAACTATCAAATAACTGTAGCTGTATTTAACAACTTAACAAACTACTGCATGGAGGGTGGAACACGGCAACCCTATTTTAGAAATTATTGTTATAATAAAAATCATCAAAATAAAGAGTGAAACTGCAGTACGTGTCCGGATGTATGTTGAGATGTGTTGACACGATCTGTTGTGTCAATGTGTCCGATAAGGCGGAAAACCCTTTATTTTTTAGTGGTAAGTGTATTCATTTACATATTAACAAGCACGAGTTTTCATTCTATCAAGTACTTTACCAAGATTCATTTTAGTTCAGGCTCATGCCCTCGTGAAATTCCTTATGTATGATAGACAGCTGGATTTATACCACTGTATCTTTTACTAGTAAATGTCCAACCGCTAAGGCTGTTTGCAGGAAAGAGATTGCGAACCTGCAGAACAAGGAAATTGCTCTAAAAAAGGCAGCTGCTAAAGGCAGCAAGGCTGAGCAGAAGGCCAAGAAGAAGCAAGTGGAGGATGAGATTTCTCAGCATTCCTCTAAACTCAAAGAAAAACATGCAGAGGAACTTGCTTCATTAGGCTACAGCAATAGCAATGGCCAGGAAAAGAGCAATCTTGACAATTTGGTGAAGGCCATAGCTGGTGTATCTGTTACCAGTCAAGGTGACCCTTCAAAGCTCAGCAAGAATTTGAAGAGGCGTGAGAAAAGAGCTCAGCAAGAAGCAGCGAGAGAGCAAAGAATACAGGAAGAACAGAGCAATATGGTCAGTGACCGCCTGATTGAAAACGAGAAGTTGGAGAAAAAGCTTGAGCCCCTTGGATTGTCAGTTAATGAAATAAAGCCAGATGGACACTGCCTCTACCGAGCCGTTGAGGATCAGCTGACCCTTCTTTCAGGAGGTTCTTCTCCTTACAGTTACCAAGAGCTTCGAGAAATGGTGGCTGCTTATATGAGGGAACATGCATCTGATTTTCTCCCGTTTTTTCTATCAGATAATAAGATAGAAGTGGATTCAGATAATTCACTTTCAGACAGATTTGAGAAGTACTGTACAGAAGTGGAGTCAACAGCAGCATGGGGAGGGCAACTAGAACTAGGTGCTCTAACTCATTGCCTGAGAAAAAATATTATGATATTTTCAGGATCCTTTCCTGATGTGGAGATGGGGAAGGAGTACAAGTCAGACAGTGGGACTAGCTCCTCTGATCCAAGTATCATGCTATCGTATCATAAGCATGCATTTGGGCTAGGCGAGCACTACAATTCTGTCGTCCCCAATATGATAAGGTAGGTATCATGGTGTCTCTTGTGAAAGGATTTTTGTGTGTGCTATCCCTTCTCTCTTGTAACTTGTCATTGTGGCCATAGATTTTATGTTGGGTTTTAGTTAAAACCACAGAAAAAGTTACAGTTTTGCTCTTCTATATCTATTGTTATTAATCTTTTTCCGAAACACATTAGAATTATATTGAAATGAGTGAGAACAGATTGAAATGCTCAAGCAAATATGAAAAAAACTTTGTGACAAAAGATGAATGTTGATAAGAATTGTTCTTATTTTGAAGAAAGGATGACTCTGAATCAAAAAGCATTTGGAATTGATTGAAATTGTTCTCCGGTATAATAAACAAGTATTGCTGGTTATCTACTCTCTATATCATGTGTTGAAATGAGCTAGTACAACTAGTTTTTAACTTAGGGCGGTAGCTTTGTAAAAAAAAAACAGCATCACTTGGTTGATCATCCGGTCCATCCCAGACTCTTTTATGTATTTCTGTATTCGTTCATACCTGCAACCAGGATGATTTGATTCGTAAGTAATACACTTTTTGGATGCTCATGTCGAGATGGCCAAAAACCATCAGTTGCAGAATACAAGGTATTTTAAGAAACTTGTCCTAACAGAAGAGATGGTTTTAGACAGGATTCATGCAATCGATTTTATACTGTTGGAAACAGGCTTATTATGATATGATGATTATGTATGTATTGGAGGAAAAGATAGAGATTAGCTTGAGAATTATTATTTATGATGAAACCTCAAATGTCTTGATTTTCCATATTATTTTTCATTCGAGTTGAATACACTTTTTTTTATAAGTGAAGATGTTACTAGTAGGAAAATAGGAAGAGCTGAAGGTGCCAGCTTGCTCAGTTGGTAAAGTTTGTGGGTGATGATACCATAGACCTGGGTTCAAAACCTGCCTTTACTGATCTCCTTAAAAACAGGCAAACCGCCAAAAAAAGAAGAAAATACAAAGGGAAGGAAGGCAGAAAAAGAAGAAGAAAAAAGGTCAATTGACTAATCCTCCCCAATACAACAAAGCCTACAAACGAAACACAAGATCCTCAAAGAAGGAACACCGCATTCCTTGAACACTTTAGACCAAGTAAGAAGATGTAAGATCATGAGTTGAATACTTTAAAGCACAGAACTCTAGAAAAGAATATGTAAGAAGGCACATCGATGGAAAATGGGTCATCAGACCAAGTAAGATGTAAGATCATGAGTTGAATACTTTAAAGCACAGAACTCTAGAAAAGAATACGTAAGAAGGCACATCGATGGAAAATGGGTCATCTGTCCCCTTAAGCACAACTTTATTCTAATGGAGCAACATCAAATGGAAAATGGGTATCTGTCCTTCACAGAGTAAATATCTCAAATTTGGAAGAATCAGGTTCACTCCACCTGACCCCTTTATATTTCTGTGGAAGGATCATACCCGAACCCGAATCCTTTTTGGGCTTAACCTTTTGTAGTGGATCATCGAGCCTGTTTGGTTATCAGACATAGATTTGGAATTGAATATCAACTATACCATCTTGAGTATGATAATGACGGCACGCTCCCGAGTCCCTTAAAGTAAAATTACGAGTTCTTTCAATCAAGATTGATGAGACCAAGCAAATACACGCATTGTTTCGCATCCATGTGCAAACTACACACATTACAGACTCACGTTACATACTGACCAACCAATTCACATCTATTCTTTTATTTTATTTATTTTTTTTAAATTCAATTTTCAGAAAAGCGTAAATAACGGTTAAAATTGGATAACGGGTAAATTAATGGCTAATATTTTCAAAATTACGGCTCTTATAATGTTAAAATGTATAACAGGTAAATTAATGGAGTCGGAGCGTTACCATTACAATGGCATCATAAACATTTCTTCAAACAATGTTGTAAATATTTATTATTCTTGATAAGGTTAAATCATTTTCTAATGCTTAATTAAGATAAAAACTTATTTTGTAGCATTTATAAGTGCAGTAAAAGTACATGTACAATAAAAATAACATTCTAAATCAATTTTAGTACTTAAATTATGTTGTTTGCACGGGACGTAACGAGATTTTTTACCATGTATTCTTGGTCACGCATCCATACTCTAGTTAATGTATGATCACAAATCACAAACCTAGCAAACTGTCTGATACTTCCATTAGAACTACGAGTACAGTACATCAACCAATTGAGGAGCTTGAGGCCACTTGTACGATCGAAGATGATCGAACAATGTTGCAATAGGTGCAGTTCTGTTCTCTCATACTGCTTCAAAGCTCTCATCGCTGTACTTCATATCTTGCAATTTAAAATATTCTTAAGATGTGACAACAATCCTACACCATATCTAGCTTTTTCAATATTTGATTTGGATGCCTAGCAAAATAAATATGATTTTGACATATATTCATGTTCTTGTCCTGGATTTGTCGACATCGAAAAGAATCCCACAAGGCTAAAATTAGAATAAAATTTGCTCTTCCTCTTTGAGGTCCCAACAAGCACCATGTACCCCATGTATTCCATACAATATACCCTTATTATTGTACAAAATTTTGGAAATATCCCATAAGTGGTCATACAGAATACCTGCATTTTTCGCAACTTGGGCACATGGTGCTTACTAAGGCCTCCAAGAGCAAATCTGGTGTTGCATTGAAAGGATTTTTTTTCTTTTGGCTAAAAAGCAATGCAAGATATAAGAACAGTAATAATAATGTCATTCCAATTCATGTATGAACAAGCCATGAAATGACAATAAACTAAGAAAAGTACAACTTTATCAAGAAAACATGGGTAGGAAGGATATATGCAAAGTTCATTTTCCTATCTTCATAGTGTCAGTCGAAAGCAGTAATTATTATATAGTTAAGCTGCACTTATTTTTCTTACATGGTATCAAAGCGAGCAATGGGATTTAGTTTATTGAAGCCAAACAGCTCTGGCACGATTGAGATAAGGGACAAGAGAACCGTTGAGGTGAAGTGTCATAACCTCATTAGCTCCACCCACCAGGTCACCGCCTATGAACACGGCTGGTACAGCTGGGTTACACCCTAACCTTAGAAGCACATTCTCCATCTCCCTTCCTCTTGGATCCTGATCAAGCTCATGAACTACAGGATTGAACCCAAGCTGTAAGACGAGAGTTTTGACAGTATGACACATGCAACAGGTGCTCTTGCTGAAGATCACCACTGCACTCTGTGATGCCAACCTTGGTACACCAAAATCAGAAGGAGGAAGAAAATGATTCCTCTCCATTGCAGTAACTATGGCCGGAGAAGTGCAGATTAACTTGTATAAAGGGTGTCGAATTAGAGAATTCGAAATGGGTTTAGCAAAGTAAGAGAACTAGTGAAGAAACACGACAACTGATCAGTCACTTAAAATTCAAATAAAGCGTCGAAAACGTTCCGAAACACAACTGAAAGAACTAGCTAGTCTGAAACTTCGAATTACAGTCGGAGAATTTCTTGAGTTTGGTTGAAAATATGAGAGCAAGAAGTGGGCAAGAAGAGAGCAATGTGAGCTTACACTAATGTTTTGCTGTGACGAGGTTGAGCTCCCATGTAAGTATTTATACAGGCTGATGAGAGTGGCAGATTACATTGTTTCACAGCAAAAATTGAAAAAGAGAATGTTCCATTAGATATTTCGGAAGATTCTCAAATTATAGTGACCACTGTTGTTCAATATGGAAAAACCTTTCCTCACCCCCTTAGATTGAGGCATCTCCTCAACTCCCAATCATTTATCAACACGCAGAGGGGGGATCAAGGGTAACCGGAAGAATTAGTTTTGGTTCAAGCTATTTTTTGGTATTGCGCTTATATTCATCACTGTAGGAATTGGGTTCAAGCTTTCCCCGCCCCTTCTCATCAATGAGAAAAATTTTGAAGCAGTGGATTTTTGAAGCAGCAAAGCAGTGGCCAATCACGTCGCACCACAATCTGCCGAAGTTTTTGAACAAACCCACAAATGCTTTTTGAACAACAGATTGTGGCGCAACATGATTGGCCGCTGCTTCAAAAAATTTCTCCTCATCAATGGACTCTCCTGACGTATACGAGTGCGGTTCATTCGATAAATTTCTACCTTTATATCTATCTCTGAGATGTTTGGATTTTTCAAAACGGGTAGCTCTACGCCCACCTTTTTCCGCTGGGCACCCACGCCAATTAGAGGGCCCCTATTTGGGCACCCCATTTTGCTGGGCACCCACATTAAAATCCAAAAAAAAATTTTGACTTGGGCTCTTGGCCTTGAATGCCATGGTGACCACGGCTGGCTTGGCCGTGGGTGCCATGGTGGCCACGGTAGTTCCAAGCCGTGGAGGCAAAAAAAAAGGCGGGCTTGCCACATATTGTCCATCCTTTTGTGGGAGTATGGGGTGCTCCAAACCACGACTCCACCACCACTCCACCACCACTCTACTACCACCACCACCACCAACTCCACAACCACCACTACCATCAACTCCACCATGAACACCACCATCACTACTCTACCATCACCACCACTCCAACACCACCACCAACTCCACCATCACCATCACCATCACCATCACCATCACCCCCACCAACACCAACACCAACACCACCACCAACACAGTGGCTGGGGTGCCCGGCTTACCTATAGCGGAGAGAGAGAGAGAGAGAGAGAGAGAGACGTACATACGGCGACGGCGTCTTCCTCCTCTTCTTTTTCTTCTTCTTCTTCTCATATTTTTTTTTTTCAGTGTAGGTGCCCAAACAAAACTGTAAAGGATGGGAAAGGGCAATTTGGTCCTCAAAAATTATTTTTTTTTGTAGGTGCCCAGCTTAAAGAGGTGGGTGCCCATAGAGCCACCCTTTCAAAACTCCATGATCCTCACTTGGACCAAAAAATTCTATTTAGATATAACCTACTCTTTAGGTAGCCCTTGCCCTCTCCTCCACATGTCACAAGATGATAGGGTGTGAGGCATATCCTCAACCAAATGGGTGAGGCAAGCCAAACTGAATATACATCGATGTACTAAGAAAAGAAGAAAAAGGGGTACGGCTGTATATTTCGGAATGACAAAAATATCCTTACTTTATAGCCTATTTTTAATTGAATAGTAGGTTATGGTGTGAGGCTATTTATGTAATTATATTCTTTTTTGTTTCTTTTTCATTTTAGACCCTTCTCGTGTATATATCTTGAGAGCATCTGCTGAGTTGGAGAAAGAAATTGAGTTTTGAGTTTATCCATTTATAGATTGCCTTTATTCGTATCCAATTCAAGAAAGGTCAAAAGGAGAAGATTGAAGAAAAAACGTTTATAATGCCGTTGTAACGGTAACACTCCAACTCCGTTACATTATTTGTAAGATCCATTATAACCGCCGTTATAACGGAGTTACGGAAATGATGGTAACATGACGTTCTCCCCACTTTAAACCTTGACTTATAGTATATCATGTACGTTCAGCAAATTGTAACCTACATAAGTTTATCAAGAAAACAGCAGTGGGCCCTTCCTTGCACCAAAATCTCACTGATCAGTCAATCCGACCAATCACATACTTCTGGACGGCAATCAACAGTTCATCAAAAGAATCATCTAACGGATATAATACAACGAAATAACTTCCTCAACTGGTAAGAATCTCTCAATGTCACATTATCTTCTTCTAAACTTGGCAAAAAAAAAAAAAAAGATTACATGAACCTTGCACGTGTCCATAGATTCGGACCATCAAATTAATGGATCTCCTCATTGGTGGGGCCACTGCTCACATTGGTCCCTTCTTTTTGGATTGCTGTACCGGCTGTGTTCATAGGCGGTGACTTGGCGGCAAGCTAATGAGGTTATGACCCTTCACCTCAATGGTTCTCTTGTCCCTTTTCTCAATTGTGCCAGAGATAACTGGCTTCAGTAAACTAAATCCTATTGCTCAGCTCTGATACCATGTTAGAAAAACAATGGCAGCTTAACTATATAATAGTTACTGCTTTGGACAGACACTATGAAGATAGGAAAATGAACTTTACTACCCTTAAAAATGTCAAAGAGACATAAGAAGGGCATTTTAGGCAAAGTAGGGGAAATTTTGAGATTTTATCCGTTTTTAACGCCAGAAGGAGAGAGAGAGAGAGAGAAATGAACATGGGGTACATAGCGCTTGTTATTGAGTCCTCCAAGAGAAAATTTGGTCTACACTGGAAGAGCAATTTTTATTTTCCTTTTAGCCTTGAGAGATTCTTTTCGATGTCATCGAATCCAGGACAAGAACATGAATCTATATGTCAAAATCATATTTATTTTGCTAGGCATCCAAATCAAATACTGAAAAAGCTACATATGGTGTTGGATTGTCACACCTTACGAATATTTTGAATCACAAGATATGATCTGTGATGAGACTATGAAGCAGTATGAGAGGACAGAAGTTCACCTATTGCAACATTGTTCGATCATCGATCATACAAGTGGCTCAACATGGTCCTTGCCCGTAACTCAATTGGTCGATGTACTGTACTTCGTGGTTCTAATGGAAGTATCAGACAGTTCACTAGCAAAACCAAATGTTATAAATAAACACACACGCGCACACTGAATCGGGTTCATCCATCATAATGGCCATTACAACGCTTTTTTAAACTACACAAACAGAGCAAGAATATGAAAGGTTGAAAGTTCTGAGTTCATCCATTAAATGGAATCAAGCAAAATGCTTGGATACTCCAAAATTTACAAATCTCATCCGTTAAACAGAATCAGAGAAGAAAATACATCAAGATAACAACTCTTTCTTTTCTCCTTGTTCGGCCCATCCAAAATTTAATAACTAAAATGTTTCCTGAATTGGTAAGAATGATACATGTCTATACACAGTAACACTCCAAATTCACGGAAATTCAAGACTTTTTTTCTTTTTTCGTCTCTCTAAATTAGTTTCTGCCAATCAATGGCTTGATGATCTTGCCTGACGTGATGATCATGTCTAGAATTACAGCCGTGGCTCTCTTGAGAACAAAACAATCTATAAAGTCTTCTATATCTCTTCTTCTCATAGAAGCTCAGCCTCTTCTTGTTCTCCTTCAGCATCCTCGACTTCATTTTCTTCATCTTCTTCAGGTGCATCTGGATCTATTCCCTGCACAAACACCACTTCAGTCCCTGTGTATATAAAATGAAACTACAGTAGGCAAATGACGAACCTTCATCAGTTTCTCCAAGCGCTCTAGACCTTTTTTGGCTGCTTCATTTTGTGGGTTAATCCTGGAGTGCGAAATAAATGTTATTAGTCATGTAGGGAGTACTTAAGAGCATTGCACAAACTTTCAGGCAAACAGAAAGAAAGCTAGCAAGTGTTTTCAACACAGTTTTACCTCAACGCAGCCTGATAATGTGATAAGGCCTCTTGTAGCATGTTCGTTGCAGCGAATACTTGGGCCAACTTGATGTGGAGGGAATCATCTGCCCAGTCTTTGAGATATCTCTCAAGGAGGGTCACAGCCTCTCCATTTCGGCCCTCGACCACATGGAGCTCAGCCAGGGCTAATGCAGCTCCAAGGTAACCAGGTTCTAGACGAAGGGCTGATTCATAGAACTTTTTTGCCTGTTACAAGTTTAAGGCAATTTACCAACATAAACCAAAGGAGTCCAGTCCAAAACCATGCTAATTTGAACAAACATCCATACTATTTTCTTAGATAATGAGAAGGGAATCAAATAGGGCTATGAAGTTATAAATCTACAAATGCCACAAGAGAAGATACTTATCGAAAAGACCATGAACAAGGTCCATCAATGGTATTTTTGTCCTCTAGAAGATAAATTTTCTTTAACATAACATGAGAGACTGATCCCTTCAATTCTGTATTAAGCAAGAAGATTCTGCATCTTAGAAGCTCCTATCAAGTGGAATCTAAGAAGGTGCCAACACTAAAGTTGCTCTTCCATAACTCAGAACTGATGCTCAACAATTTTAGCCACACCACTATCTACAGTGCTTCCATGATGTTAGGAAAATCACATGAAAAGACTTGAGTAGTCTTTCTTGATATTGAAAATGCATTCTCAGCTGGCCATCCAAGCACATGAGAGTTGCAAAAAATGAAGAGAAATGAAAAAGTAGAAAGTAAGGAAAAAGAACTGAGGATTAGTGAGGTTATATTGGGGTTATCCTTTGGACCGCACTTGATCCCACAAAATCCTCGATAATCCATATTATGGGATTCAAATAACTCAGGTAATAAGAGCTTGTATTGGTAAAAAAATTTAAAACCTGAGTCAAAACCGCAATGAAGCCATATGGCTTTAGCGACATAGTCTTGCAGCTTCGGGCAATTTGAGAAGACCCATGCTTTTAGGAATGAACAATCAAAGGGTATTGGAATTGAAAAATATGATAGTCAACTCTTGCAAACTCTAAATGGATTAAGTGAAAGGGGTTACCGCTTTAGCACCCATAAGCATCTTGTCATCCTCCACACATTGAGTTTTTAAGTTTACTTGAAGAAACCAACTACATGACAGTTAGCTTTTGTGATTTACACAGTTCTAACACAATCAACTAAATGAAAATATTTTGAAGTATGAGGATGACGAGAATTTGGAAGTAGGGTTGCAAATTTTTGGTGCGTTCTTTCTACATAAATCTAGTCAACCCTGATACTCCCCCTTCCACAGCTAGCTTGGTGTGGAGCAACCTTATGCCCATTGAAGTCACCTTTTTTTTTTCTTTTTTCCCATTCAGACTATAGCACTTGTTGATTATTTGATTAGTAGGTGAAAGATCATTCCCATTATGTGCTCCTTGTGCAAGGAAAACAGGGAATCTGTGAAGCAAATTGTGAGCTTACAAGGGAAGTCTGAAGAGAGTTTCTTATGCTTTTTGGTATATGTTGGACCATGCCAAAAAGTATAGCCAACCCCTTTCATGGTTGGTTTTCCAAGTCACATTATTATCCGTGGCCTATCCTTTTGGAGAGTTCTCCCGTCCACTATTTGTTAGGCTTTATGGAAAGAGAGGAACGACCCTACTTTTGATAATTAGGTTGGGACACTTGAAGCACTCATTGAAAGGATCAAACTCTTGTCTATACCATTGGTCTTTCATCTGCATAGGTTCAAGAGCTTACACTTTGAGCACTTTGTCATTAGATAGGACAAGATCATTTGTGTTCTTGTATCTTGATCCCCCTTTTGCAGCTACTGAGGGTCATCATCACTAGTCTCCTTTGTAACTTTGCCTAGTACTCCTTTGTTTTGTGGTCAACACACACAACACCACCCACACCCACCCCTCTCTTTTTATATTATATATCATTACCTAGCAAAAATAAATAAAAACTAGGCCCTACACAGGAAATTATTTGCACAAAGGCAGGAGAAATAGCAGTTTCATGTGCAAAAAGGGGAAGTGGGTTCAAAATTAAATACAGAGTGAGAGTGCCTAATATATAGAAAATAAGCTTGAGGTGTATAGACACGGACACACCATTACAACAGATACACAAAAAGCTTACATAAAAGGGGGTATGGTATAAATCTCTTTGAAAGAGAATTATATGAAGCTCAAACACACCCAAAAGCTGCAGGTTAATGACAACTCACCTAACAGGTTTATAATATTAGTATCAGCTAGGTACAGTATTGTGGGTGCTTGAAAATGTTCATATCAACCAACTCCAGAAATGGGAATGAACCACCCGAATTGAATGATCTTTATATTCTTAGATTAAGCTTACCTTTTCTCTTCCATTAGAATTGCTAGCATGTACATCACCAACTAACTTAAGAGCCTTTGCCGATTGAGGCATGGCCTTCATCGCCTCCCTGGCAGCATATAAGGCCTCTTTAATTTTAGAGAGTGCCAAATAAGAACGAACCAATCCTGCAACATCATGAGTTTTAAATCGGTCAATAGGTTTTTTTAAAGAAGAATATTGATTGAGTAGAAGCGAGTGGGACAGATGTAATATCTGTGTGTGCAGGCAAAAAAGAACTAATCAATTTTTACGACTTTATCTTGCAAAATATACCTTGGTACGAGCGAAGATCAGGTCTTAATTCTTGAGCTGCCCTGAAGGCGGTCACAGCTGCATCTGGTCGACCTAGCGATAAAAATAAATTACCCTGAAAGTGTTTGGTGAAGTCCTAGTTGTCAATGAGATTCTAAGCAAAACTATTTGAAAGTGTAGACAATAAGAAACCGTCTTAATATAGCATTACCAAAATCATCCACGTGTGTTCAGGAATAAGATTATTTCCATACCTTCATTATGTGGCCTGGTATGTGTCTATCATCGATGCGGAGGCACTGGTTGCAAAGAGAAACTGAACTTGTAAGATCCCTCTTTAAGGGAATTGCTATTTCCAGAGTCCATTTTGCTTCTTCCAGAGCCCAGATGTTTTTTCCACAAGGAGTGGAGATTAAGCAAAATGGGCTCTGGAAAGAAAAAATGGGAGTGAAAAAATACTGGAGTTTTGGAGAAGCAAATAGGCTCTGGAAATAGTACTTCCCTTCTATTAAAAGGAAAACAACCAGAGGTACTTTCATATGACAAAACTAACCTTCTCAGCATAAGCCAAAGCTCGCCGCTCATCTTTCCTTTCCCATAACACTGATAAAGCTACACAGACTTCTGGCCTTGTAGGGTCAATAGATAGCAAATCATGCACCAATCTGTTTAGCTTGGAGTGATCCGACTTCAACTTTAGAAGCATTGCATACTCATCCATATAGGTAATAAAGAAAGGATCAATGGATCGGGCCTGTGAAAGGCCTTATACATCATATATAGTATAGGAAGAGGATGAATAATGGATTCTACATTTTAAGTAACATCTTAACATACCTTTTCAAAATTCATAATGGCTTCGTCATTTCTTCCAATAATAGCTTCAACCTTCACAAACAATTTGGGTCCAGGTCAAAAGAACAATACAGTGAAATGTTTTGGTTCAGTTAGAATAACACTAGTTAGAAATTGGACCCCTTTGAAATTTAACATTAATAAAATGCATATGTAATAGCATTAAATAAAAACATGAAATAATCAACCAGTAAAGCATACGATAGATAGTTGTGATATTGCCCCGAGAATAATGTTATTTAAATGCATTTGATATGAGGATACATTCCTGTTCTTTTTCCTTTTTGATAATTAAAGTAACTTCGACGGAAAGGATAAAGGGAAGATAATGATTGCATCTTATATACAAGTTTTGATAAATTTTAACCACCTTAGCCATGTGTGGCGTTTCTATGTGTATTCATGTACAAAATATTTAGGACTTCGCTAAGATAATAAAAAATGCAGTCAATGTTGTCAGACAGCCTCCACAGGCCCTCCAACGACCTCACCACCCATGCTGAGATATTTGATGATTTGCTTCCTTTGTTTTCCATAAATCTCCCCAAGTCAGGGAAGGGGGTATAAACCTTACCCTAGAGAAAGAAAGAAAATTCAAGGAATTACAAAATCGCTTCAATTTATATGGAGCTAAAAAAAGATGATCAGAAAATCTTCAAACCTAGTATAGCCCAAGCCTCTATTTCATTTAAATCCTTCACCCCAATTGGGCCAACTATAATCTTTAAGGTGACAAATTTTTAGTTAATGTGATACCTTTGTAATCCCAAAAGATTCCTTCCACCCTAGCGGGGCTGATCTACCCAACAAACACGCATCAAAGTTCAATTTCAATACTTATCAAAAAAAGTTCAATTTCAAGCTCTCCTTTATTGTTTTTTACTTTCTTCATATTTCTTTTCCTTTTCTTTTTCCTATTTTTCTCCTATAATGACTTGAGGGACTTAACCCAATTTCCACTCTTCAATCATAAGACTTTATGCACAGCCATTACAAATAGATGAAGTCAGTGATATTCAACACGAGGGTAGCCTATCAATTTTGAAGTCCAGTCTGCATGTTTTCAAGTATCCACACTCCACAGTAAAAAAGCAATGAACTGTTGCCAAGTCTGATGAAAAAGACACAAAGTCCAGTGCAAAAGTCTGAGTATCATGTTATGTGCTCCTATTGAGATTGTTTAGCTTTATGCTTTTTTATACCATGGGAACTACAGTGCAGCATATTTGTCTTGTTATTTTACAGTAAAGCTAGTATCCTCAATTCATAGGAGCCCAAATTTTTTCTTCCCAACTTTATGAATGATAGAATGAGGGAGATTGCTCTCCCTTTCCATGGAGAAAACGCACACATAGCTAAAGAGAGTATGAAAGAAAAAGAGACACATACCCATTGTACTTGTGGGAATGTTCTTCCCCTTTTGTATTTACTATTACTAATTAATACAGTACACCTTCGTCACTCATCAAGAAAAAAGGGAAGGAGATGATTGAATTCCTTAAGGAAATATGGATAAGACAATGAATAGACGACTTCATAAGCTAACACACTCTTTAGCAATAGCAATTGGCTTTGCCAAATACTGCCACAATCAAGCACTCCCCAACAAATATAATACACACGTTTGTGGTAAATGGTCTCAAGAATCAAAGATAGATGCATATAAATTATCACAAGTTTGAGAAAATAAGTTCGTTTTCATTGCAGTATCAATATTGCTAACCTTTGCAATTTCCAGCAATATGTGTACATTACTAGGAAAACGTTGCAGAAGTTCAGTGAAGAGCTCGAGACCACCTGCCAATCCAGGAAAAAAAAATTGTGAAGAGCAGAAAAACATCAACTACTATAAATAATAACTTGTACAGCAGGTGGCAAATGTGTCCACGTTTCTCCCCCACATCACTCAAAATACTCTCCATATCCTTCCACTCGATAACCATCTTTTTTTGATTAATTGGTCAAAAACAACCACTCCTTGGTTTGAATATGAATCCCTTTGTTTTTCATTATTAAAACCTAGTGTAATGTACCTTAGTGTATCTTAGTGTCATATCGAAAAACAAAACTGTGATTCCTTTTAGCATATGTGGTTGTACCCAGGGGTAGTATAATTGCTTTAAACGTCATAATTTTTAGGTTATTGTTTTGATATTAGGTATAACATTTAGGTTATTTCATCATCAAGGGTCTCTTATTTTTATGGTCCAAACTTTTCAAGGAGTGTCGGGGCTGTTCTTTGAGGACTTTGTTTTCCAGTAGGACGTGATTTGTAAGAGAGATCTAGCTTAATCATTTTGTTGTTTTTCCTTTTTCGCTTTTGGCGCTGTTGTTGGCGTCTTTGTCTATGGTAGGTCATCTCGACCTCTTAGGCCTTTTTGTAATTCTCTCCTTCTTATCAATACATTCCCATTAAAAAAAATAGAGTAATGTATCTATATGTATTAAAGTGCATCGAAGATTTTTCCAGCATATTGATAATGTATCGATACATATCAGTATTCAGCTTACTGATATGCACTACAATATCGATATTTCAAACTTCAATAATATATTCTACGCATATTAGCAAATGCATATGATCTTCTATAAAGTAATTAATTAATAAAAATTAATGTTTTATTCTATAAATTTATAAAATAATAAAGAAATGCATGTGTTATGACCTTAGAACGGCTACTTTTCATTTAATGAACTTAAAAAAACATGATTATAAACATTCAAATGTGTAAGTGTGTCCGCATCTATAGAACGCTATCGATCTTGCTTTTTTCTTTCCCCACATGGTTGTTTATTGTAGTATGATGTTATATGTGTGTGTTCATAATTGTTTTATCATTTCCTAACATGTCAATGTGCTTTTCCTATGTTTTTCTATGATTTCCACAATGTTTTCATTATTTCCACAAAGAATATCCATTTCCAAGCTGACCCAAATATATACCAACATCAAAGCTTAAACCTTGCACTCCTTAAAAGGGTGCATATCCAGGCAGCCTAGAGATGGGTATCGATATGCCCATGTTGATAGATGTGACACAGTTACTCGATACATAAATTTAACAGAATTGGTCAATGAACAAGATATCCTTTGACTAATAGGAAGTGGCATTAAAGGGACATGCATATTACTCCAAAAATAAATAAATGCAATTGGAACAATAACATAGCAAATCAACAAATCGTGATATAACAATATCATTTTTTTTGTCAGTAGCTACGTAAAGTAAAGAGAGTCAGCAAAATATCCGTAATATGTAAGTATTACAGCTAAAGAAATAGTCAAACTCTTCTATTATTTCAACATCATAAAAATTCGAACATCAACCAGTCATTTTCTGAAAAAAGTAAATCCGATGACATTATATAAGTCGCTAAAAATTTAGAAGGTCCACCACATAGAGTCCAGATTTTCTTAAAGCCAGTAAATCAACATGGTGCCCTAAGATAAACCAACATTTTATTTGAACAGATTGTAAGGCACAGATGGAAGCAACAATTTTATCATAACCTGGTAACAAAGGTGAATGAACATGCAGTTAATCATATGATTCATACCTTTGTAATCATTTGAAGCAACGCAACACTGGGCCTCAACATACCTCTGTAAACAGAAAAAGAATGGAAGATCATAAATCTTATTGAAGTAGAAAAGTACTAATTATACAAAGACAACAACAAACGCCCAACCATGGCCATAAATAACTATGGTATTGAATTTTGACATATTTGCACAAATACACCGAAATATACCAAAATGAAACATTACCGGAACATTTCGATTTCCACAAAAAATATAAATATTTTATTTAAGAGATATATAAAAATAAGTACTAACAATAATATATAAATGTATGAAAATTAATAAATTAGTCGAAACTCCAATGGGTTAATTTCTTGTATAATATAATTTCGTAATTTTAAAAAATTATTTTGAATAAATAAAACTTAAAAACTAAAAAATAAAATATAGGAAACTCTTAGGCCATATGTCCATCTAGTTATGATCTCCTCAAGTTGTAAGACAGCTATTTTTCACTTTTATGTACTTAAAAGATTATGAACATTTAAATGAGCAAATCTGACTCTCAAAGTCTGATATCAAATACACGCGACACCATGTACCAACCACCATGGATATTTCTTTTCTTACTCCAAATGGTTGTTTATTGAAGTATAATGAGTTATGAGCATGTTTTAATGTTTTTTATCATTTCCTAAAATATTTCACAATTTCCATAATGCTTCCATAGATTTCAAAAATTTTACAATATTTTCACATTGATCCGTTCCCAAGCTGACTGAAATATGCCCCGAGAACAAAATTTAAAACCTCGTAAATAACAACCTATCAGACTTTATCACCATCCAATCGTACTACAAAGTTCTTGAATAGTATATTCATCTAGAGAAATTTTGAATTCATGCCATAGATTTATCACCTAATCACTAATCGTGCTCGATAAATTTTCAACTAGGAACTTCAAAGGAGATTTAAAAGATTTTTTTTCAGTTTTTTATTAGATATATTTTAAAGAAAGAAATATAGGACTACAATAACAAAGACCAACTTTTATAAAAAAAATTCACCACTCAGTGACCAACTTGGTCAAACTTTTTCTCATCTTAAAGCTCATCAAGTTCTGTATAACTAGTAAAGACAATTCACTAGGCATAGTAGCAGTTTTTCAAACGATGCCTGAAGGAATACTAGATTCGATGCCTAAATACCATTTCCATGCTCAAATAAACCTATCAAAATTACGTTGTAAGATGCATCACCAATCCAACAACACTCACAAGCTCCAAGGCAAGTCATAAACTCACTCATTTGAGTGATGTTACTAGAGTAAATAACACAGCATATATGACTCTCTAAACTTGGGATCCAAAGGGCATCCCAAACTGACGAAAGAAAAGGGAAAAGGGGGGATCTAAAAACAATTAACTGCTACAAGTTACAAGTGAACAAAACCCACAAGTTCCATCAGTATATCACAAAATCTTCAAAAAGATTGACATGATATAATTATGAATCATATGCATGCACCAAGTGTGGTTCTGTCAACTTTAAAAGCCAATGATAAAATACAAGTAGGCTAACAATGTTACGCGAAGGGCAAGGAGATGGCAACAATAAGTTTTGATGTACAAAGACATCAAAAGGCTAATACATAGGAAATAAATGATCATTTTAAATTCATCTGGTAGTTACCTGTAGCCAACGGCTAGTATCAAAATGATCAAAGGGAGGCCTCCCACTTCTATTTGGTGTCTGAAATGATCAATCAAGAACATCAATAAATACAAAAGGAAAATATTGTATTTTAACACTATGCTATTGGACATATGCATCATACTAAGGTTAATAATTCCCTACACTTGAGAGGAAACCACGCTGATAAAAAATCAAAGATTCTGTTTTTAAAGTTCAAACGCTTAACATAAATAAATAAACAAATAAAAAAGAAACATACAAAGAGACATCCAACAAACAACGGATCAATAAAACAGATATAAAGACTGAAAAATATGTTTAAATATTGCCATCTTCAAGAAAACTCAAATGCTTTCTATACCTGAAAAAAATCAAGCTAATAAACAACCAAAACTAATCTTCTTTTTGCATACATATGAAACCCAAAACGAATACAATTCGAGGTGATTATTGCTTGAGTAGACTGAAATATTCCCAAAATGAATTGCCTGATTATTTTCTATACGTGAGGTCTTGCCTGTCTACCTTTAGACATACACAGGCATTTTAGGTTTCACATAATAAACAACCAAAACTAATCTTCTTTTTGCATACATATGAAACCCAAAACGAAATACAGAACATCCAATTCGAGGTGATTATTGCTTGAGTAGACTGAAATATTCCCAAAATGAATTGCCTGATTATTTTCTACGTGAGGTCTTGCTTATCTACCTTTAGACATACACACGGCATTTTAGGTTTCACATAAAATGAGATATTCGCAAAATGAATTTGCAGAAGACTCACTTCCATATCCCCTAAAACCATTGATCAGCTATATGAAAATAGTATCTGCAACAAACCTGGGGAAATAATGAATGAATATCCTTGGCCGAAACTCCTAGTTCAGCCAAAGCTGTAATTGCCTCCAAGATGTAAGGGCAATGCCTGCCAAAAGGACCCCAAAGAATGAACAGAGCATATGATATTATCAAGTTTAAATCTGGAAAAGAAAATAAGTATAAGCAAAAAGGTGACCAATGACAAAAGTGAAAATATGAAAGCAGGTCACATTTCACATATATATAAGTAACAATGACCAAGAGATAGTGATTTAAGGGTTCAGAAATAAGCATGCAAATCAGTAAGGCACTTATAGCCAATCCAAGGAACTCGAAAATCACCTGAATCACAAATCAAGACATAAAAATATAATGAGATTAACTATTTAGACAACCAAGCATACAGGAAATACTATTGAATGAATGTAGGATGCTAATAATGTGGGGAAACAGAAACGTTTTAAGTTAAAAAAAAAAGACGACTGGTCATGCCACCTATGAAAACTGTTCACCAAACTGAATAGGTAAATCAATTCCCTGCAACGAAAAAATACACACATACTGCAACAAGAATCGGACTGCAGGGAGAGAAAATATTGCACAGTTCCTTCAGTCAAGTAAATGAATGTAGGATGCTAATAATGTGGGGAAACAAAAACGTTTTAAGTTATAAAAAAAAAAAAAAAGACGAGTGGTCATGCCACCTATGAAAACTGTTCACCAAACTGAATAGGTAAATCAATTCCCTGCAACGAAAAAATACATACATACTGCAACAAGAATCAGACTGCAGGGAGAGAAAATATAGCACAGTTCCTTCAGTCAAGTAAGCAGATTCAAGTGATGTTACCATTGCTGGTTTTGGTGGTCTAATTTCTAATAGTTATATGAGGTGGAAGTCTTTGCGCTATGGAACTAAATTACGTTGTTATCTAAGCTTACAAACTGTTATGGGTAGAGGAGGAATCCATGGTTCAAAGAATTGATTCATCTTGGAATGGCTTGGACAAGACATCTTGGTCTCAAGGGTGACAGAATGATACATTCAGACTTTGGGAATTGGGAACAATAGCATCAAATTGTCGGTGTCTAACACTGACACAAAGTGTTAGACACACTAACCCCCCACAACCCCTATACGCCAACACATCCATACAAATTAATTCATATGTCTAGGTATACTTTTTTAAATATTGTAGTAATTGTATACAATATAGAATGAATGCATTTAGATAAGCTGATGTATGTTAAAGTCGTATAAACAATATATAAGTAAGAACTGAAAACAAAATATTTAAATTAATTGAAGATTTTTCTAGAAAAATATGTCAGCATGTGTCTAACACGTGAATAAAACACGATGTCTGACACGGCAAATTCTTAAGAAATGGAGTGCCATTGTTACATAGATTAAAACATATACCTATTTAAGATTATATTGAAGTTAAATTACTTACTGATTTTATTGATACAAACTAAAATATTTAGCTATAACTAGGGTCTATAACAATAAAATATTATACATAATACAATTAGCAGAATTAGATTGAAATAGGAGCAGACAGAGTTGCCAAACATATAAAATATGCCAATTTAGGGTCTAAACTCTGAAGTGCCTATACTCGAGAGATCCCAAAACACCCATTAGGAATCCCCATATGTTAAGATGTCCAAATATGGATAGGATATAGAAACTAGTACGAGAATAGGAAGACAAATCTTCAGTTCCAGAAGTCCAAGACACAGATTCAGATAGGAGTATCCATTCAAAATGCTAATACCATGCTTCAGTTTTCAGGGTTTTTTTTCATTTTTGTATTTGAAATTTTGAATCATGTCAAATGTAATGAAACTTCTAATATTGCACAGTTTTTACAAAGTGATTTGTTACAATATACCATTTATACATTTTGTTGGCAAAAAAAACAAGGAAATTGTTGGGAGTTAAAAAAAATAACAATAAGTACAGTAGGACATGAGAAAATAGTGTCGTCAATGCAGTATCCGGTGCTAGTATCAGTATCATACTGTGTTGATACAGGTACGCTGGGCATATCAAAGTACCCAGGTATCATAGCTCTCAAATGCATATTAATTATTAACACTCAAAACAATAGCTCCAATATTTTCATGGTTAGGTTAGATAAGCAGACTTTATGTCAAATGGGTGAAGCCTCATTGAGTTTTAATTTAAAAAATACGACTGTTGTTGCTCAATACTAGGTGCCTTATAAACAGTACTTGAAGTCTGTTCCAGGGAAGGTGTTTAGTTTTGGTTGTTCTAGGAGTGCTTGCTCTTTGAAAGTCATCTCGACCTCTTAGGCAGTTCGTTTTTTTTGTAATCTTTTGGCTTTTTGCCCTGCAATGAATTCTACAATTATCAATAAATAAATAAACAGTACTGAAAGAAAGTCTAATAGATAACTACCACAGCCATGGCCAGAGGCTGTTAAAAGAACAAGGGAAAAATTACAAGACTGGAAGATTGTCGCCAACTTCAGAGAATTGCATCAAGGATGCAATTTTAAAAGAATTTAATCATTCTTTAGAAGAACAAAGCGTCTATCTGTCAAAATTAGGGTAAGAACACTGTTTGTATGCATGTTTCAACGGTTTTGGATTCAATGTGAGGGACTCGTACAAAGAACAACTAAAAATTCTTCTTGGAAAACTAGGAAATGGAACTCACAAAGAGAGAAGATGGTACAAAAAAGAAAGGATTAAGATCTTCAAAATCTAATATTGGTCATCAAATGAAGAAAGTAGCTTCAAACAATGTAACTAGACAGACCTCAAACAATCTTTATAACAAGCAATAGCAGCACGATTATGTCTCGAATGCCGACAAAGCTTCCCCATGGTAAGATTCATCCGCAAGGTTCTTGCTTTGCTTGGTATGCCCTCCATCTGTATAATGAACCAATAAAAACACATATTTTTAATCAAAGAAACTAGAAATGACTAACATCCATTAGATATAAAGGTACAAGATAGTTAATACTGTGTGCATACAAAGGCCCAGTCCAGGGTTATTAACCTCAAGCAAACAATAGTAGGGATTATATGAGATGTGGACATCAGGTTTAGGACGAATTCTATAGCCATTCTATTAGCTACACATTAGAGAAGGTACTTACAGGTCATCCTTATATAAAACTAGGAAGCACAATGAACAAAAATTAAGCATAAATTCCTAGACAATGGATTGGAAAATTCTCATTCATAAGAGCATAACATCAAATGAAATTTGTAAATTAAAGGTACCCAACCAAGTTTAGCTGCATCCAAGTTACCAGAAAGAAATTTTAGATTAAAAACAAAAGTTGAGGAGAAACCTCAGCAAGGGCAGCCCGGTTCTCACTTAGTGCACAATAGCAAAGAGTAATTTTGAATTTCACCTGTCATGAAGATGCAAGCAGAATAACAATATATGAAATATATCTGTTAGATATGTAAAATAAAAACTAGAGAAATAGTTAGGTCAAACAGATGGCTAACATATAAATGAAAACCTACCTCATTTTCATTAATTGCTGAAACATTCATAGAATTTGGAGAGGATGACCTGTTTGATGTGGATAATGAACTTCTAGAACTTGTTGTATTTTGTTTGGGAAAAATCTTGCAATGCTGCAAGGCTTGCTTGTACATATACTGTCAGAAAACAGAAAATTAGAAAGTTGTATGATACCCCTCGTTAAATGACTTTCAAGTGTAAAGACAGATATCTAATTTCAACCTCACTAAGCCAGAAGAATACTCTGAGGTATCTACATACTAGAGACATATGAAGAGACATAAGAGTTGAATTTATCCCAAATAGCCAAGGAAATAGACACTGTCCTGATGACTAGTAACCCCCACCCCATCCCACAAACACAGATATTAATTACAAGATCAAGAGCAGCAACATGCAACCAGCTGCAACTGTGGCATGCAAGATGGTACAAGAAATACCAAGAATTGTGATATATTTTCTTAGTCAAAATATTGCATATTGCTAACAAAAGAAATATGAATCTTCGAGATGCATTTCACACAAGGCCTATCATAGCACCAAAAGATATCGTTTTGGAGATCAAATGAATGTGAGAGGATAAAAAAAGTATTGACTAATTCATTTAGACGTTATTTGGTAATGAAGTCTATTCAAGATTTTATATCTAAGGGGGCAATTGGACAGACCCCAAAACTCAGCTGGTGCTACTTTTGAATGTGGACCATTATTTAGGATTCAGTGCACTTAGAAAGCACAATCCTTGTGCCTCATAATTTGCACCACTCGCAAATTGACTCCAAGACAGTGCAAGTGCTACTTTAGGGGGAAGTGTTTTTACTCCGTCCTATTTTTTCCCTTCCTATTGTAATTTACGCTGCTGATCCGTGCACCTATCAAAATGGACTCAGAGAATAACTTCAAACTAATTTTGGGTGATGGCCAGAAAACATACAACTTTTCTCTAAGGGGAATTCCAATCAGAATAACATTATTCCTGTTACCAAACACCCCCATACTCGTCGCAACTAATAATAGTTTCAACATAACAAGATTACGCATTTACTAATTCATTCACTTGTTACAAGAACTCATAACCCCTTACCATTGCTCTCCGATATTCCTTCTCACCAAACAACGAATCGCCAAGAAGCACCTGCGATACGATAATATGATTTATAGTTCTCAAAGTACAGAACACCAACAAAAAAAAAAACAACGTAGGAGTATGGAAGAATCAAATCTATCGATAACTAATGCGCGCAAATTAAACTATTTCTAACCATCAAAACTTGAATGAGAACTAAGAAATAGTGAAAACTGTAAAAATTCTAATTTTTTTACCAAGTGTTCAGCTTTAACGTGTGGACTGGTTTCAGCATTTGTAGCAGATGAAGAGACAAGAAAGCAACCCTGTATGATTCAATGTACTTAATCACAGAAATCTAAAACCCTAAAATTAAAAATTCTTCATGTGTACTTGATTTAGTAAAATGAGTAAAGGTTTGGGTTGAATTGATCAAAAAAAAATAACAGTTCAAGCTGAAAAGTTCAGAAAGAAAGAGGGTACGAGCATCTGAGCAGAGTCGTAGAGGCCGTGATCGAGAAGGGAAGTGATCTGATCCTTCGGAACGTCCATCGTGGAGCTCTGATTCAAAAACTGAAGTTTGAAACCCCAACTCGCCCTCTCTACTGCTCACCCCTTTCAGTGTTTGAATCGGGGATGGTAGACCCAGAGATCGGTGTACTATCCTTTTACTTCTCCCCGCAACACTTTATCTATGGTACATCCGGAAAGACTTTATTAATCTGGACTCTGGAGTATTCTTCCCTCTGGAGCTGTGGAGTGCATAAAATGTGCCACCTGGCCCTTGGACCCATGAGTAATTGGCCAACCACTGATGGACCTACCCACCAAACCTTATTGGTGATATCTAGCCGTTGGAATTAAATGTTTTGGTGGGGTAATTTCTAGCCATTGGATTTGAATTTTTTTTTGGGTACTCAAATTGAATGGCTAGAGATCACCAATCAGGCTGATTTTTGGTGCGTAGGTCTATCATGCGGTGGGGCAATCATTCATGGACCACTGGCAAGAAAGGAAGTGCCAAGTGATAGGTTTTATGCGCTCCACATCTTTTTATTTTAAAAATGCAAAAGAACATCTTGATCGGTGATTGCTTTGAGCATTGTAACGGGGTGATTTGATTTCTAGCGGTTGTTTGAGCTTTCTTTTGGCTGCACAGAAATCACCAATCAATCTGATTTTCGGTGTGCAAGTCCACGAAGGGGTGGGCCATATATCCATAGGTTAGTGGGCCCGAAGAGTGTTCCACGTGGCTATGGATAACCCAAGTCCCTTGTGTTCATGTGATCCTGATCCCCCCCTCTAGTAATGTATACATAGAGAAAATTATCTGAGGTTTCATACTCACCAGTCCATGGGAAACTGATCTAAACAGATCACCTAAGGTCTCATCTACATGATTATGTACATATAGAGGAGTTGGACCCACCATTTTGATGGGTCCACTTAGGAGATTTTCTGGGTCAGAAGTCAACCCAACTGAATAATCGCAATTGTCCAATCCATGGTTTAAAAAACGGCCGTTATAACGGATTCGGACCTCCCCCGTTACGTACCATTAAAACGCCCAAAAAATAATGACTTATTTTTTAGAAAAAATTGTGAAAAGAAAATGGCCGTTATTTTGTTATTTTCCGTTTTTGGAATTTTGAAAATCAAAATTTCAGTGCCGTTTTTGAATTTCAGTGCCATTTTTATCCGTTATTTCAGTTATTTTCCGTTCTTGCCCCTGAGCCTTACAATTCGTTATAACTTATAACAGCCATTATAACGGAAAAAACAGTAACGCCCCCAGTCCAGTCCGTTATAACGGCCCCTTTTAAACCTTGGTCCAATCTATGGACAATTTCCTGTGGCTTTCACATAGTGGACGTATATCTGTCGAAGAATATGATTGCCTTAATTTGTGGGGTAACAAATCTAGGTGGGACACATCACATGGTAAGACCCAATGCATGAAGATGAGCCACTTGTATGGATCCTATTTAGCAATTCGGCATACACTAAAATTACAGCACGGGAAAACTTAGTATAATCAAATTTGTCATTTGAAAATACATTCAAAATTTCAGCAAAGAATAAAATAAAATTAAAAGTACTAAAATATTTTAAAAACAATTTTTTTGCATTTTTTTCCAAATTTAAAATCAATTTTCAATAATTAGAAGAATAATTCGTGTTAATACGGGCACTAAACGGTTCTTGATATAATAAGGCTGTATAATACAATTTATTGAAAATTCGCCAAACATATTAAACGGGAAATTGCTATCTATGAATTGGATATACTGGTCATAAACTATGATACCCTGATTCCTATACATGGCCATGGTATCTGTGTCGACACGACACCGGACACTCTACCGACTCGTATCCCCACATATCCTTCATGAAAAGTCGAAAAAATAGAGAAAATAAAAATTTTAAACTACAAAATAGAATACTCGTATCCGTTTTTGTGTCCCTGATTTTGGAAAATATCGAGTCGTATCCCCGCTTCTCATATCCGTTTCCATATCTGAGCAACATAGGTCATAAACCATACTTCAAATCTGTAACAATGGAGTCTTGTGGTAAATCAGTTTCTTCAAATCTTCAAGAAATACAAACAATTTGTAGCTGCGTTTACCCTTGTAAATGTAATACACAACCGCAACCTCAATTTTCTTCTTAACATAGTGGCAATAAACAGAAGCACTCAAATAGTATCGGATTCGGGTTATCAACACTGTTGTGTTAGGACAAGCAACAATTCTCCCAGAAACTCCAGGTCAGTCACTCTTCTTCTGGTTCTTCCTCTTCTTGGAGAAGATTTTCTCTGTTATCATGCGCCCAGAAGCCGCGCACATCTATAAGCATGCTGGCTACAGTTCCGCCTTGTTTGCAAGCAAGGAGATCGGCCAGTGTTATCCTCAGCGGATCTGCTGGTTTCACCATGTCCCAGATCTCATCCCTCACATCCTCAATACACAACTCGTAGTTTCCTCCCTCTATCCATTTCTGGTGTACATCTCTGTGGCATAGCAAGAGAAAGAAGATTTCTTTCTGTTAACTAACAATACCTTTTTTTCTGGAGAAAATGTTTGAGAATCGCTTTCAGAAACCATGGTTTCAAATGTTTCCAAAATGTCCAGTAATTTGAGACTTGTAGAACTCTTCCAGAACCACAAGCAGGAAATTACAGATTTTTTCTTTAGGAAAATTGTATCAGGTAGCATCTCAGCTTTTGGATGTTCCCCTTCTTTTTTTCCATATTCAGCTTAAAAAAATCAGAGAATTTAAAAGCCTCCAGCAGGATGAAAATTTAAACAAGTCAAAAAGCAAAACCCTAGTAAAAGAATCTTTAGTATAATTGCATAAATTCTATGAAAACGAAAGGAAAGGAAACACAACAACACTAACGACAGCCCAATCACACACTGAACAACGTTTACCTGAAAAGTGTGTGAATATCTGCTGTTGTAAGGAATCCCCTTCCATGAAGATCAAGACACCGAAACAAATACGTTAATCCTTCTGGTGTGTCTTTGTTTTCCAGGGCCAAAACAAAGTCAAGAAAGCTTTCAAAATCCATCTCCCGTGTATTAATCCCTCCACTTTTGCCACGTCGGACATGCTCATCAAATGCTGTAGAAAGGATAGCAAACACACTCAGTAATGTGAAAATATATCCAAAAATGAGGTGTCTACAGACAGAACCAAATGTGATCGACATTGTTGAATAAGGAAAGTATGCCACAACAAAACTACGGTAAGATTGAAAGGTTAACTCAAATGAAAGAAATATAAACGCAATCATACCAATTGAAAAGCTTTAAGGTAAACACAGCTATAGAAGAGAATCAAGAGATAAACAAAGAGAACCATTGAGGATATTCCACTGCTCTAAGCAAAAAGTTATAAGATCAATAACATGGAAATTTAAGGAAAAATTATATAGTTTTTGGAAAGTGGTCAAACAATCTAAAAAATGTCCCCAATACGCACTCAAAAACTCATCACAAAGACATCACAAGAATCTTATGTGGAAAACAGGTGGAATCATGTAGTGAGATGCACCAATCAGATCCAAAGGACTAACATTTTTACTTACTCCACAAATTATTAACTTGGTAGATGCTAATCTGAAAGTACATAAGCAGTTAATTCTACTTATATTTTCTGCAAAGCAGATTGGAAGAATAATATTATGATTTGTGTGATAATGTGTTTAGTAGAATTCATAACTGTGAATAGAGTACATATGGTTGTTTTACCTCTATAAGTCTATATACTACAAAAACTATGCACTGGGAATAATTATAAGGGCATCAAAAAATATCATAGGGTAGCTTTACCTTTAAACCGTTCACCAAGGACACAACACTAACAGTTTTTTTAGTTGTGTTAGTGTGACATAAACAACTTGACAAGACCAGTTTGAATTCTCTGCTCATAATGAAGTACCCAGAGGGAATAGCCCATAGCTATC
This sequence comes from Euptelea pleiosperma, assembly GCA_035048495.1. Classification (NCBI taxonomy): domain Eukaryota; kingdom Viridiplantae; phylum Streptophyta; class Magnoliopsida; order Ranunculales; family Eupteleaceae; genus Euptelea; species Euptelea pleiosperma. Next base: position 27,303,852 of record CM068551.1, on the reverse strand, counting down.
AAATGGTGTCTAGACCCAGGGGTGAAAGGTAGGCACCTATTACAGGCTGTGGGAAAATCCCAATTTCAAATATTTATCAAATGACTAAAAACAACTGAGTCCATGAAACATTTGATTTCTCAAATAGGAAAAACCTTGTGGCATCAGTTTACTAAGACTGGAAATGATTAAGGGGGACAATAGAGTGTTAAAATCCATAAGATGGATCCACAAGTAATCCTTTTCTTGTGAAGATTGGGAAATCCATTTTATGAAAACATCTATGTCCTCTCCCATACAACAAACATTGGGGCAACTTATTTTCTTAAGAGTTCAATTCAAAAATATTGTGTAGCTAGTGTAGACTTGGCTGTAACAATGTATCTGCCAGAAGGAAGCTGTTGTTAGAAGTCTTTGTGCAATGTCAACACTTGCATCAATATATTAGCATCGCACACAAGCCGTATATGAGCATGCCAGCTCACCGAATTACCAAGTTCTAATTCTATGGTGATCAAATCCAGTTGTATTGAAGGACACAGACACACATGCTCATGTGATTTATCTGTGGACATATAGAACTAAGCATCAAGCATTCATCTAATGTACCAAAAGGAAACACAGATTTCTATGCAATCTCTAGTGTAATTGTGCTCAAGTGAATTCGTAAATGACACAATAATAAGTAATGCATTCTAATAAAAGAGGTCATGCAGTGATTAGAAATATATCAGCAAATACTGGAGGTACAAAAGATTACATTCTCAATCAACTAATCTAGCAATTTTCAATAAACTAATGAAAACAAGTGTCAGTTCCTAACCCCGCTCAATGAAAATTTCCGTCAGTGTTCCATCCGCATATTCTCGAAGCTCCTGCTTACTCAATGTCCCGTTCATATCTTTATCTAGAGCAAGAAACATATCTGCAAAAACATTACAGACACGGGAACACACATCACAATGGCATTGGTTACACTTTCTAATGCAACCCAAAAGTATCAATGACTTAAAATTGTCAGGTAAATGCATCACAAGACATTGCCCCTTGTGTGTTTACACATCTTAGCATGATTCACATATAAGAGCCAGAATACTAGGCAACAAATGCAATAAAAGGGAACTTGCCAGTTATAGGAAACAGGAATAGCATTCACAAAGGCACAAAGGCTGCCCTGCGCATCAGAATCCATATACCCAAATGCACAGCTAGTGCCATAAATGGTTGAGTTGAAATCAGTATGCAATTCAGCTGTTAGAGCAAGAAAAGGCTAAAGTCATTTTTCAAATTATCTTCACTTCCAAATTCCAATTGTGGGGATGCAGAAAGACATTCATTTCTTCAAGATGTAGGAATCTTAAACCTGAAAAAGTTGGAAAGTTTGCATTTAACTCATGGCAAAGAAGCTTTATGAACTTCTCCTTTACAGCTCACCAATAGGTTTCCTGGAATATATCATAGGCTTCAGTATATGAATCAGTTTCTGCATACCCACGTCACAGACATTGGAGCAACTTATTACCCTAGAGTCCTGCATTCAAAAGAAAAGATTGGCTGCCACTTTAGTTGTGATAAATCCGTTCATGACTTTGTGAGGTATTGAACCAGAAGCACCAGTAGGAAGTCCTCCAGATCTGTTCTTATACCACAAAGATTACTCGAGTGGAACACAGCCACAAGGATATCACTAAGCACTATTGACCAAGACTCCTGAAGAAAGTGGCTCTTTGCACCTTAGTTGCATGAAGCAGAAGCGGTAGCGGGAAAGGATTCAAGTGCAGGAGCGGGGAAGCGGCTGTTGGAAATCAGTTTTAATTGAATTATTTTAGAAAGTGGGAGTGGAAGTGAGATTCCTGAGTGAAAGCGAGAGTGGGAGCGACACCGAGGGTAGAAAATTCCTGCAACTAAGCTTTGCACCAATGATCCTTGAGAGTTTATAATGGAATAGCATTTGCTGACTTAAAGGGGCAATCTTATAGAATACATCAAAGGTGGTTACCAAGTGATATCGACACTCAACATCACCCAAGTCTCAACACCATACACATTACATAACCATGCCTGCATACAAGCACACAATCACAATGAAACCTGCTCACATCCATTACACCAAGCATTACTAAGGAAGAATGTTTAGCGTAAAGCTGACAAACTTTTGCTTTTTAAAATAGAATAAATACTGGCCGAAACTTAATCAGCAATATGATTGTGCAGATAGCCCAAAATCTCTTAGTGTATCCCCAATATGGGTGTCAACGGGTACCCAATTCCCAACATATCCAAACTCAACTATTCAGGTTCAGGTATTTATTTTTGGACCCGATTAGCTATGTTACCTGGATACTTCATAATGGGTGCCCTATCTGTATCAGATCAATTTTAAGTGTAAATGCAATATCCACACTGTATCAGTCTCCTGTCATTGCCATATCTGGATAACACGGCCGTTTAATAATTGATCCAAGTTCAGGTACCCTGGTCTACATCGTTATTTTTTATATATTCATCTTGATATGTGTTACTTTTTGACCAGTTCATTTATATCAAATTTAATCAGCTTATCCAACACGAATTCTTTATTTTCTATGTCAATTTTATCTCATATGCTCCCTATCACCTTAAGAAACCCCTTGTAATAGACATACCACAAAAAAGAGAAGCTTTAGCTCTCAAAAAGAAAAGAAAATTGGTGGTCCATACAATAGTGAGCCAGCACAATTCATCGCATACATACAAGAACAAATCTAACATCAAAGGAAAGAAAAAGAAAACAAGAAATATCAAATGTAAGCAGTTATTCCATTGAATCATAGAACAATCAAAGTACACACCACATATTCGTTGCGCAGACGTCAAAGAGAACCAGTTCTCAGCTTGTTCAGTATCAGTCACTTCTTCCTCACTTTCCTAATAAATATAGATGATGAGAACAAAGAGTCAGCTCCGAATTGAAAAGGCTCCTAGGTACTAACAGATACAATTCAATACTCTCCACAGATTCTCATATCAAATTGAACTAAGCAGTTCAAGTCAGATAATTCTATTCGAATATTTTCTAGTGACATAAATTGACCATAGAAGTCCAATTTGAAATTATTTACCAGTGGTGGAAAAGAATGATCAAAGGTAGAGAGAGAGAATTTGTGAAACAGAAGATATGACCGTAGAAAACCTACCAACCAATACAAAGTATCCACAATTATAAATTCATTAGCATACTTTATGTTAATGCAACATGGGATGTTGTCAAATAATAAAAACTAACTCAAAGAAAGTGGTAGATAAAACCACTGTTTTAACTCCCGAACTCTCTTTTCTTAGTTCGTGGGTCCCCCACTTAACCCACCACTATTAGTATTGTACTTGTACAAGGGGACTTCCCCATCATATATATATCACTTGAGAGGAGATTGAACAATAAGTTCAAAACCCTACTCTTCTTCTTCTCTTTCTAATCTCTCAACTCTCTCTCTCTCTCTCAATCTTACACTTCTGGTGACAATCTAGTTTACAATAGTGTCAGGACCTCTAGCCTCCGGAGTCCCTCCCTTTTTTTGAAACAAAAAATTGAGTGAAAATAATAAAAATTATAGAAAAATAATGAAAAATTAATGTGTATGTTTGTGGATATATAATATGTATGTTTGTGGATATAAATGTATCTTATAATCTACACACACACACATATATATTACATGGTTGGGATAAAGTTACAAATGTTTTTTGACAAATAAAATGATACGCACACACACAAATATATATATATATATATATATATACAGGGTTGGGATAAAGTTACAAATGTTTTTTGACAAATAAAATGACACACACACACACACACACATATATACATACATGGTTGGGATAAAGTTACAAATGTTTTTTGACAAAGAAAATGACACACGGTCGTGGGGCCCACCGGAGATGAGTTAAAGGCTAATGTTTGGTGATGATGGTCTCTGCACCATGGAGATCACCCTCACTAAACATCAGCCTGAAACTACTATAACCCTATCAAATGTGGGTTTTTTTTATCGGTAAAAAGATATTAATATTAAGAGGGCTGAGAAAGCCCTAAAACTATAGGGAAGAAACATAAGGGGAAGGGAAGCAAGCCCCAAACAAACACAACCACAAAACCCCACACCCACAAAAAGCAAACACAATGCTGCCACTAAACGATCCCACCGGAAGACGAAGTCTTCAAATCTGAACTGAATAAACTCGGGGGATGACGGAGCTCCAATGGTAAAGAGAAGCTAAAATGTTCATAAAAATAATCTCGATGTTGGCCTCCTTTTCTTCAAACGTCCGACAGTTTCTCTCTTTCCATAGCTCCCAGCAAATGTGGCTAAAGATGAAAATGGACGGTTCAGAACTTTTCAACTTGTAATCCACTTTTCATAAGGCCAGAAATGTCAGAATAGGTTGATTTTTTGTGATCCATGCTAAAAGGAGAATATCCTCTCCAAAAATCATCCCTTATCTCATCTCCACGTGGGCCCCATGACCATTTGTCAACGTGTGTGTGTGTGTGTGTGTGTGTGTATACAAATCTAGGGAAAATATATAAATGATTTAACCATAACATAAAAAACTAAAGTTAGAGAAACGTCCCAATTATGATTTATCTTTAAATCGTTTACATAGCAAAAACCAATTGACATTCAGTCATCAATTCACACCAAAAGGTAATAGAATCCATGGTGTTTGCGATTCCAACAAACAGTCTCAACGAAATCATGAAAATACTATGTTGCATCCCAGCAGCTCCAAAACCCTTCCACGTCTATTAGAGAAACCTTAACATGAAATAGAGCCTCCAAAGGGTTTAAAAACCTCAAATATGTTTACCATAATTAATGGAAGTGTTCGTTTAAAAAAAAATTAAACTGGAAAAAAAGAGTCTCGGTCATGTGAGGAGAACCAAATTCTCGATCCATGTATGAGGTGCACGTCCCCAACATAAGGCGAGCCTCTAGACTGGAGGCATGCTCCTCACGTGCTACTCATGCTTTGAGGCATTACTTTCATGCATTAAAACCTCTAAGGCTGCACCTCAAAGTCTTCTCCTTGAGCCTCATCTCGAAGTGTAAGCCTCAACGGCTTCAAATAATAGATTATACAACCATTCATTCAAGGAGATATATAATTATTTAAAGCAATACAAAAAGCTAGATCACAATCCTAATCAAGAACATGTTTTCAAATTCAAAAGGTTGGGCATCAAAACTTTTAGGGGAAATTCACAGAAAGAAAAATAAAGGGGGGTATCTTGTGCATATAACAGAAGGTGCAATCATGCACAAGAATAGCAGTTTAATTTCAATGTAAAACCTAGCATTCGGTTGACAGAAATCCACCATGCCGCAGAAAAACAGCACTTTAGAGATACTAAGAAATCCTAATTGCAGATTATACATGGCAAAAACCAATGAGAATAACTGTAAAATCTGCCCTCCAAGGTTGGCGAAATACAAAAACAATAAGAACATCAATGCAAATACTCAGCTACAAACTACCTGATGCAGTTCCATAAGTTCCTGTAGGCAGTTACTAAGCAGCACTTTCTTTATGCATGCTTTACCTGTCATCATGCAAAGGAGATTTTCCTACTATTAAACATTTTTAACAATACAAAAGGGATAACATAAAAAACATATTCACAGGATAGAGAATATCCATAAGTAATTTATGCCATTAGATGTGCCTTGCATAGAGGCCAGTAAACAGTTTAAAAAAACTGATAGCAGCCACCCAATGGAATTCTATGCCACATTTATACCAGAAACACAATGAACTGAAATGAAATTCAGAAATCGACTCCCAATTGCAATAAAAATCTGAGGCACGGTACCAAACCTCGTCTATGAGGATCACAGAAAAAGAAAAATTTGTGTGCAGCTATGCGGCAGTACATTTGAACAAAGGCCACAGGCATATCCCGTAGTTGTGCCAGATTAGGAATAAGGCCTCTTATATAGGCCTCCATTTCCTGAAGAGACACGAAGTAAATGAATGTTGTTATAAAAGAGTATTGCACAAAATAAGGTGGCAAACAAACAGCAGCCATCATATATTGAGATAGTACAACAAACAACAACCCATGGAAGGAAGTAAATTAGGCCACTCCAAAAAATCACAGGCTCAAAAAAGTGCATGGGTCCATACATGAGATTGAAGGAAACCATCAGAATCCTCATCAAGCTCACTCATATCAATTCTTGCTTGTGTAAGTGAAACCTGAACAAAAAAAATGAATAGTTAGTAGAAGTGGACGTCAACTTTACTCAATTAGTTGTCGAACCTAAAAGGCTTTCAGATAATATGCAGTAAAATCAATAATGCAGAGAAACTAATTTTTTTCCTTGAATGCTTTTTTAATAAAGTCAAGGATCAGGACTTCTACTCGAACAGCATTAGAAGTAACAAAAGTTGGAAATTCTGTTTGATCCGTATTCCGAACAACAGGAATTTATCAACTCAATCGACTTTGTTCAACTGAAACCCAGTGGAGACAAACGACCAAACTCATGAACTACTACTCTATCTGGAGAAAAAGCTTGGGGGTAATGATGGAACTTGTTTGAATTCTACCATTTCATACTTCCACTACAAAGTACAAACCCACCAAATTTTCGCATTGGTGAGGTTTCAATCATTAAATTGCAGAGCGGGGGAAGTAAATTCCAAAACAAAATCCGGGTTTTATTTTTGTTGGACCTCCCCGAAGCTTTTTCTCTCTTTGGTATTACTTGGGTCATGCCTAAGTCTGTGAGAATGGTTTTTGATAGTTGGTCATATTTTGCTTTTTTCCCCTTTGTGGAAGGCGGTTACGGAGTATCCTTCCTTATGCTGTGGCATGGTGTATATGGAAGGGGGGAAGCCATTGGATGTTTGAAGACAAAGATGAAGGCTACCAGAACATTACTCTTTGAATTAAAGCGTTGATGTTCTAGTGGTCTACGTGGTTTAAGCAATGCTGTGGCTTGAAGACTTTGCCTTTAGATGGGAGTCCTTCTTGTATAGATCCTTACTCTAGAGAGAGAGAGAGAGAGAGAGACATTCCTCTGAATAAAACTCTCATTCAACCTAGATTTTTGATCGGCCTGGTCTAACCCCACTAATTGTTCATGTGTTCTCATATTCTGCTGCTGGTTTTCAAACCTATTTGCCTGCAACTGAGCTTCTAAATAGCTACTTTTGATAGCTTTAAATAAAAATCTAGTCTGTTCTTTCTAACCTGCTTATGAAACACCCAAAAACTACTGAAACACAATCTTTTCCAACACCCACTCAGAAACCACCTCATTGGTCTGCCTACACTACATGGCTTCTCCACTCACTACCACCTTCCAGTTTACCCTTCGTACTCGCCTTAAGAGAATTCTCTGTTTCTTCTACAGAACTCCTCTGACTAGCATCAGCAAAGCTTCCTCTGTCAACATCTAGCCCAGAAATGTGGTTAGTCTTGCCCTCTTCATCCTGAACATCATTGGATCATGTTATTTTTTTCCTGCCCTCTTTCATCATCTTGTAGTGATTCAGATCCTGGACATTAAAGGATGCACCTCCTCTACCACCACCCGTGCTGCTGCTGCTTCTTGGTCGGCCATAGTTCCTCCAACTTCATTTTGCTCTCAGTTGATGGGTTGGTTAAATTACTATTACCCAATTTCCAGGTCCATAGAAAGATTCCCATTGAACTGGTTCGGTAACAATCTTGTCCTCTTCGTCCTGAACATCACTGGCTCATGTTACTTTTTTCCTGCCCTCTTTCGTCATTCTGTAGTGATTCAGATCCTGGACAATACTATAGGATTCACCTCCTCTACCACCACCTGTGCTGCCGCTGCTGCTTCTTGGTCGGCCAAGTTCCTCCAACTTCATTTTGCTCTCAGTTGATGGTTTGGTTAATTTACCACTACCCAATTCCAGGTCCTTGGAAAGATTTCATTGAACTGGTTTGGCTACGACCAATCCGACTGAGTAGTCAACCTTGCATTCTGGCGACTAGTCTGATTTTGAAAACATTGAGTGGTCCTTCAAATTTTCGTATGAAGAACAAAATATTTTTAGTCCTTCAAAAGTATAAAACTATATAGCAGGTATTTACAGTTGAGATGGCAGACATCCAAGACCACCTTTTACTCATCTTAGGGCATCTGGTCCATTCCATAGTTGGTGCAAAGGCTGAGAACCAGCATAAGAAATTTATGGGAAAGTCCACAGAATAAAAAGAAAAAAGAAAAAGGGAAAAACCAAATTGCTTTAATTAAATGGTTAGTACAACACTACAACGTGATTATGGATGGCAAAATTGACATATTTATTCTATCAAGAGAATAATAAAGATCTTGTGTTTATGAGGTACAAACTGTTAATACGAACAACAGTTATGATATGCATCCAAATGTAGTATGCAGCAAACCTTTCATTTTATTCTTGCACAAAAAATAGTTCCCAGGAAAAATGAATTATTTTAAAGAATCGAAGATAAAAGGGCAAGATGGCAATTCTATTAAACCCACCGTGCGCATCACATAAAGGTAAAACGGCAAGATGGCAATTCTTCCCAACTCATCTTTCTCAAACTTCATAAAATTTGAAGGGCTGAAAAAACGACGACATTTTGGGCCTATTTGCTCAGAACATACTGATGCAATGTGGCAGAAATCTTCATAATTCATCTGCAAGAGAGCATACCAAACAATGCATTAGCATCATTACCACACCAGAGTGCTCGGATTCAAAAGAAGTTAGAAAATGGGAAAGTTTGGAATACGTAAATCAAGTAATATGTGAAAAAAGTAGAATAAAAATTCATAAGTTAACACTGTGAAAGACCTTGACCAAACAAGCCTAATATTTAGCATGCAACAAGAGACAGTTCCAAGTGATCAGACAGCAAGGAATTTCACTAAGAGATGTATCACCCAGGCAAGGCTTATAAGGGTGCTTCTCTGAAAGCTTGATACCCTGATTTACTGCACATCAAAAAGGCGATGCTTGCCAACTAGGAGCATCAAAATTTGTTTCTCGAGGAATTTATGTAAGAACATGCAGCAAAAATATTACTGACTGATTAGTCACTGGGTCAGGCACTTGTCAAACGAACCATATATCCAGCCAAAATATTTGAGAAAATGCAGAATATATGATATGCAGTTTACTCACAAAAAGGTAGTCTATGGATAAAATGGTACACAAAATATGAAGCATTTCATCTAGCTAAGGGCCTTCTCTGGTCATGTTATTATTTATAAACAATAACCATATCAGTTAAAATGATGACAGCCGGTATATGCAACCAAAGAATAGGTGTCAGGTGTGATCAGAACAAATTATGTATGAAGAAAACAACCTTCTTTAAGTAAGGAGCTGCATATATATCGAGTACATAAAGATAGGGAGAGAGGAAAAAAATACCAGAGTTATATACAGAACACAGGAAACTTGCAAAAACCGCAGATTTTTTACAATAAAAGTTTAAACATAACACAAACCAAAAAAGGTAAGTAGATTGCAGTGAAGGGGCGTACAGACCTTTTCAGCACTAGTGGCATCATCAATCACACAATTCTCTCTTAAGCAAACCCACATGGCATCTAGATCATCAGCATTAAGCAAAAGATCTGATTGCTTCTGTACAAGTGAGAAACTTGAATCAATTTATCGAACCATTTAAATAAGAGAATAATTATAAATGATGAGCATGGTGACGTGGTACATCCAAGACAATGAACCACCTCTGCAGGCCAAGGAACGTTAATGCTACACAGTGAAAAATGAGATTTTAAGTTCAAATATCTCATTGCATGGAGCGAACAGACCCTCCAAAACAGCGAAATAAGAAATTTCAGCAATCAACATTAATGACAACCAGCAACACAGGCATCAGAAGTCCATGACATAATGATACCTTCAAAAAGCGGTACTTTGCTAACCTTTGGACCCTGTGACTGATAGATCCTTCTTCAGGTTTCTGCGCCACAGGAAAAAAGGGGGAAAAGAGAAAAGAAAAACAATAAAATTATCGTAAATCCAAAAGAATGGAATTTCTAAATATGTGTTCAAGTAAACCCCACTGGAAACATTTGCGTTTATGTTACATTGGAAGTCAAAATCAGACTATAATAAAACAATGATGTCTGTCAATTTGAACAGGCAAACCAAAACAGAAGAATGCAGATCCAAAAATAAGTAACTCCTTAATTTGACTAGTATGCATCGCTAACTTAATATACAAATCTTTATACTTGTATAAGAAAAATAATAGAGCCAATCACCCAAGCAAACAACTGGAATGCATGCCTTTCTGTAGAAGCTTGGAATTGTGCCAGCTTCAGCATTCTTCTGTTGCTTCTCTTTAAAAATCTCAAGCAAAATCCTCTTTGTTTCAAGCTCTGCAAAGTGAGAATGGTAATGTGTTAAGTTAGACTGTAAGACATGAGAAAAATCTATTTCACAACCATCACTATACATAGAGCAGTTGAAATAATGGGAAATTAGTAGTTTCCGCTGGAAGGGATTCATCTAGTTAATAGTCCTCAATGTGAATCCATCAAACTATTTAGGTTGGCCATAAGAGAAAAATAAAACTTCAATCGCACGTGGAGGAACAACATTTTCTAGGAATGAAAACCATCAAACTTGCAAAATTGGCCTTGTTGGAACGAGTGTGGCGATGAGTCATGAAGGTAGATAACTCACCCTAGAGGTGAACTACCCAGTTCTCACCCTTACAGGCACTCACTCCATTAAAGGAGATCAAAACTATATAAGGCGAAAAATATGAAAAAGAAATCCCCTCCTCCTTCCTCTCTTATTTTCGTTTTTTTCTTTCTTGTCTTCTTCTCTTTTGTTTGGGTGCTCACCTCCAATCTACAACAGATTTCTCCACCACTGTTCTCCATCACTCGGCCTTCTTAAATTGTGTAGACAAGCATTCCAGCAAACTAAAAATGCAGCCTAAGCACTTTAGATTTCCAAATAACAGCTCAAGTGGACTAAATTGCATTGCGCAGTCGTTTAAATTTATACCCAAAAATGTTCCAAAACGAACAATTTACATTAATTCTTTCCAAATTTTTATCAAATTAGCAAAGCAGCAACAATTAACGAGTAAAATCTACTAATTGATATAAATTGAAAATTGAAGATTTATAATTAAAAAAAAAAAACTGACCCATCAGAGCCTCGGAGCCGAGTCCAGCACCGGATCCAATGAACCGGCGGAGGTTTCGAACCCACGGCATAGAGGACGCCGGAGGGATCTTTCGCTGCGGTGCTTCGTGTCCTTCACCATCGCTGGAACCGCTGTACATGCTTTCTTTTTGGCTTCTGTGATTCTCCTCGTCTTCACTTAGCCTTCAGAGACAAAAAAAAAATCTGCAAAAAACCTAGGGCAAGCCACATTACTGCTTCGAAACCCTAGTTTTCGTGGTCTGGTTTTACAGAGCTTCCTCGCTTGAGGTGAAACAGGGAGAAATGTGGGAGAAGAGGGAGAGAGGAATAAATTTTGCTTTTTGGTTTGGTCGGCAATTAGCACGTGTGATGGATCGTGTGAAGCACGCGAGTGTTTTGGGAAAAAAGTTCAAGTTGCACGTCGTCGAATTACACAAGAACCACACCCAACACGGCAGCTCAAATGGTTGGTGTGTATCCACCTCTTTGGAGAGGGCGTGGGGTCAAACCCACACAGGTAGATTTCCTCCTTTGAGCAGTGTGCCAGGAGTAGAAATCCCCTTTCCCGGCTTGACCGGTTCCAGGTTTCACCTGCCGTCTTCCATGGGGCCCTACAACGGTAACGTACAAAAAAATAAAAATAAAAAAGAATTACACGAGAACCATATTTGTAACTAGGCCCTGAGGGTGTCAATTTGTACCCGTTTAACGGGAACGGAATCAGAGTAGGAACCGAAACACAATTTTTAGTCCCACATTTGTGGGAACTGACCAAACAAGAACCATGACAGAAATGATAGTGACAATAACAGTTTCGGTTCTGGGTTGTTTGATATTGGAATTGACAGTATCGGTTCCAGTTCTGGGTACCTCTGGAACCGACCCATTGACATCCCTACTTGTAACAGCCAAACAAAAACATTTGCTAGTCAATTATCAAAAGATCTTGAAGTTACCTTCAATTGTGATATCAGAGTTAGAATTTTCAAGGGCAACTTAAAATTTGTTACCAAACATGTCTTTAGGCTATTGGTGGCTGGTAGTTTCGATTATGCACGTGTTCTGCTCGTTCACTTGCGGTGTCAATTTGTACCCCGTTTAACTGGAATTGAATCAAAAAACAGGAACCAAAAACCCTGGTTCCGGTTCCATATTTTTGGGAATGGACAGAACAAGAACTTAAATCAAATCGAAAATAACAGTTCCAGTTCTAAGCAGTTTAATATTAGAACCAATCCTATGAGAACCACTAGATCCAATGTATAATATAATGTTAAATTTATAAAAAAAAATAGTGATAAAATTGTCAGATTATCAAGATTGAAACTGATGTACCCGAAACCGGAACTGACTGGAACCAAACAATCTGTTCCGGTTTCAGTTCCGGTTCCAGATACATCATTTTCATAATCGAAATCGATAAGAACTAATAATTTAGGTTCCCTTGGAACTGAACCGGAACCGACCCGTTGACACCCGCCCCTAGTCTGTTGGATAGATGGACCTTTGAAAAATGTTTTCCACCCAAATTTTCAAAAAAAACGAAATAACGACCGTTCTTTTTCATGAAAATTTCCATAAAACAGGGGTCGTTATTTTCATTATAACGGCCGTTGTAACGAAGAGAACAACAGTTATTTTTTCAGTGTTTTAACGTTTCATTACGTAATGGGGGAGGTCCGAATCCGTTATAATGACCGTTTTTTAAGCCATGCATTGGACATGTGTGTTTTTGTATTATTGGTAAGTGCCAAAAAACACAACTGTATCATGACCATCCAATAGGACACGTGTAGGAGGAACATTTTTTTTAGTGGAACTAAAAGAGAAACTATTAAATGGGTTTTTATCATTCTTGATTCCGTTATTTTCATTATAACAGAAAATAACAGTCGTTATTTTTTGAGTGTTTTAAGGGTAAATAACGAAACGGGAAGGACCAAATCTGTTATAAAAGCCGTTATTTTTGTTATACCGGCCATTTTTTAAACCATGCTACTAACTATGAGGATCCGACTCATCACAGGTTAAGGATCCAGACCCAAAAAAAGAAAAATTAGGGTATTTGCATCGGGTTTCAGATTAGGTATATTTTTATATTATAACCGATGATTCAGGTCAATTATTGGATTCGGATCCAAACACTGCCTCATATTTTATCACGGGTCATTTCCATGATCCAGTTCGGGGTTCTCTGAGCCCGAATGAACTCAATTAGGGATCTGGGTTAGGATATTCTTAGATAAATTTGATTCGAACCCGGACCTTATAATGGGTTCAGAATCCGTTCAGCCTTATCCATACTAAAAATGGTCCTGGGTTTCAAGGGAAAGACCTCGGCCCATTTTCTCATCCCTGTCACGAGCCCACAACAGTGAAGCGAAGGGTTTAAGACTTTAAGCTCTCCTTATTTCCCTAGCCTGTGAAAATCATGGGAGGGTTTTAGAGAAGTGTAACCTGTCTCTCTTTCTCTCACATGGCTTTAACACCCTTTTCTCTCCTCCTTCGAAGTATCTCCTCCAAGAACCCTAATTTCCATTCTCGAATTTCTTCTCTGATTAGAAGAACTCGAGCTTTCCGGTTCTGTAATGGCGGCAACTTCAAACCCTTTTCAACCTCTCAATACTCTGTCTTGCAAACAGAAACAGACCTTCCAAATCTGTCGGACCCCAAAACAAGCCTTTCAGCTCGTATGAGCTTCGTTTTCGATCAAATCGACGCCATAGAGAAAGAGAGAAGCGGCAAAGATGAGGCCTTGCAAAGGATTCGCGCTTGGAGGGAGACGAAGAAGAAGAAGAACGAGGAGGAGTCTTCAGAATTAGGGCCTTCGGGCTCCGTTGAATCGAATGTGAATTCGCAGAATGAGGTGGAATCGAAGAAGAAAGAAAATTTGTTCACCAAGGAGGTCGAAGTGGTTCATCCTTGGCCGGAATGGGTCGAAATGATGGAGCGTTTGGTTCAACAGAATTACTTTGATCATCGGAGGAAGGACGAAGATAAAATGCTCCAAAACCTGGCTATCGATGACTCCGGATTTGCTGAGGAAGGGTTCGATTTTACGAGGGATTGGACCACCGTTCGCACCGCTTGTCTCAACTTTGGCCGTGATCGCTTCGATATCTTTAGGTTCGTCTTCCTCTGTTCTTATTTCTTTTCACTGGGATCACTATTTGTTAGTAATTGTTTCATTTTCCGAATGTGATTATTTGAAATCAAAATAGGCTTAGATAAAACAAATTGGGAACCAAGTTTTTCAGAGTGTCGATTTTAGCTAAATTACGTTCTGAAAAGCCTAAAAACTGTAAGTGGGAGGATGGCATGTTTCCCATACCCCTAAATCACTCCAAGACAAACAACAAAATACATGTTATGTTGTCTGAAATTACACAATGCAGAGTTAAATTTGTAACTGAAAACATGCCTGTAAGAATGCACGGCATGCTGTCAGGGTTTACATGTTTCAAGTTTTCTGCTCCAAGTCCAACCAGTTCGTTGGGTGTGTCATATGGTTTCAATTAATGTCCTTTTGCTTCGTACTAGTGCTGAGGTGGCAATTGATTTCAGGTCGTTATCGAGGCAGGATATTCAAATTCTAGTCGGTCACGGATGCCCTAGTGTGGATACGAAAGTAGTTTTCTCCGCAAAGATATTGAGGAAGCATGTCCACCTTGACGAAGGAGATGTAAGTATCATATCCTTAACTTCTGAGGTTTTTAATAACAATTCTTTCTGTTCTTTGGATTGGAGGGTGATCACGTGGTATGAATTGTTAGGGCCGTGGTTTCATGTGATGCTATTTGTTTATTTATAGATTTAGAATCCAGTAATGATATAATTGACTTCGAATTACTTTCATATTCTGTTATTTTGAGGTAATTGGGTAAATTATATCTTACTTCATCATATAGTTGTTATGATATTAGTAGACGAACACAATTTCTATTACTATTTGCTAATAGTTCATCTTATCAAATCAAGGATTTTGCGTTGCAAAGTTAGTACAGGCATTCTTCAGAGATTTGCAGTTTGGGCTACTTCAATTTGCTAATGCTGCAAGAGCGATTCAAGTTTTTGCTCATGCGAATCTATTCAGACCTCATAGCAGACTATGCAGTCCCTTTTTCCCCTTCCATTTGTTCTCTTTCCTACAGCCTTCAATCTTTCCTACAACCACATTCTTTCTAACCGAGGCAGGGGGGGCTTTACATAGAATGAGGATATATGCAGTAAATTTTTTTTGTTCCTCTCGAAATTTGGTATCAGAGATTGGTCGTGGGGGTTATTATCTATTGATGTTGTCAGGGTAAAGAAAGTGCCACACATCATCAAGAGAGGTAGGGAAAGGGTTCAGAGGATCGGAAACATGAAGTGGTTCATAAAAAAAGTCTTGGGGTGTCGTAGACCTACATGCAGATGGTAAGGATCTAGTTCTTCTGATTCTTCCCAATTGAATATTTGTCACCCTTAAATAGGAGGGTTGTTTTAAATTTTTTTAAATTGAGTGTTAGCCGCCCTTGAATAGGAGTGTCTTATTTTCATCTTTCTATGTTATCCTGTCCAATAATGATGGAAAAACGTAGTCTTGCCATTTATGTTGGGATTTTATCGTAGTTTAAGAATTTTCTTCTACTGTTTCGGCCAACAATTCATCACGTGGTTCCATTGACTTCTGTCTCCCAGCTTCGTTTTGTTTGTGTATAATCTGTTGCATGCTTGTTATTGAAGTTCTTGTGGAGCACAGAGAAAAAAGAAACAAAGAGAGAACAGAAAAGGAAATGATTTGGTGCAATCACCAATATGTGGATCGTCATATTGGTGATGTGGATATATGTGTCTCACATGCAAGGGTGTTATGTCCTGCCCGTCAATGCTCCCACATAAGAGACACCCGTGGTCAATACATTTACCCAATTGTAGGATGATAACATTCAGTCTGATGTTTTTCTGGACCATTTGACATATCTTTTAAACTGTCAAAAATATTTTGATTATTGGATGGTTACAATCAACCAGTGCGGTTCATTTTCAGCGTAGGAGATCTCTCAAAGAAACTCATTGAATCTTGCATGTGTCCCATGAGTTCTCAAAAGTGCTGGCACACTCCTGTTTTGGTCACTGCACTTAATGTTTCCTCTACTAAGATAATTTTACAGACAAGAATGAATTGCATTTTTCTAATGAACAGGTATGCATTTTCAGGTATGTAGTTCATGCAGTCTAAGAAACTCATGTGACAGAGCATATCTGCTAGCACGCAAAGAGGATGAGGCACGGACCCTTGATGTTATGCGTATCCTCTTGACATTTGGCTTTGATCCTATCAGTGGATCGATTGAAAATAAATCTCTTCTGAAAATGAAATCTTTGAAAACAGTAGTCCGTAAGTTGCTTCACGAGGTTGTCAAGTTGAGTGCAGTTCCAATAGATCCAAATCTTCCACCACCGGTAATCAAGAAGCCCCCACCAAAAGTAAAGCAGCCACCTCCCCCACCAAAGAAACGAGTAGGACGTGACGACATTGAGATGAAAAAAGGGGACTGGCTCTGTCCCAAGTATGGCTCCATCTTAAGTGTTTATGACTTGGTCTTGTCCTAATATCCTATTTCTTCTCTTCACTTTTAAGAGGAAATTAAAAGTGCCCTTCAAGTAAACCCTAAGGACTGTTTGTACCAATGTCACGCTGGTACATGTGGTGCATATGCAGGGGATAGAAGAACCCATCATTTGATGTGGCCCTCCCTGGTGATCTCTTATTCCAAGCAGTGTCCAGATCGGATGATTTTAACCTTCTGCTTAATGGACATTTCTTCTGGACCATTAACCATAATATTTTTGGTCATCCAGAAGATTGCCAGAGATTGAATGGTTATGATCATACATATGGTCAAATTTGGCAGTGATCTACTGGGTGGGGCCCTTAGCCTTTGCCAGACAGATACTTTGAAGTCTCTGTGAGCTAATTCTGTTTTCAGTTAATGCATGATTTTGTATCAAGAGATTTCCTAAGGGTGATGAGCATTGGTTGCAGGTGTGACTTTATGAATTTCGCAAAGAACACTGTGTGCTTGCAGTGTGATGCCAAGCGCCCAAAGAGACAGCTGCTTCCAGGGGAGTGGGAGTGTCCTGAGTAGGTTCCTGCTACACTGTTATTACTGTAAACTTCTGTTGATTCTTTCAATGCACTATTACTATAATCTTGGATGGGGGTTCTTCCTTTTTTTTTTTCTAGTTTTTTCCATTTTTCCCTCCTTGGCTAAAAAGAAGCCGACACAGTTGGATGATCACAAATATCCAAGGCATCTGATGATGATGCCAGAGTTTTTCTTGCCTGCTAAAAAGAACGCGGTAGATTGGATAGTTATGATCATCCGATGGCATTGATTTTTGACCTTGGAGATACCTTGGTGGAATCCAACAAAAGTTGGGTCCCAACCCTTTGCATGATATCCTATTTACAGATGGGAATTTCCATCAATAATGGTCAGGCCCCCTTTTTTGCCTTAAATTCGTACACAGTCAGTTGTTTTGAACTAAGAGTTCTGACACATATTTTACCGTTGTTTCTGTCATTCTTAGGTGTAACTTCTTGAATTATAGGCGAAATATGGCATGCTTTCATTGTGATCACAAGCGCCCACCTGATGAATTTATGGAGAATCAAATGCAAGCAAGGCCACATGGTCCTAGGACGAGGTTGGAAAGGGCTGCCAGCATGCCTGGGGTTTCTAGTGCCTGGAATTTTGATTTTGATGACAATGAATCAGATGGTGCAGATGTTGCTGCTTTTGAGTTTGCAGATCCTCCCAGAATGGGTGAGGATTCTTCTTTAGAGAGCCAGGCTCAAGGAGGAAGTATGAGGGGGCTTGAAGATGATTCCTTTGTGACCAGCAGAATTCCAAGAGCCCATGAAAGAGGCAGATACTCGGATCCTGATCAAAGGAAGTCTGTGACGGGCTTCGATGACTTTGATGATGAAGATGATGATGTTGATAGTTATGAGCTAGATACACCAAATAACAATTCAATGCAGGAGGCTTCTTTAAAGGATTTCTCTGAAGCTGAAGGAGACTCTGAGTTTGAAGATTTTGATGGCTCTGATCATCATTTGCGTGTTGATCGGGGAACCAATTCCCCTTCATACAATAAGCGGCCTAGGCCGATGCAAGGAAAAAAAGCTTTCTCTGGCTCTGGGGATGATGGGAAGGATTTTGATTCGGATGACGAACTTTCAGTTCATCCCAACTGGAAATCTAGTCATATTGCAGATTCAAGACATAGAGCTAGAGGTAGAGGTGGAAGTGGTCCATACGGGGGAATCACTTTTGGTTCAGATGATGAACTTCAGCTTCATTCTGGTTCTGATGATGATATAGACCGGGATGTTGGATATAACCAGAGTAAAAGGAATAAATGCAGTTCAAATCGAAGGGGTATTAGGAGGGGAGGAAGTTCTGATTCTGAAGATGGGCTTCCATTAGGTTCAGAATCTGATGATGACAATCTGCAATCTCGTAGAAATAAGATTAGAGGAAATAAAGCAGGCCCTGATAGAAGAGGAAACACTTTCAAGGGTCGTGGCCAGTTTGATTCAGCAAGAAATGAACGTTTCAGATCTAATGAT
Source organism: Euptelea pleiosperma (assembly GCA_035048495.1). NCBI lineage: Eukaryota > Viridiplantae > Streptophyta > Magnoliopsida > Ranunculales > Eupteleaceae > Euptelea > Euptelea pleiosperma. The sequence continues at coordinate 27,285,065 of CM068551.1, read as the reverse complement.
ACGATGAGTGACAGAAGGAACCGCTTTGGCAATTCCAATACTGATAGATCATTTCGAGGCTCTCAGAGGAACGATAGAGGATCTCGGGAAGATGGCTATGGTGGGGGGAGAGTGAATGACAGAGGGAAGCGGAATTTCAGTAGGCCTGGACAAGGGGGAGGATTCGGATATCAGCAACTTGAGGGATTTAACAAATTCAATGATCGACGCGAGATGACTAGGGGTGGTTTTGGTGATGAGAGACCACAGAGATTGAATGACAGTGGGAAGTGGAATTTCCGTAGGCCTGAACAAGGGAGAGGATTCGGATATCAGCAACAAGGAAGATCTAACGAATTCAATGATCGACGCGAGATGATAAGGGGTTCTGGTGATGATAGGCCACGGAGGCGCATAATTGAAAGATGAAAATGAGACAGAACATGGTTAAAATTATTCAGTACTCGGTTCATTAATACTGCTAACAGTGCCTAAGGTTTTTGAAATGAATGCACCGTGCAACATGTGACTTCACTTCTTATGAAGAAACCTAGCAGAAGTTGAAAGGGAAACTGTTGAATGCCCTTATATGTGAATACCAAGGATCAAATAAATCAACAGAAGTTGCTGGAAGTTGCAGAAGGCTAGCTGGAGTCCATCAATTATGCGGGATATAAGATCAGTTCCCTCTTTTCCTAGCTGCTTTGAATTTTTAGTTCTTGTTTGAGGAGATTTGTGGGCCCAGAAAGGTTAGTTCTTTTGATGGGTATAATTAATTTGTTTGCAGGTGCAAGATACGGGGAGTTGTTGTATTTAGATGTGCTTTTCATTGATTTTTTTATTATGTAACTGCATTCTCCTGAGGGAAAATTGCATCTGAATTTTGGTTTTCGTTCGACAAATTTCCTTAAATTTCTCTAGTAACAAAAGCAGCCTTAAGAATTTTTTAAGAATTGGACTGCTATTAAGGCATAATAGCAAGAAGGAAGGATGAGTTTACTAATGGCACACTGGTTCACATGGCACTACACATGCAAGGAGCATGACCCAGTATTCGATAGATCCCACCTAGAGGATCTCCTTTGCCAAAAGTTGACTTGATTAGACGATAATTCTGTGGTGAGTACTTGACAGGTAGATCAGAAGTTAGTATCCTAAGGATATAATAGGCACCTGTTACTGTTACAGTGAAAAAATAGAACGATAGAAGAGTTCAAGAATCTGTAGGTATGCCCTTCAGCTGGAAGAAGTGAGACATCTATGGCTTTTCTGTCTCTATTTCATAGTTCTACAAGTGGATTCTTACACACTTTCCACACATCTTTAGGATACTAGTTTGACTGATTGCCAGCTTGCAAGTCTTCATCAGCCTATCAAAAATAAATAAAAAAATAAATCTTCATCAGAAGGTCAAGGAAGTGACTCGTTGAACACAGAATTGGGTCTGAAAACTATCAACCTGAGATTAAACACAATCACAATATTTATACTATACACTCTTATACACACATATATGATTAAGAAAGAGAGTGGCGCCTTCGCTTCTGAAATAGAAATCGAGCTTCCGGATTCGCCTTGGCATCAATAGGCTTGACATCTTTTATTCGAAATAGGGCATTGAGCTTGCTTAGTTTTTTGGTGAATGATTTGAGTATCTTGTTAGCAGGATTTGGCCGAACAAGCTCCTGTTTCATAGAGACATGATCCTTCTCTAAGTCAGTTAGCCTCATCCTCATTCTTGTAACTTCAAGCTTCAGCTCTCGGTTCTCTCTTCTCACTGAAGCATAGTTATCTCTCGGGGAAATGGCCCCACTAGCTGCACCACTGCTTGAACGTTGAGGGAATTGGCCATTGATTGAACCAAAGAAAAACTGATTGTGGCCCCCATTCATTGCATTCCGAAGCCTGATCTGCTCAAAATACAGAACTTGGACTGCCATCTGCACTGGTAACCTTTCATTCTGAGCCGCATGGCTGCAGGCTTCCTGAGATAGTTTCTGACAATCAATGGTTTTGCAGAGTCGGTAACGTTCGGAGTCCTTGATATTGGGATGAACCTGTAAGTTGGAAGACTAATAGGTCTTTAAAATCTTTAAATAATTTATAGATAAAAAAACATTAAAAAAGAGCCAAAAAGGTTATTATTGTTTTCAGTGAGAACTGGGTCTTACCTTGAGGAAGATATCAACAGCTCTGTACAACCCGTCATTCACAACACGAGCGTGGTCTGGAAGTAGTTCTGCTAGAGCGATGAACTTTGATGGTATCAAGTTTGAATCTAGTGCAATTTCTGCCAGATAATTGTCCAGTAGTTTTGATACCTTAAGAATTGAGCTTTGTTTAGGAGATCCAGGGCTGTCAAAATCATAACCCGTGTCACTGTCAATCCTCAAGTGGTTCTCCTCATCGTCGTCCTCATCCACATTTAGGAAAATGGAGAAGATCTTCAGTATTGTATCTATGTCATACAGTGGTTGGTGGTTGTTGCCATGTGAGTTTGCAGGGATGAGGATGTCTTCAAGGATTGCTTGGTCCAGTTGCAGGCCAATCCTCCTCTCTAAATCAGCTCTGCAGGCGGCAGATGCTGACCCCATTATTGCGGTTTTTAACAGACCCGAAAGAAATGCCATTGGCACTGAACTCTTTCTTGATTGGGTTGGTAGTAAACCGACGATTGCTTCAACAATCATCCTCTGCTTCTTCTGCAATTCCATGTCTGAGAAGCTCGCTTTAACCAATTGAGGATCTCTGACAAGAAGACCTTGAAGAGAGTTGTGCGCATAGTTTATCAAGATCTTGCTGATAATGTCCTGTTTCAGACCCTTTGATTTTACTGCAGATAGAACCCGTTGGAAGAAATCTAGGTTAAGCACTGTGAGTGACTTTCCCCACCAGTCTGATGGGGTGTCCGATTCTGTATTTGTGGGTTTGACAGGGAAGTTCTGCTCTAGTTTGGACAAACCAGATGTAAGCTGCTCTTTACAAGCATTAGATGCAATACCATTGATTATCCTGCTGACTATGTTGATCTCTTCTGCTATCGGTAGGAGGGTTTCACAACAGTGCAGAACGGATATTGAGTTCGACATGTTTGGGAGCACCATCTCCTTTAGATAGATCTCAGTTCGAAGTTCTAAGTTCTTCTCAGCAAACTCCTCTGTCATTTCCAGGTAATGAGCTACACACCGTAGCATCGCAACGTTTGGTAATGTGATCTCAATGTTCACTCCATAACAAAACTTTGCAGCTAGCTCAAATGCCTCCGATCCACCTGGCACAGCGGGTAGATTTATCCGGGAAACTTTTGAATCCTTTGCTTCCAACAACAGTTTCCGAATCTTTCCACTTCGAGAAACAAGAGGGAACTGTAAAAGAACCATGAACATATGAATAAAGCATTAGTGTAACTCTTCTTTCTTTTCGTTTATTCTTTCCCTCTTGAAAGCTACAGATTTTCCAGTGATAACCAAGATTCAAACAAAAACGCTCAAGTGTAATTCAGATAGAAAAATGTATAGAAACTGAAAAGACTAATATGGTTGCTTTGACGTCACAAAGGATGATAACTGAAAGAACAGAAAGAAACACAGGATGCTTAATCATATTCTTCTTACCTTGTGAAGTGAAAAGCTTGTTGCTCCTACTTCGACAGTAAGATCACTAGAAACATCAGAAATCGGCCTGCAAAAAGGAATTTTTTTTTAATTTGAAATCAAATAATAGCATGAACCCAAAAATGGCAGAAAGGAGACAGTGGAAATGGCCTACATGTTCAATAATGCTAATGAGGGAGCAAGCTTGAAGGAAAACTATGTAACTGTACCACCATGTTTGAACCAGAAAAACTCTAAGATGATTCAGTTTATTGAAAGGTTGCAGTCCGCGTACTATGAACAAATGATAACCATGCACAATTAGATCCATCTGGATCTTATGATTTGACATGGATGGTCTAGGTACTGGGACTCGACAAGAGGTAAAGTGTGCAAAGGCTAAGGTTAATAGATATTAATGGTGAAAAACTAAACTGAAGGTCACTGAAATTGGCATTTCTTGGACTAGGAAGGAAATAATGGAGCCAAGTCCACATGGACTTGCAGGTAATGGGACAGATTATCCATCTGGGTTCCTTTGGATTATTCGGAAACATTGTTTGTATGTTCCCCGTTCTGTATATATGACAAGGCTTGTCATATTCTTGTACTTTTTGTACGATGTCCCTTACTATTTCGAAGGCCTCTAGAAACATGTATTATTGATAGGCACAGTCTAATTTCAGCTGTGTATATTTATGGTTCAGGTTGAGATCAGGATTGTAGGGTCCAGCCTTCTTCTCTAATGGTTACCATAATGGTCACAAGGTTAAAATGACGGTTTTGATCAATCGTCGTCATGAAGAAAAGAGAAGAAAAAATACTTATCAAGACTCTAAGGTATACCATGGACTGTTTGTTTTCTTCTTTTAGTTCAGATGAACTAAGGTAAGATAAGCTGATGAGAAGCCATAGCAGGTGGAAATGGAAATGGTTCAAAAATTACATTTTAGCATTAGTTATGAAAATTCACCATCCCATCTTAAATCAAAATTTTACATCCCTGGTTAATATTTATTCCATTTTTATAACAGGTTACCCTCAGAGATTGGTTAACCAAGGATCCATTTAAAATAGTGATACCAATCATTGCCAAATTACCTTCACCCATCAGTTTGCAGATTTGTAACTCTGAAACTATTTGAACTATTAATTCCAGGTTTTCTGTTAGTATCCACACAATATGTTTCTGGAAGAACTCATTAATCATAAGGCAATTGGTAATTTATGCAAATTACTCTTAAGGTTCTGTTTGGTGATCGACAAAAAGTTTTATAGAAAAGGATTTGTATGTCAGAAAGTGCCGATGCAGAAATTTTTTTATGACATTTATATGCAAAAATCATTTCTAGAAAACTTATTCAGGGCAACCATACAGAGCCTAAAGGTTTCCTCCAAACCATTAGCAATCCTGTAACCTTATTTAAAACCATTCATTCCTAAAATGCCCTCAACCCTGTAAAACAAAACAATCCTTGATGAATTACAGGAACAATTCAGTTCTTTTTAAGAAACATTGTAAGCATACCCATGTCATGAAATTACGTACAGACCGCCTTGTGTACGTACAGACCGCCTTGTGAATGTAATTCAACCTCAAATAGAAGCAGAAACATCAAATTTTGGTGATAAATACCCCCAAGCAAATACCGAAAAAACGTCAATTTTAAACATAAAAAAACATACAATTTTAATAAGCATGAGTATTTGTACTGCTTAGTGGTACAACAGTGCCTCTTATCACCATAAACTGGTTGGTGACACACCTTTAGTTGCGTGTTTTCAACCAATCAAACGATGAATACAGCTTTTCAGTACTACTGCAGCACAAAACAGACTGACCATTTTCCAGCACAAAAAAATAAACATAATTGTTTCAGAGAACAGACTGAAAATTTTGATAATGCTCAAACCCATTCATAAACATAAAAGTGTAACCACCCGAAACTCAGATGGATACTGTAAAGAAGAAGAAGAAGAAGGAGAGTACCATTCTGTGGCGTGCCTTATACTCGAACTCGGGCGAAAGGACCTCTTCCCTGAAATACTCTGCTTCAGTTCACCAGCAGTAGCGACACCCATTTCTCCGAAACCAACCAATTCAACACCAGAGTCTCATTTGTAGACCACACCCCTCACCCACAAAAAAATTCTCTCTTTTTTTTCAAGAATCTAAGCTATTTTTAAACGTCCCATAACGACGAAAAGGCGTGATTAGTTGCAGAGAAAGCAAAACAAGCTTTTTTTTTTTGTGTGTGGAGGGGTGATTAAGGAGCTCTCTCTTTCTCCCACTCTCTTTGAAAAAAAAGAAAGAAAGCAGGAGTGAGATGAAAGTTAGAAGAACACATGCAGGATTAAGGGGGTGGTGATGGGTTTGTATTATACTTTTAAATTGTTTTTTGTCTGCTTAATCTAAAGTTAAAGAAAATATAGCTCTTTCTTGAACTTTTTGGTGAAAGTGGGAGGGTGTCTTTCAATTTGAATTTTTTTGATATGCAGGATTCCTGAAGGGTTGCAGTGCTTTTGGGGGTTGTAATCATGGCTAGTGAAAGCTACCCAAATAAATATTTGTGTTAAAACAACTCACAGTGCAACAAAGTGGCAATTAAGATCATGACCTGGATTACACAATATAATGATAGAAAGCAAATTCAATAAAGCAACTCCTGTACACACACACACACACTTAAGTGTGGCTCAATTTGAGTTTGAAGACTTTCATTCCATCAAAAGTTGATGTAAGTACTCCCAAAAGTCGCCACCTACACAAGAAGACAATAATATTCAAAACCCATCAGCTTTGATGTGCCTGCATTTGGATTACCCCCAATAAATCTGTTGATCAGATGGTTAGGATCATCTAATCACAAATGTGGTTCCATTTTTCAATTTGAGTTTGAAGACTTCCATTCCATCAAAAGTCGATGAAAGTACTCCCAAAAGTTGCCATGTGTACAAGAAGACAAAAACCCACCTGCATTTGGATTACCCCCATATGATCAGATGGTTAGGATCATCCAATCACTAGAAATATTGGGCAAGATGGTACAAATAGATTCACATGAGCCACTGATTGTGGGTGGTGGAGAGGCAACTTAAGTTAACAAAAACTTCCAGTTTATACAATTAATAGAGAATTATAAAAAATAAAAAAAAATGCATCACGTCAGGGAGAAACTTGAGATTTACCAAAATACCCTGATGTGTAATTCAAGAAAAATGTTGAACCATGTTTCAGGAGGGTGTGGACAAACTTGGATGCCAATCTGAACCATTCAAATGTTGTTTGGTGATCACTTGGGTGGGCCCATCAATGTGGATGGTTTGATCATAGTGGCATAGGGAGTGGGAAGTCAATTTTAACAGTAGGGAGGTGTTATTTGTCATTTTATGTAGAGAGAGTCACGTTTTTGTGCGTCGTGGAATAAAAAGTTGGAGATCTTTTAAAAGATGAAAGGGAGCAAAGCGACAGCAAAATAGGGAAAAAGGGAATTTTCTCATGAGCAGAAAGGATTTTTGAACCTGTAGAGCAGGTGATGAGGAAAGCTGGTGGTTGCCATTATGGTTTACAGAAAACATGTGACCCCACCCATCCCAAAATATATGGGGATATGACACATTTTCATGTCCATTATCTGTATCACTGTACAAAGGCAAAAACACTAAATTTAACTTAGCAAAAAAACAGAAAGATTAAAGTTATTAATCATGAATGCTAGAAGCTAGGTTTCTAAACCCTAATCGCGATCATCCAACAAGTATAGGGGTCGATCAAGTCAATCCAGTTGACCCGTGACGTTAATTGCCATCATAATTACTTTAAAAAATAAAATTACATAATTTTTTTTGATAAATACAAGCAAATATATTATAAAGGAGATCGAGAAGATCTCAAAACAAGTATAAGAAAATGGCATGAACCGCCCAAAATATGAACAACAGAAGCAGAGGGATGCTACTAAAGTGCCTCTCAACTCTGGGAAAATGCTACCCCAACTGAATTCCTGAAAGGAGCATTCCTTTCTTCTAAAGACTCTCCTTCAACCAACCAAGTTGACAGGTTGGCCGGTACATGAACCATCCAGGTTTTACCATATGCAGGGCCGACTCTACCTTAAGGCCTCCTTGGTGAGGGAAGGCCCATCCCATGTCCCACTAACCACATGGATTTTTAGCACACCCCTTAGTAGATATATAAATTAACCAAAAATCAACCTGACTGATTATCTATAGCCATAGATTTTAGTACTTTTTAGACATGATTCTAGCTGTTGGATTCAAGCATGTTTTTTAGGTAGTAAATCCAATGGCTAGAAATCATCAATCAAATTTTTTTAGTATGTTTATCGACCAATAGGTGGGCTAAACATCCACGCAGTCATTAGGCCCAAAAAATGATCTATGTAGGGCCACAAGAGTCCTCTGCATTTAAATTTTTTTTTCCGTAGTTTTTGATTATCAAAGAATAGTTATTAAATATAAAAGGCCTTAAATAGAGTTTTCGCCTTAGGCCTCAACTTGTATCGAGACGGCCCTGACCATATGCAGGTCGCTCATCATATCGTTCTTATAGATAGTGCTTTTCTTCTGTAAAGACGAAGAAACATATTCTATTTTCAATATTCTTCTAGCTTACACAAGCGTGACATGGGCGCTCACATGCATGATGTGTGATTATACCATGCTGGCATGTTTTGTGTCTCCTGATTTCCAATCTTTTTGGCTGAAAACTTTGAAAAAAAGAAAGTAAGCCAGGGTGCCATATCTTTTGGCCTTTGATGCTTTTACTAGGGTTTAAGCACATTAGGGTTTGTTAACCTAGAGTAGGTATGATTTTACTTAGTGACCTATACACAGTAAATATGGTCTATAAAATCATAATTCTACATTACTGACAAGGAACCACCATGTATGATCTATTTGGATGGTCATGAAAAGTGTAACCATGCCCTAGAAAATGCTCATCGATGGCCAAAAACCTAATTAATGTGTTTATATACCAAAATTATACCCAATAAATATATTCTGAAACCCTAATATAGTTAGTAAATTCTCGAATTATTCGCGAACCGTACGAATTATCTGAATAAACGAAGCGAACAACGTCCTATTCAAAGGTAATGAAATAATCGCACATTTTTAACACGATCAAGTTAATCTCGAATAATTCAAGAACTTTTTCCCGCATTATTTAGTTTTAAACATGAAAATTCATTTTACAAGACAAAAAATTGCCAATAATTTTTATTTTTTTCATGTTTTATTTTATTTTTGCCAAAATTTTGAACGCATTTTTAAATGATAAACCTAAATTGTACTCGAACATTTCCTGTACCGCATTTTTGCCGCACTCGTGCGGTGAATCATAATTGAAGTCGAAAAATGGTAAATCATCCCCAAAACGATCTAGGTATGATCAACCAAGATTTTTTGTAAGAAAAGGAAAAAAAAAAAAAAAAATCGAGGTCGTCTTTTAGACCAACCGGTTGATCCGGTGAACCGGCAAAAGCTCGATCATTGCTTTAGATCATACCATTGGCTATTAAATTAATACTAACCGATAAGGATTTGGATCAAATGGGATCAAGAGATTGATGATTGCTTCACTGCTCAAAATGGGTTTAGTATGATTCACCATTTTCTCTTTTTCAAGCTTAATGATAGCGGCATCTCCATCCTTTCTTAAACATAGTAAAAGTGAGAAACCCACTTTTTAATCTGGATTGCGCGTGCCCTCCAAAAATATATTTCTGATTTATCATTTAAGGAGCCACCGTGTGGCCATGTTGCGATGACATGTGCTGCGTAAGTATTAGTCAACTGGGTCATGTCTCGGTCCATATCGGGATGTTTGAGTGGAACCATGTGTACTAAATGTATTTGACCCAAACAGCGTCACACGACCGGAATGATGTTCCCTGTTGGCCGATTAAAGATAAAAACGCTTTTATGATCGAGGTGAAATCGGATGCGAATCTAAAAAATATGGCTAAATTAGAATTATCCATCAAATCGATTAGATGTTAATAGATGTGATAAGTATACCCAAAATCACTCGAAATCAATTTGACCGACGGAATCGTCCGAACTAAAGAACCATGTTGCAAGTACCTATCCTTGGTAGAGGAACTCGTTCACGTGACAAAAACTGTTACATCTTTGTACTTGGCCCGACTGCACGCCGGGTCTTCCCGACAACAGCGATAACATGATACCGAAGGCTTAAAATCTAGTGGCTAAGAATCCATAATGTCTAGCAATATGTGGTGCAATTTTGATCTCTTTTTATTTTGAGGTTTAGTCTGTCAACAGGTTTGGCAAGGCGGTGGGCTTACGAACGGCCTAACATAGGCGGTAGCTTGTGGCCCGTGGGCTTAGTTGGACTTGGATCTTTAGACCTGTCTGACTATCAGACTGGGCCAACTTGAATGGCACGAAGAATTATTTGAGTTTGATCGACTCGACTCGCTTTTGGACAAAGTCCGATTTTAGAAACTATTGGGCCGGGCTGATCATGACCTAGCCCATACCCGGCCCGTTGACATTTTCGGATTGAACTTGTGGATAGGGTACCCTAAACACTTGAAAAGATTGAGGTCCTACCGATTCAAACCTGTATTTTGCAATTTTATATATATTTATGGGTTGATTTTAGCCGTGGGAATTTGAGTATTATTGACCATTATTTGGGGTACAAAGATCCAAAGGTTTGAAATCACTAATCAGGCTGATTTTTAGTTTGTAGGTCAAGCTTCGGATTGGCTAAACATCCATACGGTCGACGTCCTCAAAGAGTGTGCCACGTGGCTCATATTGTGGGCTGTCATAGGAGGTTGGGATCATTGGACGACAATTTTTGATCAAAAAGGTCATCATACTCATAATCAAAATCTCCTTAGATAGCAAATTTGTTGTCCACGGGATTTCCCAAAATGCCACGTGGCCTACCTTTTCGTGCCAACTGATCTCATGTATGATAGGTGCACAACTTATGGAACTGCATACGGAAATCAGTCTTATAGGTAATTTCTAGCCGTTGTATTGAGTTCCCGAAAAATGCTCGAATCCAACGGCTAGAATCACCCTATGAAAATGCTTGTCATACAGTAATAGCTAATACGCTGAATTTTGGCGTGTACGTCCACCAAGGGGTAGCCCCAAAGAGAAAATTTGCTGCCCTCGTGCGAAGTTACCCCCTTCCAAAATGCCACGTGGATTGTGGAACACTCTTTTGGGCCCACTGAATCATGGATGTATGGCCCAGGACCTACACACCAAAAATCAGCTAAATTGGTGATTTTTAGCAGTTTGATTTAAGCACACAAATACAACGGATAGAAACCATCACATTAAAATGCTCAAATCCAACGGCTGGAATTGGAAATATTCAATTAAGCTGACATTTTTTGGTGCACCACCTCTTGGTGGACCTTTAGGACCTAGATATTTGCTCCACTCCTTGATGAATCTGCACATAAAAGAATCAGTATAATTAATGATTTATAGCCGTTGGATTTAACACTTTGTTATCGTGATTTTTGACTGTTGAATTCGAGCCTTATATTTGGGTGCTAAAATTTAACGGTTAGAAATCACCAATCAAGCTGATTTTTGGTATGCGGTCCACCAAAGGGTGGTCGAAAGTTCAAAAAATCGATAAGGTCAGTAGGCCCTAAACTCAGCCCCACATGGCATTTTTGAGAGGGGGAGACTTCAAATTTTGAAAGTCACCCGGGGACAGCAAATATTTTCTCGTCAATGGCTCAGTAGCCCCAAACCTGGGTCAGCGAATTTCCGCTCCTCAGATGGCATCAGTACACTCCTTGCATGTGGGACCAATCGTCCATACAGTCAGTGGTTTTTAAGAGAGTGACACGTGGGGTATACTGTGATCCATCGTCAACATTGATGGCGGACTCCGTCATCAAGAATGAGCACTAAACGAGCCACGTGGCACACTTTTAGAGATCACTGGCCATCCCTAGTGGACGTATATACCCAAAATCAGCATGATCAATGAATTCTAAGCGTAGGATATAGTCTTTTTCTTGGTTTATTTATAACTGTGGGATTGCGATACTCAGATCCAAAGGTTAGAAATCACTAATGGTATGTAGGTTCACGTAGAGATGGGCCAAACATCCATACAGTTGGGGGTCTTTTAAAGCGTGCCAAGTGGCTCATCCTGTGGTCCGTCATCGAAGATCTACTCCTGGGAGGGAGCTCGTCGCTTAGGTGCGAAACAGGAACAAAGTCTCGTCCTTTCTGCCCGTAAACAGGGACGAAAAGGGTCATTCTCAGCCGCGTCCGTATCTTTGAGCGTGTTTATCGTAGATTCAGTTTCACTGTTACAAACGTTGCACTCCATACCATTTGTACGTCCCCATTTATCTTGACCGTACATCCAACCCGTATCCATTCGTGTACCCGCGATTTACGTCCACTTCCTCGACACCTAGCCAGTAAAAAAGTATCGACATACAACATCGCCAATCACAGCAAATGCGATTTCGACACGTCAGTGATAAAGTAGTGGGGCACTGGGGCTCATCAAGGAGATTGTAGCCGGCCATATGTCCAGAAGGACGAGAGAGAGAGGTGCGACCCACTTGTTTTACGGTTGATTACATGTCAACAGTTACCACGTGTCACGTCTCGTGTGCTTCATAATGGTCCTAGTGTTAGGTGGTCCATCATAGGTTACATGTCAGTCGTTTATTGGCTTAATCCGGGTCACTAGACTAGACCATCTGCTCCCCAAGAAAATCTATTGAAGATCTTTTTGAGCACTTCTTTCTCCGTATATGTAAATATAGGAGTAAAACTTCTGTCACAATGGGATTGCAAATCACACAAACACAGCCAATGAGTTCTCGGCACGTACACCTAAAAAGCAAAAGCACACGGGTACGTTGCAAAAGCACTTGTGTACGTGCCGAGAACTCATTGCCTTGTGATTGTGTGATTTACAATTTCGTGTGATAGAAGTTTTACTCTATATATAGGGGTGGCACGTGTCGCACGTGAATGATTATAGAGGCTTCATCGTTGATGACGGATCATAATATGAGCCACATGGCACATTCTTAGTGACCACTTACCGCATGGGTGTCTCGACTTACATACCAAAATTTAACCTGATTAGTAATTAGTATCCATTGTATTAGTCTTTTCCATGGTTTATTTTTAACCGTGGATTTCGAGCATTATTTGGTGTATTCAGATCAAAGGTTATAAATCATTAATCATGATGATTTTTGGTGTGTAGGTCTACCAATGGATGGGCCAAACATCTATCTTATAGTGTCGCCCCTCATCGTTGATGGTGGACCTACCTCATCAAAGTTTTGCTCTTTAAGTGAGTGTCTGAAGCCGGTATCATCGCCGACCCCGGTTTTTACTTTAAAATAGTATCAGTTTGGTTCTGATTTGGTCTAAATCCTAATGTATCAAGAACCGAAACCTATTACATACATCGGTTTTCGGTTCCTATTAGTTTAAGGTCTATTTGGTTTTGTTCTGAAATAGCTAGCCCCAAAACTGAGATAATTAAGACAAGTATGATGACTAAAGAAAAATTTTCTAGAAAAAGGATTTGTACGTTAAAATGTGGGATCTAGAAACTTCAATGGACATTTGTGCCAAGGCGAATCATTTACAAAAATTATTTTTTTCAAGGGAATTTCTACCTCTTCTTGTCAAAATTTTCACTTACCCACTCTAATAAAGTCAAAATTTACTAGAAAATCAATTCCCTTTTTTTAATGCCAGTAAGGTCCATGTTTCAAGGTTTTTGTTATATTTTTATTTTTCCTAAGAAAGAAAGAGATGATGGTTTCCCCTAAATCCGGGCTACCTTTAACCCTGGACAAAAGCATGTGTACGAATTCCCGCATGACCCAAACACAACTACAAGGTCACTTGGAAAGGTTAGCGAATAGAGAAGCCCCCCGCGTCCCCACCTCTTCTTTTCCTACCCTTTTTATTGTAAGGGAAGTGATCTGGGCGCCCCTGTTTTTGATGAAGGGGGTGCCCCTATCACTGGCATAGAAGCATTTACGAATTCCACATAGGAGGTTTTCTTATACGTGGCCGCAAGTGGCTGGCCCCAAGCTATCCTCATTCCTCATGTTTCACCACCTCACCCTCTTCTGCATTTTCTTTAACACATTTTTTTAAGTACGAGGGGGCGGCACGTGAACGCATTCTATTTATCTATATCTACACTATTATAAAGCCAAAATTGACTCGGGCTTCAGACACTCACCTAAAGAGCAAAACTTTAATGAGGGAGGTCCATCATCATGAGGGATGACAATGTGAGCCACATGGCACATTTTTAGAGATTATTGACGAATGGATATTTGACCCATCCCTAGTTAGGGTTGCCTGTACCAAAAGTTATCGTGATTAGTGATTTCTAACCTTTGGATCCGAGTATCCCAAATAATGCTCGAAATCCACGTTAAAAATAAACCATGAAAAATACTCTAATCCAATAGATAAAAGTTACTAATTAGGTTGAACTTTGGTACGTAAGTCCAGCTAGCGATGGGCCATACATCCATACGGCCAGTGGTCCCTAAGAGTGTGCCAAGTAGCTCATGCTATGGTCCATCATCAACATTGATGAATCCTCTATAATCACTCACGTGCAATGCACGTTCCGCCCCTAGTAGAAATAAAAAAGAATAAAAAGAAAGACATTTTCGGAATAGTTGGGTCCAAATTCGACCTTCAATTGAGTCTTGCCAGGTCCAACTTGACCCAACTTTCAAAATTCAACCTTTAGCAAGGTCAATTATCTATTCAACTAACCTTTTATGTCCGAGGCCGACTCTGACCTACCTCAGTCTATCAAACCCGATCAATTGATATTACTGTACGATATCGATTCAACCTTTTGATCGGGATGAGTATAATATAGTTGTTGGAAGAAAGAATAAATAACACGAAGATGCAATCACACACAACACAGAGATTTACGTGGTTCCTTCAAGATCCAGATACATCCACGGACTCACGCCAATTCCACTATGCTCTGAAGCAAAAGAAAACTCACAATACAATAATAATCGTCTCACGAAAACTGATGCATATATAACCCCCAAGATGAAATTAGGGTTTTCATATCTCAGTGTAAAAAATAGAAAATGCCCTTAAAACAACACGTAACGACTAAACCCCTGGTTAACCCTGGTTAAGGAGAGAAGTTGGGAAACATTAGGTTAACATGGGGTTTAGTGGTTACGTGTCGCCTTCACGTTTGCATACTAGGGTTTTTCCCAATTTAAAGTGTACGTAACGATTGGCCACATTATCCCTCCACATCAGCCCTTTATAGGGCATGAAAGGGAAATTAGGTCAAAGGACTTTCAAAGAAAGATAGAGAGGTGGAGTTGGGAGGAGGGCAGTTTGGCACTTTGGCCTTTTTTGGAAAAGAACCGACTTGCATTGAAAAATGTTTCGGGGCGCCCGGTATACAGGGCCCAAATCAATTACCTTTTATAAAGTGTCCACGTCCTCCGAACTTGCTCACATCTTTTGAGATGGACTTGACGCTCCCATGGAGTGCCCCAATGGCAATTCCCTTAAAGTGCACACACTAGTGCATCTTAGCAAGTCACAACAATAAATGATACTACTAAAAGAAATTACTGGGTTATTTTTATTCACATTTAATATGAGAAAATCTTTTACCTGGACTAGAATTTTGTCAAATAGGGCGTGTTTGATGGACAATTTTCCATTGTTTGATAGTTATTTTAAAAGGGAATATTTTCCTGAGAAAACAAGATTTTCCCATCTAAGCCTGGAATTCATTTCCGTTCCACAGGTGAGAATTGGTTTCCACAAAAATCCACCCTTATTTTCTCACATACATATTTTCTTGGTGCAATCAAACAGCCCCATCGGATGTATTTTCTAAGAAAATTTTTCCATGTCTGTGCAATCAAACACGCCCCAAGTAAATTACTACTTCCAGAGCACAATTTACTTCTACTAGAGCAATAAAGCTGTTTTTTTCACTTTCATTTTGCTTCTTGATTCTTCTTTTGCTTCATCCAATACAAAAATGATTAAAAAAAAAAAAGGCTCTAGAAGAAGCAAAATATGCTCTGGATATACTATACAGTCATCACCCAAGGGCGAGTTTGATTGCCAAGTGGGAAAATTGCATTTTCCTTGGGAAAACACAACTGTCCATTGTTAGATAGCCATTTTAAATATGTATAATTGTACCTCCAAAGCCATTTAAATCTGGATAATTTTCCCTACTAAGCTCGGAATTCATTTCCCATCCAGATAGGTAAGAATCCATTCTCACCTGAAAATGCGTCTTTATTTTCTCACATGATTGAAACATGTGTTCTCAGTTGCAATCAATCAGTCATTTAAGGCATTTCCCAAATGTATTTTCTCGGAAAAATTTTATGTGCAATCAAACACGCCCTAAGTAAATCTACAACTTGCCTTTTTTTTTTTAACCTCATTCCATGAAGAATTAATCTATTTTGAATTAGAGAAGGGGTTAAAAGGAACTAAATATTTATATCTTTTTTGCATCTGAAAATCTTGAGTGGAGGAGTCAACAGTCATAGATTCCAAATACTAATGCTTTTATATAAACTATTATCCATCTTAGTGATCCCCTCTTCCCCCTTCTTAGGGCTTGGGAGAAATTAAAATAAGAGCATGGGAGTCACAAAGTGGTAGGGCATTTTAGACTTGAGAAACACCAAAAACAAGAGAACAGGTTGACCCATTTGATTTGGTTAGGTTATGTTGTTCCCAAGGCCATGAAAGGAGTGAGGGAGGTTGAACAAACAGGATACAATTTCAATTTTCCTGTTTTATCTATTGATCAAATAGATTAGTGTCCCACTAATTGTTGTTGTTTCTGTACTTTGATCCATTAACCCTAATAAATGTTTTCTGAACTTTTGATTGCCCTTTTGACCCTCACAGCCTTTTCTACTTCCTTTTGGCAACCATAGACCCCATGATCTTCTTGCCTGAGATAACCAGGATATGATTAAACAATTAGGTCCATAGAGATGAAAATTTTGTACATTTAGCATCAATTTGGACCCATTTTTGACTTATGGGGGCAAAAATACTTGATCTTTCATAGCTAGGAAACAGGACAAACAAAACATGGTTCCATTTTTGACTTATGGGGTCCTACTAAGGGACCCTGTAGTAGGATTTTAGTGTTGGGGGTAGCTTCTATATTACAGGACAGAGCGATTTAAATGAATATCTAGGTTTAATTAGATATTTGATTAAAGACCATCCTAACTACTCCATTTGAAAATCTTGAAGCAGACAAGAACTCTCAGAGAAATTGAATGATTTATTTTTGCACATAATGTGGAAACACACGTGCCCATCGAACATGTGAGAGAAGACGCTCTTATGTCGATTCAAAGACGCACTTATTTCGATTCGAATGCAAGTTTCGAAAAAATTTCCTTTCTTTCTGTTTGTCTTACTAATCAAGGATTTGTTCTCTCCAACCATTCAATCATTTTTACTGAAATTACATCATTTAATTATAATAATCCAACATTTTAGGTCCTCTGAAATTGATTTAATCTTAATTATCTAAAGTAAAATATTAAAAACTAAAAAGGGTTGTAACAAAATAGGAGCATTTTCAGGTTTTAGCTCATAGTTTTTTTAATTCAAGGACAGAAGGATATAATAGAAAGAAAAAATGAAAAAGAGGGGGAGGGGAAAGAAAGATGGACTATCAATTGAATGACATCTTCAATGTCCTTTACCTTCTCCCCATGATCAAATCAGTCTTTAAAAGTCCCCCAACTCCTTCACCCATCCACTCAAACCAAAACTTTCAGTTCTACTTCCATGCTCACTTTCTGTCTCTAATCTCCCTAACATTCCTCTATCACTTCTCTACTCATTTGTACTAATCTCCCTCTCTACTCCCACAATGTACACTTCCAAAACCTTAGATAAACCCTCGAAAGCTGATGAATTCAGTTCAGTTCAAATGGGTTTTACTCTAACCACCCAATCTTACACATCTCCACCCATATCAAGTGAAAGAAGAGGCAGAAGAAAGCAAGCAGAACCAGGGAGGTTTCTTGGTGTCCGGCGACGACCTTGGGGCCGATATGCTGCTGAAATTAGAGACCCTACAACCAAGGAGAGGCATTGGCTTGGGACATTTGACACTGCCCAAGAAGCAGCTTTTGCTTATGACAGGGCTGCCCTCTCCATGAAGGGTACCCAAGCGAGAACCAACTTCATCTACTCTGAGAACACCCTCATTGCACCTTTTGATGCTCAAACCTTCCTACCACCACCACAATTCTTCATTAGTTCTCAGACCAAACAACCCATCAATCAGATCAACAGCTCATGTCAGCCCGATCCATATCGAGCACCCATCCAATTCGATCACGACGCATGTACTCAAGCTTCATATGTGTCTGCCACCAATAACAACTTCCTCTTCTCTACTGACTCCAGGTCAGGCTACTTAGAAAGCATAATTCCCGATAATTATTTGAAACCACCTTCAAATCCCACTAACTTAAGCTTCGAAAATTGCTCGACCAACCCGATCTTCGCTCCTTCATCACCTCTTGAAGCTCAACTTGATTATACTAACAATGGAGGTCCAGTGGATGCATTATGCGAGTTACCGAAGGCTTGGAACTTGGATAATTTTCATAACTTCGACGAGCTTAATCATGGTAATTGGACTAATGAACAGTCATGGGAACTGACTTCCTGGGAACTTGCTGCAGCAATGAACAACAATCCTTTAATGGTGGAAGATGGATGCATGGGAGCTTTGTATCCGTTTATCGACAATCCTGGTTGCATGTTCATGCCTCAGGCTGGTTCTTCAGACACTAATCTCCATCCATTCCTCCTTTAAGTGATCTATAATAGTTAAAGGTTACTTTTTTTAGGACGTTTTGAAGTTCTTGTTGAAGTAACCATACAAGTAATTCTCACTTCCCTGCACCATTTTTCTGTTTTTTTTTTTTTTTGCAACATTTCAGAGAGAGAGAGAGAGTTATGGAATGTCTTCTTCTTCTGGTTCTTCTTTCAGAATCGCAAATCATGAAATCTATTTTGGGTCTCATCTTAGTTCTGTTTTCTATAGATTTCAAAGGAATGCTGACTCTCTTTTTTAGGGTTCTTGTGTGATCTTTTCAAACCAAATCTCACAAAGGATGATTCATGCAGATGGAAGGCCATGCTACACAACTGTTTGATTTATCAAAAATAAATAAAAACTTGTCAAAATGTCAAGGGCACCACGTCTTCACTATAAATTAGCAGCCCCTGACTTGCGCGTTGCCCTTTGAGTCATGCATTGCGCGTGAGGCAAAATGTTATAGACCAGATAAACATCACGTGCACAAAATGACACGTGGCAGTGAACACTCTTTCGGGCCCACTGACCCGATGAACGTTTGGCCCAGACCTTGATGGACCTAAAATCCGCAATCAGCAGGCATATTGCTGATTTCTAACTGTTGGATTTGAGCACTTTTTCATCGTGGGTGAGACATTATCGAACCAATATATCAATATCGGAATCTATATCCAAAAAATAGTATTTGAATATGAAAAATTATCTGAATCCGATATCTGAAATTTTTTCATATAATATTCGATTATTCGAATACGAATATGAATATCAACACAAAATAAATGACATACTATAAATAAAAATTATTCTCTAGTTTTAAAAAAAAAAAAGTGAGCTTTATTCATGAGATTTTTTAAAATTCTAATATTACGGGTTGTTTCGAATTGTTGAATATTTCGTTTTTTTTTTTTTTTGTAATATTTTAAAAACGCGGTGGTTCGCGGTGGTTTTAAACATTTTTTCAGAAAGCAAAATTTTATTTCCATAGGACTATTATGCAAAGGGGCATCTAGGTTTCTTTTAGCCTGATTTCCTTTGTTTTGAAGAGGTTTTCACGACCTCCTTTTCTTTTAGCTTGTATTTTTCCTTCTTCTATAATGCATTCGACGTTATAAAAAAAAAAGATGTGTTTTAAACGGGGATTTGCCAACTATGGCTATTCAGTGAAGGGCATTTTGACATAGTTGATCTCCTAGGTTGGAGTTGGACCGATCAAACCATAGGTCCATACCTTTCTAGCTGTGAGCCATGGGTTAGTTCTGTTGACAATAGACCGTTCTTTGGGTCGCGGTGGTTTAAATAGACAGTTCTAGGTATGCTTAGCAGTTGTTTGACGGAGAAGACTAGCACGCTTTCAGACAGAGAATCGGAATTATGTTAAACTCACTATAAGGAAAATGAATTTGAACCTATTTGGAGGAGCTAAAAGGCATGAAACTGGGCAAAACTGGTCCTATCAGTAACCAAACAGGTTACAAGGTGAATTCTGCCATGAACATTTGTTACTGTTCCCTGCTGAGCAGAGTTCAATAAACAGACCTTTAATTATTAGGTTTAACATCCAGGCATTGAGTGTATATATACAGTAAACATGTTTAGGCATACCTAGAACAATTTTATAAACCATCCATAAGCAAACTTTCAGCACACAGTTGAACTTGGGCATACGATGACATCTATCAATTGGCGGGATTGAGTCCGGACAAGATCTTCCCTAGTCCGGCACATAATCTAGGGCTTTGTCGCAAATTCAAATCAGCCATCTAATTAGAAGAAAAAGTTGTCATCCTATCCAAGACTTTCGCATTCTTCGGCCAAAAGTGTACCAACTCTAGCTCATAGTCCATTCCTACTGAAGTTCCAAAGTATCCCAAACCTTTTCCAGTCGCCAGTGAAGTACTCGTTGACGCAAATCTTGAATAGATTGTAATATCATTCAGTAAATAAGCTTGAATAACTTCGTCGTCTCACAACATAGAGTAATATCATATGATTTCAATAAAAATAGTACATGTATTTACAAGCTCAAAACATAAGAAACTCAAAAACTTTCAATCGTTTCAAGAGAACAAAATTACACTCATCGAACCTTTGGGATACATTAGTAACTTCCTTCTAATGTCCAACTGCTTCTTCAAATCAGCCAACAAATGCGAAGAAGAAACCATTATCATCTTTTCCAACACTGGAGCATTCTTCAGGAAAAATTTCACCAGTTCTAGCTCTAGTGAATTCCCATTGAAGTTCCTAATTTCAACTGTCTTGAGGTGTGACAACAAATCCTGCACACATAGTGATCCCCAATCTTGTCCAATGGAGTACATCTTCAAGGAAAATTCACATTCAAGTGCCTAATTGACAATTAAGAAATCAAAATTTTAAAACAGTGCAACTTATACTGTTAACATATAAGGCTTGCTAATGCAAGGGCATCTTGTTAGAGAGAGATCTAGGAATCCAATAAGACAATCTTAAACATCCAATCAATGGGCCATTACTCTATTAAACATTAGCCTATAAGAGCCTAGAATACTAACAGAAAAAGCAAATTATTGATCAATCAGATTGGAAGACCATCTAGAAGATATGGTTGAATCACTCGTTTGAGCATGACAAACAATACAGAAAATATCACAAGAACTCAGAAATGTAGGCCACAAAAATCAAGTAGATGTTTCAGGAGAATACTGGAAGATTACTTGTTGAGCCTCCAGGAAGCATTAGGAAATTCCTACTAACCAGTATTTGCTCCTCTGCATCAGGCGACAACTCTCCTGAAGAAACGATAGTCATCTTCTCCAAGACTTTCGTGTTCTTCAGTGAATATTCTACCAATTTTAGCGCATACAAAGACCAATCGAAATCTCTAAATTCAAGTTCCTTGAGGACTGGCAACAAACCCTCCTGCTGTAGTCCTAGTGATCCCCAACCTAGTCCATCGTAGTCCTCATCAAAGCTAAAGTCGAGATTCTACATGACGGTAAGAAATCAAAGGTTCAAAAAATGCAACTTATAGACTACATAACTACAAGTACATGGGTTGATAATTCAATTAATTAACATACGAAGTGCATCTCAATTACCAAATCGAAGACAAGAATTTCTAGATTAGGCAAGCATCGAAGAAGGTCCCATAGCATCAAGCCCGTATAATCGTTAGGATACGTAATAAGCTCCAGATGGTTCAAATTATGAAATGTAGGCAGTAGGTTTTGGTAATCTTCTGCAAAGAACACAGTCTTCACACAACACAAGATAATGCATCATTATTTAGGGGGCAGATAAAAACTTAAGAGGAATAGAACAAATATAAACAAGAAAGTTTTCCTAAAAGGGTAGAGGTTAGAAACAAAAGAAGACTAGAAGAAAAATCACTTTAAATCAATTTATTGACAGATAAACTTAATTTATAAATAAGATAAAAAGGAAAGCAAGCTTACCTCTGTATCAATGGACATTCTGAGAACCTTTACTTTAGAGATTCCTCTAAGAAGATTAATCAGAGCGTGACGATGTTCCTCATAATCGTTATAACAAGGATCAATAAATGCATCAAATAGTGTGGACAGGTTCTCTAGAGAATAGTCCTCTGCCACACAACCTATGTACTTGAAGGATACAAGATTTGGGGCATTAACCTCAACCTTACACTCATCTATACCATCAAAATAACCATCACCCCAATCACTTATGGTCAAACTCTTAAGTGCAGGAGCTGAAATGTTGACAATCTTGATATTCACCCATTCACATCTATGTAAAATCAGTTCTTCAAGAACTGGGCAGCTAGAAAACAGTTGTCGGGTCAACTCTTCATCCGTAAAATGAACCGAATCAAGATGCATAATTTTGAGGCTAGGAAAACAAATGGAAGTAGGAATGTCGAGATCACAATCTATTTCAAGTTTCAAAATCGTTAGTGATTCACAAGTAAAAAGACAGCTGGACAGCATAAAGGATTCCCTTGCTTTGATGCGAAGATTGAGTTCTTGAACTTTATGCATTATTGCTGCAGACACCCATGAATTAACACAACGCACACTTGAGGACTCATGACATCTGAGATTGAATTTCTGTATATTTGACACATCGCAGAGCTCCATTACTCTATCCACAAATTTTACAAAGCTCGATTGGTCTCCATGAATTTGATGCGAAGTAGACCTCAGATACTCATCAAAGTCTAGACAGTAGATGGACTTCCAGATGTATTTCCATCTTTTTGATAACACGCTCGTTCTTACAGCATACTTAGTCGGAAGGAGGGAGAGGATGTGATGAAGAAGGGCTTCCGGTAATTCACTGATCATATCAATGGCATTGCCCACATTCTGCCCCTTATATAACTTCTGGTTTATAGCGTTACGTGTACACAGTGGAGAATTTGAATCCATGATTTCGGTACTCTTCCTAAAGTATGAAATGCATTATCAAATTCTGCAATACCTGATGAAAAGATTATGTACCAAATAATAATAGTGAATCAAAATTGATTCATCAAAATCAAGCCATCCCATAATTATTGCAGGATCACGGGCTAAGGAAACAACTAAATTACAACTAAATCACGATTGAAAGGAAAAAAATGCAAACGACAAATTACATACTGAAACAATATCAGACGCAATAAATTAAAACCAAAATCATAAAGGGAGAAAACCCAACAAACCTTATAGCAGATCTTCAATATGGATCCAATTATCGTTAACTTGAATCTGCGGATGAAACCAAGGAATCAAGCGATTCTACTGTGGAACTTTTAGGGTTTAAGCGAAGGGAAATGATTTTTCCAACTTCTTCGCAAAGCCCTTTCTTCTGTGACTGTGAGGGCTTTTTTCCAGATCGTTTTTGCGGGGAGATAAAATACTTGCGATTTGCTGCGAGATTGGTTTGGCGGCTTTATTCGCGCAAATGTTTTCTTGGATCCACCATGAGGTGTGTAAATATTTTCCCACCGCCAACTGCGAAAACATTTTCACGCAATTTGTAAGAAAATTTATTTTCTCGTAGGAAAATTAAAATTTCTATTTTTAATAGAAACGAGTTTTGTAATATACAAAAAGAAAAAAAACGAGATCGTTTCGATCCTGTGCATGGTTTAAAAAACGGCCGTTGGAACAAAAATAACAGCCGTTATAACGGATTCAAACCTCCCCCGTTACACTATGTACCGTTAAATATTTTCTGGAAAAATTATGAAAAAATGGCTATCATTTCCGTTATTTTTCGTTTTTGAAATTTCAAATTTTGAATTCCAGCGCCATTTTCCCCATTATTTTCCGTTTTGCCCCTAAAGTGTCACAAATTTTTTATTTTTTATTTTTGGGTGTGTTGTGTGTGTAATCATGCTTCACAATTCATTATGACGGCCAATAAAACAGAAAAAACGGAAACGCCTCCAGTCCGTTATACCATTATAACGGCCCCTTTTAAACCTTGATCCTGTGACCTAATATGTGGGTCCTACACTCATTTAAACCATATTTGACTTATTTGATATATATATATATATATAGGACCCATATGGGTTAAGAGAAAATTAGGTAGACAAGTTAATGCACCAACCAAATGTACAATGAATGTTGTCATGCACAAATGTTTAGCCAAGATAATATTTGTTCTGTGACAATATTTTCTATTAGAATTCTTTTTCTAAGAAATAATTTTTTTTCTTTTTAAAATCCCAAACGAGGATCACAACCCATTAAAACGTATTTCTAGAAATGGTTTCAAATTGTGGGGCAAAGAAGTTTTGTATCGATTCTTGGAACTCTTCCTCTTCAACCCACAAAAATGATCTCTTCTATTATAAAATATTTTACGATAGAGCGCCGCACTCCATCATTATCATATGTCCAAGTTGAAATCTCACCCGTGGTAGATTTAATTAACAATGTTTGATTTACTTTAGGTTGTGCTCTTTTCAGACATTTGCTGTAAAACTTATTTAAAGAGGGTTCAGGCTCCGAGGACTCCCTTTATCTGACCCCTCTCACTGTTTGCGTGCTCGGTTGTGGATTTCACGAAGCCAACTGTGGTGGTAAGCGCCCCAAAAAGTTAAAAAAGTGACACTAGCTCGGCGCTAACAACCACAGTTGGATTCTTGAAATCCACGGCCGAGCACACAAACACCAAGAGGGGTCAGAAAAAGGGGGGCCCCTGACCTTGGTTCCAATAGTTGTGTTGTTATAAGCCATATCTTTCTAATAGTAGTTACACCTAATATTTTGTAGTAAAATGTCATTCTAGTGCATAACATCTACTTTAGATGCCGAGGACCCCGTTGCAGTCCATAGGGGACTCTCGTGGCCCTACATTAATTTTTGGGCCCAATGACTGCATGGATGTTCAGCCCACCTGTTGGTGGATAAACTCATTAAAAGTCAGCTTGATTGATGATTTCTAGCCATTGGATTTACTACCCAAAAAATATGCTTGAATCCAACAGCTAGAATCAATCCTAAGAAGTACTAAAATCGATAGCTAGGGATTACCGATCAGGTTGATTTTTGGTTTGTATATCCAACAAGGGGTGGGCTAAACATGGATTAGGTTAGTGGGCCAGAAAAGAATGTGCTATGTAGGGCTTGGGCTTATAGTGGGACCTGGGCTGGGGGCCTTCTCTCACCAAGAGGCCTTAGGCGACTGCCTTAAGTTGTGGTTGAAGATGGAAACTCGGCAATTGCTGCTTGTTTTTTAGACAATTCTTCTGTTTCAGCCTCTACGAAAGAACATGGGCGTAGGGAGAACGGCATCTATTTTATCACTCATTTGATCCGTGATTGGCATACGTTCAACATCAAAATCGCATCACATGCATCAACTCTGGGCCACATTCTAACCCGATTAACCAAAACCGGGTTTTCCCTAAATTATGCTAGTTATAGCTGTATTAAGTCTGCCAATGTAAAGGATAACAATCATGGGTCTTCCCGAAATTTGTTGTTTTGTAGAAAACTCTTCATACATTTCAAAGAATTTAACATAACATACAAGCTTAAATCTCTACCATTCATGTGTGTACTTTGTATTAAATTATCGCTTCGATGATCCAGTGAACTCAACTGTCAATCGATTGTCTGGTTATTAATGGGTAATATAACTCAACAAAGTGACCTGAGATTAATGGAGAAACTAAAACACACACACACACACACCTGAAACTGTCTTTCCTCACCTGCCAGAAGGAACTAGAACAAGGAACCTGACCTCCTTTCTTTGATCTGCAGGAGGTCAACAATTCAGGCTGCTGTTCAAGTTACAAGTTAGTGAAGTTATTTCATTGTAATTCGACCTAAGAACAGAATCACACTCTTAAGGCTTCTCAGACAGGGTTGAACAAGTTCATAACTTATGCTTACACAAAAAAATAAACTAGTTCATAACTTACGAAAAAATGAACAGTGATTGAGGAATAAGCCTCATAACATACTTTTTCATAATAAATCCTTGGACAAAAAGAGGGGAACAAGAACACCTTCCAATCCTTTTCTAAGTTGAGAATATAAACTTAGAACCAAAAAAATTGGAAGTCTGTTCCCAAAATTAAAAAGGAAAAAAGAAAAAAAAAAACATGATCACACCATTAAAAAAAAAAAGAAAAACTAGTGGAACTGGCTGAACCTTTTCGTTCCGAAAAGATCAGAGCATTAATAAACACAAGAGACTCCCAAGATGGAGGGAGATGATGCTTTTACCTATTGGAAGGGACTTTCTATTGGAAGGGGTTTTCTATCAATGGTTATTAGGTAAGAAAAGTGGATGACTATATGGGGTTGCTATACCTTTCAAGGACGGCTATAGCTTATTCAAGAGGAAAGAGTTCGCCATATAAAGATTATATGAACACAGAAATGAGCAGACCTAAAGCGAGCTAGGCCTGGATCAGATGATGGAACCTTGATGACCAAGACAAAGTTCGTATCTGAGAAAGGAAGAACATGAATATATCAAGGCTCATGAAAATTCGATCCCGAAGAGGAATAATGAGGAATGGCTTTTGGGCTTTGCTCAGCTTGAACTACGAACCTCGCCGCCATGACCTGTGCCACTAGTACCATTTGAAGGGGCAGAACTCTGACCAGGCAGTTGGACACTCAAATGAGGAACAGGGCCACTCCTCGAGAAAATTGAACCGACCGAACCACTGGACGTGTTCTCAGAAGATGGCATTCTGGTTGAGAAAGAATCCTTGTTGGACCCAGCAATAAATTCTGCCCGCAAGTCTGAAGATGAGGACGATGGGGCCAGGGTAGCCAGCGAAGAGCCAACAGGGTAGGGAGCAACTGGCATATCAGCAAGAGAAGATGCAGATGGACTGTAACTCAGTGTCCCTGTTGGATGATCGAATTTGCACGTTGGCCCAAACTTGCATAGTCCATGTTGTAAATAGAAAGTGCAAAGTGGAGCCCCCTGTTAATCAAATAAGAATATTAGATGCAATACAGGTACCAACAAAGCATTCATATATTAAGAGCATACATAAAAGCAGAATAAAAATTGCCTGAGAAACCATTCACATATTATAATACAGGTACCAACAAAGCATTCATATATTAAGAGCATACATAAAAGCAGAATAAAAAATGCCCTGAGAAACCATTCACATATTATTTCAAAAATCAAAGTTCAAGAATCAGAATACACAAAAAGAACAAGTAACAGAAGCAGATGTACACACTTTTTGTCTCTCTCTGCCTCCTCTTTTTTTTTTTTTGAGCTGAAATAGCTATTAGATACAAGTACATAAAGCAGAAAAACAATAACGTTTGCAAGACGCATTAAAGTCCAAGGAACTTCCACCTAAATTCACGAGTGAAAATTTCAGCATGTCTGAGCTACTCTTGATGGCTGGACAACAAGCATGAAGTTTATCAGAAGGAAACGAGAAAGCATAGAATATGTGAGAAAATTTTGTTCCTTTTCATGTATTGAAATACATGCACATAACTAGAAAATGTGCTTTTCCAAAGGACAGTCAGTGATATGCTAAAGAACCACAAAGAGACGTTATTGCATGTGGGAGAATCAAAAGTGACATACTTTTTACTTATAAACTGTAAAAACCACAAAAAGAAAAATAAAATAAAATGGGTTAAGACAAAATTAAGCTACTCACCTCCACTTCAACCCCAAAAAGTTGGGAAACTAATTTACTAGCTGTTTCCCTAGCATTAATTTGGACAGCTAATCGTATGCTAGTGAACCAAAAGAGACATGAAAACTCATTGCCTAGCTGTTTGCCTCACCTCCCAACTTACCCTCCCCTAACCCCCCACCCCTCCCCCCTCCTCATGCCCTTTCCTGACATTCTCTTTCTACCTTCACTCTCTTGCATTAGTTTAATTGAATGTCTATGGTTTTGAGTTCCCAAAAGTCCTGATATACCTTCCAAGGTTGAGGAGTGGAAGGATGGTTAACCCTATGCTAGAGAAGCAAAAGAGACATTATTGCATGTGGGAAACCAAAAGAGACATAGTTGCTGAATAATAAACTACAAAAACCCAAAAGTCAGAGGAGAAAAACAGATTACAACAAAATAATCTATTCATATATCCTTCCTTCTATTACATACACAAACCAACCTCAACCATCTACCATAACAGACATAGAAAGTGCAAGTCAATCAAAAAATTTTAAAATTGGAAGTTTAATATTCTTGTTACGGTTGTAAATGTTTACAGAGATAACAATCTTATTAAACTAGGTAAAATGCATAAAAGTCGCAAGTCTTAATCTTAGCTAGGAAGAATAGTAGTGAATAGCAAGGGGAGGGAAAAGTAAAATGTTTAACCCAGGCCTGGTCCATGTTTCCCATATGTTTACCCATGGATTACCACCCATTTCCCGTTTCCATTTCTCACAACTATAATATAGATAAGGACACATTACTTCTTTAAAGCTGAGAAGCATGACCTGTTCATTGCACGCTTGCTTTAGAAAGAGTCATGTCTTTCACCCAATGAGTTTTCGGTGAGAATGTCAACCTGTTCATAGATGGAACAGTGAGTGGTTTTACACCTAGCACTCACCTTTTTATTTTATTTTTGGTTTTGTGGGATCTGCTCTGACTTTTGTACCTATGGAACTATGATATCATCTCTATATGGATTGATCACCCCCGGCAAACAGCTTGAAGCTGGTCTGTGTTGGCACTTCCATGACAAACTAGATGCTCAATTAAGTGGACAGCATAACATCTTTTAAACTTTTTTCCAAGCTAAGCAATTTTAGCTTTTAATCTGACATGGTTTTATGCTTAGTTTTTTCAGTTGATTTTAGACCCATTGGTTCCCATCACCCACGATAAAGAGTTCGTCCACAGAAGATAAAACTATCCTGACTCACATTTTCAGGAGTATTTCTTGTTCTCATTCATTTCAGCAGTTGATAGATGGACTTGCTATTCTCCAAACAATATTTGATGCAACAAATGCATACTTCAGAGTTGTAGAACAGTGATTCCTCTTTAGTTTTTCAAATCTCCAATTCTAACATAAGAGAGCCAAGCAATATCATAGTGAATTTGTTCCTTGACATTTCTTCAGTGTCTTTAATGCCTTATTAGCATTTTTTTTTTATGGGTAAAATGAAATATATTAAAAGAGGGATGAGAAGGCCCAAAAAGCATACATCAGAAGCACGAAAGAACTACAAAAAAGCACTAGAACTCCCAACGCCTCATCAGTGTCTTTAATGCCTTATTAACTTTTTGTGATAACAACATTGGCCCATACACAATTTGATGATCATCTCCATTTTCCTTTTTCTCATAATCATTTTAGTGATGAGATAGAACTACCGTCAACGTTCCCAAAATCCGTAAGTTACAAGATTATATCAATACAATGAGTTACTTTGTATTGTTCTTCAAGAGATTAGGTCAGTTATTTGAGTTCTTAGAATTCTAGGATCTATAGTTTGCAGTCAAACTACGTGGGCTTAAGCATTTAATAAACACGAGTAAACCCCATAAAAAAAAAAATCAAAACGGCTTCTTTTGACCACAATATTTTCACTTTTTTTTATTTAAGTGAGTGATCATAGGATTTGTATTGAACTTGTCCTATTTAGATAACCTTGGATAAAAACATGTCCTGTGGGGTTGTTACACCCAAATGGTGAAATTTCCATAATTTTTTGGGGTGTCAATAGTAGCACAACCCTTTAACAATAGAAAAGTTCAATAATTATGTCACTATAAAAGCAGAAAAGTTCAACGGATGATAAGATGAGAACTAACTCAATGTCTGACAATATGAACAATCTCCTGAAAAAAATTCTCAGGTCTTCACCGCGATAAAAAACTTATAATATGCCCAATTGATGGTATTGATAAGGTTGCCTTCAACAATAACAGGCAAGAGCTGGAAATTTCTGCATTCAATAATGGAATCACCAAACAAGGATGCTTAACTCTGACAAGATTGCCCGAGAATCTTCAATCAATACCCACCCCCACGGTTCCCTGTTTCCCCCGCACATACACGCAAGCATGCAAAATCCGTTGAGAAATAATAAAAAAGAAACTAGACTACCAAAGAAAGTTCCGTTAAAAGTTTATATCTCATCAGAGGGCCACTTGCATCCAACAAAGGAACTCGGATTTTCTCTTACCAGAGAAAAAAATAGTCCACTAATCCATCATATAATCTGGCTCATATTGCTAGAACTGACACAAGTACGGAGTGTCAGATTCTCATGGACGCAGCAACATACTTTAAATCACGTAAAAATAAGTAATTGTTTTCATATAAGAAGAAGAAGAAGAGGAATTGATTATGTTATGGTATATATTATGATTTGTATCATATACCTATAGGCAAGAATACATCATATAATGTTATATTTGCTACATAGAATACATCATATAAATGTTAATTAATATTTTACAAGGAAAGAAAAAATAAAAGAATTCTGGAAGTTTAGCACCAAAATACACGGAGTGTCAAAATCAGACACAAATCCAACATAGGTTCTTATAGGTTTCTGTCTATATACATGGCATCTGGCCAAAGTCCTAAAGATTGTACAATAATGCATTTGCGGCTCAGGCACTGAGACGGTCCGACAGCAAACCTGTTGCACATATAAGAAGTGCTTAAAGTGCAACATCCCACTTGCTAAGTGACTACTGAACATGTGAGTGACACATACAACACAAAAGCCTATATAAGACTTATAGTGAGGCAGGGATTCATTTATACCTTCAAATCATGAAGCCACCATATTCACATGATGTATATCATGAGAAGATGACAACCAAGTGATCATGGAGATGGAATCCCGTGAAGATCCCTAATCTTCTTTTTGTTTAACATAGCTATCAAAATAATACAAATAAGATAAAATATGTATGTTTTCATCCCTAATGCACTGCACGTATGGTCGAGTTTGATTCAGGTTTCCATATCTGGATACATAGTAGGTACCTTGATTGATAAAAACTTTACTTTCGTGACTCCAGCGATATGTAGCAATTTTCCCATGTTAAGAGATGCAAGTGCTAGTAAAATCCAACTAAAAGACCTAGTATTTGGGAATTTTTATGTAGCTTTTAGGAAACTTATATAGGAAAGATATACAAGTAGTTACTACCTAATACTTAAGCATGTGTGCTTACATATCCCATGCACAAATACTTTAACATGATTGTCCACTTAAGTGTAGATATCATGCCTAACTTTCAAACCGGCCAAAGTACACCTCTAGTGTTGATTTCTATTTTTTTTCCTTCTTTCTTTTCATTTTTTTAATCACTATTGAAGAAGTTTTATTAAGGAAACTTCAGACTAGGAAATGCTCTTCCCTAGTTTTCTCTCTTCTCCGCAATAAAGCTTCTTCACATCTAGCTCTTTATTCACTAGAATAAATGACAACACAAAAGCAGCAAACTTTCTCAAATGTTCTTCCATCAATAGTCCCATGCAACAAAAGTTCTGTCAGAAGTACAAACTATGAGTAGTTGAATGGAAAAGTCAATGAGCGATTAGAATTTGGTAAAAAGCAATCAAAATATACAGTCGAACAAAACAATATTGTATACATCTGAAAATCCATGGCCAGGAGAAATCTTAAAGCCAAGTAAAAAAAACATGCTAGTAACTTCTCAAATTTTAAATTGAACAAATAGCTATAGAAGCCTACCTTGCAAATGACCCAGCAAATGTAGGTAAACTACCAAGTTTAAACTCTTAACAAAATTTATGTTCATAGTTTTCCACACTCAACGTGGCAAACTATTATCATTTTCATTTTCATTGTCATCGCCGTCCAAGCCTTGTCCCGACTATTTGGGGTCAGGTATACAGATCTTGTTCCACCATTCCATTCTATCAAAGACAAGTCTTCGATTAATCATTATATCTTCAAATCCTTTCTCACTACCACAATCCACACCCTTCTTGCCCTTCCCTCCTTTTAGTGCCTTCGACAGGCACCAGTGCAATCCTTCTCACCAGTGCCTCCTCTTTCATTAAAAGCAAATGATAATCTTTTTTACACTATCTACTAGTTCCCGCTGGATCTTCACTTCTACAGAATCAAATCAAAATACTTGCTCCACGGGAACTCCTAATTACTTATTTCAGTTGCAACTCAAATACAATCTTACTTTGGGACTTGGATACAGGCTATATCTAGGAAAACATTAGCCGAAATTGCTTGTCCATGAGGCGTTTTAGATTAAGATGGGATCAACCACCAACCTTGACATTTGAAAAGAAACAAAGCATAAAATGACGAAGAACATTTATAGCAAAACCAAAGATCGATTCCTTTCAGAGACCAAATTGAGTCAAACTGCCACAGTCCAGAATTGCACAAACATCAAACAAAATTTAAGAAAAGAAAGGACTATATAAACTTTGGTTCTATAACGGCTACATTGTGCTGGCATGGGTGCAAAGTGAGAACACAAATCAGATGTGAAAGAATGAAAGCTCTGCATAAACCCAGTCCCAAGAAACCCAAAACATTACATCCTACGGACATTTCTTTCAATCAGAAACACTGAAAATAATGGGTCTATCTTAATTTGGACTTTCTTTCAGTTCCAAGCAATGTTTAAAATATCCTTCCGTCACGTTGTCTCGGTAAGCTGATAGAACGAGACGCATAGACTGAGACCGAGACGAAACGAGATGATACGAGACAATGGAAAAAACACTTTACATCTCAATAAGTTTTAATAATTTTGTAATGCATAATTAGGTTATAAATTTGTTTTTTAGAATTTATATGCTTTATAAAATACATGAACCATGAAATTAAGATTATAAACCAATTTTAGTATGTAAATTAAATTTTTGGCACGACACGATACATTCTCCTATGTATCGTCTCAGTACCTTACCAAAACGAGATGTTTCGGCTGGGATGGAATGGGACGAAATGAGATTTCCAATTCCAACCATGGCTCCAAGTAAAATCAACAATCCAAACTCTACTCCAAAGCATGGATGAAGCAAAAGAACAAGTAATGAGATGCATACCGGACGCAGAGGGAGACCCATTGAGCTGAGGATGCAATTTGTTTTCGGGGTTATCCATTCTGGTGGATGATGGTATTTACACGTGGGTCCAAATTTACAATCCCCCGTCCTCATGTAATACTGGCATTCAAGTTGGCCAGGTCTCTCTGGAAACATGTGTTCCTTCTGGCTACTGCTTGAAGGGCCAGCAGAAGAAGGTGGGGGCAGATAAGGTCCTGCATATGCAGATGCCAAAGGAGAGAGCTGTGTTACCCCATAAACTGGCCCGGCTCCAACAGTTGGTTGAGCACTAGGAGATGCCACTGGGCTTACAGGTGCCTGAATCAAGTGGAATAACAACACAATTAGAAGTGCAAATTATTTTCGACAAATTCCCAAGGTGAGAAGGAAGCATTTATGCATGTACCGGATAAGGATTCCAACCCGAAACAGGAACCATCCCTGGGGAAAGCAGAAGAGGACCGTAAGTTCCTTGCATGTATGAACCAGGTAACAACGGAGACCTAGCAACTTGCCAGCTGGCAACCATTCCTCCGTATTGTTGACTAGAAGGAACCAAAGGAGACTGCACCGTCTGATAAAATGCAGGTGCAGCTGCCGGTACTGATGCACCAGCTGGTTGTGGATGATGGAATTTACAGGTTTCACCGAACTTGCACTGCCCCGTTTTCACGTAGTAGGAGCACTCTTTCTCACCCTGTCATAATAAGATTGTTCCTTTTAATCTCATTGTGAGGTAATCTGAGTCCACATCTCAAGATTCCATTTAAATACATTGAAGGATAACAAAAAATAATCAAGAAGCCCAGATGTTACAATTAATAAGGAAAAATTAATTGAGAGAAGGAAGGAATTCGAACCGGTCGAAGTGGGTATCCGTGATAATTTAGTGACGCGGGGCTCATCGATCCACCTCCGTATTTCGGATGGTGGTACTTGCACAAAGCCCCAAATTTGCAAGTCCCAGTCTTCAAAAAATACTGCAAATTAAGAGAAACTAACAAAATCATTGAAGAATCGAGAAACAAACTAAACAAAAGAGTTCTTGCAAAATCCCACAAGTCCACGTGGACTGATATTAATAATCTAGTCTGTATTCTACATCAACAAGGCTAGACAACAAATTACCTTGCATACAGGTTGGCCTTCCCGCTCTGGATACTCCCCTCCTCCTTGTCTTACAGCTTCCACAGCCTGAGTAGTGTAGTTTACCATTCAAATTTAATCGAAACATACTCAATTTACAGTTAAAACATTGATTTTGCTTCAAAGAAAAACCAAAAACACAAAAGAATCACTTTTTTTGAAAAATTAGGTTAGCTAGAAATTCACCAAGTATAGGACAACATCAGAAAAACTCAAATTGCACGAAACCAACATCAAATCAAAATTGAGAACTTATTGAACAGTGCACATTACAAGATCAAACTGAAACACACCCATCAAATGAAACAAACAGATCAAAACCCTCTAGATAAGCCTCACTTGTACAACTTAAACCCAATAAGGGTGATCGAGAGGTTACCGTACTGCGATCGCGAGGGTGATTGAACCGACATCTGGAACCGTAGCCACAGGACCCAGTACGCATATAGTAGATGCAATTGGGCTCGTCGCGCCGCTCTGGGTAGGAATCCGTGCTGCCCAATCCCAACTGCCACATGGATTCTACATTTCCAAAATCAAGATCAAACCCCAAACCTCAAACTAATTCAAAAACCTCCACATTCTATAAACCCTAAATTCAAATTAACGAGAAATGCAAGGTGCAAAATTCGACTCAAATGAAATGAGATTGAAATGCCAGAAGAAAGGACTGACCTTGAAGTCCGGTATCGGCTGCCCGAGAGTTCCAGTCCCCCGGCGGATCCGATTCGGACCCTTCCATCGCGGGATTCCTACCGTAGAACTCCATGTGTACGGAATTGGTTTTGTATGTACAGGGAGGAGGGAAGAGGAAAGGTGTGGGGGTTCTAGATGGTTCTGGATGGTTCTAGAATGTTCTGGAATGTCGGGATGGTCCGATCGAGTGGGAGTGTTGGAGAGAGAGGGATTTTGGTAGTAAGGCGTAGGCTTGTTCTCTCCCCCTCTGTCTGTGTCTTCGGTCTGCTCTCTCTCTCAAAGCCCAATTTCAAAGCTTTTGATCCTTCTCTCTCCGTTTTCGTCAGTTTGCTTATGTACCCGCCAAACAACGGAAAAGGTTAAGCACCCTGGCTGGAATGGTAATTTCGCCCAAAAACTAAAAAGTGAAATCTTCAGTCCAGCAGAGCCAGACAGAAAACGGTCTGACCCCAGGGAGATGGGCCCATAGTACTTTTGGAATATCCTCCAATCAAATCATGGGGCCCCACCTACCCATTGAAGGCCATTGATTTGGGTCAAGAATTTCTTGAGGCAATAGAATAACTAATAAGTCTTTGTACAGGTGGCAAGCTGAGAAAACGCAGCTGGATCACTTTGGTCCATCTCAGACATGCAGAACTCAAAAGGGTTTAGGATTATACAATACGTTACCGACACTGCTTTCGTTTGAAATGAGCAGAGTACCAAAGGAGAACTTTCGGTCAGCAAAGTTTCAGACCGACTAAAATATGAGACACGTGGCACAGTCCTGGAGGACTCTAACAGTATGGATGTTTGGCCAATCCCTAGGTGGACCTACAAACCAAAAACCATCCTGATTAGTGATCTCGAACCTTTGGATCTTTGTACCCCAAATAATGGTCAATAATGCTAGAACGACTGCAATCCAATGCTTAGAAATACTTACCAAGGCTAATTTTTGGTCCGTATGTCCATCTGGGGTTGGGCCAAACATCCATACAGTCAAAAATCTCTAAGAATATGCCACGTGGCACATACTATGCTCAGTCAGCAACTTTGCTGATTGGCTCCAGTCAGCAAAGTTCTTCTGGTACCAAAGTATTCGATTCACATGTAAATATGACAAAGGGAAAATTGATTTGCACCCCACAAATTGTGGAAGCACTGGAGAGTAAAACTTCGCTGACCGCCTACAATATCAGCCACGTGGCATACTTTTAGAAGACGCTGACCGTATAGATCTTTGGCCAATCCCTAGATGAGCCTACAAACCAAAAAATCAGCCTGATTGGTGATTTCAAACCTTTGGATCCTTGTACCCAAATAATGGTCAATATATAATGCTCGAATTCCTACAGTTAAAATAAACCCATGAAAATGACTCCAATCCAATGCTTAACAATCACTGATCAGGCTGATTTTTGATGTATAAAGCCCATCTACGGATTGGTCAAACATCCATGCAGTCAACGTCCTCTAAAAGTGTGCAATGTGGCTCCTATTGTAGATGGTCATCATAGGCAGTCAGCGAAGTTGTACTCGGGGTGCCTTCACAATTTGTGGGGTGTAAATAAAATCTCTCTATGACAAATTTGTCTTCTGTCATCACAACTTAATAAATGACAAATTTGTCCTTCCATCCGTCCTAATATAAAAACAAGATGTTTTAACCAAGGTTTAAAAGGAGCCGTTATAACGGTATAACAGACTGGGGGCGTTACCATTTCCCGTTATAACGGCACGGCCGTTCATTTCCCATTATAACGAAAATAACACTCAGAGGCAAAAATGGAGCCAGAATTTAAATTTTGAATTTCAGATTTTCAAAAACGGAAAATAATGGAAATAACTGCCATTTTTTCCTCAAATATTTTTCAGAAAATAACGGCTGTTATAACGATGACTTACTTTCGATGCAAGTACTGTCCATAAAAAATTTTCGTCGGGAAATAATATCGATTTGACAAATTCGATTGTTATGGATTTTGAATAGACATGTCTACTGGCCTCTTTGTTCCTGCACTTATACAAAAGCAACATCTACTCTTGGGTAACTTACAAGCCAATGGGTTTGGTTTGTGGGTGCGTTTTGCATGGCCTATGTCAATATTTTTATATGTTCATACACAAATGAAAATGGTTGGGTTCATTTATGTTAGCGTGGGCTTGAATTGACAGTGGTGGAGCCGGGGGCAGTTGCCCACCCTCAACTTTGAATTTTTCCCATCCCTAAGTGGTCTCCAGTTTGAGCCACGTGTGACACTCTTACATTGCCCACCCTTAACTTCATGTTTGGCCTACGTCCCCACTGTCTAGGTGTATTTTTTTCTCATTTTCATTCAATAAATTCCCCTCCACCCGTGGAGGTTCTTCCAAAAAAACAAAAAAAAAATGTTTGGTCCATCCTTAGTGGACCACAGTATTTTGCTACATTCAACACTCTTGGAGACCATTTACCGCATGGATGTTTGGTTCATCCCTAGGTGGAGACAAACCATCAAGATTGGCCCATTTGTGGATCTTGATGCCCTGATCAAGCCACATAAGACACCAGTAAAAACTCGATAAGTATAAACCCCGGTACATGGTAGTAGTCATTACTTCCTTAATCACAACTGTTAGGCAGTTTTAGTGTCGTCGTAAGGATTGGATCACTGGTGGGGCTCGCGCCAGAGATTATGTTGGACAATCTAGCCATATGTTGAGCTGTCCTCGTCATGATGATGATTATCATAGCAAATGTTAGTCCGTTCTGATTAATTTGATGGTCTATATTTTTGAAATTTAAGTTAATTTTTATTAGGTTATGAATGTTGGAATGGACTGACTTTTATGAGGATGGCCTCCAAGGTATGCGTCACTGATTATTTTGTGTCGTTACTTCCCTTTTAATATTGGAAAATTATAGCGTGATCGTCCATCGTATGATATGATACCGTACAATATGTCCTCTTATGGTCCAGACCATTGGATGTTCTTTGAAAATCATGTGGCCTCGAGATTTGTGTGGTGGGAATTTTCTATGATCATCAATAGTATGGACCTTAGGAGGATGTTATAGTATCAGTACCAATATAGGGATGATGCTAACAATGCTCTTTAATAGTTGATGTTTGTGACATCCTTCGACATTAAGAGATTCATTTTGTGTTAGTGGCCTCGTGATGAAAAAGTTCAACGACCATGATGTCATTAATCTTTTTTGTGATGTCATGGTGTCGCAAGCCAATGAAATGAGAATGGTTGAATCGTTTGACTTTTACAAAATGTTTATTACGTATAAATGTCTGTGTGCGTAAAAGTGACTTTCATTGAGACCATCCATGCATGTGTCACCTTGAAATCCACAAACAAAAATTTATTTTTAATTACTCGTAACCAGAGACTCTTCGCCAACTTTATTAATTCTTTACACCGAGATTTTGGTTTAGTGGCAGGGAAAGTTCACTTTATTTTAGGAAGATTGGCTCAAGTAAAAGAGCCGTCTCCTAAAAAAAGTTGGGATGACCCCCGAGGAAGGTCGTGACATCCCTGCTTGGGATGGGACGTGACTTACATATTCAAGAAAAAATGACCACTGTTTCCTAGTGTTCGACAGCCATGAACTACAGACAATCACAACACGTAGAAAAACATCACATACCAACCACCCAACGTACTCTACATAGAGGGGTTCCCCTTACTCTTTGGGGTAGACGTCTAGAGGAAAATTTGCTCTCTCTCTCCAATATGCTCCTGTCTCGAGTCCCCAACTAACCAATTCATCACTGAGGATGATCGGCCGAGCAGGTTTCAAGTTGGATTATTGGAGTAAAACTTCTATCACACGAAATTGTAAATCATACAATCACGAGCCAATGAGTTCTCGGCACGTACACAAGTGCTTTTGCTTTTTAGGTGTACGTGCTGAGAACTCATTGGCTGTGTTTGTGTGATTTGCAATCCGATTGTGACAGAAGTTTTACTCGGATCATTGAGGTGTTGATGAGGTCAAAAACCTTCAAATAAATTTGGGCCCCACAATGTCATAAAACTTTTTCTATATCAACACTTTTGCTATAAAAATCCTTTTCGAGAAAATTTTCTTGATTAATATCTAAAGAAAAAATTATTCTAAAAAAATGTTGGGATCCGAGTAATTTATCTTCTCGGTGTACAATCCAAAATTTCGTAATTCAACGTAGCATTGAATGTAAAGGTTAATTTATTTTGTTATTCAGGGAGACATTAAGGGTTTTGTTTAGTCACTTACCACTAGTGTTATTAACCCGTATGTGTTGAACACAGGCACGATATAATGAGAAGATGTAGAGAATTGCAATAAAAAAAAGTAGAAAAATTATTATTATAGTTTAATAGCGACCGCTATTACAATGCCTTCATGGTATAATTAGGGGCCAATAAAGCTATTAGTAGCCATTTATAATTATCTTATTAAAACATTTAGAGAATTTTAATAAGAAGTTAATTAGAAAATATTAAGTGGTAAAGAGGTTTTAGGATTTTATAAAAGATGTGAGATTATAGGGATGGAGAGAAGAACGGAGGTTTTTGATGGAATTTTACCAAGGAGTTGGAGAGATGGATGAGAGATTTTGGTAATAATGATGGAATAAGAGAGATCTTACCAAGAATGGACACGAGAAGAGAGAAATTTGGATGAGACGAGAAAATATTAGAAGAGATTTAAAAATATTTAGCACATGTAATCCTAATTCAAAAAATTTAACATTAATTTTTCAAGTTAACTAAAACAATTATTTAACTAAAAAAGCTTAGAAAAAAACTCAGCATATTTAACACAAATTATAACTTATCCCTAACTCTAAAATTATTTTAGCAAAAAAATGTTAAAAATGGTTTATAAAAGAGGGGGGGAGGGGATTATGTAACTAAAAAATCTTAGTTATCAGTTCATGAAAAAATATAAAAAATCTCAATCCTAAGTACAATAATAGGGTGTAAACTTATAATTTAAACATTAAAAAACACATAAAGAAATTTAACTCGGAAAACAACAAAATAAAATTAAAATTAGAAAACAATAAGATCGTAGTGCTTGTAAAAAAGGAAAAAATGCCTACAAAGAATTAAAAAATAATTTTTAAACAAATCTATAATTAATTTTTTTAAAATTATTAACTAAAAAATTTCTCAATTTGTGAAACCTAATTTAGAACTTTTGGGATAGTCCTTACATTGGTGTGTGTGATACTTTAAATTGAAAATAAAGACTGAAGTTTTCTATTATATGACATTTTTATTAAAGTAGGGTAAGAAAGATAGATAAATTAATAATCACCAAGAGTTACCCTCTGGTATTAACTAAATTTTAAGTTATTTATTATTTTATATAAATAATGACTTTTGAGAGTCTTCACGTTGGTATTTGGATGTAAGAATTGTCTACGTATTTTTTTCTCGTTAGTCATTTTAGATGTCAATTCACATTAAATTTTTGGGAGAATTAATTGGGAGAGAGGGAGGTGTTGAGTAGTTAAGAGAGTTTTTATAGAGGGAGACTAGAGTTGTTGGGAGAATAAATTATTGAAAGGTATTTAAGATAATAGTAATTGGTTGAACTATTAAATTTCTAAATTCAGTAAAAAGAGAATAATTATTGTCCAGAAAGAGGGGAATTGTTCTGGTTGGAATCTAGTAATAAAAGTTAATAATTAACCGAAATGGAAGAGAATAGACATTTTGGTATCTAGTAATAGAAGTTCATAATTAATTAAAGGGAAAGATGAGAGACATCATAGTTGGAATCTCGTAATAGAAGTTAATACTTCATTAAAGCTTTTAAAAAGTCTAGCTGAGCCATCCCCCCCACACCACTATAACGAATTGTGACGTTCAAGGGCAAAAATGAAAAATAACATAAAT
This sequence comes from Euptelea pleiosperma, assembly GCA_035048495.1. NCBI lineage: Eukaryota > Viridiplantae > Streptophyta > Magnoliopsida > Ranunculales > Eupteleaceae > Euptelea > Euptelea pleiosperma. The sequence continues at coordinate 27,244,374 of CM068551.1, read as the reverse complement.
AATTGTAAATAATGGAAAAAACCGGTAAAAAATAACGAAAAAATGAAGAAAATAATGGCCATTTTTTCACAAAATAACGGTAATTATTTTTTGAGCGTTTTGATGACACAACGTAATGGGAGAAGTCCGAATCCATTATAACAGCCATTTTTTAAACAATGCTAAATTTATTTATTTTAAATATGCTAGATACTTATTTAAATACACTTTACGTACTATCTTTTAAAATTCATTTTGTTGTTAATTTCAATATTAAATTTTAATGTATTTGTTACTTTAATTTTAAATTGAATAATAAAGTAGAAGAACATCTAATGACTTGTTCTCTATACCAGATCATTCATCAGGGCTATAACACTTTGATTTTGTAGATCTCACCCTCCACCTCAATTTTTAATGAATTTGAAGAGAGTTCAAGTAGTAAAATGACATCGTACGTGTAGACCCACATTGATAAAGTGGGAGTTTAAGACCCAATGAACCCATTGGCCATCTTTTATTTAAAGTTCATTGTCACAATTGCGATTCACTAATAAGTAATGTCTCTTTGGGCTGCACTAACCACCTTAGTAGACACATTAAAATTTAGATTTCGAGGAATAGGTTCAAATACCTCGTTGTCTCCTTAATTCTAAAAAAATTAATGTAAAACAGTTAGAGGTGATTTTTAAAAATGTTTTTAAAAGAAATAAGTTTTTATTAATTAATTTAAAAACATTCTTATAAGAAAATTTGTATTACTTCTTACTTTTGGACTTCGAACCCTAGTTGTTAAGTTCGGATACAACAAAAGTTCAAGACTGGAAACATTCAAGTATAATTTGATCTTGAACAATAATTCGGCCAAAAAATCAAGAGAGAGAGAGAGAGAGAGAGAATACTAACATGATCGGCAATCGACGACAGTGTAGACTAGAACTGCAACTTGTAGGTGGAGCTGTGTGATAGGAGGGAGGTGAGATAAGGGGAGAGAAAAGTGAGTAAAAGGATGTAGGGTCTGTAGGGACCATTAGTTTTTTTTTTTTCTTTCTTTCTTTCTTTTAATCGTCTTTTTCATTTTTTTGAAACCTGATTAAATCGGCTGAATCAATAGCTAAAAAGTCGTATTCGCATTCTATTCGTGCCCCCCTATAAAATAGTGAATTATTCATATTTCTTGATATGCTTGTTTGTACATTACGAATGCCACCTAAAAGTGATTAATTTGCAAATGAATCGTGAGTTGAACAACTAGGCTTCGAACTAAGAGTTAGGGTACATTGTAATAACTATTGATTTTATAGACTTTGAATGAAAATTACAAAAAAAAAGAAAAAAATATAAATTACTTTTATTATGCTTAAGACCCCTCATACATGCCTAACTATTGTTCGGACTATTCCTGATAGTCTAAGAAGTTCGGTATATAAAACAAGAATTTTACAATATCTTTAGTTAGTGCAGCAGACGTGGTAGTTAATTATCTTAGATAATCATCACCTCTAAACCAATGTTTTCATACCTGGACCGGTCATTGAACCAATCAAGGGACTGGGTTACTGGGTCACCGGTTCAATTGCCTGGTCGACTGGGTCAACCAGCCACATGGCAACTCTTTGGGGCCAATTGGCCCATGAATGTTTTGTCCATTCCATGGTGGACCACCCTAGGTCACTGGTTCAACTAGCCGGGGTCGAGCGGGTTACAAGAATTAGAACAGTTTTTTCATATATTTCTGGGTCAAGATCAACCCAACCCGGTTTTGTGACCGGGTCACCAGGTTACTGGTTCAACCGGCCGGGCCGGGCTGGGTTTAATAACATTGCTCTAAACTGTAATGAAGATATATTTTCACGTGCATTGTTATTATCATATACTTAATTTAGTTATAAAAGATGAATTAAAAGTATTTAAATCAACTATAAAATACACCATACATACTATAACCCGTGATTTACTAATAGTTCCTCCAAATCGTTAACATTTAACGGAGATAAACATGTACTTAATGATTATAACAACCGTTAGTTTGTTCATTGTCTGTTACTTTAGAGATGTTAGTTTAAATTTTGTTTTATTAGTAAAATAAAATTATTATAACATTTTTTATGTCATGATGTTATATTCTAACTTAACGGTAACCTTAACGCTATAACGGATATTATATTCTACGAGTATATCCATGTTTTAAAAAAGAGCCATGACAATTATAATTTATAACGCTTTTTGCCGAAAAAATGGGATATCCGTTATAAGAGTAAAACTGCTGTCACAAGAAAGTTGCAAATCACACAATCACAGCCAATGAGTTCTCGGCACGTACACCTCAAAGAAAAGCACATGGGTACGTTGCAAAAGCACTCGTGTACGTGCCCAGAACTCATTGGCTTGTGATTGTGTGATAGAAGTTTTTACTCCCGTTATAACGACTGTTGTTTAAAAAAATCATTTTTTTCGACTTATCAAGCTTAATATATATATGTTTACAAAAAAAAAAAAAAGCTTAATATATATATATATATATATTCTGACCATTTTTACTAAGATGTGACGGATGTGACCCATTACAACGGCCGTTATAATTGTCATAACGTTAATCATCTCACCGTTACAGTTACAACGGTTCATTTAAAACCCTCACTATATCCGCTCACATTATCGGTTTTTAGTTGTTTTGAGAGGCTTTAGTACTTTCTCTCTGCTTTCTCCCTCAAAATAAAAGAAAACCGGAAAGTATTCTATCTGCACAAATCTCTTCAAAGATGGAGGGTTTAATCACGAGCTTCATAGCTCGAATCCCGACAACCTCGCAGCAATCTGCAATTCCAACTGGTTTCTGCAACAAAACGAAGAAACCCTTCCTCGCTCGACCTTCAAGGAGCTTCAAAGCTTCAAGACTTGTTTGCATGGCGGTAAAAATAATAATTTATAGGGCTTAGTCTAATAAAACCTCATTTCTGAATTTTAAGTAGAGTTCTTTAATTCTCTAATTAATCTCGAAAGATTGTTATCTGTAGTAGATAATTTGAGCGTTTAACAAGTTCTTCTTCTTACGTGGTTTAATTTCAGGAACCCCATTTGATTACGAAGTTGGCTTCTGCCGAGAAAACGTGGAATGAGTTATCGGTATGTTCCTGAGAAGCACAAAAGCAATGATTCATTCGACACACGCAAATATTTGATGCATTTTGTCATTGTTTCTGAATATTTCCCAAACTTCTTTTATAATCGAAGCCAATCCCTATATCCTGAGTTCCAACTTCCTAGTAATTCAGATGTGATTCCGTTGGTAATATAGTTTTAGGGAGCAATGTTGTTGGATAAGCTGTTTTACATGAGAAATTTTTAATTTTTTTGATAAGTGATATAATTTTGTTGATATATTAAGGCATTGATTACGATAAATTGGGGAAGACAAATGCAAATTTGTTTTGTTGCTATAATTAGCCCCTTTTAGGATGAGAGAAAAAATTGTCCAACCTTTTACAAGGTCTCTAGTTGGTCAATAGTATTAGAAAGCCTCTCACGTGCTGTTTTCATTGCATTTAGTCATCTAATCGTGTTTGCCGAATTGTCTTCCACCACGAAAGCGTCGGAGAAGTTCGCTTTAAGTATTTAAAGATTTTGAAACCTAGAAGAAGAGCTTCCCCCTTATTACGTATCAAATTTCTGGAACTGGTCGCCACTTGTGTTAAAAAAATTCTAATACCCTCGTTCCACATGCCCCAATAAAAAAGATTTACATGAGAAATGAAGCTATATATTGTTAATTGTAGGTGAAGCTGGCAGACCCGGATGTTGTTTCAAATCCTAGCGAATACCAAAAGCTTGCACAATCTATGGCTGAGCTTGATGAGGTACTGGAGATAGAATATGATATGTCATATGATTTATCTGCTGATATTTAAAGTCTCGCTTCTTTTCATGCCAGTTTTTTATGAAGCATTCCGTTTTTTTCCCTCTCTCTAAGGATATTTTATTCTGTTATAGATGGTGTCAACCTATAAGAAATTCAAGGATTGTGAGAAGCAACTAGAAGAAACAAAAGGTTGTTCTACCCTACTGTATTTTTTCTAATCACTTAAAATAGTCTGAAGAATTTGTTTTAACCATTGGTTTTTATATGTGTGGCAGCTTTGGCGAAAGAGGATGGCAGTGATGAAGATATGGCAGAGATGATAGCTTATGAAATCGGGACTTTATCTAATCAACTCAAAGAGCTTGAGGAGAAGCTGAAGGTTTTGAGTTAATTTTCAAGAATTGAATTGTAATATCTTTGTTAGTTCTTTGCTGATTTATGATTTCATTTTACTGGATTTTCCTCTTTCTTTCATTCTTATCTGTTTAAAGCTTTAACATCTGTTGGTAGTTCTGCGTGTTTTGATGATTGAGTTGGGATTTCCTTTACAGCTTGTGATTCTTCAGGGTTCAGAATTTCTGCTACTAAATCATCTCTAGAGCTAGTTGTGGTTGGATATGAATTGGTGTCTTGGAACATCCAATCTAGGAATTTTTCTGATTTCCATATACTGTAATCTATGAAATCATTTCTATGTCAGCTATGTGATTTAGATATACATTGCATATTTTGGTGTAATTGTTTAGTATTTCTTCCCTTCCTCTTTATATATGAGATTCACATCCTTCATTTTGCTGTTTGCATTTAGTTCACAACATATTTATAGGCGTGTTTCTTGATCTACTAAGTTCTAGATGGATCGCTATCATAACCAGGTTTAACATCTCAGTCTTGTTCAGCGTCTTGCTAAGTTGACGGAACAAAACACCTCGAATGAGATGAAGCGATAAATTGAAAAACTATGATAGGTTTTGATAAGCAAAGATTGAAAGATACATTACACTGATTTATTTTCAGTGCTTAATTTATTAAGCTAAAAAGATGATGTTTCTTGAAATAATATTGCTTTTTGTAACGCGCTTACGCGCATACTAAAAAGAAGAGTATTTAATTAAGTTAATTTTTTGGTATAAGATGTTACATACATAGGATTACCATTTCCGTAGCTTATCGAAACGTGATGTCTGGACCGAAACATTCTGAGATGGAACAATACTATGAACTATGATCTTAACTTTTTGTTGGTAGTCGGACTGCATCTGAGTAGTCAAAAAACCTCTAAGGTTATAGGAGTCATTTTGGGTGACTGTGACATGTAATGTTTTTGAGTTCTACTTTTATTTTGGTATCTATTTGAGGTTTTATGCTTTTGGACTTACTGCTCATGGTTATGCATCCTTGACTAATAGGTACTACTGCTTCCTAGTGATCCTCTCAATGCACGGAATATCCTACTTGAAGGTGGATTTTTAATTCTGCATTAGAAAATAATCTGAAGTTGAAAAGCTTTTTTTTGTCTCAAAAGATTTCCACTAAAAATCCTGTCATCCTCCTTTGCAGTGAGAGCAGGTACTGGTGGTGATGAAGCTGGACTGTGGGCTGGTGATCTTGTAGGTACATGTTAGTTTTATCCTTGCTAATCATGTTGTAGCAAATGACATATAAATCTTTATTTTGACTTATACATGCAATGGTGTGTATGCCTAGAAATTGATTTTTTTCCCATTGACTCCAGAAAAGGAAGAACTAACTCGCTCTACACTATGATCAGGATCACACCTTTTCTGTTGATTGTTAATGATGAAAGCTTAAATTAAAAAGAGAAGGAAAAGGGTACAAAAAGAGAAAACAGCCTTATAAAGAGGAGAGCAGAAAAAAAAAATTACATTGGGGAATTTGCACAAGAATATATATGATCAATGAACTCATTTGCAAGGTATCCTCCAAGTCAGTCACCAATCTCAGTGTGCATGATAAAGAGATGTTCAGGGATGAAACCAAAACACTATTCTCTTGTGGTTATATGGAAAGGTCTTCATGTTCCCCTTTGTTTCCCCGATGCCCAACTAATTACTTGAATCATTCTCAATTACAATTTTATTTAGAAAAAGGTTCTTGGATAATCTTTCAATCAGCCTTTTTTTTTTCTGGTGTCACCCTTACCCCTTTTTTTCAACACCAAACTAAACCTCTATTTAGCAAAAAATAGTCCCACGGACGGTGTTCCAAAAAAGTCCACCCTTTATTTAGCAAAAAACAAACCTCTTATTGATCAATTTCATACTTTCACCAGTCAGTCTGTCACAATCTCGAGCTTCGAAAATGAAGTATGCCATCTTTTTGCATGGGGAAGACAGCCTCTGTTGTTGTTCACTGGATGATTGATGTGCTTTTTAATTCTATGATTTAGGGGGGACTTGAGCTTCATTTTTGCTAGAAGCAGAAATTTGTGTAATAAGATTTTCAGCGATTTTAATGACAACCCTGCTTCTGTTAAAATATAATATCTTGAACTTTTAAAAGTGTATGCTTAATTAATTTAACCCATAATTTTGTTAAAGGCCAGCTAGAAATTATTTTAGGTTCTTAAGAAGATGTTTCATTTTAATTGTTCACAATGTTTATATTTGCAATATAAGCTGTAGATATGTATTTGTTGACAATTAGTGCCAGAAACTGATTCACACAACGTATGCATTCATTGGGTAGATGTCATTTTTAGAGATGTCGGAGCCAGGATCTTTAGATATGCGCAGGTAGAACTTCTTTAATTCCTATTTCCATAATAACTTTCTTTTGTAATTTCTTTAGGTCCGCATGTATCAGAGGTACAGCGAGCGTAACTCTTGGAAGTACACCCCAGTTTCAAGTTCAGAGGTATTAATGCTAGTAACCTACTAAAACCTTGCCTGCTATATTTGGTTGATGCTACTGCTAGAGTGAGATTACCTTCATTTTCAGGCTGAGAAAGGTGGATTCAAAACATTTGTGATGGAAGTTAAAGGAAACCATGTCTATAGCAAATTAAAATACGAGTCTGGTGTTCACCGTGTTCAACGTGTTCCTCAGACAGAAGCACAGGGCCGTGTACACACTTCTACTGCGACTGTTGCCATCATGCCAGAGGTACAGTTTGTTTCAGATATAAATCATGCAAATGTCTCTTTTTTTTATTTATGTTTGGGATTTGTTAAAAATTTATTTTAGCTCAGCTATATCTGTTATGGCAAAGGTTAATCCATATCTTTTGAAATTATGTGGTTTTAAATGGTAGAGTGTAGTTTTAAGGTTATCTTTAAGCCATGCTAACTCTCTCCTTTTTTTTTGGTGAACTAAGCCATGCTAACTTTAACTCATAAATGATGTACAGAGTTCAATGAAGTGAGTTTTTTTTTTCTTCCTTCTATGTTTCTGTTGTCTATATTTTTCTTGGAACGGAAACTTGAGTAGTGTACTATTCTTTGTATCGTCAAGTTTTTATTTTGTATCACAGAATTGAGTCGCAATTGTTACCTTACTTTTCTACTGGAAAGGAAATTCAGTCACCATTTGCTCCAACAAATTCGTTTTCATGTCGAGAAAATCCTGCATTTGAAAGTTTTCCTGTCAAAAAATCCAGTAGCCAATTTTGTTCTTCATTTGTATGCCATTTTTTAATTTGTTTAACATCTCTATCCTCTTTTGTTTTTTATGCTATTCATGGTTTAGGTGTGTGAAGGTCCCTAGGCCACAGGTTCCCAGCAATGTCCATATGGTTACATTCTTAGTGCGATCACACCATCCAAATTAAGAACCCGGTAGCAAACGGGATTGAACCTTTGACCTTCCCATAAAGAGGAGAGCTTCTAACCACTTTACCATTCCGACATCCTCACCTCATATAGAGTTTAATTGAATTTGGAAAATCCGGACCATCAAAATTAACTATTATTTTAGGTCTTTTTATATGGTAATTAGTGTTAGAATGGACTGATATTTTGTGATGTGATCAACATGATGAGGACAATTCAATTTACGGTTGGATTGTCCAACATCATTTCCTTGTGAGCCCAACCGCCAGAGCGTTCAACTTACTTTGCCCTACCATATATAATGCCCGTGTCTGTGTCATGCCTATGCACTACCATATATAATGCCCCATGAACTGCAGCCATTGATATTAAAAACATTTAAAATAGAAAAAGGCGAAAGAAACATGCTTCTTTTTGCCACATGGCAGAGTTCCATTGCCACGTGGGGAGATGCTAAGGTGTTGGGTTGTTTTGACGATTTACTTAGTGACATAATGTCTTAATTGAAATCATGTTGAGGGGGTGTGATGTAGTAATCCTAGTTATGGATGGATTAACTGCTCATATTTATCTATGATATTTGTAGATGATGTATTGGTTGAGACTAGAGAGAGAGAGAGAGAGAGAGAGAGAGAGAGAGAGTAAACACAAAGGTAGAATTACAGAGAGATGTTTTAGAAACTAAAGGTTTTAAGATAAGACCAAGATAGAGTACATGTAGTGCAAATGTAGTAAGGATACTTGTAAAGATGAGACATTAGTTAAGATCAATAGGTAAGAAATACTTGAAACTTGAAAGTGACCACTTTTGTTATTTAGGTTCAATTATCTACAAAGATGGAGAGCGACCCATAAAATTAGTGATGGGTGGCTAAAGTGGAGACGCGTTTCTAGAGTATTATGTGATCGACGTGTACCTATCAAACCAAAGGAATTTTTTTACAAGACAATATTCATACCAGCTATGTTTTATAGAGCTAAATGTTGGGCAATAAGGTAACAACATCTTCATAGAATGAGTGTAGCAGAGATGAGGATGTGGAGATGGATAAGTGAAAAACTAAGAAAGATAAAATGAGAAACAAGCACATTCGAGGAAATCTAGGAATAGAGCCAATAGGAGATAAAGTAAGGGAAAGCTGGTTGAGATGGTTTTTGCATTTACAACAAAGACCAACAAAGGCACCAGTGAGAATGACTGCTTTGGTACAAGTTGAAGGCCATAAAAGGGAGAGAAGAAGGTCGAAAATGGCATGGAGCAAGGTAGTAAGAAAATATTTGAAGACACATGCATTGACGAAAGATATAGCTCTTAATAGAGTCGAATGACAAAATAGGATTCATGGTGCCAACCCTTGATAGTTGGCATAAGGTGTAGATGATGATAATGATGTAGTAACTAGCAATCAATTTTCTTGCTATTTGGTGACAGTTATCATAAATATTCTTTTCTTTTTATTAGGGCGTGTTTCTTTACTTTCAAGCTTACTGCTTAAGCTATATCTTTTTCAGGCTGATGAAGTTGAGGTGGTAATTGATCCAAAAGATATTGAGCTTACGACAGCAAGGGCTGGGGGTGCTGGAGGTATGGATTGAGTCATTTTAATGATTGCTTGCATCACTGATTTTCAGTGATTCTATTTATAGAAGTCCTGACGTACACACCAACACCTTCCATGCTATACCCTGATTTTGCACATGGACTTTTATTGACAATGTGTTTTTCTCACTAAATCATTATTGCTATGTCCTGTTCTGTACACGGACTTGTCATGCAGGGCAAAACGTCAACAAGGTGGAGACAGCTGTCGATCTTTTCCATAAACCAACAGGAATACGTATCTTTTGTACCGAAGAAAGGAGTCAGCTTCAAAACAAGAGTCGTGCACTTCAGTTGCTGCGAGCAAAACTGTGAGTTTATTATTAGGGAGCTGTTCGTATTACTTTATGACATCCAAAATAGTGTTCCATATTCATAATGTTTTTCTGTTTCCTTATCTTTAAGTGTAGGAGTCAAAATTCTTACATATACCTGTACATAAGTTTTTTTTCCTGACCTTTTTTTTTTTTTAAATTTTATTTTATAAGCTTTTTCTTGACATCATAATATTAGTTTTAGATGAGAAAATGTTGGCACATATCCAAAAAAGAGTAGTAATTTGGAAAACCTGAGTGAGGCTCCCTCTTTACCTTGTGGTGTCACTTCCAATTTAGCAGCCTAGAAACGTTCTGGTAGGCCCAAATTTTGACATCCAATAAGTTATGAGTTTATAACATGGGTTTCCAGTAAACTTAATTTACAGCAAGTAAGTATTAAGTTCGACAGATAATCCAACATGAGCACACCATTGGTCCAGTCTTTAAGCATCAAAATACAAAATAATTTCATGCATTGGATGCTATTAGATTAGAGGAATTTGAGTGTGTTAGAATCGTGCAAAACCTACAATCTATGATGACATGGGTATGATTTCGTAAAAATGGAGCCATCTGGGCAAAATATTTAGCCCACGGTCCATAGACTTCAGCTTGCAGTAAAGTTGAGCTATCAGGGAACAAGTTTCTTTTCCAGTTAGGGGAAGGGAAGAGATGGGTGGTCCTAAATGATAGAGGCAGCTAATTGTCGAGGATGTGGCTTCGACAACAGTGGCACAATACAAACCAAATTTCTTATTTCAGATTTTAACAGGGATACCTTGCCATAATTGGGACAAAAAGTAAAGTTTTGACTCTCGAAATATAAAAAGATCATTGAAACTTTTGAACGCAATGTGTTGCTCACCTAATGTAGAGATTAGTGAAATATTTAGATTTCAATGTAAGTCATGAGTATGACGCAAATGTTCTGCAGGTTAGCATGAGATCTTCTATGGAAATAATCTTCAGAAAATTTGCCTGTGAAACAAGAGGTTATATCACTAGATTTCCAATTTTGATGTAGTCTTTGTGATATAGCTTGAATACAGCAAAACTGACAAACATTTTGTTGTATGATTTCTGTCCATATCTAAGATCATATCATCATGCATACAACTTCAAGTTCTTATTTCAGAATTCAATGTGGGGCTTGAGCTATATCACATTTTTTATGAAGTTGTTTTCCGTTTCATTCAAATTCTTTTAGTAGTTCGGAATTGCAATTAGCTTCTCTGATTGTCAAGTAAAATGCATTGAATCCTGAAAATATTGGTATATCTTTGGTAATCCATTTTCTTGTTACAGGTATGAGATCAAAGTAAAGGAGCAGCAAGAGTCAATAAGGAATCAGCGAAAATCACAGGTTTGATATCTTGATTTAGAAGAGATGTAACAATATTTGTGTTGAAGTTTCGACATTATGGGAGTCATTCTGATGAGAAACGAGGCACCTTTCATTTGTCAAACTTGCATTTAATTTGAAATATATTGGATACTTCCTAAAATCCCATCCAATATCTAGTTCCAAGTTTGCTTCACTGTGGTAATTTATGTAAAGAGAATCATATTTTTAATATACTTCAATTCATGTAGCCCAATAACATATATATGAGTTTCATCCATTATCATTTCTTTTGACTGGAAACCAAGAGAAATGTATATGAAAGAGGATACTCAGAAAGACCAGAGACGAGAGTAAATAAGCTGGATGTTCTTTTGTTGTGTCAGAACACATGACAGAATGGCTAATTGAAAGTGAGCTGTCCTTTGAGAGAAACAGTTGATGCTCTATATAGGAGATGTCTGGGTAAAGGTAATGGTTCATTTTTATTCAGAAATCAGGGTGCACAGGTATAGGATTCACATACAATATAGGGATACAGATTAAATTCCCTCCCTTTGAGCCACTCAAGCCGAGCTGGAGCTTCTTTCATGATACTAGAATTTAGTAACATAATGAAAGAAGACCTTGATTTCTAGGTCCTAATATTTAATCTCCCTCAGCAGCGGATCTTTCTTAGATATTTCTCTACTTGTTTTCCATGAACAAGGGAACTGGTGGAGGAAGTTACATGCATGGTCATTCTCCTTCCCATGTTTGCATATTTCAATTTGTTTAAAACTGCACTTCCTTTTAAATGCTCTCATGATGTGGTTTTTGGCATCTGACGGTAGTATGTGTTTTATGCTATTTTCTAAAATCACAGGTTGGTACAGGTGCTCGTTCAGAAAAAATCCGGACATACAATTACAAGGTACTCTCTCAATATTGTTAAATATCCATGGGCTTAAGGTAGCAGATCCAGATCTTTGTTGAAATCACAGAAAGCTTATTTTCTGAATGATGACCAACATTTAAGTGCGTTGGCATGCTAGCTGGCTCATAGGCAATTGTAGAGAATGAGAAAATGGTGAGAAACACACCAGTCCTGTGTTAAAAATGAAAAATATCTGATTACTCAATGTGAATAAATGGTTCTGAAATTTGAGAAAATCAATTACTTGCCTAATGGTTTTGAAATCCATTACCAAGCGACTCATTCAATGTCACTGTGGCCAAATGACTAGAATCCACAAGTTCATTTAGAAGTTGGAATGGGATATGAACAAGTAGTGTGGTTGTTTTTATTCAATTTGATAATATGGGGAGGTTCTCGTAAAATTTATTTAGCACATTTATTTTTCCAATTTTGATAGGACAATAGAGTTACGGACCACCGGTTGAAGATGAACTTTGAGCTGACATCCTTTCTGGATGGTGATATGGAGACAGCTGTTCAGGTACATGTTGTCACAGTATATCATAGTCACTGATTCACTTGTTATTGGCAAGTTATTTTTAGGATGCATCAGGATTCTTTTCTGTTTCTAGTGAAACAGGAAAATAAATCATTCTGAATTTCAAAAATATTTAAAAACACCTCCAATTTTTTTGTTGCTTTCTTTCCTTCTCTCTATTTTCATGTATAACTTGCATTTTTAGGGCCTACTTATTTAATTTCAGCAGGTGTTCATATCACATGAAAGTTGGGGTGCTTTTACACATGTACTTGGGACAAAGCATACCAATTTAAATTTGAGCACCTCACAGAACTTAAACTGTTAATTTTATCATAAAGACCCCACACTATGAATAAAGGAGAAATTGTTTAAGAAAAGAAAACTTTTTCCTGACAACTAATGTGTTCTTCTTGCAGTCTTGTGCTGCTATGGAGCAGAAGGAGCTCTTGGAAGAACTTGCCGAGTCTGCAGGTGCCCCCGTTGGCTAATTACATATTTATCTAGCAGTCAAATTTTTGGAACTTTTGCATTGCTGAGCAGGGGATGGCGGCTGGCTCTCATGGATCCCCTCTCCTGTAAAAACTATTAGCAAAATGATGGTAGGGCACATCCTCTTCATCTTCAGGTAATATGGTTTGTATAGAGGTAAATTATTTGTAAAATGGCTGCCTATGTCAAAAATGCCACACATTTCCATGCATAAATATAGGGAAGCAATTCATCTTGGGTTATTTATGTCAAGTTAAAGGTCATTTGGGCTTTGGTTGTTACAACCCACCCCACCAGCAAAATGACATCTGGCAAATCATATGATCCCAATCATCCGGTGGACTTACAGGTATACGCATTTTCATATCGCTCCAACATAAATCGGCATAGTGCAACCTTAAACCTGTTGTTATCAGAGACCCTCCTTTGTGCTGGGGTGGTGTATTTTCGCACTCATGGAAACAGTGGTGGTATGTTGCTAGATCAAGCAGTGGGTTATAGTGTTGAAAATTGGTATAAACACTAATCACATTTCAAAAGCTGCTCAGAAAAACTGGTTCTTGCACGTTCAGTTTTTGTCCCAAAACCTTGCTCGGCACTTTTTGGGTCACCAGTATTCCCTTCTTTCTACCTCCTCTAGCACCCAAAATTGGGTGAGCCTTGTCTTTCCATGAACGAGGTGTAACATGGCATGTGCAGCAAGTCAGCAGCCAGAACCCTGTGTTTTGAAACAGCTCCCAAAAACCAAAAACAGAGCTAAATGTCGAGCTCATGAAAAATAAAATAAAATTATGGGAAGTTGTCTGACTAAATAAAATGCACTTAGCATTAGTACATTTGAACATATTTCCATCAGCAGCTCGTTAAATAATAACATGCAAATTTGAGCTGATTCAGGCAGAAAATATTTGCATTACCCCTGATTTTTTCATTTTCTAACTCCCCTTTTGACTTTTTATGACCATCGTTGACTGTCTTTGACCAAAATATTGCCATGACAACTGTTGTTGCTTCTTTGACGAGAACCAAAATACCCTCGTTGTTTAAAATTACTTAAATACCCTGCATCACACCCAATGTTTTTAAAATATTTGCGTCTCACCCAAGGTCATTATAGTCATTTAAAAAATATTGGGATGTCCATCCAAAGAGAGTTAATGGCCAGTCTATGGTCAACAGCGTTGACCATGGTCAAAGGGTGAGATGCAAATTGCATCAATAAAGTAAGGGGGTAAAGCAAAAAAGCCCAAAAAAAATGAAAAAAAAAAAATAATAATAATAATGGCATTTGTGGGATATTGAGGTTTAGCTTGATGCATGCAAGAAGGGCTTTCGCCCTTTAAATAGTAGAAGAGATATCGAAGAGGGTATTTTGCTTTACCCCCTTGAAATTTGAAAGTAATTTGTAATACCCTTTATACTTCCAAACTTTGGGATTACCCCCTTGACCTAGTTTAACCGTCATTTGACTATTGTTAAAACGTAAGATCATGCACCTGCTAATGCACTTTTGAAAGGACCATAATATTGCTAATACAATGTTAATGACGTGTGATTCAAGTCTGATTTAACTAAAGTCAACCATTGTTAAACTACTTAGGGGGGTAATCCAAAAGTTTGAAAGTATAAGGGGGTATTAAAAATTACTTTCAAATCTCAGGGAATTTTTTAATAATGGTAGTCCCGGTCCCTGACCTCCCGGTGTTCTAATAAAACTCCAAAATTGTTGAATCAAAACTCTACGGAATAGAGTTAACTCCGAGTCTCGTCTCGTCTTGATTCAACTCAGAAACAAGTCGACGTGATTTGGGGATCTCTTAATATTTACATCTGATTCGACCATTTTTTTTTTTGAAGATGTGCCGTAATTTTTTGGGGAATTATAATTGAATAAAGAAAAATAAATATTATCGGATAATTTTTCATTACTTGCTACTAGCGGGACGCCACGTATGATGCACGCGTGCACACCTTACACGTGACACATTTTTAGAGATCACTGACCATATGTACGTCTACCTAGGGATGGGCCAAACATCCATACGGTAAATGGCCTCTAATAGTGTGCCACATGGCTCACTCTGTGGTCCATCATCAATGGTGAAAGTAAAAGTTGAAAGGGAGAAAACTTTTTATTTTTTGCATTTTTATACGGCCACATCTAAAAGTGACAAGTGGCATATTCTTAGAGATTTATGATCATACGACTGTTTGAAACATCCCGGTGTACATGCAGACCAAATATCAGTCTAATTGGTGTTTTCTAGTCGTTGAATCTTAGTACCCACAATAATTTTTGAATCCACAGTTGAAGTTCAACCCATAACAAATATTCAACTCCAACGGTTAGAGACCACCAATCTGAGCGTTTTTTTTTTGTCTAAAAGGCAATCTATAGATGTTTCAAACATCCATATGGTCATGTATCTCTGTTTACAGAAGCAGCCTGGACATCCGTATAAAAACCGTTAGTATCAATTTTTTATGGATAGAGTAGGGCTAGCAATGGATTGGGTTCAAGTCAAATTGGTACTGATCCTAGTACCGATTCGATAAGAAATCCAATCGATCCAGACCTTGTTGGATCAATAAAATTTAATTTTGGAGCCGCCGATAGGATTAGATCAGCTCAGGTCTGATCCGATATATATATATATATATCGGGTCAATATCAGATTGGAACAACGTTGATCTGGTACCGATCCGATAACGGAAAATAAGGTTTCTGACCCAATTTATTCGGATTGGATCATCGAGTTGATCCGATCCATTGCCAGTTCTAAGAGAGAGAATTATTTTTACGCACGCATTTACATGTGAACACATTAAATACATTTAAGCTCCATTTTTTTTTCACGCATGTTTATGGACATGAGCAATTCAGAATCCGTGCACATTCAATGCTCAAGAGTTTGAATGTTAGTCGTTTGGACGGATTTAACAAATCGCGCATGAAAACTATTAGAGAATATATATCATAATAAGTTGTGTGAGATATACCATATCAATATTGGTTTATCTTATCACAAGATTAAGATAGTATATCAATCAAGTTTTCTATACGGTATCAGAGCGGGTCATCCAATGACCTGTGCTCTTCTGATCTTCACGTGGTCCATCACTCTTCCGACAGGCGGCATCTTCGTTGCCCATCGGGCCTAATATATATATATATATTAGTTTCACTCACTGTTGTCGTCGTTGCCTGAAGCTCGCTCGCAAGATCCAATGGCGTACATCTCCTATCATCATCGACCTTCAGATCTGTGCCAAGATTAATCAAAACATCGGAGCTTAATCAAAGTTATAGTTGTGGTGGCCCACCTCAGATAATAGGGCTTTAAGCACTGGCATTGTTGATACCTCCCCCACTAATGTCGTTAACGCTATCGCCGTCAACGTCGTCACGGCTGTAAGCCATCTCTGGCACCTTATTCTCGGTTGTTGAAAACCCAAATATCGAGTGCCGCTTCTAATGATGTCTCTATCGCAACATATTATATGCGCTTGTTTGCACACGGTGGATGTTGCGTATAATTAAGTGCATCACATTACATTGAATAAAATTGTATATTGTCGTTTTTGAATGCCACTTGGACTCGATTTGAACGTATTCTTTATAGATATAGTATCATATAAAATAAATTTTATTTAATACAGAAACATTTTCAACCAAAAATGTCATGTGGTACTTGAAATGAAGAGCTTAGAATGAAAAGCTCATTTTGGTGGGTTTAAAAAACTCCGACTAGCCTGATTTTTTTAGGATGATTCAATGGTTAGGAGATCATCATCACCTAAAATCAGACCTATGTACTCATCCACGTGGGCCCAATAACGTTTGTTTGAGTCATGCTAACTTGCGCCTATTTGTGCAACCAAACACGCATTTTTTAGCCAAATTGTGCAGATGGGCACCAAAGCGCGTACATTCGTATTGTGTCGTATATCAGTTAATGTGAATAACATGTAAACAATTTCTATACATACTTGAACAATATTCCAAGATTCAAATTTCCCTCTCAAAAATGGTAAGCTAGCAAGGGGAGCTGATTCCAAGAGCATATTCTACGCTCCTAACACTTTGCTTTGGACAGTGTCAACAGCACACACAAAAGCAATTTCCACTTCGCTTAAAGTGGGACATGCAGCTTCCATTCCAACGACCATAATCTCAAAATTCAGTCACTTTCCATACACTTGCTAGCAAACTTAGAGCAAAATTTTCTTTATTTCGCGTTGGCATCAAAATGTACGTTTTTTTTTAATCTCATTTCCAAATTTGTCCGTGTTTATGTTTACTCTAGATATTTAGATGGTCTGCATTTGTAGTTCTGTCTATTCCCTCTTCTTGGTCCCATTGGGTATAATGCCCAGAGCTCTAACCATTGGACAATCATTTTAGGCAGGCAAGACTGGAGATGTCTGGGGACATGCGGGGTTTTTAAGTTGCGACCATGCGCCTAATGATCGCGCGCCACATATGTTTGTAGAATTTTTTGATTTATTGAATAACTTCAGTGTTTACATTGACTTACTCAAAGCTCTTATATAGAGCATTACAAGAGTCCAATAAGAATGAGATCCTAGATTCTCTCAGTCAAATCTAATCCTAATATATTATCCTAATCTTGTGATAAGATAAAACCATGGGTATATGTGGCGTACGATCGGTGCTTCAAAAATTCTCATGAGACACACCAACCATCTACTCTAGGCCGTTGGATGAGTAAAATGATAAGTTCAAGAGTAATGAAGTAGAGCCAAAACAAACGCACGGAAGCTGTTAGCGCCGGCGATGTTTGATATTTTTGTAACTTTATTTCATCCTTACCAAAAATCAGCCATTGATTCATCTGCTACGTGGGTCCACCAAAATGGTTATAAAAAATGGCCGTCAAATTAGAGAATTACAATCATGGTTGGAAGTCTCAGCCGATCCCACCGAGACCATCCGCTCAAACAAGCCATTTGCAGCAGGAGCATCATATCATGTCGAGCGAGACAGTCTAAAAGATCGAGTTGGATCGAACTGATCTGGATCAGGATCGGCAGCCACAAATCCGACCTCCGATCCCGAGACTTTCATCCATGATCACAATCATCTAATCAAGTTGATTTCGAGCAGATGTGATCTGTTTAGGTGGGACCCCATTGATCTTAGATAACGACTAGAATAGTATATCCTTTAGAGTTGCTACTTTACATCCTTCTTCTCAGCAACCCGAAAAGGCAGACTAGTCAACGGGAAGTGAAGAATCAAGTAAAATTCCAAAATAGGACAGCCTAGTCATCCAAATTTCGAACTATAAAAGAATCACATATGAGGGTATTTTAGTAATTCCACTAAAATTCCATACGGGAGAATCGGGAGATGAACTACTGTTTGAATGAAAAGAATCCCATCCAATAGACGCATCTTGAGTTGATCCTAACCGTCCAATAAACGAGCCATGGTCCAAATATAGAACCAATCAGTTGATCATAACCATCCAATCAATAAGACTAGAATCAATGGTTCTCAAATGAAGTGATGAAATGTGATTGATCAAATGAGGGTGATGGATCGTTCAATCGGTTCCTGATCTTTGTGACATGAGCCAACGGTGGATACTGTCGCATTTCATCTGATCATCCGAGTACTTCGACTTAACATCGATCTTACCAGCTCATTGAAGGGTATTTTCGTCCATTCAGGATTTGACATTTTGACGTCGTCAATTCGCATCTGAAAATAACTTCTTATCCCCAAAATAGCGGGTAACTTTCCCTCCCGAAAATAACTACAAAAAATATTTCAAAATTAACTAAATTATTTAAAAAAAATGAAAATTTAATACGCTGGATGCGGCTCTGATACAGTGACCGTCACCAGTCAGAAAAGTTGATGACCACCCACATAATATGCCACGTGGTAAAATATTAAAGGACACTGACTGTATGGCCAATCCCTAGGTGGAGCTACAGACCAAAAATCAGCCTGATTAATGGTTTCAAACCTTTGGATCTTCAAACCCCAAATAATGGTCACAAATGATCAAATTTTGCACGGATGAAAATCAACCCATGAAAACGATTCCATTCCAACGCTTAGAAATCAGTAATCAAGTTAATTTTTGGTGTGCATGTCCATCTACCCTTGGGTCCAACATCGTACGGTCAGAAATCTCTAAGAATAAGCCACCTGTCTGACAGGTGGCGGTTAGAAAAGTTCTACTCCTTCCCCCCTTGTTGCGGGACCTGACGTCAAAGTCCATAAAAAAGAGTTGGCAAAAAATAAAAAAACGAAAAAGGAGAAATAAGTTCGGAAAAAAAGTAACAGAAAAAAGTTTTGGTAAAAACCTTTGTCCCTTTTGTCTTCTGGTTAGATTGCTCTGTTTCCGTCCAGACTTCAAATTATTTTCTCTGGCAGAAAGGGGAAAAAAAGAAAGAAAACAAACACTCTTCCTATGTTCTTATATCAAAACCAGAGTTTCTGCAAATCGAATTGAGCTCGAGAGAGCGTTTGAGACGATCTAACGTAAGATAGATTCGTAATCGTACGGCAGATAGCTCGGACTATGGTTTGATATCTTCGACGTAAGGTTTCCTTTTTGTGTGTCTCTGTTGATGGTTCGATGGGGGGTTAGCGATTGTGTCCAATCGTGGGGGTTTTGGGAGATTTTCTTGATGGGTTTTTGATTTCTGAGGCGGGTTCGAGAGATTTTCTTGTTTGGAGTACTGATGTACAGGAAAGGTGGTTGTTTTTGGGGCGGAAATTGAGGGTTTGTAAGGTGGGTTTTTGATGATTTCTGTGGGGAGTAGGGATGGGAGGAAGGGGTTAGGTTTAGGTTTAGGGTTAGGGTTTGGTGGTGGAGAGGAAATGGAAGAGACTGAGCTTGAAGAAGGCGAGGCTTGCTATTACCGGGACGGCGACAAAACTAGCATTGATCCTGATCTTCATTTGTCTTACATCGTAAGGACTTATGCCTGAGCAAGTTCTGATTCTGTTTGTGGGAATTTTATTATCATTATATATGTTTGCTTTGCTTAATTTATTTATTTAATTATCTATGTTTGTTTGGGATGGCTTGGGTTGGGTTCTTTAAAACATTGATTGTTATGGGTCTGGCTTAATCGATAATCTGTGACATTTGAAGGAGCTTTCTTCCTTTGTTTGATGCATGTTTTCTGGGTTTGAAGTTTGGGAATTACTGTAGTTGTCCAGAAAAAGAAGAACAAAGACAAAAAAAACCTCTTCGAAACTGACCGTGCAATCTTGTACTTGACTTGGGTCTGCCCTAGAAATCTGGCAGATGTTTGGATGTTTGATTTTGGCCAAATTAATCAGGAGTAAACTCTCTTTTTTGATCAAATCCCGAATTAGGGAAAGCAATTCGAATTGGGTTGATCAAGCTATAGAACCTGTTCTTGCAGAACTTAATTGTGCTGTGGGAAGGGATCCTGCTCATGAATCTGTTGTTTTGAATGTTTCGGTGAGTCCTACAGTAAATGGGGCATATTTGAGTTATTTGAGTTGTTCAGAGTTTTAAAGCCATTGAATGCAATTTTGTGTCCCTTCAAAATAGTTGTGCCAATTTGAAGACAATGCGGTGGGAAAGCTGATGGATGATCTCTCCGTTTTTAACTTTGATATTTGCGAACAGTTAACTTTGAATATTCTAGAACATTCAGGAATACACTGCATTCTATTCCACACACATTTTTTTGATATGTTATATAGTTGGTTCCTTAGTTTCTGGTTCTATTTCTTATTGACAATCCCCATGTGCTTTTTTACGACATTAGTAAAGGTTTGGTTTCTGTTTCTTTAAGGATGAGAGGGTTCAAGATGTTTTGGGACATTTTCAGAAAGATTTTGAAGGTGGGGTTTCTGCGGAGAATTTGGGTAAGTAACCCATGACAGAAGTTACAACTTTGAATCTTCTAAATCCCGACAAGAAGCATAAATGCTTTCTTTATACTCTGGGGGTGATGGTTTGGGATTTTATTCATTTTTTCAGGGGCAAAATTTGGTGGCTATGGTTCTTTTTTACCCACCCATCAGCGCTCTCCTTCTATTTTGTCTCATCCAAGGACTCCACAGAAAGTTCAAAACTACAGCACTCCGAGATCTCCGAACAATTTGCCATCAGAGGTACACATATTTAAATTTGGTTGAAAAAGTTTCTATTCATTTTTTATCCAGAGGATACATTATTCTTTGTAGCCTGTTTTCCGGTTAGGGAAATAGTTCACTTGAGCACAATGGGTTGTGTTACCATACAGGCTGCCCGTCAAAATGCTACAGTTCCATCAAGTGCAACTCTCTCCATGAGGCTTGGACCAGCTTCTACAAGTGCTGTACTTCACCCAGTTTCAAGGGCCCCGTCCTTGGACAATTCATCCAAAAGAGATTTATGCTTGCCTTCTGCCCAGGGCACTGGAGAATTTACTCCCAAACACGAACCTGTGAACAAATTGGTTAATCCGACCGACCAGAAAACACTGAAGGTTCGAATTAAAGTGGGTCCCGATAGCTTGTCAAATCAGAAAAATGCTGCGATTTACAACGGTCTTGGCCTTGACATATCTCCATCTTCATCACTGGAGGACAGCCCCACTGAAAGTGGAGGGTTGTCTCCCGAATTTCTAGACGAACCAGATGAATCTCCCATGAGCATAATTCGTGTAAGCATTCTTTTCATATTTTTCTTATCTTCTAACTCTGTGTCTCTGATGGATGGATCCCTAGTGACTAATGTGTTTCTTGGTCTTGTTAATATGATGGAACAGCTAATGACATCCTTTCTGCTTCCCGTATCACCTCTTCCTGACACTCTTTTGCGCTTGATGGTAGAGGGAAAGCTTCTGAACGACACTAGATCTGGGCTTGCCTGCAAGGGCAGCCAAGAAAGTTTTGCCATGTTATTAGATGAGTCTCCTTCTGTCAGGGCAGATGGGAAAGTTTTTGGAGAAAAGAAACCAAAGTCAGTGGAGAAAAATGGTAGGTCAAAGGAAGTGAAGAATGGAAAAGACAGGGGTGTATGGTACAAAACCAGTGTCGTTTTGAGGAAGGAAATAGACATTGAGGCCCCAGCAGGTAGGGAGCTTGTTTATAATGCCTTGAAGCTTCCGCTTCTATCCAATTCAAAATGCATTATTGATGACACAGCAAAAGGTACTGGTAGGGCATCTGATAAATCTAGGGAAGCCAATAAATTTGTTGTGAAGGACTCCTCTGATTTCACAAAGGAGGAAGACTTGGAGTCAATGACCTGCCACGATGTGAACAGGGTTGAGATGCGGAATTCAAAGACTAGTTCAGCAGACAAGGTTTGGGAAGACAGAAAAGCAAGTTCTCATAAGGATGTTCAATTTGACCAGAGGAAAGATGGGAGGAGCGAAGGTGACAAGATTCATGACCCATTTAATGCTGAGTTTGATGGGTCTAAGGGGAGGAAAGATTTTAATGGTGGACCCATAGATCCTCCAAAAGAGAAGGTTGGTCAGAGAGCTACATCCCACGAACAATATGGATTGAAAATGCCTCATAGGAAGGAACAACCATCATCTGGGAGCAAAAAGAAATCAAAGGGAAGCCAAAGTAACGGCACCCTTGCTACAGCTTTCCCTAATGAAAGCTTGAGGGTTGATTCTTCTGCACCATCAAAAGGTAAGAAGAAGAGCATTGGTGATTACCCATCTAAAAGTAAACTGGATGATAATAGATTACATAAGGAATCTGTTAAGACCAGAGAAAGCCATAGAGATTTATTTGGGGGCACAAAAATGGAGGAGGCAGAGAGCAGAATTGATTCACTGGAAACACCTGTTAAAGATAGGCCAAAAGACTCCAAGCTTGTGATTGTTGAGAAAGAAACTCACACATTTGCCGACAAATCAATGGAGAGATTGAGTGGTAAAAAGGTTGATAACCCATTTACATCCCAGGCATATCCAAAGGCAACTTCAGTTGTTGCTCCTCTAACAAGAAATGGGCCCGTTTCTGATCCAGTTCCTGCAACGGTGGATCCTATAGTTATAGAAGAGCATTGGGTCTGCTGTGACAGGTGTCAGAAGTGGCGGCTCCTACCATATGGTACAAATCTCGTGCACCTCCCCAATGATTGGCTGTGTAGCATGCTTTACTGGCTGTAAGTTTCTTCCAATTGCATTCTAGGTTCTATAGTAATGATGTAAAATGTGCTGAACAATTAACAAGTGTACCTATTACTCTGAATATTATTAAATATTTGGATTCGCATACTTTAGGTTTTCCTTTTTGTAACATTGATTATTGCACTATTGAAACTGGTCTCTAGGCCTGGAATGAACCGATGTAATATCAGTGAAGAGGAGACAACAAAAGCTCTGAACGCATTGTACCAATTCCCCGTACCTGAGAGTCAAAATAATCTGCAAAGTAATCTTGATGGAGCTGCATCGGGAGTAACTTTGGCTGATGTGCGGCATCTTGACCAAACCCACCAAGATCATGGTTTGCATTCTGTGCCTAGCAGGGGAAAGAAGAAACATGGATCAAAAGAAGCATCAAATGTGGCTAGCCATATGGGTCCCGTGCACTCTTTGAACTCCACAAAGCAGAACCAACAGGTCTCTGTGAAGAGCAGAACCATAAATGACGTGAACCAGTCTCCTTCGGAATCTAACCTGGCAAACAAAGCTGGCTCTCAACATTTGCGTAAGTCAAGTGATATAGCTGTTGAAAAACATAGACATAAACAGAAAGAGAAGAACAAACTGCTATCGGGTGGAGGTATCATTTTAGAAGCTATAATTTCTTTGTATCTCTCATTCTCATTCTCCTTTTTTTTTTCTTTTTTTCTTTTTTCTGACATAGCATGTATGCAGGTGATCCCAAGCACTTAAAAATGAATAGCAAACGGAAGGCTGATCAAGATGGATTTAGAGCTTCTAAGAAAATCAAGACAGGCTTGTATAATACCGAGGAGATTTGGAATTCTGATCGTGATGGGGTCATGGGAAGCTGGGTCCCAGCTTGAGTAATGGTTTGCCAGCTAAGGCAACTGGAAAGGATGTGCAGAAATATAGTGAATACCCCTCATGTAAGGATTCAAAATGTGAAGCAAAGGACAGTTTACCAGCTTCTGTAAAGAAGCCAAAGAACCAAGTTCAGGATTCTTTGGATGGTGTGGCCCTGGATACGGCGAAATGTGATAAAATGGATATCGCCACGAAGAAGAGGAAAGTGAAGGAGTGGCAGGAGTCTCAGCTGTATCCACCAGAGACCCTCCCAAGTACTGAGCATCATCTCCAGGACAACAGGGTTTCTGTGAAGGAGGGGATTAGTGAGAGTGAACTCAGGAAGGAAAAGAAAGCCAGGGTGTCTAAATCTGAGGGGAAGGAATCCAGTACAAGCAAGGGCGGTGGTAGAACAGACAAAAAAACTCGGATGCTCACATCAGGTACTAGAGATCCAATACCTGATGGAATGGAAGAAGAGGGCAGTGGTGGTATCGAAAAGGACCAGCAACTGGGGCAATATCGAGCTGTGAGCACAGCGTCTCAGCGGACCTTTGACGGAATAGATTCATCGAAGAGGGATTTAGGACAAGGACAGCCTTCCACAGCTGCTACTTCGAGCTCTTCGAAGGTTTCAGGCTCTCGTAAAAATAAAGCCAACTTCCAGGAAGTCAAAGGCTCACCAGTAGAGTCAGTTTCTTCATCTCCTCTGAGAATTTCAAATCCAGACAAGGATACATCAGCGAAAAGGAACCCGATGGGGAAAGATGATGCAATGAATGTTGGTTACTCTGTCATGGGTAGCCCAAGAAGATGCTCAGACGGTGAAGGAGATGGTGGGAGTGATCGGTCTGGGACAGTGAGGAAGGGGAAAGCTGCCTCTGTTATTAATCATGGATCCCTGGAGTCTTCTGTGCTTGATTATCAGCATAGAGATGCTAATCACACGTTGGGTGATAAAGCCAAAGCACATACTGAACCTTTTTCTTCTGATTTCGAAAACACCCATTTGGTGAACTGTGGCACCCGTACCTTAGACCAACATAACCAGTGTCCAGGTGAATTGCGGGGTAAGGAACATGGCCACGATGAGAGAGTGAACAACAACCATTACCATTCTATTGGATCTCTTGCATGTAAGTCCGGAAAGGGTTCCTCTTCACGGTCCAAAGACAAGCGCAGAAGTTCCAAATATGATTATGATAAAGGTAATGTCAAGGTCTCTGATTCATTCAGTGAGCAGGAGGAGTTGTATCCAACTAAGAACTCAAGGTATGAGGCGGAGATTGAATCACACGATCATTCACCTCATCACGAGGAATTGAGGAGTGGAAAATATAGCTCTCAGGAGAAGTGTGGTGTTAAGTCCAACAAGAATGAGAAGAATTGCTCGGGTAAGAAAGATTCTGCAGGAAAATGGTCAAGTGAAAGTAGAAGAGGGAATCAGTCAAAACTTGGAGGACATGAAGGTGCAGATATAAAATTAGTTGCTGCTTGCAGCAAGCCTGAGATTTCTATTCCACAGCAGAACCTGCTGCAGGACCGCGAAGGTGAAAGATCCTCAAATCAGTTTCTTTCAGATAGAACAGATCGTTTGGAAATAGCATCAGGGAGAGAGAAGATACAACTGTTCCCACATTCTGGTGATAAACAAAAAACCCAGACGCGGTGTCCCCGACCAATTCCTGGAACTCACAAAGGAAGTGGATCAGATGTATTGCCAGTTGATGCCTCTGCTGGCGGTGGTGATGCATTGCACGTGCCAAAACAGCCAAGGAAGCCCGATAACCAGAAGGGACCCCACCATAGTAGTCTGAGGCACTCCACACCGAACGGGGTTGTGGTCAGGGATCTTGATGCTCCGAGTCCAGTTAGAAAGGATTCCTCCAGTCAGGCTGTTGCTAATGCCTTGAAAGAAGCCAAGGATCTTAAACACACTGCGGATCGTCTTAAGGTATTAACTTATCATCCTGTCTCGATCTTTTGACTTTTGTTCCCAAGTTTGATATGGTGTTATGGCTGTTCTCTGGTCCTGAATTTTTATATGATTGGACCTTCTTTTGTAGAACTCTGGGTTAGATCTTGAAAGCACCACCCTATACTTCCAGGCAGCCTTAAAGTTTCTCTATGGGGCCTCACTTTTAGAAGCTTGCAACACTGAGAGTGCCAAACATGAGGAAATTTATCGCACTACTGCAAAATTCTGTGGGTAAGTTATATTGTCGAAGTTGCATAGTTTCCTGTGTCATGTTCTTTATGCTTCGTTTCTTCTGAACTGGTTTAATAGCATTGTCAATGTTATCAAGGCCCTACTTGGTTCAATGCAAATCGGATGCAATGCCCTCACTTGCCACAGTTTTGGGATTACAAGTGATTGGTTGGGGCGTGCAAGTCATTGTCAAGCCCTTGCAAACTCTTCAAGAAAATGGATGCAAGCATGTGCAACCCAAAAACTGTGGTAATTGACTATTGCACCGGAGTGCAAAATGCATCCCAGTGCAGCGAACCAAGCAGGACCCAAGTGTCACTATATTTTTCAGTCGGTTCAACCTACATTTTGATGGAAATTAGATTTGCTTTAATGCAATGTCTTGGTAAGGTGACCTCCTATGCTACATTTTTCTTCTTCTTTCTGGCACCTGTTATATCTTTGTATTTTGTTTTGATCCTGGAACAAGCAACTTTTTGTTGGGAATTTCAGAGGAAGGGAGCAATTATAAATTTGAAAAAGAAAAATTAATTTTCCTCCACTTAAGAATTGAATCCATCTTGGTCAAACTTCTCACAAGGTTTCTGGCTAGGAGTCTAGTTTTCTTCCAAATTGTGCATCAGTTGGGGTCCATGACTAATGTGTTGGGGTCTATGGCTAGGAGTTAAGTTTTCTTCCAAACTGCCCTCTAATTTTTTTTCCTTTTCTTAATAGATTTTTCTTTGACTTTTGTTAATTATTACTCTAGATATCTAAGATATATGGATGTTGGATATATGATTACACTTATATGATATTATACTGTATACATACATATATATATTTTTCGCGCACATGAGTGTGTGCGTATTAGGTTTGGCTCAGCTCGTGAGCCATTCAACTGAGCTCAGGATCTGCTAATTGATAGCCATACTTACAAGGGTGTGGCCAAGAGTTGCTCACTTTAGCTCATGAACCTTCTTCTTAGGGATATGGGTATTAATTATTCATTGGGTTGCTGTTACGTTTTCTAAATTTTGGCCTTGTACTTCTGTGATGATACTTCTCCAGAGCGCATAGAAAAATTCATCGAACCTATCAACAGAGAATGATTAGATTCCAATCAGTAGGCAATATAGTGGTTTTGGTTACTTCTATAGCACCACATACAATTCTGTATTACGAAGGCCTGGAGTACTTTTACTTTTATGGGAAATTCATATCCCATTAATATTTGGTTCTTAGTTAAAAAGTGGGAGTGGGGAACTGACGTATCCCAAAGTAGTTGAGAAACAGAAGTGAGAGCTCAAATTAAGCCGGAGATACGACAGCATCGGAACCTTCTATATTAGGTTCCTAGTTAAATAGATTATTAGTCCTTTCCTCAATAATGTTGGGAGTTTTGGGTGATTGAATTGTATTTGGAGGTTGTCGTCGAGAAATTTCTTCACTCACATGTCTCAAATGGTTTCCATTGCTTCTTTGGTTACTTCAGTTACAAAGGCCTTGATCATGCAAATGTTAATTGTAGCATCAGGCTTCAGGTCCTAAGAAGGGTGTAACATTGCCAAAATTAGGCTCTAATTGTGATGAAATTTCTTGATTTCCCTTTCTTACCTGGTTGTGTGATAGTGCTTTACGGAAATCTTGGTTTTGGTATGTTTCCCCATGTTAACAAAGAGATTCCTGTAATATTTGGTCCTGTTAGAGTGGTGACAGTTTAGTCCTTGCTAGAGTTGTAAAAGTGGAGGAAGCTGTAGTTCTGAGAGGTTGTCTGCAGACTACTTCAGACTTAGCTCCCTGTTAGGTAACCTAGTGGACGAGACATGAACGGCCTGCCTCTGTGCTGTCTCTACCCATTTGCTATCTTGCTTCTGCTTATTAGTTCTCAACTTTTTTAATAACCATTTACTATACACAGATTTGATTGGTCAGATTCTTACATGAGAACTATCCTCTGTGGGTATATATAGCAAGTGCTAGTCTTTATTCCTTATTTATGTCTATATTTCTTAATGTCAATTTACTGGAAAACAGAAAAAGCTTTATTTGGGGTCTTAAAACTGGAAAACCCATGTCTTTGTCTTTGTGTGTTTTGTATGTTATCAGCTGGGACCTATGCGTCATTTCAGTTTTCTGAATTATGCATCACCTGGGTTTCAGAAGTTTCTCTGGAGCACTAATATTTCAGAGCGACTACTTTTTCCTTTATGTTTTCTTGTACTTGGAACTTTAATGGGCTTATGTGACAGTTCAAGTTCAACAACAATTAAGAAATAGACTGAAGTTAATGAATGCAGTTCGGAAGCTTATATTGCCACATCACTATCTACCTGTAGTTGATCCTTGCTGAAATTACATTCTTTCTATATTCATAGGTTTGTCGCCCGTGAATATGAAAAATGCAAAGAAATGGCTGCTGCTGCTCTAGCTTACAAATGCATGGAGGTGGCGTACATGAGGGTTATTTATTCCAAACATTCGGGTGCAAGCAAGGACCAGAATGAGTTGCAAGCAGCTCTACAAATGGTTCTTCCAGGTAATTACACATTTAGAACAGAGCCAGGGTCTGGAAGGTCATATTTGAAGTCTCTTTGGACTTGTAAGTACTAGGTTTACATGAATTGTATTTCTACCCATCTTGCTTCTGCATCAGGTCCCTATGGTTCCTTGGTCATGTCAATTTATTTGAAAGTGAAAATATTTACTAATTTCTGCTTGCACAAAATTTGCTGGCATGTGGGCTGGTTAATCAGATGCCAACAGGCCTCTGCCTTCTTAGAGGCCCAACAGGTAACTTAACTAGAGCTGCATTCCACCTCTAATAAGCACAGTGAGCTTGTGGGGAAAATATTTAATCCTCCATAAATCTCTGCCTTGCTTTGGACATTGATCTCAAGAAGGCTGTCTAATAGTTTGTAATAGTTGATAGAGGATTTCTCATTTATCATTAGTAATAGAACTAATCTTAAGAATGATAAGAAGCAGGATTTTGTTACCTCCATGCTTTAAAATGGGTTCTGTAATTGTGAATTACTAGTTGGTTATATTCTCGAATCAGGATGAATATTGATTAGTTTACAGAAGAGGTTTTTGTAGAACACCTGCCATTTCAAATTTATTAAGACTACTGATCCATAAAATCCAGAAAAGAAAAACCAAGAATTTGGGAAATCACACTTTTGAAACAGTAAAGGTACCTTAAAAAGGAATGATGAAGAAGTTATCCATTCATCGAAATGCACCTCAAGTCGTTAGAAAGTGAGTGGCAGTTCTATTTTTTTTTCTTTCTTTTCTTCAATTGATCCATCACCATTGGTGTTTTCGTTCGTCCAAAAAGTAAAAGGAGGAGAAGCAGAACAAAAGGAATGTTGGTTCTTTGCTCTCCTATGCTCTCAGTGCTGAAAATTATATGCCAATAACCTTGAAGTAGACATCTGCTAACCATTGGCTTTTCTGTGTGATTGTTGATCAAGAAAGCTTTTGTTGTTTATTTTTATTTTTTTTGGAGTAAGTGATTTGTGCTTCTTTTCTTGTCTTTTTCTGTTGCAACACTAATTGGAAGGCTCAAGTAATATTCTTGTTATGGATGTGACCTTATGACTTTTATTTTTCTTCCTTAGGTGAGTCTCCATCGTCGTCTGCCTCAGATGTTGATAACTTAAACAATCCAGGCACGCTGGATAAGGTTGCTTTAGACAAGGGTGTTAGTTCTCCTCAAATAGGTGGGAACCATGTCATTGTTGCTCGGAACCTTCCCAACTTTGTGCGGTTGCTCAACTTTGTAAGTCTATTCAATGCCATATCTCTAACATCCAATCTACGAAGAACGTTGCTTTTGTTTATAATGTAATCAATGTGAGTTCGGTTTTATTGTGGACATCTTGAACACTGCACAAAATTGGGCTCCAGGGGTTATATTTAATAAAGAAAACTCTAAGGTAGTCCTTGGGTATTTATCAAAGGAAAGAAGGAAAGGTACCCTCGGTAGAACACAAGGAAATCTACATCAAAAGATGATCCAATCAGAACATTGTAATCACTTGTCTGGTAGAATTTTTCTTGTACCCATCATATTTCCTTTGATCGTCCAAGATATTGCGAGAGTTCAAATGCAAGGTTTAAAATATCGTACCATTTCATCGTCTCGGTAAGCTGATAGAACAAGATGTATCGACTGAGGCAAAATGAGACAATGGAAAAAAAACTATATGTCTTGATAAGGTTACACTATTTTTTTAATGCTTAATTATGTAACAAACTTTTTTAGCATTTATATGTATTATATACTATGAAAATAAGGTTTTAAACCAATTTTAGTACTTTGATTAAGTTGTTGGCATGGGACAATAATTTACTAGAATGAGACGTGTTGACTGAGACGGAACAAGATGAAATGTGATTTTCAACCATGCTCAAATGGTAGATTGACCAATGTCAGGTGTAGGAGATCATTGAGGTGGGATCCATTGCCTGATGGGTCCCACACCCCCTGCATGTGTGCCACATCTACCACTATGCTGTTGACAGTACCTTTGTTAGCAGATACCCGATAGTTACTTTAGATTGCATCGTATTTACAAATAATGTGTCGGACCATTCAGTCTGGGCACCTAGTTGGTTACCTCATAAGTCTGACCTTCACAGGCTTGACGTGCACATTGCTTTCCCTTATGATTATGCCTCTAAAAGGGATTGCATGAGATTGAGTGTGTTTAAATTTGATTGTCTGTAGGCACAGGAAGTAAATTTTGCAATGGAGGCCTCAAGGAAATCCCAGAATGCTTTGGCAGCTGCTAATGTAGGCTTGGAAGAAGCACGGTATGCGGAGGGTATTTCTTCTGTTAGAAGGGTCATTGATTTCAACTTCCACGATGTAGAGGGACTACTACATCTCATACGGCTTGCAATGGAGGCTATTAGCTGTTGAAATCCCAGTGATAGTAGAGATTATCGTGCTTCTTTGGATTATTCCCTCGGGTAAGCAGGCTTTAAAGGAGGAGAAAATAAAGAAAGCCGAGATGGATCTCTCTGCTGCACCATGCAGTACTTTTGAAAGGGGATAAGTTATCACCACCTCAGTTCCTCTCTGTACAATGTGTACAAAATGAGATTGGTTTGCAATTTTTTGTAAGGCATTATTTGTGAGCCGTTGGCTGGTTTTTGGCATGGACAAGGGTGTAGAATGTTGACCCACAAGTTTCAAAGAATGGGACAAGAGAAGTGGGTTTCCCTACAGGGACTTCTGCTACAGGATTTGGAGGTTATACAGAAAAAGCAATTTTATGGCTGCACAGTGTTGGATCTGGAGAAGAAAGATAAAGATCAAAAACCATTTGGAAATCGGTTTTAGGGGGCGGAGTACTGATATAGTTCTGATTGATACCATTTTTCTGGCTTTTCTACCAAGGATTTCAAATTTTGTTCGCTTATTTATTTTTCTATGGAAACGGAAAACCTAGGTATGGGGGAGAGGTTGTAACATATTCAGGAGTTCAGTTTAATTCATGGCACCTGTTGAATATTCTTGTTCAAACGTGAATTCGAGGGCAGCAGAAATGGCAGCCTCAGGTATTTAATCTTTCATTTCACCATTTATCTTCCAGGAACCTCTCTTTCCTTTCCACCATTATTAATATCTTTTCATTTTTCATTTTTGTGTTGGTTGTGTTATATGGTTTCAGGTTACTGCAATTGGAATGATTTGGTTCTTTGTTGTTGATAAAGGGGACAAGTAAGAGTTAGAGACAGATATATGAATATATATAAAGAAAAAGAAAAGAAAATTATGGAATTTCGCATGAAGTTTGCATTGTAGGAATCTGACGTTTAGGGGGACAGAGTTATTCTCCTTGACAAGAAGGTTTGCTAAGCTCTAAAACATTTTGAAGAAATTGGTTAGATCCTTGGCTGTTTATTCTTCATTGTGACTATTCACTTCCTAGCTTTTAATCTCTCTGTTATGGGTGAACAGGGGGACGCTCGTTTTATTTATCAATCTGACAATTAAATTCGGAAGTTATGCAAGTACTTCTTGTTGGGGCTCATGCTACACCACCAGCTCGCAGGCATGGAGATTAAACAGGTAAAGCTCCGATTTCACCTGCTTTATACAGAATTCTGCAAAGATGAACTTTGAAACCACACATGCACACACTCATGTATCAGCAAGGTCTTATCCCAGCTCTGTGTGTGTGTGTGACTATACCTATACATATATAGGGTGAGGTTATTTTGATACTCCTTATATCAACACGTCATTTGATACTCCTTATGTGTGGCCCACACAGAGATGGGTCAAGTGCTGATTTTGGTGAGAATAATATCCTCTCCATGGAGATTATACTAGCTAAAAATCAGCCCATTTCGATATTTATAGCCCTATGGAAAATAGGATCACAAGAAAAAATTTCTGGCGTCCATTTAACCGTTAACTTAAGTGCACATTTGATAAGGTTAGAAGTTTCGGACTTGGTTGATTTTTGTGAGAATGATCTCCATTATGAGTAAATTACCTCACGAAAAATCAGCTCTTAACTCGTTTCTATGTGGTGGACCCTTCAAAGGCGTATCAAATTGAATGTCAAAATAACATGACACACACACACACACACACACACACATGGAGATGAGTTAAGGGCTGATCTTTGGCAATGATGATCTCCTTACCATAGAGATCGTCCTCGTAAGATCAACCCTTTCTGAAACTTCTAACCCTATCAAGCGTGGACTTAAAAGTTAACTGTGAAAATGGATGGTCCAGAATTTTTCGACTTGCATTCTACTATTCAGCCTTTAACTCATCTCCATGTGGGCCCCACAACCATTTGTCATTATATATATTTATCATGAATTTTTTGACACGGCTCTGGGACGTACATGTAGATGAATGGAGGGCTGTTTTTGGTGAGGATGATCTCCTTACCATGGAAATCAGCTTATTAAACTCCTAATCCTATAACCGTGGACCTAAAGTTGACACAGAAATGGACATTCCAGGATTCTTCAAATTGTGATTCACTTTTGAGATTATTTTGACACGCCAAAAATGACACCCTTGTGATACAGTTTTCATACGAGTAGGGGATGATTTTTGCTGAACATGATCTCCATGATGAGGAAATCATCCTCACAAAAAATAATCCCTTTCACTTATATTAAAAAAGCCATTTCTGAAACTTCTAAGGCTGCTTTTGGGGACGCTTAAAGCTTATCTTAAGTCCTTCCTCAATGGCACTTATATGTAAAGTGCTTGTAGACATTTTTTCAGAACGGCTTCCTGCAAAAGCAATTAGCAGATCTGTTAAGGCGAATTTATGCTTGTGGGTAACTAATCATCCGGGTTCTTTGTTTCAGGTGAATGGGTTCCAGTGGCAGCAACAATGGGAATGAATCATACAGGACCCCTCTCAGCATTTTTTTATATGAATTATACGACAAGAAACTCTTATTTTTCCCTTTTTTTCCCTCTCTTTCTGATCCAATATTTTGTCTGCCCCCCTTCACCACTTTCATCTCCTTTGCCTAATGTATCGAAGTAACACCATTTATTCTCATCTTCATAATAAAATTTTACCTCAATTTTGGTTATACAGAGTTCTTATCCAGTGGCTTGCCTTTGACTATGACTCAAACTCTGACCTTGGAAATAAGAAACCCTCATGAAGATGAATCATATTGAACTGTGGACTGTAAATGGTAGATGATTTCTAGGTTTTCGACGAAGCTGCTTCACTACAGCTGCTAACTTCACTCCCTGACATTCGGTTGGGAGTTTCACATGAGTAGGGTGGGAAGCCTTGTCAATCCTCCAGTCCTTGATCTACAACACATAACTTCACCCACTCTAACCCAATAATTTCATTGACCTTAGAACCATGGTTTAGAAAAAGGCCGTTATAACGGTAATGCCTCCACCCTGTTATCTTTAGCGGCTGTTATTTCTGTTATAATAGGCCACTATTTTGAAGAAGAAAAAAATCCTTTTATACCTTTATTGAGGTTTTTTTCGAAAAAAATATTAATTTTTTTAAATAATAATGTTTAGACCATTTTTTACTCACTTGACTGATGTAATCCGTTATAACGGTCGAGTTACAAGGATTATAATGGGCTTGCTTAAAACCAAACAAAAACCCAACACGGGCCTGACCGAGGGACAGAACGAATCAGTGAACCTCAGCCCAGCTTCAGGTTTACAAGCCCACAAAGCATAAGGAAAAAGATGTAACAAGGTATACCTTGTTAAATCACGATCCAAAGCGAAATATGAATCTCAACAGCAAAGTCATTAGTAAAACTTCGGTCACAACTCAATGCGCAATACGAGCCATGTTGCACACTATTAGAGGGTGCTGACCGTATGGATGTTTGATCAGTGCCTCAATGGACCTGCAAACCAAAAATCAGCCTGATTAGTGATTTACAACTTTTGGACCATTGCACCCAAATAACGCTCAATAATGCTCAAATTCCTACAGTCAAAATCAACTCATGAAAATAACTTAAATCCAACGCTTAGAAATCACTGATCAGATTTATTTCTAGTTTGTAGATCCACCTAGTGATTGGCCGAACATCCATACGGTCAATGCCCTATAATAGTGTGCCACGTGGCTTGTTTTTATGCGTCGCGTTGTGACCCAAGTTTTACTCCAAAGTCATGGACGCGAAACAAACACGCCTGAAGGAACAAAAATGCTACTCTCTGTGGTGCCCGTATTAGAACAACTCCAACCCATCTCTATATCTTCAAATGTAGAGATTCTTTTTTGAAATCCAATTCCAACCCATCTCTATATTCGGCTCCCGATTTAAAGCCAGTCCCTCTATCTCTATTTCTGACTCCAAATATAAAGATATGTATTGTCTGGCTCTAAGTACAAAGATCTGTTTTTTGCTTTTTTGAATTTTCATCTTCATCCTTTGTCATCTTTTAAACAAATTTAATTTCTTGTGTACCTTTTTTTGAAAAATATCTACATTTTATTACTAATAATTTTGAAATACTTTTTGTGTCCTTTTTCAAATATTCTGATATGTACTTTCTAAATGCCACGTGACAATCTTTGGGCCCATTAACATACACATTATATGTGTGACCTTTTGCAAAAGATATTTTTTTGGAGATGGGATGGTTGGAGTTCAACACATTTTGAAGGATGTCACCATCTTTGAATATGGAGAAGATGCATTTTTGCAGCCAAAATTTGGAGACGTTGGTTAGAATTGCTCTTACTAATTCATGACCCTTATCTTCCAGGAGTATATCTTACCTGATCACCTACAATATAAGTAACGTGGCAATTTCTTAGACGACACAGACCGATAGATGTTTGGCCAAACCCTAGGTGGACCTATAAATCGAAAGTCAACCTAATTAGTGATTTCTAAGCGTTAGTTGAAGGTTTGAAATCACTAATCAAGCTGATTTTTGGTTTGTAAGTTCACTTAGGGATTGGTCAAACATCCATACGGTCACCGTGCTCTAAGAGTGTACCATGTGGCTCATATTGTGGGTGGTCAGGCAAGTTTTACTCATCTTCTAGTAGTCAAAAAGGCTAGATCCCAGAGCTATCAACCACCATTGGATTCTCGGAATCCACGGCCAAGAACACGACTCTCGAGAGGGGATAGAAGAAGGGGGCTCCTGAGCCCCACCCTTTATAATAGTCTAATCTATTTCTTTTGGATTTTATACTTGGCAATGGCTGAGTTTTGGTGGGGATGATCACTATGCTGAGAAGATCACCCCAACGAAAAATCAGCCCATTCTGAAATTTCTAACCCCGTCAAATGTGGTTAATTTTCAAGTTACACGGTAAAAATAGACGGTCTATGAATATCAGAATGATTTAAATTTTTGTGAGGACTATCTCCTCACCAAAATGACCATCCTCACAAAAAATCAGCCATTGATTCATCTTCTGTGTGGGTACACCAAAATGGGTGGCACTTAACTATAAGTTGCATGATCCTGAATCAAATTTTTTGTCCGTATTTGGTATTATCCTCTCGATAAACATCAGAGAATATACCATGCATGTACGGATCAAATGACTCGCTCGCATCTCAGAGGTGGGTGCAGGGAATCCCCGTGTTTTATGCTGTGTTTAGGGTACGTTTAAAGAGTTCTTAGTCATTAACAGCTAATTAAGTTGATTTCTAATT
This sequence comes from Euptelea pleiosperma, assembly GCA_035048495.1. Taxonomy (NCBI): domain Eukaryota; kingdom Viridiplantae; phylum Streptophyta; class Magnoliopsida; order Ranunculales; family Eupteleaceae; genus Euptelea; species Euptelea pleiosperma. The sequence continues at coordinate 27,208,214 of CM068551.1, read as the reverse complement.
TTCCAAATTATAATGGCCTGCAATATCAAGGCTGACTATACCAAGATCAAGGCCGACTCACCGTTGAGTGTTCTTTCCCACTTCCTTGGCCGAGTGTGTTATCTTGTCCGGGGCCGGGCAAAGTCCTTGGATATTATTATCTCCCAGGTTAAGACCGAAAGTTGCAGATCTCGAATCTTGGGATCCATGACCAAGAACTCTCGTTTTGGCCCTACATCATAGAACTTCATCACCCAAAACTTCAATACTACCCCTAGATGACCTCTTAATTACTTTCCATACCATTCAGGCTGATTTTTTTGCATGTAGGGATGGGCCAAACTTCCATACGGTCAGTGATCTCTAAGAGCGTGCCATGTGTAAGGTGCACATGCATCGCACATGACATCCCATAGTATATATAGTTAACGCTTAACAGTCATCAAGGGGAGAGATGTTTAAATTTCAGATTTAGGCAGGAAGAGGGGGAGGGAAGTCTTCCCGGGCCAGGCCGAGAGGCCCGTTATCTCAGGGTGCAAGGCCTGTAGGCCAGTCCGGCCCAGACCAGCCCCCGCAGGCTCATGTATCAGGCCCAAGCCCGGTACAGAGATTAGAGGGGTGGGCCGGGTCGCATGCCAAATTAAAACCTTGCTTACAACCAAGCAAAAACCCAACAAAGACACAGAAGGAATCAGTGAACCTTAAGGCCCAGCTTTGGGTCTAAAAGCCCATAAAGGCGAGATATGAACCTGAACCACAAAGTCATGAATGTGAAACAGAAAACACGTGAAGGAAACAAAAATGGTACTCTCTCTGGAGTCCGTATTAATAATTCATGACCCCTTGTCTTCCAGAAGTCAAAAAGGTTGGATCCTATTGGCTCTACGGGCTACGGCCATTTCTTTTCTTGTCGAGACACGCGTCAAAATAGGGTTTCATAGAGAGCATGGTCCCTTCTCCGGAACTCACCCACTCTTGTTTCATTATTTGCTTCTTGAGTAATTCTTACCTAACCCCCGCTGGTCATGGGATAAAACTTTGATGACCGGACTGACCACCTCGGCTTCACCACACACGTACCCAGGTGAGTACTCGAGTGCTTTTTGCCAAAACACTGACCTGTGTTCGTGGGTGGTGAGGCCGATGTGGTCCGCCCGTACAAAATCCAAGAGCCTTGATCTGCTACCTGACAACCCACAATATAAGCCACGTGGCAATTGGTTAGAGGACATTGACTCTATAGATGTTTGCCGATCGCTAGGTGCAACCTGATCAGTGATTTCTAAGCGTTAGTTGAAGTTATTTCCATGAGTAGATTTTAACCCGTAGGAATTTGAGTACCACGTGGCACACTCTTAGAGGACACTGACCGTATGGATGTTTTTACAATCCCTAAGTAGACCTACCAACGCCTAGAAATCTCTAATCAAGCTGATTTTTGGTTTGTAGATCCACCTAGGGATTGGCCAAACATCCATACGGTCAATATCCTCTAAAAATGTGCCCCATGGCTCATTTTTGTCTAGTGGCAAGCCAGGATTTTCTTAAGGGGGGGCAAAATCACAAAAAAAAAAAAAAAAAATCAGGGGAGCAAACCAAAGGAAAAAGGTCGTTTAGGAAGTAAAAAAAATAATTTAAATCTCAAAAGTTGAGTGGGGGGCAACTGCCCCCGGGCCGCTTCCTGGCTGCCACTGATTTTGTTGCGCAGTCAGTGACAGTCACCGGTCAGCCAAGTTTTACTCGTTTTAGAAAGAGATCTCTCTCTATTTTGGGGTGTGCCCCGACAGGAAATGGAGTCTTACGCGCAGAAAAAGATGTGAAGTTGAAAGTCTAAAACATCATTACCTGCATTGAAATAAGTGGTAGAGATACATGGGTATTTTGATAAAGGGTCAGGCTCAAGGGACCCCCATTTCTGACCCCCTTTTTTGACCCCCATCTTGGCGTACCTACATAGAAGATGAATCAATGGCTGATTTTCAGTGAGGATGATCTCATCTTCACAAAAATTCAAATCATTCTGATATTCATAGACTGGTTTAGAAGCTGAAGCATTATGGACCGTCGATTTTTACAGTGTAACTTTAAAATCACATTTGATGGGGTTAGAAATTTCAGAATGGGCTGATTTTTTGTTGGGGTGATCAATATGGTGAGGTTATCATCCTCACCAAAAATCAGCCATTGATTCATCTTCTACGTGGGTATGCCAAGATGGGGGTCAGAAATGGGGGTCCCTTGAGCCCGACCCTTTGATAAAAGAGCGAAAAATGTGTTGGTTGTCACACACACACCGAAAAAAATAGAAAAAGAAAATGGAAGATAGTAATATTCCGGATAAAACTTTGATGACTGGCCCTGTCATCGAAGGACATGACAGGGTAGTAGATCTCGTGTATTTTGTACGGACTGGTCACGTCGTCCTCACCACACACGTACCCAGGTGAGTACTTGAGTGCTCTTTGCCAAAACTCTCACCTGTGTACGTGTGCGGTGAGGCCGAGGTGGTCCAACCGTACAAAATCCAGGTGCTGTGATCTGCTGCCCTGTCATCTCCTTTGTCAGGGCCTTGTCATCGAAGTTTTACTCTAATATCCCTACATTTGGTCGGTGAAATAGAGACAATAGCTTGCAATTTGGAATGGCCCCCCTACCAACCACCCCTCGTAAGATTCCCATCTCTTAATTCTCCTCACCTGCTTCCATGGATGACCTACATATACACACACACACGTAAGCATTCACATGGCATACATACATATACAACCCATACGCATAGTTATACATGAATGCAACTCTTTTTTTTTAAGTGGGGGAGGGCGGAACAAGTTATATACTGTATGAGACGTAGGAGGCACCAATAGGGCTGCAACTGAGGCGGGCTCAACCTGAGCCCGACAGATTGAACCTGACATTAGGGTTGGGTTGGGTTAGCCCTTTTAGAACTTGGGTTGGGCTTGGGCTGGATTTTTGGTAACCCGATCAAATTGGGTTGGGTTGGGTTAGGGGCTTGGCCCAACCCAACCCAAGCCCGACTTACAAACTATATATATTAGTTTTGTGTCAGGATCGGGGGACAATAATTTCATACAACATTTTTTATAACAATTTTGACGTACCCACATGGAAGATGAATCAATAGCTGATTTTTTATGAGGATGATCTCCTCATCATATAGATCATCCCTACAAAAAATGATCTTATTTTGTAGAGACCATCCTTGCCAAAAATCATCTCATTTCAATACTTCTAATTTATAAATTGGCCGACGCCAATTTTTATTGTAAAAAATGTTATATGAAATTGTTTTCCCTCGATCCTGATCCATTAGTATTACCGATAAATATCCACACTACATTTTGGCAAATGCCGCAACTCATGGATGTTTGTCCTTAGTAACTACAATATTTGTGTGATATTACCAAATGTCATTGAAACTACATTTTGGCATTTTATCTGATCGGTTGATAGTGAAAATATCGTATTTTTCTCTGACAATTATTTTTTATTATTTCTTTAGTGACTTTTATCATGCATTTGAGTTAATGAACTTTTCCGTTATTATGAAAATATCATGTTTTCTTTGATGAGCTTTGGAAACGAAGTTATGCTATTATTTAATGGTTAGCACAACGGCTATTGTATTGACCGATAAATTATTTTAATGTGAAAAAATTCAACAATATTTCCAACCAATAAAAAAATTAAGAAATTGACCAACTCGACTAACCCGACCCAACCCGGTTAGAATTGAAAAATCTAGGCCCGACCTTGGGTTGGGTTGGATTAGGGTTGACAGCCTTTAAGGTTGGGTTGGGCTAGGGTTGACCTCTAACCCGACCTAACCCGCCCGAGTTGCAGCCCTAATCCTCAATCATGTCCGCAAGTCAATGGTCTCACCCTTCACACACCATGAATTCCTCCATGCATGAGAAATTTTTTGAAGCGGCGATCATGAGATCGCGTGCTACATATACCTTGGGTTGTTTTTTAAAATGTTTTTTTTAAACCCAAATCGGCAAATCCCAAACCCCGGGTATATGTGGCGCGCGATCATTCACCTCATGATCACTGATTCACCCCTCCACTTCAAAAAAAAAACTTATCTCAATATGCACAGTGTTTGAACCATTATGATGTGAGCAAAGCAAATATGCTTTCGGGTGCTAATTAACACTGTTGGTTGTGGTGTCATAGCTCATTAACAGATAATTAGGCCCCATTTGGGAAAGAGTAGAAACAATTTTACTTGTAGTAGAAGAGAGAAAAAGTAACTTATTTGATACGGAAAAACAAAGTGATCATTTGTGATTTGTACTAAAGGCTTAGTTGGCGTTTGGTAAATTAAGTTATCATTTCTAAAAGTTTAAAGTGCTTAAGTCTGATAGCTTAATGACTTATATTTGAATTGAATTGTTTGGTAAAGGTCTTAAGTCTTAAAATTAAGTCAATGGCGTTTTGAGTATTTTAAAATATTTATTAGGACACTTTCGTAAGTTCTTAAAAGAGAAAGCTTTAAGAAAATGGTATTATGGGTATTTAAGAGAGAATCTTAGAATCTCTTTTGGAGATGCTTTTCGCCGAAACCACTTACTTTATTAAGTGACCCCAACTCACTTTTTGCTTATGTTTGAATTTCACTGTTATCCAAACCTTAAGTTATTTACCAAACGCCACTTAATCACCGAATTTCGGCCCAAGTTTTACCAAACGCCACCTTAGAGAGATATATCTATCATTAAAAATGGTTAAAGTTGTCATTTATAATTTGTCTTGAAGGATTAGAAGGGCAAATATGATATTTATAACGTTAATTACTTAAATTTCTTTTATAATACAGAAATAATGTTTCTTCAAAAAAAAATAAATTACGTACCCATAATTTGTCACCTCATGAATATCCCATAGTCCAAAAATTCACATATTCAGAGTCATCCATGTCCACATGATGCATGTTTAGTCTCTCTATATATAGAGACATCTCTCAAGCCAGACCCATTAAAGAGATCTTGTTAAGTCCACTTGTTTTTGTTAATTACCTCTAGCAATATAGTTCCGTTTCCATGGCTCCTGTACCCATTTTTCCGACCGAGGCGGGTGACATTGGCGATGTTCAAGAGCTAATGAAGGCTCGACCAACGACGATCCCAGAGAGGTATGTTCGTGGCATGGCCGAGCGGCCAAAGCTTTCTACGGTTCCCCCCTCTTCATCCATGCACATACCTGTTATCGATCTTTCGAAGCTGACTGAAGGAGAGAGTGCTCAGTCCGATAGAGAACTATCGAAGCTCGCCGCATCGTGCGAAGACTGGGGCTTCTTTCAGGTTAAATGCAACATTTTTTTGCTTATTAATATTGGCAGTCGTCCTTGATCATCTTTGATTTATTAGTACTTTAATCAATCAAGTCGTTTGGTGTTTTAGAAGCTAAGCTTAATTTTATCTGATGTTATGATAGGTCATTAACCATGGGATCGACAAAGAGCTGCTAGAAAGTATAGAGAAGGTGGCCATGGAGTTCTTCATGTTACCTTTGGAGGAGAAACAGAAGTATCCAATGGCCCCTGGGACTGTTCAGGGATACGGGCAGGCGTTCGTGTTCTCGGAGGATCAGAAGCTGGATTGGTGCAACATGTTAGCTCTAGGAGTTGAGCCCATGGTCATAAGAAACCCAAAACTTTGGCCTACAAAACCATCTAAGTTCAGGTAATGTTAGTACTTAGTAGCTATCTATCATCACTTGAACAACATATTGCATGGCTTATCACATTTGTATTGCTTTATACTTTCTTTTTTGCAGTGAGACACTCATGATATACTCTACAAAAATTAGGAAGCTATGTGAAATTCTATTGAGATTCATAGCCATGAGCCTCGGCTTGACCCTCGACGCATTCAACGAGATGTTCGGGGTGGCCGTGCAAGCAGTGAGGATGAACTATTACCCACCATGCTCAAGGCCAGACCTTGTTTTGGGTCTAAGCCCACACTCAGATGGAAGTGCCCTCACAGTGTTGCAGCAAGGGACCAATAGTTCAGTAGGCCTTCAAATCCTCAAGGACGATACATGGGTGCCCGTCCAACCTATTCCGAATGCCCTTGTCGTCAACATTGGAGACACCATCGAAGTAAAAAAAAACCGGAAACCCATCTCCCTAACATCTTAATTTGTTACATAAATTGCGTAAGTCGTTCTAATTCTCTATCAAAACAGGTTCTTACGAACGGGAAATACAAGAGCGTGGAACACCGAGCGGTAACGCACAAGGAGAAAGACCGGCTATCGATCGTCACATTTTATGCTCCAAGCTATGAGATTGAGCTTGGTCCCTTACCCCAATTTGTGGATGAAAACCATCCCTGCATGTATAGAAGATACAACCATGGAGAGTACAGTAAACACTACATCACCAACAAGTTACAAGGCAAAAAAACTCTGGATTTTGCCAAGCTCCAAACCAATTTGTCATCCTAAGACCCCACAATGTCTCTCAATTTGGGTTTCCTCATAGATTGTACCACTACTAATTTTTAAAGTTCAGTTCCTTAGGTCTTGTGAGTAGAATAAAGCAAAAAAACAAGTTGTTTGTGTACTTTAAATCAGTGTCTAGCTATATCTTTGATGGGTGTAACTGTTTATATGTAACTTCGTATAGTTCACCAATGAAATGAAGCTTGTGGGTCCTAGTTTTTTTATAAAAAAAAAAAAAAATTCTTCTCCTGCTTTTGTTTGTGAGGAATTTGATGTTAAATATACTGGTGTAAGCATATAAGAAGAAAGGAGAATCATCAAACACAAAGAAGAGACACTTTTTACTGGTGGCCTTTGAGATTCTTAAAATGGAAAGAATCATGGGGGGGAACTCAACAGCAGCAGCACCCACATTTCTAGCTTTTTCTCAGTGGAGGCTGGGTTTAAGGGGAAAGGGACCCACAATCATACATGTATGTAGCAATTTTTATGGGTATGAGAGGTGCACCAACAAAGCAACTTGTGTGTGTGTTCTTTGATGATTACTGAATGAAATGACTGAGATTTGAAGTAAAGGAAGCAAATAAGCTTAGCTATTTGGGAACAATACTGGCACAAACCCACCACAGGTTCCACTAAAAAACAATATACATCTCTTCAATTGACCTAATTACACAAAAGATGATGTAATTAGCAAAAAAAGGAAAAGACCACCCAACACCCGCTTAGATGATGATGTAATGATGGGCAATTTTTAGAGATTACCATAATTTAGAGAGATTAATTCCATAGGGTTGGGCTCCCCCGGTACATGCATTTTATGACAGGCTCCCGAGACAGGCCGGCCTTGTGGGTGTTGGATTCCGAGAATCCAACGGTTGTGATAGCGCTGAGCTGACATATTTCTAAATGTACAAGGCTGTTGAAACAGTCAATCTTTAGAAACAGCAGGCATGGATGACTAATAACTACTAAATTTGATGTTCCAAACTTCCAAGTAACAAAATCACAGAGAGAAAAACCAAGAGCTGGAGTTGAAATGTGAACATCATTCAACATCTTGACTTGATTGAAGGCCATGAGCTGGAACCCATGTTTTCAAAACAAAACCAAACCAATTGAAGGCCCCCTCTGAGTAAAACTTTGATAACAGCGGGCTGTCATCGAAGCCCGTGACAGCCAATGAGTTCTCGCATGTACCCCAAGTGCTTTTTCCACGTACCCTTATGCTTTTTTTGCTTTTGTAATAAAAAATTCAAAAATAATCTTAAAAAACACACATGGGTACGTGGCAAAACACTTGGTGTGGTGTCTGTGCCGAGAACTCATTGGCTGTCACAGGCTTCGATTACAGCCCACTGTACCCCCTAACCCTGCTCTAACCCACCTTAAACTCAACCTTGGTTACTTTTCTGGGTTAGGTTTATGGGTACATTTATATGGGTGGGAGGAAGATTTTTCCAACGGTCCCCATCCGTGGCCTTCGAATTTCCTGTGTAGGTTGGGTGATATCAGCAAGTGAGTCACAAACCAAGCTTGAGTTGCAAAAGCAAAACACACTAAGAAATATAGTAACACAAATTAAAAAAGGAACGATTTTAAAAAGGGGAGACGATTAAACGGAACCAATAGCAATATCTTCGGGTTGTCACTTGTCCGTCGTTATTGGCTTCCGTCATCATCCTGCACCCATAATGCAACTTTGGATATTTCTTCTTCCTGAAAAAGCTTATCCAAATCTTTAATCTCACCAGCTGATAAGAGTCATAAGACTATCGAGCCTGTCTACTTTCCATACTCAATTGCTCGAGGCGAATGTGGCACACATGGTAAGAGGGGTGATGTTGAGACCGACCCCTCAAAATCATATAAGAAAAGAACAATCATGATACGATCCGGCCCATTCAAGGGCTATCATTTCTTCGACCATCAGAAATATGTTCGACGAAATCATGGTCATGGATGGTGAGTGCCTTCTACATTGGCGATGCTACTAATTTTCCTTCTTTATTGTTGACCTCCATACAGACCAGCGATGAATACTGTGTTCCCTGTACATCGTATGTTCTAGTGTGATTCAGGTTAGCTCAAGAAGGGTGTTTTAGGTTTCAGGATCCATGGCCGACACTCCCCTGGGGTCCAATGTGATATATGACTGTATGTGCAGTGTGACTATATCAAATACCAAACCTAGTAACTCATGATATTCATGGAATAAGAGAAGGCAACAATAAAATAGCATTTGCATCTTAGGGAATTTCTCAAAACATGAAAATGACAAACAGAGAGCAATCTAAGTAGTGAAAATAAATTACAATTGATGGAGGGGGGAGACGTGAAAAAAAAAAATAGGAAAAACAAACAGCTAAGTCACGAGGGGGAGGGGGGAAGGGAACTGTGGTAATAAAAAAGAAGGGAATGGTGAAGCAGCAGCATCATCAGTGCAATTGAAGCATTATAGAGTAGTTCCTTTCTCCGGTGAGGGCGATGACTGAAAAGTTACCCAAACCTGGCATTTAAGGCAAAATGTACAAGGATTCTTCTTCCTGGTCCTGGAGTACGCTTAAACAACCTCGGTAATAGCAACAGCAGTCGTAGTAGTTTATGTTCAACTTCTGCCATAGACTGGTAACTCTTTATCTTTTTTGTGCTATTGCCAAACAATTCCCACGAACCCAAATAAGTACTACTTTGTTTGACCATCAACAGAATCAGGCCAGGTACCTAAACATGTTAGGATTGTCTTTGTCTCTCTCCAAATAATCACGAGTGATCAGATCTTCAATTCGCTTCTTGATTGCCTTGAAATCAGGCTGCACTCCATAGTTTCATAAAGAACCATGTGTTAGTACCGAGGAAGAACTTGGCTGTCAAATCACATGAGTGAATGAATAATACCTTGAACATGCGGCCTAGCTGCTCCACACACTCCATCACCAACTGTTGGTGACCCAAAACCTTCCTACTCTTCATGATCCGCACAATCGAGGCATCAATGGCATACCGTCTGTCCTTGTCAACATCTTCAATCACTTTCTTCTTCTCATCCACAGGAGGAAGGGGAATCTGCAGTTTCAACAGTGTTAACTTCATTTCTAATCTAGAAAAAAGAAATGGGAATCAGTATTAATAAACATGAGCGGAAGGATGCTTAAACAAGCCGAAACCTTGATCCTCCTCATCTTGTCAGTAAACATGGAATTGAACTCAAAGCAGTCCGTCGGAGAGATGGTTTTAGTGTTTGGTTCCTTGGTAAGAATCTTGTATTTTGCACAGGAAAGGGAATGAAGCAATCTAACGATGTCATCATCAGTCAAATTCAACTGAGTCATGATCTCTGAGTAACTCAACCTATCTGAAGCATTGAATAGCAGCAGTGCAGAGGCCTGTAAACAAGTAAGAGTAAAAGCTTAAGCCTCTACATTCATAATCAAATAGACCGTCCATCAAATGGAAAATAGGGTTCATCGATGACTAACCTGATACGTTGTCACAATCAGCTCCATAGTTTTCGGTTCAAACTTGCCGTTGATGTTACATGTACCGAGCGAGTATATCCATGTGAGTTTTCTGTGTTTGGTCTTTGTTTGGTAGAACTCCCTGAAAACTTCCACGCACTTTACCTGCAAGATAAATAAGCAAAGTTCACATTTGCAGTGAAAATCCCACCTTTAAGATTTACAAAATAATTAGGTAACTGCATACCATCTCAGCAGGTAGGTTTAAATCAAATGATTTATAACTTGGCCAGAATCCAGTAGTTAGGACGGTGACCGTCAAATCAATCCCAGGGCCTGCATGTGGATTACTGTTCAGATACTCCTCAAAATTGGTCTGATTTTCCCTTGCTAATGTCAAATCTGTGACCTGAAAGAAGAAACGGGAATACCAAAACATAAAGCTCAATTAGAATCCTAATGGTAAGTACATACAGAAGAGTTCTAGTTCACAAGTGATGATCCTGAGCAACTGACCATCCCCTCCATCTTCGACGTGAACTGTCCACCACATTGCTGCTTCAGTTTTGTCAGAATACTCCTCTCATGGTCATCGTTCGCACTCTTGTCAAATAGAAGCCGACGAGCTAGTTTTTTCCTGCCAATAGACAGACAAGATTGAAGAAGTAACAATAGTTAATAGTCTTAACAATGTTGATCTAAAGCAGAACCAGGGCATTTTCACCAAAGGGGATCTTTACCTATAGAATTCAGCGAAAAGGTCTTTATCACTGATATAAGCAAGCAGCTTTACTACCTGTAGATTATGTAAGAATTCAGTGGGAAAGTAGAATCAGGGACAGGGATGGTGGAATGGAAAATGACAAATATAATCAATAACGAAAACGGTAGGCTACCTTCTCAAGTGTTTCCTCAATGGCTTCATCACTCAATTTCTCACTCCCACCCTTTTTAAGGATATTATCACAAAAAGTAGCAAGTAGTTCTGCACTTGAGCTGCCAGCAACACCTTTGTTGCAAAAGACCTCAAAAGCCTCTTTGAGTGCCTAAATACAAAATGTAGACATTTCAGAATGGAAAATGAGGACACAATCCAATCAACCAGGAGAACATTCTCCAATACAAACCTTGTGGAAAAGAGAATGATTCATAAAGCAGTCATTCACGTATGCCAAGTATTTATCATGCAGCTCGATTACTTTTCTAACAAAAACCTGAAGATCAGAAGACCAATTCAGTTTCCATTGCTGTCAACAATCCTATCAGATTCCCAAGTGTACAAGTTGTGAGAATTACCTGTTCCTGCAAACCGACTACATCTTTTTTCTCTGCCTGTGAAAAATATAATTGTTAGGTAGACTTCTTTGCAATCACATTGAAAGAACAATATCTCATGCACCTTACCAAAACATGTACTTACTGTGAAATCTTTATGGTACGAATATAGCTAGGCAAAGAATAAAAAACAGTACCAAAAACAGGTAAATAAATTGGCAGTGTGGTTCACCAAGCATTGTTATAATACACACTGTACCGCAAAGAGAAGATACTAAAACTTCCGAGGTTTTTCCTCAAAGTATATGCATCCAAAATGACCCAGTAGAGAGTAAATTTAGTACAGGAAAAATGTGAAAATATGACCGAGGAATCTTCCCATAGTGTTGAATGATAAATGAGCTAACACACTCCACATGAACTTGCATGAGGTTTCCTTTGATTGGAATCGAGTTGCATCTGCAAAACCCATTCCCTGCACAGGGGACACACAAACCTAGTGTCTAGGCTTTAGGATTTGAATACAGGTCTTGACACCATAAATCCTTGCAGACATGGCTGAGATTTGCCCTTATTAAATGCAGCACACATAAAATTAGTGGGCCATAAAGGAGACACATGCTAGGTGGTTTTTTCTTAAGTAATGAAGGGAGGTGAGTCGTGCTGGAAATTGATTCTGGTTGATGCATAAAAGTGTAACTTAGGGTGCCTTATGATTCAGAAAGCCGCCTTTGCTGGTTGAAGGAGCCTTTCTGATGCTGCCACAGTCTTACGTCGATGCAGAAAAGCAATTGAATATTGCTACTAACTCTCCAGAGTGTAGTTAGCTAGTCATTCTAAATATTTACTACCAACTTAGATGAGACTGAAACTTATCACGAGATCTAGAATGTGGCTTGCTTATAATTTTTTTTATTTTTTATTTGCAATTAATAGATAAATAAAAGAAAAGGTAAAATGAAAGGCATCAATATCAATTTGAAAAAAATAATTGAAGGGAAGAAGAAGGAAAGCACTAGAACCTGGTTCTGCAAATCCCATCACCGAGAGTGAGAGAGAGAGGACGATGGGGTGGGGAGAGAGAGGGCGCGGTATGGTGTGGTGTGGAGAGAGAGAGTGTGTGGTGGGGTGACGTGGCGTGGTGCAGTGGTGGTGGTGGCAGTTGGTGGGGTGGTGGTGCGGCGCCGGGGTGGTGGTGCAGTGGTTCTGTTTTGGGAGGAGGAGGAAGAAATAAAAAAGAGGTGGGTGTAAAAAAATTGAAAGTGGGTGGGGTGAGTAAAACCCAGGTGCAGATATCCCGACCCTAAGAAAACTTATATGACAATGTCAGAAGCCTTGATTTATTGCATTGGATCACTACGTTGTTCTTTGACCATAACAAAGATTTTTTTTCCAAAACTACTAGCGAATAAGCTAGAGTAAGATGGTGTTTAAACTCTAGAATACACAAGCATGTCTGTGATTAACGTCCCTACATATCACAATAAGCCTCTGACAATGGAAGGAAACAATTCCGACAAATATTTGTAGTTCTGAAAGATACCAGTATGTGTTCACGTTGTAAACATGCAATACAAGATTTTGAGGTGCTTGAGGGGTACCTCTCTCTATAAAAATCCCGACAGTGTAACGTAGAATTATAGCAATTTATTAAAAGACGGGCTGCGGGATCCTCACGTCAATGTACCTCTGAGGTGTTTAGTTAGAGAACCAAGCGCCAAAATGTGGCAAAGCTAGAAGGATCCATGTCAAGTCATCAAGGATCCTTGTATTTGCTCTAAATTATCTCAAGGACATTAAAGAATGACAACTGAACTCGAGACTCTGAAGTTCATAAAATATTTATTTCTCAAAACCTCTAAGTGATGCATGACATAAAAGCATTTTGTAATAAATGAACCCCAGGCGACAACCATATGTGCTTGGAATATAGTATAGGAGCTAGGATGCACATGTTTCTGGATTAGGAAAAAGCAATTAGAATAACCACCTTCTTGTTACTTGCTGCATCCTCTGCTTGTTTGACCAAGGCCGTACCTTCGGCAGTAACATGCTGCATCATAGAACATTCGGAAATATAAAAACCTAGATACAAATGATACATCCAAGGCACCTTTTACTCGTAACACCTATATCCAAGTAGAAAACAACCAACCTGTTTAAATATATTAGAAACAGGCTCTAGGCCACGAGGTATTCTACAGAAAAGCCTATACATCCTTGAGAGATCCTCCACCTATAGAATAAACAACATATATACTTAGCAATTTGCATATACAATCCTAATCCAAAAATATGCGAAGTAATGTAATCTTCAGAGGACGACATAATTGCATCTCAATAAACACCTTGTCATCTCTAAGCAACGCATGACATCCAGAGTGTTCCTTCTCAAGTAGTTGGCTTGCATATACATACAACAGCTCATGTTGCACTTTCTACAAAAAAAAAATGATTAATGAATAACCATCGAACTTGAAAAGTATATATTCCTCATCATAAAATCATCTCAAATAACTTAATGATGCACCCCATTGGATTTTTGTACTTCTTTAGCATCCACAATTCCCTAATTTTCAAGCCTAACTAAAAAGACTGATGGCCAAGATCATTTGTGATGAACTGATAGAAACAGAAACAAACCTCTAATAACTTCTGCTCGCTGCTAGAATGCAAGTAATGAGAAACCCTATCCTTCTCCCGTTTCAAGCACTCCTCAGCCTAAGAATTGCCACAAAAACCAGTATTCATCATCCAGATTGTCTCTAAACAATACATTTTAATTGAATGGCACAAAAACATAGCAGGAACTATGAAACAACGACGCGGCATTTTTAGGGTTTTTTGTTTTTACGGTGTAGACACATATCTTCATGAATACACGTGTCGATAAGTGTATCCGTGTCAATATGTCCTGACACGCACTCTCATGATAAAGTAGTGGAACACAATGGTCATCTTTTAGATTTTTTTTTTTTTGTAAAATTATACTATATAAAGTATAACCTGTGTAACAAGGACTGTATTTTCTAAGAATTTGTTGTCGGAGACCTTTCTGTATTCACGTGTGTGACACATGTCGACACACCTTTTCAAGCAAATCTCAAGTTATTCAAAAATTGTGTTTACAGCTATTATTTGTATATGGTTTATGAGATTCTAATATATATCAGCTTAATCTAAATACACTAAAGTATTTAAAAGATATATCTTTCAACATAAAAAAATGAAATGTACGGACATGTCGACTTATTGTGTTTGTGGGGGTCAGTGTGTCTGACGATGCATGAGCATATTTTCCAGTCTATTTATTCTGGAAAATAAGGCAGTTTCTTCCTAAAGATGTTCCAGTCGAAAACACAGCAGCTGCTGCCCCGTGTCCGTGTCCGTGTCTGTGTCCTAGTCACAAAGAACACAACTCTAGTTGGTTAATAGTCTTCCCTCTTATAGAGTTAGTTAAATTTTTTTAAGATGATATACCTATATATGCATATTATTTGTAACAAGTCCAAATATTACGATAAATTAGTGATTGACAATTTTTGCTCAAAGTTTATAATGTCATTTCTGTGGTAGAATACATTATCTTCATAACTTCTCAAGATCTTCGCAACAGAAGAAAAATAATTGAGCTTTGTTTCAAAAATTTCCAGTCAAATACTTCTTGTTTCGCGAATCAAGAGTCCGTCTCATACAAGTTCATGTTTCTGTCATCTTAGCTCCCAAGTCAGAAGCGTGGAAGTGTGGTTGTTGAGCGGAAGTGTCACCCTATGTAGGAGTCTTCTGCAACAAAGGAATCTACTTCTAGGTATAAGTTATCGGATAGCTCTAAGCTGTATGGAAATGTTTTGTTTTACAATTTTACTTCTTATATGTTACTTCCAACATCTTTTTTAAAAAGCCTTCTAAAATAATATTTTTATTATTATATTATAATACATGTGCACTGATGTGTCTGCATTTTGGGCTTCTCGTAGGTTCTTTGTCAAACACCACGTACATGTTTTGGAAATGACATCATTGTTACAGAGCTGGAATTACCTTTAACATGTAATCTGGACAAGAATCGTCTAGAATCCAATTAGAAGCCTTCCGTGAATAATAGGAAGCTGTATCTTTAAGCATGGCCACTTCAAAGTCGTTTTCATAACAATCCATTTGCCCCATTCCAATTTCAACAAAAATATCTAAAACATTCTTCAGCAAAGCTCGATCAATTTGTTCTCCCTCGCGTTCTTGATCAATCTGGTGTAAAACATTTGGCTAATTAACTTGACTGGGAAAAGAATGCTTCTACATTTTTTATGCATTGCTTCAACATACCAGAGAGATTACAGCATCTCTGACTTTACCATTGATCTCTCGATAGACCTGAAATTAGAAGAGAACATACATTTCTAAGTGATTCAACGTGAAATATCTTTGAAGGATGAAAGCACACATATCAAACAGGAAGAGGGTAATCAACATGGTATCAATATCCAAAAGAAAATAAATGCAAACTTCCGTGTAGATAACCATAGCAAACATTATGATATAAGAGTATAATCTTTGTAGGTACCAGATCACGGAAGCAAGTGAGCCCAACTTCATTGAGTGCTGGAAGCGACCTCCGAGCAATGAAGTAGCGATCAAGATAATGGAAGAAGCGTGAAAGCCACCTGACCATAACTTTATGATTTGCCCACCTCTTCACAAGCTCTCTCAACATAAATTCATCATGCTTCTCTCTTAAAGATGGTAATACCTGAGTCAGGAAACACAACACAGTGAAATTCATGAGAGTACAAGTAATTAGAAAATATTAATGATGCATCCTCTAGACGAAAAAGCTTGAGACCGCCAGCTGAGAACAAGAGCCATGAGAGAGCCCGGAACCACCCAACTCATCCCAAACTCATAGAATAAGGTGCTCACAAGCCATCTTAGTATATAGGAAATATCTTCCCTAAATAATTTTAATTCTTTAATAAAAAATTTCTCTCGTTAACTATTAAAAAAAGAAAAAAATAAGAAGTATCTTCCGGTTGCGGAGGGTGAAGAGGGAGGTACCACTCATATGTTCACATACCTAAAAGAGCTAAATCTCATGACACCCTCATTAACCCTGTTTTCGTGGTTGCGCTCCACCCTTGTTTCTCTTATAATGGATACTCATTCCAATTCCCATTTTTTCTTCCTCTCTCTAATACATTGTTCACTTAATTAATGCACTACACATGATCTAATCAATTTACATTCCTTCACACTTTCACACTCTCCACATTCTTTGCGAACTTTCGATCCTCAAAAGACAGAATTAATCATATCATTATCTAGCATTTCGGCCAAGCATCCTTTTGTTCCCTACTTAAATAGTCATGGCATTATCACGGCACGAAAAGTCAGCAAATAGTCTAATATGTCTTCCATTTATACTCAGTCTCTGTAAAGTGAAAGCTTGTGATCAGAACATCTTTCTAAATTAACACAGTAGAAGAATAGTCGTGATGAAATCACTGCGTGCATGCAGAGTGAGAATCCAACCATGACTTTTGTCATATTTAAGCTTCCGGACTACATTAAGAGAAGCATATCCTGTACCCATATCTTGGGAAAAATCGAGTATCTTGGTCTCATTTTCGCATCAGTGACCTTTCAAAATCCTTCCAGTTACACTACTGTCAAATTAAGGTATACAGATAGTTATTCTATAGTAACACAAATTCTTTTCCAATGAATCAACTGACTCATTCCAAGAGAGTGAGTAAACACAACATCCATAACTTGACTTTACCCAATGTAATGATCTAGTACATTAGCAACTTTCTAGAGGACACTACATTTTCTAAGCCCACATGATAACGTTGAACAGTCAAAGGATCTGCATCTTTCCATTAATGGGCCAGATTAGCATAAACCCTCCAGAAGAGCTCCAACCTGCATTTACTTTTAATTCCCAATGCCTACTGGAGATGCGGAAACCTTCAATATCTCACCATATTCATCCCCGATAACGAAGCCAATTTCAGAATAGCCCTAACCTGCATTTATTTTAACATCCAGTGCTGATTGGACTCGTGGACACCTTCAACATCCTACCATATTCATCCCTAGTAAAGCAGCCAATTCTAGCCAAGCACATAAGGAAAATGCCATCCAAATGTAACTTAATCCATCCATTTCAGTTTGCACAGAACGAGAGCTTTTATTCAACTACCCACTAAACACCTTTCACAATTTCTTTCAATCCCCCACATATTTGAAATCACAAAAATCAAAAACTATTTAAGATGGAAGTCCAAGGGAACGGAGTGTCTTGATCATTCGAAACACTTTGCGGATTTAGTCTTTCCTTGGAACATTCTATCGTTACACTCTTTTCAAATGCTAGCATGAGATGCAAATGGTAAGAGTTTTCAAAGGAGCTTCCCTTCCACTAAGGTACTGAAAGACCATCCAACAACCAAGTCAAGCACCCTCCTCGGAAACACCACTCTATGCCAATGAAAGCGTAATAACTAAGAAACAATTTCCCACATCTTCCCAATGGTCTTGCAATGAATGAAAAGATCACTAAAATTTTACTCTTCATCCCTACAAACCTCATTCTATTCCCCATAAAAACAATTCCCAAATAATTCAGCAATTTTACCAATATGACAATAAAATCCCTCAACAGAAGATAACAAACATGAAAGAATATGAACGAAATCAATTAACAGCAGTAGTCCCTATTAAGAAGCAAATGAATGATGTACTAAGAACTCAAAGATGTCGATATTGGCAAAAGTACATAAACAGAAGCAGATCTTCCTCACCGTTGAAGTAATGTACTCTTCAAAGGACTCTCGGTATTTGTCATAAAGCTGCTGTGAGTAGTCGTGAGGAGGTTTCTGAGTGCACATGTTATAGATGGTTCTGTTCTCAAAGTAAAGGAAATAAAACCCCACAAACACAACATTGTTTTGCAGCAAAAAAAAAAAAAAAAAAAACAACACAACACAACCAACTAAGAACAGGCGCACTAGCAAAGTAGCGATCAACAAAAACACAGATAGAAAGGATACGTGTAAAGCATCATATAGTCTTCTGAGCTGAATTGTGGCTCGGGGAGCCCCTCTAGAATATTCTTGAGCTTCGTGATCCCCTTCTGCATGAAGTCCCATCCCTGCTCTAAATCAATCGTCTTGCGTTCTGTCATTGACATGCCACCGTGCTCCACCTATTCCCCCACACAAATCAAATTCTGCAAATAATAATCAATTCCCATAAACATTACAATCTCTCTTATAAATTGGAGACAAAGTCCCCCAGTTGTATTGCAGCTGCAGAATCCCTAAATTAGACTTTAAAAAATAAAAATAAAAATCCCCTCTTTCGCACCACATTCAAATTCCTAAAACAAAAACCCTAGATTCTCAATCCTCTAAAATGAACCACAGAAAACAACTAAACAAAACCCTACCGCGATCGGAATAAAACCCTAATCCATCGTCAGAAGAAAAGAAAAAGAAAAAAAACAAATTCGTTATTCAAGTAGAGATTACTAAATCACAAGCAGTAATCGAAAAATATATTAAAAGGATTACGAGACAACAAAAACAGAGATGAAAAACGAAATCGATTCGAGAGAAATTGATAGAGAGAGAAATTGTAGAAAAAAAGGTAAAAGATGAGAAAGAGAATACCTGCCTGGATGGAGAAAACCCTAACCCTAGACTCTAGAGAAAGCAAACAAAACTAAAATCCCAGAGTCGATGGAGCGAAAGCTGTTGAGCTGAACGAGAAGAAGAAGAAGAATGAGAAGAATTTGCGGAAATTGAGTTTGGGCTTTGAAAGAAATAAGAGGAGGGGGGGTGTGGGGGAAGGGAGGACTTCCGACAAAATGCATTGATGGGATCCCTCGTCTCCTGCCTAATTAGTTTTTTTTTTTTTTTTTTGTTACTAGATGAAAATGTAATTTTATTTAGTGTGGAGTCTTCTGACGTGGTACATGTGGCGCGCGATGATTGGAAGCATGATCGTCGCTTCAAAAATCCCGCCCCTTCAAAAAATTAATCTGTTTGGTCCATCCCTAAGGTCGACCATACTCCAATCCCACGGCTAAAAATCAACCCAAGGAAAAGACCAATTCCACGTCTAAAAATCACCAGTTGGATTATTTTGGTCTGTTGGTCCACCTAGAGATGGGCCAAGCGTCTATCCGGTGTTCAGTCGTTGTGGAAAAATGGAGTTTACGGAGAGGGGTGAGATAGTCCACAAATTGACCAATATTTAAAAGGAACAGGTTCGGATGACCAACTACAAAAATTCACGTTTTTTTCTCGGCCGTGGATCCGAGAATCCAATGGTGGGTTTGCTTTTGCAAAAGTGATGTCAGCTCAGCACTATTAACCGCGGTTGGATTCTCAGGATCCACGGCCGAGAAAAAATGTAAATTTTTTTGGTTCACTTTTTTGTTGGTCACTGGGGCATATGGTAAGGAGAAATTTTTTGCTTTCTGATCCAGTGTCCCGCAACCTATACTTAAATGCCACCTGTCATGGGTGGCCCATTAGCTGCTTTTTTTATAATGGTAACTTGGCGCTTAACTATAGGTTGCTGACCATATGGATGTTTGGCCAGTCCTTCGGTGGACCTGAAACCAAAATTCGATCAGCCTGATTAGTGATTTCTAAGCATTGGATTGAAGTTATTTTCATGGGTTGATTTTAACCGTAGGAATTTGAGCATTATTTGGGTGCAAAAATCCAAAGGTTGTAAATCACTAATCAGGCTAATTTCAGGTTTGCAGATCCACCAAGGGACTGGCCAAACATCCATACGGTCAACACCCTCTAGTAGTGTGCCATGTGGTTCTTACTCATCAAAAGAATGCCACGAAGCACTCTTTCAGACCCACGTAACCATGTATGCTTGGTTCACCTGGTGGACCTCCATGCAACAGAACTCAGAAAATCCTAGTTCTTCTTCTCTATCTAATGTTATAGATCTGTTTGACCTTATTGCGGAGCTCAAAGTTTGTTATAGCCATCCTTGATTTGAGCTACAACCCCCAGATATTCTTGGATCTTTGCTCAGAAGGGGTGCTTTTCTTGAGAAAATTACGTTACTTACGCGCCTTTATCTAAAGGGAAAACTTCTTCCTCATCGGTTGGACTTGTGATTCAGTTCGCATCGTCTTCCATGTCTGCACATAAGGGATCCTCAAAATGGGTCCCATTTACCAAAAGCAAGCTGTCCATTTCCCCCACCGGCATGATCTCCTCTTCCATTCTCTACTACTGGTTGATATATATCTTGCCCTCCAAAAGATCAAAAGTTTGGAATCAAACCAACCACTTAAGCCCTGTTTGGTTCAATGCAAATCGGATGCAATACACCCACTTGCCACGGTTTTGGGATTATACGTGATTGGTTGGGGGCGTGCAATTGAGTTACCGTGCAAGTAGTTGCCAAGCCCTTGTAAACTCCTTAAGAAAATGGATGCAAGCATGTACGGCCCCAAAACCATGGTAAGTGACTGCAATGCAACTCACTGCATTTGCACTGTAGTGCAAAATGCATCCCGGAGTGTAGTGAACCAAGCAGGGCCTTAGTTTCTCAAAATGGCGGAAGGATATATCATACATTCAAGAGCACTAAATTGGAGTCCCTTGAATGAGAAGAAGAAGCACAAGAATTCCTCAATGCCGAAGAAGGATTTTTTTTCTTTTGTTCTCGAAGAATCAAAAGAGAGAGACGACTTCGCTAAAATGGCGTGAGGGTGGGAGCAGGAGGAGAGAAGGAGTGGCTGATTTAAGATTATGAATTTACCTAATCAAGCCACGGTGGAAGACTCTCACTCCGAGATTATGTTTGCACTCTTGTGTGTGTTGGGGGGGGGGACCGGCTTTATAGTTCGTGACGACTCCAATTTCTATATCTTGGCAGGTGGATTCGGTGTTAGAGCAAAATCAGTAGAAGAAGTTGAAGTTCAGGCCATGAAATGGGGGATCTTCCAAATGTCTGCGATCTACAATGTCAAGCTCATAGAAGAATTAGATGCTCTGTTGGTGGTTTTAAGCATGTGGGGCGGTTCTTTGGCATTAGGCAAACATTCCATTGCCCATGCAGTAGATATTTTGGACTATGCTTCTCCCTTTGTTTCATCTTCGGTTGTTTATACCAAAGTTTAAAGGAGGCCATTTTAACGGTTAAACGGATTGGGGGCGTTACCGTTTAAATGGCCGTTAAAACGGATTGAAACGGCCAGGGGCAACAATGGAATTTAACGGATTTTAACCATTTAAATGGAAAAATGGCGCTGAAATTCAAATTTTGAAATTTGAAATTAAAAAAAAAAAGAATTTTACGGATTTTACTAGAAATTAAATTGATTTTAACAGAATTAAACGGATTTAACGGCAGTTTTTTCACAAATTTTTTCAGAATTAAACATCTGTTTCAATAATTTTAACCACCGCTAAAACAAAAAATCAGCCGTTTTATTCAAAAACGATAAAGTATGTTTAAACGGTTTTAACAGAAACGGGCTTGGGGCCTTACCGTTTAAACGGCCGTTTTTTAAACCATGGTTTATACTCTTAGAGATGCCAATATCGTAGCACATACATACTCTTGCTGACAAAGTGAGATCTTTTTGCTTACTACATTGTTGACTTCTGAGCTACCTGATTGGCTATCTTCGATTATTTTAGCCGATAGCCCTAAAGTGTAGTTGGTTTTTTTTTATCTTTCCAATTAAATTGTTGACTACAGAAATAAAGGTTTGAAAAAGATGAAGTCAAACTGGTTTACGGGCGTAAATCGGAAAAGGCACGGCCTCAAAGTGTGGGATCTTACCAAACACGGGATTACGAGTTAGGACTTGAACTAACCTCCACTAACCCTATTTTAGTGTTCCCAAACAGCCCCTAAAATCATGCACATGCATTTCACTTGTTAA
Source organism: Euptelea pleiosperma (assembly GCA_035048495.1). NCBI lineage: Eukaryota > Viridiplantae > Streptophyta > Magnoliopsida > Ranunculales > Eupteleaceae > Euptelea > Euptelea pleiosperma. The sequence goes on along the minus strand of CM068551.1, from coordinate 27,186,101 downwards.
ACTTAAAAAAATAAAAATAAAAAATGGGAGCGCATATTCGCATACCCCATTCCTATCGAGGTGGACTCCTGATCGTGGCACACCCTAAAAAGAGACATCTCTCTAAAAGTTGGCGGACCGGCAACAATATGAGCCACGTGGCACATTTTTAGAGTACACTGACTGTATGGATGTTTGGCCAATCCCTAGGTGGACCTACAAATCAAAAATAAACCTGATTAGTGATTTCTAAGTGTTGGATTGGAGCCATTTTCATGGGTTGATTTTAACTGTGCGAATTTGAGCATTTATTTGGAGTACAAGATCGAAAGGTTTGAAATCACTGATCAGGTTGATTTTTGGTTTGTAGGTCTACCTAGGGATTGGCCAAACATCCATTGGGTAAGTATCATCTAAAAAATCACCACGTGGCTCCTTTTATGTCAGTCAGTGACCGTCACCGGTCAGCCAAGTTTAGTCGTTTTAGAGAGGGATATCTCTATACATGCCAACAAGTGAATAAATCTTTGATGACAAGCCATGTGGCACGTTCTCAAAGACCACTAAATGTTATGGATGTTTGGCTCATCCCTAGGTGTAGGACTTATAGACAAAAAATCAGCCTGATTAGCGAACACCAACCGTTGTATTAGATTTTTATGAGTTTATTTTTAACCATGGGAATCAAGCATTATTTTTTATGCTCCGATACAAAGGTTAGAGATCATTAATCAGGCTGATTTTTTTTTTTCCGTACGTAGGTCCATTTAAAGATGGGCCAAACATCCTCCAAAAATGTGCCACGTGGATCATTCGAACTCCGTAATCAAAGATTCACTCTCAACATGTGAAGTGTTCACCTCACCTTTGGAGGCGCGCCCTTATCAGCAAACGCCACCTCAGATTGACCAATGGAGTTGACCACCCTACTTAACATGGGTTAAAACAAATTCAACTACGCTTTAACTAGGGTTTAAAAAAAGAGGTGACACGGGACGTGTCAACCTGAAGTCAATTCCTCTCTCTACCTTGGAGAGCAAAGGTTTCTTCCCTTCTAAGTTTTCTCACCAAACGCCTTCGCACTCGGCAAAGGCTTATCTTACATTTTTTTATTATCAGCGCTATCTTACAACTCAGTACTATCACAACCGTTGGATTCTCGGAATCCACATCCGACAAGGCCTGTCCCGTGAGCATGTCAAAAAAGCTCCGTCATAGGAGCCCAGCCCTAACAATAATTACAAACTGCCCCTTGATTTACTTTAAATTTCAATTATAATGACCATAAAATAGGAAAGGTTGTCACGTGTCATTTATTTGGCAATGATGCTTACATCCTGAATCATGATGAGCATTGAACGGTGTAGACGTATGGTGGATGGTCTTCGCATGATGACAACAACATGGTTCAAAAGATAAAAACTATTATAAGAAAAAGGGTCAGGATCGGGGGACAACCTTTTTTGACAGCCATTTGGGGTACCCATGTAGAAGACGAATCAATGGCTGATTTTTGGTGGGATGATATCTACAGTGAGGAGATCATCCTCACAAAAATTCAAATCATTCCCTAGACTGGTTTAGAAGTTGAAGAATTATGGACCGTCTATTTTTACCGTGTAACTTGAAAACCACATCTGATGGGGTTAGAAATTTCAGAATGGGCTGATTTTTTGTTGGGGTGATCTATATGGTGAAGAGGCCATCTCACAAAAAATCAGCCATTGATTCTTCTTCTATGTGGGTCCGCCAAAATGGTTGTCCCCCGATTCTGATCCTAAGACAAATAGCTAGAAATGCATGGATTGTCAGCCTCAAAATCTTAAATGTGATTGAGATGAATGTACATTTACTTTTTACAAGAATAGCTTGCTAAATTGGCAAGTTTTGTGAGTATTTAGACCACAAATTGAGTACCAAACCCGCATTCTCCCACTAACCACTGACCCACTTGCCTACCAGAGAAAAAAAAATTGCTTCATCCATTACAATGAGAAACATCGGGGCCTGGAAGTTGCAAAATGTAATAAGAAAATAGTAATTCCCCAAAAATGAAATTTACTTTTTAGACCCTGCGAGGTTACCAAATGTCTTAACGAAAGAAACGGCTTTAAAACAAAACTAGAGGAATGCCACACCATACGCGTGGTAGAACCTTACAAGTAGCATACTCATAGAGATCACTCACTGTATCGATATTTGACCCATCCCTAGATGGACCTACATTCAAAAAATCAGCCTATTAATTATTTTTAAGGATTTGATTGGAGTCGTTTTCACGGGATGATTTTTAACCGTAGATTTTGAGCATTATATGGGTATTCAGATCCAAAGGTTTGAAGTCACTAAATAGGCTTATATAGGTTCACCGGACAAACATCCATGCCGTCAGTAGTCCCTAAGAGTGTGCCACGTGGCTTATACTATTGTCCCTCATCATCATTGATGAGGCGTGCTGGACATCCTGAACTGTGCCGGATGTACTCCCACTGGACTTATATTGTTTGGATAAGGCTTATGACGATGATAATGAGGACCCTAATAAGTTAGCAAATTGGGGAACAATTTCTGAAAAAAAATACTCAAAAAAAGTACTTCCCTTGTTAAAAGCACATTTGGAAAAAAAAAAAATCAACAAAATATATAAAAATGATTTCAATTATCTCATTTTTTTTTTCTTTTTCTTTCTTTAACTTACGAGTCGAGTTGAACCCGCCGAGTTTCAAGTCGACTTGTCAAATAACACACCCAAAATCATATAGATCGAGTCAATTCGACATGTTCTCGAGTATAATTGTCGTGATTTTAAGCCATGATATGAGTGAACTAGAAAGTAGCCAAAATGGTTGTTAGGTGCGGGTCCAGTGCCCACCAGACTTGAATGGTATCAAGTGACCCGCATTTAATTGGACAATTGTCTATTTTATCAAAATTCTTAGTGGTAACATGACAATGCATGGATCTTTCCCCTAATATTTTGTATATGAAATTGACGTTTTCCTACTAAAATAGTAAAAAAACAAAAGGGTTTGAAGTACTAAAATCAAATCACCTTAATATCTCTTGACAATGATAAATTATAATGACAAGATAAAAAAAGTTTTGGTTGGAGGCACTTAAATACTCCTTAATTTGCACTTTCATTATTTAATTAACGGAAACTTTTATAAACGAAAATAAATTTAAATGTATTTACAAAAAAAACTTTCTGACATTTACAAAAAAAAAATTACGAACGCCCTTTAAAAGGGCGTCTCTTACCCACAAAAATTAAAGCTGAACAAAAGGCTAACGATTTTGCCTGACAACTGAAAAAGGCTGACAAATGCCCTTTAAAAGGGCGTCTACCCCATAGAGGAGTAAAATTTCTGTCACAATACAAGCCACGTGGCAAACTCTTAGTGGATGCTGATCGTATGGATGTTTGGCCACTCACTAGGTGGACCTACACACCAAAAATAAACATCATCAGTGGTTTATAAGCGTTGGATTGAAGTTATTTTCATGGGTTGATTTTAACCATAGGAATTTGAGCATTATTTGAGTGCAAAGATCCAAAGGTTGCAAATTACTAGTCAGGCTGATTTTTGGTTTGCAGGTCCAACCTATGGACTGGCCAAACATCCATACGGTCAGCGTCCACTAAGAGTGTGACACGTGGCTCGTATTGTGACAAAAGTTTTATGTCTCAATAGGCAATCGCCCTTTTAAAGGGCATCTGTCAGTATTTTCAGCTTTAATTTATGTTAGACAAAGACGCCCTTTCAAATGGTGTTTAGTTAATTTTTTTGTAAATGTCAAAAAATTGTTCTTGTTTTCGCAAATACATTTAAATTTATTTTCTTTTATGAAATTTTCCGTTTAATTAATTATGTTACAAATATGTGAGAGGAAAACAAATAGAAAGTTTGGCAACACAAAAATAAGTAACTTATTGACTTTTATAAGTCAAAAAGTTATTTTGGATGTGTTACATTTTTTAACTTTTGAAAAGTTAAAAACCAACTTAAAACTGAAGCTAAATTTTTTAGCTTTTAACTTCTAAGAGAAATTACTTCTCAAAAATTTGAACGTGTCCAACATTGCTAATTTCTTTGACTTTTTTAAAGGTTAAAAATCAACTAGTAACTTCATTCTACTACAAGTTAAAGTGCTTTTACTTCTTGTTCCAAACGCCCCCTAAGATATGGTGTTGGTTTCCTGAAAAGGGTGTAGGAAAACTTTTACCCAAGGCTTTGTATGGTTGCTCTGAATAAGTTTTTTCTAGAAATGATTGTGACTGGACTTTTTCTAGCTCAACACTTTCTATATACAAATCGTTTTCTAGAAAAAAAAATATTTGTATATCACCATACATAGCCTTAGGAGGAAAAGTTTTATGGGTTGTCACGTAGGTTTCATACTTTGTTGAGACGCGTCCATGTGGAATGATGACTTGGCAAATTTGAAACCTCCTACTAATAGATGACCATCTCAATTCATCTCCATGATCGTGTCCTTGTATATGTCATACACATAGCCTTCCATGTATTGTACTTATCCTTTTACGAATACTAGTAGGTGCACGTGAGTGATTATTGTAAGGGCATTTTTTGAAAGAAGTGGCAAAATAAAGAGTCCCAAAGAGTAGTTTTGGAAGATTAGTTTGGAGGGGTAAATTTGTAAATTGTGACAACTCAAGATACAATTAGAGAATCAAAATTCTTCATGAATGATGACATAGAAAGTAATTAAAATATTTTTAAGGAACTATTCGGAAACCTATATAATAAAACAGGACGGTTGTCTCCCCCTCTTATCCGGATTCATAAAGGATGGCCGAGATCTTATCACACCAAATGGACTGTGAATCTTAGCCACTCACCCAATTTTGACAAACGCTTTGTCGATGAGTGCCATGGGCACGGGTCACCTACTATTTACCTACATATAAGGAATGAAATGGGTTAGATTTACATATAGCCCAAGGGTCAGGCTCAGGAGCCCCACTTTTTATGCCTCGAGAGGGGTGTTACCATTAAAACGTATTGAAACGGCTAGGGGCAAAAATGGAAAAAATTGATTTTAATTATTTTAACGGAAAAAAGTGGTGCTGAGATTCAAAATTTGAAATTTGAAAATTTAAAAAAAAAATAGAATTTAACAAAAATTTAATGGTTTTCTTATACCCCTCTTATCTTATATGGCTTCAATAATGAGTGACTGAGATCCACTATGCTTCATATTGATGGCTAAGATTAACTCCTACCCGATTTTGACAAACATTTTGTCGGAAAGTGCCGCGGGTATGGGCCACCCATGCATATATCAAGACAACTCGGTTGTATTCTCTTATCTTATCCATCCATCTAATATGGACGGTTAGATAAAGAGTGGTTGAGATCAAATCCATCGATCTAGCGTGGACAATTAGATTTCAGCCGCTCAATCCACCTCATTTGACCTCAATTTATTCAAAATTTAAATTTCAACACCGTTATTTTTTGTTATTTCTGTTATTTTTTTCATTTCTCCCTTTGTGTGTTACAATCCGTTATAATAGCTGTTATAATAGAAAAAACAGTAACGCCCCAATCCGTTATACCGTTTGGATGCCAAAGGCACTCAATTTTTGCAAATGCTTTTGTTGGAGAGTGCCAAGGGCATGAGCCATTTACTATTCTATATAACAAAACACATTGGTTGTCTCCCTACTGATACCTCCTCATAAAAGCATCAACAAAGAAGGGCCGAGATCTAATCCTCCCCTAAATGGACGGTGGATCTCCGCCACTCACCTGAGTTTGGCAAATTCTTTGTCGAGGAGTGCCGATGGCACGGGGCACCCACTAGTACCGAACAAATGATATACTAAATAATTAAATATTTATTAATGGGCGAATATGTAAATTAATGGCACGAGAATGAGTATTTTTGGTAGGAGAAATGACATAAGAAGAAATTAAGTGATTAAAAGGATTGTGTTGACATGTTTGGCTAGTGCCTCAGTGGACCTTCAAACCAAAAATCAGCCTGATTAGATACCTGCCGACAAAATTAGCCTGAGTGGTGATTTCTAGCCAATGGATTTGAGTAGATTCAGTATCATAATAATGTTAGAATCCAACGGCAAAAAGTAACCCTTGAAAAGACAAAAAATCCAATGGATAGAAATCACCAATTGGGCTGATTGTTGGTCTGTAGATCTACCGAAGACTGGACAAAACATCCGTACGGTCAGTGTTCTTCAAGAATGTGAAACGTGGCATATACAGCATTTGCGCGACTTCCTTAAGTCACGCGGTTTAGGTTATAAAATTTTTCCTTTCTTTCACCTCCACTTCAAATGGCGATTCTCAGTGTTCGCTTTCCAAACTAAATTATAAAAACCCTAACCCCTCCCTCAGAATTCTGGTGGAAGGTTTCAAGTCGCCATGGCTGATTTCCAGACGTCGACCCATCGAGCCAAGTGGATTTTCACCCCACATGATCTGGTAATCTCGCCTTTTATAACAGTTTTCCCTCTTATCTGAGTCAGAGTTTCATTAATGCTGGAAAGAAAGAAAAAATAAATCTGGAATTTTGGTAATCTATATGTTCTGTTTCGCATTTTGATGCAAAGCCCATTATATTCGTGTGATCGAACTTACAGAAAGTCTAGGTTAATGGCCTACTTTGATCACCCAAAAATATATATTTTTTGGCTAAAAATGGAAATCCAAACAGACCTTAAGTTATAAATTTGCTGATTTAAATCTAAAGTTCTGACTTGGATAGTATTTTGTTTTTATCTTTACAGATGGAAAAATACCAAACTACTAATCAAAGAGCTATAAAAACACTGGAGCAGGTCTGACTCTCGTCTTTGCTTAAATATATATATTTTTTTGGTGGAAACTTATGTGGCCATGAATTTATGTACATTTTTAAATTGTAGAATATTGGTAGAAGTATTTTTTTTTTTCGGGCCATTTGAAAAGGTGCAAAATTGATGGAGAAAAGACACCATGTTGCTAAATTTGCGCCAACGCTATTGTGACTTGACTTGTTGCAGTCCTTGCAATGGTTTCTTGGGGGCGCTGAACTTATCTTATATAGATTGCGGAACATTGATATTTCTAGTTCTTGACAGATTTGGGATATTGGAAGTGAAAGCCAGAGTGCAACTATGCCACAGTTGTTGTGCTTATTACCTTTGAGATATCTAAGACTTAATTTATCTGGCATTATTAGAATAAAATAGGCAGTAGCCACTCTAATTTCTGATACGTCGATTTTTGATTTTGGGTTCCCATGAATGGTAGTTGAGCATGCCAATGTGTCCAATGTGCTGCACATAAAGGATTATATGCTTTGCAATTTCTGTTTGCTGATGAAAATTTTGTTGTTGTTTTCTGTATGCAAGAGTTTCATTGTGGTGTGGTGTTTCTAGTAGGCATTCAATTTGCATATTTTTCTTACTTGTCTTAATTGCCTTATGTTTTTTTAAGTACGGAGCAACGCGTATGGAAGTAAATGTTGACGGGTCATTGTCTTATCCTGAACCTCAATTTGGTGCAAGAGATAACGGTAAATGTAGTTCCAAATTTTTAACGTTTTTTCCTTCTCTTATTTGCTTTATGCTAATCTTTTTAGAGATTCTTGGTTGCTTGATGTAACACCAATTTTATCAAAAGATCCTTATATGTCTGTGACAATGTTATATTGTTTGCACCTTAGCTGAAAAGAACTCCCTTCCAAAGCCACTTAATACTGAAGAAGAGCAACTTATGAGGGTATTCTATGAGCACAAGATTCAAGAAGTATGTGGAGCCTTTGGATTTCCACATAAAATTCAGGTATGGGGTTTTGTTTTGGCAATATCGATGTTATTATCAGGCTGTTCAATCATCCTTTCTAAAAAAAAATGAAAATTGGCTCATGCTTTGCAGGCAACAGCCATCCTATACTTTAAAAGGTTTTATCTGCAATGGTCTGTAATGGAGCATCACCCAAAACACATAATGTAAGATTTGATTTTGATTTTGTTCACATTTTTCTTTAGGATTTTATACTCTCAAACTTAGCTAATGGTCATATGAACTAATTTGAATTGTGCACGTTTCGTGTGTCAAACTCCTCGAGAAACCATATTAGAAAATAAGATTTTGTATGGGAAATATGTTCACATATAAGCAGATAGGAAGACACTGGATATTCTTAGGATTGATAAACAGTCAACATAGATCTATACTGTAATTAGTGTCTTGTCAAGTGATAAATACATATCTACTGTACTCCTTGGAGATTTCTCATTCTCGATTTAATTCTGTGTTCATCATGTCAGTATGTGATCCATTTGTTTCCATCTTTTGTCTTATCATGGATCACCTTTAGACCTAACATATCTTATTCTTTATTGTTTAATGATATTTTGGTCATATAATTAAATAACTTTTTCTTATGTACAGGTTAACTTGCGTATATGCATCATGTAAGGTAGAAGAAAATCATGTATCAGCAGAGGAGCTTGGTAAGGGGATTCAACAGGATCATCAAGTGATTCTCAATAATGAGATGATAGTTCTTCAGGCATGGATATGTTTCACTTGTTATTGTTGTCTTTCTTCTGATTGTATTTTTTTTTTCTGATTGTATTTGTTTCCAACCGAAGTATTTAATCAACTTTTTGCAGAGCCTAGGATTTGATCTTATTGTTTATGCACCATACCGGTCGATTGAAGGTTTTATTGATGATATGGAGGTGAGTTGGGGCATATTCATTTTTATACACGAAAATATTTCTATATTCGCGCTAACATTACTGTTGGTTCTCTTGTGCGTAAGTACTTTGCTTTAATCCATTTTTTGTTCACATCATGTGGTTACATGTGACTTCATTTTTTTGTTTTTGTTTTCATGAACTACTGGTTCTCCAGGATTTCTGCCAAGCAACGAATGACCAGCAACAAATCTTCAAGGTAGTTGTTGGTTTTATTCGCTATATTATTTCTTATGATTATCCCTCCTGTTCTGGTTTAGTATTATGCGATCCCTAGAATTATCTCAAATATGACTTGTTTCATTTATCATGTAAACTTCTTGAAACTTGAAACAGGGTTTCAACACAGATAATCATGTGTATGTTCTTCGGAAAGCTAAACTAAACGTTAGGCGTCCCTTTAAGAACAAATTTATGTGTCAGTGGTGGTGAGCTTACTTCTGATGTACTGATGTGACCATGCTCTGGAGGTGGAATGGTTGCTTCTGTGGTCAACCTGTGGCACTAGTTTTTTTTGGGTTGCCAGCGGGAGGGGGTTATTTTAGTTGCGCGGAGTATTGTTGGCCCTTCAGTCCTGCAAGATGCACTTGACTGCTTGAGTTACTCAGCATAGTTCATTCCAGTTGTTGAGGTTGAATTTCTCAATATAAATAAGTGTGCATATCTGTAGAATTTGTGAAAATGCAAGAACAAATTGAGGTTTTGGCTGAGCAGTTGGAAATGATATAAGCCTTGGAAATTTGGAATATAGATCTTCAAGCAATACCTATGATTACTTCTTCTCATGCTTGTCTTGCAGGAAATATTTCTTCAGTTCCAGCAGCTTGAATTCCCTCCAGTTGTTGTTTTTATGAGACTGAGACTGTAGATTTTCCCATGCATATGAATTTATGTATCCTTCTGTTTCCATGTGTATTGAGAGTACAAAATAGATAATTTGTAAATTTAAGGTGATTAATTAAGATCTCAATGCCAATTTTTTTTTCCTTCTGTGGCATGCTGTTGATGCTTTTGTTTCAACATCTTTGTAGGATTTGCGAGAAACTGCAAAGTTGGAAGTAGATAAAACCATGCTCACGGATGCACCACTTCTATTCCCTCCCGGGCAGGTATTCTTAATCATTCAGACTTCTTCTGGCATGTGAGCTTTTTATTATGCTAAGTATTATTTACAACCTTCGAAATTTTCTTCTATGGTGCTACGACAATTTTAGAAAGATTTAATGGGACACTTTGAAATAAATGTTCTTCAGTCGAATGTATTCTCATTCCATGAAACATTTAAAACATGTCTAACTGCTTCTTTCTGCATTTTTTTTATCAAAATCTTACTTAATTGGTTGAAACCGTTTCCTATAAATAGGATGCTGCCATTATCTCCTTAGCAGCTCGACCAGTTTGAAACGATAATGCTTTTTGATTAGATGACAATACAATAAACAATTCCCCATTTAAATTCCTTGGATTGCCACCCTGTAGTGGGTCAGTGTCACAGTATCATGATATATGGAGGCTTCTTAGATCCGTCTTGCTGGAGTAGAAGATGTGATAACTGAAACTACTTTCTCAGCCATGGAGCTTATTTTGGGTCTTCAAGTGTGGGACCTAATACTGTTGTTTTGAAATTTGAAAATACAAACTCGTCATTACTTTATCTGTTGGGTGTGTTTCATTCTGTCATTTTCTAGTTAGGTGATTTCTGTTTCTGCATGCATGAGTTGTGTAATACCTAGTATATAGCTTCAATACTCCATGCTACCTTTCCTAATCAATCCATCCTTCCAAGTCCAATCACTTGGTTCTCCTATCAACGTATACTCCAGAGGGCTTGTCGATACTTTATATTGGATGACGTACTTGTCATTCTTGGGAAGGAACTATGAGATGAAAAGATAGGTGATAAGGAAGTTCATTTCTTTTCAAAAATTTCCTTGTTACCACTTACCATGTCTAACCTGTGGGCAGATACACCTTGATAACCTTCTGGGACAGAACTATTTTGTGTTTTTGTGGTTTTCTGTTTTTATATGCTCTATTTGCATTTCAAATGGGATTCAGGGATTATATGAACCAAGGTTTTATATATAATGATTATTTCACTGTATAGATGTAAAGATGCATCCTTCTGTTGGGTGTTCAAGGTTGCCATGAGTGATACCTTGGGGCACTGTGTGACATGAACCCACGTCTAAGTTAATTAGAAAGGTCATCCTGGATATCATGCAGGAGAAGCTTCATGCGATTATATGTGTCAGTAGCCCTCATGTGAAAAATCTGCCAGTATCAACCTCTTTCAGCGCTGCACTGCTAGTCCCAAGCCCACAAGAGAGTTACCTTGGGTCGGCTGGTGGCATAAAACTTTTTCCAAAACATTGCAATGAATTCCTCACACATTGTTTCAAGCTGTTAGCGTGTTCCGATTTGGCCCCTTAGAGAATGGAATGGCAGAACTGGTCATGTAGTTGACCCCAACTAGTTGAACAAAGTCTTATATGATGATGTTGATAACAATGGATCCTCATATTAAAGCATCTTCTCTCGTGTTCTAGGGCTTATGTTGTTTCAAGCTGAGGGAACATATTATTTAAAATAAGTAGCCTAGGGCTTATGTTGGATTCGTTTCACTTCCATGTAACAAATGATTATGTTGAGCCTCCATTTTCTTAGAACTCTATTATTTAAAGCTGTGTACATTTTTCTTTGCTTTGCACAGTTGGCATTGGCTGGTTTGCGTAAGTCGAATGAAGTACATCGAGTTCTCGATTTTGAGAGGTTCTAAACTTTTCCATAAAGTATCCTTCAAATAAGTATTAATATTTTCTTGTGATTGAACTATATTTTTTGTTCTAACTTCTAACTAATGATTCAATATTCTCCAAATTGCTTAAATTTTTGCAGATACTTGGAGAGCATCTTGTCTCGTCAAAATTACGCCCACACCGGTTCAGAGTTTATTGAAGCTCTGAATGCGATAGATTCTTGGGTACTACTTTATCATATTTCATTATTATCTCATAATTTAAATTGATGCGACTGTAGAACTTGATCCATGGGATTTGATACTTGTGTACCAGCTATCATTGGTCTTGATTTTAGTAAGTAAGATAGTGAAAAGAGGGCCTCAGACATGTTTTAAGTTCTACAAATGATAAATTTGGATTGTGTAAATCAGAATATGGATTCAATGCATTGATCCAGGTTCTTTGTTAGCATCAATTGCGCTCTTCTTTATATGGATCAAGGAGTAGGAGAATATGATTCTCTTTTCTGAATCTGTAACTACTTTTGGTGAACTAGTCTCTTTTCTACTACAAGGCTACAAGCTTATTACCACAGAACCCTGCAAGCCCTTAATTACTTCATATTTTTAACTTTGTCTCTTACAGATTAAAAGAAAATGGTCTCTCATCGCAATTTGTTTGACTTCATTCCACTGATATGGGGCTGATATCCTATTGTTCATCTTGTTTCAGTTGTTAATACTGTTTTCTTTCAATATTGCATTTGGATGTGTCTAATTAATCAGCCATCTGCATGTTTCTGTATGAAATCATATTATGACCATGGTTTCAAGATTCTTCTTGAGTCGAAAATTGTTTCCTATTAGTTGGGTTGACTTAGTTTTGGCCAGCGCTGATATGACTGTGCAAAGCAACAAAGGTATCATGACAAGCTGTGTTGACTTGGCTGAGTTTCTTACTCATTAGCCAAGTTAATTATATGTTTCCATAGCAGCTGAGTAGCACACGGGTATTGTAACAACGCTGCAGTGACTTGTCTGTCTTTGCATGTCAGTCTACCTGACAATATGTAACTGTAACAGCCAAGTTATCTGTGCCACTCAGCTTTTATGCATTCACAGTTTGAAAAAGGAAAAAAAAAACTGACTTGATTTATGACTCGGTTGAGTCTATTTGACTTGGTGCTACAAGGCTGTTAAAAAAGGATTAAAATCTGACTTGATGTATGACTTTGTTGAGTCTATTGGACTTGGTGCTACATGTCAGTTTCAGTTCTGCATGAGCCACACAGCAATTCCTTTTCCATATCTGGAACCCTATTCCTGATACTTGTACCTGTATCCTGAGGTTATGGCATTAAGAGGATTCCCATACCAACCATCCTTTTTATACTTTATATCCATATTCATGCCCCGATAACATTAGTTTTGGGGCTCCTAGAATCATTTTCACTGCTACGTACATTTCTAGCTCCTGAAGTGTAGGTCAATGTGTGTAGTCAATTACATAATGTTTACCATAACATCTATCATTGTTCAGGGATTAACAGAAAACATAGTTCACTTCCAGACTTAGATAGTAATACTAACTTCTTGTGATTGGCCACCTCTTGTTGTACAGGTGAGGAAACTCAAGATTCCTACAGCCAAGGATATGAGGCACATCGATCGGAAACTTAAGTTTTGTTTGGATCCAACTTCACAGGATGAGTACTTTCTAGTCACTTGTCATATGACCCATATTGTTCTAATATCCTTCTATCTTCCTCTTTGATAACGCGAATAAATTTTCTGTTCTTGTAGCTTTTTCTCTTGTTATAGAGCATGGTGGTTATTGTTTGTTTGACAGGAATAAGAAACGGGAGAAGAGATCAAAGCACAAGTCCAAAAAAAATTCAAGTGAAATGCATGGGGTGCCTTCATCTGTGACATCGTAAGTTCTGCCCATCTTGTATTTACTGTGCTTCAGGAGGTCTCACCTTGTTTTGGACCATTTGTCTTATGATTTATCTAATTGGGGTTTGCCCTTTCAGGTGAAATATTTTGGTTTCTTAATTTTGCTACAGAGCAGCTGCTTCTTTGTGTGCGAAATTTGCATGCTAGGAACAGCCTGAAAATTTGTGCAGAGATATATCTGAAGAAAATCCGTCTGTTTATTTAGAGGACTTCATCAAGCCCATGTTATTGCTCATGTATTAAAATATGGTCGTTGCACTCGTATTCCAGGAAATGTACCATACACATTTTGAGACGTCCTCTCAATTGGCTCAAATCAGATTTTAGACCACTGATTGGATGGAATATAGTCCCAAAAATCTTGATAAGACTATTCTAACCAGGACCATTCACCCATATTTTACTACCTGGAGATTTGTGAATGAAGTGTACCTTGATACTTGTTATTGTTGTGAACTTGTGATAGAATTGGAAAGTGTACTTGGATTTATGGGAGGAGTTTGAGATTATTTCGTCAAGCATTTCGTTTTTCTTAATAACTTCTCTGCTACGAGAATCCAGGGGAATGCACCTGCAAAGTTTGGAATGCGTCACCCAAGGGCGGGCGTCACACAATGCTGTATGTGTCACATGTCACAATCAGAGACCGCTGACCATAACTTGACAGGTGGCACTCTCCCCACAGCTTGGGTGATGATGAGGGTCTTCCTCTTACCATTAAGGGAAAAATGGCCGTGACAGGTGGCACTCTTCCCCACGGCTTGGGTGATGATGAGGGTCTTCCTCTTACCATTGAGGGAGATTTTGCTAGAGCAGATGTAGATATTGCTGTCTTAGCCGAAGGCTGGTAGTTATGAGTTGCGTTTGGGTAAGTTTAAAATTGCAATAAGCCACCTTTTAAGTACTTATTGCAAAAACCATGCGTTTGTAAAGCTGAAAAAACATTTTTTAAAACCCAATAAACTCCCAAATTGCCATATTGAACGATTTCTGCTATTTGCTTTTGTGAGAAGCCGTTCTTAAAAAAAATTCTTTACATTATCCTTTAAAAAAATTTATAATATTAGAAAATCCTTTTGAAGCTCCACAAATGTTTTTTAAGTGTATTTAGCCATTTTTAAAGAATAAAATAGGTGCTTGCTGCTAATTTTTTTTTTTTTTACCAGTCATAAAAGGGCTTTTCTATAAAAGAAGCACTTTTCTTATACGTTACCAAACGACCAAAACAGCTTAACTCAAACACTTTATATAAGCGCTATTGGGTGAGCACTTATGATAAACTTTGAGCTTACACAAACACAGCGATGGAAATGAAGCTTTAGAGTTCATTAATCCATTTGTTGACCCGTGCGAGTCAGCAAAGTTCTACTCATGATTATCAACCACTTAATGAGTAGAACTTTGCTGACGGACGAGCCACTTGGCACACTCGACACTGACCGTATGGATGTTAAGGCACATCCCTAGGACTCTAGGTGGACATGTATACCAAAGTCATCCTGATTAGTGATTTTAAGCCTTTGGATCTTTGTACCTCAAATAATGGTCAATAATGCTCAAATTTCCCACGGTTAAAATCAACCCATGAAAACAATTCCAATCCAACGCCTAGAAATCACTAATAGGGCTGATTTTTGGTTTGTAGGTCCACCTAATGATTGGCCAAACATCCGTATCATCAAAGTTTTATTCAGAAAGGAAAAAGATGTAACAAGGTATGCCTGAAACTGTTCATTTGCGGTGACCGCTTGGATGTTTATCTCACCCCTTGATGGATATACATACCAAAAATCACCTTGATTGGCAATCTATAACCATTAGATTTTAACACTTTTTAGCACCATTTAAGGCGTTCTTATAGCCGTTGAATACAATCATCTTTTGAGTACAAAAACGAACGGCTAAAAATCATTAAACAAGCCGATTTTTTGTATGAATATCTATTAAAGGGTGGGCTAAACATCCATGCGGTCAGTGGGCCCAGATGGCAGTGGTGACTACCAAAAATGCCGTTTCCGCAAATGAAAAGATCTCAGGTATACCTTGTTACATCACGACATCACGACCCATGAGGCTAATAGTCTGTAGGTCTACCGTCTACCGTCTACCTAGAGTTGGGCTAAACTGAGACGGTCAGAAATCTCTAAAGATATGCCACGTCGCTTATATTGGGGTCCGTCAGCAAAGTTCTATGGTTTGTGTAATATAGAACCGGTCTTATCGTAAGTATGATGTTATCTCAGTTTTTTCTCGAAAGAGAAAACCGCGCAATTTTGAACTTCGAAGTTCGAACTTTCGCTCCTTTCTCTCCATCGCTGAAATTCAGTTTTATATTGAGAGAGACAGAGAGAGAGAGAGAGAAGCGCAGGGCATGAAGAGGAAAACCCTAGTGAGGAGCAGGAGGAGAGAGAAGGGAAAAATGAAGGGTACGCTTGCAAGGCATCTGACGGTTCAGGTAGGCCAGGTCTCTTTGTTTCCCCTCCAACAGTCCTCTTCTTCCTCCTCCAACCCTTCTCGCTTCCAGAAGCTTCTAGAAGTCGAACAAGAAGATCATCGTCTCTCTTCTCTCTCCCTTGACGGCGATAATGTCGATGAAAAAGATTTCATCCTCAGCCAGGACTTCTTCTGGTACGTCTCTCTTCTTGTTCTTCTCCGATTTCCTTTATTCGATTAGGGTTTTAGCGTTTTATGCCATTTATTCAGCTTCGGTGAAGGATGGGTTTCTGATTCTTATTTAAGAATCAAGAAAAGGAAGTGCTTGTCAGTGTTCATTGAAGCTTTTCTCAGCTTGTTGAATTTGTCGAAGTCGTTCACTTTTTGTGCAAAAATGTTTTTTTTCTTCTTTCTTTTGTTGAAACTTTTCTTGACGATACAAAATGTATTTTTTCTTCTTTCTTTTGTCGAATTTGTTCAATTTTTGTGCAAAAAATGTTTTTTCTTCTTTCTTTTGTTGAATTTGTCGAAGCTGTTCAAATTTTGTGCAAAAAGTGTCAATGCGGTTTATCAGATGGTCACGATCATCATGTCATCCAATGTGGCTAATCCAAGAGGTAGTGGCCCCATCAACATGTTGCCATCAATAGGTTGGACGGTGCCGAGAATTATAAAGAGTCCCGACATTGCTTAGGTCATCCCAAGTTGTTAGACAGAACGTTTGATAATAGGAATTGTGGTCACTTATTTATTTATTTTTTTGTATTTTTTGATGAAGCACCCCAGATTATATTACCCCAGATGGGCAACAAATCTCCAACACTTTGGATTGCAACAAGGTAAACTTAAGCGTAAATTAGAGATTACACTTGGTGTCTTTTGCTCTAAAATTGCAAATATTCATTTTTGTCTTTTGTTTGATCTCTCAGGAAAATATCCCCTGCCCCAAATCGCCAGAAAAGTTAAACACTGTTAGAAGCAAAAGACAAAGACAGGGTGGGAATAGGATTGCTTCTTATACAAACTCGAGTTTTTATTTTTGCGTCCTCTATTACTTGAATGTTTCACTGATGGTAGGCCGATTGGATGGACATACCCATATATGTTTTTTGTACAATCCCATGCAAAACAGATAATTTGATTATAAGTTTGGATACCCACCATCCTGAGTGGAAAGTTCTGTTGGGGGAGGGGTGTCAATGAGAGATTTTTTAATGGTCAGAAATTGCAGATGCTTATACTCCCAAAATGGGCAAATATAAAGAAGACAAAAAAGGTTAATAAATTTAGTTAACACAATTTCGTACAAGTTTAATTTTGGGAGTGTGAGCATAGATTTTCGCCGCAATTCCTGAGCATCAAATATTTTTTTAAACTAACAATGTGAAGCGTGAGCAGGAACTGGGTTGGAAATGTCTCTGTGAAATGTTGTGTGAAAGAGTATCTAGTTTTACAGAGCTGAACTACATGTTGCGCCTGAGGTGCACTGTGCACTCAAGACCGAGTAATTCTGCACTGCGCATCTGACATCTTGGGAACACTTCACACACCTCAGATGTGCAACATGGATTCCCTTGGCACAAGGTGCTTAGTAGGCCTCAGGGTTGTGCTATAATAGCTTTTTTAAGATTCTTATCCTGTCATTGCATTCATGGAACATAGGATATCTAGATTTGAAACTTCACAAAATTTGAAATCTTACACAATAGATTGACTCATGGGTGGCCTCCATGGTAAAGGGAGCTGGTGTTTTAGAAAAATGGGGAGATCAGGAAGCAGGGGTGACACCTTGAGCATTAGATTTCAGCAACCAATAACCCTATACTCTATGGAACTTTTTGAGTGACAAGAGGCCTGCCTAAGACGGATAAAAATGAAGGAGCTATGATCACACTATCTGTTTAACACTGAGAATTTGATAACTCTTACAAGGTCAAGAAGTTGTGGATGCCTCTTGAATCGAGCTGTCCTAATAAGGGTATGGAGGTAAGGAGGTTACAATTTTGTGTTTTCTTGTCAAGACTAAAAGTTGCTTACATAGTCTCCCATACTGTTAGCAAATTATGGGTTACAACTAGTATTTTCTCAAAATTTACTTGATAATGAGAAGAAAAGGAAATACAGTGCTGAAATTAATAAGCTGATAGGTGTCCCTGACTAGTTTGGCAGGTGTGTTACGTTTTCTTGAAAATTGAAATTATCATTATTCCCATTGCTTTTATGTTTTTTTGTTCCTCTTACCACTCCTGTTCTTAATAGTAGTTATAAGAAATTGTTGTTCTTTAATCCTTTTAAACTTTTTAGGCCTTTTTATGTTTATCTTATATCTCATAAGTTTTGGATTTTTGTCAGCTAATCTTTTCCCCTTTTTCAATGTTTGCTATTTGTTTGATGCTTTAACCAATCTGTTGACATTTAAATGGCCATCCTTTTCTCAGAGGGTTTCTCAATCAATTCCCTCAATTCCAACTTGTCCTGCCATCAACAAGTAATGGAACTTGCTTCAGATACATTTGATTCAGATGAACTGAAGACAGAAAAACCATCTGTAAATGGATCAGAAAAGAAACAGAATTATGTTTCACAATCTGCGGTGGCTTTGCGTTGTCGAGTTATGCCCCCCCCTTGCATCAGGAACCCGTATCTAAAGCAAATTGCAGAAATGGATATAGATCCCTTTGGCAACCGAAAATCAAAATCTACAGGTACAAATTTGGTTCATTCTTTTCTTTATGAACTTGAAAAAGGATAATTATAAAATGTCTCATTGGATTTTTGGTCTGAAGATGAGTGCTTCTAACATCTTATAAAATGCTAAAATTCTCTAGTTATCTTTGTGTATTGGCAGAAATACATTTCTTTATTACCAGGCCCTCAATCTATGCATGCCAAAAGTAGCAAGTATTTCTGAATGCATGGAAACTAGTTAAACATTTAAAATGTGGTTCTTTTTAGTAATGTGGAGAGTGATCAAACTCGCAACCGACGTAGAGCGCCGTCCAAGTGACCTAGTTAAACCTTTAAAATGCAGTTATCTTTTACGAGTTCCCAATTACAAAGCCATCTTTGGAACAAGGACATCGTCTTCTGAAGTTTGACCATGTCCAACACCCTTGTTGTACAGTTGTACTCACAAATCAGAAACATGCCAACACTTATTTAGACAATTCTCTCTCTCTCTCACACGTGTGCGGGCACACACACATATTGTCTTCTACTATTATTTTTCCAGTTATATCATTTTCATGCATATCAGCTTATCTGAGTACATTCTTACTATATTTATTATACTATGCTTGTATGTAATAATTTATTTTCACACACACACACACACTCACACACACATGGACTATGGATGTGTCAGTCTATTGGGTTTGTTTAGGTAAGTGTGTTTGACACTTTTTTCTTTTGATCGCTGACCGGAAAAAAAATTTATTGAAAAGATGGAGAATGGATGCATGAGAGAAGAAAATACAAGGAAAGGAAAAACAAAAACCACAGAGAAAACAATATATTTCAAAACATCATCAATATCATTCTTCCTTTTTTCAAAATAATCAAAATATGAAAATAGTGTTATGAGGTGGTGTACTTGAAAACACAGTAGTGAAGGGATAAGGATCCCTGGTGCTAGAGGTGCAAGGAGAGGCGTGTTCCTGATTGAAGCGATAAAATATAATAATAAATATAAAAACATAAAGGTATAAGAAAATGTTGAAAAATGAATTCTAAACATTTACTCGCAATTTCTTTAAGTATGCAAGTCAAGCAAGCAAACTACATTGCAAAATGCAATTGTAAATAAAAATGGTTTAAATATGAATAACAATATTATAAAAAACAACAATTAAGCAACCATAAAGTTAATAAGGTATAAAAACACAATTAAGTTGTTGGTCTCATAATTCGTCAATAGATCCTTGATACACTTGAGGCGAAGCTTATTGGTCTTGTAATTCGTCAATAGATCCTTGATTCACACATTGTATGCTCTAATGGATTCGGCTTGTTGGAAGCTTTAGAGATACCCCCACCTGAAATGTCCATGTCTCATGCACCTACCGGGTTGTCCCATGCACATTGCCCGGTACGCTCTAGTCATTCCTATGCATCCCATGCACTAGCCTGGCAAGACCGATCATTCCTCAGCACTCCCGTCCATTCTCAAGGACTTTCGTGCTTCATTAGAGTAGCTCATGGCTATGATCCAGTCCACCCGAATTTGCTGTGGCAGCTCGCCTAGGTATAAGGTGTGCGCCTCACTAATGTAGTCTTGCCTTGGTTCATCTCAGGTGCTATGGGTGTGCCTCGCTGCGCCTTAACTGCACTGCTTGAAAATTATATCTTAGTTGGCTAGTCTCCAATACCTTTTCATCTTTTCTTAAATGTTTCACTATATGATTCTGTGAACTGCAGGTTATTTCTCCTCAGTTGTTGGTGGAGATGGTCTTTCGCGTTACCGAACAGATTTCCATGAGATCGAGGTAGTGTCCAAATTCATAGACTTTTCTGGCTTCGCTGAGCCATTAATCATAATTTTCCTTCTATTGTGTAGTGTTTCATGGGAGCAGCCCTATTTGTGATTTAACCTGTTTCCCTCTCCAGCAAATTGGCTACGGGAACTTCAGCCGTGTTTTCAAAGTTTTTAAGAGGATTGATGGTTGCATGTATGCAGTGAAACATAGCATAAGGCAGTTGCATCAAGACACAGAAAGGTAGCCTTTTGTTTTTCTCAATGTCTGGAACTCATTGCTAGAGCAAGTTGCTTATACCATAAGGTTTGCAGGAGACGAGCATTGATGGAAGTTCAAGCTCTAGCAGCTTTAGGTATGTCGATGAATCTTTCTTTGAATTCCCTTCCTCCATATTCTTGACATTGAAAAATCACTCTTGATTAGGATCTCATGAAAACGTTGTTGGGTACTACACTTCTTGGTTTGAAAACGAGCAACTCTACATCCAGATGGAGCTCTGCGATTGCAGCCTATCCATCAAGAAGTCTTCTCAATTATTGACAGAGGGAGACGTGTTGGAAGCTATGCATCAGGTTCTTAAGTCTTCATCCTAACTCTGTCCTTCAATTGGGTTTCGTGCTTTCAATTGTAAAAAGTTTTATAAGCATTATCAATGACTGTCAGTTAGCATAGTTAATTAATTGTAGGCACTAATGTGGTTCTAGTTATCAATGGTTTTGATTTAGTAATACTCCAAAGAAAGAAGAAAGGTAAAAATGAGCTTTTCTATCATTGAAGAGGCGTGGATATTTAATCTGTGTTAAACTAATTTCTTGAACAGAGAATTTTGAGGCAGAATAATCACATAAACTGCACTTTATACGAGTCAATGAGAATGTTTCTGAAAATGGCCACGGAATGATAAGCACTTAAACTGCACATTGCATAAATAAGAATGCTTCTGGAAAAAGGCAATGATTGTCCATGGAAGGTCATAGCTTTGTTGAAGTGTTTGAAATATGGTTTCAATTGTCAGTATATGCCCAGGCTAATGAAACTAGTATTAGCTCCTTACATATAAAATGTTTATGTGATTTGTCCATTTTGTAAAATATTGGGTCAATTGCCTTTTTCTAATTTACCATTTTTATTTCAGTATGTTTTTGACTAGACAAATTTCTAATCTCTTCACTAAATATCATTTATGAATATTGTGACCAAGATTTGTTCAGATTGCCAAGGCATTGCAGTTCATACATGAACGAGGAATCGCACACTTAGATGTAAAGCCCGATAATATTTATGTAAAAGATGGTGTTTATAAGCTTGGTGATTTTGGTTGTGCAACGCTCATCGATAGAAGCATACCCATCGAAGAAGGTGATGCACGCTACATGCCTCAGGAGATTCTGAATGACAAGTATGAACATCTTGACAAGGTTGATATCTTCTCCCTGGGAGCTGCCATGTATGAGCTTGTCAAAGGGTCACCATTGCCGGAGTCCGGACCTCAGTTTTTGAATCTCAGAGAGGGGAAGATCCCACTCCTTCCTGGACATTCTATGCAATTCCAGAACTTACTCAAGGTATACGACCAATGTTTCTAACTTTTGACATGACTTGTGTTAGCGTTTGGAGTTTGGGCAGAAAGTTTTACTTTTTTCGTCAAGCAAGCCTGCCTGCCTGCCTGCCTTTTTTCTTCCATAATCTCAAAATAATAAGCTTTTGAATTCTACCCAAATCTTACTAGTTTGAAATACGAAGTTCTGCAATTGAGAGGAGCTACATTAGAACTCATATTTGCGATCCATCATTCACAATAACCTTGTAATATTTTGCTGTTTTGAACATAATAATACATTCAGTAAAGAATGTTGAGAAATATGAAGGATACCATGGCAAGACAACCCACCAAAAAAAAATTAAAACCATCAGTGTGCGAGCACTTTTGAGATGCCTATCTCTTGTGTATCTACCTTCATTTCTTCTTCGTTTGTTTATGTTTTTTAATCAATACTGATGTTTTTAATGTTTCCATAATCCTATCAGGTGATGGTGGATCCAGACCCAGTTCGACGACCTTCTGCTAAGGAGCTAGTAGAAAATCCCATCTTCGACAGGGCCCGTAGAACTGCAAGAAACATGTAATACTTTTGGAAATTATATTTTGACGGGGGTCAAAATCTGCAATGGAGAAATTTGTACATGCAGACAGTTCTGGCCAGTCAACCAGCAGAGAGACAATCATTAGTGGCCATTTTTGAAGTTTCCCATGTTCTGCAACAGCAGTTATATCTCTGATGTTTGCACCAATTTTGCCTCAGGTGCAAATTTGTATAAAAGGAAAAAAAAATTGGAGAAATGTTGTACTATTTTGTGAAGGTAATATTGCATAGTTCATGCTAAATTCCCTCGATGTTAGTACTGTTGAGGGTGCTTGTCTAACTCCTTATCAGCTTCAACTTCATTGCTTCGTTATTACTCCTTTATCTGAGAAAATGGGAAGAAACTTAATCTACTCTTTAAGACTTAGGGCCTGTTTGTATTGCCATTTTGGGCCTGAAAATGTCTTTTTTTGTTCACTAAAAAGATTTTGTTTTCAAAATAATTGATTGTTTAAGATCTAGGGCCTGTTTGGATCGCGATTATGGGCGTGGAAATTTTTTTTTTTTTTCACAGAAAGACTTTCAAAATAACAGATTGTTTAGATGACCATTTTAAAAAAAATATTTGTTCCATAAAATATATATTTAAAAAAAGAAGCATTTTTTGAAATTGGCACACCGAACGGGCCCTTAATATTAGCAATCCGTCAGTTGCAACGTGCCTCATTGAAGCATTGGAGAGTAGGGGTGTCAATTTTACCCGTTTAACCGGAACCGAATCGGAACTGAAACTGAAAACACCAGTTCTGGTTCCACATTTTTGGGAACGGATTAAAAAGGAACCGAAACTGGAACTAAACCGAAAATATTGGTTCCGGTTCCGGGTACTCTAATATAGAACTGAAACCGATAAGAACCGGAACCGAACCGATAAGAACCGGTACCAACGTATAAATATAGTGTAAAAATTCTTATATTTTCAAGATTTGGCCCATTATACCCGAAACTGACAGAAATACATAATCGGTTCCGGTTCCGGATCCATCACTTTGAGAACCGGAACCGTTAAGGAACTGAACCGATAAGAACCGGAACCGTTAAGGAACTGAACCGATAAGAACCGGAACCGATTGTTCCGGTTCTGGTCACGTTAGGAACCGACCCATTGACACCCCTATTGGAGAGTCCCTTTCTCAGAAGACTCCTCACATGCCTATGTCGTCCGGGAAATTCATCATTCCATAGATGGGCCATAGCCTGTTTATTTGCAGCCAACTTGTTCTTCCATCCATGAAAAGGCTAGGCCCTGAAAACTGATCTTTCCAAACAGCCCTTAGGTCGTGATTGGGAGATATTTGTACCATCCTGAGCCCAAGCTCAATCTCCCAAGTCCCAACTATTAATCCTAGTTTTTAACTAGATTAGATTAGGGGTGTAAATTTGGGCCGTGGCCCAAATCCTGGATCGAAGCCCGACTTGAGGCCCAAATAAAGCCCAAACTTTCAGGCCCGACTGGGTCAAATATGTCTCAATTTCCTCTTTTTCGACAATTTTTTTAGCAAAAAACTTTTTTTTATATAAAATACGCTGGACCCAAAAAATAGACCTGGCCCGAAGCTCGGACCAAAGTCTGGCCTGAAGCCGGCTATAGGTCGGGCTTCGACTGGGACTTGGGCCCCCCTTCATACTTTGGCCCACCCTGAAGATAAATTTGGACAGCCTGACCCGACCCGAGGTCCGAAGAAAGACTGGATTTTTGGGCCCAGGGCAGCCGATTTACATCTCTAAGAATAGATGGTTAAGATCCTTTAATCCATATTACTCTTATTCGATCAATGCAGTATCCAAGAGTAGGCCCAATGAACCAGGACTTTTAACGATCGTCCCCTACTTTTCTAGCCATGTAATTCCAAGGCAATGCGACATATATACCTATAATTAATACAAATCTAAGGGATTCGTGGGGATTGTATATCAATAACATCCAACGGTGGAGACAAAGGGAAGACATTGACAGGTACACTTGTCGCATATCAGCATATTCGGATAAACAAGGTGGATGTTTGTCATTGGCGAACCAAACTTGAAAGCAACTTTTAGCTACTCTTGTTTTTTGGTGTCAAAAATTTTGGAAAAAGAAAAGGAGTATATGTTAACAATACATTGTAATTATACCCAAGATATCCTTTTTTTTAATAAATTAATGTGGAATTATTGTAATATCCACATCACGTTTTTATAATGTGGCTGTCGACGTGTCAATTTTATTGGTCTTTACGTCCTTATTTATCCAAAATAAAAAACAAAGGCTTTTAACACTTAGGTCAAACCCTAATGTGAAGGGGATTCAATCAGATCAAAAACAAAGTAGATTTGTTCCCATATGCATATTTAATCAAGATTGCCTTGCTTGGTCTAAAATAGTTAATTATTTGATCTAGCTATCTTGGGATTGGAATGGTGGTCATTTTTTAGCCCAATTGGGCATGCGGTAGGACCGTCAACGGATATTATTCGAATCAAATATATATAACTTATTTTTTCTTTTAAAGATATGAGTAACTTGGTCAAAGCAGGTTTGAACCTAGGTCTATTGTATCACCACCCACTAACTTTACCGAGTAAGCTAGTAAGTTCAGTTTGCGCATATATTTGAATTCAAAAATATTTCTAATATCCGTTTCGATTCGAAATCTGATTGATATTCTAAATCAATATTCGAATTCGAATCCAATTAACTTATCAGATATCTAATAAGTAAATAAGATATATAAACAAGGATCGGGCTCGTGGGACTTCTCTGTTTGCACTCGTTCTCGTGCTCTCAGCCATATATTTAAGAATCCAAGTCCAACAACCACCGTTGGATTCTCGAAATCCACGGCCGAGAGCACGAGTGCAAAAACTCGAGTCCCCTGATCCTGACCCTAATTATATATATATATTGGATTGGATAATATCGAAGCAGATATATCAATATCCATATCTCATAAGTGTTCGAATATAAAAAATTATCTAAATCTGACTCCGATATCCAATTTTTTTAGGTTCGAATTTTCGACTATCCATTAACACTCCTAGCAAGTGGGTCTACTTAAATTCGATTACAGCATTCCCTTGAAAATAAAGATATATGTGACGGACGAGGAGAGGTGTCAGTGTTATGTGTAAAGGTTGTGAGTTAGATTTTGATTTATTTATAATATTTTTTGAAATTACACAAGATTAAATTCCCCATTTCTAGCCAAGTTTATTCCATACTTAGAGGGGATTTTAAGGATAAAAGAGGCAAAGTGTTTTTATTTTTATTTTTGATAAGTCCAAATATATATTAAAGGAGATCGAGGTGCTCTCGAAAAGCGTACAAAGAGGGAAAGAACTAAAAGAAGAACAAAACAAAACCACACCCACTAAGAAGCAAAAGCATGGCTTTAAGTCGGACCCATTATAATAATAGGGTATTAGGGTTTAGAGTGAGGCACGGAAGAAGGGCCTTCGCCATTTAAATAGTAGAATAGATATTGATGTTTTTACAGTCTCATTATACAAATGCTTATTAGTCTATCCCACATCAATGGAAACATAAGGAAATTAAAGGCTGGGGAAACGTTTGGGAAATATCGAGCAAAGTCGCACGAAGACCCATTGATTGGTGGTGGTTCCCATGGTTTTAAAAATGGCTGTTTAAATGGTTTTAACAGCCGTTTAAACGGTAACGCCCCAAGCCCGTTTCCGTTAAAACCGTTTAAACACGTTTTAACGGTTTTGAAAAAAATGGCCGTTAAATCCGTTTAATTCTGTTAAAATCCGTTTAATTTTCGTTAAATTCTATTTTCTTTTTAATTTTCAAATTTCAAAATTTGAATTTCAGCACCAGTTTTTCAGTTTTTTTCCGTTAAAATCGTTAAAACCGTTAAAATCTATTTAATTCCATTTTTGCCCCTGACCGTTTCGATCCGTTTTAACTGCTGTTTAAACGGTAATGCCCCCACTCCGTTTAACCGTTAAAACGGCCTCCTTTAAACCTTGGTGGTTCCCACTCTCACTCTTTCAATATGTGAAACACATTGAGCGATTCACATAGTTAGCCAATCGTGAAGCGGCAAGACTTCTCCCATCGAAATATGAGTTTAAAATGATATGGGTTCAAAAAAGCAGTCAAAAAAGAGGTCCAAAAGACGAGAACGTCAAAAGATCGACATGTGTGAACTTCCGTTTTAATATTTTTTTAGTCCAAAACTATGCGCTCAAAAAAACATATACATATATGTACATACACCCATCGAAGTATGAGTTTAAAATGATATAGGTCCAAGAAAACTGAGTAAAAAAAGCGGCCAAAAGACGAGATCAAAAGATCAATAAGTGAAGACTTTGAGTTTAATATTATTCATATTAGTTATTCATCCAGGTCTCCAAATGCGTAGGAATCTTTTAATCTTTTCTAAACATATTTTTACATACACAAAATAAGTGACTTATATTATAATTAAAAAATATTCTTTAATTTTAAAAAACAAGAAAAAGTTTTATTCATAATTTTTTTAAAATTTTAAAATTATGGGTTATTTCAGATTATTGAATATTTCGTGTCTTTTTTTTTTCACGACGTTTTAAAAACATCATATTTTGAAATAATTTTTTTCTTCTTAAAAAAATGAGACATTTTCCTCAAAAAGTCGAGTTTTAAATGGAGATTTGCTAACTATGATTTGATTAGTTGCAAAACTGCTTAATTCACATTTTATCGTGTTTCTTTTTAACTAGTGATTTTTGCCTGTGCTAAAGCACAGGCCATCTAAAATGTTAAGATAAAATTTAGTAAAATATATTGGGTTAGTAATAATAGTTATTGTTTTAAATATTTTTGAGTGAAGTAAAGTAAAAGGTTTTTTATAAAACAAAAAATACGATCATCTGATTAAAGGGAAAAAATACAAACAAAATCAACACAAACCACCCAAATTAAGATCAAAATAGATTATCTGAAAAATATTAAAAAAATATAAATAATAAAAATTAGGAAAAACAACTAATTGTAAATCCACCAAAGTGTGAGCCACACATCCATGGAGTCGGTGGATAGTAAAAAAAATTGTGTGGACACCTTTTCTATATGGAGCGCATAAAAATATGCCACTTGGCATAGTCTTTAGGTCAAACTGACTCATGAATGAATGATCGACCACTCGATGGACCTACTAACCATAAATCAGCCTGATTGGTGATCTGTAGCCATTGAATCTGAGTACCCAAAGGGTAGAAATCATCTAATGAAAAAGGTTCAAATCAAAATGGTTATAGATCACAAATCGGGTTGTTTGTTCATGTTTACGTTTTTCAAGTGTCCACCTAAACAATTCAGTCATACTGCAAAGGGTGTTCACGTGGCATTTTATGAGGGGTGAGTTCAAAACCCCGTGGACAGAATATTTTTTCTATAAGTTAATAAATTAATATTTTAAATTTATGGTCTTGGTAGCTATGTGGTCAGCCAGTGGTGCAGCATTGGAGTTAAGAGTGTGTTTAGAATGATACAGCTTGATTTCCAAGAGAGTGTATGTGATAAATCGAAGATCGGTTAAGAGATAGTGAAACAACAACTCGAAATTCCCATGCAAAACTGATGAATAATATATTTCTTAATCACATCAATCAATCATAAATACCAATTAAATAAATAATTGGTTATAAAAAATACACTCTGTAAACATTTATTTTTCAGGTTTACCAAATTAAAAATAGGGTCAGGATCAACGTCCACAGATTTTTACACAAAATTTTATACCAATTTTGGCCTACCCATGTGGAAGATAAATCAATGGCTGTTTTTTTTTTTTTTTTTGGTGAGGATAATTTCCTTGTCATATGGATCACCCCTACAAAAAATCAGCTCATTTTGAAATTTCTAACACCATCAAATGTGGGTTTGAAGTTAACGATAAAAAATAGACGGTCCATAATTTTTCAACTTGTAAATCAGGCTGCAAATATCACAATGATTTGAATTTTTGTGAGGGTGATCTTCTCACCATAGAGACCATCCCTAGCAAAAATCATCCCATTCCAAAATTTCTAATTTATATATTGGCCCCCGCCAATTTATTAGTATGAAAATTTTTGTAAAAATTTGTGTCCCTTGATCCCGACCATTAAAAAAATCTCTAATTCGCACAATACCCATCAAAGATTACCTTGTTGATTTCTAAAAGTTATTTCCCTCTCTCTCTCTCTCTCTTTTTCTACAGTTGTTAATCGTCTATAATCCCGAGGTGAACTTTGGTTTATGTGTGATGGTCTATACTCTAGAGATCTAGAGAGATATGTTGGGTAATGGAAAGATTGTAAAATTTAGGAAGTTAGAAGCAAAAAATGAGAGAGTCAATTTTTAAAGAGTTAAAATAGATTTAGGAATGTAAAAAAGGTTGGAGATCTTAGGATAGGCTCAAGTTGGAAAGAAAGCATTTAAGTTTAACGACCAAAATACTGTAATAAGAGATCGTGTGGTTATAATCGTCAGATCACATTTGATTTTGTAATCATCATAGTTTAGGCATCTAACCTTAATGTAGATGTAAAACCAAGTTACACAATAAAATGCCTCTTTCAACGTTGTACATATATATTTCTGAATTTTCTAAATCTTATCCCACACCTACAATAAAAACACCAACCCTACAACCCTACATTTGATACATATGACATGTATCACACGTGATACATATTCACCAAATTTTCACCACCCATGTCGATCAATAGGCATGATGCTGTTGGTTTAGAGTGTTGATATAATGAACGTGGAGGTCTTATTGAGAGAGGTTCCTCGACATGCTTTCTAGCTCGAGTATGAACCTGTCCATGTCGGGCCCTAGAAAGCAAATCAGGATCACAATCCCATCCTCACATTTGCTACTCCTGAGCGGTATATAGAAGCATGTCAACCTAGGAATGACCCCTACATTTCTTTAATATCCATGTATACCAATTCATCTTGTCAAAATGAAAAAATAAAAAATAAAAAATCTAGAAACAAATTATGGTCTCACTTACCTTGGGAATCCTTAGTTCATTTCTTTCTTTAATTAATATATTCCCCTCTTTCTTTATTCAATACCTTTGCCGTTACCCTCTCTATCAGATTTTTAAATTGCAGCACTTCACAAACAAAACACAACAGATCAGAATACACCCATAAAACATGGTACCAGTAACAATAAGACTAAGTAACAATAAAAAAATATGATATTATATAAGAACTGAATTAATGGTGTAGGACCAACATATCTGAAGAGATGAAAAGAGAACTAACAAACGAAGGCCTCCAGATCTATTAAGATTCAAAAATGATAGATGGGAGAGGGAGAGGTAAATACGTTTTGGGTGAGGAGGTTTTTTTATTACTCCAATATAATTGTGAGATTTTATGAGGAAGTAAATAGGAGATGGAGAAACAATTTATGAGAAGAAAGGAGGGAGAGAGTTGCAGGAAACGAAGGGTGTTTTTTGAAAGAGTCCGTCTAAAGCTACTACACCCATTTCTTACATCCAGTTCTTACACCCGGTGGTGGGGCCCACATGGACATCATGTTGGACAATCAAACCGCGCCATGAGTTTTTCATACTATAGTTAGCCTCCTCGTAAAAAATTAGGACATTTCGGCATTCTTAACCTCATGAAAAACTTACTATAATATGAAAAATCCAAGACATCCAATTAAACCATTATTTTGGATCAATTTTTTATATGGTTAGTAATTTTGAAATGAACTTATTTTTGGTGGTGATGATCATCATAGAAAGGACAACTCAATGAATGGTTGGATTGTCCAACATGATCTCCATGTGGGCCCAACCAATGGGTGTGAAAAGCAAAAACATTAAAAATGGAATCTCTGATTTTGAAAAAGGCATTGTTAGAATGTAAAGGTTTTGGAAAGGAAGAGGTTGGAAGGGGAAAGGTTTTTGTTGAGAAAAAGTCTAATATACCCATTTCTTTTAATGACACTAAAGCAAGTGTGAAATGGTTGTTTTTGGAAAAACTTAAAAAGAGGGTATTTTTGGAAAAAAACTATGAAAAAAAGATGGAGAGAGCGCCACCTCAGCAGTGCTCAGCTTTAGTATAGATAATAGATAGATTGGTTCTCAAAAATATCCGGTTCCGATTCAGTTCCGGTTAAACAGGTAAAATTGACACCCCTACTAGCCACCAGCTGGGTTTGCCCGTGCGTTTAAATGACATGGAGTGGGCAGTGGCCTTACCGTGTCCGCGGGGACTTAGTCGGGTGGTCTAAGAGGCCTGGATACCCGTGGTACCCAAGAATAAAAGAAGAAAAAGGGGCCATTATAATGGTATAACGGACTGGACGCACATGGGTAAAAAAAAAAGAGAAAAACAACGGAAATTTACGTCACAAAATTCAAATTTTCAATAGAATTTATAACGAAAAAATGGAAAAACAAAGGACACTATTTTTAACAATTTTTTTCAAAAAATAAAAGTCGTTATAACGGCCGTTACTTTGATAGGATTCGAGATCCATGTGTCAGACTGTGGCGCAGCCACATCATCTACCCCTATTCCAAATGTTTGGGGTGGGTAACATCAATCCTATTACACCACTATACAATAGCACACCAATCGCAATAAAAATATTGGTAACACCCCCACCAGTATAGCAGCTAATATGGTGTGGCCCACCACATGATGGTAGGTGTTCAATGATTCCTCCCTTAGATAATACCGGTAAGTGGGAACTGGCGACATTGGTTACACACTTTGTACCATAGATTACTGTCAACGGTCAGCATCGTTTCTGGCAGCCGGCACCTTTGAAGTTCCGGTCAACGTGTTAGGAGTATCGTACTATAATAAATTGTGATAGGATCCATCGTATCATTATGTCACAAGATGTTGTGACGGAAGCCGGTCACAGCATTCAATACGAGCAACGTGGCATACTATTAGAGGACGATGACCGTATGGATGTTTGGCCAGTCCCTCAGTGGACTGGTACACAAAAAATCAGCTTGATTAGTGATTTCTAACTGATTCGATTGAAGTTATTTTCATGGGTTGGATTTAACAGTAGGAATTTGAGCATTATTGAGCGTTATTTGGGTGCAAAACTCCCAAGGTTGTAAATCACTAATCATGCTGATTTTTGGTTTGTAGGTCCACCAAGGGACTGGTCAAACATCCATACGGTCAGTGTCCTCTGATCGTATGCCACGTGGCTCGCATTGACTGCTGTGACCAGCTTCCGTCACAACATCTTGTGACACAAATTTACTCATTGTTGTATCTCATCACGATTCTCTGAATGATCTTAGATGTCAAGTGGCGTACTATTTTGGCCATGTTGACCCATGACAGGTTAGCTCACATACGAAACTCCAGCTTATACGCATAGACCTCTTCGAGTAGCCCATGATGAAAATTGTTCAAATCAGGTGGCTAGAAATCATCAATCAGAATGATTTTTGATGTGTAGGTCCACCAAAGCCAACAGATCATGGGATCAGTGATGCCACGTGTCATGGGGTGGGGGGTGGGGGGGGGGGGGGGGGGGGGGGATGGTATACAAATTTGTGTACCGTCTTGTGTATACTAGATGGAGCCTGAAAAATGAACTCACACGTGAAATGACTAACGATGCTTCCAAAAGCACGGGAACTTTATGAAAGAGCACGTGATGCTTTTCTTATACAGATACCAAGTTTCCAAGTTCCAACAACCACCCCGCACGAGAAAGTTGTTTCTCGTGCACTGAAGTTATGGTCTCCTTGATTACGTCACTCTACAAGCTAGGATGGTCCTCCTAGGTTTGAGAATTTTTTCGATCTACGCGTTGGTGCTGCACCTTAAAACACGTGTCACACCCTCAGAGATTAACGACCGTACGGATGTTTGAACCATCCCTAAGTGGACCTGCAGAGCAAACATTAGCCTGACTGGTGGTTTCTATACGTTGGATTTGAGATGTTTTCATGGGTTCATTTTCAACCGTGGATTCGAGAATTATTTTGGGTTACTAAGATCCAACGCCTGAGAATCACCAATCACGATGATTTTTGGTTTGCAGGTTCATCTAGGGATGGTTCAAGCATCGGTACGGTCGTTAATCTCTAAGAGTGTGCCAGATAACTATTCGATTAAAAGACTTAAAGTTTCAGGCCATCTACTAAATGTTCTTTCAGCGTCCACAATAATGCACTAGATTGATGGTTGTGATCATACGACCATTTTGATTCTTCTAACCTCTCATCACCAGGGGCAAGGGACCATCAAAAGATGGTCTTCTTGATCTCCTGCATGTGTTCCAAGTGTCGTGGTTAAAAAATTAACTAAATAAGATTAACCAAGGTCATTTTTCCCAACTGTAGTTAGAATACGCGTTTTTAACACGAAAAGATCCTATGGGGCCCACTCAACACCGCCTTCACTAATAGCCTCGTAGGTCTCGTCTGTTGAGTCATCTTACGAGAAAGAGGTTACGTGTCCAATTATTCATACGTGCGGAATTTGCTTTTAAATAATCCCCTCCTCTTCGGCTTTTCCCACATTTCCACACCCTTCTCTCTCTCTCTCTCTCTCTCTCTCTCTCTCTCAACGAGGTGCTGGTTCTTATTCTTCAGTTCTTGAAGAAGCTTCTTGCTTCAGAAAAATGTCTGCCGACGTCGTAGTAATCCAAGACAGTACTGAACAAAGCCAAGAAATGACCGAATCCAAGGAAAATAATAAACTCTCATGGAAAATGTTACGACGAAACGATTCCTTGGAGTTAGAATCGGCGACGGTTCACGGCCATCAGGGTCACGGATCAAAGGTCTGTTTCCGATTCTCCCAAGCCATTTCAGAACCCCTTGCACAGTTTTGATTCGGTACTTATGATAACTTTTTATGCAGGCCGTTGATTGGCCGACAATCTTACATCTGGCCTTTCAAAGCATTGGGATTGTATATGGTGATATTGGTACATCTCCTCTTTACGTGTATTCAAGTACTTTCACCGATGGAATCAAACACAACGATGACATCTTGGGTGTTCTTTCCTTGATCGTCTACACCATCACCTTGATCACTCTGATCAAGTACGTCTTCATCGTCTTAAGAGCAAACGACAACGGTGAAGGTATGCGTGCCATATGCGTGTCAACGCTGCTGTTCCGGGAAGTAGCAATTAAATAGATTTATTTTTTTTTTCATGTCCTAGGTAAGGGTGCAGGTAATCTAGACTGGAAGATTAATAGAGTATTTTATTCCTCAATCAGAGGATGCAACGTGGCTCCATAGATTAACTCCAAATTAAATGAATTTTATTTTGTTTTGCAGGGGGAACCTTCGCGTTATATTCTCTGATCTGTCGTTATGCTAAGGTGGGTCTGATCCCAAGTCAACAAGCTGAGGACTGTGACGTGTCAAATTTTCAGCTCGAGTTACCAAACAATAATCGTGTCCGTCTAGCTTCGCGGTTGAGATCGAAGCTCGAGAACAGTCGCTTCGCTAAGTACTTGTTGCTGTTCGTGACGATGCTTGGCACTTCCATGGTGATAGGCGACGGTGTTCTCACTCCTTGCATCTCAGGTTGACTTTTGATCTTAAACTTTCTTCCATCTTTCTCATGATCTTGCGTTTATGCCGAATGGAAAGAGTAGGACCCATAAAACTGCGCCGTGTGGCACACTCTTTCTGGTCACTTATCCATGAATAATGATAGGCTTTCCCTTGATGGATCTAGACCTCAAAAATCAGACTAATTGGTGATCGGGAACCATTTAATCTGAGCACCCAAAAAAAGTATTCGAATTCAATGGTTAGAAATCACCCCATGAATTTTTTTGGAATTCAATGGCTAGATTACCACTCCAGCTGATTTGTGGGTCAGTGGGCCCGAAATAGTGCCAGGTGGTGCATTTTTATGCGTCCCATAGGGAAAAATTCCCCTCAGGGTAAATTTTCTCACTGACCCATGAATGTTTGGCCCACCCTTGGACCTAGACAGCAAAAATATAACCTGATTGGTGATTTATAGCCATTTCTGACCTCCTTTTTTGACCCCCATCTTGGCGTACCCACATAGAAGATGAATCAATGGTTGATTTTTGGTGAGGATGATCTCTATGGTGAGGAGATCATCATCACCAAAACAAACCATTCTGATATTCATAGACTGGTTTAGAAGCTGAAGCATTATGGACCGTCGATTTTTACCGCGTAACTTTAAAACCACATTTGATGGGGTTAGAAATTTCAGAATGGGCTGATTTTTTGTTAGGGTGATCTATATGGTGAGGTTATCATCCCCACCAAAACTCAGCCATTGATTCATCTCCTATGTGGGTACGCCAAGATGGGGGTCAAAAAAGGGGGTCAGAAATGGGGGTCCCTTGTGCCCGACCCTTTATTTATATTATCATGGGCTCGGAACCCACCCATAAAGCCCGGGATAGAGAAAAAAAAGTCCCAGACAACCAAGATAAGGTGGGAGGGGCCCGCCTTCTTTCATTTTTTTTTCTTAAAGTGGACGGCCGTGATTATATGTTTGGTAAATGTATCACGTTTTTCCAATGTTTACAGCAAAGCATTTTGGACTTGTGTGGAAAATTCCAAAAAAGAGTAATTTGTCTCTTTCATTGAATCCTGACTTAAATTTGTTCCAACTTGGCTGCAGTTTTATCGGCGGTTGGAGGGATCAAGCAAGCTACGGATTCGATGACGGAAGGTAATCGACATGCACTACATCACCCGGCCCTCAATCATATGATACACCGTGTATAAGCGTCCATACAAACAAACCTCCAACTTTGACTAATAACTTCCTTGTATTCAAAGCTTTGGATTTCAAAGTCTTTGACTAATTTGTGCGAAGTGGCGCCAACATGTCACTAGATTCTTCTCACTCACGTGTCGCGCTATGTCACACTCAGGAGAACGACACAGTTGATGGTCATGTTCACACTAGATCCTACGGAGGCCGTCTTCCTGAGGTTGACAACATCATTTTCCTATTTGGGGATTTACGTGATGACTCGAACTTGTTAGAAAACCCTCTTGATTAGAGTCGTTTTAATCTATATTTTCAAATTTGCCGAGTGGACTCGACTCGACTCGACCCGACCGTATTTCATGTCGTCTCGGCATAAAACTCGGATTTGCAGGTTTTGCCGGGTTGACTCGAAAACTCGACCAAGACAACTATTTAAAGGCCGAGTCCACTTGAAACTCAATGTTTTTTTTTAATTTTAAAAGTATTTTTTATCCATATTTTATAAATTTTCAAAGTTTTTTTAATAAATATTATTTTTTATATACTTAAATATTTATTAATTAATTCAATGACTCGCCGAGTCAACTCCTGAGTCATCGAGTTGACTTGACCCGATGGACTTTTGAGTGGAGTCCGAGTTCCAAGTTCTAAAACATTGGTTTTAATCACCAATTCAATAGAATCTATTTCTTATTGATGGTCTAGTGATTTATTTGTCTCCCGCGTTGCTTGACCAAAAGGGCATCACGCAAATTAAAGCCATCGTCAATTGGTTTGTGTGTAGGGGTGTCAATTTTACCCGTATAACTGAAACTGAAAACACCGGTTCCGGTTCCGCATTATTGGGAACCGATTTAAAAAGAACCGGAACTGGAATTGAACTGAAAATAATGGTTCCGGTTCCGGGTAGTCTAATATGGTACCGAAACCGATAAGAACTGGTACCATTGTCTAAATATAGTGTAAAAATTCTCATATTCTCAAGATTTGGCCCGTTATACCCAGAACCAGAACCGATAGAAATACATAATCGGCTCCGGTTCCGAATCCATCACTTTGAGGAACCGGAACCAATTGTTCCGGATTCTGGCCACCTTAGAAACCGAACCAGAACCGACCCGTTGACACCTTATTTGTGTAGCACCCTTTTGGTCGAGTATGGCGTGGGGCAATTTTTTTCCATAGGCCACTCTGATCTAATTACACAAGTCCTAATTTGACCAAATTAATATGGTAGATTAGCCTTTATGGATGATGGAGAATCAAATACAAAGCATATTTCAGAAATTTATTCTTTGGTTTTATAGATATTCAAAGTTGACCGGGGGCAAATGCCCCCTGGCCCCTTCCTGGCTCTGTTGCTCTGACTGGCCACGTAACCAAACAACACACTCCAATAACACCTTTCTCGACATTTTGCCGAGGACTCGAACCCGCGACCTACTCGGACTTTTTGCTCTGATACCATGTTAAAACAACTTTACTTTAAAAGCTTATATACTTGAAGATATCTAGCTAGTTGAGCGACAAAATATGATTCATAGTTTCCACCCCGAATATTTGAGCATAAATGATGATGATGATAATTGTGGTGGTGGTGATTATTGACGAACCTGAGTCATCGATCAATTATAGAACTTAGAAATTTTTATGCCTCTTCTCTTTATGCAGACATGATTGTTTGGACATCGGTCGCCATTTTGATCGGCCTGTTCCTAGTTCAAAGATTTGGAACAGACAAAGTGGGTTATAGCTTTGCCCCAATTATTTGTGTATGGTTTGCCTTCATTGCCGGCATTGGTGTCTTCAATTTCATCAAATACGACCCGACTGTTGTCAAGGCCCTAAACCCCAAATACATTGTAGATTATTTCACGAGGAACAAGAAACAAGCTTGGATTTCTCTCGGCGGCGTCGTTCTCGCCATTACAGGTTTAAGTTTTATTATTAATTTCCTTCATTTAAGAGCCAAATTGTACCATCAATTCATATTCTTATATGTGTTCTTGTGATTACAAATACAGGAACTGAAGCGTTATTTGCCGATGTTGGGCACTTCACAGTCAGATCCATACAGATAAGTATGTGCTCAGTGACATTCCCTTCTCTCATTTTGGCGTACACCGGCCAAGCCTCATACCTCCGTGAACATAACAATGATGTTGGAGAGACATTCTATAAGTCCATACCAGGTGAAGGATATATGCCTGTCCCTCTTAATTTGTGTTCCTCGATCATTTCGTAAAGCTATATCTCCGTTGACACGGCAATTATGGTGCAGGTTCTTTGTATTGGCCTATGTTTGTGGTGGCTGTTTTGGCATCAATCGTTGCTAGTCAGGCCATGATCTCTGGGACCTTCTCCATCATCCAGCAATCCCTCTCGCTTGGATGCTTCCCTCGAGTCAAGGTCGTCCACACATCGGCGAAGTATGAGGGGCAAGTGTACATACCCGAGGTCAATTACCTACTCATGTTAGCATGTGTAGGTGTCACTGTAGGATTCAGGACTACTGCCAAGATCGGGAACGCCTACGGTACGTATCAACCCCATCACCATATCATCATACTATACTAACTGCATATTAAATTTTGATTTATAGTTTTCTGATAAATCATTCTCCTATGTCGATCAGGGATCGCGGTGGTGTTCGTGATGACACTCACGTCGTCGTTGCTAGTACTGGTCATGATATTGATATGGAAAACTCACATGCTCCTCATAGTCGCATATGTCCTAGTTATCGGCACAGTCGAGCTCCTTTATTTAAGTTCGGTCCTCTATAAATTCGACCAAGGTGGGTACCTTCCTTTGGCATTCGCTGCACTACTTGTAGCCATAATGTATGTATGGAACTATGTGTACCGAAAGAAATACCGCTACGAATTAGAACACAAGATTTCCCCCGAGGCGCTAAAGGATATCGTAGCCGACACAAACCTTTGCCGAATCCCAGGTCTCGCCATTTTCTACTCAGAGCTTGTACATGGCATCCCACCCATCTTCAAGCACTATGTAGCCAATGTGCCAGCATTGCACTCCGTCCTTGTATTCGTCTCCATCAAATCACTTCCCATAAGCAAGGTCCCAGTAGAGGAACGGTTCCTCTTTAGACGAGTCGATCCGCACGAGCTTAATGTCTTCCGTTGTGTCGTGAGATATGGGTACACGGATGCACGAAATGAGCAGGAGCCCTTTGAAACTACACTGGTAGGCCGATTGAAGGAGTTTATAACGGACGATTTGTTGTTTTCGTCAATAAGGTGCAATAATGAAGAGGTTGTTCATAATGGTGGTTCAACTGAAAGCATGGCGGTTAACGGAGAAAGTGTGCATTTTGAGGTGGTGGGAAGGCAGGTGGAGGTGGTGGAGCGAGGATGGCGCGCTGGTGTCGTTCACTTAATAGGCGAAAATGAGGTGGTTGCTAGCAAAAGAGCTGGTTTTGGAAAGAGATTTTTGATAAACTATCCTTATAATTTCTTAAGGAGGAATTTGAGACAAAGGGAAAAGGTGTTTGATATCCCTCATGAGCGACTCTTGAAAGTAGGGATGACTTATGAGCTTTAGCTTTATTAGAACATGGAGGAGAAAAAGGGGATTACTATGTTGTAAAGCGATGTAACTATAATAACAATCTTTTTTCTCACATTGTGGAGACTTAAGAAGCCATCAATGACCTCTCTCTCTCTCTCAGATAATTATGTCAAATTTTAAGTTTAAAATTAAGTCATTTAGACTTTCGACTTAATTTCGGTCCTGAAATTCAAAATGTCTGAATTTTATGATTCTCTTTTAATACCCAAAATGTCTTTTTATGAAAACTTCCTCTTTGAAAAACTTATAAAAATGTCCTCATAAATATTTTAAAATACCCACAATACCCTTGAATTGATTTTCAGACATAAGACCTTCACCAAACGATCTAATTTAAATATAAGTAATTAAGCTTTCAACAATTAACCACGTTAAATTTTCAATGCTGAAATTAAGTTTTACCAAACGCAACTTTAGCCTATCAAAACAATTTTATTGGGTTCTGTACTGTTTTCCTACCTCGGGCAAATGTGGGAGTCTACCCTATGTAGTCTTGTTTCATTGCCTTACAAGGTAAGGCAAGGAACCTCCCCTAGTGAATAGTGTCTTTCTACACTGCAACAGTTCAAAACCGTTGCGAAAAGGGCGTTAATTATTTTTTGCAACGGCGTTGGACCCTCTTAAATTAGAAACGGTTCTAAACCGTTGCGAATGTTAAATGTTTTTTTAGAGCTCCCTATTAATGAAACGTATAAACTAAAGACAACTGATAATTTAAGATGGACACATGGAGCCCATAGCATATTAGCCTTATGATGTCAAAAGAGAAACTAGAATACCATTTAGGTTGTTCTTTGTAGGTTATAAAAAAGCTTCATTGACTTCAACAATGTTTCTCCTAAGGGCGTGTTTGATTGCACATAAAAGTTTCCCCATAAAATACATTGGAAAATGCCTTAAATGGCTGATTGATTGCATTGAGAACACATATTTCAATCATGTGAGAAAATAAAGTTGTATTTTCTGGTGGAAATGAATTCTCAACTATTTGGATGGGAAATGAATTCCGGGCTCAGTAGGAAAAATAATCCAGATTTAAATGGCATGGTAGGGAAAATTATACAGATTTAAAATGATTATCTAACAATGGAAAGTTATGTTTTTCCAAGGAAAATGCAATTTTCCCATTGGCAATCAAACACGCCCTAAGTTTATTTCTAGTCTAAGTGACATTGTCCATTTAGCAACTAAAAATGGAAATCAATCTAAAGACGTCATTTTTCCCTCAGTTTTATGTTCTGCTTTGCATGAACGTGGTGTAAGGGTGTTTAATGAAACCAAAAAGAAGTTAAAGGTGTCGAACAATTGAGTTTCCTCGTTTTGCTATTGGGGATGCTGCCAGTGCGAAGTTAGCCTGTACAATAGTACATCTTATTTAACGCATAATGGCCTAATCTATTCCTTCCAGAAACAACGTCGTAGGGGTGTTTCGAGATTGGAAGAGACTTTGAACCCTGCAGTGCCAGGGTTATGGTCAATAGTCTCTTTCTTTTATGTATGCATGTGAATAGAAACCATATGGTATACAATCACCATAAAAACTTTTGATAGGCCGGGTTATTGTATGGTAGGCAAGATAGTAAGGGTCCAAGCTGACAAGATATATAGGCGTTCCATAGGCCTATTCATGAAGCCCACAATGAATATGCTCAAATCTAATGGCTAAAAATCACCAATCAGTCTGATACTTGGTGTGTAGGTCAATTTAAGTATAGGACAAACATTCATATGATTAGTAGGCCGGGACTTTTGTATTATAAAACGGTTCATATCCTAATTCCTAATTAATCTTTCTCGATTAGTTGTTTAATTTTAATGTATTTCTTATTCATTAATCGTTTCCCGTGCACAATAGGACAAATCTAGTATGCAAACATGTTAGTACGGTTGGATGTCCCTTGAAAAATGTGTTATTTCAATGTTTTAAAAAAAATATATTTTATAAATTAAAAATACTTTTTTCAAGGTGCATTTAATGGTGGATAAAATGTTTGCATACTTTTAAGTCTGCAAACAGTTGCATACTAGATGTGTCCTGCTCAATGACACTAATTTTCTCTGATTTGTCGTTATGCCAAGGTGGGCCTGATCCCAAGTCAACAAATTGAGTACTGTCACGTGTCATATTTCCAGCTCGAGTTGTGATAATGCAGGGAGTAGAACCCACCATTGATGGAGAAAATCTAGCCTGACCCTAATTTTCCTGTGGCGTTGTGGGGAGTATAAAACTGCACCATGTGGCAGACTCTTTCAGGCACCACTGATCCATGAATGATTGGCTTTCCCCTTATGGACCTACACCTCAAATCAGCCTGATTGGTGATCGAGAGCCATTTGATCTGAGCACCCAAAAAATTACTCGAATTCAACGGTTAAAAATCACCCCGTGAAAAATGTTGGAATCCAATTGCTAGTGTAGCTCCATCAAGGGTCAATGGGCCAAAAAGAGTGTCTGGTGGAGCATTTTTATGCGCCCCCCCAGAAAAAATTTAAAACTTGGAGTAAATTTTCTCATTGACCCATGAATGTTTGGCCCACCCCTTGGACCGACACAGCAAAAATGTAAACTTGATTGGTGATTTATAGCCGTTGGATTCAAGAATTTTTATTATGGGCTTGGAACTCACCCATGGGCCTGTTCATAAAGCCTGTTATTTAAAAAAAAAAAAAAGTCCAACGGCTAGAAATTACCAATCAGGCTAATTTTTCGTGTGTAGGACCACCGAGGGGTGGGCCAAACATTCATGATTCAGTGGCCTTCCGTTTTTTACTTATTCCCCCTTCTACTCGAGATCCCTGAATGGTCTCAATGTGCTCCGCATTCGGGCCATGGTTCGAAGTCTCGGCCCATCCCGATCCAATAGCTACCGATCTGAACGATATTGGGGTTTTATCGCCAAGATGGTTCAGATCGGGGCGACCAACACTGATCCCGAGATTTTGAACCATGATTCAGGGCAAAATACTCCAAGCGAGTGAAGATTTTGAACCAAATTCGTTCCCCAGACATTCAAGATAGGGTGGGAGGGTCCCGCTTCTCTCTTTTTTTCCTTAAAGTGGACGGGCGTGATTATATTTTTGGACCGGTGTGGAAAATTCCGAAAAAGAGTTTTGTCTCTTTCCTTGAATCCTGACTTCAAAATGTTCCAACTTGTGTCTTGGCAGCAGTTTTATCGGCGGTGGGTGGGAGTTTTACGGAT
This sequence comes from Euptelea pleiosperma, assembly GCA_035048495.1. Lineage (NCBI taxonomy): Eukaryota > Viridiplantae > Streptophyta > Magnoliopsida > Ranunculales > Eupteleaceae > Euptelea > Euptelea pleiosperma. The sequence continues at coordinate 27,144,133 of CM068551.1, read as the reverse complement.
TCGATGACGAAAGGTAATCGACATGCAATACATCACCCACCTCCATCATACGATACACCGTGTAATTAGCGTTCACACAAACAAATCTCAAACTTTGACTAATAGCTTCCTTTAAAGTCTTTGACTAATTTAAGTCAAGTCGCGCCAACACAACACATACATATCACCAGATTCTTCTAACTCACGTCTCGAGCTATGTTGCTGTCATCCTCAGGAGAACCTTCTCCCTATGTCTACACAGTTGATGGTCCTCAAGTACACACCACACGAAACTTTGATGAACAGTCAAGAGTCTCTGGACCCTAAGGAGGCCATCCTCCTGAGAGAATGCTAGTAGACCGATTGAAGAGGTTATACATAAACCATAATGGTGGTTCAACGTAAGAGGCCCATTATCACTGATTCAACAACACTTTGAAATGGGCGCCTGAGCCCATGAGGTACAAAGCTGCCTCATTTTATCTTGGCCCAAAAAGGCCCACAACCATCTTCTCAGCCTAGAAGAGGCCCATTTCATCAATATCCTTTTCGATTTGAGTAGAGTCAGTAGCTCTTCATCCCTTTCCTTATCCTTGTTCTTTCAAAGGACTTTCAGACCTAGGAAGAACGTTGATTGCAAACCAATTTTTTTTAAAGGGCGATCTAGCTGTCTGGGCTTGGAATGGCAACTTGGTCACATTTTGGGCCTCAATCAAGTGGGCAAGTGGGTCTGCTCACTGTTGACCAAAAAATAACGGTGCACGCATGACTAAATGGCCCATTTGACAGTGCTTGGTTCGCTGCACTAGGATGCATTTTGCACTCAGTTGCCCAGGTTGACCTACAAACCAAAGTTCATCCTGCTTCGTAATTTCTATCTGTTGGATTAAAGTCCTTTTCATGGTAATTTTTTACCGTGGATTTTGAGCATTATTTGTGGTACCCGTATCCAAAGGTTAGGAATTACTAATCAGGCTGTTTTTTGGTAATTATGTACTTCCACCTAGGGACAGCCCAAACATCCCTACGGAACCGTGAATTTCGAGCATTAATTGGGGTACTTAGATCCACAGGTTAGAAATCACTAATCAGGCTGAATTTTGGTATGTAGGTCCAGCTAGGGATGGGCTAAACATCCATACGGTCGTTGGCGTCTAATAGTGTCTATGTGGCTCACACTGTGGTCCATCATCAAAGTTCTACTCTTTAATAATGGTCATTGAGTATGATGGAAATGGAGAAATTTTTTATCTTGGCATTTTTTTTTTTATACAGCGGGGCATCAAGCCTAAAAATGCCATGTGCACACTCTTCTAGATTTATGATCCATAGGTGGACCTGTAGACCAAAAAATCTGTCTAATTGGGTTTTTCAAGGCGTTGACTCTTAGTACCCACAATAATTTTTGAAACCACAGTTGAAAATCAATCCATGAAAAAGATTCAAACCCAATGGTTAGAAACCACCAATCCGACTGATTTTTTGTCTAAATGACCATTAGGGATGTTTCATACATTTGTACAGTCATGGATCTCTAACAGTGTTCCACATGGTGTTTATAGGTGCGGCTTGGACCCTTCATTTATTAATAAACTAGTGGGCGGCCCGTGCCATAGGCACTCTCCGACAAAGTATTTGCCAAAATTGGGTGTGAGAAGCTAAGATCCACCGTCCATTTGGAAGATAAGATCTCAGCCCTTCTTTGTTGAAGCCTATAAGAGAGGGTATAAGTGGGGAGACAACTTCTCTGTTTTGTTATATAGATATAATAGATGTTTATCGGTACACACTTGCATCATTGCTTTCTTTTTTCGTTACGAAAATATCAATTTATTTGCACATGAAATTTTATTCTTGGAGTATAGAACTTAATCATCACATCTTAGATTGACTTTGGAGAAATACTAAGTTCAGGATTTGAATTTGATTGGATGCGAGAACCATGTACTACACCTTATCTCAAATCTTTGGGGTCAGCAACACGAATCCAATTTTACCATTTGACTCGTGTACCAAATAAATCAAAAAAATAGTGATAGTGCCCCCACCAGTATTGCTAACCAAGGTTTAAAAGAGGCTGTTATAAAGGTCTAACAGACGGGGCATTACCGTTTTTTCCATTATAACGGATTGTAACTCACCAGGGCAAAAACAGAAAAAAAAACTAAATAAATAAAAGGGAAAAAAACGGCGCTAAAATTCAGAAATCAAAATTTATAATGAAAAATAACGGACGTTTTGTAACAATTTATTTTAAAAAAGAACAGTCGTTATTTTTGTTACAACGAAAAGAACGGCCATTCTTTTCTGTGTTAAAATGGTACATAACGTAACGGGGTCAGAATCCGTTATAACGGCCGTTCTTTAAAAGGTAACTCAATGATTCCTCCCTTAGATAACACCGGTTAGTGGGAATTGGCGAAGATACACTTGCAGCTACTTTTCATAGGCAAACCAAACAACACGGCTTACACTATTTTTTTCAACTTAGAAACTAGAAAGCAACTTGTAGCTATGCTCTCTCTCTCTCTCTCTCTTTTGTCACTTCACCTAGCAAAACAATATGAACACAAATCTAGTGCATTGGATCCCATCCGAAAATATCAAATTTCTGATTTATTTTCAAATTTGATTCTAGAAGTTCCAAGTACTTCAATCATGATTCGAAGTAGCTAGACAATTATTAATATTGACTTTGGTCAAGGATTTGAATTTCAATGGATGCGAGATCAATGCGCGATGCTTTATCTCAAATGTTTGGGGTCGGCAACATGAATCCAATTTTTCCATTTGACTCTAGCCCGCACCATCACAATCGTAAAAACCCCCATCAGTTATGGCGGCTAACATGATCCTAATATGGTGGGGCTAACCACTTGATGGCAGGGAGTTTTATCCGATAAGAAACCGGTTGGTGGGAACTGGCAACAATCAACATCGATTAAAACAAAGTGTCAAACCGCGTTTACTCAAACGAACGCTGTGGGACCCACATGGATGAGCCCCTATAGCTAGCTAGGGTTGATTTTGTGTGAGCCTCCAAAAAAAAAATCAGGCCAGTCTGAGTTTTCTGACCCCACCAAAATGTACTCTTCCATTTTCTGAAGAGCAAATTTGGTGGGGTGGATAAAAAACTTCAGAATGGTCTAATTTTTTTCGAGGATGTTCTCAATGAAGATCATCCTTACCCAAAATCAGCCCTAGGGGCCCTCTCATGTGGGCCCCACAACGCTTGTTTAGTCAAACCACTGGTGAAACAATTATTCATACGTGCGGGATTTGCTTTAAATATCCCCTCCTCCTCTCACATTTTTCCACACACCTCCCTCCCTCTCTATCTCTCTCTCTCTCAACGAAGAGCTGTCATAGCCTATAGGCTTTGTTTCTTTTTCTTCATGAGTTCTTGAAGAAGCTTGTGGGTTTACAGAAATGTCTGCCGAAATGACTGAACAAAGGCAAGAAAGGAAAATTTTAGGACGAAATGACTCGTTGGAGTTAGAATCAGGGACGGTTAACGGCCATCAGGATCACGGAACAAAGGTAAATGTCTCCAACTATTTCTATCTTCTCTCTTTCCACACAAAAACGATATTAATTTGCACAGTTTGATTTGGTATTTACGAGAACTTTTTTACGCAGGCCGTTGATTGGTCGACAGTCTTGCATCTTGCCTTTCAAAGTATTGGGATTGTGTATGGAGATATCGGTACATCCCCTCTTTACGTGTATGCAAGTACCTTCCCTGATGGAATCAAGCACAACGATGACATCTTGGCTGTTCTTGCCTTGATCGTCTACACCATCACCTTGATCACTCTGATCAAGTACGTCTTCATCGTCTTACGGGCAAACGACAACGGTGAAGGTATGTCGCCTGTGTCTTCCTCATGCTTTTTTTTTTATTTCTTGTTAGCAATTAAACCTAGCTCGTAATATATATATTTAATTTTGTAGGGGGAACCTTCGCACTATATTCTCTGATTTGTCGATACGCTAAGGTGGGTCTGATCCCAAGTCAACAAGCTGAGGACTGTGATGTGTCAAATTTCCAGCTCGAGTTGCCAAACAATCGCGTCCGTTTAGCTTCGAGCTTGAAATCGAAGCTCGAGAACAGTCACTTCGCTAAGTATTTCTTGTTGTTCTTGACGATGCTTGGTACTTCCATGGTGATAGGCGACGGCGTTCTCACTCCTTGCATCTCAGGTTGGCTATCATATTAAACTTTCTTCCATCTTTCTTATGATTTTGCGTTTACACACCATGCATGAGCATGGCGCACATGCAGGGAGTAGGACCCAACATTTGATGGAGAAAATCTAGCCTTACCCAAATTACGCCATTTGGCACACTCTTTCTGGCCATTGATCCATGAATCATTGGCTTTCCCCTTGATGGACCTACACAACAAAAAAATCAGCCTGATTGGTGATCGGGAGCGATTGGATCAGAGCGCCCAAAAAATTAATGGAATCCAACATGTTAAAAATAACCGATGATCAAAAAATGTTCGACTCCAATGGCTATAGATTAGCAATCAAGCAGATTTTTAGTGTGTAGCTCCATCAAGGGTCAGTGGGCCCGAAAGAGTGCCATGTGTATTACTGTATGCACCCCACATGAAAAATTCCCCTCTAGGATAAATTTTTTACTGACCCATGAATGTTTGATCTACCCGTGGACCTATACTGCAAATATATAAACCCGATTGGTGATTTGTAGCCGTCGGATTCAACCATTTTGTTTTATCATGGGCACGGATCCTATCCACGGGCCTGTTCATAAAATCACCAATTGGGCTGTATTTTGTGTGTAGGTCCACTAAGGGGTGGGTCAAACATATACGGAGAAAGTTAATTCTCTCTCTAGACATCGAAGATAAGGTGGGAGGGTCCCACCTTCTCTTCATTTTCCTTGAAATGACGGCCGCGATTATATTTTTGGACTTGCCTGGGTGGAAAATTCCAAAAAAAAGTTGTCTCTTTCTTTTAACGGAAAATTTCTAAAAAAAAACAAACTTTAATCTATTTACAAAAACAAAAATAAATTTCTGCCCAAAAAAGTAACTAAAGGCCATTTGAAATGACGTTTCTCCCAGGCTGACAAATGCCCTTTTCCAAAGAGGAGTAAAACTTTTGTCCAAAATGAGCCACATGCCACACTCTTATTAGACGATGACCATATGGATGTTTGGCAAATCACTAGGTGGACCTACACACCAAAAAAGAAACATGATTAGTGGTTTATAAGCGTTGGATTGAAATCATTTTCATGGGTTGATTTTAATCGTAAGAATTTGAGTGCAAAGATCCAAAGGTTGTAAATTACTAATCTAGTTGATTTTTGGACTGCAGGTCCATCAAGGGACTGATCAAACATCCATACGGTCAACGTCCACTAAGAGTGTGCCACGTGGCTTATATTGGGACAAAAGTTTTACTCCTCTATGGGAAACGCCCTTCTAAAGGGCGTCTGACGCCCTTTAGAAGGGCGTTTGTCAGCTTTTTCCCATCCTTTTATTTCTGTCAAGGAGAAACTCCCTTTCAAAGGGCGTATAGTTACTTTTTTTGGAATTGTCAGAATTTTATTTTTGTTTTTGTAAATAGATTGCAGTTTTTTTCTTTTTAGATATTTTCCGTTCTTTTAATCTTTAACTTCAATATGTTCCAACTTGTGTCTTGTTGGCAGTTTTATCTGCGGTTGGAGGGATCAAGCAAGCTACGGATTCGATGACAGAAGGTAATCGACGTGCAATACATCACCCGGCCCTCAATTATATGATACACCGTGTATAAGCATCCATACAAACAATCCTCCAACTTTGACTAAAATATAGCTTCCTTTTAAAGTTTTTGACTAATTTAAGTCAAATCACGCCAACATGACTCTTGATGAAAAGTCAAGATTTTGATAAATTAAAAGACTAAGTTTTAGTTATTATTCTTCACTCTTGTAATTTATTGACTTTTACAAGCAAAAAAGTTAGTTTAGATGTGTTTCATATTTTAACTTTTAAAAGTTAAAAATTAACTTAAAACTGAAGCTAAATTTTTTGCTTTCGACTTCTAAGAGAAATTACTTCTAAAAAATTAGAAGGCCTCGGACGCTTTTAATTTATGACTTTTTTGGAAGTAAAAAATCAACTAGTAACTTCTACTACAAGTAGAAGTGCTTTTAACTTCTAGTTCCCAAACACCCCGTAAGTATTAGAGATAAAATATGCATTATAATAATGTGCATGAGATACACAATATCACAATAAATTAGAATTTGGAAATAGATTTGATTAGGATCTATATATGATTCATTCTGATTAGTTATGATAAGGTTTCTTTTCTTGTTAGACTCTTGTAATGCTCTATATAAGAACATGATTAGGGTTGCCTTTTTATATCTGTTGGATCCAGGACGAGTGGCGATCACGACTCAGTTTCCTAGTAGTGGGAGCCAGATCGTGACATAGTAATCATCGATTTCCTATTAGTAGGGACTTATTTGGTGTTCTATTGGGCCTGTAACATGATTCGAAGTCTCGACCGATCCCGTTCTGGATCAAATATAGAAATTATTATGAAATTTTATGCTTTTCTCTCTTTTGTTGCAGACATGATTGTTTGGACATCAGTTGCCATTTTGATCGGCCTGTTCCTAGTTCAAAGATTTGGAACAGACAAAGTGGGCTATAGCTTTGCCCCAATTATCTGCGTATGGTTTCTCTTGATTGGCGGCATTGGCGTCTTCAATTTCATCAATTACGACCGGACTGTTATCAAGGCCATAAACCCCAAATACATCATAGATTATTTCAGGAGGAACAAGAAGCAAGCTTGGATTTCTCTCGGCGGCGTCGTCCTCGCCATAACTGGTTAAGTGTTATTAATTTCCGTCGTTTATGTGCCAAATTTTACGTAAATTCATATTCTTACATGTGTTTAATTTTGTGATTACAAATACAGGAACTGAAGCATTATTTGCCGATGTTGGGCATTTCACAGTTAAATCCATACAGATAAGTATGTGCTCAGTGACATTCCCTTCTCTCATTTTAGCGTACGCCGGCCAGGCCTCGTACCTCCGTAAACATAACGATGAAGTTGGAGAAACCTTCTATAAATCCATACCAGGTAAAGGATGCATGTCACACTCTTTTGTGTTCCTTTCGATCGTTTCTTAAAGCTCTCGGTTGACACGGCAATTATGGTGCAGGCTCTTTGTATTGGCCTATGTTTGTGGTGGCTGTTTTGGCATCAATCGTTGCTAGTCAAGCCATGATCTCCGGGACCTTCTCCATCATCCAACAGTCCCTCTCGCTAGGCTGCTTCCCTCGAGTCAAGATCGTCCACACATCGGCGAAGTATGAGGGACAAGTGTACATACCCGAGGTCAATTACCTACTCATGTTAGCATGTGTAGGAGTCACCCTAGGATTCAGAACTACTGTAAAGATCGGGAACGCCTACGGTATCAACCCCGTCACTATATCATCATACTAAACTAACTCCATCTTAAATTTTGATTTATAGTTTTCTGATAAATCATTCTCCTATGTCGATCAGGGATCGCGGTGGTGTTCGTGATGACGCTCACATCGTCGTTCCTAGTACTGGTCATGATATTGATATGGAAAACTCACATGCTCCTCATAATCACATATGTCCTACTTATCGGCACGGTCGAGTTCCTTTATTTAAGTTCGGTCCTCTATAAATTCGACCAAGGTGGGTACCTTCCTTTGGCCTTCGCTGCACTACTTGTAGCCATAATGTATGTATGGAACTATGTGTACCGAAAGAAATACCGCTACGAATTAGAACACAAGATTTCCCCCGAGTCGCTAAAGGATATCGTAGCCGACACAAACGTTTGCCGAATCCCAGGTCTCGCCATTTTCTACTCAGAGCTTGTACATGGCATCCCACCCATCTTCAAGCATTATGTAGCGAACGTGCCAGCATTGCACTCCGTCCTTGTATTCGTCTCCATCAAATCACTTCCCATAAGCAAGGTCCCAGTAGAGGAACGGTTCCTCTTTAGACGAGTCGATCCGCACGAGCTTAATGTCTTCCGTTGTGTCGTGAGATATGGGTACACGGATGTACGCAATGAGAAGGAGCCCTTAGAGAGAATACTAGAAGGACGATTGAAGGAGTTTATAACGGAGGATTCGGTGGTGGGAAGACAGTGGAGGTGGTGGAGCGAGGATGGCGCGCTGGAGTCGTTCACTTAATGGGCGAGAGCGAGGTCGTCCCTGAGAAAAGAGCTGGTTTTGGGAAGAGATTTTTGATAAACTATCCTTATAATTTCTTGAGGAGGAATTTGAGACAAAGGGAAAAGGTGTTTGATATCCCTCGTGACCGACTCTTGAAAGTAGGGATGACTTACGAGCTTTAGCTTTATTAGAACATGGAGGAGGAAAGGGGATTAATTACTATGCTGTAACGCTATGTAACTGTAATAACGGTCGTTTTCTTTCCTTTTCAGATTATTATTAAATGTAATAAATGGGTTCCCTTGAGTGCCCATGGATTGTAGTATATGCACCTCTCTTCAGTGAATTTGCTCGTGTACGAATCACGTTACAAAATTTTTCAATTTGTTGGAATTTTATCATGGTTTAAAAAAACGCTATAACATATATCCTGTTTTAATGGGGATAACGACGCCGTTATGTTATTTGCTAAAACGTTATAGCGAAGTTAATGTTAGAAAGGCCTTTTTTTTTTGGGTCCGTCTAGAGCTATATCCATTTCTTACGTACACCCGGTGATAGGGCCCACATGGAGATCATGTTGGACAATCCTACCATATATTGAGTTTTCTTTGTCATGATGATCATTGTCACCAAAAATCAGTTCATTTCAACATTCTTAATCTTTTGAAAAATTGACTTTAATTTGAAAAATCCAGACCATCCAATTAAACAATTGTTTTGGGTCAATTTTTTATATTGTTGGCAATGTCGACATGAACTGACTTTTGGTGACGATGATTATCATGGCAAGGAAAACTCAATGTATGGTTGGATTGTCCAACATGATCTTCATGTGGACCCTATCACCAGTGTAAGAAATGGGTGTAGCTCTAGACTGAGATGACGTTTGGTAAAACTTTTTTCTAGACCTTAAGTCTGATTCAGTTGAAATTAAATGATTTTGGTGATTAAGTTACATTTGGTAAATGAATAATTTCAGCACTTATCACCAAACTCAAGGAAAAAAATAAAAAGTGACTGGCCTTTACTTATTACGGTAAGTGAATGAATTTTTAAAAAAGATTCTTAGATTGTTTTTTTAATACCAACAAAGCACTTTTTTCAAAGCTTTCTCTTTTAAAAACTTACGAAAGTATCCTAATAAATATTTTAAAATACCCATAATGTCCTTGACTTAATTTTAAGACTTAATACCTTCACCAAACAACCAAATTCAAACATAAGTCATTAAACTACCAGATCTTAAGCACTTTAAGCTTTTAGATCTCGTAATTTACCAAACGCCACTTGACTCTTTCTTTTCTGTCCGTTATTAATTTCACCGTTATCTATGTTGTTTTTTAACAAAGGATTCCAAAAAAATTAATAACAAAAATGATATTTTTGCCATTTTTTGCTTTAAATTGGATTTGGGTAGTAACGAACTTCAAACTGGAACCTATTATGTATGAACTATGAAGTTCCGGTTCATATTGATATCAGTTTCGATACCAAAACAAATGGTTCCAGAACTACAATAATCGATAAATGTCCAATTCTCCTGTTGTGTACTGTTAGCAAAGGGTGTGTTTCTGCGCTCGTGTTGTGTTGGCCCAACAACCCATTGGTATACATAATTGTTTCACCTTTTCCCACCAGGTCGATCTTATGGGGTAAATGGTTGTTAGAACCAATGTTTAAAAAATGGCCGTTATTTTCATTATAACGGATTCGGACCTACCCCGTTACGTTATGGACTGTTAAAAAGCCCAGAAAATAACGGTCGTTATTTTCCGTTATTTTTGAAAAATTTTGTGAAAAAAAATGGCCATTATTTTCGTTTTTTCCCGTTATATTCCATTTTTTTTGTTATTTTCCATTTTTGAAAATCAAATTTCAGCGCCATTTTTTCCGTTATTTTCCCATTTTTGCCCCTGAGCGTTTTTTTTCGTTATTAACGGAAAAAACGGTAACGCCCCCAATCCGTTATACCGTTATATCGGTCCCCTTTAAACCTTGGTTAGAACAATGTGTATATGAAATCGTACGCAACATTTTGGGAGTTTTCAACAAATTTTCATTTTTTAGGATTTTTGCCTCCAGATGGCGTTTCGGTCATTTTAACATCTCAGATGACCCTAATTCAAGTATCAATTTCGAGAGAATTTAAAGAATTTTCATTTTGAGGGTATTTTAGTAATTTTGTTGTATGAAAACTCTCCGAAATATTTTGGTAAAATTTTTATTAGCCTATCTCGTAGATAGTTCTTTTATTTGATGGGTCTTAGAAATTAAGATGAGGCACCTATGTTGTCATTTCTCATTTATGTGATTTTTCTATGAATATGGGTATGGGTCGTATACATGGGCTTGGGTCAAGACCCATTAGTGTTCATATGGTATGTAGAGACATGATGAGTCATCATGAACTCTTTTATTTCGATTTATTATATTAAACTCAATTTAAAGTAATCTGATTAACATTATACCTTGGTAACATAATAAGAAAAACCATTTTTGTATAATTAATGGAAGGGAATTTTTGACATCCCCCCCCCCCCCCCCCTAGGACTTGGTCCACTATCATTTGACCAGTGTTGACTATCAAATTTTGTGATTAAAAGACAAAAATGCCCTTGTCTTTAACATTGGAGTGAGTCTATTGAGCGCATTAAGCTAATGGTATATGTTGTGATCATTTATTCTATGGGCATATCAATTGAATGGTCCTGATTGATCAACTTTGTGGATTGCTTGGGGGTGAATTTTTAGTTTTCAAACTAATTGAGTTTATAAAGCTTGAGCCCTGAGGGGGTGGCCAGCACAAGAAGAACAAGACATGTCAAGCTCCAATAATGTTTTGTCAATCTGAACTAGATTTGAAGCCATAAAGGAGCTAAATTGTGATAGCTAGTGCTGGTGCAAATCCTGAGATGTGGAGAAAATCAAGTCTGATCAGTTGCATCGTGATGCTGCTGTAAAGGCCATTTTTGCATAATTTATGCTTGCTATCAATATAATTCCGGCCCCCTTTTATTTCATGGGTACAATTGAGAACTTTGTCATTGCTGACTTGGATTTCGGGGGACGGAATAAAGGCGTCCAGAAGCGACAAGCAGTCGCGGTTGAAGCTTGGCTCTAGCGGCCGCACGCGATAGGCTAGCATTTATGCTTGATTTATTGAGAAACTAAATCTATCTACTTGACTGTTGCACCCTTTGGGTCATATATATATTTGCTACAGACTAATAGCAGAAGTGGCGGGAAAGAGTTCTATTTGACATAATTCATGGGGAACTTTGAATAAGGTGTGGTCCAAAGCATATACCAGTGAAGATCTTCAACCTATAGACTTGCATCCATGTGATTTGCTCTATCTTCATTAAACTAGTAGATTAGTATTTCCTTTCTCAATAACTAAATGTTATGTTTTATGTGACATGCGCCATGACATGCTAGCTTAATGAATGCACCTTTGCATATATGTTGAAATATGCATCCAAATTATGTATATTCAATTCCCATGGTGCGTCATATGTTGATAGGTGCATTAACAGAATAATATGTACCATGCTGATCGAGTGGCCGACAAGGAATGCTATGAATGAGAAGAACATGCGATGCGTGCATGTCATCTTTCAGCATGTACATGGAACATCGTGACACGGCGGTTGCGCCGTGATAATAGGTGTCACATGGAGAACACCTGAGCGAGCCACATGCTCTTTGTATACTGGCAAATAGATGGGGCACATTAATTTAAGAATATATTATAGTACAATCCATGACTTAGAGAGTGACACTTGCCGACAAACCGTGCTATACCAACCAGCCATGGGCGTGTTGATGAAACTGATCATATCAACACCCATAGCGATCTTCTGGTGCACCAATGGGATTTTCCTCCATCCAAGAAGAATATACTTGCTCATATTAATACGGCATTGAAGTATAATTGGTCCGATGGTTTCTAGGTTTTCTTCTTGTCTCCCATCATGTCTCGTACTTTTGTATCCTTCTCAATACACAGTCGAAACCCTAATTCCTAATGGGTATGACAGAAGCCCTAAAAAAACCCTAAATTCTCCCTCAAACTTGTCTGTTTCTTTGTTTTTCTACTAAATAAAAGGAGGAGAACTCTGATAAAGCTCGACATTCAAGTCATCCTCACTTCTCGGAAGATGACCCAATCCATTTCATTTCAATATAGTAAATGTTCTGCCACAACACGCCCTAGATTTGATAGGTTATTTCACGACAACTACTCATCTAGTTGTAGCCACTAATTAATGAACTGGTCCCGGGTTCTTGGGTTAAGGAAACCCTGACCCTTTATCCATATGTATATTTTGTCAACTTTGACTAGTCTACATATAAGGACATCCATGTTTGTGGGGGACCCACATAAACCTAGACAGTGACTTTCTCTTGATAGAGCAGTGGTCTTCAGCTAGGCTTGCCGCCATGAGAGTTGTAGTACTTGATTACTTCTAGTTTCACTCTCCTTTGAATGCTAATTTAGAACCCCACCCCCCACCAAAAAAAAAACCTCAAGAACATAGTTAGGAAAAACTGCTAGAGAAATATTCTATATGAACAAATTAAGATCATTTAGACTAGCTTATGACTAATAAATCCATACAACAGGCCAAGAAAACCTTAAAACCCTAACTTTTTTTTAGCTTAAACTGATCATATTTGACCTAAATTATGTCAAGATCACAGATGTGTTTCCTGTGTTGCAAGTGTTATTCCATGCGATATGAATATTACGTGATTTTCAGTGAATAATCATCATTGAGATGGGGAGTAGACAGAATTACTGACCTTAATTACATGTTTCCGTCTAGTTACGGACTATGCTCGAAGAGCGAATGATCCCCTTCATCTCCAACCTCTATTTTGGATATCAAGATCAAGATCAAAATCGAGAGATAGCTAGAGATTAGCGCGCAGTTTACCCAATATTGTATAAATTATACAATAATACATATATGTGCAAGATATCAAGTCATCAATTAATCAAAACCTCTAATTTCTTAGTTAAATTCCCAAATACAAACCGCGATACAACCGTCATCGGTCATTCCTTCTACAAAAACTCCCTTACAAAACAAGAAAATTGGGGAGGAAGATACAAGGATTAATTAGTTCTAAATGTAATTATCCATTACTAATAAGTCAATAATCAAACCTAGCTAATATTCCTAAACTTATACAAACAAAAACACCGAAAATTATAAAAGAAAGCCCTCCGATCGATCATCGTGTTCATCAACATCATCATAATTAAAGACTAGATGATATTATGATACTGCGTCATTTGTTCGAATTAGATCTAAAATGGCCTTGAGTTAGAGCTATTACTCCCTTCAATCACATTGAACTTCAAAGGAGTAGGGACTAAAGGCTGGATCCTTGGTTCATTTCTAAGGATCGGCATCGGATCATCTTTGTCGATGTCGTCGGTGTTGCTAGCCTTATTTTGGTTTGCTTTTTCTCCTTCTAATTCCCTATATTTATGCAAGTACCTTTTTAATGGATCAGCATAATCATCAAAGCCTAATGTCCCAAGAGCCCAACAAATATCGTCGCCGTTCACCGTCTTCCGCTTCTCCTTGTGACACTTGTCCGAAGCTTCACCAGTAACAAAGCTAATGAACTCCGATACACACTCTTGCATGGTTTCTTTTGCTTCTTTGGAGATCTTAGCATTAGGTGGTAGGATTTGCTTCATGATACGGCCCACGTTGGCTATCGGCAACAATCGATCTTGCTCCTTGATGCACTCATTCTCGCCTAAGACGTCATTACTCGTAGTATGATCACCTGCAACCTTGTACCTACGGCCTTCAGAATCAGGGCTATCACCTGTGTTATGAACCATCCTGTCAAACATAGACACGTCGCCCCCCTCGGTCTCAAATCGCTCCTATATATATAGATACAACATGTGTATGCCCATGTACATGCATTATGCATATGCCATGCATGAAGAGTTTTGACACAATTTTTCTAGCTCAAAGTGGCATCTCATGATGCCAGCATGGTCGGCATTCGTTGGTGGATCGCTTCGCTCGAGGTGGTGGTTAATTTACAGCATTTCTTCATTCATAATGTGTTTGTTAGGTCCCTCTTGCTCACAATTTAGGGAGTTGAAAAAAAAAAAAACGAGCGACTCGGTCGATAATGTTCAAATTAATGGTCCCCCCCTCTCTCCTAATCTTTAATGTTTAATGCCCCCAATAAGTCTAAGGTAAGTTTAAATAATCTTGAAATTAAAACTTATGGACTACATATATGCACGTGGCAGGCATGTGGTGGTGTGGATCCGACCAAACTAGACCTAGAAAAATGATTAAATTAGGGCATGGAAACTCGATTATTTAAAAAAAAAAATTATGGAAACCCTAGTGATATGGTTTACCTACTAGTTATTTAGGGTTTTACCTGTCAAAATACGCATAAAATAGGGGAGGATGTCACTCTAAACAACGGCATGACCTTCCAGTTTTGTAATTTAAATTCGTGAGGTGGTGGTCTCGTCCCGTAACATTGGACATGGAATATGCTACAAAGCGCTAGGCCCATATCTTGTGAATTCTAGGCCACATGGCGTCATAACATAGGTGGGGCTATCAATTACTGTACACCATCTCCACCGTCAATTACTGTGAGACATTATTTTATGGGTTCTCGATCATTATTGCGGTGGTTGTCCCCTACACGTCATAATCTGAAAATGACTCGCACTATAATTCTGTGTGAGATGGTTTGGCTTCTCATTAAGTCATCTCTGTGGCAGGTAAAGATTCATCATGTTTACGTAAGCAAACCATGATCTGATGCTTCTAGTCCTTGCATCAACGATCATGATCATATACAACTTCAAAGATCTTACCAACAGGAAAAAAGTCTATATTCGAGAGTTGACCTTTTGGGCTCAAGCTACAGGTGACCTTTTTTCTGACTGATAAGCAACGACCATGACTATAGTTGATGGGTTTTGAGTCAGAGATAGAACCAACAACAACCGTCTGATCTATCAAAGTTTTAGTGTTTCAAACCACTTGATCGATTATCCAAAGTTATATGGTCAAAGCTTGAGTATCATCATATCGTTTTTTATCTGCTATAATGATTGTTGGATGGTAAATCACGTGGACTAAATAATTAAAAATGCTAAGTAATATATAATAAGATTTTTACTCATTTTCCTTTATTTAGGGAATTACTATTTCCAGATCACATTTTATTTCTTCCAGAACAATTAAATTTGCTTTTATCTAAGGTGAAAACTTGAAGAAGTTTCTAGAATAATCTTTAAGAGGGTTTACATATAGGGAATTAAAATAATCAAATGGGTTGACCGCCCATCGCCGGCGACCAACCAACCAGAGTCTCATGACCAGCCGGCCACCACTCCGGCAATAATTTAAAACCTAAGGTAAAAGAAAAAAAAAAAAAACAGTATAAAATTTTAGTTTTAAAATTTTCATTAACATAAATGAAAAATAAGACAAAACAATTTATATTTTAAGTTTTTGAGATGTGAGAAAGATGGGTTCTCTCAATTTTAAAATATTCTTTAATGAGTTTTATCTATTTTGGGGGGTTTTTTCTTCTCGATATTTGTTTAATTCATAAAAAAATCTCAAGTTTACCGACATGGGTTTTAATTTTTATTTTTAATCTCCCTCTTTCATGTTTGATTTGGGGTTTAGGTTTTGGCCTAAACCCAAACCCTTGTTCTAAAGTTGAAGACAAGGGCACTTTCATCCTTTAATAAAAATTTAGGTAGTCAACTCGGGTCAACAATGGTCAAATGACAGTGGACCGAGTCATAGGGGGTATGTCAGCTTTTTGAAATTGTGGAGGGGTATGTCAAATTTTAAAGATAACATGGTTGGGTATGTCAAAAATTCCCAATAATCTAACATTTTCCTAATGGGCATATAGAACAATTTCTTAATTATCTAGAACACTTTCCTTATTAATATTAACAAAGAAATTTATAGCTGTTGTTCCAAAAGATCCCTATGTTCTTAAGACTTGTATCATACATGTAGAACATTCTCATGGATCAGAGCTTTAATTAACAAGTGTGCAAGAACACCCAATTTGAAAATCATGTAGATTGAACCAAACTGCTAATAACTAATTGTGGTCAAAATTAAAAATCTTGATCTCATTCAGCATTTGGGTAATTAAATTGATAGTATAAAACGAGCAAGACGGACGATCGAGATATTAGAAAAGAAAAGTAGATAAGTCTCAATAAGCAAGATAAATTACATTAAATAATTTTTAATACTTTGTTAATTTTTATTTTAAACGTACGTGTTATAAAAGACGTAAAAAAAATAAAAATTAAATTTTAATTTACTTAATTATATTTAGGTTTTAATAAGAGTCACGATACCTTACTGGAACTAGACGAAATGACACTTTGAACTATATATATATATGATTGTAATCCAAACCTTAAATGGGTATTAATCATCTTCAATTTTGAACTGATTTTATTAGAAAAAAAAAAAAGTGCGGAAATCCGACTAATTTTGGGAAAATACCCAATATTCCACAAATCTTGGTATAGCACGCATTCTTAGTCTATCGTAAATCGCAAAAGATCGGTTCCGTTTTAGCGAAACTAACCAATCAAATTTAAGTCCAAATGTACTATGGAATCCTATATAGAGAACATGATATGTGGTCCATGTTGTGTTTAACCAAATAAACAAATGAAATTAACTTAATCTAAACGTCAGAGGGAGAAAAGCAAAAGGAGAAAATAAAACAAAAGAAAAGACATGCTTATTGGTCTTCTAAACTTGCTTTACAACATTTTTTTAGGGTTTTCTAAAGTGGGTTTCTTCCTGTACCCTTGTTTTTGCAAGTACACTTAATATTTTATAAAAAAAAGAGTAATTATCTCATGGATACCGGGTCCGTTGATGTTGTCATCGTGCATAGTGGTGTCGATTTGTCATTGGTTGAAAATATACCTCGAACTTGCAAATTTATTTTAATTTTACTTAAATTATTTATTAAAGTTAGTCCTACACTTTCGACCAATGACGGAAAAACACCACTATGCACCACGACTACGTCTATGGACCGCGGTCCACGGGATCAATACTCATAAAATAAAACCCTAATTCCCAATTGACACATTTGGATTTGAAATTGTGATTCCATGGGTGTTAATACATTAAAGAAATGTCTCAAGTGGTGTAAGCACTAAATTCATGAAAGGGAATTGAAAAACCCTAGAAGTTTGAAAGTCTTTTGAGGATCTTAAAAAAAAAAAGTACTTTCTATTAATCTTCTCCTCTTCTTTAGATGCCAAACCAAATTTTTTAAGATTCCACTTCCGTCCCCCTTGATCAAGTTAGCATCTGATTTGATCTAGATGATGAATCTAGGGTTTGGACCAGTGGTACAAAGTCTATTTCAAAGGAATAGATTTCTTTATTAGTTGCTTTAATTTTTAAAATTTTTTTAGGGTATTTTAGTAAGACCCCCCTGAAATTTGAAAGTAATCAGTAATACCCCATTATTCTTTCAAACTTTAGGATTAACCCCCTTGACCTAGTTTAACAGTGGTTGACTGAAGTTAAAACAGACTTGAATCACACGTCATTAACATTAAACTTGCAATATCGTGGTCCTTTTATAGGTGCATTAACAAGAGCATGATACATGTCACGTTCGCATTAAAACGTTAGTCAAATGATGGTTAAACTAGGTCAAGGGGGATAATCCTAAAGTTTGGAAGTATAAAGGGGGTGTTACTAATTACTTTCAAATTGCAGTGGGGGTCTTACTAAAATACACTTTCTTAAAGGCTTTTAAGCAGATCTCAATAAGTTAAGCTGCTTTGGATTCCCTAGCTTTTTCTATTTAACAAACTTTGCTTTATTTTTTCAGGGCAAGTGAGTCGGTGAATCTGAGCCGTCAGATGTGAATCTACAACATCTCACAAGTGTGGGTCACCAAAAGCCCATATATTGAACGTATGTAAGGGGTTTGAGAAGCAGTCTATGGATGGGGTATATTGCAAAAACAGTAAAAATTTGCTTTCATTGAGATTTGAACTCAAGACCTCCCGCTTACTAAACGGGTGCTCTAACCAACTGAGCTATGAAAGCTATCGTCGCCTGAGAGATTCGAACTCTCGCGGGGAAACCCCATGTACTTAGCAGGCACACGCCTTAACCACTCGGCCAAAGCGACGCTTGTTGATAAAGTAGGTCCACAAAGCATGTTATTGAGATGGAATAACCAATCAGTTTACACACACAATCAGTTCGGACCTCCCTCATTACGTTATGTACCGTTCGAACGCTAAGAAAATAACGGCCGTTGTTTTCAGTTAATAACAAAAATCACAACCGTTATTTTCTGAAAAAAAGTGTTCGTTATTTTTCCATTATTTATAACGGAAAAATCGGTAACCCCCCAATCCGTTATAAGGGCCCCTTTTAAACCTTGATCTTAACCATTCAGCCAATTGAATCCTTGGCTGAGTCATCAACGAGATAAGAGCTTGAAGATTTGATACCATAACTTCTTTCAAATACCTACATTAACGTTGCGAGCTATAAGCATATTTTACACTATGGCCCTGCTTAGTATCTTGTCTGTAGTTTGCAGGAAAATCTTTGTAGGCAAATATTTGAAAACGAAGGGCAAGTTTGATAGCCATTTTAAAATGGGAAAATTTAGCCGAAAAAATGAGATTTTCCCATCCAAGCCCGGAATTCATTTCCGCTCCACATAGGAGAGAATTGGTTTCCACAAAAATCTACCCTTATTTTCTCACATAATTTGAAATTGCATATTTTTTCGGCATATTTTCTTAGGTGCAATCAAACTGCCCTATCAGATGTATTTTCTCAAGAAAATTTTCAACTTTTTCTTTGCAATCAAACACATAAATGTTTGCCATTGCAAACATTTTGTTGGGAAAATATTGGCATGGTTGGAGAGGGGAAGGGGGTGATTGACGTTTGTTTGCAGCCAGTTTTTTGTTGCAAACGTTATACCACTTTTTGACAAAAAGAAGATGCAGTCTAAAGCAAATATTTGTTGGATGTTGTACCACCAAACACACGCAGATGCCGCATATGATTGCGGAAAAACATTTGTATTGCTACCAAGCGAGGCCTATATATTCTCCCCCTGGTGATTCTCTACCTAATATTATCTTCAAGAAGTTGAGAGCTAATATGAATATTACAAATCTCCTTAGCTACTTCAGGTGGAAACAAATTTTTGCATTAAACTTGTCTGGAATCCAAGGATCAGTCCAAATATTAACCAAGTCTCCATAACACTTCTCTGCCCCCACCAAACTTCATTTTTTGCATGGTTTCTGACATGTTCCTTTCGGCACCGAGAATATATCCATCATCTGGTGCAAGTGCTGTCAATGAAGAATGGTTTAACACTTCTTGCATGGACCATAGCCAAACAGTCACAGCTCAGTGATCCTTGCAATCCGATTATTTTATATCAGCTCTTCCTAAGCATAATTAAACGGCTAAGCGAATCTGATTGCAAGCTGTGCCCACAAACCTCAAATTTCCTTTCCCTTCATCTTAATTTTTTAGTTAACATATTTTGACTATCAATGAAGGGTTTACAAATGGTTCCTTTAGATAAATAATTCGAGCTCAAAATAAAATACAATAAAGTTACAAGAAAGATTTATCCAAAATCACACTTCATGGATTGACCGGTGCAAACCAGAAAAAACGGCTTTCCGGAAAAGGGGATGCATATCTTCCGTAAATACCTCAGCATCCAGCTTCTCAATGTGGGGCCAAATCTACAAACCACAGAAAAAGTATAAATAAATAAATTATACAAAAGATGCAAAATAACCAATAAATAATTTAACTGCAGAAGTGTATCTTTAGGTGATCATGTTCCGGTCCCTAATAAAGAATGCAATATTATGTGATCTCTTTGAGTTGACAATTTCCAACGTCCACTCTTAGATTTATTGTTGAACTGTTTTGTCTAAACAACTCCGATAGTGAAGGGAACGTTTGCCAATTTAAATTTTATGTTGTCAGGTCATTTTTGAAAATTTATGTCATGGGTGAAAAAGCTATGATACATAATTATTTTTTATTTTTTTTTAAACCGTGGGTATCCGGGCCTCTTAGAGCACCCGACTAGTCCCCCGGGGAACGATAGTTACTCCTTCCACACATGCCGGAGTGTAGTGGGAGAGTTAATGTGGGCTGAGCCACTTATTACCCTACTCTTTCCAGGGGGTGGCCCCAAGGAGATAATTCTATGATACATAATTCTGTATCATAGTTTTTACAGAATCCCTCAAAATGCAACGTAGCACTCTTTCAGGCCCGTTGACCCCACAAATATTTGGTCGTCCACTTTTTTTTTATACCATGGGTATCCGGGCCTCTTAGAGCACCCGGCTAGTCCCGCAGGGCACATATATCACCCCTTCCACACGTACCAAGGGGGGATTCGAACTCAGGACCTCCGCTTCGTGAGGTGTGGTCCTGGCCAACTGGTGTGATTTGAGCACTTTTTCATCATGCGCTTGGAACCCATCCATAGCCCTGCTTATGAATCCCATGATGAATAAGTGCTCGAATCCAACGGCTAGAAGCATCAATCAAGCTGTTTTTTTTGTGTCGGTCCACCAAGATGTGGGCCTAACATCATGGGGTCAGTGGGCCCTACGAGTTTGCCACATGTCATTTTGAGTGATTTCTATATAAAAAATTTAATACAGAATTCTGTATCATAGAATGGCTCATCATGGGGCAGTTACGAAGAGCTAGAGCACAGACACATGAAATGTAATAGAAGAATCACAACAACTCGATTAGTTAATGCCACTTAGAAACATGAAGTTCAACTAGCGAGATTCACCTCATTAGCATATTGCCTTGAAAATGCTTTGACATAGCCCAGAGTTGATAAACACCATTGCTCTTTTTCTCCTATGTTATAGCCATTGCTTAGTCTTTCCCCATTTTCCTGACTGCTAGAGAGAAAATAGTGAAAAGAGTGAGTTTAGGAATCAGTAGTGGGATTTCGATTCTGAACTAACCAACAGAACTCTTAACCTTCTCTTGGATCTTCCATTATCTTTGTCCACCTCCATTGCTGATGCTTCCTCTGAGTCAACAGCCATTGTATCTGTCTGACCAAAACGTAGGCCCCGCATTGTTCCATCAGGAGATGCATGAGGCAGACGTTCCATGAGCACATTCGAGAAGCTTTTATACAAAGAGATGAACAATGCCTGTGTAGCATGATCATAATCAATTCATGCCAAAGACAATCTAAAAGGAAAGTCAAGGATCATGGGTTTCATTACATAGGATTACACTCGCAAACGCAAATGCACAACTGAAACATAGCATCTGAATTGTATCGGACTTGGAGGAATCAGAGATTACAATGTCATTATTACCAAACCCAACAACTGGCATTGAGGTGACTATTACCAGGGCTGACACCAGTCCTTGTGAAAAATCATATTTCTTCATCCATCCTCCATGCTTGTAAAAAAGCAAGCAGCTAGGTCAAGGATATCCAAACGATGGGCCCTTTCTTGCATTACCATGGCCCAAAAATCCGCTCTATCTAAGCAGGGTAACCATTTAAAAGATGACGCCTTCGGGGACTGACCAACAAATGGCCCAAATAAGTGTCCACTTATCTGGTGTTTATATCTTATGAATTAACTGTTTTTGGGACTATGAATCTTCAGAAGCCCATTCACTTGATAGTCTAGACCTGTCAGCATGTGTTCCACATGGATAGCAGATGTGCGAGGAAGTATAAATTTTCATACTGTGCTGCAGTATGAAATAAGGCCCCACTAAGGATTATTCTATATATGTGTATGACTTTCATTCTCAGAATTCAAAAAGAATACAAGATGATTCATAGCTCATGGTTCTTTCTTATAGCTAGATTAGTTTGAAGTGGACCCACATAAGCCTGGGTATTACATATTAATTAAAATAATCTGAGATTGCACGAAAATTGTAAAAATAATGGTCATTTCTGAAAGAAGTGACATTATCAGGAACAAGTTGTGTGATCAGTATGAATGGAAACAAGTCCGATGACACAAATAAGTTAACCAACAACAACAATAAATAATAAATACCTCATTTTCATCAAGGGCTCGAGTGAGGAGAGCCTCCTTGGCCTCTAAAGAGTCCCGTACGGATATCTCATCTTCTTTTGCTCTCTCGGCAAACGATTTCAAGCGCTTTAACCTCACCGGGCCTTCACCTTGCACAGGTTCACCATCCACAAGAGTAAGCTTTGTCTCGGCAGCCTCTAACTCCGCTTTAGCCTTTGATGCAGACTCCTCAGCTGATAAAACACTCTTCTCAAGGGACGAAATTTCTTTCCTTAGATCAGAGATGCGATTGTATGTTTTGTTGACTGCATTTCTGAGGATCTGCCATGAATATTATCCAACAAGTTTACGAAGAGATTTAAGAAATTGTATTGTCAATAACATTGAGAAAAATAGAGTGAGACAGAATATTTTCATCAGCTTAAAAAAAGAATGTATTTTATAAAATGGGTACATAAAGATCGTGATAAATTGGGTAGAATAATTTTGACTGAATCATTGTCGAAAATTGGTGATCCTATGAACTACATTTTTTTAGAAAATGTTTAGCTACAAGGTGTGAACCAAGGTTTAAAAGGGGCCAATATAATGTCTTAATGGTGGGCAGGTGTTACCGTTGCAACGGTAATGGTCATTATATTACTTGTGATGTTAAAAAATTTGAAAACAGTGCATAAGGGTAAATAACAGACATTATAGCATTATTTACAGCATCATGACGACGTTATTTGCTTTTCATTCAAATTATTTGACAGTTTTCAATAACAACAGTTGTTATACTATTAAAAAAGTGATATAACTGTCATAACGCCAATATAACAATGGCATGATGGCCATTTTTGTTTTCGGGTATCTTATCTTGAGATTCCTTTGTAGCTGGGGGTGTTTTTCCCCCCTTTTTTTAATGAATCATCCTCTACTTATCCAAAAAAAATGATGGCCATTTTTGGCTTACATCGGCTATTATACATTTTTCTATATTTTTTTTTTTGATAAGGTAAAGATTTTATTGAGAAGAAAAAGCTACAAATAGATAAGTAATAAAATTTCTGTAATATAATGTTAAACATGAGTTATGAAAACAGTATTTTGTTCATAGTTTAAAAAACGGCCATTAATAGATTGGCTATGCATTTTTTTAGTGAATCTGGTATTACAGAGAAAAGGAGTGTTAGTTGAAGGAGATTGGAAAAAGGGCTAGAAGATATCAGTGACTAGTATACTATATCGAAAGAACAAATAGATAATTGAAATAAACTAGCTGAAAAATGGACAGCTGACACCTAAGATGCCCAGATACAAATTCCAATACGGTCATTGGTACAGGAAACGGGGATACTACATGTCATTTCCAAAAATCTAGGACATGGATATGGATACGCATATGCCATTCAATATGTTGATACCATAATTTTGTTTTTAGCTTTTTGAAGTTACCTTATATTTTTATAATTAAATCATGTGAAATGTAATGAAACATCTAGTCTATATTGCATGGACTTTTCTAAACCAGTGAAGTACCTGTGTTAAACATTTGTTGGACTCTGACACTCAGTGGATTCTAGTGAGACATTCCATATTTCATTTTTGTTATTTATTTCCTTCCTTGCAAAATATGATTAACATTTACCATTAATTATGAGTTCTTCCAATTGAAATTTTCTGTGTAGCAAGTATAACGTTACATATAAGTATTCTCTTGTCTATAAAATATGATACATATTATAAGATATCCATCACATAATCCATAATTATCCATTTATTATTTACATCTTACAAAGTCCGTGAAATTTTCAGGGGCTGCCGAATATGACAATCCATACACGTGGCAGATTCCAACACCCATACCCTTATGGCCATCAATGAAACATAGCTTCTCATATTGCAAAGATCTATTAAAATATACTATTTATATATTATTATAAAATAATTGTTGACAATACAAACAATAAAATTGTTAGGAGTTAGGAAAATAACTAATAGTATAACAGGAAATGAGAAATTTGTAACATAGAAGTATCCATGCAGTATTAGACTATCAATACAAGTATCGGTGTCGTATCATGTCAATGAGGGTATGCTCAGCATACTGAAGTATTTGCCTATCATAGAAGGATAAACTTTAAATGCGGTGAATTATAAATCTTATTCTCTCCAACCTTTTCAAAACATCAGGAAATAAATTTTCATCAAAAATAGTTTTCTAAATAAGCAATATTAAAAGATTCTCCAGAATTCAGCTAGTATGATCACCACTCACTTTAAGGCATAATAATGTCATTCAAAAATAATAATAAAAAGGGACTAGGCATTCATCTGTAAATGAAAAGATTCTGCAGTAGGTAACATATGTAACACACACCTCCCATGGACGATCCGATGTGTGTAATTGCTCAATGTTAGCTGGAGAGAAAACCCAGCTGACAATGGCCAAATTAGATATTAGCCGGTAACCCATCATCCTGTCAATGGCTATAGCCGTCATTTGAGCACTGTTCTTCCAGTATGAACTGATTTCATCCATCAGCATCACCTGCTTCTCTTGATCAGGACATAGCTTAGCGATGACTTGGCCATATCTCTCCAATACAGTGATTAAATGAGTGAAACTTTTCGACCCAATGTCAAGAAGGGTCTGAATGACCACTTTGAGCGCAATCTTTGATCCATGCACTGGGATAATTTTCTCTTCTATCCACGAAATGATCTCACGAGCTATTTTCCTTCCCTTCACCATGCTGCTGAGTTCCATAGAAAGTGCATGTTCTTCTGTGCTTTCTGCACCATCTTCTGCACTGTAGATGAAGTTGGGTCCAACCCTTGGTGGAAG
This sequence comes from Euptelea pleiosperma, assembly GCA_035048495.1. Taxonomy (NCBI): domain Eukaryota; kingdom Viridiplantae; phylum Streptophyta; class Magnoliopsida; order Ranunculales; family Eupteleaceae; genus Euptelea; species Euptelea pleiosperma. The sequence continues at coordinate 27,118,987 of CM068551.1, read as the reverse complement.
CAATTCCTCTAACTCAGGGGCATTCTCTATGCTCTATATAGACAAAAGTTATACGGATAAAGTTAACAAAAATGATCTTCAGCATTAAGGACCAGTAGTGAGAATGTATATTCTTGCCAAAAATAGCATGCATATGTATGATATCTATATAGAGATGTTGATAAATAACTAATTGATTGGCATAGTATCTGTTACTTATAAAAAGTTATCTTTTACATTGACCAAAAAAGAAAGTTCTATATTTTAAATTTTAAAAGCTTTGGGAGTGGATAATAATTATATTATATTGAAAAGAATAGTACAAAACTCGCACAATCTTCAGCATTAAGGACCAGTAGTGAGAAGGTATATTCTTGCCAAAAATGTCATGCATATGTATGATATCTATATAGAGATGTTGATAAATAACTAATTGATTGGCAAAGTATATGTTACTTGTTAAAAAGTAATCTTTTACAGGGATCAAAAAAAAGTTTTATATTTTAAATTTAAAAGCTTTGGAGTGGATAAAAATGATATTATATTGAAAAAAAATAGTACAAAACTCATACAACTTATGCATGTAAGCATCCTCGATTGTGCATACATAAATTTCCAGTATTGTTTATATATTATATTAAAGATATTGAAAATAGATCCCACTCACCAGTTCACTGGTGATATGTGCAAGGAAACACATATACAAAATTAAAGAAACACATAATCGGCCACAACTATTTCAAGTTTTTTTCAGAGGGCCAAGTGGGCTGATCAAGTGATCATAGCTAGAAAAAATCAGCCTTTAGTTTTTGTTCTGCACTACCACTGTAATTTTATTAAGCCACAACAATGGGTCTTGAGTAATTAATCTCAGAATCTTCTGTCTGGCTGCTTGCTGATTTTAGAAAACTTAGCGAATGCCATTAGTTGGAAAGATCAACAGGTTTCTACATATTGTCTTACCTGTTTGATTTTATCCCAATATGATAAGCGCACTTCTCTCTCCAATACCTCCTGAACAAACACCCGTTGTGGAGCCCATCTTGGGAGGTCTAAGACATGAGCCCATTCTTCCCACGGCCAAATGAATTGAAAATTTGAACTGCAAAACCAGGAAGTTACTGACTACATGTATACAAATACTAATAAAAAAATAAAAATTCACCTAACTTTCCGAAACTGCCAGTCTTAGACCAGCCCTTGGGAGTTTGTGAAAGATCATAACTGTCCACTATTTTGCTATTTCATATCTGGTTAAGGAATTGTGATGACCCTTGATGTCAAATTGGAAACCAAAATCAATGGTGTCAAATTTTGATGGTGGATCATTTTCTCACATTTTCCTGGTGGGCAAAATTTTTTGCCCACCAAGGCTAAAATGGCATGAAAATTTTTTAACCGGGATGTGTGTGTGTGATAAATTATTTTCACGTCTTGGCGGGCAAATGTGTGGGCCCGGTCAAAATATTTTGCAGGAAAAGGCACAACAAATGCTACAACAATCGTATTTGCGCGCATAAATATTTAGATTTGCCGTCAAAATGGCCTACCAAACATGCTCTAAAAGATCATTGTAAGGAGACTTTGATTATTGAATCATACTTGCCTTTAGGATTTATTTGGTTCATTTGTGAACTATTGGGATTACTTGAATTAGCACCTTACAGGAGTTTTTTATAGTTCTCACTCTAAGAAAACCTTACCAGTGCATTGAGTTAAATTTCGCCTGTGTCAACTTTGCTTTATTGTAGTACATATTGGGTATTTTAAAATTGAACACAAATTCACTAATTACCATAAAAACCTTGTCAAGTTTGTGATGATCACTAAAACTTCATGACTTGTGACTTTTTTTTATAAGTAATAAGCATGATTAAACAAAGGGGAAACCCCATAGAGAAGATCCTCTCAAAACAAAGCTACATACAAATCAAATGGGAGAAGAACCTCCAATCAACTCCTCTCATCTGAATACAAGTGTCAAAAACATCCTTTAAACTACGGGGAGGAGGACTAAAGATACAAGTTTTCTTTGACCATCAACAAAACTCTAGGAACATCTTCCTCTTCCCCTTCAAAGATGCGGGAATTCCTTTCCTTCCAGATGGCCCACTTGATGGCAAACGTAAGAATGTACCAAAGATATCACATTCTCCCTCTGAAGACTTCCATAGAAAATCCTTGAACTAAGATAATCACATCTTCCGGTACCACAAAATCAATACTGAAAAGAGAAAGGAAAGCCCGCCAAATAGCAAAGGAAAATGGGCAATGTATTATCAGGTGATCAATAAACTCAACACTTGACTTGCACAAGCACACCTATTCGTCAACATTATCCCATTTGTTGTTCAAATAGTCCACCATCAAAATCTTTTCCAAAATAGTTGTCGACGCGAAGAAAGTCACTTTAGACGGGATAGGAGCCCCCCAAACCAGTGAGGCAGGAAAAGAACTCGGACTCATCAGACAACTATGAGGAAAAAAAAAAAGACCCAACCGAGAACATGCCCTTGTGGTCCCATCTCATTAAACCTCTTATCTGACTTTAAAGCTAGCCCAACACCAATCTAGACAAGAGAGAAACAAGGCTATCCACCTCCCAGTCATTAATATTCCTCTAAAGCCAAACTTCCATACGACAACACCCTCTTCATGTGCAACACAGTCCTAAATCTTAGCCCTGTGGAGATTTGAAACCTGAAACAAGGGAAAGCATTTTTCAAAGGTTCTTCCCCACACCAAAGATCCTCCCAAAATCAGACCTTGTCACCCCTCCCGACCTTATAAAGAATGCCCGCTCTAAAACAATCAGTATTTTCACAATACCCTTCCACAAGCTAATCCCATAGGAAAAAGAAACTAAAATTCCATTACCCCCATCCTGTACCACCCCATATTTGCACCCAATAACTTTCCGCCATAAACTCTCCTCTTCCTCCTCAAACTACCATAGCCACTTCCCTAGAAGCGCCACATTCATATCTCTAAACCGACGAAAACTCAGTCCACCTACCTCCTTAGGCTTACAAATATTTGCCCATTCCACCAAACGAAAGTTATGGATGTCTTGCTTCCCTTGCCACAAAAAATCTCTCCCAAAATTTATGGATGTCTTGGTGTGTACCACATGAGTTTGGTCATACTAAAAGTAATGACTTACATTCTAGCTATAGATTTTCAGCTTGACTCGACCTTTTAAGTGTTGTATGGACATAGTTATGTTCATTCATTGCCTTTCATCAGTTTTCATACCTATTCTTATTTTTATTTTTATTCTTTTTGAGAAAAAACTACATATTGAGAGCATTCAAAGGAATTTTAAATGTTCTGCAAAGAAATAAAATATAATTCAAAATCCGATTGAACACTGATGCCACTTACAGGTGGTGAGAGAACCAGAGAATGAGCCGTATCCGACACTCCATATCCAAATCAGCAATTCTCTCAAAGAGAGCACGAACTGCTCCTGCTACAACTGCTGGAAAAGCCCCTGGAAGAGCCTAAATATAATCTTCAGGGTCAGCTCAAAATATGTAACAAGATTTGATAGAAACAGTAAAAGTGGCCTGTCATTTTAGGAGGATCAGAAATTTCAATTGAAAAAGTCATAGTTGTCAAAATAGAAGAAGAAAACCTTTTTGCCAAGGTTATATCTTACATATTAAATAAGTTGTTTCTGCATCAATACACTTTCAAAAATGTGTTTTTTCATGTGTTGGCATGTAAAATAGAAAACTAGGAAGTGAAGTTGTCAATAAGAGAGCCTTCACTGTACCTTACAGAGGTCAATAATAACCAGAGTGTAGTATGTCGGCTTGAATGGGGGTTGAGGTAGTAAAAGAAGCTGCAGGAAGACACAAAGTAACAATATATTTCAGAAATTCCACAATTAATAAGTCACCAGCCTACATAACATGGAAATAAGTCGTGTGAAATTTTTGAAGATTATTTCAAGAAGCCCTAAACAGAGCCTCAGAAATAATACACATCAAATTTTATTTATCATGTGAAAAATTCTATGGAGCACAAAACACTGACTCCTCCACAAGCATAACCATAGAGACCAGATACATAACATATCAGCTCAAAAGAAAACAGGGGCAGAAGCTGAGCAAAGATTCAAGTGCCATCACTTGCTACACCAATAATACGATGACACAATTAAGACATTTACATGTAAAATGCTGGGGTACATCTAAGGTACGTAATGTATAGCACACCTTGTATACATAATACATTTATATTACCAACTAGTTCTACATATACAAAATTTATGTAATATTTGAAAAAAGGGAAGCATACAATTACATATAAACTTACTGCAATAGTCTCAAATACTGCTAATGCAGACTACAGAAAGCTGAAGCTCATGAAAACACACCTGAGAGAAAATTGTCTCTGCCATAAGATATTCATATCGAAAGGGCACGGGCAGGCCAACCATGTATGAGGCGCATTCTTTGCGACTAGCTTTGCATGAAACAAGAAACAGAAGTAAAGTCCAAAATCTCATAATCTCAAACCATGCATGAAACCATAAATGTGAGGCAGGGAGCGGATGGATTGGCCCACATTAATGAGAAAAGAAAGAGAGAAGCATGTGATAACAGCATGTGATAACAGCATGTTCTACACCAAAATTAACATCAGTCTGATGCAGTCCAACAGAACTTAAGAACAGAAACCAGATGCAGGTACAATCTTAAAACAGAACCAGATACCAGTAAAACTACTTTTTTCTTCTATAGCTATGGTACTTTCTACACTACGAAATTTTAATCTTAAATCAATGATACTCACTTAAGCTGGAAAAATATTGTGCTAGATGAAATATGCAAAAGGAAGTTCAACTCCAATCAGATGGTTGAATGCAATATTATTACCCGAGGGCTTAAGATATTCTGCCAACATGAATGATCAGTCATCGCTTAAGATGGACATGAATAAACCCTCTTGCATCATGATTTATGACAACATAAATTATCCTTTCATCTTACAAAGCCATCATACAGAATCAAACCACGACTAGTTGAAAGGCAGTTATTGGATCTAAGCCACAATGACCATGCTCAAGAGTGGATGTCCAAAGTGGCATATCATCGTGTCTGGCTTAGAAGTTCATGTCCCAATAGGATTATAGGAAATGTCCCACCTTTGGGTGCAGTTTGACCCACCTAATGGAAGCAAGCGATTGAGCTGTCTCCCCAAAAATTATTGGCTCTAGAGATATGGTAGCATGATTTATGGAGAAGGCAAAATTGTTGGAAGCATTGAGAGAACCAAAAACTTCCCTTTATGCAAAGAGAACTTGGTATCCACATTCCATTTAATGCTGCAGTGGAAATCCTGAGGCCATTGTTATTTAGCTCCTACTGGTTGCAAATATCTGTGATGCCACGCTTAAAAAAGGATTTGCAAGGCAAGTCTGACATTCTAAAAGGATATTTTGAGTATTCATATGGGAGACTTCTTTTATATGTGTATTGCACACATGATATTTGAGGGGGCATAAAGTTTCGTTCTATTATTATTATTATTATTAACAATAGCTAATATACTACGGACTAAAAGCAAAATAAGAAGTATTGCAAGCATGTTTGAGATAAAAGAAATCAATATAACATAAATGGAACATATAACTCCAAGAATACATCTGATTTTGTTTCTGTCTTTAGCAAGGTCATTGGCCATGACATAGCCACGCCCGTTGACATGGTGAAGAGAGCACTCCAAACCTCTACAGAAGTTGAAAATTTCATCAATATGCTCATCTCCACAGATAAAGTCCCATCTTGCCAATTCATTTTATCATTATTGAGTTGCCCCCACAAAACTGGAGAAAAAGAGTAACTGGAGTCTTTGAAGGAGACCTCAATGAAATTATTTAAATTAATAACATTTTTCCACTTTGATCTCATGTATCTTTTGTTTTATCAGTTAACTATGCAAGCATATTTAAGAAATGAACACAAATGAACTATGGGTTACATTGCTCACTCATCAAATACAAAAATATTGCACCATAATGACAACAAACTACAGATTGTAAAAGTGACAGGCCAGTGATGTTTACAAACCAGCCATTGAAAAAAAGAAGCACATCCAGCAAATACTCTTCCACAACAAAGCGATCTATAGGCTGCAAATCCTGTCATCCACCAGTGTGAAAATGAGTTCATAAGAATAAGAAAAAAAAGACCGTAGAAATTTTTCTATGGCCATAATAAAAGCATTGCCTCAGTTCGACAAAATATAAATATGTAAGTAACAGCCTTTACCAACACACAAGAAGTGAGTAAGATCTTAACCTATTAACCTACCTCAGCTTTACTTGCAGGAAATATATTAAGCCTACGAAGCCTTCGAGGATACTTCAGCTCAGCTTCATGCTTTTGTTTACCACAGGTGATCCCAGATAACGTTGAAGGAAGTTCAGGTTGCTCAGGGCAGCTGATAGGACCAAAATCATGTGACTTTCCAGCTACGAGCTGAGCTTCAAATGAAAGGTGAGGTCTGGGAACTAGAAAACAAAATAGAGAGTAGAAGCCAATCAAACAATGACAAAGAAAAGAAAAAGATAATGATATTACAGAAGCAAAATCTAGCTCATCATTCTGTGGTACATTCGCTTGATACGAGATGAACAATAAGAGGTAAGAGAAAAATTACTAGTAAAAAGCAAGAAAATTGTGCTGAAAACAACAATTTTAGAACCTTGTACACATTCAACTCTAGAAAACAATCATTCATAGGATAGAACAACCCAGAAAACTGGAGAAAATGAAAACAATATCTTACTACACTTGCCAATCATAAAAATAACAAAGGAATTCTAGTAATTCAAATTGTAAAGATATATAAAAGAACAAATATTTTTTAACATACAATCTGCATAAAATGTTAATTCTAAAAGAACACCTACATTCTACAACTTTGTTAATAAGATCTGGTTCTAATTTGAGGTTATGGTTGTGAGCGCAAAAAAAAAACAGAATACAACTGGAAGCAGTAAGGAATTTACACTTGAAATTGTACCTAACTGCTCATTTACTATGTTCTCCATCTCCCCTTCCATGCAAGGGTTTACAATATGTCGAGATCAGATGTAGTATCAGTCTTTTACAGATGATTTGCAAAGTGGAAAAACACATGAAAATTTTGAAAAATACACACAAGACCGTGATGCCTACATCATGGCTTTGGTTCCCCTCTGAATATAGTTGTGGTGTTTCATCCAGAAGGGAAAGAGGCTATGGTGATTTTTCCAGGCTCGATTCTCAGCCCTATACTGCCTGGAGGAAAGTTTTCAACTAAGTAGCTGCTCTTTGGGGTTAGAGATCTTGGGAGTTTAGAGGGGTGAAGAATGGAGAGGTGGTCTCAAGGAAGAGTTACAAGTCGGTAAACGGCTTGTAAGGGATAAACGGCTCTCTCTTCCAAGCTTTATATAAAAAGAGGAAGAGAGGTGTCTCTACACACAAATTACATACAACATAACAGAGCTAACCTCTGCAGAACTTCTCTCCTCTCATCTTCATCTCTGTGTTTCTGCAACCTGAAAATGCAAACATACAGAATACTGTGTTCATCTTCTTTATTTTCTTTCTATAAGTTTTTTAAAAATTTCTTTTTGAGGGTATATCCACTGGAAGTTTGTTAGTACTGGAGGTGTTGTGGTGCTGCCTATCTCCAGTCGGTTGTTGAATCATGGGGACAAAGGTCTGATCAAACTAACAGCAACACTCTTGAAATGCAGCGGCGAAATCTACCTTAGGACAGCACGTTGAACGGGTGCCTCAGCCTCTTCTAAACCGATAAGCTTTTTCCCATTTATTTACAGTTTTTATTCTGGACTTGCTTCACTTGCTAGAAATATCTGCAACACAGATACAGTTACTGCTTTCTGTTTTCTGTTTTCTCAGTTAATATATATTGCAATCTCTTATTTTCTAAGTTCTTTGTTTTAGTTTGTTAAATCAGTTTACTGTTACATAAACCAAGAACACCTACCCTAACACCTTCCTCTTGACATGATTTTTTTAAGTGTATTTGCTATACTTTTAGGAGCACCTGAGATTAGCTCTAGAGCATACAACCAAAACCTGGTAAATATGATAAGAACATTCATGCGCTTCTTCTCAAAGCAAAGCAAAAGCATGTGCTAACAAGAGGAATTCTATGCCTATCACATTTTAACCAATAGCCTACGAAGCTTGCTTCAAAAGGACTCAAAAACAAATGCCTCCACCCAATCATAAGGCAATCCAACAGTCATGAACATCACATGGTTATATGTTCCTGTCCAATCTCTACTCTCCCCACCTGTCCAATCTCCACACTACCCCATCAAGCAACCGAAATTTTCAAAATATTGGCCAAAACATTAATATAACTCCTCCCTATTCGATAAATGAAGACACTCGGATACTTCAACATGACTGACGTACTCGTATCGTATCATATCCTCTCAATTCTGATACTGGTACTAGATACTGCATGGACTTCTATGCGACCAATTTCTCAATTACTGTTGTGTTATTGTGTATTTTTCGAACTCTATTCCTTATGTCAATAGGAAGACATAAACAATGTATTATAACAAATTTTTATTGTACACACTTCAAAAATTTAGAGATTTCATTATTATTATTATTTTGATAAGAGTAGAAATTTATTAAGAGGCAAAAGTGCCAAAAACAAGAGAAACGACGGCAGCCTAGTGGGTCGAGATGACCTACAAAAGACATGCCGACAAAGAGGACACAACCAAAAGGAAAGTGAACAGCCCAAGTGCCTTCTCTAGTACAAACAATAGAAATTTCATTATATTTGGCATAAAGTGAATATTAAATAAAGATACTTAGCTTGAAAAACCAAAAATTAAAGCATGATTAAGAACATATTGGATGGTATACCCGTATTGGTATCTGTGTAGGATTTCGGGAAATGAAGAATCATATCCCTGTTTCCCTAACCAATGTACGTATATCTAATATCTGTGTGTAGGCACCATATGTCCAACTATATTAGAGTACAAGCATACTCCTAATCTTATTTTGTAATTATCCAATACATACATCTTTAGGAAGAAATTCAAAAAGGTTTCACCTAGATTTCACCTAATCTTATTTTTGTCTTAAGTTCATAAATAGCTAAGAACAAGATTATTCAGCCCCAATATTGCTTCCCTAAGAAGAACCTTTCTGTGATCTTTTTTTACGGAAGAGTTATCATGATTTATGGTTCGTGAGCCATAACATCATTTCATCAATACAATAATAGCCTTTATATAACATTGTAGCTGGATAGAGAAAAAATTAGTCCACTTTGAAGATTGTCATCATCATCATCCAAGCCTTGTCCCAACTATTTGGGTTTAGCTACCCTTATCCTGTTCCACCATTCAATGCTATCCTTAAAAGTGTATTAGGATGCATGAGAAAGGATTTGTTATTAGTTTCACACCAGCTGCCAACCTATCCAAGTTAACAATATAATATAACATAGGTTGATACAGAAAAATAAGTGCTAAATGTGTAAAATAACAATAATGACATTTCACATACCACTATCAACCTTCCATCCACTGTTGGACAAAACTTGTACCCGATCCCATAAATCTTCTAAGAAATCCTGGTAATGAAATCAGTTACAAAAATAAGCAAGAATAGTTACACAGAAATACAACTGAAAAGCATAGATGATATGTAGACAAAAAGGTTCTGTTATAATTCATAATCATAGTCATATCCACATACGATCTCAAACATTCTTATAAACTTGAGCATGTGCACCAAAAACTCTCAGAATTAGTCATCTAAATGAAAGGAAACCATGAGCCATCACTCTCACATCCTTTTCAGTGACAAATACAAATGTATGTGCTAAAATTATGCAAGAAACTAACATTTTACATTGTCATCATAATAACTGATGGACAGAGATATTTCTAAAGGGAATCAATTTCTGGATAACTATAGTTAAAGCGCATGTGAAAGGAAGACTTTCAATTAAATTTGTGCATCAACTTATATTGGTAAAAGTATGATTGTCCCTCGTCTATTTGATGTTTCAAGTAGCAATATACTCAATGGCTACGCAACAAAACATTAACCTTATAATCGAAAATCCTTTTTAATTTAAAGATCAGTAAAATAAAGGTTGGCACGTTGTATGCGTCAAGATGTGCTGAGACATGTCAATAAGTGTTGACATAGCAAAAAACCCTAGATGTGTCCTATCATTACATAGTTTCAGGGCCTATCTCAGTTTATGTTACCTCACATATGTAGCTGTCCAAAAGTGTCCTTTAAACAAACAACGTAAGGTAAAATCAAGATTAACAAATTAAAAAAATTAAATGTCTACATCTACCAATGCAAGAGTGCATTTGGACATGGCATGCCAAGTAGATCAGAAGCTTATAAAAACCATACACTTTTATTATAATTATAGAATGCATTCAAAGGCCACAGCCAAAAGGGACACAAGGCCTGCCAAAGAGGTCGAGAAGACCTACCAAGGACCAGACCAAACAAAACGCCCAACAAACGGGAAACAAAGACAAAAAATCTCTAAGAGACATCTCTAGAGCAAATAAGGTCCCAACGAAACACGAGCTTTCATCATACCTTTTCATCGAGAGCTTTCTCGGTCTCATCATCAAACTCAAAAATGGAGAAACCAGTATCATAAGCACGTTTTCTGATGCTTAAGTAAGCTTGGATACCAACCATAACCCTCTCAATCTCCTCAGGAACTTGCTGCAAAACATGTGTCTTTGTCATTAAACAAGAGGCCCAACCATTAAGACTAATAGAATACTGTGTAAGTAAAATGGAAGTTTGAGATAAAAACAAAGGCAAGATTTAGTATTGAAGCACAACAATGACAACAAGTTCAGTGACAAATGCTACATTCTCAATTCCATCCGTAAAGTACTAGAATTACACTAAGGACCTGTACGGTTGTGTAAAAAAGATTTCCTGATGTAGAAAATCTATCCGTGGACATATTCTATGAGCATAAATTTTGAATACTAAATCGTTTCTACCGTTTGGTAGGAAAAAGAAAGCTGCAACAAATTTTCCCTTTGCTAAATAGTTGGATCGAGTCGACTTGGTCTATCTTGGTCCAAAAAGAATATAACACATTGAGTCAACTCAATCTAGTTCATTGTTTTTCACTCATCTTCTTCCTCAAACACCTAGGATTTTTTGGAGCAAAACCCTCAACTCATTTGCCGCCTTCTATGGCTTGTTAACCCCTGCCGTTCATACACCTCCTCAATCCTTGGAATCCTCGACATCACCGACCAGTCATCCGTGTCGTCGTGGTCCACTTTAACAATAATGTCCTCACTACACCAAATAGTTCGAGCCGTCGACCCATTGCCACCAGTAATGGAGCTCGAGTCGCCTCCCTAACTCATCGCTATTGTGTTGCGCAACCCCAACCCATTCATTGTCTATAATGATGCATCTTTTTTTACTCTTCTGTAAATCTCTCTATTTGGGGTTGATGGGCAGTCTGTGTTTCACTCAATATCGAAACTATACGGTGAGGGATGAAGTGGGTTGCATTATAAATGTAGATTGAGTGTGTGTGTGTGTGTGTGTGAACTTACATAATACTATGATAGCATTTTATCGTCATTGAATTTCTGTATGAGACCATGGCATCGTTCAAGCTCATTGCGAATGCAATGAAAAGCCAACAAAAGAATAAAAAAAAGATAAAGGGCGCGAAGAAATTAAAACCCTATGAGAGAGAGAGAGAGAGAGAGAGAGAGAGAGAGAGAGAGACCGTGATGGAGAGAGAACTGCCGGGGGAGGCATCAAAGTCAATCTGGTCATGGGAGAGAGAACAGAGTCGGCCGTGATCATGATGGGGTTGGAAAACATTTCTCTTCTTTTTGAGCGGAAAACCTTTCTACCATTTTGAACCCAAATGTTGTGGACCCGAGAAATCATTTCCTTTACCAATTTGTTCATGAACCCACCAAACATAGGAAAATCAAATTTCTGGCAGAAAACTTTTCTAGGCTCAACCATACAAGGCCTAACAGAACTTTAGCTTCAAACTAGAACCCATACTCAAAAGCAACAAATAACATTCACAAGGAAAACAAAAACCGTAAATCCATATGGCATCCACTTCACATTCTACTAATCACCACCATTCATAAAGGAAATACTCCACAGGTATAACCACTGCAACTGGTACTAGATTCCTCTTCTTAAAAATGAGCTCGTAGTTACACAAACTAGTATAGGTGAAGTACACAATGGAAGCAACAAATTCCCATTGTATTCACAGGAAAAAAAAAAAAAAGAAACCATAAATCCCTATGGAATCCACTGCAAATTCAACTGGTCACCAGCGTTCATAAAGGACATACTCCACAGTTATCACCACTGCAAATGGTACAAGATTCCTCTTTTAAGAAATGAGATCATTGTTACACAAACTAGTGTAGGTGAAGTACACAATGGAAGGTTCCAACAGAAGTAACAAAAAGCATTTGTCCAACAAAAGGAGGATGAGCCTTTAACCTCGTTAGCCTCATATATGGTGGGAAAGAACCAGTGAGAGTGTCTGACACATGTCAGAATCAGATTTGTCGACCCATAAAAGTATGGACGGGGCAACTTGTCCGCACAATGCATGCATACACACATGCACACACATACACATAAGAAACTGAAATATAAAGAAAATGTATAACAAATTGTTTTCTGCAAATATTGTCTAAACTCTTCTAACATATGGGATTTTATTAAAGGCCAATGTTACAAACATTATAACAATATCCATTATATGTATATGGGTCATGATAAAATGACATGCTTTTGTGACAAAGAAAATGATAAATAGTTATGGGGCCCACACGCAATTTTTGGTGAGGATATTCATCTCAACATGGTAGCAACCTCACAAAAAATCAGCCCATTCAAACATTTCCAGCCTAATGAAAGTAGACTATTCTGAACCATCCATTTCTACCCCTTAACTTTTAACTCCACATTTGATAGGGTCTACACGACATAGGCTCATTGCTCGTTCCCAGAACCATTCGTGTGGTATACCTGTACCATCAAAGGTTGCATTTTCATATGGACAATTGCTCTCAACAAAATTCTCACGGTGGACCATCTCATTAGCAAGGGAAAGGTGATGCCTAGCATGTTCTTGTGTAGACCCAGTGGGGAATCTCTGTACCGTTTACTTCTGCATTGTCATTTCTCTAGAGGTATCTAGGAGGCTTTCTTCCAATAGTTTAGGATTACAGCTTATTTCCTCTAAATCTATATGAGGTTCTCCTAGGTTGGCAATCTAATGTTTTTAGGTCTTGAGGATGTATTATTTGCAAATTGCTTTGCTATTTGCTGGGCCATATGGAAAGAAAGGAATAGGAGCATCTACAAAGATCAATTCGAAGGCCTAGAGGCGATTATTATGAAAATTGAACCCTCGATTTTTTTTGGAAATTGACTTTGGCAGAATTTAAGGCACCCGTTTTGAAGATTTTGTTTTCGGCTTAGCCGAGATTGTTCAGGGGAACCCATGATCTAGGTGTTTCCCTTTTGCCTTGCTTTTGTTTGTGGGCTGTGAGTGAGGTTCTCTCTCGCTCATGGTGCCTTTATACTTGTACAGTTCTTTCTTTAATAAAATTACTTCTTTCTCAAAAAAAAAAAATCCAGCGTGCATCAATGCAACAATAATGAAATAGTGTTGCTAGGCATATCTGTCCATGCTAACCCAAACTGCAAAAATAAAAATAAAAAGAGGAGAAGAAGAATTTATCTAAACTTGCACCAGACAACAATAAAAAAATATCTGTCAAATTACTGGGTTATGCTTCTTGAAAGAACAACCAGACCCAAAGTAAACTAGTGAATATAGCATAATTGAATCTTTCACGTATCAAAACAGCTGTACCTCGATCAGCTCAGCCCCTCCCCAAGGAAGACAGGATAAAATGCAAGTTATGTAAAAGTCAGCACGTGCTTGCCAAGAAGGATTTCCAGTCTCCTCATCAATGGTTGTGGCAGCTGATGATAATAATGTTTCAAAGAGCTCCACTAAGGAACCTGGCTGCAGGACTTTGCTGCACATCTACAGGACATAGCAAGCATGTGATACCAGTAAACATAGAACAAACCAAATGAGAATTGAAGGAAAATAAAATTGTTGATGCCTTTTTTTTGGTAGGAGATTTAGGATTGAACCCTTGACCTCACCATTGTAACACAAAGGGTAATAAACACCACTGGGGTCAAGGCCCAACCCCAATTACTGCCTATTATTAGATTAAGGAAAAAAGGACGACAGACTATAAGCTTCACTGCCTTCACAGAACATCAAGAAAGAAGGGGAGAAGCAATACCAGCAGTACCAGGTACACTGATTAAAACAAGAAAAGATACTGCTATGTTTTGCCAAAATAACCAAAAGTCTAGGTAGTGCACCATTCTCTGGAACTGTTTCTTACACTGGAAACCTTTTTTAGTTGCATAATCAACACACATATGGTACACAAAATAAACTTAACATAGTGATGGTTGGTCCATTTATACACTCCTCTGTGGTCAAGCAAAACTGTTGTTGCATTCAACTAGCCTATCTAACCTGGAATCTGGAGTATTTATTCCCAGGATCAAAGTTTGAACAAAGGAAAGGTGAGAAAGATGAACAGTCCTTGTGGTTGGGCCAGCAAATCAAGGATCATACATCATTAATATTAAATCAGCACACATACATAACTACTATTAGCTTAATGATTAAACAGGTGATGCGACACAACTTGAATGAAAGAAGATATTATGTAAATACATTGCAACATGATGACCCATGCACGAAACTTAGGACCAGACCCAGAAGTTAGCTAGGGAGCCTTGAAGGCTTGAATAACAAGTCAGTATGGCGAAAGACAATATAGTAAGAGCAACTTCCATACGTACCAGAACTGTCAGAAACCGCATCAAAATACGAATTGTGTCACAATTCCCTGAATCTAAAGCATCCTGAAAGTAACAGATGCACAAAATAATGAGTTCCCATACAAGTAAGCATAGCATCCGATATATGAGTCCAAGAAAAAGTTAAAACAAAAGCAAGAACTAATTTTTCTAGCAATAGTCGTTACCAGGAAGCACTTTACTGCATCAATAGCACCCCAAAAATCAGATTAAACACCCCAAAATCATATTAAACATCAATTTAAACCCATTTCATGGATAAGATAATTCCCAAAAATAGGGAAATGGTCAAAAAGTGTGCTTCCCTCTCAAACCATGCCCCTCATTAATAGAAAACATTTTTTTCCTTTGCTGTGCATATACAATTCCTAGAATTTTGGGTATATTTGACTTACTGAATACATATATTTGATAGGAAGGGTCTTTCCCAGGTCGGTTTTCGACACCTTCAGTGGATTGCACTCTAAGGCCTTCTCTAGTCCCCAGTAATGTACTTTGGAGAATCGCCCCTTTCGCTATTAGTTGGGAGTTATGGAAGGAAAGGAACCGACGGACATTTGAAGACAAGGAAGCCAACATTGACGGGATAATCATGAACACCAAAGCCATCCTCTACTACTAGGGTTCAGCCGTCTCTGAGATCAGACAGTTTAGATTTGAAAACTTCATTTTTCGTTGGGATAAAATGATTTTGTAACCAAAATGCTTTTCTATGGGCTCTCGTTTTTTTGGGATTTGGGTGGTGCGCTTGGCGCTTCCCTTTTCTCTCGGTCTCCTGTACAGGTTTTCGGGGCCCCCTCAGCCCTTCTTTAATGCACTCCTTTTACCAATAAAAAAAAAAAGTAACAAATAAACATTATTAACCCAAAAGAAAATTAAAATAACAAGGAAATGAATTTTTTTATGTTTATAATAATACTTAGCAATATAAAAATATATTTATTATTTATCAATATATCATATAAAATCAACCGAAACCAAAGTAGTTTCATCCACTACCGAAACGTTTCGGTTTCGGCCAAAACTTGAAACCATGTGCATCCACATCAGTTCAAACCGGAAAGGGGAGGGACTTCTAATATCCCCACAATCCAGGAGTAACAAACAATGATCGGATACCGGATTAGGGATGACGGACTGGATGACTTCTGGAAAGTGAGCCTCCCAACTGGTAGATACTAGAAATATGTCCAGCCTACACAAAGCATGGTGAGCCAGGTGGTTAGACCACGTAAATCTGGCTCCAGCTAGAGGAAGATCCATCAAATCGTTTCTGGCCATGAAGTCGGAGAAATCTCTCATACTCGTCGTGATTTTGCTTCTACTACACCCCCCCCTTCTCATGAGCAAATCTACTGGAGTTACACCAAGGTTGATCCCAGAACCCATGCACGATGTCCAACTCATCCTAGAATTGGCTACGCAACAGTTTGTCGTTAGGATCGTACATGCCCGAGAATACCCACAAGAACCCATCGTCCTTGCACCTACATAAGGTGGAGACAAAAAAAGCTCCTAATAAAACATCCTCCACTATCAAAACCTTGGGATCCCAAATCACCACCGCTCCTCCAGTAGTCCCAAGAGCTGGGATAGCTTTCCAACCATACCCCCGTTTACCACATAATTCAATCACAAATTTTTGCTCCATTTCAGCTAATTTCGTTTCCTAGAACACAATAAGATTAGGCTTCCACCTCCCAATCATACTCCGGACAGACGCCCTCCTAACCTTACTACCCAGACCCCTCACATTCCAAGATAGAATGTTAGCTTCATTAAGACTGGAGATTGGCCCAGGGCCTCCTGTTATATCTCCTCTCCTGAGTCTTCCCATCGTAGTTAATATGACTAACTAGCTTGCTCAATTCCTTGTTGAACCTGCCCCTGGGTTTGCTTGACCTATTGCCAATCAGATCCTCCATGTATGAAACCTACAATCATGGCCCACAAAGGAATTAGGAGAGATATTCTCCTGAGTTGATTCCACCTCCGTCTCGGTACCCCCAGCCTGGTAGCCCTCCTTACCTGAGACATCTGCATGACTGAATAACGCCTAGGACTGTTCCTCCAAACCCTCAAAAGATACCCCTATGGCCTTACTAAATTTTATAATTCGGCCCGTGAACTAGCTTTCTTCACCTATCATGTTGGTCCAATCACCCCGATTGCCTAGCAGGGGTGGAGAACCTATCCAGGTACTCTCGGCAGTTGCTTCTCACTAAGAAGCAATTTGAGGTGGAGAGCAAGGAAAGTGGCGTTGTCTATGTCATTGTGGTCGAAGAAGATGGTATGGGGCCCACGTGGGAGATTCCCCAACCATGGGAACCACACCACATAGGATTGAAAAGCATTGGTGTTTTATTTTACTCATTTTCTCTTTTTGCTCTTAAGGGTATGATGGTAAATTTTAGTCACATGTCATACTTATAATTTTTACTTCCAGCCTCTCCTATATAAGACTTGTATTAGCTTTCTTTTTGAATAATGAGAAATAAATAATGCTATTGCTGCCCAACAACGATTGAAAGTGTGATGCTTTCACCTTGAGTGTGATGCTTAGGAAACCCTGGGTTTGATTGCCGGGAGTCCTTTTTCCCTCAACTTCTCTTCCTATTATATATTATTTTCTGCTGAAACTACAGACACTTTTATAAGTCCAAACCATTAAAACCTTCAACTGTATATCATCCCTATCCAAATCCGAGCCTTCAACATCATAAAATCCTAACCCTAACCGTATGCACACACTCCCTCAACTAATCCATCCAACCACTAATAAATCTTAAATTTCCTTATTCTTCGAACCCTAGATTGATGCTAAACCTAATTTGCAACCCATACCCATTTTCCCAATCAGCCAACCCTAGAAATTTGGGTGGGGCTTGTTCTCTACCCGTTCTACATCAAAAAAGTACCTCTACTGTTTGATTTTTTTTAACAATCAGTGCCCTCCCCCTACTATATATCTTACAACAAAAGACTCCTATCTTCTTGCATTTCTTCAGTTTGTTGAAAACCTCCAATAGCCACTGAAGACTTTCGTTTTCCAACCATGCTGTGTTAGAGTAACCTCTTACCTCTTTCGATAATCTTCAGGTAAACCATCACCTCACCCTATCTAGCAAACTCAAACGATTTAAATTCGATCACAATGATCTTCCTCATATTCATGGGCAATCTCCAATCCTAGTGCCAATTATCATGAATATTTGCCCTGACAATCTCCAATCTCTATCAATAGTGCACTCAAACAACTTAGGTTCAATCGTATCTCCCTCACCATCATTAAAATTCATGCAAATCCTCGTGAATGTTATAGTTGACACAATTTTATTGTGTAGTGCCTCTCTTTTTTACCTATTTTCCTTGATCCATTTAAGCTTTTGTTATCTTCCATCTATTCCTGATAGATTTCATTTTTGTTCTTTTCCAGAGAATACTGTGTTCACATCATGAATCAATATAGTCCCTGTCCTTGTTAGGGTCATAGAGCCTATCTAGAATAAAGAGTTCAAAATTCTTGATTTGGATCACAAGTATGTAAGATCGATTACAATACCAGTTTGTATTTTACATTAATCCCATGTACAGCATGGGTATTATGCTTTTATGAATATATAAATGTCTCATTAATGCTTCCGTAATTCATGAGCCTATCACACTTCACACGAATTCTTTTCATAACAACTCCGGCTTCCCCTTCTGATAAGTCTCAATCAGTTTGAGCTCATTGCATAAAGTAAGGTTAAGATGGTTCTTAAATAACTCTTTGTTTTTTAAACAATTTTATAATTATATTTCACATCATAGACCTACCTTTTGATAATCCTAGGGATATGAACACTGCAACCTTATCAATCCAATTAATTGCGAAAATGACTAACCAACAAAGAAATCAGAACAAGTAGAAACATGGAACGACATAAGGATATTCTTTACTTTTTGTTTTTTGATAAGTGGATACTCTTTACTTCTATGGCATCATTTACAAAAACTGGATGCAATTTAACAAACGCAAAACTCAATGATTAAAACAATCATTTTCTAATGTGGTACCATATGTTCGCACTTTGCACCCCAAGACTTCGTTTATCATCTTGCAACTTGAGTTTGCCTAATGAAAACTAACGAAGAGGATACCAATGCAATCAAGAAATATGAAGCTGTCAAGGCCGGTAACTTGCTCACCTGCAAATTAGTTCGAGTGATCTCCACGACCTTTTGAGCAAAGTCTTCACTTTCCAAGTTCAACAAACCAACCTGTAAGACGACACAGTCATCTACTGTAAAGGGCGTAAATGCAGAAGAAAGGATTTTTTTTTTATTTTTTTTTATTTTTTTATGAGTAAGGATATCCTTTTTCAAAAAAAAATGAGTAAGAAAGGATATGATTTCCCCTACCACTGTCCCATATAGAGGAATCTTATGAGGCAATTGCTCGGCACACTGAAGAATGAACTGTAAGAACACAAGAGAATACAAAATAAATAAGCACACAGTGGCGAAGAATTCGAGAATTTAGTTTACTAAAACATCGAAAACTGAAAAAGTGTTAAGATATCGAATGGGTTCTACATCTAAGATGTCATCCCCAGAATGCTCCAGCTCGCGCCAAAGTGCGCCTAAGCATGTATCCTGCAATATAAAGAGAAAAATGGGTAATTTCTAACACTCGCTCGGATATATTAATATCTATGTGTAACAGAAAGGCATGTTATCAAGCAAACTAGAAGGGGAGGAAATACTGACAATGTGTTCTTTGAAATCAGTGGTTCCACCGTATTCGGGGCATTTGTCGCCGATTCTAAGAATAAGAGCTCGCCAACTGCTCATGGCTCCCAATACCTAAAATACACAAACAAGATCAAACAAAAAAAAATAGCATTTTTACTGAAACAAGCATAAATAAAAAGATGAACAGAGAAACAAGTAGGGATAGGTAGAGAGAGAGAGGGTTAGGGTTTATCAGGGTTTAGGGTTTGCCTTGTGAAAAGGTAGAGAAGTTTCGGAAGGGTTTTTCCCGGTCGTTTCAGAAGGGGTAGAAAGAGAAGGAGAAGGAGAAGAGGTTGGTTTTGAAAGGGTACATGTGACGAGTGAGCGTGATTGAATTAGGGGCGTTTCAGGAAGAAGAGGCAAAATATGAAAGTTCCAGCTCAAAGGGAAGTTTTGGAAAATTAGTTTGGAGGGGCGAATTTGTAAATTGTGTAACGCTCTACGGCCGCCCATATCTTTCGGCTGGGCACCCACGTGGGATGAAAATGCCCCCAGTCCGTGTGGCTTCTCCTTCGTTCCCTCTTTCTCTATTGTAACTCTCTCACTCCTCTCTCTCTCTCTAGGCTTTTAGCCCCCATGGTAGTCAAGCACCGTGGGGGCTAAAAGCCCAAAGATAGAGAGAGAGCGAGGGATAGAGAGAGGAAGGAGAAAGAGAGTTACCGGAGAGAGGGGGGGGATGAAGGAGAAGGGTGGGTGCCCACACGAATTGGGGGCATTTTCGTCCTATGTGGATGCCCAGCCAAAAGACATGGGCACCCATAGAGTGACCCTGACTCCGATAGGGTTGTCAAAAGGGCTAGGCCACAGTAGCACTTGGAGGGCTAAACTGGTTAGGCCTTGATCTACCCTCAATGGCCAGGGCCAAGTCCTTAAGAAATATAAATTTTTTAAAGAAAAAAAAATGGATGCTTGAACAATGCGCTTGACTCAGTGAACGTGTTTCTTCAAGTTAATCTATGTAGATGTTTCAATGAATGGTCATAATTTTTTTGTCGTAGGCATTCACCATTAAGTTTGAAAAATAAAATCTTTTAGTCTTTTAAAAAACTTCAATAAAATAAGTAATATATTATTAATTTACACTACAAAATAAGTCATTTAGGCACGATTTTTATGGAATGTAATTAAAAAAAAGGCATTTTAGACGTTCCAACTTTTTTTGAATGGCTTAACCATTTGGGAATGACTCAAAACTATTTTGAAATTGTGTTTTTTTTAAGGCACCCCAATTTAGGTCTGAACATGCGACACTTGATGTGTCATTTTCCTTAAAGACGATGTACTAGATGCGTCGTTTAATTGAATATGATTTAAAAAATAGAGATGATTTGCTGAGGGTTGGGCTCTATTAAGTGTGACCCTAGCCCAGGCTTATTTAGAAGGGCCTTACATATTTAGGCCTAGCCCCACCCTAAGGGCTTGAAATTTAAAATAATAAAAACTCCTCTTTTTAGGGCCTTCAAATGGTTGGGTCGGGCCAGTCCCCTTAATAAGAGGGTCAAATTGACACCCCTACTCAAGGTACCCTTAGAAAAAGAAAGAAAGAAAGGAAAAACTACCGAACGTTGGAAAAGTCACAGTTGCTTTAACTAACGTAAACTAGTGGGTGGCACTTGCACGCGATTGATTATAAGGGCTGTGTTTGGTAGCGCGTCTTCAACTGAAGACATGCACCTTGAAAGTCTCTGTCTTTAAGGTGCGTACCTTTAAAGGTCAAGATCGACGTTTGGTTCTACACACCAAACATGCCTCAGAAGACATGTGTATTTGATTCACAAATGGAGTTGCACATCTTAAAATAGTGTGGCCGGCCACACATCATAACAGAAATTTGATAGAGATCATGTGAGCCCCACATAAAAATGAAGGGTGCTAAATAATGTGGGCCCTACCCTCATATAAGAACTATCATGTGGCCCCATTCGAGGCACACATTGGTACGTCTTTGAAAACTCGAGGGGTGGGGAGGGAGGGAGATGAACCTTCGAAATTTCACTTTCGCGTGTCTTCAAGGTCCACTGTGTCTTCGAAGTTGCACGCCTTGGTGTGACCCGAACACTTGTTGTCGATCAAGACGCGCACCTTCGGCCAAGACACACGTTGGAGATCACGCTCCCAAACGCAGCATTATGTTTAAAAATGTTAATTTGAAAATAGAGATAAAATGGCATGGTAAGTAATTCAGTGACCGGAATGTATCGAATTTATAAGTAATTAAGTAGTTGTCAAAGGTTGTATTGAAAATAATAACGATGGTATTAAAAATAACATAAAATTGTGAAAAAAATACCAAATTAAATCTATCTGTAGAAAACAATACTTGTTTTCAAAAATTGTAAAAACGAATACACATAGCCATTCGATTCGGCATCAACTTTTCAAAATATAATACCCAAAATGCCCTTTTAATAGCCAATTGAATCGGCGACGGACTAAATCTGGTGCCGATTGAATCGGCGTCAAATATTGATTGTGGAATTCAACAAAATTTTGTTTTAGTTTTATAAATGAGTTTGGCTCCATTTGCAATGGCGCCAAATCATATTTGACTTCGTTTGAAACAAAGCCAAAATGGTTTTGGCGCGGTTTGCAATGGAACCAAATTAGTTTTGACTCCATTTCAAACGGAGTCAAAACGGTGAGGGTAAAATCGAGTTTTATTGAAAAAAGTTGTTTTGGCTCCGAAGGAAATGGAGTCAACTTATAGATGCCGATAGAAACGGTTGTGTATTCGTTTTTGCAATTTTTGAAAACAAGTATTGTTTTCTACAAATAGATTTAATTTCGTATTTTTTTCACAATTTTATGTAAAAATAATTAAGTATTTATCATGGGCATTTAATGAACTTTGGGTATAAAAGGGTATTTAATGAACAAAATGAGAGTAACATTTGACGAACCGAGGCAACCAATAGGTACCTAATTGAATGTCATGGTGAACGTCACGTGGCAACCCAAGTCTTGGCTTTAAAATAATAATAATAGATAGATAGTAGAAGATATGAAAAGACGAAGGAACTAGAACACGGGCATTTTGATAAAAAAAAAAGAAGGAAAGTGTGCCCAACACTCTTCTAACGGTGAAGTTAAATTGTTTTAAAATGGATATGTTTCTAGTGGGCGATTTGTCATCGGTTTTACCTTTCTTTTTGTTTTTGTGTTTTTGATAAGTCCAACAATTATAATAGAAAAAGGGAGATCGAGAAGATCTCAAAGGAAATAAGGAAAGAGCAAGAGAAAAACGAAAAAAAAAATAAAGAGCTCAGTAAGACATGTTACTGTCTCAAGAAGAGAGCATCAAACCTAAATACCATATCGCCAAAGAATGTGCCTCTCAATTTAAGGAAATGCTGCTCCAAGTAAATAGGAAGGCCTCTATGCTTAGAAGAGTATTCTAAAAGGTGTTTTCCTCTCCTCTAGACACTCTCCTATTCCTCCCTTTTGTTAACCGTCGTCACACACACACACAAAAACGTGCAATTAAGCCGTTGACAGTTGGATTCAAGAGATTTACTGTCCACGTGGCACAAACTACAAGGGATAAAATAGTCATTTGGGTATAATAAAAGGAATCTTCTCCATAGGTTAGTGGCCCCAAAGACTGTCACGTGGCATTTGGAAAGACAAATATCAAAAGTTTGTAAAATGACACAAAAGGTATTTCAAAATTGTTGGTGATGAAAAGTAGATGCTTTTAAAAAATAATACAAAAGGAATTAAATTTGTTTAAAACATTACTAAAAGGTTAAAGATGGTAATTCAAAAAACAAAAATCAAATCTTCATATTTGGAGCCAGAGAATAGAGATCTACATATTTGGAGTCAAATAGAGATAGAGGGGTTGACTTCAAATTTGGAGCTGAATATAGAGATGTGTTGGAGTTGGATTTTAAAAAAACATCTCTATATTTAAAGATATAGAGGTGGGTTGGAGTTGCTCTTACCGTCATTGGTTGGATCATGATCTAAATTCTTTTGTCTAACTCTATTTATTTCTCTGTTTGGCAGGCAAAAAAAGGTATGTGAAGATCTCTATTGTGTTAATTTTACTAATGTAAAGGTATCCACCATCTAGAGTATACTATGATGCACATTTTGCCTTTTTTTTCTGTAATTCTCCTCAGCTCTCTTCAACTTATCAAAGCAATTATGGATACAAACCTTTTTTTTAGCATACTTACTATAGTAAACATAAGAAAAGTTGCTTACCAAAAAATAAATGTTTGTTTGTATTTTGACAATTTTTAAAAAAATACATTCCAAGTCTCTTGAAATGGTTTCCACTCTATGTATCGTCCTCACACACGCATGTACCTTCCACTAGTGGAAATAAGATCAAGACCACATACCTCCCACTAGTGAAAATAAGATCAAGACCACTCTTATGTCACATATAAAGATTGTCCCCGCATATGGCCCTTACATTGGATGGGAGAGATGGGTGCACTGAGTGGGTGCGTGCACTTGCTCGGGAGAGATTAGTACTAAGACCAAAGCATTTGCAAATCTAAATAGACTAGTGGGCTGCACATGCGTTGCACATGAGTGATTGTAAGGGCCTTTTTGAAAGAAGCGACAAAATAAGAAAGTTTTTTGGAAGACTGGTTTAGAAGGTGAATATGTGTATTGTGACAATTCAAGGGATAATTAAAAAAATCAAAATTCAAGACATAAAAGAAATGGCATAAAGAGTAATTAATTGAAATTATACAAGTGTTTTACAAATATGAAAATAATGGCACAGTAAGTTATTAAGGGATTATTACGGGGTTGTATTGAAAATAAAAATGATTGCATGAA
Source organism: Euptelea pleiosperma (assembly GCA_035048495.1). Lineage (NCBI taxonomy): Eukaryota > Viridiplantae > Streptophyta > Magnoliopsida > Ranunculales > Eupteleaceae > Euptelea > Euptelea pleiosperma. Next base: position 27,094,451 of record CM068551.1, on the reverse strand, counting down.
AAAATAATTAAGTACTCATCAAGGCGCTGTATTAAAAATATAATTAATGGCATGAGAACCGATTAGTACGTTAGGGCATTTAATGAACCTTTTTTTGTTCTTAGTGGAGAAGGACATTAATGAACTAATAAGTGCCTATATTTTTATTTTTTTAGTTTTTTTGTGATGGGCATAAGTGCCTAGGTGAATCTTGTGTGAACGTCGTGTGGCAACCCAAGTTTTGGCTTCAAAATAGTAATAGATAATAGACAGATGGATGAATGAATATACTAATTAAACAAGCACATCACCAATGAATGGAATAGACAGTGGTGGTAAGTGCAGATCACCAATGCCAGGTAGGTGCATGGGTTCAATAATTTTGTGTTTTGATCCTGTCAAGCTCTTGGGAGAGACTGAGAGAACCCATGAACCTCACAGTAGCAGTCAGAATGTCAACCAATTGAGCTACAAACTCAACCAGATTTAACCGTTTTGAGCAGGCACCACTCCCTAATTCCAGATTCATTTTGAACAACATGCAGATGCTTGAAGTTGCTTCGAAGATTAGGAACTCGATCCTAAACTGATACCATTCGCAACCAGGTTAGGCCACCTGTTAAATCGGTCACAGATTTGAACTAACCGACCAATTGGACGGCTAAGATTAACTAATTAATCCATTTTTGTGTTCCTGACCTGTAAAATACGTGGCCCCAAAATTAAATGGTGCAGCAGAAAATTTCAATGTTCCCACAAATAAAATCATCTGCCAGTTCCGCTTCACCACACATTGTCAAATCTTATTCCATTGCTAAAACACTTCACCAGTGGTGATTCACACCCATGGATGGGGAAGTGTCATTGCTATAATTTTGTAGTCATTCATCGATTAGAAAGCAAACCTTGAGAGCCATTCCCCACAACAATGGTGGTGTTAGATGTATGCAAACCAGGTTAAGAAACAAGAAGCATTATACCAATCAAAAAATAAATAAATACAAGAGGTGCTACCAGATTCAATTACCAACCCAACAGTTTTTTTTTTTTTTAAGTTTAGAATTGTCAATGGTCCAGCTTATATCTTAAACAGAAATACAAGTTAGCATGGGGAACAGAGACTCTGCAAGGAGAGAGAAAAAAGATTCCTGTAAAGGAGCTTTGAAATTCATAATTCCCAAGACCATGAACATCATGAGTTCCAAACAAGTGTTAATGATTTTATCACGATCAAGAACATATGAAGAAATAAGCAAACAACAAGTACTCTAATCATAGAGACCTAGGTGGTTTCTCCAACAATGCAGAAAGATAAACCTCCTCGTTCGATTTAGGAGAAACAACCCACTTGTGTTTCTTGTACCTGAACTGCAGAAACATGTACATGTAGTCATCCAAATCCTTTCTGCTGCAAAAGAACCGATCTACCCATAGGAACCCTCCTGGCCTCAAAATCCGATCCCAATCAAACATGATAAAGTCCATCAATTGCAGGTCAATCCAACCGTCCAAAAACCCAGTTGTATGAATCAAGTCCATCGTGTTATCAAAGAATGGGAGCCGTTGATTCAATGTAACATACAGAGGAACCAGACCTCTTAGTGCAATCATCTCGTTGAAAGGAGCCCCGAGGTTTAGAGCGGTTGAGATAATTGTCACATTTAGTTCTCTCATCCTCGCAGCAAATGTCCCTGTGCCGACGCCGAAGTCCAGACCAATCCTCATCTCCCCAGGCTTGATAGCCAAAACATCACTTATAAGAAAATCTATTGGAAGTGAGCCATTATGGACCCACTTAACCATTTCTTTATCCATTTCGAAACATCCACTGCATTTGGAGTAACCCCGCTTAGGATTCGTGCTTGATAAGCAGTCGAAGTTCCTGCACTGGTAGTTGCTCCACCGGACATTCCTACCGTCCGGTAATTTCCACAGGGACTCATTAATTGGGTAGGGCTTCTGATAGAGCTTAGACGCCCTCGTCAAGCACCGCCTCCGAGGCAAAGGGTCACATCCATTAACCATAAGCTTCTGCGCTAGGTTCCAGTCATCCTTACAGTAAGAACCAATATCATAGTTCATGTACTCTTCCAATTCCTTCTTCATCAAGACACAGGCATGCCCTATTGTGTTGTAAATTCTTTCTGTTCTGTATATATTGATCTTTCCCACTCTGTTCTCTTTTGGAGTTATATACTTTCGAATCTCCTCGATCGTGAAAGAATTAATCAACGGGTCTTCCTTCATAGTTGTGTTCCTGACCCCTTCAACTCTAGGGAGTCGAATCTGTCTAAGAGAAATGTGAGCACTATAAAGAGGCTGGATCACCTCTTCTTCTAAAAACTTCTTGTACTCCAACCTTGAAATGTTCATTTTATCCATGGTGTCTTTGTTCTTCTCCATCTGTTGTACAGCAGACTCGAGCTTGTGTTGCAAACTTACCATCTTTGAGAGGACTTCCTCAACCCGATCAGACAAAGCTTTTACGTCGAAACCAACATAAGCATCGTTAGCACCATAAAAATGGCGGCAAATGTCTTCGTCGTGCAGGAAAAACCCGGCAGAGTAGAACCTCAATAGACTGGTTATGCTTATTATTATAACAAGCCCTCCTAACAAAATCTGAACTGAACCCATAATCCTCGAAAGTCTGCATCTTGGAGAGCAGAACCTGCCCATCCTCGATCAGAAAAGAAAAAAAAAAGTTTTTTTTTTTCACGAATCGCTAAATGTATCCCCTCTTCCTCAAATGTTCCACTGAATTGAGTTTAAAATCTAAAAGCTTCAGAAATCAAACTCTAGATTAACTCGAGCTCAACCAACGATCGTACACAGATAGGAGTAAGTAAAAAAAACTTACGATCATGCTAAATTGAGTAGAAGCAGCTTATCTGATGGTGTTTACAGCTGATTTTTTGTGAAAAGATAAGATCAAAGCTCCAAAATCGACATTCAAGTATATCTACTTAAGTCACGAATTTACCCAAACGGAGAAGCCGAATCACTTCCTCCTATACTTTGATCTCTTGAAATCGAACGACTAAAGCTCGAGAACTGATCCGCGAGCAGATTAACTCCTGTTGTTAAATCTTCAGAACCGCTCGAATCGAATCCAAAACACAGCTAAACAAAGATCCATAACCGATCTAAATCACTTGAAGCACTAAAAACCACGCCTCGAGCTTGCTTCAACTGCTCTAGATCGGTCTCGAAGCTGGGAAACCGTCAACAACAAGCTTTCCTAATCCAACTTTGCAAGATCGATCGGCTGAAATGGTTTGCTTCTCCGAAAGGAGATTAATCGAAACCCTGAAGGCTCGAATCTCGTAACTTGAAACCCTAAAAGCTCGAAACCCTATCAGTTCTCGAACGTTATTTAAGTAATTTAGAGGCGTTGACCGTAAGAGAGGGGTTAGGGTTAGGTTTTCCATGACGCGGATCAGCTCGAATTGTGGAGATCTTAAGACGTTCTCGACTTTTAGAAAAAGAAAAAACAAAAGGTTTCTTTTTCTCTGTCAGGGCAGATTAAACGTAATTTCTGTAGCAGTTCGTCGCCATTGATGGATTCTTCGGTTTAAAAAACCAAAAATGGCGATGGAGGTGGTCGACTGGTCGTTCCTCGTGCCACCGGTTAGAAAAATTATATGACAGCTGCAGTCAGTGGAAAACATTATATGACATTTAGTCAGCGACGACGCTGACTGCAGCCAATATGAGCCCACGTGGCACATTCTTAGAAGGACACTGATCGTATGGATGTTTGGCCAACCACTAGGTGGACCTACAAACCAAAAATGAGCCTGATTAGTGATTTAAAACCTTTGGATCTTTGTACCCAAATAATGCTCAAATTCCTACTGTTAAAATCAACCCATGAAAATAACTTCAATCCAACGCTTCGAAATCACTGATCAGGTTTATTTTTGATTTGTAGATCCACCTTGTGATTAAACAAGCATCCATAAGGTCAGTGTCCTCTTAAGAATCTGCCAGGTAGCTCGTATTGGCTGCGGTCAGCGGTGTCGCTGACTACAATGTCATCAAGGTTTAGTACCCAAAATGCCACGTTAAGTACTCTATAGGGCCCACTGACCTTATGGATATTTGGTAGTATAATTGATTATTTATAGCCGTTGGAATTAGTATTAGGTGACTTTTAGCCGTTGGATTTGATTCTTTTTTTGGGCACTAAATTATAACTGTTAGAAATCATCCATCAAGCTGATATTATGTACTTAGGTCCACCAAGTACCACGTTAAGTACTCTTTAGGGCCCACTGACCTTATGGATATTTGGTTCCCCTATTCATCGATCTACAAAATAGTATAATTGATGGTTTATAGAAGCATTTTAATAGGGTGATTTTTAGCCGTTGGATTTGAGTTTTTTTTGGGATCAAGCTGATATTTGGTACGTAGATCCACCAAGAGGGACTAAACATCATAGGGTAGGCCCTAAGGTGAGCTCCACATGACATTTTTTGAGAGGGGAGACTTCAAATTATGAAGTCGGTAAGGGACAACAAATATGCTCTCCCATTCCCTACATGTTGAATATAACTTGAGGCGTTTTTGCCATTGTAGAACTCTTTTGTACTTGAAAAGTTTCATATATCAATGTGATACACGTGGCACACTCTTAGAGGACTCTGACCAGATGGTTGGCCAATCCCCAGATGGATCTACAAACCAAAAATCAGCCTGATTAATGATTTCTAGGCATTAGATTGGAATTATTTTCATGGGTAATTGGTTTTAACCGGTGGGAATTTGAGCAATTATTGACCATTATTTGGGGTACAAAGATCCGAAGGTTTGAAATCATTAATCGGCTTAAATCCTATGTAGTGACTTCATACTTAACTATAAGACTGGAACGTCAAAGTCAAAATAAGATACCAATGTTAAAAAAAACATAAACATAAGATTTTAGAGCTAAAATTGTTCGCCAGAGTGGAGGTTGATCGGCCACGAAACTCCGGTAGGTTAGTTGCCGGTGATGGGCAGCCAACCTGCTGGGCTTTCATGACTCCCACTTTGGTTAAAAACCCAATGTTCTTAAAAAATAGATAAAAAAAATAAGATTTTTGAATTAAAATTGTTCGCTAGATTGGTGGTCGGCTGGCCATGAGACTCTGATGAGTTGGTCGTCGATGATGGGTAGCTAGCTAACTTCAGGAAGAGCAGACGGAAAGAGGAGGCCGTTGCTTTATCTGCTTCTTCCTCTTCCCGGATAAACAAAAAAATAAAGAAAAAGATTTTCTTGACTTTATTTATATTAGATTATTGTTTATAGATAGATATATGATTATATAGAATCAATATATTAAGCAAGTGGCCCAATAGAATTTCTCGCTAAATTGTCCACCACAACCGTTTGATTTGAGGAAACCCAAACCCTTGTTATAAGGTTGAAGACAAGGGCATTTTCATCATTTACCCAAAATTTAACAATCAAAACTGATCAAATGACAATTGAGACAGTCAGGGGGTGGTCAGCTTTTTCAAATTGTGAGGAGGTATGTCAAATTTCAAAGATAACATGTAGGTGTGTCAAAAATAGCTGAATTAGTTTTAGCTTTGGTTTGAAAAAACACTCACTTCGCCTAAAAGGAGTGGACACGTGTACACATGTTACCCGTGCCACGTAAAATCCCATAATTTGGTATTGTTGTCGATCGAGCAACCTTGCAAATTAAACTTGGTTATAAGCGTGCTTTAAAAGGCTAATGTTATAATAGCTGAATGGTAGGTCGTCATTGTACTATTTTACCGGGTGCCGGTGATCTTATGGTCCAGGGTCCATGTGGTGCCCAACTGTTGGCATATTTTGATTGGTGTTGTACTAATATTTTATTATATTTTAGTAGCTTGAGGTGTGCAACACTAATTAAAAGAGTGGTGATCATATGGTCCGGGATCAATGTGCTGCCCAACTGCTGGCACGTTTTGATTGGTGTTGAATACTTTGGGCTACTAAAATATCTATAAATTTAGACATAATAAAATATATATTAGTGCATCACCAATCAAAATGTGCCAGCAGTTGGGCACCAACATGGACCCCGGACCATATGATCACCACTATAATTAAAAAGTGACAGCAGCTGGGCTCCACATGGACCCCGGACCATATGATCACCACTCTTTCACCGGACACTTGCGTTTTAGTGGTAAAAAAACAACAAAAGTAGAGGTATGTTATCACAGTTATAATTGTTTTTTAAACCATAATTGTAATTAAATCACCCATTATTTTGTTTTGTTAAATATAAATAAGTAAAAGGGAATTTTTGACATACCCCCATGTTATCTTTAAAATTTGACATACCCCCCCACAATTTGAAAAAGTGGACATACCCCCCTATGACTTGGTCCACTGTCATTTGACCAGTGCTGACCTGAGTTGACTACCAATTTTTTTTTTTAAATGACATGCCCTTGTCTTCAACAAGGGTTTGGGCAAAAACTCAAACCCCAAATCAAATGGTTGTGGTGGACGGCCAGCCAAGAGATTCCAAAGAGTTGGCCGTCCATCACTGGCGACCAACCAACCGGAGTCCCATGGCTAGCCGGCCACCACTCCGGCAATAATTTAAAACCCAAGGTAATAATAAAAAAAAATAAAAAAAAACAAACAAACATCATAAAATTTTAGTTTCATTAGCATTAATGAAAAACAAGACAAAGTATTTATATTTTAAACTTTTGAGATGTGGATTTTCGAAAGATGGGTTTTATCAATTTTAAAATACTCCTTCATGAGTTTTATCTGTTTTTTTTGGAGGTTTTTTCTTCTCAATATTTGCTTAATTCATCAAAAAAAAAAAAAAAAACTCAAGTTTACCAACATGGGTTTTAATTTTTATTTTTAATCTCCTCTTTTCATGTTTGATTTGGGGTTTGGGTAAACCCTTGTTCTAAAGTTGAAGACAAGGGCACTTTTGTCTTTTAATACAAAATTTGGTGGTCAACTCGAGTCAACAATGGTCAGATGACTGTGGACCAAGTCATACGGGGGTATGTCAGCTTTTTCAAATTGTGGGGGTATGTCAAATTTTAAAGATAACATGGGGGGTATGTCAAAAATTCCCTAAGTAAAATTTCCAAAGTTTATAACCTTGTTAATTTGGAAAATTATAATATTGTAGTATCTTTATCTCCAGATCGTTGGATGTTTTCGAGATTTGCCTGGTGTGAATCTTAAGGACCACAGGCAGTCTAGAACTAAGGTGAGGACAGGGATAGGGACGACATCGACCATGGATGATTGTGACACTGCCCTTGTAGGGTTATCTGCATTTAGGTGAGCAGCAACATGGGCAGTCGTTGCATGCACCCAATGATCGTGCGCCAAAATATACCTTGGTTTAAGATTAGGTTTTTGAAAAGTAACAATTGGTATATGTGGCAGGTGATCATTGGCGCATAATCGCCGGCCGCTTCAAAAAAATTTCTCGAGAAAAAGGGGCTCTTCAAGGTCATGGTGCCAGAATTCCCTTGGCCCCACAGCGGAGAGGGAGTGACTTGGCAGAACAGGTAGACCCTTTTGGTCTAGCACCTCATCACGTGTAAATCACTGTCACTGTAAGCTTCAAGGTAGCTCAGACAAAATTTTATGCTTTTCAATGTTTTAAATTTTAATAAAATGTAAACCGGTGGCGAGCCGAAGAAGTAGGCAAAGTGGTCCAACCATCGGGTAGACCAACAGCTATGTTACTTAACATGACCAATATTTTAAGACCTGGACCAGCCATTGACCATGTTAGCTGACAAGTTCATCGGGTCACTGGTTCAACCGTTATTCAAAACAATGAACCATCGGTGTTTTAGAAAAAAATAACTAGACGTTGAATTTCCATATTGATCCGGCCAGGTCAAGGATCACCGGTTCAACCTGACGAGCCAGACTGTGTATTACAAAATTGCATATGACATCATAATTAAATGAATTTATTTAAAATAAAGTATAATAAAGGGAGTAGTTTGAACTTTGAACCAAGGTTTTAAATGACCCGTTATAACGTGGTGACGTCAGTCACGTCCGAGTAAGGTAAAAAATTATTAATTTAATATTAAAAAAAAACCTCAATAACAGTGAAAAAAATATTTTTTTTCAAAATAACGGCCATTATAACTGATGTTTCGTTTTTTGGATCTTGGGTGTATTAATAACAGGAAAAACTTAACAGGGTCAGCGTGTTACTGTTATAGCGACCGTTATATGCGTTACAACAGCCATTTTCAAACAATAGTTTGAACTTCGAATGGTTTATTTGTCGCTTTGGTCTCAATGCTAGAAAAAGCGCTATGGAAGTTGAACTAAACCGGTTTTGAGACTGGTTCATTAGTTCACAGGTTGAACCGTCCCAAAACACAGAAGAAATTCTCTCTTAAATTTCTCGGCTTATTCGCAAATGACTGACGAAATAATTAAGAGCACTTCGATTTATTCATGTTAGACGGTAAAGACAGTGTGCCAGAATAACAAGTATGTACGTGGCACGCATGTAGCGGCTGGGATGTACTCTTTAGCGGTCCCAACCTAAGATATCTCTTATGCCAAATTAGATTCAGCAGCTCTGAATCTTACCACCCAATCTGTTGAGATCATATATTGTATATTGAATGGCCACGATCATCCCAGCTTAATCTGGAGATCTTTTGGGAGTGACACCTCAAGTTCATCCCAACCCTACATGTGGGACTCAGTACATACCTTTTTTGATGGTCGTGATGATTGAATCATTTCTTGGATTAGATTTCCTGGATAGGACCCACCATATTCATCCTAGACCTAAATATGGGCCTTCTCGTATAGCCACGCCTCTCATACACTATTTTTATGGTATACCAATTTTTCATATACTCATCAGCAAATAATAATTTATTTGAGTAAAACTTGGCTGACCTAAGGTCAGCCAAGCTACTGATCGCCCACAATATGTGCCACGTGGAAGATTTTCAGAGTACACTGACCGTAGGGATGTTTGGCCAATCTCTAGTTGGACATACAAACCAAAAATCAACTTGATTACTGATTTCTAAACATTGGATTGGAGTTATTTTCATGGGTTGATTTTAACCGTTTGAATTTGAGCATTATTGACCATTATTTGGAGTACAAGGATAGAAAGGTTTTAAATCACTAATCAGGTTGATTTTTGGTTTGTAGGTTCAATTAGGGATTGGACAAACATCCATACGGGCAGAGTCCTATAAAAAGTGACACGTGGCTCATATTGTGGGTGGTTAGCGTATTCACTGACCGTCGCGGTCAGCCAAGTTTTGCTCAATTTATTTTCTCACCTGTCAAAAATAAGAGATAAAAAAATGTTTTTTTGCCAATCTAATCCGTGCAATAGAGTATGAAAGGGGGTGTAAGACTTTGATGACAGGGCCCTGTCATCAAGGCCGATGACAGGCACAATAGAAGCCACGTGTCTTACTCTTATAGGACTATAACTGTATGGATGGTTTTTCAATCCCTATATGGACCTACAAACAAAAAATCAGCTTGCTTTGTGATTTCAAACCTTTGGATCTTTGTACCTCAAAGAATGGTCAATAATGCTCAAATTTCCCACAGTTAAAATCAACCAATGAAAACAATTCCAATCCAACGCCTAGAAATCACTAAACGGGCTGATTTTTGGTTTGTAAGTCGACCTAAGGATTAGCCAAACATCCATACGGTCAGAGTCCTCTAAGATTGTTCCATGTGGCTCATATTGTGCCTGTCATCGGACTTGATGACAGGGCCCTGTCATCAAAGTTTTATTCTATGAGGGGCAATGTATTATTTTTAGTATTTTTTTTTCTAGAATAGATTCCTACAACTGTCACGTCAAAGGCTTAGAGTGTGGGTAAATGTTAACGTGAGTGACAGGGACACTGATACATCACATGGTCAGCTATTGACATTAGATCCGGATGGTCAGCGTAGTGCATTTTGATCCAGATCAACGGTGTTGGAACATTCATTATATTCTGCGACGCTGAACCCAATCACGGAGAAAAACATAAGTATATATCGCTATAAATAGCATATCCAAAGCTTGTTTTAGATGAAATAATCTCCTTAATTTGTAATTTGGGAAGTTAAACCCAAATGCAACCAAATGACTAAAATGCCCCTTCACGATCTCCATATTCCCGCATTCTACTATATTTCATTTATTTGAATTTTTTTAAATGACCCAGCTTACACCTGGATGCTTGGCCCACCCTCTGATGGATCTACATACCAAAAATCAGCCTGATTTGTGATTTTTAACCATTGGAATTGGACTTGAGTACCCAAAAAATGCTTGTACCAAAGGCTAGATTCACCCCATGAAAAATACTCAAAAATCCAATGGCTAGAATCATTCCTTCTCCTCCTCATAATTGGTTTGCATGCTCACAAATCTGGACTGTCCAACCCAATGGGTCACTCCATCTGAACCATGGTTAGAAGTCTCGGCCGATCCCAGTCTGGAGCGGGTGATCCGGATCGAAGCTCACTGATCGGATCCAAAACTGGATCGTCTCGCCCTGAGATCACTGTTTCCCCAAAGATGTTTCACTTTGTCTCGGGCAAGATGCGATGATCCTGTTCTGGATCGGAGCCCACCGATCTGACCTCCCATCCCAAGATTTTGAACCATGATCTTACCCCCATAACTGGATTGATTTGTAGTTTGTAGTTTGTAGTTTGTACACATAACTTCATATTTGGCTTTATTCTGCGAGGAATGCTAGCAAGCAATCCCGTGCACATATGCAACCCCACAAAAGACAAGAAAAGACTTCCTGAAAATCACACCTTGAATTAAAATATATATTTTTTCCTTTCTTAAAAAGTCTTTTTCAGAGATGTATCTGTGCAACGCATTTAGGCATTGCTTGCTAGCATTATGGTTTTAAAAATAGCCGTTTAAGCGGTAACACCCCCAACCCGGTTTCCTGTTAAAATCTTTTAAACACATTTTATCGTTTTTGAATAAAATGGCCATTTTTTTGTTTTAATGGCCGCTAAAATCGTTTAAATGGCCGTTAAAATCGTTTAAACAGCCGTTTAATTCTGAAAATTTTCTAAAAAAAATGGCTGTTAGATCCGTTTAATTTAATTTTTTTTATTTTCAAATTTCAAAATTTGAATTTCAGCGCCATTTTTTCCCGTTAAAATCGTTAAAATCCGTTGAATTCCGTTAAATTCTAATTTTTTCATTTTTTTTTCCATTTTTGCCCATGACCGTTTCAATCCGTTTTAACAGCCGTTTAAATAGTAACGCCCCCAGTCCGTTAACCGTTAAAACGGCCTCCTTTAAACCTTGGCTAGCATTCTTCTTACTTTTATATCCAAATAAAAAAGAACCAACCATATGAGGGATGGTTTGGAACTTAGGATAGCAATGCTAGAGTTATCCTGAGGACCGCAGCAGTGATTGTGATCCTCCAAAAGGGTTGTGGTAATTTCAATTTGAATTAATGCACATATTGGGGATTTAGGTCTAATAGTGCTCCTCAGGGTCACTCTTAAGATTTTCCTTTTTAGGAAGATTGTCCATCAATTGGACGGTCAAGATTGAAACACACTAATTATATAGTAGAGATTCAAAGAATTATTAAGAAATAGAATTTCGATTATACCCATGGTTCAAAGTCTCGGGCGATCCCATTCAGGATCGGGTGATCCCGATCGAGACGATCTGAAACGGGGTTGTCTCGCCCGAGATGCATTGTTCTTCTTCAACCCTCAAGTCATCTCGAGCGAGACTATCCGAGATGAGCGATCTACCCTCCGATCCGGATCGGGATCAGCGCCACCCGATCCCGAGATTTTCAACCATGATTATACCCTATGATCATGTTTAATTTTCTTCATTATCATAAATTTCAAAAAAAAAGAAAGAAAAAGAAATTAGTAAGGTCAATTTGGTCATTTAATTAAAAATAAGAGTATAGAACCCGGTTACGAACTCCGTAGTCATGACTCATGACCATAAAATCCTTCCAAACCTGCGTAAAAAAAAGCTTTTCTCTCTCTCTCTACTTGCAGAGTGAACGACTTTGGTTTTCTTATTTTTTTTTCCCTCTCTTAACCTTCCTTCGATTTTTCTCTCTTTCCTATTAATTCCAACCTTCGCCATGAAAACTCAACTCTCTTAAGCGGAGTAAACCTCTTTATCTTTTTTTTATCCGTGTTGTTACTTTTTGTGTTCTTGTTTTTATTAGTTTTCATCGAAAAGTTGTCCATCGAGGTCAATCGATACATAACCATGAAGACCCATTTGCTCAAGCTTTCTTTTTCACGTGGGTTTTGACGTTTTGAACTCTTCTATGGAGGTTAGCAAATCTTCTCGTTTCTTTGTTTATGCATGTTTTTCTCTGTTTATATCACGATTTAATGTAGTTTTCTTACAGTTTTAATCTCTATTTAGTGTTGTAAATAAGTAGAATTTAATGGGATCACACGGTAGTTCTCTGCACAAGCGATAGGTTCTTGATGTTTCTCCAGTTTCTTCGGTTCTAATAGTGTTGGTTGTGTTGAGATCATGTGATGTTTGGTATCTTGAGATTAATATGCTTGTTGGGTTTCTTTTAATTTTGTGTTATTTTCTGGTTTTTGGTTGTTCTCTTGGTAAGCGTACATGTGGGGGTAGCTTTGGGTGTTCGTTTTGGGTTCAGAAATCGATCTGGGGTTGGTTATTTTGTTCTGGGTTTGTGATTATGAAGTTCTGTTTGTATGTGTTTGTCGTCAATATTGGGTAGTTTGTATGATACTGGTTAGTATATTAATGCTTGTCTTCCAAGTCTGTGGTGTTTAGCTCGAGCATTTCATATTATTCTTCTCGAGAGAAAAATTGGGATTTTTCTTGCTGAAATACTGTTTAATTTTAATAAATCTACCCTTTGGATTTTGGGTTGTAGTTCTGGATTTCTGTGCATAAAAGAATTTCTTTTGCCCTATATAAGCAAATGTATTTCTAATCGAGTTTCGGGATTTGCTTAATGGAATTAATTCTACGATTCCGATGTTTTTCCTGCTTAAATAGGCACGTGTACGAGAAGCATATGTTGTTTCTTTGCGGACAATGCTTTAATTGTTATGTTGATGGTAGTACAATACTGAGAACTTGGTATCTACATTTGTATTAGCACTGTGGGATGAGCATCCTATTATGCTTTAGTATTGTACCCAATAAACACATGTCTTATTTCATTTCTCTATTTGGGGATAGCTGAACTATTTGCTTTCTGTGATTTATATGGATCATAGTATTGGTGGCTATTAGGTTGATTATCTTGTAAAGTGGGGGAAAGTGCTCTTATTCTTTGGCAATCTATGAAGGGAAGGTTGAAAGATATTTGAAAAATCTTTCGTTTTACCATCTACCTAGTGGGTGAGGAGTGAACCCTAGGATTGGTGGGATACCACCTCCTACATTGTCCCCTGGGAAAGGTCTCACATTCTGTAAAAAAAGAAAAAAGAAAACAAGGATAGATGAGCAGTGCATGTCAGTGGAGGTGATCTGTTAAACTGTTTTCGTGTTTGGCACTATCTCCGAAATTGGCCTCATCTCACCAATCTCACAATATGAAATCTATGTTGTTATGGAGTTTCTGGTGTCAATAAAAAACTTCTATTTATCTCATCTGTGATTCTAAACCCCTAGCTCAATGGTTATCTAAGACGCACTTTCTCTTCTTTCATGCCATCAGTGACATCGTGAATTAGCTTAAATAATGACTTGACTTCTTTTCACGCCTTAGATTCCCAGAACTAAAAGATGACATCCTATCATCCATTAGACATGTTTGTGCTTCCTAATTTGGCACATTGCTTGTAATTTCTTTTATCTGTTTCTCCTTGATATCCATGTCATTGTCTCATTGATAGATGGGGACTGGAACCAATTGGTGAACGCGACAATGATTTTACATGTACCGCCTACGTAATGGGCTGCTGCACAATTTAAAGATTATGGCATTACTGAAAAGAATACCTGTTGCCTTCAAAGTGTCTCTCTGTCTTCTTCCTTTTATTGCAAATTGCATTTATGTGATGCAATCTTGGGTATTAACTAATTCATATACTTAGATAACTGGAAGTATATTTGTTCCATTCCATCACCTCAGCTGAACATATTTGTTTAAGCCATTTGTTTGTTTATTTATTTTTGCAATTAGAGGTGGTTTATAATTCATGCAAATTATAATTCATCTTGGCTGACATATGGCTTGCTTACTTTCGAAAAGGAATTTAGTTCTAAATCATTTCAGCTTCTATTTCTTCAGTAATGATTGGATCTGTTTTGGAGTGTATTTAAAGTAATAGATTCACATCTATGTGAAGTATTGGGCTTCCAGTTCTTAGTATCAATTGTTTGACAGACGAATTCAGTTGAAGAGGATCCTTATTGTGGCTGCATCAATGAAGACACATCTCCTGACCAGTTACTTTCTCCGGGTTCTCCTGATGTAAGTGATATCTTTGGAGATCCACAGGTGCTTCCTCGAGTCGGAGATCAGTATCAGGTTGAAATTCCATCCCTGATGACTGAATCTGATTGTCTTCAGCTTATAAAGAGCCCAACTGATGTAGAAGTCATGGTTGATGTTGCCCATTCTTTTCTAATGGGATTACCCATCCCAATTATGTGGGTCCATGATGAAGTTGTTAAGATCAAACGTGAACTGCTGGAATTTCTTGGTGATTCAGATGATGCAGTGGATACAAATAAGTCAGTAGAATCTGAAAACAGCAAAGAAAGCCAGATAAAGTCAAATAACATAGATTCAAAGCTTGAAGTTGAACCTTTGGATGTTGCATCAGTTTATGGGGAAGGATTAGGAGGATCACCAAGCTGTGAACTTACAGTTGTAGATGATCAGACAGATGTACACTTAGCCTTGCTACAAAATGAGAAATCTAACCTGGAGCAGAAGTACAGAGGCAAAAGCCATTCAGTTCCGGGCTCTTCAGGTAACTCTTGGAGCGATATTGAGCAGGAGAGTTTTCTGCTCGGTCTCTATATTTTTGGGAAGAATCTTGTTCAGGTGAGGAGATTTACTGAGAGTAAAGAGATGGGGGATATACTATCATTCTATTATGGGAGGTTTTATAGATCTGAAGGACATCGTAGATGGTCAGAATGTCGGAAGATGAGAAGCAGGAGGTGTATACACGGACAAAGGATTTTTACAGGATGGAGGCAACAGGAGTTGTTATCACGTTTGCTTCCCCGTGTGTCCGAGGAATGCCAAAATACTTTGCTGGAGGTAATCTGTAATTCACTGATAGATACTGCAATCATATTGATGACGAAACATACATGCATATGTGTAATTATATGTCACTGGAAATTAATCTTCATATTTTATTTGTTGGCAATGATTTCAACAAATGTTTCAATCTTTGTCGACTTGTGCTGAATTAACTTTTTTTCTTTCCTCCAGTGTTCTACAAATATTATTGTGTTCTTTGCCAGTATGGATATACTAGTCCTCTTTAGAGAATCTTCCTAGTATTTTTTCAATTGATGACATGTTTTTGTTTCTTGGGTTTCTTCTTCTTTAGATGAGAATAAGGAGTTGTACTAAATTTTTTCCAAAATAAAATAAATATATCGAAGAGCAATGAAACTTATCAAAGTAACACTGGTTGGAAGATTACTTCTCATCAGTTCAAGAAATAACTCATTCATAATGGGATAAGATTTATTGCCCCTGTCCACGAAGGAAAGATTTATTGCCCCCTATATTCAGCAAAGGGGGTAGTCGAATGAAAAAAAATGTATCTTCGAAGTTGCACATGTGATGATGCTACAAATTTATGTCAATAAAACACATATTGGCCTAGTATATATTTTTGCAATTAATCCATTGACGAACAAAACTATATCTTTTGCGTTATTGACAAGTATTCCTCAATGCTCAGTTTTGGAAAAGTATCCTTGGTTATATGACCATCTCCTTGCCTTGGAATGTTCTCGTTTGTATCCAATAAGTGTGATAGTTGGACTGAACAAAGATGCCATTGAAAGGCTCTACCAAGACAAAGATGGGCTGTCAAGAATTCTTAGTTGTTGATTAGATGGATGAGAAAGGAATCTGCCTCATTTGCCAATTCCGCACCATTTAAGAGATGGATTTTGTAGAGATAGATTTTCTCTTTAAATTTTTTGTCGTTGATCAAGAATGGAGTTTTCACCCTGATTTATTGGCTAACCTAGGTGAATATGCATGCTTTATCTATTTTAGGATCACATGTCCAATTTGTTACTTCCCATGATGAGCCAATTTGTTTTTCTGTTTCCTATATATAAACATCCTCCTATCCAAAACTAATGCTTTGAGTTTGTTCCTTTGGTTAGCTGATAGGTGCCATCTGTCTCTTGATGTGACACTTTGGAATAAAGGCCTTACAAATTACGAGATGAACAATGAGCGCAAATGTGATGCTTTTAGGCAGGAAGACCCTTCCATTTGGCCACCAACGTTTCTTTCCCTTTCTGCCCATAAAGTATGAGTACCATATTAGATGAACAACCTCTTCTCTCCTCCAGCAAAGGAGCTATAATTTGTTATATAATGACGATTAGCAGGAGTTCCTGCTTAGTCCACATTGGAGGAGGCCGAGATTAGAAATTGGTCACTTCAAACAAACAAAATTCCTCCACTAGGAGATGCCTTAATGTTGATAATTCAGTGGGTAATGTTGAGATGTGGTACTATTGGAGAGTGCATGAACTAGTTAATGACTTCAATAGCATAGGCTATTTTTGTCAAGATTCATAAAAGTCAGTAGACCTGCTTTCCGACAAGCCTTTAATATACTCTAAGATCACGTACATATTTTTGTTGAAACTGAGATGATGATTGGCCTCAAGCAGTGAAGCATCCTAGCTTCATTGCCAATAGGTAAATCAAGCGCTGATCTGGAAACACGAAAATAGGGAGAGAAATATCACCCCTGATTCCGGGGAGGTCTCTTGATGTGTAAGTGGGCAAAGATAATGGACCCTTCCATTTCTGCCTTGATCAAATAAGTCTTACGATCGACACCTTTGGGCATCTTTCAGATTTATTATTCCTAGGCTGCAATATTTAGGAGTAAAAGAACTAGTAAACTCATCAGCATTAGGGAGTTTACTATTAAGAGCAGAAAGAAAAACTGAGACCAACTTCCGTTCTTGCTTTGGTCTTTCCCAGAGGCAAAGTTGGATTAAAAGGTTTCTCCCCTCATAGGAAAAGAAGGAAATTTTAAGTGAAGCATTTTTTAAACGAATTCTAATAGAATTAGGTTCATAAGTCATAACATTTTTGCCCTTTTCTTCAAGAAGAATAATTTGAAATCCATGTTGATAGATTGATGATCGAACAATCTATAAGAGGATTCATGTTATGTACAAATCATACACATACAAAGAGATGGGGAAGGTGAAACATTGCATTGCCAAGCAAAGGCTAGTGTAGTGAGATCTTATAATGAGGGATGAAATTTGAAGCTGACTCTTCATGTGGATATCGGAATGTGACAAGTTCTATGAGATGGCAATCTTTTTCAACAAACCCATATTGTTTTGACATGTGACTGTGAGTTGCAATAGAATTCATGGAAAGTTCTAAAATTGGCCAAGAATCCTTTGAAGCCAGTGGAGAAGTATACTCAGTTACAAATTAGTCAAGCGTTCTTTGAAGTCTATGGAGAAGTATATAATTATAACTAAGTTTTATTCTTTTTTTGAATTGAATCAAAATCATTTGATGACAAAACTTGAGAAACAAATATCTCATCATTTTTTATTTTAACGAGAATGCCCAAACCTTAGTTAGCAATTCGGAGTGCGGCAAAAATACGTTATGGAAAATATTCAAGTACAATTCGGATTTGTCATTAAAAATGCGTTAAAAAATTCGGCTAAAATTATTTTAAAATCAAATAAAACAAAAAATAAAAATATCGACAACTTTTTGTCTTATAAAATGATTTTTCAGGTTCAAAAGTGAATAATCTGGAAATAATGCGGAAAAGTTCGTGAATTACTCGAGAATAATTCAATCATGTTAAAAATTTGCGAATTTTTTCAAACCTTTGAATTGGACGTTGTTTGGTTCGTTTTCTAAGTTTTTTTTTTATATGGTGAAATTCGTACGGTTCACAAATTATTCGAGAATTTACTAACCAGGGCCCAAACCATATTAAAATGATCATCTATAAAAATAATCAAGAATTAAGTTCCATTGAATGGAGGTTATGGATTGATCCTGAAACACTTGAACTAATAAACTCTAATGATTCGTATGATGTAGAACTGTCCCTAAACAGTCCCACAATCAGAAGAGAATAGGGTGGGTGGATTTTTAAAGGTTTGAAATAATAGACTGTTAGGGTTCTGTTATAGGAGAAAGTCAACTAGGCGGGTTTGAGAGCTAATTGTTTTAAGGGTTAGGGATAGTGGTAGGAAATAGGCTAGACGGATTGTGAAGAAAGAGAAAAGAACTAAAAGAATATAAGTGAGTTAAAAGAAGAATAACTTAGGTCTTAAGGATCGACACCTACGGGTTTGAAGTGACCTTTTGGTGAAGCAGAGTCAGCACTACTTTGGGCTTGTGGAACTGGCACCACAATAGAGAGAAATCAGCACCTCAAGAGCAGAAATTTGCAGCAAAATGAAATTCATTCACTCCATTCTGAAAGAGAGTAATTACATAGATTTAAATAGATGTACTATGCAACAGCCCCTAGTAAGTATCTCCTGTTTGAACTCAAACTTCTACTTGCTATGAATTATTGAGCCGTCTACTTTCCAAAATCCAAACTTCTTTTTTACTCTTTGATTTGAAATAAATCATGTTCCTAAACCTAAAGTGATTAGAACTTTAGTAAACTTAGTTGTTCACTTGTTGGAAAGTTACAGAGAGATATAGGAAAAGACATAGGAATTCTTTCTTAGAACCAAACGATCCAAAACAACCTTAAACTAACCTAAAGATCTAATTAAAACTCTGTTTATTGAATCCTAAAGAAAATAAACGAGTTGAAGCTAGTAACCGCACCTTAAATCTGCACTATGTTCGCATTTTGGTTGACGCAGTCAAATAATGTCCGAATTGCATAATCTAGGTACTGTTGGAAGGCTAATCGACTAAACTTTCTATCAGTGCAATAAACAATTTAGGCCTTCAAACACTTTGTGACTCCAAAAAAAAGGCAGCCATAAGTAATATGATGAAATTAGGCTGCATCACTTATATAATGATTTTTACTATTTTGAACTTGAAATGGCACAACAAGGCTTTCTCTTCTAGAGACCGGGTTTTTTGGCGGATGCTTCCTTTTGCAGTTTGTTGGGGCCTTTGGAAAGAAAGAAATCTTCTTATGTTTGAAGGGAAGAAGGAAGGGTTGGAGAACATCATCCTTAATATTAAGGGTTTGATGTTCTATTGGTCCAAATCCTGTAGAGTGTTGTGGCCTATTCTTTGAAGATTTCGTGTGTCGTTGGGATCTTCTTTGTTTTGGAGATGCTGCTTTTCTCTTTTTCTTATGCTTCTAGTGGTAGCTTTGAGTAGGTCATCTTGACTTATTGGGTTCCCTTTGTAACCTTTTGGCCGTTTGGTTTTCTATGAAGTTTATACTTATAAAAAAAATGAGTCACTTAGTGAGCCAAAAAAATATGGATGTATTTATTCTTTTTTTGCAAATAAATAAATGAAAGAAAAGTATGTGAAAGGATAAGGAATTTGATGGAATTAAAATGATCATATTATGACAGTATCATTATGTAGTAAATGTTAATGACTATGCACATGAGTGATAATAATTATTTATTTGGATAGGCAATAATTAATTGTTTGTACATACATTGTCTGTAGGCATAGGTAGCTATAACTATGTCTTTTACAAATATAATTATATGCATTTGAAGCAATTTATGCTATGCACGTGATAGAACCAAGTTTCGAATACAATTTAAGGTATATAAAAGCCTAATGACATGTGCTGATCTTTAAGCATACGAGGGATGATAGAAGGTTCTTTATTAGAGTTTTGGTCCCACATAAATTGAGATTGCTTCACTTTTAAGAGCTTACATGTGGGGTAAACTCATCAATTAACTTGACTTCTACAAACCACATAAATCGAGTTTGCTTCACTTTGAAGTGTTATATACGTGGGATAAACTGCTCGATTCACTTGGCTTCTACAAACCAAAGTATTGGACACGATTTCCGAAGTCTTAACAAGTTTTGACTTGCAAACACATGGGACTTTTGAGTCAGAGTTTTCAAGGGAAGAATCCAATTAACATTGGTATCTGGTGACTCTTAGGCAAACAACAAGTTGGGGATATATGCTCTCTGTTAGAAGCCAAAAGACAGATTAATGGATAAAGAAACTGACTGATCCATTTCTCAAACTCTTTCATTACATGTCTTAGCCTTCTGTGCCAAAGTTTCCACTGACAGCTGCTTCTCTCAGACTGAATCAAACATTAAGTACTTGATCTCATGGTCCTTCAAACCATAACCTTGCCAAGAGGAGCACTGCGGAAGCACCTTTGCCATTCTTTACAGTTTCCCTTTGGTTCTAGCCTTCTGCAAGTATTAAGTGACTAAGCATTCATTAGGCGTATACTGCATAACAGAAAGTCTCTAAATCTTTGTTGAAGTTACTTTGGATTAGTCAATATTGAGCCTGTACTTTTATGGCTAGAATTACTTTTTATCTATGTATCACTTTGTCCTTCTGTTCCCTTATAATTGTGATATGTTGGCAGGTCTCTAAGATATTTGCAGAGGGAAAAATTTCGCTCGAGGAATATGTCTTCACTTTAAAGGCTACTGTTGGCATGACCATTCTCATAGACGTTGTAGGAATTGGTAAGGGAAAGCAGGATCTTACTGGTGTTATTATGGAGCCTCTGAAGACCAATCAAGTTATCCCGACTCGTCTCGAAGTGCCAGTTGGCAAGGCATGCTCATCTCTTACATCTGCGGACATCATCAAGTTTCTAACAGGAGACTTCCGGTTAAGCAAAGCCCGATCAAATGATCTCTTTTGGGAAGCCGTTTGGCCCCGTTTGCTCGCAAGAGGGTGGCACTCTGAGCAGCCTAAGAATCATGGTTATGTTGGTTCCAAGCACTCTTTGGTGTTTCTCATACCCGGTGTTAAGAAGTTCTCAAGAAGGAGACTTGTGAAAGGAAACCATTATTTTGATTGTGTAAGTGATGTCCTAAGCAAAGTTGCATCAGACCCGAAGCTTCTTGAGCTTGAGGTCGAAGCAGCTAAAGGCAGCAGAAGCAAGGAAGAAAACGGGTGGAGCACAGAGTTGAAACTGGACCAAGATGGTCATTCTGATCAACAACGCCATTGTTATCTTCAACCCCGACTTTCGAATGGCAACTCAGACGTCATGAAGTTTACCGTCGTAGATACCAGTTTGGCTCATGGTGAAGAACCATTCAAGGTGCGAGAACTGAGAAGTTTACCTGTTAACACTACTTCCAACCCCAAAAGTCTTCCAGGAGAAAATGACAGGGATAGCTCTGAAGAGCCAATGGACAAGCCAAACTGTGCTGATATGATGTTGAATGGTGAAGGGGATACTAATACTTCCAGTCCCATAAAGGGTGCGTTTGACAGGTTATTGCATTCTGACTTATCAGATAGTGTAATTAGTGTTTCGAAGCAACATATGCGAACTAATGGCCCAGATCTCACCAATGTACAACCAACGGACAGCCACAAGGATCAGTATACCAATATGTCTGACAAGCACCCAGTGAAGACGTTTAAATGCCAATTTAGTCGAAGGGTGAAACCTGGTCTTTCAAACTATTTAGCCCCTGTCACGAAGCGACGGAGGTTAACTGCTTGTAGTCATGCAGAGGCAAGCCGAAGCACGAACAGTTTTTCTGTTGGCCCTGGAGTAAAAGAAGAGGAGCCTCATTTCCTGTCAGACTCACCTGATGCAAGTGAGAACATGGTTTCTGAAGTGGGTCCATCTCAGGAGAAAGTATCTACTAGTTCTTCGGCTAAAGACAGTCCAGATGACAGCAGTGAGTGCATTTTCAGTGAGAATTGCTTTGGTACAGCTGTGTCTGATGAGAAACCCCAACCCCGTACTTTGATTGATCTGAACCTACCTCATGTTCCACCAGATTTCGAAATTGGGGAACCCTTCATCACAGAGGTGGCAGACAGTCAGGATGATCCAAGTGCAAAGAGGTCATCCTTCCCATTCGAAACAAGCCAGCAGCTGGAGGATTCCCAGGTATTGGGAACCTCTAGTACTGTGGTTAGTGCAGAGCAGCAGCCTGCTGTGAATGCTCGGAGGCAGAGCACGAGAAACCGGCCATTGACCACGAGAGCGTTGGAAGCTCTTGCCTGCGGGTTCTTTAACACAAAGCGGAAGCGGAGAGGCACGGAGGTCATGTCACAAGAGAACTCGATACCAAGGCC
The DNA here is from genome assembly GCA_035048495.1 of Euptelea pleiosperma. NCBI lineage: Eukaryota > Viridiplantae > Streptophyta > Magnoliopsida > Ranunculales > Eupteleaceae > Euptelea > Euptelea pleiosperma. The sequence continues at coordinate 27,072,019 of CM068551.1, read as the reverse complement.
TTCCCGGCGGGCCCGGGGCAGGGCTGGTATTACAGCCGATTTTGGTGGTGTTGCTACTGGGATCGTGGAGTCCAAGGTAGAAGAGGGGGCGGACGAAGAGTGTAGTAGTAACACCATTATGGTTAGCAAGCCCCCGGTTCAGTCTGAATGGGTCTCATGAATTTCAAGTGGTCCCTAAACCTGCCAGTCATCCTGCAATATTAGAAGGTAGAGATAATCGATCTGGTTTGGTGTCGATTGCCTGTTTCTGACTTGAGGATTCGAGATATAGAGACGTGGGTGCTTCCCAGATGCTCTGAAAGAGAGGTCCCCCCAATGGGTATGCCCATGAACATGCTCCTGCAATATCTACTAGAAATTGGAGACCTCTCTGTCTTTTGCACTTATTTGTAACCCACTCTATGCTTAGACCATATCAATCTTCTTCACACTTCCAAGTGCCTGTCATGCATGTAATCACAAACAAGTTCATGGTATAATGGTGCTTTGGTACATGCCATGTACATCAGATTAAGCATGAGGTCCTGAAAATAAGAACAAGAGATGAGGGGTGGTCTCATATTTTTGGAACAAGAAAGTCTTCACAGATTCAAGACTTCCCTCTCCTATAAAATATACTTGCAGTGGCCGTTCATATTGGTCAGTTCTGTAATCATTAACAGGGGTTTGACAAGAAAAAGTTCCTTAGCACCAATCTCCAATCTCAACCCAAGATGAAGACTATGTTTCAAATGGTCACATTCTCATTGCGTTTCTGGAACTGTGTGGTCTCATTATACAAGTGGGTATTCATAATTATACCATCGTACACTATTGTAATGGGTATAATTTCTCTTGCGATATTAAAACTTACCTCCTTCCATTATGAATCAATGTTCCTGTTAGGTTTTTCTTGTTTTGTTTGGGTATCTTGTGCTAGATTTCTACTGTTAAGCTCGCAACAACAAAATATTCAAGAAATGAACTGTTTGCTAAAATTTGTCCATTTTTATGACCTTAAAAAAAGGGTGGTAATTATAACCGAGTTGGAGTTGTGGAGAAGAATTTGAAATCAATTTTCACTAGGCATTGGACACACAGCAATAGAAAACAGTAGCCTTTGCTTTGTCTCTTGATTCCAGAACTCTCTATCCCTACACACACACATACATATCAATATCCATTTATCTCTGTCTGTCCAACTGTCAATATCTCTTAGTCCAAGGCCTTGTAGATTATAGCAGACAAGATCCACATGACAATGAGAACTCAGTTTAAAATTATAGATGTTGCTGATCTTTGATTCTCCACTTTGAGTGTTTGAACACTCATGGGTTTTCAAGACACCCTAAAAGATTTGGTCATTTATATTTGGGTGGTACTTTTAGTTCACTAAACATAACTATTTCAACTTCAGAATTCCATCCCTCATTCTTATGTAAATACTATGAGATTCGTTCGAAAATCTATTGAAACCCAATGCATGATTTCCAGGTTTGTTACATTAGCAACATGCATGTGTTCATGTTTTGCTTCTACTTCAGGAAGGCAAGTAGTAGATAGTTTTGTATTTGCACACTATTGGTCTATCATTTCACATGGATAGCATATGGGTTGGAGAACTTTAGAAGTTATCTTCTTTTACATCATATGCTGCAGTTAGTTGGTCCTTTGTGTTCTGTTTGGTGGTTCATATATTTATTATTTTTTGGGTTCATTTTTGGAGTCCATTGGAGTTTTATCTCTTGCTTGAGGTGGGATTTTTTGCTCTTCAGAGGACCCTTGCCTTCATTTCCAGTCCTAGTCTGCTTAAAGGCATCCTCGAGATAGCGTTTGTTGGCAAGGGGATTATGAATAAACCAAGTAGGTTGGAGTTGGAGAGCACGCAGTTCTTTGAATTCAAGAACAAAGGAGACTTTGTTTGGTTTTGCTGATTCTGCATTTTTGGATCTTCTTGCATTTAATTTAGTTTGGGAAAGTTGAATTTGGGTTCACACAAAGGTATTAGATTTCCTTTAGTTCGTGAAATATTTCTATTTAGATATGGGTCGACAGGAAAGATACCATTCAAGTCGAAATCTGCATTATTTTGCGAAATGAACAGTAACATTTTTGACCCAAACATAGTGTAAAACTGCACTATTTGGTTGAAATATTTCGACCCGAAGATAGTAATATTCAGTTTTTTAAGCGAAACTTTCAATCCTTGGGGGCCTGCTGACCATGAATGTTTGCCCCCCTCCTTGGAGGACCCACGCACGAAAAATTACCCCGATTGATGATTTCTAGGCATTTGAATCGAACGATTTTTGTGGGGATAATTTCTAGCCATTGGATTCAAAGCATTTTTATGAGAACTCAGGTCCAATGGCTAGAAATAACCAATCAGGCTAATTTTTTTTGTCTGTGGGTCCACAAGGGTTGGGTCAAACGGGTCAGCGGGCCCAGAAGAGTGTGCCACATGGTACTTTTTTAAGCAATCCACAATGCCACAACAACTGAACGTCAGGAAAATATTTTTGAGCTATTAACTGGTCTCATCTAAGCTCAATTTGGTTGCAAACCTGGGCTTGATCCGGGTACTTGACTAGCTGGCTTGGGCCGGACTTACAAAATGCGTCTCAGCCCAGGTCTTAAATAGTGGAATAGTATCAGGCAGAGCTGAACTCCGGCCCATTTATAGATCTGCAGTGAATTCAGTAAGGGGATGTTTGGTTACTACTACAAGTCTATTCATGAATTGATTTTTATTTTATTTTTTAAAGTGGGTTAGTAGTGAATTAACTTTCTTACAAAAAAATTGCTTATGGATCTTGCACATTTTATTCAAGAATAGAATAGGCCGAAAAACAGGCTTACAGTGGCGTGGAATCGATTGCCAGAGAATTTCCCGAAAAATAGACTTGGCAGTAATCAAACGTTCCCTAACTGGATGCGTTCCTCGTCAATGAAATTTAACTTCTTTTTGTAAGTAAATGTGGGAAGTGATTGCTCTTGACTCTGCTGCTCCTACTTCCAGTTGAACCAGTGAAATGTCCCAAAAACGCTTCAGTGACCAACTGACCATCAACCCCGATTTTTACATGAACTGGTGTCGATATTAAGACATTTTAACGTGTTACCTATTAATAATTAGCGTGTGACATTGAGGTTAGACTAACCCTCATATGTACATGCACTAGTGGGTGGCCCGTGCCCACGGCACTCCGAGACAAAGCATTTGCCAAAATCGGGCGTGAGTGGCTGAGATCCACCGTCCAGTTGGGGACAAGATCTCAGCCCTTCTTTTTATAGATTAGTAAAATGTAGCATGTAGAGTGGCTTCACAGGGAGTTGTAACGTACTTGGGGATGCTAGTTCGACGATCGATAGGGTGTAAGTCCTTGGCCTGACTTCGAAAATTTTGAACTAGGCCCAAAACTGATACAATTCAAACTCAGGCCCAAAACCCCTCATGGATCGGCCCGTTTACACCCCTATTTATATATGTAGGAGATTTGATATTACGAAAAAGTCAATGCTAAGTTCACCCGGCGTTTGACGCAATTGATGCCTAATCCTGGTAATTCTTTTTTGGGAATTTTTGACATAACCCCCCATGTTATTTTGCAAATTTGACATACCCCCCATAATTTGAAAAAGCTGACATACCCCCCTATGACTCGGTCCACTGTCATTTGACCAGTGTTGACCCGAGTTGACTACCAAATTTTGTATTAATGGACAAAAGTGCCCTTGTCTTCAACCTTAGAACAAGGGTTTGGGTTTGGGCCATAACCCAAACCCCAAATCAAACATGAAAAGAGGAGATTAAAAATAAAAATAAAAATAAAAACCATTGTTGGTAAACTTGAGATTTTTTTATTTTTTTTTATTTTTATAAATTAAACAAAGATTGAAAATAAAAAATCATAAAAATAGATAAAACTCACGAGGGAATGCGATTTCTTCTTAAAATTGTGAAAACCCATCTTTCCAAAATCCATGTATCAAAAGCTTAAAATCTAAATTGCTCTTATTCTTGTGTTTCATTTTTATTAATAAATTTTTTAGAAATATAATTATATGCTTTATTTTTTTTTTCTTGAAAACTAAGTTTTAAACTATTGCCGGAGTAGTGGTCGGCCGGCCATGAGACTCCGGTGGGTTAGTCGCTGATGATGGGCGGCCAACCCATTAGAGTCTCTTGGTTGGTCGTCGTCCAGAGCCGTTTGATTTGGGGTTTGGATTTTAGCCCATACCCTTGTTCCAAAGGTGAAGACAAGGGCGTTTCTGTCATTTAATACAAAATTTGGTAGTCAACTCGAGTCAACACTGGTCAAATAACACTGGACCGAGTCATAGGGGGGGTATGTCAGCTTTTTCAAATTGTGGGGGGGTATGTCAAAAATTCCCTTCTTTTTTACGATACATGGAAAGAGGGAGGAAGACAGACAAAGAAATATAGTTAGAACACTCTTAAAACCTTGTAGAGCCGACTAGCTCCTCGTAGCTTGTTGCCCTTTTCCATGTGTCATCGTGTCACGCCCCAACCTGACCCAGATATCCATGGGTTATCCCAAAAACCTAAGACTAGGTATCAGGTTGGGAAAAATAAAAGTAAAAAAGAATCATGATCATATGTCTATGTTCTCAATCAAGTCCAATAAGTCTATAAAAGTCAAGTCAAATAAAGTCAACTTATGTCAAATCCACCCTCACCATGACTCATCCATTCCACAATTATCACCAAAATCAGATGAGAAATCAATAATTAAAAATGATTTAAAAAAATATTTATTGAAAACTATTTTAATTAATCAAATCCGAAAAATATGCACGACATGCTATCTTGTTTCACAGAACTCATCTTTTGATAAAGTAGAAGATTTTTTATAAGTTTAGAAAAATTATGGAAATTTCACAGAAATTTCAAACTACCCAATGTTTATAAAATGCCCTTTCTGAAAGATTATACAAAAATCCTATAAATTCGGAGACAGGGCGGTCTCCAGGTTAATTGCAGAAAAAAAAAAGACACTACCAGCACGGCCTACACTAAGGTTTATACTAGTTAGAATTTAGAAAAATCCGAGTTATTATACAAAGCCATGGTGAGGCTTGACACTTTGTTGACCATAGCATTACCCTTCCAGAGAATGCGCTTCATACAATGTGCTATTTGCATGAGCTTAGAAATGATGATGATGGCGATCATTGTTCTGTTCAGTGCTGATTATCCAAAATCCATGAGGGGTAAGATCTCGGCCCTTCTTTGTTGAAACAGATAAGAGGGGATATAAGTGGAGAGACAACTTCCCTGTTTTGTTATATAGACTAGTAAATGGCCTGTGCCCATGGCACTCTCCGACAAAAGCGTTTGCAAAAATTGGGTGCCTTTGGCACTCAGACGGTATAACGGACTGGGGCGTTACTGTTTTTTCCATTATAACGGCTGTTATAACAGATTGTAACGCATAGAGGGAGAAATGGGAAAATAATAGAAATAACAAAAAATAACGGTGTTGAAATTCAAATTTTGAATAAATTGAGGTCAAATGAGGTGGATTGAGTGGCTGAAATCTAACCGTCCACATTAAATCGATGGATTTGATCTCAACCACTATTTATCTAACCGTCCACATTAGATGAATGTATAAGGTAAGAGAATACAACTTAGTTATTTTGTTATATGTGTGGGTGGCTCATGCCTGCGGCACTTTCCGACAAAGTGTTTGTCAAAATCAGGTGGGAGTTAATCTCAGCCATCGATATGAAGCATAGTAGATCTCAGCCACTCATTATTGAAGCCATATAAGGCAAGAGGGGGTGTAAGACAACCAGTTTCACTTGTTGTATAGATAGTGGGTGGCCCGTGCCCACGGCACTCCCCGTCAAATCATTTGTCAAAATCAAGTGTGAGTGGCTGAGATCCACTGTTTATTTTGGAGATAAGATCTTGGCCTTTCTTTGTTGAAACATATAAGAGGGGGTACCCACTGAGCTGATTTGTTATATAGATAGTGGGTGGCCCGTGCCCACGGCAATTCCGGACAAAGCATTTGCCAAAATTGGGTGTGAGTGGCTAAGATCCCATGTCTAGTTAATTAGGGGATAAGATCTTGGCCCTTCTTTGTTGAAACATATAAGAAGGGGTATAAGTGGGGAGACAACTTCCCTATTTTGTTATATAGATAGATAGTGGGTGGCCCATGCCCATGAAACTCTCCAACAAATTTTTTGCCAAAATCGGATGTGAGTGGCTGAGATCCACTGTCTATTTTGGAGATAAGATCTTGACCCTTCTTTGTTGAAACAGATAAGAGGGGGTATAAGTGGGGAGACAACTTCCCTGTTTTGTTATATAGACTAGTGGGTGCCCCGTGTCATCGGCACTCCTCGACAAAGAAGTAGGGAGACAACCAATGTGTTTAGCCCACCCTTGCCAAAATCAGGTGAGTGGCGGAGATCCACCATCCATTTGGGGGAGGATTAGATATCGGCCCTTCTTTGTTGATGCTTATAAGAGGATGTATAAGTAGGGAGACAACCAATGTGTTTTGTTATATAGAATAGTAAATGGCCCATGCCCACGGCACTCTCCGACAGAAGCATTTGCAAAAATTGGGTGCCTTCGGCACTCAAACGGTATAACGGACTGGGGCATTACCGATTTTTCCATTATAACGGCTGTTATAACGGTTTGTAACGCACAGAGGGAGAAATGGGAAAATAACAGAAAAAATAAAAAATAATGGTGTTGAAATTTAAATTTTGAATAAATTGAGGTCAAATGAGGCGGATTGAGTAGCTGAAATCTAATCGTCCACATTAGATCGATGGATTTGATCTCAACCACTCTTTATCTAACCGTTCACATTATATGGATGGATAAGATAAGAGAATACAACTGAGTTGTCTTGTTATATGTGTGGGTGGCCCTTGCCTGGGGCAATTTCCGACAAAGTGTTCATCAAAATCGGGAGAGAATTAATCTCAGCCATCGATATGAAGCATAGTGGATCTCAGCCACTCATTTTTGAAGCCATATAAGGTAAGAAGGGGTGTACGTAAGACAACCACTTTCATTTGTTATATATATATAGTGGGTGGTCCGTGTCCACGGCACTCTCCAATAAAGCGTTTGCCAAAATCGGGTTTGAGTTGCTGAGATCCACTGTTTATTTTGGAGATAAGATCTTGGCCCTTCTTTGTTGAAAAAATAAGAGGGGGGATAAGTGGGGAGACAACTTCCCTGTTTTGTTATATAGAAATGGGAAGTGATTGCTCGACTTCTACTCCTAGTAGGGGTGTCAATTTTACCAGTTTAATCGGAACTGAAAACACTGGTTCCGGTTCCACATTTTTGGGAACCGATTAAAAAGTAACCAAAATTGGAACCGAACCGACAATAACAGTTCCAGTTATAGGTAGCCTAATATGGAACCGAAACCGATAAGAACCGGAACCGGTACCAATAAATAAATATAGTGTAAAAATTCTCATATTCTCAAGATTTGGCCCAATATACTCGGAACCGACATAAATACATAATCGGTTCCGGTTCCGGATCCATCACTTTGAGAACCGGAACCGTTAAGGAACCGAACCGATAAGAACCGGAACCTATTGTTCCGGTTCTGGCCACCTTAAGAACCGAACTGGAACTGACCCGTTGACACCCCTAACTCCTACTTCCAGTTGAACCAATGAAATGTCCCAAAAACATTTCAGTGACCATCAACCCCGATTTTTTACGTGAACTGGTGTTGATATTAAGACATTTTAACGTGTTACCTATTAATAATTAGCGTGTGACATTGAGGTTAGACTAACCCTCATATGTACATGCACTAGTGGGTGGCCCGTGCCCACGGCACTCCGAGACAAAGCATTTGCCAAAATCGGGTGTGAGTGGCTGAGATCGACCGTCCAGTTGGGAATAAGATCTCGGCCCTTCTTTATATAGATTAGTAAAATGTAGCTAATAGAGTGGCTTCACAGGGAGTTGTAACGTACTTGGGGATGCTAGTTCGATGATTGATAGGGTGTAAGTGTGCCGAGCCTAGGCCTGACTTGAAAATTTTGAAATAGGCCCAAAACTGATATAATTCAAACTCAGGCCCAAAACCCCTCATGGATTGGCCCGTTTACACCGCTATTTATATACGTAGGAGATTTGATTCTACAAGAGTCAATGCTAAGGTCACCCAGTGTTTGACGCAATTGATGTCAAATCCTGGTAATTCTTTTTACGATACACGGAAAGAGGGAGGAAGACATACAAAGAAATATAGTTAGAATAAAGCCTTGGAGAGCCGACTCGCTCTTGGTAGCTTGTTGCCCCTCTTCCATGTGCAAAGTGTCACGCCCCAAACTCAGGATCCTCGACCAGACCCAGATTTCCATGGGATATCCCATGTGATGTGTCAAAGAGTGGTGATCATATGGTCCGGGGTCCATGTGGTTCCCACCCGCTAGCACATTTTGATTGGTGCTGCACACATCGGGCCAATAAATTATAAATTCAAATAGAAAATATTAGTGCAGCACTAATCAAAATGTGCCAGCAATTGGGCACCACATGGACCCCGGACCATAAGATCACGAGACAATTTTTGAAGCTGCGAAGTAGTGGCCAATCTAATGGCGCCACGATCCGATGTTCAAAAGCATTTCTGGGTTTCGTTCAAAAGCATCTGCAGATTGTGGTGCCATTTGATTGGCCTCTTCTTCTTTCTCTTCTTCTTCCTCATTTTTAAGAGTACTGAGATTTTTGTCTATCTATGAGGGTGTTTATATGAGAGGCTAGGAAGAGGTTTTCCCACATTTTTGCATATGATGGGGTTTGCCTCACTCTAAATTTTTTTATTTTTATATTAATATTATTATTAATTCTCGTGTAAATTAAATATCTGATTTTCAAACTTTATTTCAGAGTCCAAAATATTGAAAATTTTCATCAAACGATGATTTGACCTACATAAAATAAGGATTCTAGAATATCAGAGGGATTATGATTTTGACATCAAAATAAAGGTTACACCTTAAATATTGAAAAATGCATTAATTTATTTGAATATTTAAAAGACGAAAATACTCATAATTTGAATTTTTTTAAAAAAATCTCCAAATAGTTGTAGATAACTCCTAACACACATATATATATAATGATACTATAATTATCGGGTGAGCGAAATTAAGATGTACAAGTTGCAACATTAAACCCTAATTATAAAATACCCAATTCTAATAGGAAATTATCCGAAAATCCTATAAATCTGGAGACAGGGCGGTCTCCAGGTTCATTGGAGAAAAAAAATTAGACAATACCAGCACGGCCTATACTAAGGTTTATGCCAATTAGAATTTAAAAAAATCCGAGTTATTATACAATGCCATGGCAAGGCTTGACGCTTTGTTGATCATAGCGTTATCCTTCCAGAGAAGGCGCATCATACAATGTGTCTTAATGTCTTAATGTGTTATTTGCACGAGCTTAGAAATGATGATGATGGCGATCATTGTTCTGTTCAGTGCTGCTTATCCAAAATCCAAAAAAAAAAAAAAGCTGTTTAGTGTTTAAATTATATTTGTTCGCCTTTCACTCTTACTTAGAGAGATCCTTTTATTCTCTTCACATTTAACGTTCTAAATGTCCCATTAAGGTCTGAATGTCTCAGTTTCAAATGTACGGTCTGAAATTAAGTTTTACCAAACGCCAACTAAGTCAATTGAATTATGAGACGAGAGTCCTGAATTCGTCTACAAGAAACTTTTTACTTTTCACTACTAACTAGCAACCAATACAAGGTCTCTTTTGGCCAAGTGTCAGGTCTCCTTAGGCTGAAACTTGCCACATGGAAAGGGGATCATGATGTGATGGAACATGTGGACCCCCTTTGGTCTTGCCATCTCATCAGCTGCCACGTGTTAGATGAACATATCTTGTTTAATAGGATAATCTCGATCTTGATGTTACATGCTCCTTATAGTATATTTCAAATAAATGATTAAAAAAAAAAAAAACCCATCAACCTCTTATTTTTCAAACTCCTTTTATGATGGACCCCACATTTATTTAATTTCCATAACTTGCTCTTTGATTAATAAAAAAAAATGGAATTTTTAAACACTAAAATCATATTAAAGGACGTACCTTTCATCGTTTCGACATCAAGATGACAAATTTCACGCTTTGCAACAAAATTCAAGTCTTAATTTCACGTCGGCGTCATTAAAAAATCAATTTCCCGTGATATTTTTTTAATTAAACATCATTTTCAATTAGTAAATTATATGTTTTATGTAAAGGAATTGAGGCGGATTGCCGTCTCTCCTGCTGGATTTATGTGTCAGGATCGTTTGCTTGTGTAACTAAGCAATTGGCTCAATTTGAATTGCAAAGCACGGCGACATAACAAGATCGAAATTCCCTTCTATTCGTCTTTTTTCGACTTTAATTTTAAAAATAGCGAGAAGGAAAGATGGGAGAGAACGTTAACCTTTGGCATAGTTCGTCGTTACGTGGTTGTGTTCATGTTCGTATCTTAAAATCTATCGATATTCATCGATAAAAACCAGGCGGTTGCATGTCGTGATCTGAAGCTCATGATTGGGAGACGAGCAATTAAACTACGGAAAAAATGCTATTATTGGATTTAAAAATAATATCTTGACCAGAGTTTTAGAACTTAGCACATGTTTGATGTTCCAACTTCGTCTCCTTGTTGTTTCTCGGTTAGAAATTAAGCTTGTCGAAGCTTAGAATTTCACACGTACACATATGCAGAATTTTAATTTTGTATCAAAATTTTGATGCAGAAGTCCCTCAGTTTGCTACTTAGTAGACTCTTTCAGGCCCACCGATCCCTGAATGTTTGGTCCACATCTTGGTGGACCCACACACCAAAAATCAATGTGATTAGTGATTCCCAACCATTAGATTTGAGCACTTTTTCGTCATGGCTTGGAACCAACTCATAGGCCTGTTAATAAAGCCGCCCATGATGAAAAAGTGCTCAAATCCTATGGCTAGAAATCACCAATCACGCTGATTTTTGGTGTGTAGGTCTATCATAGTGTGAGCCAGACATTCAAGGGGCAAGTGGGCCCGAATGAGTCTACTACATTGCAATTTGAGGGACTTCTGCATCAAAGAACACCCCGTGGCAAGAAGAAATATGTTTTTTTTTTTTCAATGGTTGCAATTATTAGGGGAAAAGTACAATAGAAGGTAAGTTACTATCATGACATGGACAAGGGCACCATCTATGTGTCCAATCCAAAGGGGTAGCTGTCAGATGGATGGTCTGGCTGACTTGGACACATCAGCTCTCCACGTGTAAAGAGAAAATCCGGCACTATATAGAAGAGTTCTAGAGTGTACGTAGCTTCAGAAAACATTTTGCCCACTTATCTGGCATGGACTGTGCTGTATGTAGAAAGATATTTATATATATATAGTTATAATTTCGTCGGTCACGATGAAAAATCAAAAATGATTTTGTAAATTCCCATCAACCCCTCCCCATACACACACACACGCCCATATTTAACAATTTGGCATACGGCAAAGATTCGGAACGGAAAAAGTTCGAGTTTAATTCGGTTTCATGAGGATATAAAATTAATAGTATGCTTATATATATTGCAAAATTCAACAAGCGGCAATGTAACTCGGGTGAGCTGCTCTCGGGTACTCGGTGCTCCTCGGCCGCGCTGCCCTAATTTTCTAAAGGATAAACTTTTCGAAACATAATTGGATATGGCACACCATCCCTTCAATCATATCCTTGAATATTTTTTTTTAAATTATTATTTTGAGATAGGCTATGGTAAGTTTCATGAGTTACATGAGTGCATGGATGAAAGAATAAGCAAATGTAACGTACAAAGGAAAAATTCATCATCAACACTAGGGGACCACATTTATAACTGGATTTTATTAATTAATTGAAAATACCATTTTTGTCACATCTCAAAAATAATAATAATAATAATAATTATTATAATAGCTAATTAAGGCTTTAATTAGATCTTCATTATTGTTTTTTTTTTTTTTTACACAAAAAAAAAAAACAACCTCAAAGACGAAGACTATCAGAATCTTCATTTCTTTACTCTATTAAAAAAATAATTAATCTACACCGCGCGCGCGCCGTATTCTGAACCCTTGGATTGTCCGTATTGAGCGTGCGAGCGCGACAAAAAACGGATCTGTACCGTCCAACTTATAACAGCGATTGCTTAAACAAGAGATTACTTGAAGTAATGTTTCTACGTTACGAAACTGATGTTAATTTGTTACTGCAAACAGAAGAAATGTAAGCTATGGACCTTGAGGCCAACATCAATGGATCTTTTGGTCTATTGGGTTCATGAAATCTACATGGAAAGGTGTGAGAATAATTATAATTTGAAGTAATTAGGTCTAATTTCGTTGGCTGCGAGAACGCTTCGTTGTAGTCGGGAACATCCGATATTCCTTTGTGTTATCTTGCATATCGAAAAACATGTTAAAGCTCCATCAATGAGATCCTAGGTTAAAAAAAATAAGATTAAACCGATCGGATAAGCATAGCCACTAGATTGCTCACATTCCTAGACGATAATAATTAAGATCATGCAAAATGGGGGGATCTGATCTGGTCGATCCCCCGTATATCCGCCGCGCCATGTGCATATACCTGTGTTTGCATAGGAAATTCCATCTTTTAGGAAATTTAATTTAACTATATATTCACTCTTACCTATATATTTATAACTCAAATTCCATCAAGAAATTAATTTGAAGCAGGTTTTGTATTTCTTGAGCATTAATTTCAATAGTAAGTGGGCAATGTCGACCTTAGTATAATTCATCCAAAGTACATATTTCGATCGAGTGGTGAATGTTTGATTGATCGATCGATCGAGAAACACGAACACCAGTACACGATCACAAATTAAAATTCAATTTCGTATATGTTAATTTGTAGCTTCACGTGAGATCGATCGACGGGAATGATCAAGGTTTTAAAAAATCTAAAAAACAATTTTTTTTTTTTTTTTTGTTAATTTGTGATTAATGGAGGTTTTAAAGTTTTGGGGGGAGGGGGAAGCTGGATGACAACTCTATAAACCATTAATGGAGGAAAAGTAGAGGAAATGGTAGTGAGTAAAACAGCTGTCGGTGATAAGTTGTGTAAGTAACTAGAAAACAGCTAAACTACCTAAGATCTATTAAGTATACCACTTAGAAAAGTGTTGATTAGAAATAAAGTATTAGAAGAATCATTAGCACCCCTTCGATGAATAAAACAGTGCAGCCAATAAGACAGGTCACCGACTTCTTTATCCCTCTCTCTTCGTTTCTAACGATTTACTATCCCTCCCTCCGCCTCAATACCACCTACCCATTAAACAACACTACTGCATCATCACCATTTTGTCTGCCTATGCACACACACACACTCTCTCTCTCTCTGTTCGAAGTCTCAGCCGATCCGCTCTGTATCGGGATCGGTGGCCATCGAGATGATTTGAAATGGGGTTGTCTTGCTCGAGATGCACTGTTCTTCTTCAACCTTCACATCATCTCGAGCGAGACAATCCGAGATGAGCGATCGGGATCGGTGGGTATCACGATATCCAGCCTCCGATCCCGATATTTTCAACCATTCTCTCTCTATCTCTCTCTAACCCCACATGAGCTAGTTGAAAAGGGAGAGGAAGCTTTATTGCCTACAGTATTTCTATAAAAAAAACATCATGGTGTGAGGAAAGTGTGGGACTACAACACCCCTAGAGGAAAACTGGGGTGTTGGTGACACGGTGTGTCAATAAAAAGCTGACTTTTCTTAGTGACTGCGGTACAGCCAAACCCAAGATCTGATTTTAAGATTTTTAAGAATTTTTTTTTTTTAAGTTTTTGTAGGCAAGGTGGTAAGTTTGTTGAAGGCGGGTTTTGAACCCAGGTGCACGGTGGTATCAACACTCACAAACCTTATCAACTTACCAAGCTGGCACTTTTAAGACCGTTGATTCCAAATAAATTAGTACAATCAACATAACTATATATATAAAAAAAGTCATCACAATCAACATACATGGGTAAAGAATCTAAAGATACTTTTGTTTGTCTAATAATGTACCTTGGTTACTAACGAACAACTGACTGTTCCTCCCAACTACCACCTCTCTCTCTCTCTCCACGTACACGCACAAATACCCAAGAATACACACATGCATGCAGAATTACGTACCCATCACAATACACATGCATTACGTGAATACTTGAAGACTGGAGAGAGAGAGAGAGAGAGAGGATTGATTGGTTTGGCCTGCAAGAGGAGTACCGTAGTGAGTAGAAATTTGCTGACGTACCACAGTTGAGCCACATGGCTCACTCTTAGAGACAACTGACCGTATATGGATGTTTGTCCATCCCTACGTGGACCTACATACCCAAAATCAACGTGATATCAAACTTTCGGATCTCTGTATACCAAAATAATGCTGTTCAAAATCACTGAGCAGGCAGATTTCTGGTAGCTAGGGATGGAAACATCAATAAAAGTCTGACACGTGGCTCATACTATGGTCCGTATGAATTTAATAAAAAAAAAAAAACCGGTCGTTTTCAAAACTCACCGATATCTCCAACACCTACTTAACCATAAAAAAAGGTTACAATCAATCAACTCTCTCTCAATTTCTTCTTTTTACGAAACATGAAAGCGTTGTCGACCATATAAGGCACGTCATCTTTACCTCTCAAAATGTCAATAATACCCCTCGCGTTTTCTGAAACACTGCAAACTTGGAAACCACCCACTGGCTACGACCCACTAATGCACGTGATCCCAGAATTTTTGTTGGGTCCTTTTCGAGACTGATTCCATGACCGCCTGCCCGTGACAACTAAGGCCATTTTCGTCATTTTGTTGACGAAGGCGGCTCATCTCTATAGTGGCATTTTCGTTATTTAGATTTAATATGAGTACCATTTTTGGAATAAAACTTCTTTCAAGAAAATATCACCACACAAACCGACAAAACCACAACTGGATTCTTTCTTCCGCCAGCAATGTCTGAACTCAAGAAATATTAATATATTTCTTGGCCTTTTTTAATACAGCAAAATACCTATAATACCCTTCAATTTTATAAATATAACTAAATTACCACTAATTATTGAACGACACTATCCCACGTATCTTATGAGTGGACAAAGAAAATATGCACGTGGTTTGGACGGTAAGATTGAAAATGACCACACTTCAATTAAGATAAACACAACATCCTGATTGGTTTGAGAAATCAAGTATTTGATCGAACGGTTGCTAGTCAAAAAGATCAATCTGACCTTAATAAGCTAAAAAATCACAAATTTTAAGATTATACGAATAAAACGCATATAATTAATCCGGGTTTAATCTATGAATTTTATGTTTTTAAAAATAAAAATATATTAAACGGCCACATAAAATAAAAAATTTGGTAAAATTCAGACTTTCTAAGACTAAACGAATATAAACATTTTAACAATGACCGAATTTTAAGATCCTAAAACCGAATTAAACTCGAAAATCTTTGCCGTATGGTGAATTGCTAACTATGCTTATGACAGAACAAAACTGGGTCTTACATCAAGTACCATACACGTGTCCAAGTGATCCATCAAAACCATATTGTTCAGTAGATGAGAAACCTCTTGGCTAGACCTAGTATTAAAGTCAAATTTGGGGGTGTGAGGGGGGGACAGAAAATTATTGAGACACAAAAGTCCAACCTTCTTTTGAATTCTAAGTAGTTGATGACTTAAAGAGTATAATAACATTCTATCTTGAATATGGAAAATAGAAATAAAGGAGAAAAAAGAGTGGCAATTCTATAAATACCCAAAGAAAGCAAGGGCATATCTCTAATTATGATATTTCATGAACACAATATATATATTCTATAAAAAGCCAAAGAAGACCAGGTTTTAATGTTGGTAGCTTGAGTTCTCTTCTTCAACAGAAATGAAAGAGAACTCCCTGGTTTCTGTCTACCTCTAGAGAGAGAAAATCTCAGGTTTTTTGTTCACCAACAACAAGAAAGAGAGATCAGTATAGAGTTTGACTATTTCTTCAATGTCAAACATCACGGGTGATGGTGGGAGTTTCTCTTCTGGAAACACTGGAGGAGAAGAAGAAGAAGTCCAACAACTGCAACAACTACAAAATCAATTCCATTGCTCAAACTCAGGACCTTCTACTACAACTAACAGCAATGGCTCCACCTCTCAACAACAACCAGCACCTGCTAAGAAGAAGAGAAATCTTCCAGGAACTCCAGGTATTGTTTTTAGTATCTAGTATATATCTAGTACTAATTCTATTACTTTTTGTTTCAGTTTTTTCATTTTTGATTTAATTTCTTCGACTGTTCGTCGAGGTTAAGTGGTTTGATCCAATTAAGTGAACCATGAACATAATTTCTTGTTGTCGAAATTGGGTTTTTGAGATCCATGAGGGATTATTTGCTGATTATTGATCTGGGTTTTCGAAGAATTTTCAAAATTGAGATGGGTTTTTGAAATATAGAACTATTGGGGTGTTTTCGGTTGTTGAAGGGTTCAATTATTGGGTGGAGATTACAATAATTGCAGAAAACTGTTAGCTTGATTGCCTCTCTTTTTTTTTTCTTTTCTTTTTTTTATTGGTCACTCTCTTTACTTCTTCTAAGTCCACAGTTTTTGGTTTTTGTTGATCAATGTTGCTTAATTATTGTAATTTAATTATAAATGCGTGTTTGTGTTTTTTGTTCGGATTGGAAATCGCGCTATAATTCAATTAAGCACGTATACGACGAATAATAAAATGTACCAATTTTTCATAATTTTTTTGATATACCAAGTCTTTCGATCGATGCTAATATCAGATGGACACAATTCAATCATGGGTTATTTCTGATTAAGGGGGTCATAATTAATTATAATTTTCCGGAATACTTATGTAGACCCGAGTGCGGAAGTCATTGCTCTATCGCCGACAACCCTAATGGCAACGAACCGATTCGTGTGCGAGATTTGCAACAAGGGGTTCCAAAGAGACCAAAACCTTCAATTGCACCGAAGAGGCCACAATCTTCCATGGAAGCTAAAGCAAAGAACAAGTACTGAGATAAGGAAGAGGGTGTATATATGCCCCGAGCCATCGTGCGTCCACCACAATCCGGCTCGAGCGCTAGGCGACCTCACGGGCATTAAGAAGCATTTTTGCCGAAAGCATGGCGAGAAGAAATGGAAATGTGACAAATGCTCGAAGAAGTATGCAGTGCAATCAGATTGGAAGGCTCATTCAAAAACCTGTGGTACAAGAGAGTACAAATGTGACTGTGGAACCATCTTCTCCAGGTTTACACTAATTGCCTTAATTTTCGAATATAAACGATAATTCAAATTTAAGTCATTTACAATAAAATGTTCACGGGCAAACAGAGGATAGATCTCCCGATTGTTCCTGGTGCGGCGCATCGAATGGACGACGATCTAGATTTTGTGAATTTCAGACGAGTTTTCTTATAAAAATCCATAATTTACAGTTTTCAAGCACCATTTATGCTCATTTTTGTTTTAAATATGACTAATTAAAGCCAATCCATTTTACCAGTATTATCGAAGGACGCAAATGCCCTCACCTGGTATATATGTCTCATTAAACAAAAGGCAGGCCCAAGCCCAAGCCCAAGCCCAAGCCCATTTACACCCCTAGGTACTGGGTTTTCATGGACATTGGACAAGGGTTCAGCTTTTACACTCTTTTCATATTACACCACAAATGAAGTTCAGCAAATCTTTTTTTTTTGTAAGAGATGCAAATTTAAGAGAATTGTTTTTTATAGAATCTTCCATGAAAGATGATAGAAGCTGTTCAAAGGTCCCCATGTGTAGAAGAAGACAAAATTGTTTATTATAGTTTGTATTTAATTTTGTCTTCTTGTACACCTGGCCACCTTTGGTAGAGCTTCTATCATTTTTTTTTTTATAGAAGTTTCTCCAAATTTAAGTCCCCTCCACCTCTCTCTCCTTCTCTTTCTCTAAAGATCAACTTACTAACCTCAAGATTTAACCTTGGTATGCAGAAGAGATAGCTTCATCACACACAGAGCTTTCTGTGATGCACTTGCAGAAGAAAACAACAAAGTAAACCAGGGATTAATGGGCACCATGGGAGGAAACTTACAAGGCCAGGTCTCTGAGCTCATGTCTTCAATGCCTACAAACAATACAACAAACACCTCGATTGGGATTTCCGAATTTAACCACACTGATGTGAAGAACCCACTGAAATCACTTCCCCATGATCTCATGCCGATGCCACTCAAGCCTATAAACATGGCAGGAGGCATGTTATCCAGCAGCTCCGGTACTCTCTTCGGTGGTCCAAGAAGCATCACTTCAGCCTCTTCATGTCTCCAACTTAGTGCGAACAGTTCGTCGAGCTTCGACGGCCTCCATGACAGTAAAAATGGAAGACAACTTGCCGGGTCGGCCCATATGTCGGCCACGGCCTTGTTGCAGAAAGCAGCTCAAATGGGTGCAACTGCAAGTAGCAATATCAACTCTCCAATGATGCAAAAGAGCTTTGTGTCGGGCATGGCAGGGCCTGATCAGCTTTCGGGTATGAGAACATCATCATATGGAGGAATGCAACACCATAACAGCCCATATGACTCACAAACAGACCAGTCATCACAACTAGTTGGGATGGATGGTGGAGGATTCACTAACCAGTTTTTACAGAAGGGTCCACAAGAGATGTCGTCGACGCAGTTTTTCGATACGACAGCCGGTGTCGATGGGTCACCGATGAACGATATGGGAATGTTCTCTGGACTATTCATGGGTGGTGATCATCAACACCATGGATTCTTAAAGAACATGGAGCATGAGAACAATAGTAGTAGTACTACTACTAGTATGTTGCCAGGAAGAACTGCGTTAGGGATGCCGGGAAGTGGACGGAATCCGACAGGACCGTCAAGGTTCGGAGGGAATGCTAGTGGAGATATGATGACTGTGGATTTCTTGGGTATCGGAGGATCGAGATCGGCGAGTTTACATGAACAACATCAGCATCAACAACACCAACAACACCAACAACAAGGATTGGAGTTTGAAGCTATTAGTCAGCAAAGAATGCAAGGGTTGCATCCCTTTCAACAACAGGTCTCACATGGGCAAGGAGCAATGGAGAAACCCATGTGGGATGTTTGAGAAGCACACAGGTTGTTTCTTCATCTCTTTGTTTTGGCTCTTTAGATGAGTTTTTCACTGATCTCAGCCATGGAAGAACCAAGTGTCTTACCTAAAACAGTAAGGCAGTGAGGACCTTGGCTATCTATGGCCTCTTGATGATCCTATAAAAGATGTTAGATGGACTGGAAGAAACACAAAGAGACCTCTCTTTGTAACATAGGTGAAAAGTCAATATCTTGAAAAGTCAAATTTAGTCAACATGGTGCTTGGCCCAATATAAATGGAAGGTTTGAGTTCAAGATATGCTAGTAGTTAATAGCAAATGAACAGTGTAAACTGCCAAACAGTTATAAAAAAAAAAGAGAGCCTGTTTATAGGGTAATTTGGATAATTAATGACCTAAATTAAGGCTATCCATGGGCCGGGCTTTCATGGGCCGATCGAGCTTGCGGTCTGGCATGTTGATTTGTAAGGGCCCTTGTATATCTCGCAAATAGTCCAGGCGAATAGGGTTATAAAAGGACCATTACAATGTCGTAACGGGTAGCTAATGTTACCATTACGAAGTTATAATGGTGAAAATATTGCTTTTTCAATTTTTGTGAATTTATTTTTCAGCTAATATGGATAACAGTTAAATAACGGTTAATTAATGGCAGTCTGTTATAATTACCGTTAAATGCCATATGAAATATTCAGTGTTAAATACCAAATAATGTAACAGGGCTGTGGCCGTTTATTGACGTTATAACTAAGCTAGCACACGAGTAATTTCACGAGCTCTAAATAATAAATTTCATTAGAAAAGAGATTCTAGAAATAGTAATTCCCTACCCAAAAACCTCCTAAAGTCGAAACCAGGTCGGGTCTGGATATACTGGTACCAAACCCGACCCCTTGATGCATGTAACCGTGAGAGGAGGCGCTAAAGAGCATATATACTCTGTGTTTGGGTTAGCTTAAAGCTCATCTTAAGTGCTTACCCAGTTAACCTGTTTTGGCCGTTTGGTAATTAATCATGCAAGAAAAGTGCTTCTTTTCTTTAAAAGTCCCTTTTATGGTATTTGGTAAAAAAGTGCTTTTTGGTTAGGAAATACTTATTTTATCTACCCCTAAAAGTAGTTAAATGCACTTATAAAACACATGGGGAACTCCAAAAGGGTAGTTTTAGTATTGTAATTTTTGTCAAGGATTAATTTGTAAAGAAGTATTTTAGGAAAGGCTTCCGGCAAAAGCAATTAGCAGAAGCCGCTCAAAAACAACTTCTATTAATGGTGAATTAGGAGTTTACTTGGCTTTTAAAAAGTATATTTTCAATTTTACCAGATGCATATATAGTTTTTTTTCGATAAAAACCGCTAAAAGTTGGCTTATTGCAGTTTTTAAGCTACCCAAACGCAACCACAGCACTCCGCCGTGGTATGGACGATTGTCCTTAGTTTGAACTTATAAACCATAACCACAGTTTACCCATCTAGGAGCATGGGCCCATCATTCTAAAAACCCAGGAGACACCAAAGTAACCCTGACCATCTGATCTATTTGCCTTTTAGGAATATTTTGCCTTTGACTTCTGCGACTATCCAAAAGGTGAGACCGATTGGATGACTACGTTATAGTACTCATAGCTTTCATCAATTGAAATTATTGAATGGTGGGTCAGGTACACTTAGGGCTGTCAATGGATCGGATCAACCCAAAAATCCGATCTACTCCTATCCGATAATTTCAGGTCCGGAACCACCTATATATAACTAATATTATTATATTAATGAAATATGATATAATATGTGTTATATATAATTATAGAGACGATATTACCCTTTTATATGTATTATTTATATCATTATTGTACATCACTTTAATTTTGAGTAGATAAAATATATAATTATCAAATTTCTTTTTAATTTAGTGGATGGGATTGGGTTGGATCAGATCGGATCCGAAACTCTATTCTATCAATCGGATCGGATTTGGATAAACATATTTTCTTATCGGGTCGGGTGCAGTGATTCTACTCGAACCCAATCCAGTAACAGCCTTAAGACCGACCCCCCCTAGATGTATGTTTGCAGCAATGGCCGTGCTTGGTATCCTCTCTGTGGCGTGTAGGGGAATGTTTGCAATGGCAAGCGTTTGTTGTTGGGAAAATATTCGTATGGTTGGGGAGGAGAGAGCTGTTGGGGAAGACCATGGGATGAAGCCGCATTTTGGCTGCAAACATTAGACTACTTTTTGACAAAAAATGATTGGGTCTAATGCAAATATTTGTTGGCTTTTGGGCCACCAAGCACACGCAGATGCCGCAAAATGCTCAAACATTTGTTGTACTACCAAGCAAGGCCATGCCGTTTACAGACTGTAACACAAAAGTAGAAGGGTAATCTCCACAAAGCCAAGGGCATGTCGGTAATTTAATCGTGCAAATAAACCTTAAAATGTAGGGTTTCCGAAAGAAACCCTAACACTAGGGTCGGGATAGGGTACTCGTCTTTTAACTTGTGCTCTCGGCCGCGATTTCAAGAATCCAACGTTGGATTCTCGGAAGCCACGCTGATTAATTGGCTATTCATCGAGACGATGTACGGCTGCCAAGGGTTGTTTGAACCAGATGAGTCGGCTCCTCCGGCTTCCTAAATTCCAATAACCACCATTGGATTCTTGAAATCCACTGCTGAGAGCACAAGTGAAAAGACAGTGTAAACAGGTGAGTCCGTCGAGCCTGGTCCTTTTTTCTAATATCACCTTTTATTGTATGGGTAGGGTTCCAGTGACCAAAATTTTTTACCAACATTTTTTGACCAACACCTTGGTGCACCTTCATAGAGGATGAATCAATGGCTGATTTTTGGTGAGGATGGTCTCCTCACCATATAGATGACCCCAACAAAAAATCAGCCCATTCTAAAATTTCTTACCCCGTTAAATGTGGTTTTCAAGTTATACGGTAAAAATCGACGGTCCATAATTCTTCAACTTCTAAACCAGTCTATGAATATCAGAATGATTTGAATTTTTGTGAGGATGATCTCCTCACCATATAGACCATCTTCACAAAAAATCCGCCATTGATTCATCCTCTATGAGGGTACACCAAGGTGTTGGTAAAAAATGTTAGTCAAAATTGTTGGTCACGGGAACCCGACCCTTGTTGTACTTCTTCTTTTTTATTCTAATTAAAGAATTGGCTCACCCAAGAACTTGGCGGAGACTAGAGAGTGTTTGCCTGTGATCCAAAAATTAATAAACTGATTGCAGGTTTTCTACGAGAAATATTTTTGATCCCAGCGTCCGGGCCGGACCTAAAAAAATGGCAGGTGGCACTCTTAGAAATCAATGACCAAACTGATGTTTGAACAGCTGTAGGTGGACCAAAAACCAGTCAGATTGGTTGTTTAAAAATTAGCCTTATTAGTTGTTTTCAACCCTTGGATATGAATTTTTTCATCGGTTGATTATCAACCATGCGATTCAAGAATTATTTTTTGGGTACTGAACACCACCAGTCTGGTCTGCAGGTCCGCCTAGCACAAGACGTTTTTAGGTGCGGTCTAGAAAGTAGAAACATGACGTTTCTAGAGGGCATATCCAAAGGAAAAAAGATGTAACAAGGTATGCCTGAAACTGTAGCAAATGCAGAAGCACGATTTTTGTTACTCACTACTGTCATCTGGGCCCACTGACCGCATGGATGTTTATCCCACCCCTTGGTGGATATACACACCAAAAATCACCTTGATTGGTAATCTATAACCATTAGATTTTAGCCTTTTTTAGAACTTTTAAGACGTTCTTATAGCCGTTGAATGCAACCATTTTTTGAGTACCAAAACCAACGGCTAAAAATCATTAAACAACCTGATTTTAAGGGGTGGACTAAACATCCATGGAGTAAAACTTCTGTCACAATCGGATTGCAAATCACACAAACACAGCCAATGAGTTCTCGGCACGTACACCTAAAAAGCAAAAGCACATGGGTACGTTGAAAGTACTTGTGTACGTGCCGAGACTCATTGGCTTGTGATTGTGTGATTTACAATTTCGAGTGATAGAAGTTTTACATGCGGTCAGTGGGTCCAGATGGCAGCGGTGACTACCAAAAATGCCGCTTAATGAAAAGATCTCAGGTATACCTTGTTACATCACTCTTCCATAGACCGTACACTTAGGGTTGATGTGGACAACTGTCCCACACGTACCCAACCTGACCGATTTAATTATCGATCTCTAGTACAATGAGAAAATTAAGCCAGGGCTGACGTGATCAACTATCAAAGGCGTACCTGACTTCACCGATCCAATTATTGGTCTGGTGTAATTAGATTAAATGAGGAGTTAAAACTTCTATCACAGCGTTCTGACAGATGCTTCTGTCACAATGCAAAACACGGGCCACGTGGCACAGATCCAATTATTGGTCTGGTGTAATTAGATGAGTAAAACTTCTATCACAGCGTTCTGTCAGATGCTTATGTCACAATGCAAAACACGGGCCACGTGGCACACTCTTAGTGGACGCTGACGGTATGTATGTTTGGACAGTCCCTGGGTGGACCTCTAAACCTAAAATCAGCCTGATTAGTGATTTCTAAGCGATTCGATTGAAGTTATTTTCATGGGTTGACTTCAACGGTAAGAATTCGAGCATTATTGAGCGTTTTTGGGTGCAAAGATCCAAAGGTTTTAAATCACTAATCAGGCTGATTTTTGGTTTCTATGTCCACCGAGGGACTGGCCAAACATCCATACGGTCAGCATCCACTAAGAGTGTGCTACGTGGCTTGTGTTTTGCATTGTGACAGAAGCATCTGTCAGAACGCTGTCAGAGAATTTTTACTCCCTGGTGATTGAGTTCACCTGATAAAATTCAATTGCCCACAAACCCCACGCCACCTCCCCCAGAAAATAAGAAGGAAAAACAAATGAAAAATTCGTAATTCGTCTCATCCAACTGCCCTTTGGTAATAGACCACTGCTAACCTCTCGCCCCATGTGAGCACCAGCCCGATGTGCGTGCCGTGAGGTTTGCGCGGCATGAGGCTAGGCCTTATTCTTGGTAATATTAGGACATGTAGAACACAGTACCTAATGCATTTCATGTGGGCTACAGTGTATTCATGACCATCAATCCAGACTGCATTACTGTGCCACCGACTTGGATATCTTCGCAGTACCATATTTCGAATCTGAATCCAAATACTGCATTGATCAGTCAGTTATGGTTGTTCAGAGTTTGGACAGTGTGAGAGGATGATTTTCGGGCTAGGAGATCCTCAAGGTGGGGCCTGCCGACAAATGGTCCGGTTAATTAGCCTGTGCACAGTGTATACTAAAGACCCTGAAGCAACACAAGTATAATGCTAAAGCAGTATTCCATTAATCTCCTTTATTCAATGATATTTCTTCCCAATTTACTGCCTTCAATTTAATCACAAGGCTATGCATCTCGTTTTCACAAGGAGAAAACAACATTTATCATTTTCATCACTAACAAAAATGCAAAACATGCGGATTACAATTGAGTATTCTGGTTTCCCTCTGCATTACCTTGTCGCAATTCATGGTGAAACTGTGGGATCCGATGCCCTAACCTTAGCTGAATACTCACTTGGTTTATGTTAGCGGCCGCTGTCAATATCTCCTTTTCTACTTCTTTTGCCACCTCCATGGCATCTCTAGAATGCAGAAACAAAATATATCCAACAAAAATTTAGAGTTCGGTAACAAACAACATTAGAACAAAAATTGACAAGAGTTGGGTTAAGGCCGTTTCTACCGGATTAACATATCAGGGGGCATGGAGACCTCGATTTGGAGCAAAAGTTTGCCTCGCAACGAGTGATGCGTTATGTGTTCAAGAACCATTCTCTGAAATTCATTCTATTTAGTTATATGCACTCAGATATGATAATAATCTAGCTAATAAAAAGCAAATAAAAGGCTAAAAGAAATGGTGTGAATTGGTTCTGCATCAAGCTTTCTGGACATTTCATGACAAGGCACATCATTTTACATGAACCATGGTTACTGTATGTAGCTTCATTGTAATACCCGACTCCAGTGCATATTTGATAAGGCTATAGGTTTTGTGCCAGGAGACAACTTTCATGCCATACATCACATACCATACTAGTGGCCCACCTACACATCAATTTGGAATATGGTTCATCCTTGGGAAACTACCTACTGAATGGGCCAGCCAGGAAATCAGAATGACTGAGCCATTTAATCAAGAGTAAGACTAGTACACTTAAAGAGATATGGGCCAATGGCTGGGAAAATGTGCATGAAGTTTATATGATTCTGATATATTGATACTCACCTATTCAATCAAGTGACATGTATACCTAATACCAATATTCACAGGCTCAGTTCACCCCTTGACATAGAACAAGCACAAGATATCACACATTTATTGGATGAACATCATCTTTGAAGTAACATTTATCGAATGGAGGAACATGTTTCGTGCAGCCGACTCCATATAGTTGGGATAAGGCTTATGATGATGACGATGATGATCTTTGAAGATCAGGTAATATGTGATTTGAAGACTAACCACAAATCTAAATACAGGGCAAAAAATCCAAGATTTAAATATAGGTGTCGGATCCCAACTTTAATTAGCAGATACCAATGAATCTCATATGGCTCGAATCATGAATTAAGAGTTTACTGGACTTGTGTAGATTTGGACCAGCTCAGATGGCTCAGCCGGTACATAGTGTGGTTTGACGATACCTTTTGCATAGTCCGATACAGCACCAGCCAGCAGTCACGACATCACAATATATGTAGAGATTCCTCTTTTGTAAAAAACAAAAAATTGTAAGATTGTGAAAAATGAAAACTACAAAAATTCTTTCTCAGTCAATATCAACTAGCTGACTGTGTTCAACATCATAGGCAAAGATAAATGGAGGATGCCATGTTTTGCTTCATAGGGAATTAAATGTGTCATTTTGTATCCAGCCTCATGTCCTAAAAATTACGCTGCAAGATTTGCGAGGTAACAGTCAAAAATTCAATTTCAACTTACTCGTAGGTTTAATCTTCAATGTCAAATGCCGTACAAGTATTTTACTTGAAACCATATTACACATAATGCTACTAGCTGTTGGTTATAGTATCAGTTTTTCATGACAGTGCCCACAAGAACATTGAACTACACAACTTAGCATACATACTCAGCTCGGTATGGTGCCTCTGGGCATACAAACATACAATAAACAGTTACAAAATAAGTTGCATGTAAAATCACCAATGACTTCTACACAGTTGTGTAGTCAGACCTAATGACTAGTTGACTGCGCCCTCTGATATAGAACTTCATAAAGGTTTCAAGGCTTATAACACCAAGAACCCTCATCGTGCACTCATCATCATCATCATCATATGGGTGTCGGCTGCACGAATCTTGTTCCTCTATTCAATCCTGTCTAAAGCCATCTCTTCCGTTAAGGCAAGTTTCTTGAAATCTCCTCTCAAAACCTCACTCCATGTCCGTTTTGGCCTTCCCCTCGCCCTTTTAGGCCCTTCGACTTGCACATTCCTCTACATTGGTGTTGTCATTGGTCTTCGTTGTACATGACCAAACCATCTCAATTGACTTTCCCTCATTTTGTCACTTATTGGGGCTACTCCTATATTTTCACGAATACATTCATTTCTAATTGTCTTTCCTTGTCACTTATTTGTTTTTCTTCAACGTGCACTTATACTAGGCTAAATTTTCAACTTTCCTTCTTAAATAATTTCATTTAATTTAGTTCAGCCAACTTAATTTACCATCCAGTGTGCAAATTAAAAAGGTGTGCAACAATTAACAGCCATGGAACCTAAGACCTTCAGCAGATTAGTCTATTCCATGGATAAAAACAAATAGATAGAAGTATAAGAGAGCTTCTCATAGACAAGATCAGTTAAAAATGATTAAGAAGACGAAAAGAGATACCTTTGAAAACTTTTTTGAGAAAATACTGGAAACAATGGCTTCAGTATCTTTTTGCTCTACGAAAACATTCAAATTTTGGCGATCCATTCCCTTCAAATGTGCTCGTTGGTCCTTCGTAATAGGAGGAAATTGTGAAACTGCAGGATCTACAAGGACATTGGAGAACAATAATAATACAGGTCAGTGGTAGGGTGGAATGTGGCTTAGCTCATCATTCTATCTCAACACACAAGTTATAACCGGGAACTCATTTTCAGTTTTTATGAGTATTCTTTCAGAAACATATAGGACAGGTCCATTGTGGAGATTTCAGCAAACAAACAATAACAGGACACCAAAGATTGTACAACATTAGAGAAATTATGGAAATTCCATGGTAGAATTAAACAAAATATCATTGATGATATATCTTATTTAAAAGAAATCAAACAAATTTTCCTTCATAATTTACATGAATCAATACATACCTCCCAAATTATATGAGCAGAAAAACACTTCATATCCAGTTGACTAAGAGGAAGAAAGAAGTAACCTCTAAAGAAAATCTACACAGCAACTATCAAAAATCTCACTCAAAAAGCTCCCAAAATGGACTCCATCCCTCTTATTTATAGATTTTGGAGGGTTACATTTTGAGCTCAATCGAGAGCTGAACTCAGTCACAACAACTCTAAGAATAATTTACACGTCACAATTGAAAAAGCAGCTTAGCCAACACAAACTATGACAATTACATTGGATAAAACAAATTAGAGAATCTTGACAATTTTCATTGCCACGTGTAATTCTTTAATTGGTCTTCAGATACACACCAATCACATGGGTCTTCCAACAAACCACTTGGGCTATAACAAACTTTAAACAGGTCACGTCAGTTGCTAATGAAATCTGATAGGCTAATAATACAACATAAGTTGCTTCATTTGTAGTTACTAACCATCTATCTCTGACCTTGTAAAGTCTCTTGTTAAAGTGACAAAACTTTTCCTTCAACTTATACGAACATTTTTACACTTAAATATCTACGACAACTTTTTACATCAAAATCCCATCTCACGAACCTATCGTAAAATTAGATGTTTATACAACAAGACATTCTTCTTCACCATCTCATGTGTGACCCACGTGCCAATACGACATTTTTGGCGTTTGCTAGATGGTTTTTCAACTATATACCACCACCCCTAACCCAACCTGCACATAAACATATATCATCATCATTATCATCCAATACTTGTCCCAACTACTTGGGGTAGGCTCAGCTACATGCATCGTATTCCACCATTCCTTTCATTTGGGACATATCCTCAATTAATTTGAACGTCTTCCAATCATTTCTCATTACCTCAATCAACGTCCTTTTCAGCTTTCCTCTTTTTATAGCCTTAGATTGCACCAGTACCATCAATGGCCTTTGTTGCACATAACCAAACCATCTCAATCAACTCTCCATTATTTATCACCTAAAGACGCTACTTTTAGATTCCTTTGGATTTGCTAATAATAATCAATTATAAAGAAGGATAAAATAGCAGTACTTCAATTATTAAAAGATAGAACAGTGTGTTGTTGAGCAACTTTACACGTGCTCTGATTTTAACAACAACGAAACTCAGGTACAGGGATGGATGTTGATTATAAAATGAGTGTTCTGGTACTCAGACATCCAACCTCCAGAAATGAAATCACGTACACTATTTCTAATTATTTTTCAGCCAATATTTACTATGTTCAAAAAGTTATAAACGAGTAAATAAAATAATAAATAAACAAAAAAGTCTACCAATGTGAATGAAGACTTCAGCAACTTCTTTATGGGATTTCTGAATTTGACGACGAACATTTTCGCCAATGTCATGAGCAAAACTAACACTTGAAAAAGGATCTACCTGCAAGAACATAGTAATTACTTAGTCTCTAGACTAAGATGGAAATGATGGAGTCCATCTATCTCATGGAAATGTAGTTAGTTTTCAAGTAAAGGTTGTGTCAGTAACAAGAAAAGACTTAAAATTAGGGGCATTACCTCAATGTGTACATCAAGATACATAGATGAGCCAGCCTTCCTTCCCCTCAAATGGTGGCATCCCTATGGTAGTTAATACAAAAACCTTACTTTAAAAGCATGACAAACAAAATAGAAAGACTATGGCTAAAAATTTATTTCCACCTAGTTTTCAATTGTAATAACCTTGAAAAACACCCATGTTAATAGCAGTACAGCTTGATTAGTAGATGGATTGTAAGTCTATATATACAAGTAGAGAAATGGTCCAACAGAACGCCTCTTGGGCTTGAAAAATACTCTATTTTAAATTTTTAATAAAAATAAATTTTCTTGTTTCTGCCTCTGGGAACATAATATCTCAGAAAAACACAAGTACTGCATGACTGACAAAATGTGAAAGGTCCATGGACTATACTGTGATGTCCCGTCGTATTTTACATAACAATAGTACTGGAGACTGATCAAAACATAAATATGTTAAGCAAGCAACATGCAATATTGACTATAAATTACATCAGATTGCCATCTTTACAAATAAGATAGTGATCATGTTTTCCATATGAGGCATATCCAAAGACTGAGCGACACAGAATGAAAGATTTAAACTAATGAATAACGAAGGATTTGTCAAACGCCACTAGCTTGCATTTCAGATAGAAACTGTATAAAATGAGTAAAATGCCCTTGACATAAGCTAAGGCCAATAAAGGCACAAATATGCAGCATATGAATACATAAATAAATCTGCTAATGTACAAAAAAGATGTAGAACTTACCATGACCCCTTCAACTTGGAGTATCGTTCGTTTAATAGGATCTAAAAGAGGCAGTGGGACCCCAGTATCCACCAATTCCATGACACTGAAAATCAGATCAAGGAACATATAAAATAAGGGATCCATGTGAAGTCACAGAAGGCTATCTAATGCAAAGGTCAAACACCAACATAGTATTGAAGAAATGCCCAAACCCCACAAAGCTCATAGAATAAGGCTACCTATGGATTAGTAATTCATTATTAGTTCTTTTTCATTTAGGGTAATCAACACATAATAAAACATTTACACTAAACATTATGTTTTGAGAGTATCTACTGAAAGAATGCTAGCTATTACACCAGCTAGATGATTGCATTTCATTACTTGAAGTATAGTACTCGAAAGATTATTGTGCCGGTCTATATTGGCCAAATGCCTTCAAGGGCTTCGAACATAACATGGATCCAAGAAAGGAAATTTTCCCTAAATCTAAGGCTGACCTTCTCAAGTCTGTGGATTTTCAAGTGTTGCACTAATGAAAAAGGTATACAGCAAACACCATTTATAAGGTCTACAATGCTGTTGATTTCATTTAAAACATCAAGCGAAGTGATGTAACTTAATGAGATGATTTTTGCTAAGCAATTATCCACACTTCAGCCCTTAACTATGCTTAGACACAGACCTAAACCAATTTGACCTCTTTTAGTGTCAAACTAATTAAAATTTATGTAAAATCTTGAAATAAAAAATAAATGAATAAAAATCATGTAAAAACTATATTATGAAATATGGAACAGATGTGGATCACTCAAGAATCTATAGTAAGCTCTAAGATTAGCAAAAGTAGAAAAATAAATATACATACCTTTGGTACCCAGTTTGAACTCCAGCTTTAAGAATCATGACTGAGACAAGTAGCCCAGCAAGGGGATCTAGAAACTTTACTCCAAGAATAGAACCTCCTACAATCATGATCCACAATACAACATCAGTTCGTGCTCACAAGGTTGAATTGCAATTAGGTGGACTTTCCATTAAATATATATATATATTTTTTGGTCAGTAAAAAGTTAAGGTATATAAACTTCATCTTTGTTGACCATTTGTAGATGGAAGTCAGCAGCATGAATGGATATTAAAAAAAGAATTAAGCACAATTTTATCCAAAGAAATTGTGCAGAAAGACTTTGTTTGCACATCCCACACACTGCATATCACCATCAAGCATAAAAGTGGCAATTTGGCACGCGGCCCGGCCCGTGAATAAGCTGGGTCGGGCCTGGGTTCAAAATATTAACCCACTGCCCGGCCTGAAGTAATGTTTCATGGGCTTGTCTAGGGACGGGCCGCGGGTTGGGACTTCAAGCCCGTATGTATGCCCAGCCCGAGCCCAGGCCCGCCACCTTGAATATTTCTGACCGTTGGGTGCCCTTGTACTATAGTATATATAAGTTAAATACTATATAACTTTATATAGCCAATAAACTTATATATAAGTATATAACTAATATATATTAGTTATAGTAATATACTAAGTTATTTTGCTAACTTATAAGTTATCTAGTATATACTAAGTAATATACTAACTTATACTCTTATAGTAAAATACTATAAGTTATATAGTATATAGTATATACTAAGCTGTATGGTAATATATTAATATATAACCGCAACCCAGCCCATTACATAGCCCGCACCCAAGCTCGCTACATAGCCCACAACCCAGCCCATTAATAAGCCCGTGACCAAGCCCGTCGGCCCCGACCTTGGACCGGGCTGGGGCTGGGTTTGAATTTTTGAGTGCGGCCCGACCCGAGTAGCCTGGGGGCCTCATCAGCCAAGCCCGAGCCCAACCTTTCACCTTTAATCAAGCATAGGCAGTGATTGCATGTTTGTACAAAGTCTGGCCTGACCGATACACTAGTTAAATCCAATAAAAAAATAGATTAGTTTAAACAAATTCCATATCTTTAGCAATGCACCAATTAGTGAAATCTCCATATTAATTATGGGTATTTTAGTATTACCCCCCTGGTTTGCAAAAATAATTTGTATGACTAAGTCGGGCTGTCGGTAACTCACAGTCCAACCACATGCCAATGTAACTTTAAAGTTAAAAAGACTAAATTGCCCTTATCTTCAACAGCCGAATGTGGGAGAGAGATTACGATTCGACATTTAATCGAAAATTTCAGTTCAACCCATAGGAAAAAAAAATCGAATTGCCAAATCATCTCTGGCCAAATAGAACTAAGATGTTAACAACTTAAGGCGAACTCGAGAGAAATGTCTATATTGCCGAATCTACCATCATCAAACCCTAAAACCGTTCAGAGTTGTAATGAATTGAGAAAAATATAGAAGGTGGGAGAAGACTTACTGCATCAAATTGTGAGGATCCAAAGAAGTCCTCAAAGAAATGAAATGTTAGAAGAAAAAAAATGAAAAATTTACAAAAAACAAAACCCATATGAAAATTATGGGTAAGCTACTCTTAATCACAAGAAATAAAGAGTCTGATTTTTTCTTATTTCCAAGGATGAGTAGGAAAGAAAAAATTAAAATAAAACTTTCTTTTTCATGTTTTTCTTTGCTTCTTTTTCTCTCATTTACTCTGCGGCAGTCCCTTCGTAAATGGTGCTCAACCTCACTCTAAACGATCTATATGCCATTTAAGCTCGTCTCGAAGCACTTCTCTGCAACTTCCTCACAGGCCTAGATCTCATAATCCCCACTGTCAGCTTATCAAATCTCTTAAAACTGTCAAATATACCTTCCTCAACTCTCTAATTCATCTCCCAAAACGATGAAATACGTATCTTTGCTGGAATCCAACGCCTGGATGAAGTCGTCATAGTTGCAGAGAAAGCAAGAAGTATTCTCCATTTCGAGGACCTAAGAGACGATAACGGGGATGGAATATTCGAGGAGAGAAGGATAAAAAAACTGAAGAACAAATATTGGACTCTTATAGACATGTTTGCTTCATCTTTTCCAACACTCACCGTGTCCAAACTTCGAAGTGGAAAACTCCGAACTGAAATTTTGGATTTATTGTCGTATTTTAGTTCAAAACACAAATATCCTTTCGGGTTATGATTCGTGAAATAGTGAACATTGAAGATAAGGGGGCCTTTTAGTCCTTTTCACATTAGAGTTATTGGCACATGGGTTAGACCGTGAGTCAATGACAGCGGGACTTGGTCAAGGGGGGTAATAAGGCAGTTAGAAAGTGCAGGGGGGAAGTACAAATTATTTTTGCATAGCGGGGGGGTTATACTAAATTACCCATTAATTATCTATGCATGAAGGACTACAAAGTAAAGTTCAAACAAATAGTGGTCCTAATTTTTCAATTCTTAATTGTTCCTATTTTTTCTGTTAACCTTTTCTGACTAAATTTTTATAAACCAAATGGTTCAGGAAAAAAAAATTATT
Source organism: Euptelea pleiosperma (assembly GCA_035048495.1). Classification (NCBI taxonomy): domain Eukaryota; kingdom Viridiplantae; phylum Streptophyta; class Magnoliopsida; order Ranunculales; family Eupteleaceae; genus Euptelea; species Euptelea pleiosperma. The sequence continues at coordinate 27,038,669 of CM068551.1, read as the reverse complement.
ACAAACTGGAGCCATGATTTTAAAGTCGAACCACCTGAGGTTGCATCACGATCTTTCAACCCTAGAGTACCATCTATCATGTCATTTCTAACTTAGTAACGAACAAATAAAACATAATCTATCAAGATGGCAAAAAATTGTTGGTAACATCAGTGGAGAAATTTCTTCACCACACAATCCTCATGGTTGGCTCTAACAAGAAGAGTCGGAGAATTACTTCATCTACTGATTGGAGAGCAGGGGTACTTGCAAACAGCGGCGGAGCCAGGATTTTGTTCAAGGGGGGCACAATCAATTGAGTATAACCGGCCAAGGTTTAAAAGGGGCCGTTATAACGGTATAACAGGGGGGGCGTTACCGTTTTTTCCGTTATAACGGATTGTAACGCTCAGGAGCAAAAACGGAAAGTAACCGGAAAAAATGGCGTTGGAATTCAAATTTTGAATTTCAAAAATGAAAAAAAATAACGTAAACAACACTCATTTTTTTCACAAAAATTTTCAGAAAATAACATTCATAATGAAAAATAACAGCCGTTATAACGAAAATAGCTTCCAGGTGCTTTAACGGCACTTAACGTAATGGGGGAGGTCCGAATCCGTTATAACAGCCGGGTTTTTTCACAAAATTTTTCATAAAATAACGGTCATAACGGAAAATAACAGCCGTTATAACGAAAATAACAGTCGTTCTAACGAAAATAATAGTTGTTCTAACAAAAATAACGGCCGTTGTAACAAAATAACGGCCGTTGTAACAAAATAACGGTCGTTATTTTCTGGGTGCTTTAGCGGTACATAACTAATAGGGGAGGTCCTAATCTGTTGTAACGGCCTTTTTTTTACCATGGAACCGGCTACAACATGAGCCACGTGGCATATTCTTATAGATATCTGATTTTTAACTGTGGTATTTGTGCATTATTTGGGTTACAAAGATCCAATGGTTTGAAACCATTAATCGGGTTGATTTTTGGTCTGTGGGTCCACCAAGAGACTGCCCAAACATCCATACGGTCAGCGTCCTCTAATAGGGGCATTAAACTAAACTGAAGTGGGGCACTAAGTAAAACAAAAAACCTTATTTCGCCTGCCCCCCCCCCTTGCAAAAACACTCTTGACACCCAAGTAAGAGGGGGAACTATGGAGATATTATGAGATGAGATTCGATGGATCATACCTTTGCTTATGACCCTTATTTATAGATTAAAGGGCAACCCAATCTTGGACGGACTGAGAATTAATGAAGATTTTCTATTCCTCGGAATTGTTGTACTAAGGAAAATCTTCATTCTTACCATGTTGTGTTAAAAGGAGTCTTAACTCTGGAAGGACTAGGATTTGAATTTGGAGACTTTCTATTCCTCGGCAAGACACTTGTATATGTCATGTAATCCTCCAAGAATATAAGTAAAAGGAATAAAAACATTATACTAATTGGATCCCACAATATTAGTCAAGGTTCCATACATCACGTGTTTGGCTCACGTGCGTGGCTTAAAGAGAGTGATGACACATGTACGGCTAAGAGAAGTTGAGGAGTGGACAGATTTGCACACCTTATGTCAAGGCAGGAGAGCAAGTTACAGATGTTTTGACTAAGGGCGTTAGTAAGGGTTAATCTCCAATATATGTTAATCAAGCTAGGTATGATAGATATCTTTGCACCAGCTTGAAGAGGTATATTGGTTATGTCTTTATTTTCCCTGTTTCATTGTAATTGAGGAGGTACCAGGGGTATTTCTAGTATTTCTTTGTCTTTCACCTTATTAATATAAATATGTGGGAAATCGTGCTCCACATAATATGATTTCCCCTTCTCTATTCTTTCTCTTCTTCTCTCCTAATCTTTTCTACTTTATTTTCCACTTCACTAATTTAATTTAAACCCTAAGTATGCGAAGTTTAAAATAAAATTGACTACCCTTCTGCCTTTTTAAGTTAAAAAGGGCATCCACGCCATTCTTTTGCTTATTGTTGCAAGAATAATGCTTGATTGAGAGTTTGCCAAGGTATGGGAAGCTAGTGATTGTCTTCAAAGGGAGTTTATGGAACCAGATGAGGCCTTCCCCTTGCAAACTAGAGGGGAATATCTTACACATAAGAGGGTCATCATTCTCCCACAAAGCCATAACCTTACAGTAATGTTGAACATGTTAGGGAGGGTCGCTCATCCCATTATAGGAGGAAAACTGAGGTACTGTAAACTTTATTGGTGCTTTGGTGTTCTGGATGGTATCAGTGTAGGGAGACTCTTGTACGCCCAAGTGGCTATCAATGTCATCTTGTCAGTGAGCTTTTGTCTCTACTTGTTATGATCTCAGCTATCTCTTCTCTATGCTTTTTCATTATATCAATTATCTCCTTATGTGTCGGCCCGTGGAGATTCTCCATCGAATCAACTACGGTGTGCTCGGAAGGGACTGGGGTGCATCCTTTTTTCAGTCCATATGAGAATTCTGCGGCAACTCTGTTTGTTATGTCTTTCCCTTAAAGAATCTCTCGTGGTCAGAATCAACGAAGTCGTCGACATTCTGATCTTCGGGAGATTCTTCCAAGAGGGGTTTCTTCTCAAGAAGTCAACGGAGGAACTCGTTTTCCTTCCTGAATTCTTTTGCGCATTTCTTTTGCTTAGTCACGTCTTTTCTTAGTTCGTCCATGACCTTTACAGGTCTTGAACACTAGGATTTGATGTGGCTGCACCGGTTGCTGCAAAGGTATCTTCCCGCTCTCTTCTTGTCTGAACCATGATTTTTTGAAAAAGGTTGGGATCTTTGAGGGATTTCCCATAGACGATGCCAAAATATGTGGGGAAATTTCTTCACCACACAACCCTCAAGGTCGGCTCTCATGAGACGGGGGTACCTACAAAAACACTCTGATGCTCAAATAAGAGGAAGATGGGGAATTGCAATTAAATTGGTTGGAGATCTAATGAGATGAAATTTGATGGATCATACCTTTAATGAGAACCTTTGTTTATAAATCAAAGGGAAGTCCAATCTTGGAAGGACTGAAAACTAATGGAGACTTTCTATTCCTCGAATTTGTTGTACCAAGGGAAGTCTCCATTCTTACGATGCCGCATCATAAGGAGTCTAAATTTGGAAGGACTACGATTTGAGTTTGGAGACTTTTTATTCCTCGGTTTAGTTGATCAGGGGAGTCTCTATTCTCAGTGTGCCAAGTGAAAGGGAGTTGAACTCTCCTTGCAATCCTTCTATTACCAGTGTTGACCAATAATTAGGAAGTCTTCTAAGAAGTGTCCAACTGTAGTTTAGAAAGTATGTTTTCCTATGTAAGTAGGTTTACTTTCTATGCTGACTCAGCGAGATCCCTGCTACCTCAGCAAGACACCTGTATCTGTCACGGAATCTTCCAAGAAAATAAGTAAAAAGAATAAAAACATTATATTAACTGGGTCCCACAATATTAGTCAGGGGTCCATATATCACGTGTTTGGCTCACGTGCATGGCTTAATTTGTGTGATGACACGTGTACGGCTAAGGTTTGTCAGTTTATATATGGTATCCACAACATCTATGCTTTATAAAATTAAAAATAGCCCAAATTTTCTGTATACGACAATGAAAAGTGAAGTTCCACAATTAATGGCCCTAATTTTCCATATCGTATTTTACCTAAATTTTTCATTAACCTTCTCTTAGTTTTTAAACCCCTAGTCAGAAAAAAGAAACCTTTAGTTCTGCACCAGTCATGATTTTCAAGTCAAGCCACTCAAGGACATATTACAATTTTTCAAACCTCGACTACATTATAAAGTAATGAAGAGATAAAAAATAATCCTTCAAGATGGCAACAATTGTTGGTAACATGTACACTTTAAACAGTTAAATGTGATGACAATGCTTGGAGCGATATAATTTGTTTGACATAACCTCAAACTACACGATTGCACAACTCAATCAAATCTTTCACTCATGTCTTTTTTCTTTTTATTAACAATTTATTAAAGGAAAAGAAGAAGAAGAAGAAAAGTAAATACAGAACTTGTTGATAAGTTATAGACTGCTCAAGTAGAGATTTACACAAAATAAAATCAATAGATCACCTCTAGATTTAATTAAGTACCCTTTAACAAATTTAGAATTTCCCTACAAGAAAGGAACATTCTTACCAACCCCAATAAGAGCAACTACTGATGAGATAGCATCTGCACGATGATGCCATGCATTCGCCTTCATCAGTCCACTCCCTTCCTTTTCCCCAGCTCTTTTCGTAATCCAGTAAAGCCTATTTGTAGAATAAAATATACAATAGATAAGTATGACGACAAAAACAGCAAGGCCAAACGAAATGTCTTCGAGATTAAACTTTCAATATTGGATACAAATACAGAATTGATCACATAGCCTGATCAAGGGAAAACTAAAAGTGCATTCAAAAGGTAGAACTATATGAAGCTGAAGTTCAACAAAGAAAAGAGGCAGATCTTATTTGATTGGTAATATTAATCAACTGTAAAAGTATTACAATGCAAGAGACATGATAAATCTGGAGTTACATAAAACTAAGAAGAAAACTAATGTATGGCCCATGAATAGCCCCAACTTTGCAATTCTATTGACTTAGTCACGCATTCCAGCTAACAAACTATGTTACTGAAGTGCAAACATTAATTCATCTAGAAGTGAGCAAACTTCCAGTACTGTCTGATGGAAATCCATAAAAACTGATATTGTAGCCTCACACCCATACATATACATAAATATGTTGTATACACTCGTATATAAATGAAACTCAAAGTTTTCCTTTAGTAAGCAGTCCCAAACATGCTCCATACCCTTCTTTAACAGCAATTGATACGATTGTCATGTTCAAAGCCAGGATAGGGTGATCCATGTCGATTCCATGGTGATGTCCACCATGATCATGGTTATGCACATGCTCATGTGCCAGTGAATGATTGACTATTTCTGGAGTTGATGTCAGCAGTCCCTGCAGATGTAAAAGAATTTAAACTCTAAAAAGAAAGCATTCAAAACTCAAAAGCAATCAATCCAAAATATTTGAAAAGAGTATTTTGTCACAGTTAAACACTAAAAAGGGACCCTTCAAAAATGCTTCAACTCTTGGTAATATTTAAAAGCAGGAGAAATGAGGATTTTTTCCTTTTAGATAAAAAAAAAAAAAATAGGGAGTTGGTCATAATAATAAAAATGATACAATTGCTACTATCGTTAGGCAGTACGTACTGTACTTTGACTCTTACCAATAAAATATCTACAGCATGCCATGCAATACCACCTGCAGTTGCCAAAAGCATACAAGAAATTCCAAGAGCTCCAAGAGTCTCAAATTTACCATGTCCTGTACAGGAAAAAGAGCGAGAGAAAACAATTCAACACTGGAGTGGCATGATTAAGCAGGAAAAAGTAAGTTTTTCACAATACAGATGAGCTCAAGATCACTATTAAGAAGATATAGTATGTAGGGTCGATACTTATATAAATATATGCTAATACTTTAAGTTGATATTTACATAAACATAAGCTCTGAACCCCCTCCCATTTGTTACAGGTGGTAATAGGGGAATTGCTTTACTGTTTCACCACTTCCTCTCTTTTAAATATTATGAAATAAATAAATTCATCAATTTACAGAGGTTAAGGGGAAGCATTGAAAGATGTAGATGTTTCTCCCTTGCCATGTGGCGTTGCTTGGGCCTGGTGGTGCTGCCGACCTGGTCATCCTCCAAAGAAAACATGGCATTTTTTTTCTTTATCTTGTGTGTTTGTATGTGCAATTAATGAATGTGTTCTTATACTCGCAAAAATTCTCGTCGACTCTTTCATATATAACGTGTAGACTCATTTTTTCACAAAAAAAGAATGACACAATTAATCTCTTAACAGATACAAGGGCAAGATTTAAGGTCAATCCAGTCCTGAATCTCTTGATCAATAGATAGATTCTAAGTATCAGTGAAAATGTCACCTTAACAAAGCTCAGTTATTTATTAAGAAAAATTTATCGTGTAATTACAATTAATTTAACAAAGCATCAAGCGAAATGTTTCCAAGAGATACCAGGAGAGGTTTACCCAACAGTATAGCTGATTTGACTTTGAATTGCATGATGATAACAATTGCGCATTGACATATGATAGAAACAAGAGGATCGCCATCATCATAATCCCAACTATCTGGGGTCGGCTTCACGAATCCCATTTCTCCATTCTATTACAATGGATCAGGATTCCTGATAGGATGTGACAAAAGTTTACACCAGGTGTCAACCTGATGTAACCCTCCTACTCCGTAAAAACACATTAATCATAAGGTTTTTTTGTGATCGACGATAATTGTAACTTTTTGATGATTGTAGAGTGGAGGACACAAGAATTCTAGAGGGAAATATAATCAATTGTTTCTAGTGATTTAGGAATCAACTGACTTCTCCACAACCGAAACAACATTGAAAGCAAGAATGCAAAACCTACAGTAATGTAACAAGTTATGCAAAAGACTAATTACTCTAAATTGTAACGATTTGGCTTCCATTAATAAAGGGGGAGTTGGAAGATAAGCTGAAACTTAAAAATGTGTTCAATCTATCTCTTATTTTGCTAAAGGGCAACAGGACACCAGCGTAGGCATTGAGCAAATCAGTAAAATGTAAGGATATGATAGTGTTCTGAGTTTAAAGTGGGCCTTCCCCTCTATAGGAACTATCCTGGTTACTTTGTTATCTCCATCTTTAGCACTTGAGTTTCAAAAGTAGCTTATGAAATGATTGAGTAAGCTTATTGACGTCTTGTCTGGAAGTCAAAGCACAAATATATACATATATATATATATATATATATATATATAGCTTTATTTTTTTTCTCAGATAGTCATCCATAATAATACAGCTATGCTAACAAGCTAGTCATGCATGTGTTGAGATTCATGGAGTAGCGTGTAGGTACAAATCAAGAGTGACCATATGGGTGTTCTTTGTCCTTAGGAGCCCTTGCAACTCTAAATGACCACAAAGCAACACCACTAAGCACCTGCAAAACAAAAAATACATAATGGCGATGAGCATGGAATTAAACAACGATAATTTCATGAGGTAAAAACAATGCTGATTTCAAGGACCAACTAACCAATATGATAGTAACAAGTACATAGAGAAGGTGTGAAATGAATTTGAATGATGGATGAAACTACAGAGCATTTGAGCCACAACAGAACGAACAAATTACAAAAGAATCACACTTAATGCAGAGTTTAGTTACCGATTTCCAGAATCTTATAGCATTCTGCGTGCTAAATCTTAGTTATCGATGTTTCAAATAAGACTGATAGGTTTAAAATTTCATTCCGTTTCATTGTTTCGGTGGCAGAACGAGATGTATCGACCGAGACGAAACGAGACAATGGAAAAAACACTATGTGTTGAGATAAGTTTAAACCATTTTTTAATGCTTGATTAAGTTACAAACTTGTCTTTTAGCATTTATAAGCGTTATAAAAGTACATATACAATGAAAATAAAGTTCTAAACTAATTTTAGTACTTAAATTAAGTTGTTGGCACGATGATACATTCTCCTAAGTGCCGTCTCGGTACCTTACTGGAAGAGACGTCTCCACCGAGACGGCACGAGATTTTCAACCATGGTGCGTAGTTCTGTTGGTTATTTGAGGTCAGAATTACACACAAATATTGATAAACAGATGGTATCGAAGTGCACCAAATTGCATTGAATCGGTCAATAAAATAGTGATTTGTGCATTGCAGACACATTCTCACAAGCTATACGACCTAATCGAATTCCAACAAATAATTTAAACAAACAACTTAAATAATTAGTGATTGCAATTTCCAAAATTGACTTACAACATCGGAGATTGAATGAGCGGCATCTGCGATGATGGCAGTGCTGCCGGACAAGTAGCCTGTGAAAGATTTTCCGGTGGCCAGAGCGATGTCCGCGGCTAGACCCAACTTGAAAACGTAATCGCCCTGTTTACCGGAATGACGATGGTGGTGGTGGTGATGGTGGTGGTGGTGAGAATGGCCGACGTGCCATCTTTTAATGATCTTGTAATGGGGATCGTCGGAGAAGATTGAGGAGGAGGTCTGTAAGTGAGAATTGAGGGGAAGAATAAAATAATTAAAGCGAGAGCCGTTTGTAGAAGAAGAAGAAGAGATTCTGGAGATGTAGGTCTTGTAGATGGGATTGAAATTAGAGAACCTGAAACCCATTTGAGAGTTGAGACTTGAGAGTCTTGAGACTGAACTTTAGCTCTGAGATAGACAGAAAAAAAAAAGAGAGGAAAGCACGGCGAGATCCAGAGGAGTGAAGGTTGGATCTTGGATGTCAAAAAAATGGTGACATTTGTCGAAGAATGGGAACGACCAAAAAATTTGCTCTGTAAATACGCCACTTGGCACTCATTGATTCCCATTGACCATGAATGATTGTCCACCACTGATGACCTAGACTAAAAAAAAACATGTGATTTGTATATATTCAAATCTAATGGGCTAGATATCATCCAATAAAAAGAGTTTGAATCCAATGGTGAGAGATCACCAATCAGGCTGATTGTTGATGTGTAGGTCCATCAAGTGCCGGGCCAATCATTTATGTGGGTCAATGGGCCTGAGAGTATGAAAGATGGCACGTTTATATGCACTCCACAGCTCCACACGGGCTGTTCTTTGATGCAGTCTTCTGTATCAAATTTTTGATGCAGAAGTCCTTCAAATTGTAACCTAGTAGACTCGTTTGGGCTCACTTGCCCCTTGAATGTCTGGCCCACACTATGATAGACCTACACACCAAAAATCAGCATGATTAGTGATTTCTAGCTGTAGGATTTGAGCACTTTTTCGTCATGGGCTTTATGAACAAGCCTATGAGTTGGTTCCAAGCCCATGATGGAAAAGTACTCAAACCAATGGGTAGAAGTAACCAATCACGCTGATTTTTGGTGTGTGGGTCTATCATAGTGTGGGCCAGACATTCAACGGGCAAGTGGGCCCGAATGGGTCCACTACGTTGCAATTGAGGGACTTCTGCATCAAAATTTTGATACAGAAGTCGGTATCCTAGATTTTTCCGCTCCGAATCCATTGTTTTGACAAGCAAGATTTTCATTGTGGATGTCATAGTCCGTCTATTCTGCGTAACAGATTTCTAATGGAAGCAAAAACACTCCAGATGGAGAAGAATATGATGTCGCATCGTTAGAGTGAACTAGCATGTGCTCTTTATTCCATCTAGGGCATATATTACCTTACTGATCATTTTTTTGAAACAGGTCTTTTAAAGTGCAGGCGTGCAGTCCACACCCAAAAATGCCACACGTGGCACAATCTTAGAGATCAATGACCGTTTGGGCGTTTGGCCCTATCTCTAAGTGGACCTACAGACCAAAAGTCAACTCTAACCCTACGACATCCTTTCTCTTGCTGCTTTGTCCTTCTTTCTACCATTCTCCCCTCTTCTGATTGTTAATTTTTTTAAGCCTTGGATTATAGTCGTTTTTCTGGGTTGATTTTATCCGTAGAATTTGAGCATTATTTGGGCTACAAAGATCCAATGGTTTGAAATCACTAATCAGACTGATATTACCTAGCAATGCGCCAACATCGTATGGTTAGTGACCTCTAAGTAAATGAAAAGAGGTTTAGAGCTGACAATCCTATAAAAAAGAAAGGATTTTTGGCTTGTCCCCCTTCATTGATGCAATTTGCATCGAACCTAAAGATTTTAAAATATTTGCGTCTCACCCAAGGTCACTGTAGTCATTTAAAAAATATCGGAATGCCCATTCGAGACCATTAATGGGCGTCTATGGTCAACGTCTTGACCATGGTCAGTGTCCTGTACCATAGAGATCGTCCTCACAAAAAATAAATCAGCCATTGATTCATCTTCTACCAGGGTACACCAAGGTGTTGGTCAAAACTGTTGGTCACCGGAACCCGACCCTTTTATTATGATCGTCTGTTGCATCTCAAGAGGTGATCAATTGATCGGACATCTGACAGGACTACCTGGGTACCCCACCTAGGATGTACAGATGGCGGTCCCTTGTTGGACACGCATAACCCACATATAAATTGGGTCTACACCAAAAATTTACTCCCTAAAAAATGACAGCCAAGAAAACTGGATAACGTATTAAATGGGTCCTCAAACAAAATGAAAAATTTGTAGTAGAACTAGAAACTAGAAAAGAATGATGGCCTTGCAGCACTGCCTCTATGCCGGTAAGACGGTTTGCATCCGTCGGGTATATATGACACAAATGCCCAGCAACCAGAAAGACAGCCCGCCAGATATAACACCTCGGCTTGGGAGATCTCCAGCAGAGGACTTTGCTCCGCTAGCGTCAGTTTTCCGACGGCGGCTCCTCGTCGGTGTAGGGTCAGCTTCTCTGGTTGCTCTCGGTGCCAATTTTGCTGGAATTACAAGCCTCCTTCTCGGATTCTCACCAGAAACAGGCCGAAATCTCAAGCTTGATGTTCTCTATCCCGTCGGAGGTTACAGTCGCTGCCTTGAAACAAATGAGGGCTTTGGTGAGTCTACTCTAAAATACGCATGAGAGACATTATACACACGTGACTTGAATTGCTTACTCTTGAGACTGGTTTTAATTTGCAGCAAAACAACAGAACTAAATTGTTCTCTCTTTTCCGGCAAACAGAATTTATTTATCCAGAGAGTTGGGTCGGAGATCAGACGCTGTTGTATCGAGCGGTTGGAAAGGCGGAGTCCGAGCGATCCCTTGACCCGCCTCCCTTGAACGACATCAATCGGCGTCGCCGGAATTTTAACGAGCCTGTAGTTGCGTTCGGCCCTCCAGGCTCTAATGGGGAGCTCAACGTCAGCGTCATTGTTTCTCCAGTCCCTCCAGATTTTTCGTGAGTCCCCTGTACGGAATCTCTAAAAATCCAACCAGGGATCCAGGTCTGTCAATGGATCAGATCCCGATCCGATCCAATTCAAGAACATTGGGTCTACAATCTACATCCAGGTATTAGGTCCATTAGATCGGATCTGGATCTGGATCTGGATCTAGGTACCAGGATCCGATTATATTGTTGGGATAGGTTGACACTTGCACACGATTTTTGACACATAAATGAGTCCTCCTTTGCTCAACAACGTCTGTATGAGCCACGTAGCTCACTCTTGGGACCACGGACCAGATGGATGTTTGTCCTATACTTCCATCCACGACCTACTGATCAAAAATAGACTGATTGGTGATTTCGCAGTTGGATCTGACTATGCCAATGCTTGAATCCCACAGCAAAAAATCAACCCATGTAAAAGTCTCAAATCTAAGGGCTAAAAATCACCAATTGGACTGCATTTTGGTCTGTCGGGCCCTCTTAGGGATGAGTAAAACTTTGATGACAGGCCCTGTCATCGAGGCCAACGACAGGGTGCAATATGAGCCACATGACACTCTCTTAGAGGACACTGACCGTGTGGATGTTTGGCCAATCTCTAGGTGGACATGCAAACCAAAAATCAGCCTGATTGGTAATTTCAGACCTTTGGATCCTCGTACCCCAAATAATGGTCAATAATGCTCAATATTCACGGTTAAAACCAACCCATGAAAATGACCCCAATCCAATGATTAAAAATCAATAATCAAGTTGATATCTGGTTTTTAGGTCCACCTTAGGATTGGCCAAACATCTATCCGATCAGTGTCCTCTAAGAGTGTGCCACATGGCTCATATTGTTGACTGTCATCGGTTTTGATGACAGCCCGTTGTCATCGAAGTTTTACTCGGTAGGGACGGGCCAAACATCCATTCGGTCAGTGTCCTCTAAGAGTGTGCCATGTATCTCATATTGTGGGCCGTCATCAGCTTTGGATCGAGGTAACGGGTTATAAGAGATTTGGATGAGCCACGGTCAATTAGAAAATTTCAGAAATTATGGAGGAGAAATAAGAGAAAGAGGGGAGAGAAGAGAAATTGAAGGGTATCGAAAATTCCCCAAACACATTTTCCTTGTTTGAGAAAATTTCTTGTCTGTAAATTAAATTGCAGTGGAAGACGGAAAACAAACTTTGTGAATTCTGAGTAATTCTAAAGTTTAATTTGTTTTTGGTAGGATTGAAGCTTTTGGAGGCCCAAAGGAAGTAGGAGAGGCTGTGATTAGGACAATTACAGGGACTGGACGACGGCCGGACATTAAAGCAACTCTGATAGAATCAACGATAAGAGAAGATCCAAGCAGGAATGTGAATTACTATAAGTTGGAATTTGGAGTTGAAACCCCCTCGTTTCGCCGTCACAATGTTGCGGTTTGTTGCGCGCGAGGTGGACGTTTGTTTACTCTAAACGCGCAGGCTCCGGAAATGGCTTGGCCAGCGGTGAAACAAGACTTCTATAAGATTGCTGATTCTTTCAATCTTACCACTTAAGTCTTGAAGAGGAAACCTCTCCCTTTCCATGCTTTCAAACTTATTAATGTGCAGGTGCATCTGGCTTAATAAAATTGATCCAAATTACATGGTTTTTGCCTACGTACTTGCTAGCACTTACTTCATGGTGGGGCCTTGCCTCTATAAGCACCAACTTATGCCTTGATCAGGTGAGAATTTTTTTTTTATCCTGCAACTTTTTGATCCACTGATCCTGCCACCCATAGTTAAGTGCCACCTGTCCTGGGGTTAAGGTGGCCTATCACTGGATCAAAAAGTTGCAGGATCAACCAATTTCTCCCAACGAAGAAAATTTTTGAAGCGGCAGGATTTGCAGAACTTTGAAGGGATGGTGTGGTGGGAATCATAAAGAGACCTCATTTCAGTAGCTCGTGCAAGATCCAACGGTGAAATATATTTGTCACTAGGCCAGCACCGATGGTTGTGGATGAGAGATTGAAGGATCAAGGGGCAGAAAAAATAGAAAACTTCAGCTCATGCAGGTTAATTAGATAATCTGGTCCCACGTCCCAACCTTAGCCTGGTTCTGAATTAGATAGATAACTGAAACATGTAACTATTGAAGCTTATGTTGGTGAAAAAGATACAAAATGCTATTATATGACAACATAAAAATACATTACATACATAAAGAAATGATTTTTTTTTTTTTTTTTTTTTTACGTTTTGCTGGGGTTTCTGGTTTTTGATGAAATTGTGCCTCCAAGTCAGCTGAGATCTGTGGAAAAGTCAGTCCGTATTTCTTCTTGATAAACGCTGCACAATTTCAAACACAAATCTGCCTTCTCTTAACCATCTTCTCCAAGTTCTCGGAAACCATTGCAGTTAAGTTTGGGTCCTCAAATCCAAGCTCCGCCCCAGTTCTGTAGCAGGATGTGAAACAAGTTAGTATGTTATTAATCGAAGGGTGAGCTTTTTCCCATTTTTTAGTGAAGATGAAAGTTTTGAGGTATTCTATAGAAAGAGAGATGGGATTACAATCTTTCCTACCCCAAGCAGTACACATGATCAAACATTTGATGGTCTCACTTGGGAAATCCCCCCGAGTTCCAAAATCAGTAGTCAATTAATTAACTTCTATTATACTGAGGGCATCTTTACCCCCCCCCCCCCCCCCCCCCCCCCCTTCCCAAAATGCCACCTAACACACTCTTGCAGGCCCACTGACACATGGATGTTTGGCTCATCTCTTGGTGGACCTACACACCAAAAATCGGCTTGATTGGTGATTTCTAGCCATTGGATATGAGCATTTTAATTAGGTGATTTCTGGCCATTGAATTTGAGCCTCTTTTGGATGCTCAAATCTAACTACTAGAAATCACCAATCAAGCTGATTTTTCGTGTAGGACCTGTAGGTCCACCAAGGGGTGGGCCAAATATCAATGCGGTCAGTGAGCCCAAAAGAATGTTCAATGTGGCGTTGTGGGAAGAGGTGAGGTTGGGTAGAAAATTCTCTCTTTTACACGCACCCAAAATTCAGTTGAATTGTCTACAAAGGTCTGTTCGGATGTACAGCACTAGGCTACGAAACACGAGATCTCCTGTATTCTTCTATTTTTCAATAAAATGAGAATTGACTTTTTTAACTGTAAAACAAAAAATGGAAGAACCAAAGCCTATTCTGGTTTGCTTACTTGGGATCAAGTACCAACTTTTGAACTTCTCTAATGGCCGAACTGGCTGCATATAGTGACATCTTCCCCACCTGCATTGAAACCCATTGGAAAATTCAGGAACAACTTCTGGGAAAAACATAGGAATTAATTACTTTAGAGAAAATTCCCTTTGCCTGACCTCCAACATCTGAAGCTTCGCTTCATGGTCATTTGGAAGACAGCGGATTTCTTCAGCCAACCTTACAGACTCCCCCAAGCTCTCAGGAGACAAAAAATCAAGGGCCAACTGAACGGAAGACTGGATAATTTAACCAGAGAAAATAATCAGTACATATAAATGTGCTAAGCCTAAATGGAATTTCACCAGAAAAAGCATTTTAAATATCCTGGCAAAATTATCTAATCTGCTATTAGATATAGTTTTTCATCCAATTCTCAACCAAAGGCTACAGACTCTGGTTTAAGCAGACACTTAGAATCTAGCAAGATTCATAGAGTTGTCCATAACTGGATTGTCCCCAGTGGGGTTAGACAGCAGAACTGGGCAAGCCATAGCTTTGACAAAGTCCTTAACGAAGTTTCAAACCCTGATGCTCAGGCAGAAAAGTGTAGATCAAATTTAAACATCTCCAAGAGAATAGTACCTGGTAAGCAAAATTATCTTTTGTACAGATCAAGCTAAACACCAAAGAATAACTATGGCAGCAATATTGCCCAGGCATTTATCTCTCCCCTGCCAATGAGGTCTCCTTGTCAGCAGAGTCATGGTCTTTGTTAGAATCCATCGACTCTGGGCCAGGTATTATATTGAATTCTAATGATATGCGACTTCTATGACAACCTAAGAAGTTTTGAGCAGCTATGTTCTGAAAATGTGTGCTCCAACATATTATAGTGAGATATTCGAGAATTCTTATCCTACAATTTTCTTATATATCTCACCACAGGTAACTCCATTTTATGTTGAGGTATCTCTTTAGACATATAACAGTTGATATTCCAATTTTGGAGGTTATTAAACACGTCAAACTCACCTTAAGGTTCCTCACTTGGAAAGGGCATCCAGTGGGGATGAATACAGCCTCCCCTATGTTTTGTTCAAATGTCCATGGCTCTATTCCTGAGAAAGAACAGCATTGTAATTTGATTTGAACAAGCATTCAGCAGATTATCAGAAAATGATAAATACTTTCCAACTCACAGTTCATCTACAAAACAAGGACAATAAGCATTTCAAAGGAAACCGTCCACCCTTACCAATGCTGTATACAGGGTGTGCATGCACTTAAACCTTGAAGACCTCATAGGCCAAAAATTGTCCAGATTGGAACATCTTAACCATGTGATCAATAGACATTTTCAGTACCAGCTGTCATATTTATCCAACTTTCGAAAAGAATGATAAAGACTGGGTGCATAGGGTTATCCAATCTGGTCAATTATTTGCCTCAGAGATCTCATTGGTTGGACCCACTAAATGGCAATCCCTCAAAACCTGCATATGTGTCATGCGTACTTAGGGCTGTCAATGGATCAGGTCGGATTGGATCAGGATTTATCTGAAAACCGATCCAATAGATTATCGAATCAGGATTTCAAATTCGGATCCAATCCAATGGACCCAATACCTCAATCCAGACCCAACCCAATCAGCTACCGGACCTTATTGGATCAGATCGGGGCGACCTGACATTGAGCGTATCTTTTTTTTGATAATTGTAGATTTCATTGAAAGGCAAAAGCCAAGAGATTACAATAACTCAAACAGCCTAAGAGGTCGAGGCGACCTGACATTGAGCGTATCTGAACAACATACCTATTAAATTTGAATTAAAGAAAACAAAAGCTGCAAGTTCTTAAGTCAAAATAACAAATGGTAATGAGGTTATATCAATATGCATTTCATTGATATGATATATTTCATTAATACTATGCAGACATATAAAAATATTGGATCATGCTCGATCCAATAGCTTTTCGTTTCACAATTCCTAAATACAGACACAATCCAACGAACCCAATACCTTGATCCAGACTAGGTGTTACCGGATCGGATCAGATTGGGGCAACTCGGTCCATTGACATCCCTACACATACTACGCAAGTAGGGAGGACAACCACCCAATGTAATCAGAGCTTCACCTAGGTGAGCTCTTCGCCTAGTCAAGATCTTATCACATAAAACAGGGCCTAGGCAGGAGCTGGTACAAAAGCGCTCGTTGAGGTGTTAAAGCGTTCACTTAGGCTATGTGCTTTATATATTAGGAATAGATCATACTTTTAAAGTCAATGTTATAAGTACTTCACATATAAGACAAATCTAAAGGTTTTTCATACATATAAACCTTATAAATGAGCCATCTTCTAAACCCTACCAAGAGTAGAAAGCCAGAAAGTAGGCTTTCTACTCTTGTTTTTTATGATTGATTATCGAAATGTTGAGTATTTACAAGGATGGAAAGATTGGTGAGGATGTGACTCAGAATTAATGCTGGATGACTAAAGTGAAGACACACTTCTAGAGTATTATGTGATTGATGGGTAGCTATCAAGCTAAAAGGAAAATTTTACAAGATAGCTGTGAGACCAGCTCTGCTTTATGGAGCTGAGAGTTGGGCATAGAATGAGTGTAGCAAAGATGAGGATGTTAAGATGGATGAGTGAAAAAAATTAGGAAGGACAAAATAAAAAATGAGCATATTCGAGGAAAACCTAGGAATAGCCCCAACAATAGAAAAAATAAGAGAAAGTCAATTCATATGGTTTGTGCATATGCAACGAAGACTAACGATAGCACCAGTGAGAAGGAGAGCTTTGGTGGAAGTTGAATATCTTAGAAGGGGAAGAGGAACACCGAAAATGGCATGAATGGAGGTAGTAAGAAAAGATATGAAAACTTGTGCTTTGGCAGAAGATATAGCTTTAAACAGAGTCGAATGGCAAAATAGGATTCATATTGTTGACCCCCAACTTTTTGGGATGAGGAATAGCTGATGATGATGATCGAGATGTTTAGTGCGACTTTGGATATTTGGGGTCTGAGACTTTGACTTCGTTTGAAGTATGAACAGTTATGTGTTGGTTTCGAACTATTAGATGTGGTATTAAGCCACTATACTATTTCAATTTTTATGCTTATTTCACATATAGTTGTTTAGTACTCAACAATTAGCTTTGCTCTTCCGTTTCTACTTCGGTATTATGTGCCTATATGCTTTATTTCTGTTTCCAATAAATTTTTTTACAATTCTATTTCTTTCATTCTAATAAAATAAATAAATTATCGCTTAAGCTTCGCCTAGGCATCGCCTCTCCTGAGGAACCCTTTCCCCCCCCCCCCCCCACCCCACACACACACACACAAAAAAAATCTCGAGTACTCATCAAATAGAAAGATCATAAGGTTTTTGCCCTCACCGAATTCCTCCTCCAATTTTCTTTTATGATCTCTATTTAGGAAAATCGCTTGATCATAAAGAGGATATATGCCCTGAAAAACAAACAATAACAGAAACATTAATCAACCAAAGTAAATTATGTTAACTCAATAGCACACTTCAAATTTACCGAAAGGAAGCAAACAAACTTACTGAATCATTTGGGAGACTAGCAGGCTTCCTAAATTCCTTCCAATGAACTCTCAAATACTCAATCAACTTTGGAACATCCTCCCGACGGAAGACATCCCAAATGGCTCCCACATGAGCCTTTTCCGACACAACAGCTCCACTATCTCTGTCTGAGCAGCCAGAATCATCAACTTCCTTCCTTTCACCACCAGAAAAAATTTCTGACCCATTAAATTCTTGGTCCTCCATGATTTCATCTTCACTTGTGTTCAACCCTGGACCACATTCATTCTGTTTACCATGTTCACTAAGTGCCAAATCAGGTGATTTGACACCCTCAACCACACTTGTTTGTGCATCATCAACTGACTCTTTTGCTTCGGATTCCCTAAAAGCTTTCTGTATCTTCTCAATCTTTGTGCGCTGCCAGCCTTTTAATTTCACGTCAAACGTATGCATCAATAGGTATACCTACACAGTTAATATCAAAATATATTAATTGCTAAAATTTACTCGTATCCCAAAGTTAACCATGGAAAAGGCAAAATATTTCCTAAAGTATTTTTTTTCCACCAACTCGTGTTAAGAGGAACCTTTCAACAACCAAAAAAACTCATATTAAGAGGAAATAGTAGGTACGCTCACAAAAATGGGAGAAGGCCATGTTAGACACTGGGGACGTGTGGAACACGTGCAGGGGGTTCGGGGACCCGCCATTTTGGAGGCCCCAATAGGAGACCTCCTAGGTAACAAAAAAAACTGATCTGATTATCGCAAATCCAATATAATGGCTAATTGATTGTGAACCATTTGGCAAATTCTTTTACCGTCCAAGACAGATGGTTACAACCATTATGGCAGTAGGATTGTTCATGAAAAACTGAAAATTGATTATAATCTTCCCGTTGAGTTTGAGAATCTTAACTCAATGGTACTTGTTGGTATGTGTGAAGTTTAATTATTAAGACACTAATATGTTACTTCCGGACTTATGAGTGACATATTAAGAGTTAGAGCTTAACTCCATATTGACAGGCTAAATTTCAAGATCAACCAAAACTGACCATATGTATCTCTAAATTCCAGGCTATGAAAGCATTTAGAATAACTGGCAGTTCAAAACTCCATGTCAAATGCAGTAACTGAAGAGATGTTAGTTCCTATACATCTATGTCAACATGAGAATAGGCCAACATGAGTGAACCACAAGGCACGTACCATGTCACGCATATTGGTATGGAGATTGGTGACAGAATCACCTCTACAAAGTTCCTCATATGTCCCATAAGAAATAAAAAATTTGGGTCCGACATCATTCTGTAAAGAATAATGGGGCAGCTTTGCAGCAACATTCAGAATACCCCATTTTGAATGGATATACTCGAGCAATGGCAATTTGCTGATAAATTCAGGTCTCTGGTACAATAAAAACTCTTCGGCAGCACTGGGGGATGGCCAATCCTTCAACTTCAACATTTCTGGCCAACCATTTTCATGAATTCGTCCCTCTGAATATCCTTTGATGAATTGACCAAGTTCTATATCAACCTGTCATCATGCCAAAACACTGTTAGCAGAAATGTTCATGGCATTTAGGGATGGGTACAAGCAAGTGGAACAAGCAATCTGTGGTGCTCTTAAGAAAACATATTGTGTCTATAGATACTTTCAAACATATAAAGGTCAACAGATACATATAAATATATGTGCGAGAACAAGGGAATTTTATTTATTTCCCAATCAATAGTATTCAGTTGAGGTGTACCTCAGACCAATCCAAGCAATCTATGGCTTTAACAGTTCTGTTGTCATCTTTCGTTTTCTCATCTGCAGTCTCCCGAATCCCTCTCCATATAACCATGGGATCCCAGCTTGAACTTGACGTGAAATCGCACACCTGCTTAACAATGATGGGTTCACCCCTGACCCAATGCTTTTTGAAATGGCCAACTCCTTCAAGTTTTAAATCTTGAGATGCTGGGCAATAGAGGAAATTATCGTTGCTCTCCTCTCTGTGTGCAGATTGGCAGAGCTTAGAATCACTTAGCCCATTAGAATGTGGACTGTCTACATCATATACCTTACAACCATTAACCATTTCGTCAACATTTTTCAACAGTTTTGCAACCCAGTTCATCTTGAAGATGCGCCTTAGGGTTAATGATGGGCAATCACAGTCACCTGACTCCTTATGCGGGCATGGAATACCACCATCGCTGTTGGCTTTCCAATCAGGAAACTGATCTGCTAAATTCATTCTTACTTCAGATGATTTCAGTTGCTTTGTTGCAGTTGCTCCATCCTGGCTTATCTCAGAAACCTGATTTTCGGCTATTTCTCCTTTGACTCCTACCAAAGATGCTTGCCGAAGATCCCGACAACATTTCAGGCATAGATCGTAAAAGCAATTTGCACAGTGCCGATGATAATCGATTATGGGTATCCTACAGCAATCACTGCACACACACCATTGTGACATATTAATCTTCTCAATAATATGGAGCATGTGTGCATGCAGGGTTCTAAACCCACCATTCAATAGGTCCCACCTAGAAGATCTCCAATGTCAGAAATCAAATTGATCAAACTATCACAACCATCCAATAAATAGACTTTTTCCTGAACAGTTTGCCTTCTCTTTTCTTTTCATTTTTTGATTGTTTAAAATAATGTGAGAAAACTGATGCTTATGATCAAATTGATTTTGACCTACAAAACCTCCTAGGTGAGAACCATCTGTTCTAATACTCAGTGGTATATTTATCTGCTGGATTTACTGCAAAGAGTGGTAAGGGCCTAGAAAGGATACCAGCACATCTGCTCGTCTGCATGCAACTTTGCCCTGGCAATCTCTACTTTGGTTCCTGGAGAAAAGGCAGAAATTTGAAACATTATAGATGTCTTATATGCAGAAGAAAGAAATTCCTGTGTGAATCTACAAATAGACATCCTTTACGTCATACCATGAAGCCTGGTTTCCAGCTCCAGTTCGAAGCACTGGTCAGAGTGGATCTGCTTGATTACAGGGAGAACCGAAGATAAGAGGCAGTGGAGATATTGCAACTTATCGTGGACGGATAATTCCCGGATCCTAACCTGCAGCTCAGAAAACAATGGCTGATATCATGATTGATAGGGAAGTCAGATCTCATGAATTTAGATATAAATGTTTCGCAAAGCTGAGATTAAGGAAAATTATTTATTGCACGGCGCCTCCAAATTGGAAAATAGTTTACTGTATACCTTTATCAAATTATCTCCACGTAAGCACACCTTGCAATTACAAGTCCCACGGCATGCAGGGCAGACCCTCTGGATCTCCTCCAGTGGGATGTCAGCGTACCTAATAATTTAAGCACATAACCATAACAGTCATTAATTTGACACTTAACTCGTGGAAATCTAGGTTTTGTTGACTGCAAATTCAGTTTCTCCAACTCACAATGCATTGCAGCCTTACCATTTAGAGATGCAGCTCTCACAATATCCTCTCCTATCACATCTCAGACACCAAATAACTCTGCCTCTGTCGTTCCTCCGACACTGATGGCAAGTTAGCCCACCAGCACCATCAGAAGAATCTGTGCTTCTATCAGAGTGTTCCTGGGATAACGCCACGCATTCAATTCAGTGAGCCGGAAAATAGAAGAGGAAACTAGAGGTACCCTTCATGTAGGCCATAGGAATGGCCTACTAATACCATTAGATGGATTCATCTAGGAGATCTCCTATCCCCAAACCCAACCCAATATGATGATAGTAACCACCCGGTCTATCATATTCTGCCTGGAACGTGGGAAAAATAAAAGAGTCCAGAAAAATCAGAAGATGGATGATTACAATCTTCCAATCAGGATGCCTTTTTGGTGTAAGAAATCTCTCACATGGGCCCAACTGGACGGTGGGTATCAGCCCACTGTATGTAGGCAAAATTAACTGTTTGCCGCTAATAGATCATCACCAAGATAGATTTTAAGAAACCAATGGAAAAGAAATTGCAACACTACTCACCGCCAGAGCACTTGCATCAAAGTTCTTCTGAGTTCTATTCCTTGATAATTCCATTGCAGAAGAGGGTGGTGTCCTATATGAAGATTTCCGGTTCTCATCATGTTGTGCAATATCTCTGTGTGCATCATCATTAAATTTTAAAGGATTACGGGTAGACGAACTCCTCACTGGAGGTGTCTCGGGAGAATAGAGTCTTTTGGGAATCTTCTCCTTGTACTTCTTACTAGAGACAGAAGCAGAGAAATCTACACCCTTTGTGCTCATGAGAGGTGTATCTATTTCGTCGTTCTTACTCTCCAAGTAAACATCACTTTCACCTAATGATTTTCTCTTGGCCTTCTTTATACTGGCTCTTAATGCAGAATTTGCTGCCCTCTTCTTTGCCTGGATGTAGTGTTTTTCACATACAGTCTTGTCAGGCATGGACATTGCACTGCACCTCCACTGTTTCCCATCTGACCTCTTACAACGCAAATCCTCTGGAATCCCCACATTATCCTCGCCATTCCCAGAGGTTGATCGTGGATGATCCATTATAATGAAATTCCTATAAAATTTTAACTGTAACAGGGATAACTGTTTCCTGAAATTAACCAGCAGATAGACAGTCAAGAAGATATTACGCAACAACATATGACAATAAACAGCTGATATCAGCAAACAATGTCCACGTGAGAAGGAATCAGCTAACAGAAAACTACTTGAGACGAGAAAGCAAAAGATCCCCTAAGAGAAAGATAAAAAAATTGAGGAGATATCTAAACATGATGTTAAGAGCTAAGAGAAAATCTAAAGTAGATTTCAGTTAGACCATAAGGATGGTTGAAAGGTACAGCGGGAGACTGGCATGCATGCATAGGGGCGGAGCATATCATTCAATGGGTCACCCACCCACTAGATCTCCTAGGTCTCAATTGACACCGTTGGATGATCTATAACATCAATTATATTACATTTACTGGAAAGTTGGAAAAAAATGACATAATAAAAATAGTCAATATCGGCCCAAAAAGTTATTATATAATAAACTGAAAAGTAATTGATAGATACAGTGAAAACATTGTGGGCACGCAATGTTACTTAGGTACTGGTGTCAATTGAATGCAAATAATTAGTATAGTAGTAACAAATACTAATCTATTACTACTTTAAGGCCAAAACCTGGGTTGGGGCATGCCGCTCACACGGCACTCATCTTCACAGGTTTGTTTAGCACGCTGACGTCCCTCAACGATGGTGATGAGGGACCACAATATGAACCGTGTGGCACACTGTTAGAGGCTAATGACCGTATGGATGTTGAGCCCATCGCTGGGTGGACCTACATACCAAATATCGGCCTCATTAGTGATTTCAAACCATTGGATCTTTGTACCCCAAATAATGCTCAAATTCTACGGATAAAATCAACCCAGGAAAACGACACTAATCCAATACTTAGAAATCACTAATCCGGCTAAATATTTGGTCGTAGGTCCACCTAGGGTTGCGCCAAACATCCATACAGTCGTTGGCCTCTAAGAGTGCCACGGGGCTCATATTGCGGTCCCACCAATGAGGCCCCTATAATCACTCACGTGCAACGCATGTGCTGCCCTTAGTAATAGTTAAAATACTTTCAAGGCCTTGAGAGGTAATAAGGCTCCGGGCCCAAATGGTTTCTCTCTCACTTTCTTTAGTCAATGTTGGGAGGTTGTGAGGGGAGATTTCATGGCGGCTATTGCAAAGTTCCAGCAGGACTGTTCGCTCAATTCCTGGTCAAACATCACTTTCCTCGTCCTTATTCCTAAGGTCCAAGGTGCCGTGAACATTTCAGACTTTAGGCCGATCAGCCTGGTGGGTAGTTTCTACAAGGTGTTGGCTAAAATTCTTGCGTTTAGGATGAGGGAGGTGATTTCTGGGGTGATCTCGCCATCTCAGGGAGCCTTTGTGCATGGGAGGCAGATCCTTGATGGCGTCCTCATAGCGAATGAATGCATTGAGGCGAGATTAAAATCGAAGCAGCCGGGCATTTGTTGTAAAATTGACCTAGTCATAGCCTATGATCACGTATGCTGAGACTTGGATTATTTGCTACATAGAATGGGTTTTGGCTCTACTTGGAGAAGATGGATATCTAGGTGTATTTCCTCGGCTTCTTTCTCGGTCCTCTCACTCCTTTCCTCTTCAATGTGGTTGTGGAGGCTCTTGGCCGCTCGATTGATAGAGCGGTAAACAAACAGCTACTGACCGGTTTTCAGATTGGGGCTTCAGGACCCACAATATCTCACCTTCAGTTTGCCGATGACACTCGTCTTCTTGGGAGCTGACCGAGATCAATGCATTCTACTGAAGGGGACCCTTGCTTGTTTTGATGCGATTTCTGGCCTTAAGGTCAATTTTAAGAAGAGCATTCTATATCCGATTGGTGAGATTAAGGATCTTGACACCCTCACTTCTTCCTTGTTGTTTTCAGTAGCCTCTCTCCCGACCTCGTACCAGGGCCTGCCCCTTGGAGCCTCCTATAGATCTAAGGTTGTATGGGATCCAGCCATCGAAAGGTGTGAGAAAAGATTGGCAATCTGGAAGGCGAAATACCTCTCCAAAGGAGGAAGAGTCTACCTTATCAAGAGTACGCTCTCCAATATCCTTATCTATTACCTCCCCCTTTTCTCCATACCAGTTGGAGTAGCCAAGAGGTTGGAGTCTTTTTTCCATCATTTCCTGTGGTTTGGCAGGGACACAGGGTTGAGGGAAAAGGTTTTCCTCTAGTTAATTGGAAGATCATCTGCTCTCCTAAAAAAGATGGGGGGTTTAGGCATCAAGGATTTGAGACTGATGAACCATGCTTTCTTGGGGAAATGGTTATGGCGCTTCGCTAAGGAGGTAAAGAGCTTATGGAGGTAGGTCATTGTGAGACATGGGTGCGAGCCTCTCGAGTGGTTTAGCAAGGAAGTCAAATCCTCTTATGGATGCGGAGTCTGGAAAGGAATACTGAAAGTATCCTCTTTCTCTACATGTATCTATTTCAGAGTGGGAAATGGCGATAGGGTCCGTTTTTTGTGTGACGTTTGGTGTGGCGACAAGGCTCTCATGGTGGATTTCCCCCAGTTCTTTACGATTTCTTCTAAGAAACAGAACATTGTTCAACACTTTCTGGTGGGGGAGGGCAGTGCTCACACTTGGCATTTTGGCTTCAGACGCATTTTAAATGACTGGGAAATTCCTGATATGGCGACTCTGATTCTCATATTGGAAGGGACTATGCTTGATACATCTCAAGAGGATGACATCAGGTGGACTGGCAGCACTGATGGGCAGTTTTATATTCACTCTTTCTATGAGATGTTGGATAGGCACTTGGGATTGAGTTTGACGCCCTCATACACTGCTTGGAGGATTGCTTATTCAAAGACTAGTGTGTGGGGGTCTAGAGTGCCTTCGAAAGTATCATTCTTTGTCTGGTTTGCATCCTTGGGGTAGATCCTTACTGTGGATAACCTCATCAGAAGAAATTGGGTGATGGCAAGCTATTGCTACATGTGCAAGGAAGCGGGGGAGTCTGTCAACCACCTTCTGTTGCATTGCAAGATTGCTTGGGAGATTTGGAGCATTTTCTTTACCTCTTTCGGGATATGTTGGGTCACTCTGGAATCCGTCTTAGATATGTTACGTAGCTGGTCATGTATCTGCTTTCCCTCCTGTAGCCGAAGACTCTGGAGCCTTCTCCCCTTTGCAATCTGGTGAGGCATTTGGAAAGTGAGGAACAAAAGGATTTTTGAGGGGAAGGAGGCTTCTATCTTTGACATCGTCATTTCCATCAAGGCCCTTCTTTTCCTCCGGTCCAAGTTATTTGAGGAGTGCAGATTCCTATCTTTTGAGGACTTGGTGTTGAGATGGGATTCTATTATGTCTAGGGGCATTTAGTTTTTGGCTTTGTTTCTCTTCGGTCTCTTTGCTTTTTTGAGGTGGTCTCCTCGACCCCTCTCCCCTTTTATTTGTATCCTCCCTTTTATCAATGAATCCCACTTTATCAGAAAAAAAATATTTAAAATACTTTCTCCCACTTTTTTTTTTCAATTTCAAATACTTCCCTTAACATTGTTAATATAGTTATTTGCAAACAAATGAACAGTTCCAAGCACGAATCACATATTCATACCATGTCGTGTTCTGTTGATATAGATACCCTGTCTAACAGAAAATTCAATGGGGACAAGAAGCCTTCTAAGAAAGATAAGCAAAACACAGAATCCCTAACAAAACATACTATGACAAGATAATTTGTATTTAAGTTGAAAAGCCCAACGAGAATGTAAAGAGGGAAAAAAAATCAATAAACACTCAGCGAAACAAATTGGCAGCTGCATAGGTAACAAGGACACTGCATTTTCTTAAGAAGTTGCCACACTTGTAGACAAGTAGACTTAACTACTTGGAAAATTTTTGAATTTATCTCCGTTCTCGTCTTTCTGCATGAACTATATACACTACATTTTTTCCCTATATTACGTATAACCATGGGGACATCATGAACCAACACTCGATCCATGCTTCCATGTCGTCTAATTAGGGTTTCCACACTCAACAAAAATTAATTAGTAATTCTTGAAGTCTTCAATTTTATCTAGGGTTGAACTAACAGAGCTCGTTCCCTCCAACAGCACCTTGCTTCCTCTCTGTCATTGATCAGAACTGTCAGCCCACCACCTACACCTCCACCTCTCAATGGTGTAATAGTAATTGTTTCAAAAACGCAAATGGTGCGAATTTCCAGATTTTGTATTTGTAGTGTTTGGTTCAGTTCAGGCAAATAAACAAACAGAAAATACAGAAACATTGGTATATAGAAAGAGAAAAAATGGGACATTACCGACAATAGGTAATAACGACAATCGAGGTTAGGGGGGATACATTACGAGAGATCTTACCGTCGACTGTGAGATTTGGGAGGAATCGCATCGCCGCAGAGAAGGGGTAGAGAGGTTAGAGTTTCTTGATAGAAAGGGAGAGAGCTCTTACCGTTAATGGGAGGACGGCAAAGTTGAGATTTGGGAGGTGATTGTGTCGCCTGCGAGAGAAGAGAGAGAAAGGGTAGAGACGATGGGGGAGGAGAGACACCCTTTTAATTGAACCAATATCAGGAAGACCAGTTTTCCTGGTTTTTGTTTTCTTCTTCCGAAAAAGCCAGCGAACCAACGCGGCAACGACGGTGAAGGATGGAAAAATTAGAAGGGCATAATTGGAAAAGGGTCAAAAAATTGGGAAGTTTTTGTGAGAAATTGGAGGGAGAGAAAGAGGGCAGTGGGAGGGGTAAGGATGTACGTCTCGCCCGATACCTGGACCCGACCCGACCCGACATTTCGACCAAACCCCTGTATTGGCTACCCTAGCCAGGCCCGTCCCGTATTCCACTTCCGGATTTGACTATTTTCAATCCGGGTCTACCAGCCCATAATCCAAGTAAACCCGGATATATGGGGGCGGGTAGCCTGAATGTACACCCCTAGGAGGTGGGTAGGGATGTAAAAGCCCGATGGCCAGAAGAATGACCCAGGCCAATCTAGAGCCCGACTTAGGTCGAGTCAACTCTGTTCGTATTTCCTTAGGCTCGGGCATAGGCCCAGCCTTTGGAATCCCAGCCCAAAAAAAGCCCTACACACTCGATTCGAAAACACAGTCCTACCCGACCAGAACTAGGCCCAAAAAGTACAACTTGAAACCTCGCTCGGCCCAAAGCTTGTACCTATTATAGGTTTTAGCAATATTTGATGTACAAAGATACAAAGGTTTGAATCACCAATCAAGCTAATTTTTGGTTTGTAAGTCCACCTAGGGATTGGCCAAATATCCATGCGGTCAGACTCCTCTAAGAGTGTGCCAAGTGATTCATATTGTGTCATGTAATGGGAGTCGGTCCCTGGAGCCCGACCCCTATAATAATAAGGGCATTTTTGTACTACCCCCCTGTGAAATCATCGATATTTGCACTACCCCCCGGTGGTTTCACTTTGTTGCGTTTTCCCCTTTGACTGCAACTTTTCTTTGTTGACCTTAAACAGTCTGTCTAACTTTTACTTTCAATACCAAAATGCCATTTCACTTTCACAATTACGAAAAGACTTGTTGCTTTTTTTTTCAAAAGTACCTGACCCACATTAATGTGGGTATACTTCTATTTTAACCCCTTATAATTGACACGTGGTCTCGCCACTTGGATCATTTATTATAGACAGACGGTTCATATTTTCTTACAGAAAAAAAAATATATATTTGAACCGTCCATCGAGTGACCAACAAAATTTCGCCACGTGTAGAATAGTAGAACTTATCTTTTTGGTGGTTTTCTAACCATTGGATTTGAGTTGTTTTCATGAAAACCCATGTACGTGGCACACTCTTGGATATCACTTGCCGTATAGATGTTCGGCCCATCCCCAAGTGGACCCATATACCAAAAGTAAGTATGATTAGTGATTTTTAAGCATTGGATTCCAATCATATTCATGGGTTGATTTTTAACCGTGCACCTCTAGCATTATTTGAGGTACAATGATCCAAAGGTTAGAAATCACTAATCATGCTGATTTTGGGTATGTAGGCCCACCTAGGGGTGGGCCAAACATCCGTAAGGTCAGTGGTCTCTAGATGCCGCCACGTGGTTTCATATCGAAGGTGGGAACATCGATCACCATGGCGACATGATCTACTCATTGATTTCTTCTTCGGTGTACCCATTGGTTTAAAGGAGATGGGGAAGATCATAATGGCCAGAAATACATGATCTACTCTCAAACGATCAGCGATGACATATGTGCTTCATCAACGTTGATGAGGGGTCACCGTATGAGCCACGTGGAGAGAAAAACATGCCATAACCACTGACGGTCAGGGAGGCCCTTAATATGAGCCATGTGGTACACTCTTAGAGGATGCTGACCATGTGGATGGTTGGCCAATTCCTAAGTGGACCTACAAACCAAAAATCAGTTTGATCAGTGATTTATAACCTTTGGATCTTTTTGCCAAAATAATGATACATAATGCTCAAATTAATACGGTTAAAATCAACCCATGAAAACGAATTCATCTAACGCTTAAAAATCACTGATCATGTTGATTTTGGGTTTACAGGTCCACCTAGGGATTGGCCAAATATCTATATTGTCAGTGTCTACTAAGAAATTGCCACGTGGCGGGCAATGAAAATTTACCCTTTTTCTCCAAACTAAATCTGAAGCATCCATCAATTATAGGGACAGATCTAGCCTGCAAAGTATGCAAACATTGTATCCACCATTAAATACTCCTTGAAAATGTGTATTTAATTTATAAAATATGTAATTTTGAAAACCTTGAAATAACACATTTTTAAGGGACATCCAACAGTTTTAACAATGTTTGCATACTTTAAGCCCGCACACAATCGTAGACTAGATTTGTCCCAATTATAGCTGGTCAACCACGTGGCAAAAGGGAGTGTTTTAAATTGAAGAAATAAGGTAGGACATAATAATGATGGGACTGTAAGTACAGTCGGCATCTTCGTAATTGTGAAAGAGAAATGGCATTTTGGTATTGAAAGTAAAAGTTAGACAAACCGTTTAAGGTCAACAAAGAAAAGTTGTAGTCAAGGGGAAAAAGCAAGTGAAACCACCAGGGGTAGTGCAGATATCGATGATTTCACAGGGGGGTAGTACAAAAATGCCCTAATAATAAACATGTGTTGTCGGCTAGGAACACAAGGAGCATGAGAAATTCCAGAAACTTATGATGGGTCAGGTGGTCCAACTTGTTTAAAGTTGGGACCGCTATTGACGAGACTTGGGCTGTAGCTTTATTGGCTAAGCTAAGACTAGGCCCTTAAAAGCCCGTTGTATAAACTGTTGGGCCCATATGAATTGTCAGTATCCCACTCTCATAGTCTCATCAATGGAATTTGATAAGGAAAAAGATGTAACAAGGTATGCCTGAAACTGTTTCATTTGCGGAAGCGGCATTTTTGGTAGTCACCGCTGCCATCTGGGCCCACTGACCGCATGGTTGTTTATCCCACCCCTTGGTGAATGTACAACCAAAAATCACCTTGATTGGTAATCTGTAACCATTAGATTTTAACACTTTTTAGCACTTTTTAAGGTGTTCTTATAGCCGTTGAATGCAACTATTTTTTGAGTACTAAAACCAACGGCTAAAATTCATTAAAAAGCTGATTTTTTGTATGAATGTCTATTAAGGAGTGGGCTAAACATCCATGCGGTCAGTGGGCCCAGATGGCAGTGGTGACTACCCAAAATGCTGCTTCCGCAAATGAAAAGATCTCAGGTATACCTTGTTACATCACGACCGATTTGATAATACCTTACATCAGGGTAGATCCTGGTTTGGAAACAGTGAAGCAAATATGAACTTTTTTCCTATAAAACATAAAGACTTTATAGAGAGCAAAATGATGAGCACACATGCTTGTATGGTTAGGGTAGAACACCTAAGTATATCATCAAACATTAGTTGAGGAAGGTAGGCTAAGGCGAGATGTGATTCGAAGATTTTGAGCGATAAACGCACCGCCTCGATCGGTATCCAAGTGGTAGCAGCTTGATTGGTGGAAACTTCGTGAAACCGTTTCATTAGTGGAAATTCACACATAAGATGAAGTATTATTCGGTTTCGAACGAAGCCAACCGAAAAATGTTTAGTTTCGTCCTATAACAAAACCGAAACGAGATGGTTTCAATTGATACTTTGAACCATGTAAATAATTGTTTGTAAATGCCAAGCTGGGGCAGTAGACTAATAGTCGAAGTAGGAGCTTGATTGGTTTCTCTATAAATAATAAACTAATATACTATGTGTTGTATATAGTTAAAAAGATAATTTTGTCTATTTATATGTAATTTTTTATATTATTATTGTACAATACTTCAATTTTGAGGGGATAAAAAATATTATTTAAATTACATAATTATAAAATTTCTTTTTGATTAGTAGATTGGATTGGGTCTGAAACTCTATTCTATCTATCAGATCGGTTCGGATCACGATTATATGATCCGATCTCTTATTGGATTGGATCCGGATCGACATATTTTCTTATTGGTTTAGGTCCGGATTAGCATTGATCCGACTCGAACCCGGTCCATTGACAGCCTAGCAGATGGTGTGTACCTGTGCATGCCATTGGCTTATATCGCACCCACCTTGTTTTTTTTTAATATATATATTTTTAAGGTAAAAGTCCCACCTTGGTTTATCTGGCGTACAACGCACTCCGGCGTTTTATAATGTCTCTAGAGTGAGTTAACAAAGTGACCACAAAGTCCGGGGAAGTAAAACTAAAGGGGTCGCTCTACAGGCACCCACCTCTTTAAGCTAGGCACCCACAAAATAAACTAATTTTTGAGGGCCAAATTGCCCTTTCCCATCCCTTTTACAATTTTGTTTGGGCACCCACATTCATTACCCTCATTCACGCCTAAAACGACGAAGCTACACTTCCCTCTCTCTCTCTTTCTCCCTCTCTCTATTTTTCATTTTCTCTTCCTCTTCTTGGTGGTGATGGAGTGATGATGGTGATATTGGAGTTGGCGGTGGTGTTGGAGTGGTGGCGGTGTTAGAGTGGTGGTGATCGATGGTGGAGTTGGTGATGGTAGTGGTGGTGGTAGTGTTGGTGGAGTGGTGGTGATGGTAGAGTGGTGGTGGTAGAGTTGATGGTAGAGTTGATAGTAGTGATGGTTGTGCAGTTAGTGGTGGTGGTGGTGGTTTGGAGCACTCTATATTTCCACAAATGGATGGACAATATGCGGCAAACCCACACTTTTTTATTTATTTTTGCCTCCACGGCCCTGAACCACCGTGCCCACCATGGCACCCACGGCGGCTGGCCACCAAGTCACTCACGGCCAGGAGCTCAAGTCAGAATTTTTTTTTGAATTTTAATGGGGGTGTCCAAATAAAGTCCCTTTAATTGGTGTGGGTGCCCATCAAATGTTGGTGCCAGTCGAAAGAGGTGGGCGCCCGTAGAGCGACCCAAACTAAAAAAATAGGGACAACAGGACCCGGAAAGGGAGAGAGAGACGAAAGGAGGAACTTCCCCAACAGCAGACGTGTCCGTGCGCACCCCCGCCACTATAAAAGAGCTTCACGCCGAAAGGCAGACGCGAAACGTTTCATTTCATTCTCTCCGGGATTTGTTTTCTCCTCTCTCTCTCTCTCTCCCTCTTTACTTCTTTCTCTCTGCGGAGATGTCGCTGGCGATGGCGAGGGCAAGCTCTGGCCTCGCTTATCCGGAGAAATTCTACGCTGCTGCTTCGTACGTAGGTTTTGATGGATCTCCCAACTCTTCCGAAGGCGTGATCTCGAAGTTCCAGAACGATGTAGCATTGATGTTCTACGCATTGTATCAGCAGGTAACCATGTAATCCCTGTAAATTTTGTTGTTTTTTGAAGTTTTACCTTGGATTCCCTCTTTCCGAATTTCTGGTCGTTTTGTTTTTTTCCCCGCCAATTTTTTTGCTAAGATCTGGGTTTATCGTGAAATGGCGCGACGAGATGTGTGATTTGCCTCGGTCGGGGTTGTTTTTTTTTTGTTGAAATTTAGGTAGATCTGGGTTTCTAAACTGAGACTGTCGCTAGGCGAATGTTGATCCGGTGCGAGTGAATGCAGATCGGATTTTTTTTGGTTTCGAGACAAGGATTTTGGCGGGAATCTGATAATAATTTTGTTTGCTTGTTGGTTTCGGATGATTTCTTGGATTAATTAGTGAACATAGGGGATTTAGGCGTAGTTCGGTTGCTTGTCAGTGAAAATTGGGGATTTTGTTCAAAACGAGCTTTATTCCTATGATTTGATTTATTTGACTCATGAGGTGCTATTGAAAGTGTTGAATTTTCTAGAAATGGTGATCGTTATTGTGATGTCTGATTTGCAGGCAACTGTAGGACCTTGTACCACTCCGAAACCCCGAACCTGGAATCCTGTGGAGCAAAGCAAATGGAAGAGGTCTGCGTTTATAAGCAAAACTAGGATTGTTTGTTTCTATTTTAATTTTCCATATCTTGATTTGCATATTTTGGAGTATGTTAGACAAACCTTTTGAAATGAACTATATTCTGTCTAAGTGAAAATCTAGGTTCTAGGTTGCAAACTGTTGAAAACTTGAAATTGAGGCTTACTTATTGTGTCAGGCAGTAGTTTTATTGTTCTTTCTGAGATACTCTGGAATATTATGAGATTTACTACCCCTTTGTTTTTCTGTTCCAAATTGGGGTGTTGAAAGAAGAGCTTGTTGCTTTCTTAGATTTGAAACAGTGGATCTAGGTTGAATGAGATTTTTATCATTTTTATATTTTTTTCTTCTAAAGAGTAAATAACTGATCATTATGCTCAAATGTTTCTGATATATCATGGAACTATCAAAATATGACTTTAATCTGGGCTGACCTGTAATGCTACATGGTTATTAGTCTTATGCAATTACTCGAATTTAATTATCTATCTTGTAAGTTCTACTTCAGGATAGTTCGATAAAACTCAGCAAAGAAAAAAGCACACAAAAACACGGGGTTAACTTGGAAAACCACAAAAAATTGGGGAAACATCAAAGGTTAAAACTTTGCGAAACTTTTCACAATCTTTAAGTAAATACAGTAAAGAAATTCAGCAACTTAGTAGCCATCAAAGCTACAAGAGACAGTGGGGTTTTCTTAACTCGTGCGGGCCCCTCTAACTCAAATAACCCTAATCTAATCCAGACTATCCAAATAAAATAATAAGATTCAATGGCCTAAAAAAATACAACAACTTGAACCAACTAAGAAAAATTACAATGAGCCCCATAACTTTGGGCTATTTGCTTAGACACCAAAAACAATAGAAATACAAACTAAGCTTATAAAGCAAATGAAATTAACAAATAACTCCTCGAATGCAACCCACATGCATCTTTTCAATGTAGAGACTTCAAGATGCCATGCATATTGGGTCTTCCACTTCCACAATCATGTAGAATTCGAACTGGGGCCCACATGGTCATCAAAGTACAATGACAAATGGATGGGTTCAGTTCTCTTCCTCCTCTAGTACACTTTAGGGGGTGTCCTGATGTTTTCATCAGAAAAGGATCACTTTCAGAGGAAGCTTGAGGAGAATCATCTGTAGGAGATTGAGAATTCTCATCACACACCTGATTAACCCCATTTATCCCAACAAAAATCTTCCGTATGTCCAGTGACACCACAATAAGGGCACTTAAAGTTACCACGACCACCACGACTACCTTGGCCACCATAAGCGAAGTGTGTACCAAATGCTGATCGTGAAACGACTGTAGTAGCCCTTCATAATTGATTGGTTTGAATCGAGTGAGGTTAGGGGGGGAGGGGCACATGCTACTAGGATCTGAGACCCGTAAGTGAGAGCAAGAGGGATCATCGTCAACTAAAGAACAAACTCATTTCATGAAAACCCCTAGCGCATATGAACTACCAAACGTAACGCATACGAATGGGTATACTATAGGATATGCGCATTCGAGGTTATATACCTGTCGGCGTATATGGCGAGTAAGGTTACATATAAGCGAGTTGGAATGGGGGATTCTGATTCTATGTGTGAATTCCAGCGAGTGCGACTCGAGCAGGAATAAGATCGAGATGAGACCGCGCTAAGAACAAGTGTTAAGGACAGCCGATTTGGAAGGGTGATTCAAGATCTGAAACTGCACTCGAGTGCATAAGGGGAGATTGACGAGTGCCCACCGACCTTGGACACTCGAAGAATTCACATGAAAATCTTACCTGAGTCGGTCGTTCGCATAGTCAATCGGTCGTAGTTTTTTAGAATGAGTCCACCCCGTCTCTGCACCACCCACGTGAAGTTTCAGATTGACCATTAGAAACCAATGTTGAAGATTCCTAAAGTGTAAAATGGGACACATTCCCAAGAGAAGCACGCTGAAGACGTGAATAAGCATTTGCCGCACTAGGGAGGGACTCATTAGCCAAAATTTGACCTTTATGGCCTGTTTAGTAGGCCACCGCGGCGGGAAAATAAAATATTTGTGCACACTAATATTTGCCTGGGCGTGTTTGGCACTCATTTGATCCCCCCAAGTAAATATTCGATCACCAAATAAGCCTTGGTGGGAAAATTTTATTTTCTTGCGGAAAAATCACTATTTTCAATAAAAATGAGTTTTTTAATATATAAAGAAGATAAAAATGAGACTGTTTGGATCTTGTGACCTAATATGTTGGCCCCACATTGTTTGGATCTTGACTCACTTTGATATGTGGAACCCACACAAATTGAAAGAAAATGAAGTAAACTAGCTAATACACGTACCAAACGTTGCTAAGTATTGATATGCGCAAATCTTTAGCCAAGATAATATTCGGCTGGCTAAATATTTGTTGTTGGAATTCTTTTTCTCACGTACCAAGCAGGCCCTTAATAGCATTCTACTCGGGATTCAAACTCGAGAGAAAAAGAGCAACTTGAAAATTTTCCGTCGGCGCTTTTGAAGCTCCAAATCAATAGTAAGCGGTCAATAAATCTGGAGTTCCTCCCACATGCCCCTCAAGAAACTATAATGCTCATCGATAGACTTATCGCCCGGTTTAGTAGTAAACATGGTCTCAAACAAACTATAAATCCGTTTCTCTAGAGTACATTTCTTGAGACTTATCGCCCTCTCTGTGTATCGGGCTTTTTAAAGGTGCCGTGTCATTGTTACATAGCCTTTCATGCAATATACTTTGCTTATCAGAGAAAACATGTCGTCCCAATACAACAATTGTGGTG
Organism: Euptelea pleiosperma; assembly: GCA_035048495.1. NCBI lineage: Eukaryota > Viridiplantae > Streptophyta > Magnoliopsida > Ranunculales > Eupteleaceae > Euptelea > Euptelea pleiosperma. Next base: position 27,003,251 of record CM068551.1, on the reverse strand, counting down.
AGCTCTAAGGTATTCATTCTGAAGCTGAAACCCCTAATTTTGTACCTCATGCTTACATGTCAAGGATCCTTGCTGATGACTATCTTCCGCGCCTCATTATCCTAGGCCTTTTTTTGCCAACGAGAGCCTTATTGGATGCTTTAGAAATGTATCTCAGAGCACCTTTAGTTTTACAACTTATATGCATCTATCTTCATATGTGAACTGTGAATGTTCCATTTCAATATAAATCCCCCTTCCCATTTTCTGTAAAAGTTGCTCCCTAAAAATTGGCCACCCGTTTACAGAGATTCCAAGAAATTGACACAGAGCACGCAAATGGGTTGAGAACAAGTAGCTTCGAGTACTGTCCTATATATGGAAACAATTTTCCTTTTGGGATGTGACACTTTCATCTTCTGTGAAGGGTCTGAATCCTGTGCTCAGATATCAGCATACTCGAGACTCGAGAGTGATTTCCAAATACTCTATTGGCCAATCCTATGCAACCTTAAAAGCATCCAAATCACTGCATGTTGTATAAGGTCTATTTGGACTAAGAGTTGGCTAACATTATTCATCTAGGGAAAAAACAGGATTGATGACTCGATAAGCCAACTAATCAGGCTCTGTAAGTTACGTGTCAGATGTTAATCATGTTTCTTCATGGAGCATTTTTTTTGCTGACCTTAATGTGCGTTGATATTTCTTAACGTTACTAAACTTGCCTCCCTTTTGCAGCATCTTCTTTTCCTTCATCAAGCTGCATTTAGAAACTTCTGATGTAATATTTGATATAAAGAAGTTGTATCTAGATTGCTTCTAAGGGTCTATGTAGATCAGTTGGTTTCTATGCATTTTTGTTGCATTCAGTTTCTTCTGATTGTAAATACATTGTTATTCTCTTTGAGTCTTTCTCCTAAATGATATTGTTATTCCTGCAGTTGGCAGGGGCTCGAAAACATGCCTTCAACAGAAGCAATGCGCTTTTTTGTGAAACTCTTGGAGGTGCATACTAACTGAACAGGTGCATTTTGTTACGATGTAATCAGCTAGCTGATTATTTGTTTCATTTGTTTGTGTAGGAAGAAGATCCAGCATGGTATTCAAGAGTACCTGAATTTGTCATCGAGCCTATTGTAGATGTGGAAATGAATGTGAGTAATTGAAAGTATTTAATATTGGACTTAATTTTTCTACATCAGAAATGAATTTCATCCATGTGTAATCATGTTCATCTGTACGCTTTAAATTTAATTGGAATATCTGTGAATTCCTCTTGCATAGCAGTTGATGGCAGATTATCCCCAGTGAAGAGATGGAATATGAAGGGCATTAGATTATAAACTTGTTTTTAAATTTTGTTGTTGGACTGAATTATCACTTACTGAAATTTTAACTTATACAGGTTTGAATATATCTATCATATACCCAGTCTGTTTAACCTTGCACTTGTGGAACTGTTAGTATGCAGCATCTTCCGCCTTAAATTGGAGGCGTCAACTGTCTAGAAAGCAAATCACACTGCCCATTTTGATAAGGGGGGAATCATGCTGTTCACATATTCAGAAAAGTAATTTATCATCATCATCTTATCCCAACTATCTGGGGGTTGATAACGTGAATCCTATTTTGCCGTTTAATTTTGTCTTGAAGTATATCTTCTGTTAAGCCGTGTGTCTTCAGATCTTTTCTTACCATCTCAATCCATCCCATTTTCGGCCTTCCTCTGACTTTTTTAGGGCCTCCAACACGCACCAAATTGCTCCTTCTCACTGGAGCCGCCATTGGTCTTCAAACCACTTCAATCAACAAAAAAGTAATTAAGAAATGGTTAAAAAGTTTTAGGGAAATAAGATATGGCTAAATCTTCCATGATCAAATTCGGATAGTTTGCAAACCATATTTCAATAGAATAAGCTATGCCAGATTTGAAACTTACTTGTATTACCCGATTACCTGTATTTAGAGAAGCTGAAACAGCTGCAACTTGGCTCACAACTTTGGTGCTAACTGAATCTTCGACTTGGCCCTGGATCTTGTTCTAGATGTGGATCATAATGCAAGACAAAAGCTCATACTTATTGGCATGGATAAATTAGAGATCTATTTGCCTGCTGTCTGTTGTGAATATTATGGATGTCTTGGAGGTTATAAGCATGTGCCAAAAGAGGAATGCTTGCTATATTAAAAAGGGAACTATATTGGCAAGTTTACAGATGGGTGGGATTATTCCCTTACTCTGTACTCTAAGATCTCTAGATTGATGATAATCTATGAAAGGAATCTCAGAACCTTGTTCTGTTCTTCAAGGAAAACTCGATCGCTCTTATATTTCTAGCCTTGTGTTGATACTGCATGTGCCTATTTGTGTTTGTCTTTCCTTTTGGATATCCTAATCATTCAGAGTTTCACACATGCTTTTTAGTTTTTACTATTTTTATGCATTCATTGCTTGTGTTTTCTGTTTGCCATTGTAAGAGTTTACTCAACACATGTTTGCAGACCACATGGTTTATAGTACTTTTGCCAAATCCAGGCCGCCAAGAAAAAGAAAAAGAGCTAAAATGCCAAAAAGCTAAAAAACTTTACTGGGGCTGATAATTATTTCTTCCTATAGAATTTATTACACAGGTTTTTTTTTATAGTTTCTTTCTGTAAATCTGAGCCAAAATTGATCATATTCTTTTCTTATTTGTTGCAGAATTCAAAAGTTGAATCAGTCACACCAAATGGGAACTCATTTTCTGAGCCAAAGACTATTTCCACCGAAAGTGGAAGTCTATTGGAGACTCAGGATAAGGATGTTGTCTTGGAAGGCCTTTGTTCAGTTGGTGTCTACGATCAATGGGTTGCACCCTCAGTATCTGGTCAATGCCCAAAAGCTCGATATGAGGCATCAATCCTATCCTCGTGACTCCAAATAATTGGCTTAGTAATATTCTATATTTTACAAATAGTTATTTTTCATAATATACTTCTATACTGAGCCTTCTGAATCATGCAGCATGGAGCAGCGGTAGTTCAAGATAAAATGTATATTTTTGGTGGAAACCACAATGGTCGTTACCTTAATGATCTTCAGGTATGCTATCTTCAATTTAAAGGTTATTTGTAGTTAGTCTCAAACCACAGACTGAAATTAGTCTTTCCGCTGTAATCCTTCAAAAATATCACTTAATAGATACTCGAATTTTAAAGAATTTTGAAAAATATATTACGTTATTAATCGTTATTCATGTTCTATAGTTTTTTTTTTCTTTTTTCCTTTTATATTTTCCTGGTCAATGTTAGTTTCATTTGTTCTAATTCTTCATCGAGGTGGCTAAACATATGACCCTTTTTTTTTTTCCAATTCTGAGAAAAATGCAGGTCCTGGATTTGAGAAGTTTGACATGGTCCAAGGTAGAGGTTAAGGTGGGGACGGAGTCTCAGGATTTGTCATCTCCAGTACCTCTGGCTCCCCGTGCCGGTCATTCCTTGGTTAGTGTAGAATGGGTTTCGGATTAGTCTATGGACTTATGGAAGCAAGGTTCCACAAAGAGTAGTACAGTTGTGCATAATATCCGTGTGACCATACTTGATTTAAGTTGGTGTTTTCTTTCAGTAAATCATTTGTTTATTCTTTGTTTTTCAGATACCATGGGAAAATAAGCTTCTTTCTATTGCTGGACACACGAAAGATCCTTCTGAGACTGTTACAGGTTGATTTCATATCACTTTTATGTTTTATGTTTCCATATTTTAACTTATCCTTTCCTTACTATTGCTAATTATTTTCTATTTTATTATTTTATTTTCTCATGACAGTGAAGACATTCGATCTGCAGACTTGTACTTGGTCAACCTTAAAGACTTATGGGAAAGCACCGGTATATCTTTCTTTTAGGAAATCATCAAGATGGTTTTTTTAAAGTACACAACCTTGGTCTGATAGCATTGATGTATCAGTGAGTTCAAAAGTCAAATTCATAAAATCAGTTAAATTTGGTTAGATATCCTTGATTTATAGTTTTCTAGGTTGGTAAAGTCTGTTGATACCACAGACCTAGATTCAAAATCTGTCTTCAGTCTTCACCCGCTATCCTGCATTTCCGCGTGCTGACCTTAAAAAAAAAGACTGAATCCTTCTGACGAAGTAACATTCGGAGTTCAAACTTCACAAAAAGTTAGATAAAACCTTGAAAGTGCAGATTATGTTTTAATTAATGAGGATGCCACTTTTTGGTGATTGTTCCTCTTTGGAAGTAATGTGGTCAGACATTCTGTGTTTTCTTGAAGTTTCTGAACGCCACTAGCATTTTGGCCGTCTCTTAAAATTGCAAGGATGTGTTAGGATTCCTGCCTTGTCTCCATGTCGTCCCTTGCATTGGAAATGTTCCCACACATTGATTTTCGTTTTGCAGGTCTCACGTGGAGGCCAGTCAGTGACCCTTGTTGGAACAAGTTTAGTCATGTTTGGCGGTGAAGATGCAAAGAGATCTCTCTTGAATGATTTGCACATTCTTGACCTTGAAACCATGACCTGGGATGACATAGATGCTGTGTAAGAGGCTTTCTAGAATTTCTGAACCACATCTGTTTATGTTTATGAGTTTTTTGGTTGGGTCAGTCATGGCATGGCTTTAGAACTGTGTTTTGCCCTGTGGTTCCTTATTTTTTGTTCTATAATTATTAATTTTCCCACGATGTTTGCGATGTTCGAAATACCGTGTCTATTTTCCATTCTTGACAAAAGATAGTGTGACTGTGAAAGCTGACTACTGTCTAAAGTAAGCCCTTAAAGAATATGAAAGTAAGCACTTAATTGTTTCGGTATTACCCATATTTAGCTAAAGAACTTTAGGCAGTAGATTTCATCAGGTCTTTTGCATAATTCACTCCTTAAGCCAACTATGGTGTTATTTTTATGCATAGAAGAACAGGGCTCCAGACTAGGTTTTACTTTATATTGGTTGACATAATAATCTTATTCCACTCTAATCATTTTGTAGGGGGGTGCCTCCTTCTCCAAGGTCTGACCATGCTGCCGCAGTGCATGCAGAGCGATACCTTCTTATCTTTGGTGGGGGCTCACATGCTACATGCTTCAATGATCTGCATGTCCTGGATTTGCAGACTGTAAGAGAACTGCTTTCTACACACAATTCTCGTCTAGTTCTAATCTAAGAGGCACCATCATTAATAACTCTTCATTGGTATGGCTGTTGCAGATGGAATGGTCAAGACCAACACAACAGGGTGAGATACCGACTCCACGGGCTGGACATGCAGGTGTAACAGTAGGGGAGAATTGGTTTATTGTTGGCGGAGGCGATAATAAGAGTGGTATGTAGTTTGAAGCTTAAGTTTTCTAAATACGAAATATGGTTTGTAGTTTTACATCATATCTGGACCTCTAGGTGCTTCATTACTTGCTTGCTAGTTGTTACCCAACATTTAAGTACAGAAATGATTGGAGATTTTAAGGAGAAAATAACATCATGCTACAAGGTAACCTGTTAAAGGAGTCAAAGTTCATCCTCAAGTTTGCTGAATGCTAGGCAGTGGGTTCCCATGTTTATGGACCATTGCAGCCTAGGTCTCACAGTTACAGATTTTGGTTTGCTCATGAGACAATGTTTTTGGAGCTCTATTTCAACCCGCTGCCTGCACGGAAGATATCCAGCTCTGGATGACGTATGAGGAGGATTACATGGCCTTGGCATTAGAGGAGTCTGTCTAAAGTAGAGCTGCAATCAGGGAACTGCAGCACCATCACTACGGGAGGCGAAACCTCCCCCACCTACTATTCAACCATCTACGTTTAGGTTTTTTTCATTCCTTTATAGGAGGATGCCAGATGATCTTGGTTCTATCTATCGAGTCATCTAATACACTTTGTTTTCTAGCACCAATGCATATTCAGAATCCTCTTGTGAGAGAAATAGAACCTTCTGCATTGCACAATTTTGTTACTAATCAAATAAGGCTAAAAGAGAAAGCTACTGCTTTAAAACTGCACCGTTCCTGTTTTTCTAAGAGCACCGTTCAGTATTAACGAAATGCAGGTTTCTGTAATCTATCCGTAACCTCTCTCGGCATGGTTCTAGAGACGATATTTAAAGTATATGTCTTTATGACAGTTGCTTTTAGATAACCATCCCTTTTGTCCCATTAGGTCCATATGTGCTTCAAGGTGATTATTCATACAAATCTTTGTCAGCAGGGGCATTTCAGCTATAAATATCTGAATAATATGATTGATCAAGAAGACCATGGACTTTGCTGGATATGCTTGATTTCCTGTAAAACACTTACTCAGGGAATTCTAGATTCAGCTGTTCCAGGTGTCTTTGTTAGTTATTCTGGGTTCAATAGACTAGCTGTTTTGCTCATCCCATTTGTCACTGTTTGATTAGGTCAGTTGTGTAGTTACTTGTTAATAAGTCGAGTGATTCATTTTTTCTCCACTTGGGAAAACCAGTATGTCATCTGTTAGATCACCTAAAAAGCCAAATGTGGTTATAGAACAAAGTATTCTTTTACTCTAGAAAATGTTTGTATATTTTTAGTCAGTACCTTTGCTTGTATCCCCATTAGTCATAAATGCCGGCTTTTGGGCTGTTCCGAGGTCTTCAGATAATTAAATTTTTATTGTTGTACTTAAAATTTTTCATCCGAAAACAAATTGTTGGACTAAAAATATAATTTTTTGAGTGCTTTAATGTACATGTTTGGAATACCAAGAATAGTTGCCAGACTACTTGTGGAAACTGGCAAGATCAGATGTGTTCTAATGCCACAGAAAAAGTTCTCGTGTTAATAAAGTAGCAGTGAAGTTTCACTATTCCTTTACCATTAGATTATAACCCACTTATTCTAATCTCTAATTTACGAAAAGAGTGGCTTGCTAAGTAAGATAATTGATATTGTTTGTATGATTGATCTTTTGAATATTTTCATGAGAAGAAAATATAAATGATATAGCTGGTATGGTTGATCTTTTGAATATTTTCACAAGAAGAAAAGATAGACCATACACTGGCTTCTGTTGTATCTGTTTTATATTTTAGTTCATATTACTGCTTCAGATACTCATGCTTTATTGTATTTTTTGGCAGGTGTTTCAGGAACCATTGTTCTTAACATGTCCACCCTTGTCTGGTCAGTTGTAACCACCGTCCAAGGGCGTGTTCCTCTTGCTAGTGAGGTAGCTACATTTCTTGAAATATTTCTATTACCGGGCAAGTTGGAATAAGTGGCACACAAACTTTGTCAACTTAAGATTTATAAATGCACTTCAATTACAAAATTTAGAATGTATGAAGGAAAAATAACAAGCTTAATTGAACTGTTTGTGGAACTTGAAAAATAACTATATTTTCTGTAACACTATCCGCTTTTTCTAGCATATGTATCTAATTGAGAAATAAGTTGATGGTTGGTGCATTAGTATCTAGCAAGCTTCATGAAATCACTTTTTGCAAGGAAAAAACATATTGATGCATTTATATGAAGTAATTGGCAAGTTGTACAGTCACACTCTGGGATTTATGACCTGAAGTCATCCGGTTTGGGTTCCCTTTGACGTAATTTAAGTAGTAAAAGAATTTTCACAGTTTGCAAGCGTATAATAATTAGGAGGAATGCTAGCAGGCAACTCATCAAATGAGTTGCATGCGTGCCACCCACTAAAAGACAATAACTCACCTTCTATTGGTTCAATTTATTTATTTATTTTTTCTTTTTATTTCCAATTCTTCTTCCTCTCTCATTTCTCTTTTTTCTCTTAACACAACCGTCACCATCACTACCGGCTCCACCCTAACGCCGCCACCATCGCCACCGTATCTAGCACCAACTCTACCAACATCACCATTGCCGTATGACTGTAGCTCTCTCTCTCAGCTTTTGATTTGAAACCACAAAACATACTGCCTTAGCCATTTTTTCTCTTGATGATTTGCAGGACCTTTGGAAAAAGGTCCTTTTAGGACATATAGTTTCCTTGTATGAAAATCCATCTTAGGATTATCTATTTATTTATTATATATGTAGAGGAGCTACAAGTTGGTCACAGCCACAAGGACTATCATCCTCTTTTATGGACCCTTAACCCCATACCATACACATGGTCAATCAATTTGGTGGGCTTGCAGTTGGATGGGGTCATCGTCATAAGCCTTTTCCCAACAATATGGGGTTGACTGCACGAATCCTGTTCTCCATTCAATCCTGTCTAGATTCATCTCTTCTGTTAAGGAATGTTTCTTGAAATCTCCTCTTAAAACTTCACTTCACGTCTGTCTTGGCCTTCTCCTTGCCCTTTTAGGCCCTTCAACTTGCACATTCCTCATCATTGATGTCGTCATTGGTCTTTGTTGTACATGACCAAACCATCTCAATCGACTTTCCCTCATTCAGTCACTTATTGGTAGGAGCGTCAACGGGTCGGTTTCGGTTCGGTTCCTAAGGTGGCCAGAACAGGAACTAACGGCTTTGATTCTTATCAGTTCTGGTTCTTAACAGTTCCGGTTCTCAAAATGATGGATTCGGAACTGGAATCGATTATGTGGTCTTTGTCGGTTCTGGTTCCAGTTTCGGGTATATTGAGTCCAGTCTTGATAATATGAGAATTTTAATACTATATTTATATCTCGGTTCCGGTTCTTATCGGTTCGGTTTCATATTAAACTACCCGGAATCAGAACCATTATTTTCGGTTCGGTTTTTGTTCCATTTCCTTTTTAATCGGTTCCAAAAAATGTGGAACCGGAACTGGTATTTTCAATTCCGGTTCCGATTCGGTTTCGGTTAAACGGGTAAAATTGACACCCCTACTTATTGGGGATACTCTTATGTTTTCATGAATGTGTTCATTTCTAATTTTGTCTTTCCTCGTCTTACCACGTATTCATCTTAACATTCTCATCTCGGCTATACTCATTTTATGAACATGTTTCTTGATTGCCCAACATTCTGCTCCATAATGTTAGCGGATGGTGTGTTCCCGCGCACGTGTTATGTTGGCTCGATGACCCGTTGATATATATAGTTGTTTTGCCTTCCCGTAATAGGTCGATCTTTTGGGGGTAAATGGTTGTTTTTTAACATGGTATCAGAGCCTTAAGGCCTGGAAGGTCGTGGGTTCAAGTCTCCAGCGGAGTGTATTCCCACTGAGGGGGCGTGTTAGCGGATGGTGTGTTCCCGCGCACGTGTTGTGATAGCCCGACTACCCATTGATATACATTGTTGTTTCGCCTCTCCCTAATAGGTCGATCTTTTGGGGTAAATGGTTGTTTAACACATAAAGCATCGCCGGTCTTATTGTTGTCTTATAGAAAATTTCTTTTAGTCTGATTGGCACATGTCGATCACATAGCACTTCGGAAGCTATGGGCAGCATCATCATCAATCTCCTCATGAATAATAGAACCAAGGTAACAAAATTGGTCACTTCGATGTATCTTTTGGTTGTCAATTTTAATTGATGGATCATCTTTATGTGCATCATTTTTAATATGCATTTCATATACTGTCTTGGTTTGATTTATTTTAAAACCATTAAATTCCAAAGCATTCCTAAGAGTTCTAGTTTTGTATTTACTTTATCCCTAGTCTCGTTAACTAATACTATGCATCTGCAAAAACACACACCAGGGGACCTCATCTTGGATATGAACAATTACTTTATCTATAACTAAAGCAAATAGATATGGACTTAGGGCTGATCCTTTGTGTAATCTCACTGTGACTGGAAACTCACTTGTCTCACCACCAATTGTTCTAATACTTGTTTTTTCTCCTTCATACATTCTTTAATGATGTCAAATATCCATATGGGGCTCCCTTCTTTCTTAAAGCCTATCAAATTAATTCTCCAGGGATTCTATCATTTACTTTTTCTAAGTCAATACAGACCATGTGGACCTTCAATCATTTGTCTAAGTAAGAAGATTGCCTCGATGGTTGACCTTCTTTGCATAATATTGGTTTTCAGATATTCTTGTCTGTTTCTTTAATCTTTGCTCTATCACAATTTCCCAATTTCATAGTGTGGCTCATAAGTTTGATGCCATGGTGGTTTGTTTTAACTCTGTACGTCTCCTTTGTTCTTGTATATATGCACTATAGTACTTTTTCTCGAGTCATCTGACATTTTTCTTATTTTCAAGATATTGTTAAATAACTTATTAGGCTAGGACAATCCAATTCTTCCCATGCATTTCCACACTTCTATTGGGATACCATCTGGTCCTAAGGCTTACCTGTATTCATCTTAGCTAAAGCTGATTTTACTTTTGATACCCTAATACTGCATGGAAGTATGTATGTTCTATATTTCCTTGGTATTTCCATCTAGTCTTATATCCATTATGTTATACTTAGTAAATAATTTATGGAAATGTTTTCCACATTTCCTAAATTTTTTCATCTTTCATTAAGACTCTCTGCTCGTTGCCCTTAGTTGCATGGGGTGTTGCTCGAAAATCAAGTTGATGTTTTTTATCGAAGATGTTTTTATGGAACCCTAAGCTTCTCTGTGAGGAAGAATGGAATAGATGAGAGGAGAGAGCTGAAATGGCGAAAATTCTAAGAGAGCAAAAGGGAGAGTAGAGAAAGGATTGGGTGAGGTGTGAGAAAGAGAAATTTGTAGGGAGAAGTATAAATTTTGTATTTGAGAGAGAGGCCTGCCATTGAAGAGATTTGGATGATCATTCTATGTAGAAAAAACAAAATCCTAAGCCGTTTCCGTTTAAACCGTTTAGACACGTTTTATCGGTTTTGAAAAAAACGGCCGTTTTTTTGTTTAACGGCCGTTAAAATCGTTTAAACAGCCGTTTAATTCTGAAAATTTTTGTGAAAAAAGGCCATTAAATCCGTTTAATTCCGTTAAAATCCGTTTATTTTCCGTTTCTTTTTTAATTTTCAAATTTCAAAATTTGAATTTCAGCGCCATTTTTTCCGTTAAAATCCGTTTTTTCCCGTTTTTTTTCCATTTTTGCCCGTCTGTTCCAATCCATTTTAACGGCCGTTTAAACGGTAACGCTTCCAGTCCGTTTAACTGTTAAAACGGCCTCCTTTAAACCTTGGATCTCTCAATAAGATATCTAGAGAGAGTTTAGCTTTTTTTTTTTTTTTTTTCTTTTTTAATGAGATCTAAGATGAAAGAGTAGTAAATGCAGTGCCCGTTAAAGATTGACACAGATTGTCTTTTAGCGGGCTGCATAAGTGCAACAACTCCTTTGGGTTGTCTTTTAGTAGTGCTGTATATGATCTTGGAGGCTCATAATATGATAGCCTTGTGTTTTTACAAATAACTATTATGTATTACAATAATGAATATGTGCAGAAAAGGTAAAAAGCATTCCTTATAAAAGGAAATAAAACATGCCTAATAAAAGAAAATAAAACACACCATGATGACTTATAAGCTGCATTACCTCCCAAAATAATGGAATCCCAACTATTTATGAAATTGTTGGCTTTGGTATTGTGAACTCTTTTATCTCAACATCAAAGTCTTCTAGAATCTCCAATCCTTTAGCTATTTCAGTACCATGAGCACCCCAAGACAATATCATTGCATATCTGTCTGAAATCTCCCAAGGAAATACTTGCTTTGATGCAATTTGATGCAAGCAAAGATCTACTCAATGCACTACTAAGGTTTTCTTAAAGAAAAAATTCCTATAAAGCTCCTGCAAGGTGCTAATCCAAGCAATCCCAAGAGTTCACAAAGGAACTAAAAATCCTAAAGGCAAATTTCATTTAATAATCAAAAGCCTGCATTACAATGTTTTCTTGATTAATATTTTGTAAGAAAATAGTATCTTGTCTGACTTTTAAAATGATTAAAATACCCCCAAGTCATGTCACTATCAGTGCATCCAGATTTTTTAACATAGTTTTAAAGCTCTAAACATAGAATTTTGACAAAATTTGTGAGATAGCTGTTGTAGATTTCGAAAAAAAAAAAGATTTCAAAAATAGTTTTCTGACGCATTTGACGGCTTCTCAATTGGATAAATGTGTGAAAAGTTATGCCTCTTGAAATGTGACTATCTTTGGACCCGACGAGATTTGAAGAATTTGGGCCTTTTTTCCCGTCATCTATTTGTTGCGGCTTCGATTAACACTTGATCTTTGAATTCCTGCCACTTGATTTAGAAGGTGTATTTCTCTGGGTTGCATCAACATTCCATCGCTCTATCCAAAAAAGCTCTCTTAAAGATCAGGCACCAAATCACTTCGACATTCTTCTGATAAATTAGTGATTCAGTGTAGGCCCTTTAACAGGGACTAACCTATATAGACAAGGGTGGATATATAGGGTTGAGAGCTATGATTAATTGATTATATTATTCTGTGGGACATGGTAAACCAACCCTACATACTCTTTCTTGTTCACATAATTTTGGTCAGGTATAAAATAACGGGGGTGAGAAGAAATGGGCAACAATATGCCTGCAACATATTTCTCCAAGATATGATGATTTTAATAAGCTTCAACCTAGATACTGGAATACAAAATAAAACTCATGGATTTATCTTATATGCTAAAATGATTTAATCTCATTAAGGTTAAAACGTTTTAACTGTTCCGACTGATCACATCCGAAAAGGTGAAAAGATGCCTTTATCATAAAGTATTAACATGATTTTTGCTTTGCGATAAGACCTAAACACTATTATCCTTTCATTGTTGGACAATCAACTTAGCTTAGTTTTGCTAGAACACGCAAAGTACCGTGGTTTCCTGGAATTGCCAAATTGCCTTTCCCTCCATGCAATGGACTAGAGAAAATGGTTATTCCTGATTGGCTGCCAATGTCTCCTATTGCAGGGCCTGAGTTTAGTTGTGAGCTTGTACAATGGTGAAGATATTCTTGTGTCTTTTGGAGGATACAATGGCCGCTACAGCAATGAGGTTAAAGAGTAATTATGATTCTTTTGTAGATCATATCTTCTACCTTCAATTCTTCTCTTAATTCTGTTTGCTGCTGGTTAGGTTAATATTCTTAAACCGAGCCACAAATTAACATTGCAATCAAAGATGATGGAAGGGTCTGTTCCTGACAGTGTTGCTGCCCTGCATAATGCGACAAGTGCTACCAGGGATGTGGAATCTGTGTTTGAAGCAGGTCAAGAAGGAAAAATAAGAGAAATTGCCGTGGATAACGTTGACTCAGAGCCAATGGTAATGTGATACGATAATATATTCAGTTCTAGGCTGATCATATTTATTCTTTACTGCGATGAACCCTGCATGAATGCATATTACATGAAAGAATTTTCTGCGTGAATTTTGTTTGCATGCAGACAAGCAGATACACAAATAAATATGTGCGTGTTGAGAAAGAACAATATTTTGGATTCTCAGATCTACTGCAGTTAATTTCATTTGATAAAGGTTATGCTACATCTATACTGTTGATTAGTTTGTCAACTCAAATTTTGAGATATCTTATGCAGAACATCAAAAGTGAGGAAACTAGTGAACAGATTATAGCATCCCTCAAGGCAGAGAAAGAAGAATTAGAATCGGCACTCACCAAAGAGCAGTTGCAATCCCTCCAACTGAAGCAAGAGTTAGTGGAAGCCGAGACGCGAAATATAGACCTTACCAAGGCAAGTATATTAATATTCTTGCTATATTTTCTGGAGAATGATGGTAAAACCTGTGTTTTGTGTCTGAAATGAATATCTGGTTGTAATCAAAATCCAGAAGCCACTGTGGACTTTGTTTACTACTTTCTGGCACCAGTAACTCTATATTCGGGTGATTCAAAATTATCTTCGAATTATTTGTGCGTCTGTTTAGAGGAAATTTTTTATAATTTAAATGCACATGTTTATCCAAAGGAAAAAAGATCACATATTATTTATCCATCAAATGTTCTGAATTATGTCATTTCGTGGACATTGTAGGAGCTTCAATCTGTCCGGGGGCAGCTGGCTTCTGAGCAGTCAAGGTGTTTTAAGCTTGAGGTATATGCTCGTCATTCTTTATTTTTTGTTCATTGGTGTCAGCATTTCAGTCAGTTATTTTGCTTGGTTCTAATGTAATTAGGAAATTATCTGGCTTCACTCCCACCTCTCAAAATTTACTAAAGAAGCATTGGTTTATTAATTTAAAAAAAAAAAAAAACACAGGCTTTTTCTCTGTTAGGCGTCTCTTACAGAGATACAATACGTGCCAAAGATAACCCATATATATAAATCTCGTAGAGATAAAAAAATTGAAGCTATCATCTTTCTCCATAGTGTCCAAATATTAAATCACAATTCAACAACGTAATTTAGCATAGTGCTAGGCTGCCAAAGTTTCGCTGAGACCTTTCAAATTGCAGAGTGCCAATGCTTTTCTGATTACAAATAATTTTTTTTCCTTGGAATGTTGTTTTGTCAAATTTGCGGACCCAGGTTTAGGCCTCCTTTCCTCAGGCCTAAAAATCATAGTTTCTTCCTACTCAAATCCTGGTAGTTGAATTTCTTGAGCACAGATAACTTAAATAGTGTTTCTTATCCAAAGGAATAACCAGAACTGGCTACTAAGTACTATTTGAAACAACAGGTTGACGTTGCAGAGCTACGGCAGAAGCTACAAACAATGGATACCTTACAAAAGGAACTTGAGCTTCTCCAACGACAAAAGGCTGCTTCTGAACAGGCTGCCTTAAATGCGAAACAGAAGCAGAACTCGGTTGGCGTGTGGGGTTGGCTTGCAGGAAATCCCACAAACCAGAAGGCGGATGATGCATGAAATTTCTCAATATTAGTTACATAGTCACTTATAATTTTGTTCTCTCTTTTTCTGTTTTTCATTTTCTTTTTTCTTAATCTCTCTCTTTCTTAACTTGTTCTTTCTAGTGATTGCAATAAGAGATCGTGCTTCTGTTGGCAGACAAGATGGCCCGTTAGGTCTTCTACTTGGGCCATGTTTTGTAATTCATGCCACAGATAACATGAGCCTCGGTGTTATATTTTTGTCTGTTTACCATTTTTATCGAAGTTGTATCCAAGGGAAGAAGCATATTTGAGTGAATGATAGATTACCAATGTTCGAAGATTTTACTGGGACACAAGAATTGTTGTTAAAAAGAGTATATTTATATCAGGTTCTCAAATACCGTGAAAAAGTAACGAAAGATTTTATGCCAGTTTTGGATGCGCAATGTTAGATTTTCTTCAGGTGTTTTGGGGAATCATCTAAATATTCCACTTTATAATTGCTGATGATCACATTATCGGACTGTTGTTCAACGTGACGTTTTCCCAACAATCTATATAACAAAACAGGGAAGTTGTCTCCCCCTCTTATAGGCTTCATATATCCAAGGGCCCATATCAACCCTTACATAAAATAAATTTTAGACAGTCGGATTAATTTAACAGGGAAATTGTCTCCCCACTTATACTCCTCTATTGGCTTAACAAAGGATGGCCGAGATCTTATCCCCCAAATGGACTATGAATCTCAACCACTCACACCCAATTTTGGGAAAAATGCTTTGTAGGAAGGTGCCGAGGGCATGTGCCACCCACCACCCACTATACATCTATATAACAAAACAGAGAAGTTGCTTATCCCCCCCTCTTATCGGCTTCACAAAGGATGGCCGAGATTTTATCACCCCAAATGGTTGGTGGATCTAAGCCACTGATACCCTGATTTTGATAAACGCTTTGTTGAGAGTGCCGTGGGCACAGGCCACCTACTAGTTTTAAAATAAAACATGGATTAAAAATTGGGTCAGGTTCCCGTGACCAACACCTTGGTGTACCCTCATAGAAGATGAATCAACAGGGTTAGAAATTTCAGAATGGGCTGATTTTTTGTTGGGGTTATCTTTTTGGTGAGGAGATCATCCTCACCAAAAATCAGCCATTGATTCATCCTCTACGAGGGTACACCAAGGTGTTGGTCAAAACTGCTGGTCACCGGAACCCGACCCTTAAAAATTATCTTTTGTGTAAAAAAATTTAAGGGGCGTTTGGCAACACAAAAATAAGTAACTTATTGACTTTTATAATCCAAAAAGTTAAAAAGTTAGATCGGATATGTTTCATATTTTAACTTTTGAAAAGTTAAAAACTAACTTAAAATTGAAGCTAAATTTTTTAACTTTTAAGAGAAATTACTTCGAAAAAAATAGAAGGCCTTCTACGCTTTTAATTTCTATGACTTATTTGGAGGTATAAAATCAACTATCGAATTTGTGCATTCATTTACACTGAATTTGTGCACGGATTGAATATCGTTTAAGGTCTGTTTGGCAACCAAACACGGATTTAGAATCGAAAATAGAATTTCAAGATTTGTGATTTCTAAGAATTTGAATTCAAAGAAATCAAATTTCTTGCGTTTGGTTGCATCATGGAAATTACTTGGAATTCCCAATGAATTCTAATTTTAGCTGTTTGGATATCTAATAGAAATGAATTTTCTAACTATCTACATAAGAAAAATATCATCTCATTAACGTTACGTTATAATGATTGTTATTTTTTTTTGTCATCCGTCAATTTACTATTATTGATGTTATTTTAAAGAAAAATTTTAAAAATAATAAATAAAATTATTTTAATAAGTTTTTGACTATGATTAGCCCATGGCAACATCTCAATGGCTAAAGCCTAAGTGGCACATGATGCAATAAATACGGATGTCCATCATCAACACTAATGATGAACCACATTATGGGTGCGCCATGTGGCACATTATTAGACAATAGACCGTATTGATGTTTGTCCCATCCTTAGGTGGACCTACATACTAAAAATCAGGTTGATTAATTATTTCTAACCTTTAGATTTGAGTACCCCAAATAATGCTAGATATCCCATAGTTAAAAATCAACCCATAAAAAGAAATGAATCCAATGGTTACAAATCACTAATTCTGGATCATCTTTATGTGCATCCTTTCTAAAATTGCATTTCATATATTGCCTTGGTTCAATTTATTTTAAAACCATCAAATTCCAAAGCATTCATAAGGGTTCTAGTTTTGCATTTACCTTTTCCCTAATCTCAATAACTAATACTGTGCATCTGCAAAAAACATACACCAGGGGATTGATCTCATCTTGGATATGAACAATTACTTTATCTATAACTAAAGTTAATAGATATGGACTTAGGGCGGATCCTTGCCGTAATCCCATTGTGATTGGAAGCTCACTTGTCTTACCATCAATTGTTCTAATACTAGTTTTTTCTTCCTCATACATTCTTTAATGATGTCAATATATCGATTTGGCGGGCTCCCATCTTTCTTAAAGCCTATCAACTTAATTCTCTAGAGACTCTATCATGTACTTTTTTTAAGTCAATACAGACAATGTGGACCTTCAATCATTTGTCTAAGTAAGAAGATTGCCTCGATGATTGACCTTCTTTGCAAAATATTAGTTTTCAGATATCTTTGTCTTTTTCTTTAATCTTTGCTCTATCATAATTTCCCACAATTTCATAGCATGGCTTATAACTTTGGTGCAATTATAGCTTGTTTTAACTCTGTACGTCTCTATTGTTTTTGTATATAGGCACTATAGTACTTTTTCTCCAGTCATCTGACATTTTTCTTATTTTCAAGATATTTTTAAATAACTTATCAAGCCAGGACAATCCAATTCTTTCCATGCATTTTCACACATTTATTCACCTTCTGGTCTTAAGGCCTATTCGTACAAAATCTCCGTGTCGAGAATTGCGGCCATGTCACCGCCGATGATAGGGCCCAATCATCAAAGTTTTGCTCTCTATCTCGTTACCAAAGTCTGCATACTTAACAAGTACCCATGACAACTTTGACAAGACTATTTTCTAAAAAAATTGTCACGTGTACTTGTCAAGCGCACAAGCTTTAGTGACCGAGAAGGCTCACCCAAGCAGCTGACCAAAAATGAACTACTAACCAAGTTAGTATATGCCAGGCTACTATTACCAAATTAAACGATCTTGTAGGTTCCAACATCATAGATCTCACAACGGCCCCCATCCGTTATGGCATTAGAATGTAGGGGTGTCAATTTTTACCTGTTTAACTGAAATTGAATCAGATCTAGAACCGGAGCCGAACCAACTAAAAAAGAACTGGAATCGGAGCTGAACCGATAATAATAGTTTTGGATAGTTTGATATGGGAACCGAACCAAAGTTGATATAAATATAATGTTAAATATATCCATATAGTGTTAAAATTGTCATATTATAAAGATTTGAACTGATATACCAGAAGCGGAACTTGAACTGATTGGAACCAAACAATCGGTTCCGGTTCCAGATCCATCATTTTGAGAACTGAAAGTGATAAAAACCATAACCAATTAGAACCGACATGTCACACCCCTACTAGAATGGTCGCTTTTAAACTTTGATATTAGTTTACATTTACACTTGCACTTGTAGAAGGACTAGACCTGGACTGATCATGGCTGGCCCCTAGTTGCCAAGTTCGCGAATTATTCGCGAATAATTCATTTTATAAGCAAAAACGTTTTATACGTCCGAACATTTCAAATATTCGGATTTATTCGCGATTTTATGAAGCCTAGCGCATTAAACGCGATAGATGCGTTTTAGCGATTTATTCGGCCCTTAAATTCGGCTCTTTTATTCGACTAAAAAAAAAATCCAACAAAAATGAAAAACAGAACAAGTAAAAAGGAAAGAAAACTAAAAAAAAGTCCTAACCTGTTTCTTCGTCCCCACTCCACTCCACTCCCCACCCTGCCCTGCCCTACCCTCTCCTCCACCCCCACCCAACCGTCCCCACCCTTCACTATGTTGATCCCCTCTCTACCCAGTCATCTCTTAGTTTCTAACACCACCAGCAAGTGGCAACCCCTTACAGCCCAACCTGGTTCAAGTTTCAACAACCCGTCAGCTGGTTCGACTCCCTTGTTGTGCTGCGATCTGTGACTCTGCTCTCGGTGCTACCATTGCAACAGAACTCAACTCCACGCCTCCACAATCCACCTTACCAAAAGGGAGACACTCACTCTCTCTCTCTCTCTCTCTGCAACACTATCGTTTTTTTCTTCTTCTTTTTTTCTACCTTTCCCACGCTATTTACACACACAATTTCACTCAAAAAAACGTTGGGGGCCAAGTTGGAAGAATTATGGACTGTCTATTTTTTTCCCCTTAACTTGAAACCCACATTTGACAGGTGTTAGAAGTTTTAGAATGGACTGATTTTTTTGTAGGGGTGATCTATATGGTCAGGAGATCACCCTCACAAAAATTCAAATCATTCTGATATTCATAGCATGGTTTTCAAGTTGAAGAATTATGAACCGTCTATTTTTTACCATTTACTTGAAACCCACATTTGATGGTGTTAGAAAATTCAGAATGGGCTGATTTTTTTTGTAAGGTGATCTATATGGTGAGGTGATCTCTACCTTTCTAGTTGCATATACAATTATTTTATAAACCTTTATATTTTAAGAAGAATTTTTAATATCGAATTTTTGGATCATAGTCGAATTAAACATGAGTAGATGCAGTTGCAAATTTTTGACTGAATTTTTTATGACGAACTTCTAGCCCATATCCGAATTATACTCGAACTTTTTCCATCACAAATTTTTGCCGAATCCGAACTAGGCAACTAGGGGCTGGCCATATTTTAGGGTTTTCAGCAGCTCTAAAGCCTGACGTATACCCAAGACAAAAATGTTCTAAAAAAGAACCAGAAAAGAAACGGGCTCGACAAACGACAGATACTCAAGCATCAATTACACACGCGATAAGTGATACAAACCGCCGATTTTCTTTTCTCACTTGAGCAGACAAACCACAAGTGAGAAAAGAAATGCTCTCCCTTTTTACCAAACGAACTCTCCAACTCTCAGAATAAAAAAAAAAACAAAATAATATATACATAGCTCCATTTCTCTCTCTCTTTCTCTCTCTAGGGTTTGAACTTCAAATTATCGAAATCGATAACGTTCTTTTCTCTTTTCCATTTCCAGCTCGCGAGGGAAGAAATGTGAAGCTTTTCTGGGTTATTTTCCTTCGACGACCAGCTTGAGAGAGAGAGAGAGAGGAGTATGGCTTCTGGTTTCTTGCCTCTAGGGCTTTTTCTTCTTCGAAGCTACAGCCGCTCGATTTATAGGGTTTCGATTCGTATCGAGGGGTCGCCATGATATCTGTGATGAACAACGAGTTCGAATTAGATAGAAAATCTGATGTTGCTCCTGATCTGCCCTTCTACAAGGTTGAATCCCCCGTAAAAAGTAGGGTTTCAGGAGACACGCTTAGCGAGCTGATTGTTGATGGCTCGAATCGAGTCTTCGATAGTGCAAATGGTGGAACGGAGGGTTTGATGACGTCGACGATGGAGTCTGAGAAAACTAGGGTTTCTTCGGAGCTCGATTCGGGGAAATCGGAGAGCAAAATGGAGAGTGGGGATTTGTACTTGCAGTCGAGTGGTGGAAGTATTGGGTTTCGTGTTGGAAATGTAGAAGCTGAGAAGATGGGGTTTGATGAAGCTAGGGTTTCTTCGGAGCTTGATTTCCAAGAAATGGATAGAAAAATGGAAGCTAGGGTTTCCGAAAATACGGCGGAGGACATGTCATTGGAGCATTCAACGAGGAGGGACGAAGAAGGAGCCGGGGTTTCTTCTGGAGAAACAAAGGGAGGAGATGGAGCAGTGACGGAGGAACGAACTGTTTTGGATTTCGATTCTTTGTATTCTATGGTAGACGAAGGCTCTGCTACTGGGATGTTGGAAGCCTTTGGATCAGAAGCCGCCAAGGTCTTGAGCTATGGATTCAAACCAGGGGACATGGTATGGGGAAAAGTCAAATCTCATCCGTGGTGGCCAGGGCACATCTTTACTGAAGCTTTCGCGACTCCTTCAGTGCGGCGGTCGAAGCGAGAAGGCCATATCTTGGTTGCCTTCTTTGGTGACAGCAGTTATGGATGGTTCGATCCAGCAGAGCTTGTCCCTTTTGAGCCTCACTACGCTGAGAAATCAAGGCAGACAAACTCCCGGACTTTCGTGAAGGCTGTCGAAGAGGCTGTTGACGAGGCCAGCAGGAGACACGCTCTTGGATTGGCTTGTTGTTGTCGGAACCCATTCAATTTTCGGCCCATGAATGTTCAGGGGTACTTTGTTGTTGATGTGGGTAACTATGAAGCTGGCGGGGTTTATTCCGCGAACCAAATTAAGAAGGCAAGAGATAGCTTTCAGCCAGCCGAGGCACTTTCTTTTGTACAGCAGTTGGCATTGACTCCACGGAATGGTGAGCAAAGGAGTTTTGATTGGATTAAGCATAAGGCTATGATTTTTGCTTATCGGAAGGCAGTGTTTGAGGAGTTTGATGAGACCTATGCTCAGGCATTTGGGATGCAGCCAGTGCGCCCTAGTCGCGATTCGATGGGGCTGCTGGATCAGACTGCCAAAGTGCCATCTCGAGGTATTAGTTAACATGCTTTGTTCTCCAATTTTCCGCTATTTGTTTGATGTTTTTCTCTTACTAGAGTTTGTATGAATGAGGAATGACAACAGGTATTTAAACATTTTCAACTTCTTGCATAGGAATAGTCAGTTCTTTTAAGTATTGATTGGTTTGAATTTGAAAGTGGAATCTTTCATCAATCTATTTGCACAATACGTAAATCATGTACATGTTAATTCATTGGTGCTTCTTACCATGCTGTTCAATCCTTTTACCGTTTATTTTAATTCATTTTATTATTGCTTTATGTTTAGAATAAGCTGATCTATATTTCTGTAAGTGTTAGATATTTGGTGAATAGACACTTCACTAACCTAACTGAAGCATATGGTAAATCACCTTGACTGAACTCCTAAACTTCAGTGTGAATCAATTAGCCCAATGTTTATAAATATTATGCAACTAGTAGTGTCATCATATTATTTTTTGATTCCAGCAAATCGAATAAAAGGATCATATTTAGGTCTCGGTCTCGGGACCTGGATTGTCTGGAGTCGAGACAACGTTAAAAGGACTGTCTTGGTGAATTGATATGAATTATTATGACTTGGCCTTGTTCGGGACTGAGGTCTTGGCTGAGACTTAAAACCACGTAAGGATTTGGGTACTTTAGTAGATAATTAGGAATTAATGTGGTTTGGCTGTGAATAGACGACATAAACTTGAAGGTGAGTGTGCATGGCAAAGTTCCCTCTCAGTTCACCACATATTCGTGTTTAATTAGATAAACTTACTAGACTCGCGTTTAATAAGAAACATGGAATATCATTCACATGCAAAAAAGTGGTCGATGGAGTATATAATCTGAAATAAGAGGGAAAAATGCCTTTGTGAAGCCATAATTTCCCAGGATTTTTTGGTCCTTCGCAAATTGGATGCATCAAAGGGAGTAGTTAGAGACATGGAAAGAAAGTCTTTGCCTTAGTCCAGTGGCCAGTGGGTGCAACCAAACATTTGAACAAAGCTTTGCTATTGAGGTATATCTTATTTGAAGGGCTATGTCAACTAAGTTATGGTGGCTGTTTGGAACTTCCATACACAAATAAGCTCTTTAATAGGCTGTAAGTTAACAATCCTTCTTGCTCTGAACACCTAATGTATGTCAGGCCTTCCTAAAATTGTGTTGAAAGATTTGATGCTGGAGTGCATTTGCTCACATACACAAATTGGATATTATTATAGATGCAGGACCATAGGTCATTGGTTCATGAATTGAGGAATTCCCAGAAGCCATCTGGATGAGTCTCTACCTGCCAGATTTCTTTTTTCATTATAATGGTTAAAGCCAGTGTTTCACGTCTTACCTAAATACTGTACAATGAACTCCTTATGGGTGTTGGGAAGGCAAGTCAAAGTTTACATGGTCTGTTATGAGTTTCAAGAGAAGCGAAGAAAATAACTCAAAAGAAGTTTCAAAGCAGGTGTACTTCCTCTCTCTCTTAATAACTCGGTTTCAGCTCATGATATGATCTTAAGTTCCAAACGAGGTCAGAAGCTCAGTCTTTTCGTCCCATTTTTTCTGGTCATTGGAAGCCTATGAAATCATTAATGACAAGATCACCCCTCGATTTTCTGCAATTCCCATTTTCCCTCTTCGGCTAGTGGCCCTTATGTGTAGAGCAGCTTTTGAATGGGTTTATCTGTCATAGTACTTACTACTTACGTGTAATCCCACGGGTTGCTTTGTTTTTATATTGAGGAAAATTTTATATTTGAGCTCTACCCTTTTCTTTCTTATCTGAGGTATTTTTTACTGTTTCATTCAGCTCCTTTGAGTGGCCCTCTGGTGATCGCTGAAGCTCTGGGTGAAAGGAAGAGCTCTGCAAAGCCTATTAAAGTTAAGGACCAATTGAAGAAGGACAGGTATCTTTTCAAACGGAGAGATGAACTGAATAAGCCCAGAGCCAATAACATTAGCCAAGGCCATACAGGCTTTGCTGCGCCGTCAGCTTTCAAGGAAGGAGCAGCAGCAAGATCACCTGGAGATTATGTGTTCCAAAAGAAACCTCCGGCTGTCTCGATGAAGCCTCAGGTTCCAGTAAAACAGGAAGTAATTGGAACCATTAGCTGTGGTGGTGCAGCCTTGACTCAAGGGGGAACTGGACAAGAAGCTGAAGCTGTGGACAGAAAATTGGTAGTTCCTAAGTGTAGTTTGGTTGATGCACAGGTCAACATGAGTAGAGTCAATTCACTGGCTGGATTTGCCACTGGTTTTCCAACTATTCAGCCTCTGGCCTATGTCAGCACTCTTGCAATGCGAGGAGGTCGAGAAGATGAAAAGCTGTGTCTGGATAAGGTCGGTGCTTTGCAGGAGATGAAAGCAAGAATGAAATCTGATGGATCTGCTGGTCTCATGAGCGCAGGCTTGGATGGATCCAATGTGTTGGGAAAATCAGAATCCCCGGGGATTGTAGGTAGTTTTGACCAGAATTTTCGGCCAGACGGCGATCCAATGGTTGGCTCGAAACACGAGGAGAGTGTGAAAGTATCCAGCACATTAGAAGGTTTTGGACAACAACCCAAGCTGAGATTGTCAATGCCTGTTGAAGATCGTTGTGGACCAGATCAAGCATGGGAAGTTGGCGGTAGCAGAAATGTTTCGGAATCTGTGGGTATTGATGTTCAGCTTCCCATTGAGGTTCTTGGGGTGGGTATTGACAAGGTGGTAAAGAAGGCGAAGGTTCTTAAGCGACCTGGAGAGGACTTGAGCTCTGAGAAATCTGTTGTGGGTGAGAAAAAGAAGAAGAAAACGAAGGAAGAGTCAGGCTTGGAAACAAGTCTGGGTCATCCACAGAAGCGTCTGAAAACTGCAAAAGATGGAGAATCAGTGAGAAAGTCGGCAGGAAAACCCATTGGGGTTGGTTTGGTTCCCAAAGAGAGTTTACAGGTGAGCTCACAGAGGAAAGACGATGGGGGTTGGAGTACCTTTCTCTCATCTGATTCTCCAGTGATGCTGCCAGAGGTTGACCTTGGAAATATTGAGGTCGAACTACCACAACTACTGAGTGACCTGTTGGCTCTTGCGCTTGATCCTTTCCACGGTGTTGAAAGAAATAGCCCTAAGATAGTACGCCAAGTTTTACTCCGATTCCGGTCCCTTATTTATCAGAAAAGCTTGCTTTTGGCCCCCCCAAGTGAAGCTGATAATTCCGAACTGCGGGCCACTAGATCTCCTGCAAGTACTGGGGCTGCTGAGGCCCCGTCCTTTGAGGATGCGAGGGACCTGCCATCTGCTTCAAAAGAGTTGAAGCACCTGGCGAGATCTGATGATCCCACAAAAGCTGGCCGGAAACGTTCCCTCTCTGATCGCCAGGAGATGATGTCTGTAAAGAGGCTCAAGAAACTGAATGAGATGAAGTCAATGGCGGCAGAAAAGAAAGCTGGTGGCCAGAAGATTCCGGAGGTGCAGAGAGTTGAACGAAAAGAAACAGGTTTGACTGTTCCAGCTAAGCCAATCAAGATGGACACAGTCAAGAAACCGGAGCTGCCGGTGAGGGTGGCACAACCGGCGATGCTGGTGATGAAGTTCCCTCCTCGAACAACTCTGCCATCAATCCCAGAGCTGAAGGCAAGGTTTGTGCGTTTTGGTCCACTCGATCACTCTGCCATCCGTGTGTTCTGGAAGTCCTCAACATGCCGTGTTGTGTTCAAGCACAAGTCCCATGCGCAGGCAGCACACAACTATGCCATCCGGAACAATGCTCTCTTTGGCCATGTGAAGGTGAACTACCACCTGCGGGATTTAGAAGCTCCGGCTTCGGAAGTACATGAATCTGCCAAGCGGCGGCTTGAAGACACTTCTGATGAGGTCCCCCAGTTTAGGCCTGGGAGTGGCAATGATTCTGCAGGTGAGCCAAGGTCAACACCACTTCTGCAACGGCCTGCGCAGCCTACTGTCCAGCTGAAGTCGTGTCTGAAGAAGCCATCAAGTGATGAGGCGGGGCCGGCCATGGGAGTCCCAAGAGAGGGTCCTCGTGTCAAGTTCATGTTGGGTGGGGAGGAAAGTAGTAGGGGAGAGCAGTTGGTGGTTAGTAGTAGCAACAACAACAACAATGGTAGTAGTGCAGATGGTGGTGCTTCATCTTCTCTTGCAATGGATATTAATAGTAAGAACATTCAAAAGGTTATTCCTCCAGTGCTGCCTCTTCTTCCTCTTCCTCGTATTCCGGATGTGGATGATAGCCGTGGAGTTGGTCATTTTACCAAAGTCCAACGCACGCATTATAGTGAAGTAGAGTCAAGGAACAATCACAACTACAACATCATCCACAACAACAGCATTGACATCTCCCATCAGATGTTAAGTCTTCTGATGAGGTGCAGTGACATAGTAACCAATGTCAAGTTCTCGTTAGGCTACGTGCCTTACCATCCTCTATAATAAGGATATTGCCGGAGTAATCTGACTGCATGAACACGCCGAGAATTCCATGCCGGTGCGGCAAAGTCTCGGGAGGCGGAGGGGGGATGGGGAGAGTGTTTGTAAAATTTAAGTTAAAAGGCCCATTTAGGGTCGTGGAGGAATCAACAAGGATTGGCATTATACGTGGGGTGGTATTGTTCATCATAAGCCTAGGACTCGGAACATGGAGTTCTAAGTTGGCTACTTCCAAAGAATGTTTGGACAGTGATCTCTCTGCTTTGTTGTGTATTTTTCTCCTTGTAGTTTTGTTTGCGAGGTGGGCCTTCTTGTGCTTACTTCAATACATGACATTTTTATCCAAACCTGGTTAATCATAAAACCCAGAAGTATTGGAAGGTTTGCTCAGCGGGTGTTCGAGGCCCAGTCCGTTAAAGTCCTTCGCCATTGGGTGGATTGATCCCTCTATTTCAAAACCTGACTTGATACAGCCTCTTATTGTCAAAGGGTGACGAGGGGCAGAGCAGGGAACTTCATGCTACACCTCCACTCCATTAGAAACATAGTTCCTTCACGAGAGTCCACCTTGGTGGGTTCGTTGCAAAGGGTCCCTACGACCTTCCGAACATGTTCTTGTACCCGAACCACAATGATGGAAGCTAGAAATTTCCCATCATGATGTTACGTCATGATCAATGGGGTGTGACGTCATTGTCAATCAATCAAGTGGCCTGTATTTGTAGTTGTATGGTTATTATGATGGTACCGGGGCTATCTTAGACAAGCACGTTGGAAAAATTTACCTTGAGCTTACAGTACAAACACATGCATGTTCCGTGGACTCTAATTTTACCTCACGCATTGCTTGACTTGACTACGTATTGATGGACGTCCAATTTGGGCCCTACAATTTGATAGGAGAATATTCCAAAAAAGTGTTATGGGCCTACCGCGTGTATCGGTGGACACTCTTGTTCGCGTCCAGCTTTGCGTGAGGAGATATTTACCTCCCATTGACTTGCCCTTCAACCGGCAAATTCACTTTCACCCGAGTTTGCTGTTCCCCGGGGGCTTCAAGCTTGGAAGTCCCTATCCAAAAATGCCACATGACAAACTCTTTTGGCTCCGCAGACCCATGAATGTTTGGTTCACCTCTTCGTTGACGTACACACAAAAAATTAGCTTAATGGGTGATTTCTAGCCGTTGGATTTGAGCATTTTTGGGTGATTTTTAACCGTTGGATTTTGGGCATTTTGTGGGATGCCAAAATCTAACTGCTAGAAATTACCAATCAATCTGATTTTTGGGGTGTGAGTCCACCAAGAGATGGGCCAAACATCCACCTAAAGAGTCCACGTGGTATTTTGGAAGGGGGAACTACAAACTTTGAAGTCCCCAGGGATAGCAAATATTTTCTCAAATTATGATTGCGTAATCAGTCACTCATCCCTCCTGATCTTTCTGGAGTTCGACTTTATGGAAGTTGGTTGGCTTATGTATATGTGGATTTATCAAAAATTTCGAATGAAAATTCAAGAAAAATTTTCTGCTTAAATGGCATATTTCAAATTCCATAAAATCCAAGGCTGTGTTTGATTGTACATAAAATTTTCCTGAGAAAATATTTCTGGGAAATGCCTTAAACGGGTGATTGATTGCAATTGGGAACACATATTTGAGAAAATTTTCGAAGCAGTAGATTTTTGAAGCAGCGAAGCAGTGGCTAATCACATGGCGCCACAATCCGCTGTTCAAAAAGCATTTGTAGGCTTGTACAAAAGCAACAGCAGATTGTGGCGCCATGTGATTGGCCACAGCTTGGCTGCTTCAAAAATGTTCTCCACATATTTCAGTAGTGTGAGAAAATAAAAGGCATATTTGACAAACATGTGTATTACGTTGCAAATTTGTCAATTGTCATTTGTCAATTGATCAGTCGTCTGATTTTGCCTTTCATTGTACATGGGTGTGATAGCCAGATCCTCTGACGAACCAGCTATCAGATATCTTGTAACAAATGTACAATCGCCTTACGGTCCTCAACTGTTGGTTCATTCAAGAACCGAAGAAGTTTGTGGCAAGGTTTAAAGGGGACTGTTATAACGGTATAACGGACTGGGGGCGTTACCATTTTTTCCGTTATAACGAAAAAAAACGCTCAGGGGCAAAAACGAAAAAAAAAAAATGAGAAAAAAATGGAAAATAACGGAATATAATTGAAAAAATGGGGCTGAAATTCAAATTTTGAATTTTAAAATTTCAAAAATAGAAAAAATGGAAAATAACGGAAAAAAAATGAAATAACAGCCATTTTTTTTCACAAAATTTTTCAGAAAATAACAGTCGTTATAATGAAAAAATAATGGACGTTATTTTTGTTATAACGGCTATTATTTTCTGGGTGTTTTAATGGTCCATAACGTAACGGGGTAGGTCCGAATCCGTTGTAACGGCCGTTTTTTAAACCTTGGTATGTGGAATCCACCTCCACCCATAACGCAACGGTACACATGGATTTGGCCGTGCTTAGTCCCTCTCAATTACAAATAGGCTCGGCGAACAAGCTGGTAGCCCTCCTCATAGGAATGGCACCTGCGGCCTGGAAAGCACCTAATTAATTACGTAATACATATCCAGCACCAACAATCTCTTGGTTGCCCTACGACTCAGTACTGAATTGTAGTATATTTTGAGGATCCAATAGGAAAGCCAAATGGGGAGGCAAATCGCACTGCTTGGGCTAGTATATAATCAACCAAGCTTGTTAAAAAAATCGACCTTCCATGAACCAACAAAAATAGAGAGAACAAAAAAGATCAATCATACAGACACTTCAAATTGACGTAATTCTGTAGTACGCTTACGTCTGCTGTGAAAAAAGCTTTGTCACTATTACTAAAGAATTAGGGTTACAATAGTTTCTTCAAGTAAAACCCTAACGACTTTTAAAAGAATATATAATCTCTAGCACAATAAAATACTCAAAGTACCCTCAATTCAACTTATACCTCAACATAATCTATACGGATTAGTATATGGACAAAAAATGCTATTGTCGACGTACGTGCTACCCCTTATGATCCCCAGTTCAATGCGGAGGTGGACGTGCATAGAGCTGTGGTTTAATGAATAGTGAAATCTCTACAAAATAATAGAATACACAATTTCATCCACTGTTCAAAGCCTATTGTGACAACATTTTCATATGAATATTCTTATATTTGGGGGACAGTTAAAGAAGGACAACGATGAAGAATTTCTCCGCCCTTATCAATTTGAGAAGACGTTGTGTTGATCGCTAGAGAAGTACTGCATCACCAGTGTGGGCCCACCATT
This sequence comes from Euptelea pleiosperma, assembly GCA_035048495.1. Lineage (NCBI taxonomy): Eukaryota > Viridiplantae > Streptophyta > Magnoliopsida > Ranunculales > Eupteleaceae > Euptelea > Euptelea pleiosperma. The sequence continues at coordinate 26,974,114 of CM068551.1, read as the reverse complement.
GAATACCAATGACCATGATGCAATACGTTATACGTATGCTGTAAAATTCTTTGGGCACTTATCAACTCACATGGCAGAATCTGTTCCCTTCTTTTAAAAAAAAGTGAAAATAATAAGAGTCGTGATGTAACAAGGTAGACCACTCGCCAAAGGCGTGAACTTTGGTTATTTTTGCTACTCACCTCTCTCCTATGGGCCCACTGACGGCATGGATGTTTAGCCCATCCCTTGGTGGATATTCATACCAAAAATCAGCTTGTTCGGTTATTTCTAGCCATTAGATTCAGTACCAAAAAATGGTTAAATTCAATGGCTATAATTACTTAAAAGGTGCTAAAATATAATGGCTAGAAATTACGAATTAGGGTAATTTTTTATGTGTATATCCACTAGAGAAAATTTTTGAAGCAGCAGATTTTTGAAGCGACGAGTCCAATCACACTGCGCCACAATCCGCTGATGCTTTTAAACAAACTCCAAAATACTTTTGAACAGTGCATTGTGGCACAGTGTGATTGGCCACTGCTTCGCGGCTTCAAAAAATCTGACAAAAATGGCTAAAGCTCACGTCTTTGACGTGAGGCCTACACTTTGTTTTGCGAGAAAAATTTTGAAGCGGCGGAAATTTGGAAGCGGATGAAGCGCTCAATCATTTTGCACCAGGTACATCCGGGTAACTTGGCCCAACATCATTGCTAGTACACTTAGATGTACCTGGTGCAAAATGATTGCGCGCTTCATCGCGGCTTCAAAAAATTTCTCTTGTTTTGCTATCATCCATGTCATGAATGAGAACACTTTTGATGACTAGCGCTAGTAGCGCCTCTTTGCTCGACAAGTACCCTTGGTCCAGACAAACATGTTTTTAATTTTTGAAATTTAAATTTTTAGGGTTGTTAGGGGTTCTTGTCAAGTGGAGAGGCACTAGTCAGCTACCCCTCCTGTAAATAGATTCATACACTAAAATCAACCTGATTGGTGATTCTAGCCATTATAATCGAACATTTTTCAGCATAGGCTTCAATCACATGTGAGAAGAACACTGGGGTCCAACCTTATCATGGAAAAAAACTCTAATCCTATATGGCTAGAAATCACCAGTCGCTGGTTATGGTTTTGAAGGGGTGCGACAAATATTCATGTTGCCATGCGGAATTTTGGGTGGGGCCTTTTGCGCGTAGGAGCCAGTGGCAGAGCCAGCGAGGTCCACCCTAAACTTTGAATTTTTGACCCATCCCTAAGTGAACCATAGTATGAACCACGTACACTCTTAGACACTACTAACTAAATGGATGTTTGGCCAATCCCTAACTGGACCTACATACTAAAATCAGCCTCATAGTAAGTTCTATTAAACAACCATTTACCCCAAAAGATTGACCTGTTGGGGAAGGGGGAAACAACGATGTATACAAACGAGTCGACGGGCCAACACAACATGTGCGTGGGAACATTCCCCTCGGCGGGAATACACTTTGCTGAAGACTTGAACCTGCGACCTCCCAGACTTTAAAGCTCTGATACCATGTTAAACCATTGAATCTGAGTGTGGGGGAAAAATATCTGATCTAACCCACACAATCTTCGAGGTCAGACGATTCGGATTTTGGTGATGATCGGACGACTCTGATGCTCCAGGATGGAACTGCTTTCTCCTCTGCGAAGGATAGGATGATCTCTAGATGAGATTTGGTTGTACCTGTTGACAAGACTCCGACGCTCAAGTCAGCTTGGGAAATGTAACAGGTTTTAGGAAATAGTAAAAGATTTCAGAGTTTAGGCTATCTGGATCTGGAGAGCAAGATCTCTTCTCAGTTCTGAGGGTCTCATATTTATAACCTTAGAACTGGCGTGACTCACCTTCCACGTGTCTAGTCATTTATCAGTCAATGATGACTCAGATGTATTCTGTTATAAAACAGAATCTTATGGTTATATCTTGACTTCCTTGATTCGGTTATACCTGAAATAACTCGTACGTAAGAGATCCTGCCACGTAAGTCATTTGACATCATCTGGCTTTGCCGGGATGATATTGAAATAGATCCCGTCAAGTAAGTCTGATGACCTTGTCGGGATAAATGCATCCAGCCAATAATGTGACCTTGCCGGGATGATGTCCCGAGAAGAGATGTTGGATTTTTCGGGATGAGATACTTGAGTTGCCAGGATGAGTTCCCGGGATGACATGTTTGGAGTTCCCGGGATGATATGCTTGAGTTGCCAGGATGAGTTCCCGGGATGACATGTTTGGAGTTCCCGGGATGATATGCTTGAGTTGCCAGGATGAGTTCCCGGGATGACATGTTTGGAGTTCCCGGGATGATATACTTGAGTTGCCAGAATGAGTTCCCGGGATGACATGTTTGAGTTGCCAGGATGAGTTCCCGGGATGGCATGTTTGGAGTTCCCAGGATGATATGCTTGAGTTGCCAGGATGAGTTCCCGGGATGACATGTTTGGAGTTCCCGGGATGATATACTTGAGTTGCCAGGATGAGTTCCCGGGATGACATGTTTGAGTTGCCAGGATGAGTTCCCGGGATGACATGTTTGGAGTTCCCGGGATGATATACTTGAGTTGCCAGGATGAGTTCCCGGGATGAGATGTTTGGAGTTCCCGGGATGATATACTTGAGTTGCCAGGATGAGTTCCCGGGATGACATGTTTGGAGTTCCCGGGATGATATGCTTGAGTTTCCCGGGATGAGAACCTTGAGTTCCCGGGATGAGATTGTAAAAGATCCCGTCAAGTAGGTCTGGTGATCTTGCCGTGATAAGATTGTAAAGATCTCGTCAAGCCAGTAGATCTCGGCGGGATGAGATTGTAAATGATCCTGTAAAGCCTGTTCGACGTGTTGGGATGAGACTGTAATAGATCCCGTCTATCCAGTTGATCTTGGCGGGATGAGACTCAACAATATGTCGGGCAAGATTGAATACTTCCCGACATATTAGAGGCCGAGACGTTAATATACTCTGTTAGCATCACTTCCATGTGTCGATCATTCTATTCTGACATGTGGCATTTCCAAGTAATGGAAATCGTGTGACACGATGGGCAGTTTATGGCTCCTGATGATGCGTCCGGCGCATTTACTCTCGCGTGCTGTTTATTAACACGTGTCATCTTTTAATCACCGCACGTGTTAAGCCAATGACACGCGTCATCTTTTAACTTGCTGAAAAATACGGCACCCACATGAGTACCCCAAATAATGCTCCAATCCAACTTTTATTCACATGAAAAAGAGTCCAATTCAAAAAGAAATCACCAATCAGGCCAATTTTTGGTCTGTCGGTACGTAGTTCCACCTAGGGATCATCATCATCAACGTTTTTATGACTGACGTTAAGCATCAAAGATTTACTAAAAATATAGGCTCTCTAGCGCTTGAGAATAACTTAAAAAAGTTGAAGCACTTTTTCTTTTTCGTATTCTCTTCAAATAAAAAAGAAGGAATATGCTTATTCTACAAATGGATGTAAAAAGAAACCTTGCGCGTATTGTTGTTGAATCAGATACGAACGATTTGGTGGAGATGCTTAATGGCCCATCTTTGGACGTTTAGACTTATCTTCTGGAATTCAACGACACTATCCCTCTTAGATTTGCGGCTTTTATCCATCTGGATAAGATTGGAACTCCTTACATTAGAGTGTAGGATCGGATTTTCTTTTATCCTTCGTATTCATGTATTTCTTTTCCCTTTACTCAATGTTAGCATCTTGAAGGGTTAGGTACATACGCCCTATTGAATAGTGTACTCTTTTTCTTATTAATAAAATGGAAATTTTTTGAAACAAACCCAAGTTTAAGGGTATTTTGTAAAAAGAACCGTATTTTTTGAAATTTGTCAAAACAAACCTAGGACACCGGACCGTTTGGCGTATTCTCATGAAACTTTAAAATGGCTGAATTGCCCTCTTCAAACGATACGCTAAATAGTTAGGCATATGTTGTTATACGTCACCAAACGGTATGGCGTATCACTTTGTGAACCGCAAAACCGTTTGGCGGTTCACAAAGTGATACGCCATACTGTTAGGCGTTTATTTTTTACAGTGTTAACGTGAAACTCACGTTTGATGATGTTAGAAATTTCAGATCACCAAAAATCAGCCATTGATTTATCTCCCTTGTGTGTACACCAAAATTATGAAAAAAAAAGTCAAATCGCCGTCAGACGCCATACTATTTGGCGATGGTTATTAACAGTCGCCAAACCGTTCGGCGTATGCTATTAAAAGTCACCAAACGGTTTGGCGACATTTAATAGCCGACACCGAACGGTTTGGCGACTGCTAATAACCGTCGCCAAACAGTATGGCGTCTGACAATGATTTGACATTTTTCAGGCAACAGGACAAGGGCAAATCTGCCATTAAAATATTTTTTGAGCATATGCCAAATGGTTCGGCGTCCTAGGTTTGTTTTGACAAATTTCTAAAAATACAGTTCTTTTTGGAAAATAACCTTAAACTTGGGTTCGTTTCGAAAATTTTCCGTTAATAAAACTCCCCTCCCACTGCAGAGGTTCCCTAAAAGAATAAAATAAATAAAAGCCCTGTTGCGCGCTCATGTTTCGGTGTGCAAGTCCACGTAGAGGCGAGCAATAAATTCATAGTTCTATGGGCCGAGAATGAGTGTTCCACGTGGCACTTAGAAACTAGTCTCCCAGGACAGCAAACTCCGAGAAATTTTTTGATGCGGTGGAAATGTAGAAGCAGCGATCATGCGCCGATGATGTTGAGCCAGGTTAACAGCGGCGCAACATCATTGGCGAATGATCGCTGCTTCTAAAATTCGGCAGCTTCAAAAATTTCCTCCGACAGTCATGGGCCTTGGAGTCGGAAAAATCAGTCCATTTTAGGTTACTTTCTTTGGTGACTCATCATGCACACCTGACATTTATCCATGAGAAACCCTGTTTAAAATTTATGAGTAGAACTTTGCTAAAAGATGTTGAAGGACCAACGATGATAGTCACGTCGCACATTCTTAGAGTTATCTGACCGTATGGATGTTTGGCTCATCCCTGGGTGGACCTATAGACCAAAAATTAGCGTGATTTCTAAGCGTTGGATTGGGGTCATTTTCATGGGTTGATTTTTAATCGTGGAATTTTAGCATTATCTGGGGTACAAGGACGAAATCACTAATCAAGCTGATTTTTGGTATGTAGGTTCACTAGCTAGGGATGGGCCAAATGGCCATTCAGTCAGTGGCCTCTAAGAATATGCCATGTGGCTCATATTCTTAGAGATTTCTTACCGAATGGATGTTTGGCCCAACTTTAGATAAACATATAGACAAGAAATTAGCTTGATTAGTGATTTTTAGGCATTGGATTGGAGTCATTTTCATGGGTTGATTTTTAACTGCGGAATTTGAGTATTATTGACCATTATTTAAGGTTTGAAATCTCTAATCAGGCTGGTTTTTGGTTTTTAGGCCCACCTAGGATTGGCAAAACATCAATACGGTCAGCATCCTCTGAGAGTGTGCCACGTGGCTCGCATTGTGGCTGTTCGATAACTTTGCTGGCGGTAGAAAAGTTCTCTTAATTTTTTTTGAAAGGAAAAAGATGTAACAAGGAATGCCTGAAACTTTTTCAAATGTGGAAGCACGCTTTTTGTTACTCACCGCTGTCATTTGGGCCCACTGACCTCATGGATGTTTATCCCACCCCTTGGTGGATGTACACACCACAAATCACCCTGATTGGTAATCTCCAACCATTATATTTTAATACTTTTGAAGGCGTTGTTATAGCTGTTGAATTCAGCCATTTTTCGAGTACTGAAACCAACGGCTAGAAGTCATCAAACAAGCTGATTTTTGGTATGAATTTCTACTGAGGGATGGGCTAAACATCCATTTGTTCAGTGGGACCCGATGGCAGCGGTGAGTAACAAAAATGCGCTTTGGCATTTGAAAAGATCTCAGGTATACCTTATTACATCACGAACCTTTTTGAAATTTATTTTTTGGAAAAAAAAAAGGGACGGGATATTGGCACAGTCGTTTATCACTCATCACACCCACCCACCAAAAAAAAAAAAACCAGAGGAGAAGAGGAAAAATAGAGTAGGAGAAGAAGAAGAAGAAGAAGTAGAAGAAGAAGAGGAGGACACCGCCGTCGCTACCACCACCGAAGGTAGAGAAGAAGAAGAAGAAGAAGAAGAAGAAGAGGAGGAGGAGGAGGAGGACACCGCCACCGCCGCTACCACCACCGGAGGTAGAGAAGAAGAAGAAGAGGAGGAGGAGGAGGACGCCGCCGCTACTACCACCACCGGAGGTACGTCTCTCCTTCTCTCTCTCTCTCTCTCTCAATTCTGGGCTGCCTCGGCTGCCTCTGAGGTCGAGTGTAGCATTCCACACTCGGCAGCCCTTAGCAGCCCCCGAGGCCGAGTGTGAATGCCACACTCGGCAGGGCTGCCGATGCAACCCAAAACAGAGAGAGAGAGAGAGAGAGAGAGAGAGAGAGAGAGAGAGAGAGAGAGAGAGAGAGAGAGAGAGAGAGAGAGAGAGAGAGAGAGAGAGAGAGAGAGAGAGAGAGAGAGAGAGAGAGAGAGAGAGAGAGAGAGACGCCCTCGTCCTCCTCCTCCTCCCTGCTGTGGCGGTGGTGGCGGCAGCGTTGTCCTCCTCCTCCCCTTCTTCTTTATTCTTTCTTCTTCTTCTCCTCCTCCTATTTTTGGGTTTACTGAGTGAAAACGTCGGTGCCAATATCCCGTCCCCAAAATAATTGTTAGAAATGGTCAAGAAACAAATCAACACTTCGCCCCCTCTACTGAAAACCGAGTAAAACTTCTCTCACAGCGTTCTGACAGATGCTTCTGTCACAATGGAAATCACAGCCAATGTGGCATACTTTAAGTGGATGATGACCGTATGGATGTTTGGCCAGTCCCTCAGTGGACCTCCAAACCAAAAATCAGCCTGTTTAGTGATTTCTAACTGATTCGATTGAAGTTATTTTCATGGGTTGATTTTAACAGTTAGAATTCGAGCGTTGCAAATATCCAAAGGTTGTAAATCACTAATCAGGCTGATTTTTGGTTTAAAGGTCCACTGAGGGACTGGTCAAACATCATACGGTCAGCGTACACTAAGAGTGTGCCACGTGGGCTGTGATTTTCATCGTGACAGATGCATCTGTAGAAAGCTGTGATAGAAGTTTAACTCCCGAAAACCCATCATAAATCCGCCCGCACGTTCTCGTCTTTCTCGTTCCAAAACTCAGTCTCTCTCGCTCTCTCTCTCTCTCACATCAATTTCAATAATTTCTCTTCCATCACTGCCGTCGATCAAATCCAACCATCACAGCCCAGAAACATGGAAAACCCCCGTCCCTTGGAGATCACCGTGATCTCTGCAAAAGATCTGAAAGACGTCAACGTTTTCTTCAAGATGGACGTCTACGCCGTCGTCACCATTGCAGGGGATCCATTTACCAAACAGAGAACCCCGGTGGATAAAGGGTGTGGCAGAAACCCGACGTGGAATTTTCCAATGAAGTTCACCATCGACGAATCATCTGCGAAGCAGAACCGTCTGTTCCTCATCTTTGAGCTCCGAGAAGAAGGAATTCTCGGTGATTTAGATATTGGAGAGGTACACGTACCCATCAAAGAGCTCCTGGACAGGGTGGGAGACGCAAAGTCCACACAATTCGTGAGTTACCAGGTCAGAAAACCGACAGGAAAGGCGAAAGGCGTATTGCATTTTTCGTACAAATTCGGCGAAAGGGTCACCGGTGCGGCATACACGCAAAAGATGGGCGAACCCGTTACAGCGCACCCGGGGACGGGTATGGCGTATCCAACATCTGGAGGATACCCTCCACCGACCGGGCCGTACCAATCGGCAGGATATCCTCCGGCTGGGTATCCGCCAATGGTGTCATATGGGTATCATGGTGGGTACCCGCCCCAGCCGGGGCATGGGTATCCAACTGTGCACACGCCACCGAGGAAGAAGAATTTGGAGATGGAATTGGGAATTACAAATACAAATGTTAATGGTGCTGGATTAAACTTGAGTCAGCCACTCTTAAATTAGGTTAAAGGGTGTATTCGTAAAGTTTGATAGTAAAGATGGTATTACTATATATTTTTGATTTTGAAGGGGTGTTGCAAAAATAACTTCTAGTTTTTAAGGGTGTATTTGTAAAGTTTGATAGTATAGATGGTATTACTATATATTTTTGATTTTCAAGGGCTGTTGCAAAATATCATTTAGTTTTTAAGGGTGCTTTTTTTTACTTATCTTCTTCATTAATTAAGAAAATTAGTCATGTCCCCTAGATTTATATAATTTAATTAGACTCGCCTCCCTCGATCATTGACAATTTAACTAAGGCTTTCGTCATTTCATTTAAACTAATTAGTCAAAGTTCATGGTGCAAATCTAAATTTAAATTCCAAGAATTGAAATTTCTTATGTTTAGTTGCACCGTGGAATTTACTTGGAATTCCCAATGAATTCTAATTTTAGTTGTTTGGATATCTAACAAAATATAATTTTCTATCCATCTACTTAAGAGAAATATCATGTCATGAACTTTATGTTATAACGGCTGTTATTTTTTTGTTATCCATTAGTTTACTGTTATCGATATTAGTTTAAAGAAAAAATTAAAAAAAATAATAAATAAAATTATTTTGATAATTAATTTTTTTGCCATGATTAATCCGTGTCAAAATCTCAATGGCTAAATCGTACGTGGCACATGATGCAACAAATACGGATGTCCATCTTCAACGTTGATGATGGACCACATAATGAGCTATGTGGCACATTATTTGAGACAATAGTGATGTTTGCCCATCCCTATGTGGACCTACATACTAAAAATCAGGCTGATTAGTTATTTATAATCTTTAGATTTGAGTACGCCAAATAATACTAGATATCCCATGGTTAAAAAATAACCCATGAAATATACAAATCTATTGATTATAAATCACTAATACCATTTTATCTCATCCCTAGGTGGACCTACATACTAAAAATAAGGCTGATTGGTCATTTATAAGCTTTGGATCTTCGTACCCCAACTAATGCTAGATATCCTACGGTTAAAAATCAACCCATAAAAGATACCAATCCAAAGGTAGGTGGACCTACAAACAAAAATCAAGCTGATTAAGTATCTCTCAATTTGGATTGTCGTACCCCAACTAATGCTGTATATTCCACGGTAAAAACTCAATCCATAGAAGACATCAATCCAATGGTTAGTTACATCTATAGGTGGACGTTATCTCTCAACTTTGGATCTTCATGCACCAACTTATGCTTTATATCCCATGGTTAAAAATCAACTCATAAAAGATATCAATCAAAATGAATACAAATTTGTAATCCGTTGACGATGGACCACTATATGAGTCACATGGCACATTATTGGAGACCACGGGCCGTATGGATGTTTGTCCCATCCCTAGGTGAACCTGCATGTTAAAAATCAAGTTCATTAAAAATTTCTAACCTTTGGATCTAAGTACTCTAAATAATGCTAGATATCCCATGGTTAAAAATCATCCTATATAAAGACAACGATCCCATAAATAGAAGCCCCCCCCACCCCCTCTAAACAAAAAAAGTTCTAATTCAAGAAAAATCACGGAATTAGAAATACAATTCTTAGAATTTGGTCCTCCCAAACACAAAGAAATCCAATTCCGACACAATCCTAGGTTACCAAACAAACCCTAAGAGGAGTGTTGGCACGTAATTGGAGTTGCACCTATGCAACCCTTAAAAACAAGAACAATTGTCCTAAAAATAACATCTTTAAATTAAAATATATATTAATGAAGGAGGTAAGTAAAAAAAAACACATTTTATTTTGTGGGAATAATTTTAATCCTAGTCTTCGGGCAAAACCATACCATACTAGCAATTGTGAAGGAAAGATGATTAGCTATTCGATATGTTCATGATCAGATTGTGGTACGGACAATTAATCATACGGTCTAGATACATGGATATGATTGTACAAATCAATCAAATGAGATTAATATAACATTTTAATTCTTAGTAATTATATTCTAGAAAGATTCCATAATAGCTACAGATGTGCCAACAAAGCAGAGATCTCGATACGCCAGTACAAAAGTGTATTTCTATACATAAAAAAAAAAAAAAAACCTTCCCGATTATCGGCTAAGGCTAGTAATAAATTTGAAGGTAATTTAGTGTTACCCCCTTTTGGTTTGAATGTTGAAAAGTGAGACTAATTCCTCTTGAAATTGGATTAAATTAAGCTCCTTTTAGTTTAAATGTTGAGAAATGAGACCAATTCCTCTCGAAATTGGACTAAATTGGTTCCTTTTAGTTTGAATGTTGAGAAATGAGACTTTCTTTAGCCGACCAAATTGTATGTATCCATATTTTCCAGAGATCAATTGACACGTGACTAGAGACACACTCACTTGACTCATGTGATTACCTGGCACAGGCCGATCTAGGTGTGTTCACTCTTAGTCACCCGATTTGGGTGTGTCTACCCATATCCACGTGAGTCGAGCATGTTCACTTGATTGAGACGTGTTCACCCATTTAAACGTGCACGTACTGAATAGTTCGTATAACACCCTATTAATGTTCCTAATGCACCAGACGCACAATATACGAAGATAGAGCCACCTAAGGCAAACAACCCAATACCTCCCCCCACTCAAGCCATGACGAGGGAAGTTACCCTCACCTACGCGAGTGGAGTGAAGGTATAACTGATAGTCCGATTCACCTATAAAAGAAAAGGCCTTCAGAGGCAGAAAGGTAAACAATCCCACAAACAAACCTTGTAACTAGTGCCAACATAGTTACAAGGTTATAGTGCTTTTGCAGTTACCCCCATTGATCCAGACTAGATTTCATCAACAATCGATAATCCTCGAAGATCGTGTGGAGAGATTTATTCCCCACACAAACCAAGGAATAAAAGTATAAATCAAACCCAACTTCTTCTAGCGATAGAAACTTTGACATTAGATGATAAGAATGAAGACTTTCTTAGATACAAATCCGAAGAATAAAACCTCTATGATTGTGACACGTGGCACATACAGCAAGGCATGATGCCCTTAAGAGTCGCACAATAGATGCATTAAGAATTTCCCATTTTTCAACGACACTTGTAAATTCTTGGTCACTAATAAAATCAGAATTTATTTGGGACCCACCCACACAAAAGAATTACGCTATTGTCATTTTTAAGTAGGACCTTCTCATTGACTCAAACCATTGTCTGGTCCTTGGTTCGATTTTCAATAAACTGATCCCATAGTTACTGGTTACTGGCTCAAATGTCGCGTGCCATCTTACACGTGTGCTCTATAATATGTGTAATAACACGTCTATGGCTGAGATTATGTGGTAACATATGGTGACGGAAAATGATTCACTCTTTCAGGCCCACCGACCTCATGAATGTTTGACCAACATCTTGGTGGACTTATACACCAAGAATCAGCATGCTTGGTTATTCTATCCCTTGGATTTGAGTATTTTTTCATCATGGGCTTGGAACCAACTCATAGGTCTATTGATGAAGCCCATACTGAAAGACTGCTCAAATTGGTGGCTAGGAACCACTAATCACGCTGATTTTTGTTGTGTAGGTCCACCAAGACTGGGCTAGTAAATTCTGTAGTTGGGCCTGCACTGCATGGATGATATATTGTACGATCCGATTATAACTATAAAAAAGAAGTCTTTTTTTAAACCCTATTTATCCAAAACTGTGGCCAACGATTTAAATTCTTTATATCCATCTGATTGCCCACCGCGATGAATAAAACTTTCTGTCACAATCGGATTGCAAATCACACAAACACAGCCAATGAGTTCTCGGCACGTACACCTAAAAGGCAAAAGCAATGGGTACGTTGCAAGAGCACTTGTGTATGTGCCGAGAACTCATTGGCTTGTGATTGTGTGATTTACAATTTCGTGTGATAGAAGTTTTACTCCACCGTGATATGTAGCTGCGAACCTAATGGTACGAGGGGAGTACACCAAATTTATTGAATGCTTTAATCACACGCAAACTTCCCCCTATATGATATCTTTCTTTCTTACTTGCGATGCTTGCGCGTGTCCAAAAAGAAAGAATAAAAGAGAAAATGTTTTCGGACAATATCGTCCTCTTTACTGTTTCAAATGACGAGCATACTTAATTACATAGATGACTAATATACCCACGAATGCACGTCATCTATTCCTTCTAAACCAAGGATTCAATCGTAATTTGACTTAATTACGAAGAATTTATTGCTTCTCTTCCCGGTACCTAATTAGTCTCTCTCTCTCTTGATGGTTCTGAATTACCCCTAAAATCCTCCCAAATTCCTCCTCAATCCTTCCATGGCGACTCTCTCCGCCTGTTCGTCTCCTTCCTGGCCGCTCCCTGAACCAAATCCTAACCCTAATCCGAATTTGAACTTTCTCTCAGTTCCTCAACAGGAACAAACAATCTCTTCAGTTGAACCTCAGATAGCAGAAGAGTCTTCCTCACCCCTGCAAGAACGAAGGACCGAAGCTGAAGAACACGATGAAGACATAGAAGCTCCCGCCAATTTTAATCTCCCTTCTTCGACCGCTCCATTTGTTCAAAACCGTAACCTCAGCTCGAATCCTAATCTACACGATAATCTTTCTCCGTCGCAATCTTCGATTCCGTCTCTGCTCCACCTCTCTTTCAATCAGGACCACGGATGCTTTACTGTGGGGACAGATCACGGATTTCGTATCTACAATTGCGATCCCTTTCGCGAGATCTTCCGACGAGATTTTGATCATGGAGGTGGTATCGGTGTTGTCGAGATGCTCTTCCGATGTAATATTCTTGCGCTCGTTGGTGGCGGACCTGAGCCGCAGTACCCGCTCAACAAAGTTATGATATGGGACGATCACCAGAGCCGGTGCATCGGAGAGCTGTCGTTTAGATCTGAGGTTCGGGCAGTCCGGCTGCGCCGGGACCGGATAATTGTTGTTCTTGAGCAGAAAATCTTCGTGTACAATTTCGCGGACTTGAAGGTGTTGCATCAGATTGAGACGATAGCGAACCCCAAGGGGCTTTGCGCAGTGTCGCAGGTGTCAGGGTCGCTCGTTCTGGTTTGTCCAGGGCTGCAGAAGGGGCAGGTTAGGGTGGAGCATTATGGGTCGAAGCGGACGAAGTTCATTTTGGCTCATGATTCAAGAATTGCGTGTTTTGCGCTCACGCAGGACGGGCGGCTGCTTGCCACAGCGAGTACAAAGGGGACTCTGGTTAGGATTTATAATACGTTCGATGGGTCTCTGTTGCAAGAGGTATGTGGTGTTTTAATTAAATTCGAGTTCATTTTCCTTTGTTTCATTATTCTAATATTTTTTTAGGACTCCATGTGTATTGTGGTAGTTTAATTTGGGATTTTTGGCGATTTTAGGTTGCTCCGTTGATTCAATTATTTCTTATGTACATCTAGGTTTCTTTTGATTGCCTATCATCGTTAACTTCACTCTTAGCACAGCAACGTTTTGTGGTTTTTGGAATGATGCTTCAGTTTCTCCTATTACTGGTTTCTGATGTAGAATCATATTTCATTTGAGCTATGTCATTGCTTAGGAGAACTTAGTTTCCCAGGAAAGAAATTATTCCTTCTTATGTAGAACAATAGTGTGTTGATAGATCACGTATGAAGCCAGAATAGCTTGGGTTTTTTTGTTTATAGTGAAACCAATAATTACAAAAAGAGAAATGAGGTATGAAAATCTTGATCATGTAATCTACTACACAGACAGTAGGCTGTAATGCCCTCTTTCATGCTTTCAAGGGTGCAAAACTGTAGTCATTCGAGAAATGAAATTTTGGTTTTTGGAATGCGCTTTTTTTTTTAATAAGTAGATCATTATTAGAGGGCGAAATCTGATATCAAAGCTATCCAAATAGGCCGAGATGACCTATATAGGCAAACAGAACAACAAACAACAAAGAGCACCATACTAAGCCGGCTGAAAACAATGAGCCTGATTTTTCAGTTCCGCTAATGGAATTGGAATTTGGAAACTATATTTTATAAATAAAAGGAACCTGAAATTATGGCTAGAGTTAATCCCTGGATTCTTGGCAGAAAGATGCTCTTGAATACCAAGGTTCGCAAATAGGATGTGGAAAAACTCAGAAAATTGTAATAGAAAAATCCATCTCAAAGACTGCTCATCAATGGCATACAGTCTGACACTAATGTATTGGATTTTTCTATTGTTCAGTGTATGGGTAAGCTGACAGAACGAGAGATATCAATGAGATGGTCCAATATGGTATGATACCTTAGAAAAATCATGATACACTTTCACAATGTTATCCTTGTTTTAGCACAGTTGTGTGATCAACTCTTACCAACCCCCAGCTAATGTCACACTGTTTGCCATTTATGAACCATCTTCACCTGTATGTTGCAGGTTATCTTATTTGGTGGAGATGTCAACCTTTTTGGTGATTCTCCAACCTTTCCTTGGGCTCTTGTAATCACCTTTTTTCCTAAAGTAGCTCGTAAATAGTTCCATCGTTGCACACTAATGGCCATTATGCCATGTGGTTTTCTATGGCGTTACCTTGCTTGCGAAGCTTAATCAGCCCTTGGTCATCTTGTGTGAATAAGTAGATGACATGCCTAATGTGAGGATGGTTGGTCTACTTACGTTGATGCACCCGTTAACCAATACAAAGTACAATTTTTCTAGGCTTTCTATGGCTCACAGACATGGTTTTGACCTCTATAAAATGGACACATGATTTGGGTGCTAGGTGTTGAATTGCCTCAAGTGTCGAGCTCAGAAATGGGAAATGGAGGTGATAACTAATTACCAAGCATAAAGTTCAAAAAGTTAACAGGAGTTGCTGGCAGCAGTGTTTTGATACGGGAGCAGAAATTCATGTACTAATGTTAGGACACCTCTCAATTGACACAAATATTTTGCCGTTGTACAACTAAAGTGGATCATCATGTGTCTGTTGGAGTCTTATGGTCAATCACTCATATTGTGCACCAATTTAATATGCAAAAGTGGGTACACTTGGCCTTCAACTATGAAATGGCAATCCCATGGGCTTTAGTGAAATAAACATAACATTGACCAACTTAACAGTTCAATATCCCCATTGATTTGAAAATGCCAGGTTGCTTAGTTGGTAAAGTTTGTGGGTGTTCATAGCGTAGCATGACAACATGAAAGGATGAATCAACCATTATTAAAAATATGCATTTTCGAGACCTTGCCCATGCACATATTGCACATGTGATGGAGGATGGAACGTGAAAAGACAATGATGGTGCCACTCGACCTAGGGGGTTTGCCACAGTTGCTGGTACAAGGTGCAGGGAACTTTGTTGCACCAGCATCGTGGCTACACTTTATTTTCACATTCATAAAAATGGGATGAGTGGGTACAATAGAGGGTGACTTCCAAGTTCCAACACTATATCAGCTTTCCATTTTGTGTTTTAAACAGTTAATTGGAGTGGGATTTGAAATTAGTTAAGAGTCTTGAAGTTAGTTGGTTTATTTGGTAATTCCTTATGATTGCTTTCTAATTTGAGTAGGATTAGTTTAAGCAGATGTTTAATTACTTTTAGAGAAATTAGGAATTATTTGGAAGTTTGAATGTTCCTAAATTGGTTCTGCGTTAAGAGTGGGAAACTTGTTTTACAAGGCACTTTTGGAGTTGTCAGAGGTCTATATAATAGGGGGGGTATGAATAGTATATGTCTTTATGTCATGTTTTAATTAAAAAGTTTATTTTGTAGAAGAGGTTCTCTACTATTTATGTCGGTGGTACAGCCCTAGTGAGAGTATTCTAGTGTTGGTTTTCTTCAATACTTCAAGTTTGATGTAATAGCAACTCTTCTTATTTCTCTGTGATTTTTGAGCTTTGTTACGTGAAACAAATTGCTGTCCAACAACTATACAACAGCCTTTTTATGCTTAGGGGCTTGTCCTACATCAAAACCCTATCTATCAAAAAACATATAGATTTTTTTTGTCATCAAGAGAAGTCTAAAATTTGCAATTATGGTGAGGGAGTTAGATGTTGTGATAGCCCAAGCTAAAGCTTTGGAGAAATGTATGGACAAGGTTGAGCAATGCTAACACAATTTGAACGCACAAGTGGAACATCACAAGGGAGTCATCCTCTATTGCTCAACGATGAAGCCCTCTTGTCCCCCTTCACAAGGGAGAAGATACGTAGTAGCGATGTATCAAAGTTTTGTTCACCTTGCTGTATCATCAACTATGTCAAACCTTTTGGTTCAAAAGAACTTGTTCTTGAGTTTGAGTCGCTCTATCATTGTATTTTCACATCCATCCTCCATGGTCCATGCATGTATGTGCTCTTGCAAATGCATATTTTGGATAATAACGACTGCTTCTGTCCTTTGCATTGTCACTCTAGCTTGCTTCTGGAAGATTGAGTAATGCTTTATCTGATGCAACTTTTTGATGTCCTGGACTTATCTTCCTGCTAGAATTGATTATCACAGGCTTTACTAGTTTTGTAGGAATGAAATTAGTAACTGTAGTTTTGCTACTTTGATACTCTAGTTACTTGAATGGGGATTTTCAATGGTAGTCGGATAAATACCATATATCACCATTTGTTCATGCAATATACTTTCTAAGGATTGATGTTCTTGTTTCACTTATGCTTTTAAATCATGTTGAATTTATTCAATCTTGTCCATAGGTTTCTCTGAAGCTTTAACTTGGGCTATCACAACATTTAATTTCACCATGATTGCAAATTCAAGGTTTCTCTCTGATACCAAAAGTAATGTAGGACAGTTCCGCAAGCTTCAAAGACTAGTATAGTCGCTGAATGTCGGCGTCTATTGGACCACCATGGGCTCCACTTCTTTTGATGCAGGACATCTAACCAATACTCCCCAAAAGCCGCGACTATTGGTAGCGTGAGATTAAATTCCTTTATCTCATAGCCCATGACCCAGGCCCTCGGTCGAACCCTCCTTCGTGGGTCCCATTTCACACGGGCCATCTCACCCCGAGTGTGTCCCATATACGCAGACTGCCCCACTCGAGCCCGGTGTGAAAATGCCCCTGCATTAATCACCCCCGGTGAGGAGTCTCGTACACAAGACCTCCTGCTCTGATACCAAATTTGACGCAGGACGGGAGTACCGTTCCGCGATTTGAGAAAGAATGAAAATGGAATGTTACTATTCACAGCACTATTCACGTGACACTATTCACTCAGCACTATTCACGGTGCTATGGTATGATTTGGGTTTTCTTAGGTAATAAATTGACTAAAAAACAAAATAGATGGAGGAAGAGAAGATAATAAGAGAGAAGAGATAGAGAAAGAGATAGGGATAGAAAGATACTTTCAGCTTCGCACCGAATTAGCTTGGCTTCATACCAAGAGAAGATGGCTTCACACCACGAGAGAGATTTCTATTTCTTCATTCATAATTTTTCATTATCAAAATCAAATGGTACATCACCTTTTATGAGACTCTCTACTTGAACTTTCCAAATTCTAATCTAATTGAAATTAGAAACTCCTAATACAAATCAACTATTGCAATCAATAATAAAAATTCTAATTAGAAATAAAATCTAATTTCAATTGAAAATCCTAATTAAATTAAAACAAATCTTTGTGGGGTCTACTTATCTAAAAATAGTAAAATCAGAATTTATTATAAATAGTAAAAATGGGATTGACTCTAAATAGTAATTTCCAGATTTATTATAAATAGTAAAAAACGTGAATTACTATAAATAGTAAATAGGATCCACTTGATTAGGCATTGATTCGGTGTAGCGTGGACTATCGTAGTAGAATGCTCCCGCATCATCTTCTCTATTATGAGAGGGGAAGATATGATGTAGCATTGGTGCACCTTGCTTTACCTTATGTAAAAAAGAATGCACCAGAATTTTACCTAAGTGAAAGTGTGTCATGACATCTTTGATAGGGAATTCTAGGCCATTGCAAATAACTCAAATGCATCTCAGAAGACCATAATTGATTGCCCTCATGCACATTTGTTATGAATTTCTTTGTTTTAGTCATAGTCCATGCCAATAGTTTTGGATTGCATAATTGCAACATCTTGCAAAATTGAAACCCTAATTTCAGTATTGATCTTATAGCTTAATTCCTTAGTTTTCTGTTTTTTTTTTTTATATCTTTAACCATATTGGTCTTTCTAATATTGCACTTGGCATTGTACCTATTGTATATATTGGTAAAACTCTGATAGATCATCGTCAACCTAGAAGGTAATAATATGATTTCCCTTTGTGATTGCAGTTCCTTAGTTCACCTATTGTATGTTGGCCTTGTTTTGCCAGTGAGTCAGCTTACTGGTTGGCCCTAGGAAGACAACCCTAGCCATTACTTGGTACTTGGTACCTTCTTGTAAAGATAGTTTATAGTCCTTTATTGTCTGTCCATTCCAAGTAAGATCAAGGTGGAGATCCTTTTAAGATTGTTCCTTAATCATTTAATTGTTTTCTCATGCATGGCTACTTACAATCTATAAGGAATGATTGTTAATTTTCTTGTGGAAATTATTATTAAGAATACCAATAAAAAAAATATTATTAAGAAGAAATTTTGTATCAGTTCACCTTGTATGCCTTGATTTTTTTTTTAATATCACTGCAATACAAGGTAATCAGTCCATATACATAGCCTTATCTGTTTCAGTACTGTATTGATCTTTGAAATGCCGATGAGCTTTTATTATAGCCCACTTTTGTTTTGCTGTTGTAGATATATTAGAGAAATAATAATCATTGGATGCTCCATGTAGGTTAGAAGGGGTGCAGATAGAGCAGAGATCTACAGCCTGGCATTCTCTTCTTCCGCACAGTGGCTAGCGGTCTCAAGTGACAAAGGCACGGTCCATGTCTTTGGCCTCAAGGTTGATTCAGGATTGCCAGGGAATGACAAGTCACACAGTACATCTGACTTCAATCTTGTTGTTCCATCAACCAGTTCATCTCTCTCTTTCATTAAAGGTACTGTCTTTGCATTTGCAGAACCACTAGAACATGTAATAATGATTTCTCAAATGCATGATCCTGCCATTAGGATAGACCGTGTCATTAGGCCTCCTATGATAAATGCCTGATCCATAGGTATATTGGTTCTTGTATCATTTCAACTGCAACAGATTTTTTTTTCCTCTGTTCTTTGTGGATCATGGCTGGAGAGTAGATATGTAGCCTACATTACCCATATTGACTATAGAAAGGATTACATGGTGATGATAACTGATAGTAATTTTTTTGCTTGTTAAGCATTAGTTATTAACGGAGCCTCACTTATTTGCCCTCTAAAACAAGCTTGCGTTTTCTTTTCTTGCAGGGGTGCTGCCAAAATATTTCCGTTCGGAATGGTCAGTTGCCCAGTTTCGCCTGCATGAAGGTTCTCAGTACATTGTTGCTTTTGGTCACCAGAGAAATACAGTTGTGATTCTTGGCATGGATGGAAGGTAAGCAGACATTTGAAGATATCTATCCAAATTACAAAAAAATTCGTGTTTTTCATGAAATCCTGATTCTACCTTTTATTGTGAGAAAACAAACTAACTAGTGGTAAAAAAAAAATGCCCTTTTGAATTCCATACCTGTCCAAAGGGGACCAATTTTTTTTCTGGTTGCATGTTAGCATTCAGTTCTCCTTTGGCTCCCATAAGACATAATGAGTTGACAGTATGCAATTGGATTGGATGTGCAGTTTTTACCGGTGTCAGTTCGACCCAGTGACTGGGGGGGAGATGACACAGCTGGAATTTCACAACTTTCTGAAGCCGGAGGAAACTTTCTAGTTTCTAAGAGGAAGCCAAGGATGTTTTTATTCTCTATTTTTGGCTTATTACTGTCACTATATTTACTCTCTCTTTTTTTGTTTTTTGAAAGGGTTGGAGGGGAAGTTGTAAATATGTGAATAGAAATGGTGGTGTCTTGCAACTACTGTATTGGGCTGTTGTATATAGAACCTGTCAAAATATGCTAATGAGAAACAATAATCTATTCTACTTGTTAACGAACGAAGGCCATTGCGTTATTCCCACAAATGCTTGCTTCTCACAACTTTTACCTTTCAATTCTTTGTAAAGACAAGGAAATATTTTAGAAGATGCAGAGGACTTTGGATGCAGTCGATGCAGAGTGGTCTCATGGCCCTACATGGCTCATTTTTTTGGGCCCACTAACTGCATGGATGTTTAGCCCACCCCAAACTCCTTTCAAGATAAAGCATTTGATGGCGGATGTCCATCAACGTTGATGACATACTATAGTGTGAGCCTTGTGGCACATGATTAAAGTCCTAGCAACAAAAATCAGCCTGATTAGTGATTTCTAACCTTTGGATCATAATGTTTAAAAATCACGGTTAAAATTAAACTAAGACAGACTAATCCGATGGATAGAAATTATTAATCAGGATGACTTTTAGTATGTAGGTCCACTTAGGGATGGGCCAAACATCTATATGGTCAGTGGTCTTTAAGTGTGCCATGTGGCATAAATGTGACACCAATTATTTAGTGTCAAAATTAAATGTAGAAAAATTAATTAAAAGTTATCAAGTACTTAACATTATTAAAAGAGTAATGATCACATGGTCCAAGGTCGGCAGATGTGCACGGTGGGTGGTGCTGTTTTGTTATTGCGAAAAATATACCTTGAATTACGTGGTAAATAGTGATGCTCACGGTAAACCTACCATGAAACCTGCAGTTAGGGACGCCACTAATTGCAGCTGAAATGAGCCATGTGGCACTTTTTTGGGACAATGACCGTATGGATCTTTGTACCCAAATAATGCTCAAATTTCTACGGTTAAAATCAACATTGAAAATAACTTCAATCCAACACTAAGAAATGACTGATCTAAATAACTTAATTTAAATATTAATCAACTTAATTAAAAAAAGGTCAGGCTTCGTTGACAGCCCTAAAACGACAGGATTCTGTACAGGACAGAAATATGTGAGGACTCTGACCGTATGACCGTATGGATGTTTGTCCAATCCCTAGGTGGACCTACAAACCAAAATTCAGCCCATACGGTCAGAGTCCTCCAAGAATGTGCCACGTAGCATATATTGTGTCCTGTACAGAATCCTGTCATTTTAGGGCTGTCAACGGAACCTTTCTTCTTCTACCTTCCGTCAGTTTTAGTTATCAAATGGTGGGTCCCTCCTCTCCTTTTCGTTTTGCCTACACACCAAGAGGACCCTTAATCGAAAACCGTCTTCTACACTCTTCGGTGAAGAATTGATATGATAACCTTGGTACTATTACGTTAACTTACCATGTGAATGACGTCATACTCCCAAAGAGAGAGAGATCCATGTTTATCTGATGAAGATTTAATCAAATCTGAGCAAAACTTGTGTCACAAGATGTTGTGACGGAAGCCGGTCACAGCACTCAATACGAGCTACGTGGCATATGATCAGAGGGCGCTGACCGTATGGATGTTTGGCCAATCCCTCGGTGGACCTACAAGCAAAAATCAGCCTGATTAGTGATTTACAACCTTTGAATTTGCACCCAAACAACGCTCAATAATGCTCAAATTTCTACCGTTAAAATCAACCCATGAAAATAACTTCAATTGAATCTGTTAGAAATCACGAATCAGGCTGATTGTTTGTGTACCGGTCCACCGAGTGACTGGCCAAACATCCATACAGTCAGCGTCCTATAATAGTATGCCACGTGGCACGTATTGAGTGCTGTGACCGGCTTCCGTCACAATATCTTGTGACACAAGTTTTGCTCATCAAATCTGGTTGACCTGTTCGGGTCTTTGTTATTATGAAACCCCCATCTCGAGATGATTTTTCAGAGAAGTTTTACATCTTGAGATTGACAATTTGACTGGATATGCTGATGCCTGTGACAATCCACTTGATCGGTCGATTGAAGCCATTAGATTTAAGATTCTTTAATAGACCGTTGTGATGATTTCTTTCCTAGCTAATCCCAAAGATGCCATATTAAATGCCATCGGAGATATCAACGCCTTGGATTAACCAGATGCCCAAAATTACGTATATGCTTACGTCATACATTCAAATGACACCGGTGTAGGAATCGATGACACCATTTAATATCTTAGCACCGACTCAATCCTCTGCAACAAATGAGATTTTAGTCCGCTAGGAAATTTTACCACACAAAGAGAGTTGGAGGAAAGGACTAAGGAGTAAAACTTTGATGAGGCCTGTCATCGAGGCAGATGACTGGGCGCATATGAACCACGTGGCACACTCTTAGAGTACTCTGACTGTATGGATGTTTTTTCCAATCCCTAGGTGGACCTACAAACCAAAAATCATCTTGATTAGTGATTTCAAACCTTTGGATCTTTGTACCTCAAATAATGGTCAATAGTGCTCAAATTTCCCGGTTAAAATCAAATCATCAAAACAATTTCCAACCAACGCTTATAAATCACTAATCGAGCTGATTTTTAGTTTGTAAGTCCATCTAGAGATTGGACAAACATCCATACGGCCAGAGTCCTCTAAGAGTCTGCCACGTAGCTCATATTGCGCCCTGTCATTGGCCTCGATGACAGGTCGAGTCATCAAAGTTTTACTTGGAGGGAGGGTAGAAAATAAGGAGAGAAAAGTAGTCGGATCTCTAGAAGGAGCGTTTAAGTCTAGTCACCGAGTAAATGGTCAAGAAGCCGTATAATTGCCGAGGAAATGATGTTTAAAACTTTAAAACAAAGTTTTTAATAACCCGTTATAACGGTCACAGACGTTACCGTTATTAATGAGGTCACATCAGAGTAAAAGTCAGAAAATTATTATTTTAATATTTTTAAAAATTGAATGGGTGGTGATATAAAAAGGTATATGCCTGAGGGTATTTTATTTTCCTAATAACGGCCATTATAACGGATATCTCATTTTTCCGATTTTGGGTGATTATAATCGCCGTTACTTTGGAAGCTCACATTCTTCGGAAAGGTGTCAGACCTAAACGATCCTCTATAAATGGAGGCTACTTCATCTCCGTCCATTTCATATTCTAAGAAGAGCTTCAAACTCTCTCTCTCTCTCTCTCTCTCTCTCTCTCTAAATTCTCTCTCTAGAATGGGGCTGAAGCTGTATGGGATCCCCATGTCGACGTGCGCCACGCGTGTGATGTCGTGTCTACACGAGAAGGGCGTCGAGTTCGAGCTCGTCCCCGTTAACCTCGCCGTCGGTGAACACAAGCAGCCTCCTTTCCTCGCCAAGAACGTAAGATCCGGTGAACCAATTTTCCTACTTTTAGTAAGAGGTTTTTTAAGTTTTTCCCTAACTTGATCTTTTTTTCTGCAGCCTTTTGGTCAGATTCCGGTATTTGAAGACGGTGATCTCACACTTTTCGGTAAGTTTCTTACTTCTCAGGTAAACTCTTTCAAGTCCACCAAATATAATACCCCTATAACAGGGAGTTGGGCCCACTATTTTCTCTGGGCCCACTTAACAAAAGTCGACCGTTTGATCAGTTTGGGTCCTCATCGTTAAGGGACCATTTTGTTGACTTTTCTTGTTGATAATTGCTATACATCGGATAGGTCGCTTAAACATGTTCGGATTTTAATACGAAATTAATGGAAACCATTGAAAGGGTGACACGTAGGGGTGTTTGTCTCCGATTCTCCTTAGCTACCCAGAACCGGAAACAATATTGTCGGTTCTGGTTGTTATCCGGTTGTCAAAATGATGGATCCTGAACCGGAACCGATTATTTGGTTTTGGACCTTTTAGTAGCTTTTTTTTGGTTCGGGTCCGTTCCTACAGTTTCAGGTCCATATCGAACTACCCAGAACCGGAACCGCTATTTTCAGTTCAGTTCGGTTCTTTTTCGTCGGTTCCCAAAAATGTGGAACCGGCGTCCTCCGAGCCAGCTTCCAAACCTGAGACTTCGAACCATGGGTTAGGGTGTGATTAACAACGTTGACTAACGGTCAATGGATTTATCCTACAGTAAAAAATTAGAGGGCGGCCAATAATATTTGATGGAGTAGTGGTGAAATGCTTGTAAGTAATGCAAACTTAATTTCTATCGCTGTTATCTTAACCATTGATATTCATATGGGCGGACAGAATCTCGAGCGATCACTGCATACGTGGCCCACAAGTACAAAGACACAGGTGTTGATCTCTTGAGGCACAGCAACATCAAGGAAGCTGCGGTGGTGGGAATATGGATAGAAGTGGAGTCCCAACATTTTAACCCGGCGATCTCTCCGATCATCTACGAAATCTTCGTGGCGGCTCACCATGGTAAGACAGCCGATCAGACGATCATCGAGGCCAACGCTGAAAAGCTTGGAAAAGTGCTAGACGTGTACGAGGATAGGCTTTGCAACACCAAGTACCTCGCCGGAGATTTCTACAGCCTCGCGGATCTGCACCACCTTCCTTACACTTATTACCTGATGAAGACTCCATGGGCTTCACTGATCAATTCTCGGGCCCACGTGAAAGCATGGTGGGAGGATATATCGTCAAGGCCTGCTTTCAAGAAAGTTGCTGAGGGGATGACTTTAGGTTAATTATATATGGACGTAACGTTTGGGTTGGAAGAAAGGACACATGTGGATTGTGCGGTGGTTTTTTTTATCTTTTTAATATGTGGACTGTAATAATGGTGGGACCGTGTGGACTATAATAATGGTCAATAAATCTCAAATTTCCACGGTTAAAATCAACCCATGAAAATAACTCCAATCCAATGCTTAAAAATCACTAATCAGGCTGATTTTTGGTTTATTGGTCAGGGATTCGCCCTATCATCGAAGTTTTACTCGTCACTGACCCATTAATCTTTTTTTTTTTTTGTTTTTTTGAGAAAGTCATGACCAATCAATTTGACTCACGTTCAAACATGAAATGCATCGTGTGCCTATTAATGCATCTAGGTATAATCGATTGAGTGCGGGTGGCCAGGACTCCACTGCAAAAAGTAGGAGGTTCTGAGTTCAACGCTCCTTGTGGCCACCTCTAGAAAGAGTAGGGTAACAAGTGGTTCAGCCCACATTAACTATGCTAGTACACTGGCACGTGTGGAAGAGGTGACTATCGTGCGGGGCGGCCCCCGCCCGGGGAACTAGTCGGGTGTTCTAAGAGGCCCGGATACCCACGGTTTAAAAAAATAAATAAAAAGGGTGTAGTTGAAGACAAAATATATAGGTGTGATTGATAAGTTTCTAATGTTATTTTAGTGGTATGATACAATATTTTCAAGAGTGCGCCTGGGGTCCAGCACAATTGGACAACTGTTGTCCACCTGTGACAGGAGAGAATGCCACCTGTATACATTTTTGTAACTTAAAAGACTAGGGTTATATAATTACCGATAGTTACTTGATGTCATGTGGAAACATATTGCCTTTTCGACTTTGCAACAATTTAAATTAAAGGTTAATGATACTGACCAAGGTTTAAAAAGGACCGTTATAATGGTATAACGGTCTGGGGGTGTCACCGTTTTTTCCGTTATAACGAAAAAAATGATGGGGGGCAAAAATGGAAAAAAATGGGAAAATAAGGGAAAGAAAGGGTGCTGAAATTCAAATTTCAAAATTCCAATAATAGATAATAACGGAAAAATAAAGGAAAAAATGGCCGTATTTTTCACATTTTTTTCAGAAAATAACGGTCGTTATTTTCTGGGCGTTTTAATGGCGCTAACGTAACGGGGTAGGTCCGAATCCGTTATAACGGGGGATTTTTAAACCTTGATACTGACAACACCCTTATCGTTCCAAACACATATTCTGAGGTATATTCTCCGCACAAGCTAGCAAAATTCCATGACAAGCCACTAAGCTACACTTAGCCCCCCTTGAGCTGACCCTTTCGTTATCAACAACGTTTTTTGTCACTTATTTTTCTCCTTCAAAACACCCTAGATATTATCTAATATATATGGCGAACGATAAACGAGCCCAATCCAATCTTCAAGGTTGTGAGTCCAAATTCAACCCAATCTAAGGTTGGGCTTAGAATTTTCAACCCGATCGGGTTAAGTCCTCTTACACCTGACATATTGTTATTGGCTGAAGCTAGTATAAATTGTACAATGATGCCAACTTGTTCTAAAAACCTCTCTGGAGCCCCGCTACTCGTTCCATCCCAAATTTTTATATATAAAGTAGGTTCACGAAGTCAATGCAGAGGACTCTCGTGGTCGTCCTACATAACGCACTTTTTGGGCCCACTGACCGAATGGATGTTTAGCCCACTCATTGCTGGATTTACACACTAAAAATCATCTTGATTGATGATTTATATCCTTTGGATTTACTAATCAAGAGACAGATTTTTGGTATGTATATCAACCAAGGGGTGGCCTAAACATCCATGCGGTTAGTGGGCCCAATTAAATGCACTAAAGGGCCATAAGAGAGACTCCTCTGCGTTTAAAACTGTCCTTACCAGCCTCGGTATTGTAGACGCGGATGAGATATTTCGGGTAGGGGTGTCAACGGGTCGGTTCCGGTGGTGACCAGAACCGGTTCCGGTTCTCAAAGTGATGGATTCGGAACCGGATTATGTATTTATGTCGGTTTTGGGTCCGGTTCCGGTTCCGGTTTTGGGTATATTGAGCCAAATCTTGAGAATATTTATACTATTTTATTTATTGGTACCGGTTCTTATCGGTTCGGTTTCGGTTCCATATTAGGCTACTTAGAACCGGAACTGTTATTGTCGATTTTCTGGTTACTTTTTAATTGGTTCCCAAAAATGTTCGGTTCCGGTTCCATATTTTTGGGAACCAATTAAAAAGTAACTGGAACCAGAACCGAACCGACAATAAATCGCCGTATGAGGCAGACCCACTAAATTATCAATCAAGAATTTAAAAATCAACTTGATTAGTCATTTTTAAGCATTGGTTTGGAGTCATTCTCAAGGGTTGATTTTAACCATGGGAATTTGAGCATTATCGACCATTATTTGGGCTACAAGATCGAAATGTTTGAATTCACTAATTAGACTGATTTTTGGTCTGTAGGTCCACCTAGGGATTGGACAAACATCCATATAGTTAAGTGTCCTCTAAAAATATGCCACGTGTCTCATATTGTGGGCGATAAATGACCGTCGCCCGGTCAGCCAAGTTTTACTCCTTTTAGAGAGATCTTTCTTTTTTGGGGTGTGCCCTGACCGGTAGTCTGCCCACACAGGAAATGGGGTGCGCCGTCTGCGAATATTCGCTCGACCCCTTTTCAGATTTGGCCCTCGACAATAACTTTCTCAAATTGCTCCTTTCAGTTACTACAAGTCTATTTTGGAGAAAAACTTTGATGTCCATCTCCCAGAATGTCAGAATGAGAAATTTTTTTGGCCACATGAATTTTTGGCCCACTCCTTAGTGATCTTACACACCAGAATTCATCATATTGATCATTTCTTTCCATTGGAAAAAAATAAAAAAACTTGAATCCAATGGTACAAATCACAATTGAAAAATGCTCAAATCCAATGGATTTAAGCAATGTTTTAATGCTAAAATAGAACTGTTAGAAATCATCCATCAAGCTGATTTTTGAAATGTAGGTCCACCAAGAGGTAGACCAAATATCCATAAGGTCATTTGTCCCTAAAGAATACTCCACGTGGATTTTTGGGAGGCGGAGACTTCAAATTTTGAAATCCCCAGGACTGCAAATATTTTCTCCATTCCTCACCAACCTGGAGAAAAACTTCGATGTACATCGAAGGCATCAAATATTGAAGTCCCGCCCCTAAAATGTCATGTGGCACACTAACCTATGAACACGTGTCCCACCCCTTTAGTTGACCTAGACACTAGATATCAGCATGATTGGTGATTTACATGCATTGGATCCATTGCATTTTTATTGTGTGATTTCTAGCCATTTGATTTGTCCATTTTGCCAGATACTCAAATCCAGCAGTCAGAAATCACACAAACCAAACATTCATTTAGCCAGTTGACCCTGAAGAGTATGCCACGTGGCTTTGTTTGGGTGGACATCAACGTTTGTCCTTCCGTACGAGGCGTTGCGTTAGCTCCATCAACGGTATGAACGTGACCGCGCAAAATCAGGAAAATCTAGAAACGGAAAATTGACCACTCAAATTCCGGAAAATAGTCTATATATATAGACGGACTACTCTCTCCATTTCTAAGAATCTCAGAAGGTCCTACAGAGTACAGAGTCTACAGACTACAGAGAAAGAGGTCTGCAAATATTTGCATCCGTCCAAATCTATAATCAGTTCTTTTCTTCCGTCCGTACAGAAATGGCGGTGAAGGTACATGGAATAGCCATATCTACGTGTACATCACGTGTGCTGACGTGTCTCAACGAGAAGGGTGTTGAGTACGAGCTTGTCCCTGTGAACATTGCCGTCGGTGAACAGAAGCAACCTGCTTTCCTCTCCAAAAACGTAATTATCTTCTCTTTCTTCGCTTTTTTTTTTGTTTTTTTCTTTTCTTTAGTGGTTGAAACTCTGGGCTTATTGTTCAACTTATGTTCTTTATGGACTGCAGCCGTTTGCTCAGATTCCGGCTCTTGAGGATGGAGATCTTACGCTCTTTGGTGAGTTTATTGTTCTAGATTATTGAATTTGTTAATGGGCCGCACTAGCTCCATGTGGGCCTGAATATTTGTCCACCCGGGTTTGGGCCTGGGTTGGTAGGAGATCTCAGTGAGATCTTAAATTTTAGTAGTATGAAAGAGAAGCAGATATAGTCTATAGCCTGGTTCAAAATCTCGGGATAGGACGGCGTCAATCCAGGTCCTGATCGCCCAAATATCATTCAGATCGGCGAGATGACCCGTTATCATTCAAATCGGTTGCTTCTGATCCCGATCCCGAATTGCCTGATCCAGAATGGGATCGGCCAAGACTTCGAACCATGGTCTATAGTATCATACACAAAATGTACCAATATGCATGGGGTTGCAAACGGGTTGGCCCATTAGAGCTTTTGGGATTGAATTTGACTTAAATCGTGATAGGCCTCGTACGTGGGCCTATTCAAAATGTAACAAACATCAGGATACTTGATCGGGTCGGGCTCGGGGGACTGCCATTTTGACACCCATTTTTGTCTTCCCACATAGAAGATGAATCAATGGCTGATTGTTCGTGGGGATGATCTCCTCACCATATAGATCACCCTAACGAAAAATCAGCCCATTCTGAAATTTCTAACCCCATCAAATGTGGTTTTCAAGTTATTTAGTAAAAATAGAGTCCATTATTCTTCAGCTACTAAACTAGTCTATGAATATCAGAATCATTTGAATTTTGGTGAGGATGATCTCCTCACCAAGGAGATCATCCTCACCAAAAATCAGCCATTGATTCATCTTCTATGTGGGTACGCCAAAATGGGTGTCAAAAATGGGGGTCCACCGAGCCCGACCCTATTTGATCAGTATGATTTTTGGAATTGTCCGGACTCACATTGTGCTAAAAGCGGTTTTAATCCTATACTAGCTTGGATTGATTCTCTCTATTGTAATATTGAACTTACGATTTCCATCGAACGGTCAGAATCTCGTGCGATAACAAGGTACCTGGCGACCAAACACAAGGACGTGGGGACTGATCTATTGAGGTTAGGTGATCTGAAGGAATCAGCGGTGGTTAACGTTTGGTTAGAAGTGGAGGCCCAACAATATGGCCCAGCCATATCTACGATCGTATACCAAAGGGTGGTGGTCCCAGTACTCTATGGTGGGACCCCAGACGAGAAGGTCCTCGAAGCCGAAGCGGCGAAGCTCGGAAAAGTACTAGACGTGTATGAGGAGAGGCTGTCCAAGAGCAAATACCTCGCCGGCGATTTTTTCAGCCTTGCGGATCTGCACCACCTGCCGTACACTAACTACATGATGAAGACTCCGGAGGCGAACCTCATTAGCTCGCGCCCGCACGTGAAGGCTTGGTGGGAGGATATCTCGTCTCGTCCCGCATTCAAAAAAGTCGCCGAGGGAATGACCGCCGTTTAATTAGTCGCCGATGTGAAGTAATAATAAGAGTTACTCTTCTGGTAATAGGAGGGGTGAGTGCTCTTAGAAATCGTATTCTCTTTTCGTAATAATGAGCAGGAGGCTCTTTGCTCACATGGTCTGGTGTTTAGGTGGTGTTTGGTACCAAGTTTGTTCCTGGCCCGGATTGTTATGGATACACGGTTATCCTTCTCATGTGGAGTCTGTTGTTTGGTTTTGACTTTTGAGAAATATATTCTTAAGTAGAAGGGAGGAGGATTTCTTTCCCTCATTCACGAACTTGCACATCTTTTGTAAGGTTGCAACTTGGGCGGGCTTAACCCAAGCCTGATGGGTTTGGGCTCGGGTTCTGGCCTGGTTTTCAAGAGTCTCTTGTTTTCTTGAGTTAAATTTTGAGAGGTAGAAATTGAATGCCTATCACAGGGTGAACGAGACCTTCCATCTTGTTGTAGCTAAGAAATTTCTTTAATTTTCAATTTACTTGGTCAATATTTGCTCCTTCTAACAACCTGACCAACTCCACTGAACCCGATCGGATTGGTTCGGGCTGGGATTCTCAGGCCCGACCTCGGGTTGAGTTTGGGCTTGAGTTCAGAGTATTAAAATGTCGGATTGACCACAACCCAACCCACCGGAGTTGCAGCCTAATCTTTTGTATAAAAACTTTAAACCATCTTCATCATAGTACCAAGTATTCTGTCATATACTTTAAACCATGGTTTTAAAAACGGCCGTCTAAATGGTAACGCCCTAAGCCCTTTTCCGTTAAAACTGTTTAAACATGTTTTATCGGTTTTGTAAAAAATGGCCATTTTTTTTTTGTTTTAACAGCCGTTAAAATCGTTTAAACAGCCGTTTAATTCTGAAAAATTCTGTGAAAAAAACAGCCGTTAAATCTGTTTAATTTCCGTTAAATTCCGTTTTTTTTTTTTTTTTAATTTTTAAATTTCAAAATTTGAATTTCAGCACCATTTTTTTTCGTTTAATTCTGTTAATTTCCATTTTTTCCCTTTTTGCCCCTGGCCGTTTCAATCCGTTTTAACGGCCGTTTAAACGGTAACACCCCCCGTCCGTTTAACCGTTAAATCGGCCTCCTTTAAACCTTGCTTTAAACTAAGCATTTGTCAATTTCGGTTTGTAAGACCCATTCTTCAGTATTGGAACCAGAACTGATAGGACGCAGAATTGTCACATATAAATATGTAATAGGTTTCGATATTGGGTACACATAGGGGTGTAAGGCCCACGGCCCGACCCTAGCCAAGCCCCACTCAGTCAGAGCCAAGGCATATATAATGGCTGTGGGCCAGGGCAGGCCCGGCTTGGTATTTGGCTTTCAGCCTGGCCAGGCACGGTCCATTTACACCCTTAGGTACAATGGTACCTGAACCGGAACAGGCACATTGCACCCGTACATGACCATGTAATATGGTAGCTCGCGAGACAGCACATCGGGCGGCATACTGACACAACATTCATCCATTACGGGTTAACGACTGCGTTAAAAACCTCGAGAAATATTTAAAAATAATAATAGTAGCTACCTGGCTACAATGTCAAATGGTCTAGCAGGTCTGAACAGTGTAATTTGAACGGTGTTTGATCTATGTTGACGTAAGCAAGTAATTAAATATTGTGGATTCAAGTTGTCGGGTCCTGAGATGCTATTCTGTATGGTAGCTCGTGAAGTACCAAACTGGAGCTTTAAGAAACGAATTTGCCGCCCAAGAGTTGAATAAAGCTGAAAAGGTCAAACATAAACGTCACAAAACCTGCTAATCCCTCCACTATTTAAAATAAACAGAACAGCAGCTTTGTTTTTGAAGAGGAGAAGAAGTTACTAGTTAGCCATGGCGATCAAGGTTCATGGCCTTCCCATGACGGCTTGCACTGCACGTGTTTTGGCTTGTCTTTACGAGAAAGGCTTGGAATTTGAGATCGTGCCTATCGACTTTGCTGCTGGTGCTCACAAACAACAACCTTATCTCTCTTTAAATGTGAGAGATTTTATTTATCTTCTTATTTTTACACTTTTTTTTTTTAAATATTTTGCTTAATCAATCCATTTTGAATTGAATATTTTTTTTAATTTTTGGTTGAAATCGCAGCCGTTTGGTCAGGCACCTGCGCTTGAAGACGGCGATCTTACCCTCTTTGGTGAGCTCCATTGAATTGAATTGACTATTGGGAATTAAAGAACGTTGCAAACCAAGGGAAAATTAGGTTCTACACAGATGGTATAAACGGTTTTTATTCTTCATTTTGTAGAAAACTAGTGGGTGGCTCGTGCCCTCGGCACTCTCTGACAGAGCATTTGCCAAAATCGGGTTTGCGTGGCTGAGATCCATCGTCCATTTGGGAGATAATATCTCAGCCCTTCTTTGTCGAAACCTATAAGAGGGGTAATAAGTGGGGAGACAACTGGCACGTGCCCACCGGCACTCTCCGAAAAAGTATTTGCCAAAATTGAGTGTTAGTGGCTAAGATCCACCATCCAATTGGGGGATAAGATCTTGGCCCTTATTTGTTAAAACCGTATAAGCCGGTTTTGTTATATAAATAATCAAGAAAGAAACTTAAGGAATGTTTGGTAGGCTTTTTTGTGCGCACAAATGCAATATGCCATATGTTTGGCTGCGTATTTGCCCATTCAAAATTTTTTTTTTGCCTTTTCCGTTGAAGTGGGTAAATATTTTATCATCCCCACGTTGTGAAAATATTTGCTGGCCATGTAAGCCTTATTGGAAAATTTTATTTTCTCGCAGAAAAATTATTTTTTCTCAACAAAAAAGAATTTTTAACTATAAAAGAAAAAGATAGAAAGGAGACCGTTTGGATCCTCTATCCTAATATATAGGTCCGACACTCACCTAACCCGTATTTGACTTATTTGTTATGTATGACCCACACGAGTAGGGAGGAAATGAGGGAAGCTAGTTAATGCACAAACTGAATGTGCAATAAGTATTGTCATACACAAATATTTAGCCAAGACGATATTTGTATGTGACAATATTTTCTATTAGAATTCTTTCTCGCACCAAACAGGATCTATTGATTGAACGATTTGAATCAATACCAACAAAATTTTATGATCATCATATTTCTCTCTTGTAACATGGTGGCGTTATGGCCAGAATCAAGGGCAATCACTCGGTACCTAGCCCGCAAGTACAAGGATGTCGGAATTGATCTCCTCAGGCTTAATAGCTTGGTGGAGTCGGCGATTGTCGATACATGGATGGAGGTGGAGGCTCACCAATTCAATGGTCCGATTTGGTCGCTCGTTCGCCAAATGATCATAAACCCATACTATGGGCAAGCTCTGGACGAGAAGGTGATTGAGACCGAAGCAGAGAAACTCGAAAAAGTGCTCGATGTCTATGAGGAGAGACTGTCGAAATGTAAGTTTCTTGCCGGAGATTATTATACCATGGCTGATTTGCACCACCTCCCGTATATCGTTTTGTTCATGAAAACTCCAAAGGCTACCCTCATAACCTCTCGTCCGTATGTGAGTGCCTGGTGGAATGCCATTTCGTCGAGGCCTGCTTCAATCAAAGTCTTGGAGGGTCTGAAGCTGTAAGTGATTTTGATGAGGATGCTGTACACGGAAGTAGAAGAACTTTTCTTTGGTTATTATTTGCTTTTCTATATAATAATCTATTACTACTTGAAAGCGAAAACTTGGGTTGGGGCACGACATTCACACGATGTTCACATGAGCTCACAAAGGCACAAAAACAAAAA
This sequence comes from Euptelea pleiosperma, assembly GCA_035048495.1. Classification (NCBI taxonomy): domain Eukaryota; kingdom Viridiplantae; phylum Streptophyta; class Magnoliopsida; order Ranunculales; family Eupteleaceae; genus Euptelea; species Euptelea pleiosperma. Next base: position 26,940,327 of record CM068551.1, on the reverse strand, counting down.
TGGAAGACTTGTTAATCTTTACGTTATTTGTAGGGAGTCATGAAGATTAGCTAATCTTTTAGTTTTATTAACACACCAAAATTCAATTTGATTGGTGATCTTTAGTTGTTGGATTTGAGCACTTATTCATCGTGGGTTTCGTTCACAGACCTATGGGTTGGTTCTAAGCCATGATAAATGTTGCTCAAATCAAATGGCTAGAAATCACTAGTAGTCATGTTTATTTTTAGTTGGTAAGTCCTCTTAAGGTTTGGGCTACATGAGGGATTTAGTACCCAAAAAACATGCTTGAAGCCAACGGCTAGAATCATGTCCTAAAAAGTACTAAAATCTATGGGTAGAGATAGTCAATCAGGTTGATTTTTGGTTTGTATATCCAATAAGGGGTGGGCTAAAAATCAATGTGGTTAGTGGGGACCTGGGCTGGGGGCCTTCTCTCAAAAGGGGTCTTAGGTGACCGCCTTAAAGGCCTTGAGGTAGAGCTGGCCTGCAAAGATGCCCACGCTACTCAATCTTGATCCAAAAGAGCCTCAACCTTGTGAGACTTAAAGAGGCACACGGTCTCTCTTTGGCCCCCACAGAGGTCCAAATTTTATGTCTTTTCTATCATTTACTGGTTTCGGGCTTACCTAAAGTTTTTTTTTCAATAGTCACCCCTTTCACATGTGCTGGAGTGTATTGGGAGAGTTAATGTGAATTGAGCAACTTATTCCCCTTACCCATTCTAGGGGTGGCTCCAAGGAGAATTGAACTCAGAACCTCCTACTTTTTGGAGTGGAGTCTTGACAGCCGCACTCAACCTTGGAGGCCTACTTTTTTTTTCTAAGGCCACTATTGGGCTCGGCCTCATTAGGGATGCAACTCGGGCGGGTTGGGTTGGGTTGGAGGTCAACCCTAGCCCAACCCAACCTTAAAGGCTGTGAACCCTAACCTAACCCAAGGTCAGGCTGGTCAATTTTTTTTTTTTGTTTTTTTGTTGATTGGGAAGTTTACTAAATTTTTTTTTTAATATGAAAATGATTTATTAGTCAATACAGTAACCGTTATGCCAACCACTAAATAATAGATTCATTTCTAATACCTCATAAAAGAAAACATGATATTTTCATAATAAGGGAAAAGTTTATGAACTCAAATGCATGATCAAAGTAACTACATAAGTAATAAAAAATAATCCTCAAAGAAAATATGATATTTTCAAAATCAACCGATCACATAAAATGTTGAAATGTAGTTTCAAGGACATTTTCTAATCTCATACAAGGGTTGTAGTTTTTAAGAACAAATATTCAAAAGTTGCTGCAGTTGTCAAAATGTAGTGTGGATATTTGTCAGTATACTAATACATATATGCATTTGTATGTCGGGCTCGGGTTGGGCCAAGCCTCAACCCTAACCCAACCCAATTTGATTGGGTTACAAAAAATCTAACCCAAGCCCAACCCAAGTATTGAAAGAGCTAACCCAACCCTAATGTCGGGTTCAACCCGTCGGACTCAGGTTGAGCCCGCCCAAGTTGCAACCCTAGGCCTCATGCCCAAACTTTGAGAATAGGACATCCCACCAACCTTATGACTCCATAACACGCGAGAAGTATTATTTAAGGCACCAGGGCACATCGATCAGTATCCGTTGTACAGCTCGTCGGATCCAAATGTTAGCAAAGAGAGAAGAGGTTTGGACAACTAACCCAAAAGGGGAGGTGGGGAAATAAAACCCGACCATATCTCACATATTATCTGTGGTAGGGTCAGCAGACTCAGCACAGCTTCTATTGACTTGATAACTTGGCTTTTCAACATCCTGGATCTTAGCCTTAGCAAATCGGAGGAAGACTCCTTCTTAGCCGCCTACTGCTGTGTGCTTCTGTGGCGCATTTGGCTATCTTAAGAAATGACTTAATCCTTTTTGTACTCAGGAAGAGGGGTTGGCTCCCTAATATTTATATATTATGGTGTGGTTTACAAAAAAGAAAAAAGACAAAAAGGAAACTTGATATTGATATCCTATGTCCACTCTCACTTACCCGAGTGGGTGCACAAAACCCGAGATTAGACACTAAAGGAAAAGTAAGCTTACACTCCAAAAATAGAAATAGAAACCCCTGGGTCCCTCCCTGCACACAGCTCAACACGTTGCATACGAAATTTGTCCGTTCCACAGTTTCCATAGTTGATATTTCTTTGCAGAAAGTTATTCGAAAGAGTAGTGATCATATGGTCCGGGCTCATGTGATGCCGAACTGTTGGCACATTATGATTGGTTTGCACATCTCTGGCTACTAAAATATTACAGCAGCACCAATCAAGATGTCCCATCAGTTGGCACCACATGTACCCCGGACCATATGATCAGGGTCGTGATGTAACAAGGTATACCTGATATCTTTTCAATTGCGGAAGCGGCATTTCTGGTAGTCACCGCTGCCATCTGGGCCAACTGACCGCATGGATGTTTATCCCACCCCTTACTAGACATTCATACCAAAAATAAGCTTGTTTGATGATTTTTACCCGTTGGTTTTAGTACTAAAAACAATGGTTGCATCCAACGGATATACGAACGCCTTAAAAAAATGCTAAAATATAATAGTTATAGACTACCAATCAGGGTTATTTTTGGTGTGTATATCCACCAAGGGGCGGGGGACAAACATCCATGCGGTCAGTGGGCATAAGAAAAACCATGCTTCCGCAATTGAAAAAGTTTCAGACATAGCTTGTCACATATTTTTCTTTTTCCTTGGAAAAATAATTCCTTGAGTTCTGCCCTCGTATACGAACCTTAATGCGCCGCTGTTCGACAGAGGCAAACAATTTTTTACTCAATCATAATTGTCCTTACGATATCTAGAAATAACGAATATGCCATTGAAGCAGCTCTTCATGTTGCAGCGTCGTTTTTGCGCTTACGAAAAGAAAGTGTGCATTGCATTGGAAGTCCTAGGCCTGAGAAAACGCCACGTGGCAAATTATTCTGCCAACTGACCATGTATGTTTGGCGGTTTGGCCCACCCCTTGGTGGATCAACAGCCTGGTTGATCTCTAGGCGTTCAATTTGAGCTTCTCCAACCGTTCGATTCAAGCATCTTTTTAGATACTGAAAATGAACAAATTGAAATCATCAACACACTAACTTGTGTGTGTGAGCGTAGTCCACCAAAGTGTGACCCAGTCTAAAGTTGCCACGTCGCAGACCTAAAGATAGAGTTTGACTTGACCCTAATGGGGTAGGGGTATTCTTGTGATTAAAAGACCACTGACGTGTGATTTCATTATTGGATACGAAACAGACCATTCTAGAAAAGCTGACCGGGCCTCCTTTCTCCGTTATAAATTCCCAAGAAACAACCCCAGCTTTTATCAGCCAGCAACTTCTCTCTTCTCTCTGTGTATATCTGCTATCTAAATCAGACGGTGATGGCGATTCTGAAAGTCCACGGAAGCACGATTTCAACGGCAGCAATGCGAGTTTTTGCTTGCCTCTACGAGAAAGAACTTGAGTTCGAGTTCCTTCCGGTCGACATGAGTGTCGGAGAGCACAAAAAAGAACCTTTTATTTCCCTCAACGTAAGTAAATTTAAAACCAGTAAATATTTATTCTAATTTTTTCTTTTATTAATTTTCTCTGCTTTGTGTAGCCTTTCGGTCAGGTCCCCGCATTCGAAGACGGAGATTTGAAGCTATTTGGTACGTCCTGCTATAATACGCTTGACATACAGAACCCGCACAAGATAGCATGAATTTTGACCAATTTTACATTTGTTATGTAGAATCAAGGGCGATCACCAAATACCTAGCTTACGAGTACGCCGGATGTGGGACCCAGCTGATTAACACCGACACTAAGAAGATGGCGATCTTGACCTTATGGATGGAAGTGGAGGCCCACCAGTTTGATCCAGTGACTTCAAAGCTGACTTGGGAGTTAGCAATCAAGCCGATGTTGGGGATGACTACGGATAAAGCCGTTGTGGAAGAGAACGAAGCCAAGCTGGCTAAGGTTCTGGACGTGTACGAGGCTCGGCTATCCAAGTCCAAGTACATAGCTGAAGACAACTTTACATTGGCCGATCTCCACCACCTCCCTAACCTGCAATACTTAATGGGCACGCCTGTTAAGAAGCTGTTCGAGTCACGCCCGCACGTCAGCGCGTGGTGCAAAGATATCATGGGTCGATCCGCTTGGTCAAAGGTCATGGCGATGCAGAAGAAAGCTTAAGCGTTGGAGCTTTCAGCAACTTCTCCTTTTGTCGGTTCTAATTAAAAAAAAGAAGATATGTTTATAGTGCATATCTTGTGTCCAGGTTTTGCGTATCTTGTGTCTTGTACTTTGAAACGAGCAAATCACTTTTGCAGTTTTTGCTTTATATAATCAATATATATATCCTGAGGCTTGACACGTCGAATTTGCTTTGGAGATTAATTTTTGTGAGTTTTTAATTATGATAGGATTATAGTATGTCGTGTTGTACGGTAGGCTGCTAAGAAAACAAATCGAATATTATCAAATCTCTAACACTACCATCCAAAATATCAAAAAAAAAAAAAAAACAACAAAAGTGTTAGTCCTTTCTTATATCTATATAACAAAACAGGGAAGTTGTCTCCCCCACTTGTACCCATCTTATCTATTTTGACAAAAGATAGCGGAGATCTTTTCCCCAAATGACGGTGGATCTCAGCCACTCACACCTGATAGAAATGTTTTGACGGAAATGTTTTGACGGATCTCAGCCACTCACACCTGATAGAAATGTTTTGACGGAGTGCAGACGGGATCTCAGCCACTCACACCTGATAAAAATGTTTTGACGGAGTGCAGACTCACACCTGATAGAAATGTTTTGACGGAAATGTTTTGACGGATCTCAGCCTCTCACACCTGATAGAAATGTTTTGACGGAGTGCAGACGGGATCTCAGCCACTCACACCTGATAGAAATGTTTTGACGGAGTGCAGACGGCACGGGCCACCCACCCACAATAAATATAACAAGTGATGACTGTGATTTTCTTATACCCCTCTTATCTTATATGGCTTCAATAATGAGTGGCTGAGATCAACTATGCTTCATATTGATGGCTGAGATTAACTCTCACACGATTTTGACAAACACTTTGTCGAAAAGGTACCATGGGTAGGGGCCACCCACGCATATAACAAGACAACTCAGTTGTATTCTCTTATCTTATCCATCCATCTAATGTGGACGATTAGATAAAGATTGGTTGAGATCAAATCCATCGATCTAATGTGGACGGTTAGATTTCAGTCACTCAATCTGCCTCATTTGACCTTAATTTATTTAAAATTTGAATTTCAACACCATTATTTTTTGTTATTTCTGTTATTTTCCCATTTCCTCCTCTATGCGTTACAATCTGTTATAACAGCCATTGTAATGTAAAAAATGGTAATGCCTCAGTCCGTTATACCGTTTGAGTGCCGAAGGCACCCAATTTTTGCATACACTTTTGTCGGAGATCGAGCGCCGTGGGCACAGGCCATTTATTGTTCTATATAACAAAACACATTGGTTGTCTTCCTACTTATACCTCATCTTATAAGCATCAACAAAGAAGGGTCGAGATCTAATCCTCCCCCAAATGGACGGTGAATCTCTGCCACTAGCCTAATTTTGGCAAATTCTTTGTCGAGGAGTGCCGATGGCACGGGGCACCCACTGGTATATAACAAAATAGGGAAGTTGTCTCCACAGTACTTATACCCCCTCTTATCTGTTTTCAACAAAGAAGGGCCGAGATCTTATCTTCCAAATGATGGTGTGAGAGGCTAAGATCTACCATCCATTTGGGGATAAGATCTTGGCCCTTCTTTGTTGAAACAGATAAGAGGGGGTATAAGTGGGGAGACAACTTCCCTGTTTTATTATATAGATAATCAAGAAAGAAAATTAAGGCATGTTTGGAAGGTTTTTTTGTGCGCACAAATGCAATATGCCATATGTTTGGCCGTGCATTTGCCCATGCAAAAAATTTTTTTTGCCTATGGATTTTTTCGTCAAAGTGGGTAAATATTTTATCATCCCCACATTGTGAAAATATTTTTAGGTCATTTAAGCCTTATTGGAAAATTTTATTTTCTCATAGAAAAATTGTTTTTTCTCAACAAAAAGGAATTTTTAACTATAAAAAAAAAAAAGATAAAAAGGAGAGCGTTTGGATCCTCTCTCCTAATATATAGGTTCGACACTCACCTAACCCATATTTGACTTATTTGTTATGTATGACCCACACGAGTAGGGAGGAAATGAGGGAAGCTAGTTAATGCACAAACTGAATATGCAATAAGTATTGTCAAACACAAATATTTAGCCAAGACGATATTTGTCTGTGACAATATTTTCTATTAGAATTCTTTCTTGCACCAAACAGGATCTACTGATTGAACGATTTGAATCAATACCAACAAAATTTTATGTTCATCATATTTCTCTCTTGTAACATGGTGGCGTTATGGCCAGAATCAAGGGCAATCACTTGGTACTTAGCCCGCAAGTACAAGGACGTCGGAACTGATCTCCTTAGGCTTAATAGCTTGGTGGAGTCGGCGATTGTTGATGCATGGATGGAGGTGGAGGCTCACCAATTCAATGGTCCGATTTGGGCACTCGTTCGCCAAATGATCATAAACCCATACTATGGGCAAGCTCCGGAGGAGGTGATTCAGACCGAAGCAGAGAAACTCAAAAAAGTGCTCGATGTCTATGAGGAGAGGCTGTCGAAATGTACGTATCTCGCCGGAGATTATTATACAATGGCTGATCTGCACCACCTCCCATATATCGTTTTGTTCATGAAAACTCCAAAGGCTACCCTCATAACCACTCGTCCGTATGTGAGTGCCTGGTGGAACGACATTTCTTCAAGGCCTGCTTCAATCAAAGTCTTGGAGGGTCTAAAGCTTTAAGTGATTTTGATGAGGATGCTGTACTTCTCCGTACATAGAAGTATAAGAACTTTTCTTTGGTTATTATTTGCATTTCTATGTAATAATCTATTACTACTTGAAAGCGAAAACTTGGGTTGGGGCACGACATTCACACGATATATGTTCACATGACACTCACAAAGGGACAAAAACGAAAATGGAAGACTTGTTAATCTTTATGTTATTTGTAGGGAGTCATGACGATTTGATAATCTTCTAGTTTTGTTAACACACCAAAAATCAATATGATTGGTGATCTTTAGTCGTTGGATTTATGCACTTATTCATCGTGGGTTTCATTCACAGGCCTATGGGTTGGTTCGAAGCCCATGATAAATGTTGCTCAAATCAAATGGCTAGAAATCACTAGTAGTCATGTTGATTTTTAGTTGGTAAGTCCACTTAAGGTTTGGGCTACATGAGGTTAGTGGGGAAGAAAGCATGTACCACGTAGCACTTTAAGGGATTTAGTACCCAAAACATATGTTTGAAGCCAACAGCTAGAATCATCTTGTAAAATGTACAAAAATCTATGGGTAGAGATAGTCAATCAGGTTGATTTTGTGTTTGTATATCCAATAAGGGGTGGGCTAAAAATCAATGTGGTTAGTGGGGACCTGGGCTGGGGGCCTTCTCTCACCAAGGGGCCTTAGGCGACCGCCTTAAAGGCCTTGGGTAGAGCTGGACCTGCAAAGATGCCCACCCTACTCAATCTTGATCCAAAAGAGGCTCAACCTTGTGAGACCTAAAGAGGCACACAGTCTCTCTTTGGCCCCGACAGAGGCCCAAATTTCATTGGGCTTAATTTTTTTTTTTTCAAACCGTGGGTACCCGGGCCTCTTAAAACACCTGAATAGTCACCCCTTTCACATGTGCGGGAGTGTACTGGGAGAGTTAATGTGAACTGAGCAACTTATTACTCTTACCCATTCTACGGGTGGCCCCAAGGAGAACTGAACTCAGAACCTCTTACCTTTTGGAGTGGAGTATTGCCACCCGCACTCAACCTTGGAGGCTTACTCTTTTTTTTCTAAGCCCACTATTGGGCTCGGCCTCATAGGCCAAGACTTGGAGAATTGGACATCCCACCAACCACGCGGGAAGTATTATTTAAGGGTCGGGCTCCGTTGACAGATATAAAATGACAGGGACACAATATAAGCCAAGTGGCATACCGTTGCAGGACTCTGACCGTATAGATGTTTGTCCTATCCCATGGTGGACCTACAAACCAAAAATCAGCCTGATTAATGATTTATACGCTTTGGATTGGACTTATTTTCATGGGCTGATCTCAACTGTGCGATTTTGAGCAGTATTTGAGGCACCAAGATGCAACACTTATAAATCAGTAGTCAAGCTGACTTTTGGTCTGTAGGTCCACCATGGGATAGGACAAACATCCGTACTGTCAGAGTCCTGTAACAGTGTGCCACGTGGCTTATATTGTGTCCCCGTCATTTTATATCTGTCAACGGAGCCCCGACCCATTATTTAAGGCACCAGGGCACATCGATCAGTACAGCTCGTCGGATCCAAATGTTAGCAAAGAGAGAAGAGGATTGTACAGGTAACCCGAAAAGGGAGGTGGGGAAATAAAACCCGACCATATCTCACATATTATCTGTGGTAGAGTCTGCACAGCTTCCTCATCCTCACCTCTAAACAGGCATACCATAATCTCCAAAACTCCCCAGTGAGCCCTTCTCAGCTCCAAGTCCCTCCTCAAGATTGGCGGCAAATCTGGACTTTGCCTATCCCAAAGCGAGCGCAATTCTTTATTTGGTGCCTCATGAGGAACATTCTACCTACAAACGCTATTCTCCACTCCAGAATTCCCCAAATCATTCCTCATTGTCCTAGATGCCATCACTTTGAGGAAACTAGTCTACATGCCGTCTTCACATGCCCCACTAGTGATCGCATCTGGTATGCATCCCCTCTCACTATCTCTTGGAGACAGGCCAGTCCGAAGGATATTGCTAAATGGTTTTTGGATATTCTGTTGGACACTCCGGACTAAGAGGAGAAGCAAACCACTCAAACCTATGTGTGCATTCTGTTATGGCGCCTATGGTATTTGAGAAATGACAGTGTACATGGCTCACATGGAAAAAATCCTCTCCACATCCTTAAAAATGTAGCCTCATACATTCGGATAGCTGGGACCAACAATCACTCTATAGTGACTCCCCACCACGTCCCAAAGTGGTCCCCTCCACCTATAGGCATGATGAAGCTAAACACAAATGCCTCTTGGGCTAAAGATTCAGGTCATGCAAGCTATGGGTTTGTCCTTAGAAATTCTATTTCTCATTGTGTCATAGCAGGTGGCCGACGAGCTCAAGCCAAATCAGCTGAAGAAGCAGAAATTGGAGCCTTGAAATGGGCTTTGACATGATGAGAAGGATGGAGATACCAAACCTGATCGTGGAATCTGATGCTAAAACTATGGTGGAAACTCTCCAAAAGCGGTTCTTTTGACCAGGGCATGTTTTCGACTCCCCCACGCAGCTGACATCTTTTCCTTCTCCACTCACTTTTCTTCTCTTTTGTTTTTAACTCTAGAACCAGCAACAATGTGGCTTATGTTATAGCCCAGAAGGCAAGAAAATTTTCGGACCCCATGTACTGGACAAATATCTTCCCCCTCCTGGCTCTCCTCATAGCTAGACAAGGATAAGATATATGATCCCCCTTTTGTTTCTGGATAATTTGATGTTGATATCCTATGTATACTCTCACTTACCCGGGTGGGTGCACAAAACCCGAGATGTGACACTAATTGCGACGAGAGTTCCATGCCTTTCAAAATCTTATCTTAAAGGAAAAGTAAGCTTATACTCCAAAAATATAAATAGAAACCCCTGGGTCCCTGCACACAGCTCGACACCGTTCCACAGTTTCCATAGTTGATATTTCTTTGCAAAAAGTTATTCGAAAGAGTGGTGATCATATGGTCCGGGGCTCACTTGATGCCTAACTGTTGGCACATTATGATTGGTTTGCACATCTCTGCTACTAAAATATTACTGCAGCACCACTCAAGATGTTCCATCAGTTGGCACCACATGTACCCCGGACCATATGATCAGGGTCGTGATGTAACAAGGTATACTTGATATCTTTTCAATTTCAGAAGCGGCATTTCTGTTAGTCACAGCTGCCATCTGGCCCAACTGACCGCATGGATTTTTGTCCCACCCCTTAGTAGACATTCATACCAAAAATCAGCTTGTTTGATGATTTTTAACCGTTGGTTTTAGTACTAAAAACGATGGTTGCATCCAACGGATACACGAACGGCTTAAAAATTGTTAAAATATAATAGTTATAAATTACCAATCAGGATTATTTTTGGTGTGTATATCCACCAAGGGGTGGGATAAACATCCATGCGGTCAGTGGGCATAAGAAAAATCATGCTTCCGCAATTGAAAAAGTTTCAGGCATAGCTTGTCACATCTTTTTCTTTTTCCTTTGAAAAATAATTCATTGGAGTTCTGCCCTCGTATACGAATCTTAGTGCACCGCTGTTCGACAGAGGCAAACAATTTTTTTACTCATTCTTAATTGTCCTTACGATGTCTAGAAATAACGAATATGCCATTGAAGCAGCTCTTCATGTTGCAGCGTCGTTTTTGCGCTTACGAAAAGAAAGTGTGCATTGCATTGGAAGTCCTAGGCCTGAGAAAACGCCACGTGGCAAATTATCCTGCCAACTGACCATGTATGTTTGGCGGTTTGGCCCACCCCTTGGTGGATCAACAGCCTGGTTGATCTCTAGGCGTTCAATTTGAGCTTCTCCAGCCGTTTGATTCAAGCATCTTTTTAGATACTCAAAATGAACAAATTGAAATCACCAGCACACTAACTTGTGTGTGTGTGCTAGTCCACCGAAGTGTGACCCAGTCTAAAGTTGCCACGTCGCAGACCTAAAGATAGAGTTTGACTTGACCCTAATGGGGTAGGGGTATTCTTGTGATTAAAAGACCACTGACGTGTGATTTCATTATTGGATACGAAACAGACCATTCTAGAAAAGCTGACCGGGCCTCCTTTCTCCGTTATAAATTCCCAAGAAACAACCCCAGCTTTTATCAGCCAGCAACTTCTCTCTTCTCTCTTTGTATATCTGATATCTAAATCAGACGGTGATGGCGATTCTGAAAGTCCACGGAAGCACGACTTCAACGGCAGCAATGCGAGTTTTGGCTTGCCTCTACGAGAAAGATCTTGAGTTCGAGTTCCTTCCGGTCGACATGAGTGCCGGAGAGCACAAAAAAGAACCTTTTATTTCCCTCAACGTAAGTAAATTTAAAACCAGGAAATATTTATTCTAATTTTTTCTTTTATTAATTTTCTCTGCTTTGTGTAGCCTTTCGGTCAGGTCCCCGCATTCGAAGACGGAGATTTGAAGCTATTTGGTACGTCCTGCTATAATACGCTTGACATACAGAACCCGCACAAGATAGCATGAATTTTGACCAATTTTACATTTGTTATGTAGAATCAAGGGCGATCACCAAATACCTAGCTTACGAGTACGCCGGATGTGGGACCCAGCTGATTAACACCGACACTAAGAAGATGGCGATCTTGACCTTATGGATGGAAGTGGAGGCCCACCAGTTTGATCCAGTGACTTCAAAGCTGACTTGGGAGTTAGCAATCAAGCCGATGTTGGGCATGACGACGGATAAAGCCGTTGTGGAAGAGAACGAAGCCAAGCTGGCTAAGGTTCTGGACGTGTACGAGGCTCGGCTATCCAAGTCCAAGTACATAGCTGAAGACAACTTTACATTGGCCGATCTCCACCACCTCCCTAACCTGCAATACTTAATGGGCACGCCTGTTAAGAAGCTGTTCGAGTCACGCCCGCACGTCAGCGCATGGTGCAAAAATATCATGGGTCGACCCGCTTGGTCAAAGGTCATGGCGATGCAGAAGAAAGCTTAAGCTTTATAGCTTTCAGCAACTTCTCCTTTTGTCGGTTTAAATAAAAAAGAAGAAGATATGTTTATAGTGCATATCTTGTGTCCAGTTTTTGCGTATCTTGTGTCTTGTTCTTTGAAACGAGCAAATCACTTTTGCAGTTTTTGCTTTATATAGTCAATATATATATCCTGAGGCTTGACACGTCGAATTTGCTTTGGAGATTAATTTTTGTGAGTTTTTAATTATGATAGGATTATAGTATGTGGTGTTGTATGGTAGGCTGCTAAAAAACAAATGGAATTTTATCAAATCTCTAACTCTTCCATCCAAAAAAAAAAAACAAAAAAAAAAACAAGTGTTAGTCCTTTCTTATCTATATAACAAAACAGGGAAGTTTTCTTCCCCTCTTATACCCTCTCTTATCTATTTAGACAAAGAAGGGCTGAGATCTTATCCCCCAAATAGATGGTGGATCTCAGCCATTCATACCCAATTTTGACAAACGCTTTGTTGGAGAGTGCCGAGGGCACGGGTCACCCACAATATATATAACAAGTGATGACTGTGATTTTCTTATACCCCCTCTTATCTTATATGGCTTCAATAATGAGTGGCTGAGATCCACTATGCTTCATATCGATGGCTGAGATTAACTCTCACACGATTTTGACAAACACTTTGTCGAAAAGTCCCTCGGGCAGGGGCCACCCACGCATATAACAAGACAACTCAATTGTATTCTCTTATCTATTCTCTTATCTTATCCATCCATCTAATGTGGGCTGTTAGATAAAGAGTAGTTGAGATCAAATCCATCGATCTGATGTGGACGGTTAGATTTTAGCCATTCAATCCGCCTAATTTGACATCAATTTATTCAAAATTTGAATTTCAACACCACTAATTTTTGTTATTTCTGTTATTTTCCCATTTCTCCATCTGTACGTTACAATCCGTTATAACTGCCGTTATAATGGAAAAAACGATAACGCCCTAGTCCGTTAAACCGTTTTAGTGCCGAAGGCACCCAATTTTTGCAAACGCTTTTGTCGCAGAGTGCCGTGGGCACTGGCCATTTACTAGTCTATATAACAAAACAGGGAAGTTGTCTCCCACTTATACCCCCTCTTATCTGTTTCAACAAAGAAGGGCCGAGATCTTATCTCCCAAATGATGGTCGATCTCCACTACTCATACCCGATTCTGAGAAATGCTTTGTAGGGGAGTGTGGAGCGCACGGGCCACGTACTATCAATATAACAAGTGACTGTGGTTTTCTTATACCCCATCTTATCTTATATGGCTTCAAAAATGAGTGGCTGAGATCCACTATGCTTCATATTGATGGCTGAGATTAACTCCCACCCGATTTTGACAAACACTTTGTTGGAAAGTGCCGCGTGCATGGCCCACCCATGCATATAACAAGACAACTCAGTTGTATTGTCTTATCTTATCCATCCATCTAATGTGAACGGTTAGATAAAGAGTGGTTGAGATCAAATACGTACATCAATCTAATGTGGACGATATTTTCCCATTTCTCCCTTTGTGCATTACAATCCGTTATAATGGAAAAAATAGGAACACCCCAGTCCCTTATACAGTTTGAGTGCCGAAGGCACCCAATTTTTGCAAACGCAGAGTGCCGTGGGCATGAGCCAATATCTGTTCTATATAACAAAACACAGTGGTTGTCTCCCAATTTATACCTCCCTTATAAGCATCAACAAAGAAGGGTCGAGATCTAATCCTCCCCCAAATGGATGGTGGATCTCCGCCACTCGCTTGATTTTGGCAAATTTTTTGTCGAGGAGTGCCGATGGCACGGGGCACCCACTAGTCTATATAACAAAACAGGGAAGTGAGTTGTCTTATGTTGTCTTATCTCTTATCTTTTCTTATCCGATTTCAACAAAGAGTGGCCGAGATCTTATCCTCAAAATGGATGGTGGATCTCTGCCACTCACACTCGATTTTGGCAAACACTTTGTTAGAGAATGCCGTGGGCATGGGCTACCCAATAGTCTATATAACAAAACAGGGAAGTTGTCTCCCCTTCTTATAAGAAGGGCCGAGATCTTATCATCCAACTAGACGACAAACAGCCACTCTCACTCGATTTTGACAAACGCTAGCTTTGTCAAATAGTGCCGTGGGCACGGACCACCCACTAGTTTGTTACAAACAAGAGAAAGATAGATCTATTTTTCTCCTTTTAACTTAAAAAAAGAAAAAGAATTTGTGGAAATCACAACATGCTCCCCACTGAATGGTAAGGTCCGACTTTCGAAGACAGAAACTTCTAGAAATGCGTCATTGCAGAGATTGAACGTGGGCCTTGATTATTGTGGGTTAAAATCAAAGCAGATGGTTTTCTGCCCCTTTTCTTCAAATTTTCAATATTTTTCAAAAATTTCTTATTTGCCTATATTATAAAAACTTTAATAAATACAATTTGGTCCATCCAAATCGAACAGTCTCGCCAAAATTCAGTTCGGTCACCGGTTCATTTTTTAAACCATTGCTTAAGGCGCGCACACACACATACACACACATATATTTTCTCTCTCTTCATAATAAGAATCGATTGCCTTTTTTCACTTGTTGTATGTTTAAAATTGGGTAACCACCTGAAATTTAGATTTAAAATTCAGTGACTTTTTAAGTCATCCTCTCTTCACTTAATGTTATAAGACATTTTGGCTGAATACGGTAAGTAATGAAGTCGTTAAAAAGGATTCTGAGGTTCTCTTAAAAATACCCAATATACCAGTGTGTCAAAACTTTCTCTATAAAAAATCTTACAAAAATGTTCTGAAAAATATTTTTGAAAGGCTCAGGCTTAGGACCCCCCTTTTCTGTCCTTTCTCGGGAGTCGTGTTCTTGGCCATAGATTTCGAGAATCCAACGGTGGTTGATAGTGCTTAGTTGACATCACTTTTTGCAACTCTAGCTCAGTGCTATTAACCAGCGTTGGATTCTCGAAATCCACGGCTGAGAACATGACTCTTGAGCTCAACTCTTTTTAAAAACCCACTTTGCCATTGTCTTAATTTTCAGACACAAGGACTTCTACCAAACTATCTAATGGGTGTGAAAACCCTTTGTAAAACAGAGCATGGTTTGGATCGCATCAGTGGGCTCGGATCCTGATCCGGATCGCCCGAGACTTTGAACCATGAGAACAGACAAAAGACCATTCAAGCCAATTCAAGCCATTGGATAAGGTTATTATGGTGTGTGACCCAGCCCAAAATTGTCACGAAAATCTACGATCGAGGACAAGATCGACCCATCTCGCTCGAGACTATGCGAAAACCCTTTGTAAAACAGAGATCTCGGGTGAGACAGAGCATGGTTTGGATCCCATCAGTGGGCTCCGATCCTGATCCGGATCGCCCATCCAGAATCGCCCGAGACTTTGAACCATGAGAACAGACAAAAGACCATTCAAGCCAATTCAAGCCATTGGATAAGTTTATTATGGTGTGTGACCCAGCCCAAAATTGTCACGAAAATCTACGATCGAGAACATGATCGACCCATCTCGGTCGAGACTATGTGAAAACCCTTTGTAAAACAGAGATCTCGGGTGAGACAGAGCATGGTTTGGATCGCATCAGTGGGCTCCGATCCTGATCCGGATCGCCGATCCAGAATCGCCTGAGACTTTGAACCATGAGAACAGACAAAAGACCATTCAAGCCAATTCAAGCCATTGGATAAGGTTTATTATGGTCTGTGACCCAGCCCAAAGTTGTCACGTGGCATCGTAGATTTTCCTCTGTAGGGGTACTTCTGTGATTAAAAGATCATTGCCGTCTGATTTCTTTACTGGATGCGAATAGATCATTCTGGAAAAGGAGACCGGATCGTCCTTTCTTCCTTATAAATTCCCAAGAAACCAACCTCAGTTCTCAGTCAGCAACATCTTTTTTTTCTCTTTGAATATCTGAAATCTAAATCAGACGGTGATGACGGTCTTGAAAGTCCACGGAAGTGTGTATTCAGAGGCGGCGATGCGCGTCTTTGCTTGCCTCTACGAGAAAGAACTTGAGTTCGAGTTCGTTCCCGTCGACATGAAAGCCGGAGAGCACAAAAAGGAACCCTTTCTTTCCCTCAACGTAAGTAAAAATAAAACCAATTGTGCGTTTTCTTGGGCCCACCAACTGCATGGATGTTTTGCCCACACTAAAAATCAGCCTGATTGGGTATCTCCGGCCATAATTTTAGCACTTTTTTAGGATTGGTTCTAGCCGTTGATTCAAGCATGTTTTTGGATCCTTAATCCAACGTCTAGAATCGTCAATCTTGCTGATTTTTAATGCGTATATTAGTATATCCACCAATGGGTGGGCTCAACATCCATATGGTCAGTAGGCCCAAAAAAATGAGCTATATAGGGCCACGAGAATCCTCTGTAACGACTACATCGTGAGCCCTCTGCATCAAACCAATAATAAAAAACAACTATAAAATCTCATTATCTATTATTATAAATTTCTCTGCTTTGTGTAGCCTTTCGGTCAGGTTCCGGCATTTGAAGACGGAGATCTTAAGCTATTTGGTACGTCCTGCTACAAAACGCGACATAACCTGCGCAAGATTAGCATGATTTTTGACATGCATGTTGACTTTTGTTATGCAGAATCTAGGGCGATCACGAAATACATAGCCTATGAGTACGCAGGATGTGGGACACAGCTGATTAACACCGACACCAAGAAGATGGCGATCCTGACCTTGTGGCTGGAAGTGGAGGCCCACCAGTTTGAACCAGTAGCTTCGAAGCTGACTTGGGAGCTAGCAATCAAGCCGATATACGGGATGACTACGGATGAAGCGGTTGTGGAAGAGAATGAAGAGAAGCTGGCTAAGGTTATGGACGTGTACGAGGCTCGGCTGGGCAAGTTGAAGTACTTAGCTGAAACAAGTTTACGTTGGTGGATCTCCTACACATCCCTAACATACATTACTTAATGGGTACGCGGGTTAAGAAGATCTTCGAGTCACGCCCGCATGTCAGCGCATGGTGCACGGATATCATGGGTCGACCCGCTTGGTCAAAGGTCATGGAGATGCAGAAGAAAGCTTAAGCTTAAAGTTTCATCCTTGAGTTGTTGAGCAACTGCTACTTTGTCTGTTTTAAATTTTTAATAAAAGATACGTTTTTGTTTGAAATAGGGCAAAGATCGACAGCTTATGCTCTATATAGTCAATACATATCCTGGAGCTTGGCCACGTTGGTGGCCGAATACAAAATGAATGAAGGGTCGGGCTCCGTTGACAGATCTAAAATGACAGGGACACAATATAAGCCAAGTGGCTCACTGTTACAGGATTCTGACCGTACGGATGTTTGTCCTATCCCATGGCCGACCTACAAACCAAAAATTAGCCTGATTAGTGATTTATAAGTGTTGCATCTTTGTACCTCAAATACTACTCAAATTCTCACAGTTGAGATCAACCAATAAAAATAAGTCCAATCCAAAGCCTATAAATCACTAATCAGCCTGATTTTTGGTTTGTAGGCCACCATGGGTAGGACAAACCAAGGTTTAAAAAATGGCCGTTTTAACGAAAAAAACAGCCGTTATAATGGATTCAGATCTACTCCGTTACGTTATGGACCGTTGAAAAGCCCCGAAAATAACGGCCGTTATAATGAAAATAACGGCCGTTCTGGAAAATTTTGTGAAAAAAAAAACGGCTGTTATTTTCGTTTTTCCCCGTTATTTTCCGTTATATTCCAATTTTTTCCGTTATTTTCCATTTTTAAAATTTTGAAATTCAAATTTTTGAATTTCAGTGCCATTTTTTCCATTTTTTATGTTATTTTCGGTTTCTTTCCTATTTTTTTCCATTTTTGCCCCTCAGCGTTTTTTTCGTTATAACGGAAAAAACGGTAACGCCCCCAGTCCGTTATACCGTTATAACGGTCCCCTTTAAACCTTGGGACAAACATCCATACGGTCAGAGTCCTGTAGCAATGTACCACGTGGCTTATATTGTGTCCCTGTCATTTTAGATATGTCAAAGGAGCTCGACCCATGAATAAAACGAAGAAAAAGAAATAGGAGTATCTGGAAGATCTTCATTTGGAATCTTCAAGCAGCCATTAGATCCAACAGCTCATAACATGGGGGTCGACAATAACTTTTATACTATATTTTCCCTTTCACTGTTTCAAGTCAGCCCGTAATTTTGGCCCGCGACCCGTTAGGTCCTTGGGCTGGGCCCCTTGAAGCCCGGCCCGAAATCAGCCCGATCTGGCTATTCTGGCCTGGCAACCTGATTTCTTACATTTTTTTTTAATTGATCCGATCAGGGCCGGCCTGACACTAGACTATGCCCGAGCGTGTCTGGCCCAAATTGTCACCCTGATTTTCAAGGTTTGAATAAGTTTGTTGTAACATTATAACGGACATATAACATTACCGTTATGTAAGGGCTTCACAACACTGTCATAAAAGGGTGAAAAAAATATTTGTTTTATTATTTTTGAATTATTTTTAAAATAACATTGGTAATGGTAAAATAATAACGTCTGTAATGACGTTGAGTCCATTATTTTTTTTGGTGTGTGAGCTTTTCTTTTGCGAGTAATTTTTTAAAGGTCTTGGAATACTGTTACATTATAACGGCCACAACACCGTTATTTTTAATCCATGCTACAAAGAGATATTTATCGGGAAGATTATGGCTGGGGCACTGATGTCATAGCTCTGGTGACAAAATAATATAATATCAAGCCAATTCAAGCCATTGGATATTGGAAAAATAAAGTTCTGCACCCTCCTACGGCATAACAATTTCGCTAGAAATTGGGCATATGGAAATCACAACAGCCAAGCATGGTTCAAAACGTGATTGGAGGTGGAGGCTCACCAATTCAATGCTCTGATAGGTTCTGAAAATGTCACATTAATGTGACACGTGGCTCTCTTTCATGCCCACTTACCTTATCAATGTTGAGCCCATCCCTTTGTGAACCATACACAACAAAATCAGCTTGATTGATGATTTTTAGCCCGATGGATCTCAGCCGTCATTCATCGAGGGCTTAGAGCTCATCTATAGGCCTGTCCAAGAAGCCCATGACAAAAGAAGGTTAAAATCCAATGGCTAGAAATCACCAATCAGGATGATTTTGGTCTATGGGTCCTTTAAGGGCGGGAACAGGTCAGTGGGTCCACATGATCTCTCCCACGTGTCGTATTCTAGTGACATTTGTTGAATCCTGTCTTCTCTCTCAATTTCTAAACAATCAAAACAAAACAACCCTTGTACCCTACTGCCCTTCCCACCCAAACCCTAAAAAAAAAAACCCTGAAACGATGAGGGCTTTAGACGAGAAGGAGACGACAGCAGTGTTCGAGAAGCTCTTCAAGTTCACAGGAAACAACCTCAAGAACATGGTGGAGAAGCCCTCTCACGAAGGTCCAGGCGAAACCCCAGGCCGATATTGCTTCCGCCTCCAAAAGAACAGAGTCTACTACGTGAGCGAATCCTTGGTGAAGCGTGCCACCAATATTGGCCGAGAGAAGCTGATCTCTCTCGGCACCTGCATCGGCAAGTTCACCAAAGGAGGTAGCTTTCACCTCACTGTCCAATCCCTCAATCTCTTAGCAGACAACGCAAAGCACAAGGTTTGGTTGAAGCCCACTTCGGAGATGTCTTTTTTGTACGGTAACCATGTTTTGAAAGGTGGTTTGGGGCGGATTACAGAGAACACAGCGACCGGCGATGGGGTTGTCGTGTTTTCGATGTCCGACGTGCCATTGGGGTTCGGAATTTCGGCGAAGTCGACACAAGATTGTAGGAAGTTGGACCCGAATGGAATCGTTGTGCTTCATCAGGCGGATATTGGGGAATATTTGAGGATGGAGGATGATCTTTGAAGGAGGATTGATTGGCTCTACTTTTACAGTGGTTTTGCAACATTTCTGTAAGTGGGTTGATTCCAATTTAGGATATTAATGGATTTCTGTAAGTGGGTATTGTCCAATTTTGATTAATATAAGTTTGATTTTGAGTTTGTATGATTTCTCTTGATCTGAATTGAAATTCCCATTTTATATTGATGGTTTTTATTTATGTTTAGTATGTTGATTTTAGTAGTGAATTTTGAATTTTGGGTGGAATGGGAGGATTCGAGCTCTTTGAACTCTGAGTTCTTTCTATACTATGTAGTGAATTATAGGGATGGTGGTGGCACTGAGCTTCACTAAGATGGTAAAGCTTAGGTTAGAGTTGGCTAGAGGTTTTAGAGTCCATTTTAGTGGATTTGTAGGAGGATTGAATTTGTCATCCCATGCTTCTTAGGCCAGATGCCTGATGGGATTAGGAGAGTTCACAATAACTATTCACATACCTTAGTTCTTCAGAATGAGAGCAATCCTTGACAAGATTTGACCACCTCTCCTGGATTTTCTTCTTATCATGGCATTACATTGAAAGATCAAAGCCCAAATACATTGCTCTGTTGGGATTTTCATCTTGGAAAAACTTTGCTTGCTGCTTGCTGTTTGCTGCATTGATTCTTTACATCTAAAGAATCCATGCTTCCTCATGAGCGACGTTTATCCAGCTTATCCAACACCTCGATTCAGAATTAAGCCCGTCTGTTCTTTCTAGCACTCTTTCTGTCCCTCTTCTAATGCTTGACCAGGTATAGAATCCATTGGTGAGATATCTAAGAATGCTAGAGAAGACAGTGGCCTTTGCAAACTACCTCTCCTAGTGCAGTCATTAAGCATCTTAGCTGTGGTTGTGCCGATCGTAGACCTATGGTTTTGGGTTGCAAATGGTGGAACTATTAACACCATTAATGTTTGAATTTTTTTGACAAACACTTGGTTTTGCGCTTACTGATTGAGAGGGCCTGGAAGATCTTATATGGATGTTGAAGCTGCCATTGAGCCTTGGACCTTCCCCAGCTACAAAACCATATGAGAAGCACAGGAGAGTTTGAGCATGTAATTGTTTCTCGAGTAACCTGCACTCCCATAAGACTCATCTAGCAAGAAAGCATCAGAAAATTCATCTGGGTAAGAGCATATGATCTTCATATGCATTTGCTAGTGACTGACAGCAAACTCAAAAGCTTCCTTCATGGCCGTCAATCACCTGTCAACTCTCAAGGCTTCTTCCAGTTTCTCTACTGCAGTAATGCGAACACATCCTGTAGATCATCTGTTTGTGCCTTTCGTGGAATCTAATCACCCTTCATAGCCTTTGCCATTTCTTCAAATTCAGCAAACCAAGGTTTAAAATTAACGGGACTCGTAATGTTACTGTTATGTCCGTTATCATAGGTTTCGCGAGTCACATCTGAGTCGAACAAAAGGGTCAGAATTTTATTATTTTTTCACAATAATCTCAATGAGGGTAAAATCAAGGTTTAAAGGAGGCCGTTTTAAAGGTCAAACGGACTGGGGGCGTTACCGTTAAAACGGATTGAAACGGCCAGGGGAAAAAATGGAATTTAACGGAATTAATCGTGTTTTAACTGAAAAAAGGGAAAAAATGGCGCTGAAATTCAAATTTTGAAATTTGAAAATTAAAAAAAAAACAGAATTTAACGGAAATTAAACAGATTTAACGGGCATTAAAACAAAAAAATTGTCATTTTTTTCAAAACTGATAAAACGTGTTTAAACGGTTTTAACGGAAACAGGCTTGGGACGTTACCGTTTAAACGGCCGTTTTTAAAACCATGGGTAAAATAACTGCTGTTATAACGTTACCGTTATTTTTTCATGAATTAAGTATCTTCCTTCGCCATGCCCATGGTTCCAATGTGCAAAGGAATTGGCCTTGACATGAATGAGAAAGGGCTCATAAGCAAATGTACGCAGAAGATATTGGGCGAGTTTAGAATCTTTGTAAGCACAATATCAGAATTCGGGGAAAAAATGGTTTAGATAAAGGGGATCAAGAGACGCCATTCAATGGGTCCTATCTAAGAGATCATGATGATCCTTATGATATGATCATAGTGATATGATCTTATGCCATTCCTATAGACAACAATCTAGTGAATGGTCCAGAAAAAGTCCGCAAATCAGATGCAATTGCACTGATCTATTGAGCTAAGAGATCTCATGGGTGGGACCTGATGAATTGTGGGTCCAGATTTTCTGTATTCGTGCTACATGTCCTAGTGTTTGTCATTTCTCCTCTGCAATACCAGTACAACACTCTTGAACACAAAATCGCAAGATCACTATTTGTCCCTGTTTTCATGGGACAAATCTAGGCTGCATACGTTTGCAGACTTAAAAGTATACAAATAGTGTCAGCACTGTTGGATGTCCATTGTAAAACGTGTTGTTTCAATGTTTTCAAAAAAAATTATTTATTAAATTAAAAACGTTTTTCAAGGAGCATTTAACGGTGGATACAATATTTGCATACTTTAAAGTCTGCAAATGTATGCAGACTAGATTTCCCCGTTTCCATGAACTAATAAGCCATTGAAGCACTTCGTGAATACTTTCATGTTCTGCCGTTAAGTCAGTGAACCAGCACAATCAATTTGAGGCAAAAGTGTGGCTCTACTCTAGTGAGAGGGAGTCCGGTCCGCATTTGCATGGGTGAAAGCTAAAAAATGATGCGCATCCAGGGAATCGAACCCTGGTCAGTACCGTGGGAGGGTACTATGATACCACTACACCAGATGCGCTTATACTTGTAGTAGTATGTGAACTTTAGCTATATCAAGATAAATATTAACACCTGAAAATGGGAAGTGTATAACAGCCCTAAAATAACAGGATTCTGTACATGACACAATATATGCCACGTGGCATTCTCTTGGAGGACTCTGACCGTATGGATGTTTGGCCAACCCATAGGTGGACCTACAAACCAAGATGCAGCCTGATTAGTGATTTCTAGACGTTGGTTTGGACTTATTTTCATGGGTTGATCTCAACTGTGGGAATTATAGCAGTATTTGAGGTACAAAGCTCCAACGCGTAGAAATCACTAATCAGGCTGAATTTTGGTTTGTAGGTCCACCTAGGCATTGACCAAACATCCATACGGTCAGAGTCCTCTTAAGAGTGTGCCATGTGGCAAATATTTGTGTCCTGTACAAAATCCTGTCATTTTAGGGATGTCAACGGAGCCCGACCCATATAACAATACCTCTTTATGCTTTCAAACTTTATGAATAGTCTCTTGACTTAGTTCAACAGTGGTTGACTCAACTTAGAATTGACTTAATCACACACCGTTAGCATTGCATTTGCAATATTTCGGTCCTTTCATAGGTGCATTAACAGGCGCATATCGGCATATGCATGTCATATTTTAGCGAGTCGAAGGATGTTTAAACTAGGTAAGGGGGTATTCCTAAAGTTTGAAAGTCTAGGGGGTATTGTTAATTACTTACAAATTTCAAGGAGGTGTTAGAAAAAAAATTCTATTGAAGATGGGATGTCCCCAAGGTGAGAGTGAGACTAACCCCTACACGTCCATCCATTACACCCATAATTAAGTACCACGCTAAAGGCTTTGTTTCCTAGAATCACCTGACCTTCAAGTTACAGCAATTGTGGCTAGCTAGTGATGGTTTATACATTTTTTTTGGGTATTTTAGTAACACCCCCCATGAAATTTAAAAGTAATTTGTATTACCTCCTTATACTTTCAAACATCAGGATTACCCCCCTTGACCTAGATTAACTTTAACAGTAGTTGACTTGAGTTAAAACGGACTTGAATCACATGTCATTGGCATTGTAATTGCAATATTATGGTCTTTTCATAGGTGCAATAACAGGCGCACGAGGCATGTCACATTTTAATGTTAGTCAAATCATGGTTAAACTAGGTCAAGGAGGGTAATCCTAAAGTTTGAAAGTACAAGGGGGGTATTACAAATTACTTTCAAATTTCAGGGGGTATTACTAAGATACCTTTTTTTTTTGCATGTTTGCATCACATTTACCCTGTTATGTCTCAACAAAGCTAGCATCGCCATGTGATTATCTATCGAAAAATTAACAAAAGCATCGCGGAGTTAGCATTGTATTGCGGTAACCCCTGCAATGAGTTATTGAAGTGATCTCCTGTTTCATGGGGTTCCACTTGTTCTCGGGTTTTTGTCCCCCCCCCAAAAAATGCTCGAGGCTGCTATGGGGTGGGCCTTCAGGTAAGGCACACATGCTATCTGCATTACCTAAACTCAAGGCCATCTAGATGCAATTTTTTCAGCACGCAAGTGAATCAGTGATTAGTGGGTGGTGAGTGAAGATGGGCTTTGAACCCTGGTTGTGGTATCAACACACGCTGGCTTTACCAACTTGGCAAATTTGCTTCTGTTGATGCTAATGCAAGTCCCACCCCCACCCCCATCACCATCCATACATATGAATATGATAATATGGGTGAGATAGTGAGTAGAGACCCAAAAACTAGATGATTTTCGTTGAGGCCATTTTCTTGATGGAGCAGCACGAGAACACATGAGATGTCTATTTGCTTCTTATTGTAATGCATATTGAACTTAATTTCCAGTTTACAACCACATTAAGCAGTGTTGTGGCATTGAGGAGACTCGCAAGAAACATGATTATTTTTTCTCAGGAAACTTCTCTAGCAACTCAGGTATTACGTCAAAGAGATCAGCTACAAGCCCATAATCAGCAACCTGCAAATCGAGAACCTGTTAGAAGGGTATAAGAAAATCAAAATGCAAATGCAAATAATCTAAACGGCTATTTGCTGCAAACAAAAGTAAATCTAAACATATTGTTTCTGAGGTAGGAGATGAACCACGCATACTTCAATCACTTGCAATAAATAGAACTCGACAAACAACTGCAGTACATAGTATATATGTGAATGATTTCCTCATTTTTCCCTTCTTATTTTTATCAGTTGAACCTCTAACTACCATATGGCAAATGTTAAGTTCAATGCAGACTGCGGGATAGATGAAGCCCATTTATGAGAACATATATCCAAAATAAATCAATTAGATGATCTTACGATCTAACCATTCACATTTCTTTCAGATGATCAAAAGGAAATTTTAGCCAATGGTCCAGGAATAAGTCCATCTATATCCTGCAACCTCATTTGCTAGCAAAATGGGCTCATGTGAACTGAGATGTATATACATGGATTGACTACCTCCTAATTGTTTTAGTTCTATTTTGAATTCAGAGTCTTTAACTCCTCAATGGAGCCATCCTTATTTATTTAGTCTAGTTTCTGAATAGGATCCTTTTGCTTACCCCAAAAAAAAAAAAACTAATAATTGTTACTCGAGGATATGTCAAGCCCCAAGAAGAAATTTTTATGAAAGAATATAACAATCTTTTCATTTAATTTATATTCTAAAAAACCCCAACCTGTCCACCAAAAGAATTCTTTTTGATTTCCTAGGTCGGACCCATATGTAGAATGGTCAGGAATATCAAATCACGTCATATGGTAGCCATGGCTTAAAACCTTGTGCCATCTTGCAAAAGACGTCTCTTTCTGAGCTGTTACTGGTATATATGGTTATGTATTGATAGTTGATACGTATCAGAAAATTAATTAAATTTAATTTCTTTATGTAAATGTGGTGCATTATTTCCCTAAACATCATATTTAGTTTTATCTAAGCATTAAACATAGTTTAATTTAATATATTTCATATCTTTACGTATTGAAACATTTCTGATTTTTTTTTCCAGCGTATTGTGTCGTCTTGCCCCGTCCAATACATCTCGGTTTTTTCAGCTTAATGATACGCTGAACGATACTAATATTTTAAACCATAACAGTAGGAGGTTGAATAGGATGAAATATTTAACTTTACAATGGTTTTGATATTACTCATCAAGAAACAGAAGAAACATTTAGATTAATGAGTCAAGTCATCACCTGGAATATGGGTGCATCTGCATCTTTATTTACAGCCACAATAACCTTAGAATCTCTCATGCCTGCCAAGTGTTGGATGGCTCCTGAAACCCCAAATGCCACAGTACAGCTTCGGAGCAACAATCTTTCCAGTTTGGCCAACCTGACAAGCAATGAAGAATACACTAAGTCCAGGCTAAAACGAGGAGCAATTGGATCCGATTGGATCTCGTTTGTTCTAGAGACAATCCCTAAGATTTCCTTTCACCGAGTTTTGTTTTTGTTTAGTTGGGTCTGCCTTTAGTTGGTCATCTCAACCTCTTTCGCTGCGCTTGTAATCTCTTTGGCTTGCAATATATAAATTCTACACGTATCAAAAAAGAAAAAGGTAGTCCTGATCCCATTGAAGACTTAAAAATCATAACTTTGATGTTCAAAGCATCAGGACTACATAATATATTTTCAAATTGAATAACAAAAAAGAAAAAACAATTACAGTTTCCTATTTAGAAAAGATATGGAAAGAACTTTCCTCTTTGGCTCGTATGACTGGTAATAAGTAGCACATGATCTTTTGCAAATAGGATGGACTTAAAGAGAACTAATATGAAAGACCGTGTTACAGGATTTAAAATCAGAGAGAATTATTGAAGGTGTTACCTGTAGCTCATTAGGAACAAATCCTGCATCAACAGCAGCCCGAGTGGCACCAACTAAGCAAAACAAAAGAAAAGGTCAAATGACAGTAGAGTCATAAAACAAGAACAAAGCCCATCTAAACGTCCACCGCAGAAATGCATGGGTTCAAGATGAAGAACAAGCATGAAAACAGAATTAAGGTACTACTTGCATGCATCAGAAGATTCAGTAAGCACATACCTGCTGCACCAAGTTTTTCTGCAAGCTTCTCGAGGAGTCTGAAGTTCTCAGCACTTTTCAGCCCCCGACCACCGGTGACTACTACTTGTGCACTTCCCAGATCTGGGCGTTCTGTATCCTGAGTTGTATGCTTTAGATATTTGGATTTGCCAAGAGTATCTGCACATAGGGAAAAGAAAAAATATAATGTACACATTTCTGACATCGTTGAAACTAGTGTTATTCCTAGACTCAAACAAAAACTTAACCCAAATGATTTGAATCCCTTTAGAAAATAATCCTATGATTTCTATGTGAATCCCCTACAATTTGAGTACGATTCACAACTTGAATCTTAAAATTCTGTAAAATCTTACAATTTGAATAAAAACATGCGGCACATTTTCAAGTGAAAACAAGGACTCCTATTTTTGTCTAGATAACAAGAATACGGACACGTGTGTTGGTGTACAACACAGATATGGAGTGTCAAACACGCTTGTCAGGTTGGCTAAAATCGGCAAAATCGAAATCAGAAGGGAAAAAACATAATGGGTCTTAGCTAATTAATCGGCAATTTTGTCGATTAATCGGCGA
Source organism: Euptelea pleiosperma (assembly GCA_035048495.1). Classification (NCBI taxonomy): domain Eukaryota; kingdom Viridiplantae; phylum Streptophyta; class Magnoliopsida; order Ranunculales; family Eupteleaceae; genus Euptelea; species Euptelea pleiosperma. Next base: position 26,913,108 of record CM068551.1, on the reverse strand, counting down.
TTTTTGGCAAATTTTCAAAAAGTCGCAGATTTTTGTGAGTAGGCCCAATAATTTGAATCCTACTCCTTACAATTTTACGATCCGATTTGATAATAACAATAATGATTGAAACCAACAAATACATTAGCACAGGTTTAAATATTAACTAGGCATCTAAAACTACTTAGCATATTAAATTTGGGGGTCGGGATTATACAACCAATATTAAATGTTGTGCAATAGAAACCATATATATCTAGCAGAAATGTTAATTCATATAACAAGCAAGGATCTGTTGTTTTTCTTAGTCCTTTTGTGCTAGGAAAAGAACAAAATCCACATTTTTTTTATACTTTAACATCCACAAAGTGTTGTCAAAAGTAATTTAGTGAAAGACAAACAGACCTTCACTAAAGGTTGAGAGATCAACCTGGGAAATGGGAGTCACATCAGATTTTGAATCAGCAGAAATATTGGGCACAGGAAATGAAGTGGACCTAATGGTCAGCATACAAGGGTTGGCACCAGTGTATCGGACAGTACAAAGAGCATTTCCAGCGTAGATTGGCCTGCAAGAGAGAAATAGACCTTATATCCAATCCAAATTAAGCAATCACGACTTATCTTAGTACCTATTGAGTGAAAGGACAAAAAGATAAGGTAATGTGCAATGAATCAGTAGTAAGGACGAGAAAAACACATACCTAGGAAATAGAGTAACAAAACTAGAGATACAGTAGTGTAGGTGTTCAAACAAGAGGAAGTAGCATTAACTTGTGAAATCAAGTACTGTCCAGAACATAGTTATATGTGAAACATTCTGGTCGATAAAAGCGAAAGGCACCAAAAAGTACCTGACAAATAATTGAGGTCCAGAAATTTCTATGACATCTGTAACAGGAGAAACATCTAACAGAGCAGCTGCTCTTGGTAGTATGTTTTTGCCAAAAGAACTTGAAGTAGCAATTATGTGGGAGTAGCCATCTTTCTTCTGAACCAATTGGACTAGTTCAGCCCAAGGTTCGGCAAGAGGGTGTGTTAATTTGTCCGTATCTGCCACGAGCACCTACAAATGAAAGAGCAACTAACAAATATTAAAAACCTGCAAACAAATTTTAAAAGAAATCAAGATAGATACTATTAAATATTGTTTGACAGTGAACAATAAAGACCAATGACTTGATGAAAAGGGCGTGGGAGTGAACCATAATATATAACTAGATGCAAGTATCAAATTAATGTGCTCGATTGCAGAAAGAACATACACCCACCTGAGAAATTGAAGGATGACTCGAGGCAGCACGTGAAGCAGCTTCTTGAAGGGATGGACCTGAACCCGCCAATAACAAAGAAACAGACTTTCCCTCACTAATAGCCCCTGCTGCTGCTACTGCACTCAAGGATGATTGTTTCACATACCCGCCTTCGTGTTCCCCCAAAACCAATGTGCTTAACTATATAACAACACAGAGAAACACAGAAAGAATAAATTATAAATGCAAGTAGCATAAACGCCAAAGCGACAACTATGACATAGAAGATAGAACAAAGCAATTGCTTAAATACCAACATTTCCACTTTATCCGAAAAAGAAAAAGGATCACATGAACGTCAACCACATGTCAAGAAATGAAAGCAAAAGCAGTTCTGCTGATTAGTGAATGTGAGGTCAGATTTATTCAAAAGAAAATAATTCTCAAATTTAAGATAACAAGGTCTCGGTTAAAATCAAGAAACTGAAAATTTTTTTCCTTATAAGAGAGCAATGATTCCTAAAGTAATAACATAGCACATATGTTGTAACGAAAAATACTGAAAAGCTTTGACATTTTTATAAAAGATTAATGGATGGGAATTCCATCACCTTTTACTTGAACTATAGAAGCCTCAAACATGATTTAATGGTGTAATTAGAACAGTGATTTCTCATGCATATTTCATTTTTTTACTTTTCAAAACTATTTCGATTCTCCACGCATCGAAAACAATTCGAATTATCTCCTTCAGAATCGCATTCTTCTGTAATTTCTTCAGAAAGAGAGATTGATTTGCACCAAATAACAAAACAAAGTTCATGAATTGAAGAAAGAAAAATAAATGAGAAAACGAATTGGTGGCAACAAATCAATAATAGTTCATTAAAACCCTAGCTGAGAAATGAAACTCAGAGAATTGTTTACAGAAAAGCACTGAAAAAGAAATGAAACTCAGAGAATTGTTTACAGAAAAACACTGAAAAAGAAATGAACAAGTCGGGAATTTGAAGTACAGAGAGTTGCAGAGAACTTACAAATCTAGAAATAGAGGTGATAGGTGAAGATGGAGACGTCGAAAACGCAGAAAAGGATCGTTTTTTGAGAGGTCTGAGCATCACGAGAGCTGCCATTTTTTCTTCTCTCCGCAGAGATCTTTCAGGGTTTCGCTTCGATCTCTATTTGTAGATATCCCGCGGGATAACCAACAGCGACCTCACCGATACACAGTCGCAGCAAGCAACATTTTTTTTCTTTTTTTGGTAAGCGCAGCAAGCATAATTAATCGTTTTAGATTACGATGACACGCAGCCTTTACAGGTAAAAAAAATTATGCTGATCCTTTTCTATGTGGGCTGTGAATCCTCTAAAATGGGCCACCTGGCCCATACTTTTGGCCCACTGAGCCATGAATGAATGACCACCACCACAACGGCCTGATTTCTGATCTCTAGTCGTAGATTTGAACATTTTCTTCAGGTGTTTTCTAACCGTTGGATTTGAACATTTTTTTTTTGGATACTCAGATGTAACGGTGATGATCACCAATCAGGATAATTTGTGTTTATAGTCCGTCAAGTGGTGGAACAACATTCATAGGTCAGTGGGCTGGGAAGTCTGTGCCAGGTGGCCCATTTTTTTGTGCACTCCACATCTCAACTGAACAAATAGATACACATGAAAAAATTACTCGACTTTTACAGGATGAACTTAAATAATGGTCTAGGCTCGATTAGGTGTGTAAACGGGCCGGCCCGCCAACGGGCAAGGGCTCTTCATGGGCTCATATTTGACTGGGCCGGGTCCTCAGCCAAATCCCAAGCCCGCACCTGGCCCTTAAGTATGCCAAGCAGCTGGCTTGGCAACGGGCCGGGCCGGGCCCGGCCGAGATGGGCCGAGCTGTTGGGCACTCTGGAGTGTCCAACAGTCATATTGGGACAAAGGGAGGGAAAACGGCATGAGCCAGGCCTGATGGAACAGGTTGGGGGACGGGCTTGATGGACTCGGTTCCAAAATACCAGGCCCATGCCCAACCCTTAGTAGGTCAGCTGGGCTAGGCTCGGTCTTGATATGATCCCTCATCAAAGGTCTAGATTCTGTCAATTTTCTTTATTGTGAATCTTCTTGAAAACATTAGATCTTGGGGCATGCATCTTGATCAAACCAAAAAATACTACTGCTATTTTGAGACCACACCCAAGAATCTTCAACTGCCAAATTAGCTACTAAGTCTACTTTCCAATCATTGATGTTCCATCTAAAACCGAAGTCCCAATATGCCACTCCACCGGACAAATCTAGTCTGCAACCGTTTAAACATTGTTAGTACTGTTGGATGTCCCTTGAAAAAAGTGTTATTTCAAGGTTTTCAAAAAAATATTTATAAATTAAAAACACGTTTTCCAATGAGCATTCAATGGTGGATACAATGTTGGTATGCATACTAGATTTGTCCCACTCCACCCCCTCCTTGTCTGAAACACTGAAAAGCACTAGAAACTCATCCTTAAGTGGGGATGTCAACTACACCATCGGTCTTTCTAAAATAGCACCTTGTCCCCCTTCCCCATCTTGAACCTCACCTCCTTACCAAAGTCCAAAGACACATACATGATTCTCTTGCATATACTACACCCATAGAACACGCGATCCATGCATCCCACTCTCCCAGTGTGCCCTCCTACTACCCTACAACTCTTCCCCAAAGGTCATGGACTTCTAAACCAAAGTGCAACAATTACTTCCCCAAAAGAGCTTTGTTCATATTCATCAAGTTTCCATGCCTAAGTTGCCACTCCTTTAAGGAAACGACACGAACTCCCAACTAAGAAGAGGATATTCACAAAGCTGAGCATGGTGTCGTGTCTTCATGTACAGTACTCTAGCACCATCAGACTCCACATAACATGACAGTTTTGGATGGTAGTTAGTTTTCCTTTACGTCTCTCTACATTGTCTAACAATAACCCGATGATGTAAGATGATGAAAAACTATCAACCCCGCAGGCCAAAATATTCATCAACTCCGATAACTCTCAAATTCTCCACCCAAAGACCTTGTTCTTCGTTAAATTGATATGAAGCCCAAAGACTACTTTGAAATAGCACGACAAACCCCTCGAATAAAATAGCTAAGAAGACAACGCCCTCAAAAAAAGTTAGGCATTGTCTCCAAACTAGAGATGAGAAATAGAGAACTATCCTTCCTCAATCTCGAAGCCCTCCGATGCTCTACCCTCAACTGCCTTAGAAACCATCCTACCAAGGTCATCCGCTATTATGTACCACATGACTCATCTTGTGGGCGGTCATCAGTCAGCCAAGTTTTACTCATCTTAGAAAGAGATTTCTCTTTTTAAGGACCAGGAGTCCGCCCTGACAGGAAATGGGGTGTGCGAATATGCACTCCAAAAGTTTTCCTTTTCTAGAGCGCCAAACCAAGGAAAGTTGGGTTTTCTCAAGAAAATCGTCGTCTTGGCCTACTTTCTTGCGCACCGAATAGAGCCCGACGGTGCACCGAAGTTTATGAGTGTATCCTATTTCCTTGGTATGCACGATCAGGGCAAGCTTCAAACACAATTTGATCATTGTGATGGTCCTACCCGATTCCGTGTGATCATTCAAGTGAGGCGCTAACACTAGATCAGGGTCAAATTCTTTAGAGATAAGGTTTCGAACTTTGCACTTGGTGACATCCGACACAATGTACATAGTCTGTTTACGTTACACAAGTTTTACAAAATCTAATGGCTCAGGCTCCACTTACCGCCCTAAAATGACACGCTCCGGTTACAGGACACCATATGAGCCACGTGGCACACTCTTAGAGGACTCTGACCGTATGGATGTTTGGCCAATCCCTAAATGGAGCTAGAAAACAAAAATCATCTTGATTAGTGATCTATAGGCGTTGGATTGGACTTATTTGCACGGGTTGATCTCAACTGTGGGAATTTGAGCAGTATTTGAGGTACAAAGATCCAACGTCTAGAAATCACTAATGAGGCTGATTTTTGGATTATAGGTCCACCTAGGGATTGGCCAAACATCCATACGGTCAGAGTCCTATAAGAGTGTGCCACGTGGTTTGTATTGAGTCTTGTAACCGGAGCCTGTCATTTTAGATCGGTAACTGGAGCCTGTCATCTAATATTATCCCTGTTTATTTTAAGGGAATTGAACCTACTTTTTGAGCTTAGAGGGAATCGATCCTACATTCTAAATGTTAGAGGCTTTATTCTAATAATAATAATTTTATATTAGATAAGCTTCAAATAGATAAGCAATTCATGGCTTTTAATCCTATTTTTAACTTTAGTACTTCTTCTTTTTTTTTTCTTTTCACTTTGTTGATTTGTATACTTGCATTTATAATTCTTCATCATCTACGTCTTATCTCAAATATTTACGGTCGGGAATATGAATCTTAGTTATTTCGTCATTCGATTCTATTTAGATCTATATTTTTTGTCAAAGTATATGTCACGCCCCGATTTCCATGTCTACTGGACCCGACCCGTGACTCTCATCTTCGAGACACCCAGAATCGGAGTATGACAGTATAAGTCTTCAAATCTTCTTTTATCATCTCTATTCATGTCATTTTCGACCTTTCTCTCTTCCTTATCTCAAATATTTAGGGTCGGGAATATGAATCTTAGTTATTTTGTCATTCAACTCTATTTAGATCTATATGTCACGCCCTGATTTCCACGTCTACTGGACCTGACCCGTGACTGTCATCCTCGAGACACCTGGAATCGGAGAATGACAATATAAGTCTTCAAATCTTCTTTTACCAATTCATGTCATTTTCGACCTTCCTCTTTTCCTTATCTCAAATATTTAGGGCTAGGAATATGAATCTTATTTCATCATTCAACCGATCTATTTAGAACTATATCTTTTGTTAAAGTATATGTCATGCCTCAATTTCTGTGTCTACCAAACCCGATGACCCGTGACTTTCATCCCAGGACACTTGGAATCGGGGCATGACAATATGTCTTCAACTCTTCTTTTACCACCTCCATTCATGTCATTTTCGACCTTCAATATCTCTTCATTTTAAGGCCTTCAACTTGTACCAAAACGCTCATTGTCATTTTGGAGGAACAAATATGAAAATTGTGACAACTCAAGGAAGAGTAGAAAACCAAACTTTCCAAGTTGAAAAAGTCGAAACTACCCATTTACATTTAAATGAAACACTTACGTACTGTTTTAATGCCATGGGTATTTCAGTAAAAAAATGCCCTTTCTCGGCCTTTCGCCTTTCGCTTTATAGTAGTGGTGATATTAATTAATCAGATATATATGTTTTTCTGATTAAATGGAGAATTTTAAATATTTGCATTTATATGGGGGATGGTCACATGGGGTTGGCAATTTGGCATGTATGAGGATGGACAAGAGACTAGCTACCCATTCATGTGGAACCTACTCTTCTATGATACTCTAGGGTTCTAGATTGTGGAAGGAAGGCATATGTGGTCCAGCTAGATTTAGAGGAATTTGCGTGAAATTGACAAAAGATGGGCAAACAGAGATAACTTTGTGTGGCAATGACTTTAACTACCTCCCTCGATCATGTTACGTCTGCATCACAGGACCTCATGGAACACGAGCAAGGCACTACCATTGAGCTGGCTACGGAGAAAAATGGATGCTCTAAAGGTGTGCACGGAACGTATCGCCTTTTGTTAAGCACTCGAATCAGTCCCGACTTTTACAGATGTTGGAGCTGGAGGACCACTGCTAACTTTAGATACAAAAAAATATATTGCAGCTGGGTTATTCTGCGCATTCGACATTTGAATCATTAAATTTTTTTTATTTTTCTCTTAGTAGTTCATGGTAAAGTATCACCAAATACAGAAGATATGTTAGAAAATGTAGAGTGGGTTTCATGACTATGAGCCTTAGAATGTGAAAAATGCATGTTTAGCAGCTAGCTAATACACTAGAAAAACGGAAGGAAAATTTTTTTATGGAGAAGATAACAATGATTTATATGCTAATATTAGTGAAAATTTGATATTTTACAAATTAAAATTTTACTGTCCTAGTCTTATAGACAATAAATATGGTGTCGTGACATCATGGCTATTTATATGGCAGTCGAGCATGAGTAGGGCTGCAACGCGGGCGGGTTGGGTCAGGTTGGGGGTCAACCTTAGCCCAACCCAACCCAACCTTAAAAGTTATGAACCCTAACCCAACTGAACCAAGGTCGGGCCTAGATTTTCCAACCCTAGCCCAACCCTATCCGGTTGGTCGGATTAGTCAGGTTGGTTGGGTTATAAAATAACTCAAACACATGATAAAAGTTACTAAAAAAATAACCAAGAAACAATCATTATAGAGTAGTGTGTGGATGTTTGCGGTATATATGTAGTTTGTATGTCGGGTTCGAGTTGGGTCAGGTTGTGTCGAGCCTCAACCCTAGCCCAACCCGATTTGTTCAAGTTATAAAAAATCCGGCCCAAGCCCAACCCAAAATTTAAAAGGGCTAACCCAACCCAACCCAACACTAGCGTCGGGTTCAACCTGTCGGCCTCGGGTTCATCCCGCCCGAGTTACAGCCCTAAGCATGACGGAGACCTACCATATATATGGTCGCTTCGTTGCAACATATATATTGTGCTAAATACCGGATAATCATGATGAGTGGTCTCTAATAGTATACTACGTGGCTCATACTATGGTCTAACTTTGCTGCCAACGTACATATGTATATTTTACAGAAGTTCTAGTCGTTAGAGAGGCGTATGAGAATCAGACCGTATCATCAGCCCCATCAAATCATGTCTTTCCAAAAGTTAGCACCATTCTTTAAATAAAATTACAAGAGTACCCAAAGTCAAAGTTTGTTGACGGAGGTGGGCCAAGCCAGGCCAGTTCAAATTTACGAGGCAAAGGGGAGCTCTGAGTCTGAATAGTCAAGTCAACAGTTAGGCAAGTTAGGAAAACTTCACATTATTTTTTGTTCGTCTTTCCGTCGTTTCCGAGTAAAAAGAAACTGCAACTACCGGAATCACTTTTACAGGTCCCCCCCCCCACATCAAAGCCAAATTTTATTTTCTTTGGAAAATATTATCAAGCTTTCTTAACCAAGCAATTAGATCCTTCACCATTATCAACAATCAGATTTTATTTTCCTACAAATTAATATTTTCAAAAGTAAAAGAAATGGCTAAATCTAGAGTATTAGGAAACGTGGCACAATACACTACATGCGTCATTTTCTGTTTGCTTTTTTTCTTCAGCAAATTCTCAACCTTGATATTTTCTTCTAGCTAGCAAGATTCTCCCAGTGGGGCAAAGACGAAAAACGGGATTCTCTCTCCACAATCCACCCAAACCTTCCCACACCGACCGTACACATGCCCCCAAACCCGACCCGGATATAGCATCTTTGTATCTTCATATAGCCTATGCGGGCCCCACGTTAGCTATACCACAGCCTAACACTTGGACCAAACGGAAAATATTTAGTCTATGGAACATTTTTTCCAGTGGAGCTAGCACATTAAAATATGCGACCTACCACATTCTTTCGGGACCACTGACTCAAGAATGATTGGCCTACAACTTGATGGACCTACATACTAAAAAGCATCCTGATTGGTGATCTCTAGCCATTCAATCCGAGTATCCTAAAAAAATGTTCAAATCCAACCGCTGAGATCACCCCATTAATAAAGTGTTCTAAAACAATGGCTAGAGATCACCAACCAGGCTGTTTAGTGGGCCCGAAAAAGCTTGCCAGGTGGTGCATTTTTATGCGCTCCACAGGGAAAAATGCTCCCATCCACAGATTAAATATTCTCGACCGAACGTGTATTTGTTTTTGTGCGCACTGCGCACCCTCTCCTTGATATGAATCAAATCTTCACCCTTATATATACCCACTCTCCATCACCCACCTCACACATACAGTCTTTATAATTAGCAGAGATGTCTGGTGTGTGGGTGTTCAAGAACGGCGTGGTTCGTTTGGTCGAGAACCCGACCGCTGAGTCCTTAGATGGTGCACGTGGTGGTCGACAACCCTCGAACACTCGACGAAAAGTTTTGGTTCACACGCCTAGTAATGAAGTTATTACATCCTACGCTGTTCTTGAACGGAAGCTCTCTGGACTCGGGTGGGAGAGGTACTACGATGACCCGGACCTCCTTCAGTTCCACAAACGATCCACGGTTCACCTCATCTCTCTCCCCAAGGACTTCAGCAAGTTCAAGTCCATGCACATGTACGACATCGTCGTCAAGAACCGTAATATTTTCGAAGTTAGGGACATGTAACTAGCCTGTCATCTCTCTCTCTCTCTCTCTCCTCTTTTTCTTCTTCTTCTTCTTCTTCTTTTTTTGGTTGCTAACTAGGTTCATGAAGGATTTTTATCTTCTGTACTTTTTTCCCCTTTAGGGAAGCTAGGCTTAAGGGGTTCAGACTTGGGTCTTGACTGGAATGTTAGCCATTGAAATGGGTTTCTTCTTTCTTGTGTTATTTTATCTCATTTTCTCTCAATATATATAATATGAATTTATATATATATATATTTGCTGACATGGCACCATATAAATCACTGCATGGTCGATGACGTGGATCAAGTGAAAGACGAGCTGGCAATAACACGTCATCCTCCTTAATTGTTGGGTTACTTATAAGTAGCTCTTATGATGCAATTTAATTACTAGTTTTTTTTTCCTCAATTTATGGGTAGTAGAGAATACCAACACAAACGGAAAAATTTTAGATGCAGAGGATTCTCGTGGCCCTAAATAGCTCATTTTTTGGGCCCACTAACCGCATGGATGTTTATTATCCCTCCCTTAAAAATCAACTTGATTGATGATTTCTAGCGGTAGTATTTGCTATTTGGTACTCGAAAACATGCTTGAATCCAACGGATATAATCAATCCTTAAAAATTACAAAAAATCTATCGATAGAGATAACCAATCAGGTTGATTTGTGGTATTTATTTCCACCAAGGGGTGGGCTAAACGTCCATGCTGTTAGAAGCCCCACAAAATGCGTTTTGTAGGGCTACGAGAATCCTCTGCATCTAAAACTATATGAGTTCAGCGAATAAGGAGGTGCGATTTGATGGGAAAGATATGGGAGAAGAATGAAAAGAGTAATGATCAGATGGTCCGGAGTTCATGGATGTTTTCATGGTGCATAGTGGTGTCATTTTGTCCTAATCAAGTTTAGTTAATTAATTATTAAAGTAAATGCAATACAGTTGACAAATAAAAAAATGACACCACCATGCACCATGGAGGTTGTCCATGGACCCCAGACCATGTGATCATTACTGAATGAAGAAGGGTCACGTGAAGGGAAAAAATTTAGATGCAGAGGACTTTGGATGCAGTGGATGCAGATGGGTCTCGTGTCCGTACGTAGCTCATTTGTTTCGGCCCACTAACCGCATGGATGTTTACCCCACCCTTTGGTGGATATATATACAAAAAATCAGCTTGATTGAAAATTTCTATCCATTGGATTAAGAGCCCAAAAAATATGCAAAAAATATGATTGAATCCAGCGGCTACAGTCAATCTTAAAAAGTGCTAAAATCTATGGCTTGAGAAAATCAATGAGACTGATTTTTGGTATATATATCCACCAAGGGGTGAAGTAAACATCCATGCGGTTAGTGGGCCCCAAAAATGAGCTATGTAGGGCCACTAGACCCCTCTGCATCAACTGCATCCAAAGTCCTCTGCATCTAAAGTTTTTTCCACGTGAAGCCATCAATCGTTTTCGCTAACTATTGACGTGGAGATGCCACTTGTCAAGACCCCCCACTAGTGGAGAGATATATCCAAATCCGATTAATGTGGCTGGTGATGATGTGTCGTAGTCGTAGTCATCACGGCACGGCCCAACGGTCACAAAAGCAGGGGAGTTGCCCTTCACTAATGACTCGTTAGTGAAAATTAAAAGTACTATGCTATTAGTTAGGGTCGGTTCCGGTGACCAACATTTTTTACCAACACCTTGGTGTACCCACATAGAAGATGAATCAATGGCTAATTTTTGGTGAGGACGATCTCCTTACCATATAGATCACCCCAACAAAAAATCAGCCCATTCCGAAATTTCTAACCCCATTTGATGTGGTTTTCAAGTTACAAGGTGAAAATCAACGGTCCCTAATTCTTCAACTTCTAAACCAGTCTATGAATATCAGAATGATTTGAATTTTTGTGAAGATGATTTCCTCACCATAGAGATCGTCCTCACCAAAAATCAGCCATTGATTCATCTTCTATGAGGGTACACCAAGGTGTTGGTCAAAAATGTTGGTTATGAGAACCCGACCCTATTAGTTATTACTAAGAAATTCAATGGGAACAAAAATGTGTCACCGGCCATCTCGCAATCGCATAAGTGGGATTTAAGAACGTAAAACCGTCCTTTCTATCCATGACGTAACACGTGGCTCCGAATGGACCCACCCATTGCATTAAACCAGCTCCACCTAGAATTTTAGGCAGGTCAAAAATTCAAACCAATCAGTTGGTGATCATTAACGTAAGATTTATAGACTTTGTGGACTGTTTGTCATTATTCTCGAATTTCTTCAATAAATCGTTGGATAGAAAGAAAAAAATCTCCTTAGTGATACCCATTGGATGGTGGGCCCATCATCTCTCAGTGTGCGCCACGTGTGTGGTGTCACATTGTAGTAAGAATACGGTAGATTAGTTGCCGTATGCATGTCTACCCAACAAAATCAGAAGTGTGTTAGTTATACGTTATAGACTTATAGTCTTAACCTCCATGCGTGTGATCTCCATAAATGTTACAGAAGAGTCTATCGAAAACCGATCAGGATCATCTCCTAATCCATCGAATGGTCAGGATTAGAAATAATTATACAATATGCTAGCACATGTGGGTCCAGCTATGGATTCTATCCCCTCTTTCACTCTTGATTTTTAAGCAGCAGCCACACTAGGATCCAGAGTACATGTGCTAAAAACTTAGTTGGGTTGCTGGGAGTAACTTGCGCGCCAGGACTGTCGACGGTCATGGAAGCCACTGACCGCCAACAATATGAGCCATGTTGCACATTCTTAGAGGACACATTGGCCGTATGGATGTTTGGTCAATCCCTAGTTGGACCTACAAACTAAAAATCAACCTGATTAGTGATTTCTAAGTGTTGGATTGGATTTATTTTCATGGGTTGATGTTATCCGTATGAATTTGAGCATTATTGACTATTATTTGGGGTACAAAGATCAAAAGGTTTGAAATCATTAATTTGGCTGATTTTTGGTTTGTATCTCCACTTAGAGATTGGCGAAACATCCATATGGTCATCGTCCTCTAAGAGTGTGGCATGTGGCTCATATTGTGGGTGGTTAGCGGCTTCCATAACCAATGTCATGGAAGTTTTACTGATCGGGTGCTGGACTCTAAAGATCTCCAACACAGACTGACAAAGAACATTGGCTAGATTCCAGTGGATAAGAGTCTTATCAACACGTTTGAAATTGAAACCCATAAAAGTTCGGGCTCTCTCTTCTTGCCAGTCTGAGCCCATTCCCTCTCCTTGAATGGATAATGGGTAATGGCCAGCACTTTTGTGCTGTATGAGCAGCCCGTCCCTAAATCTTTCAAAGGGCTGCTAGGGAAGAAGTTCTTAGAAGGATTTTGGTACTTTTTAGATTTTCTGTATGGAGAAGACAAGCTACATCCTATCCACAAAGTATGGGGAAAAAAGGATCCCATTTTGTCTTCTCATGAGTTTGATTTTGACGGCTGGGCCTTTGTCATGTCATGTTGTTAAAGAGTGCAATGGGCTTAACTTTTAACTTTGAACTTTGAACTTTGAATTTCACTCCATCAATCAGTCCCACTTAAGTCGTACCTAATAAGGTTTTCAATTTTAAAAGTAGGATTAGAGAATTTTCTCTACAACAACACTTGAATTGGTGGGTGTTTAATTCCTAAAAAAATGGGTTTAAGATAAGATTCTATGAAACCCATGAACACACTCAATGGAACTCTACTTCGCTTTGTCAATTCCAGGGAAGTGGCCAGTGTCAACACTGGGTAGTTGGGAGATCTATTTTTGTATGTGTTTTTCTCCCTTTCGTATTACTGGTGGGTGGCACGTGCCCACGACACTCCTCAACAAAACATTTGCCAAAATCGAGTGTGAGTGGCTGAGATCCACCGTCCAGCTAGGGGATAAGATCTCGACCTTTCTTTATTGAAGCCTATAAAATGGGGAAACAACTGAGCTGCTTTGTTATATAGACTATTGGGTGGCATGTGCCCACAGCACTCTTGCACAAAGCCTTTGCCAAAATCGAGTGTGAATGGCTGAGATCTATCATCCAGTTAGGAGATAAGATCTCGACACTTCTTTGTTGAAGCCTATAAGAGGGGAAGATAACTGAGCTCCCTTGTTATATAGATATGCCTTAAAAATCAATGGATGAAAGTCCATTGCGCGCAGCCATTGCTGACTCCAGAAGTGATGATGAGTTTGAGTCTATAGCACCAAAATGTCAACAGGCAATCCGAGATGAAGTCCAAAAGCTACCGAAAGTTAAATTTACACGAGAGGTCAAGTAGTATCCAAGTGGGTAGTTAATATCGTAGAAGGAGTGGGATTAATCTTTGTGATTAAGGAAAGAGAAAGTTTAAAGACCCCATTTTATTTTTATTTCTTGTGTATAGGAGAATGGGACAGGAAAGAAAAACTAGCCATGGAAGTGTGATAGAAAGGGAGTCTTGCTTCGTAAAGGAGGGATCGATCGATCGATCAACTTGTTTTTTACGTGCATGCCTAGCTCGCTCGTTTGGTCTAAAAATGAATTTAGGTTTCTTTACCTTTCAAGGGGATGGATGCTTAAGGTAGAGAAAAAAATTCGTTGTCCCCTTGGGACTGCAAGTTTGCAAGTCCCCCCTCTTCGAATTTTGACATGTATATATCCCTTGTTAATTCTCGCTTAACCAACTAACCAGGGGTTTAATGTGGGTTGGGTTAAGTGAGTTAAAGTACTGGTACGTGTCGACATTTTGGGAGGTGGGACCGAGGTGGGACTTCAAATTCCTAGTCCCCAGGGAAAAAATCTATGATACCGACTTTGGTATTAAAATTTTGATGTCGAAGTCCCTCAATTTGCCATGTAGTAGACTCTTTCGGGCCCACTGACTCGATGAATATTTGGCACACATCTTGGTGGATCCACACACCAAAAATCATCGTGATTAGTGATTTCTAGCCATTGAATTTGAGCACTTTTTCATCATGGGCTTGGAACCACTTCATAGGCATGTTCATAAAGCCCATGATGAAAAATGCCAAAATCCCACGGCTAGAAATCACCAATCACGCTGATTTTTGGTGTGTGGGTCCACCAAGATGTGGGCCAAATATTTGGGCCCAAAAGAGTCTACTACGTGGCAAATTGAAGGACTTCAGCATCAAAATTTGATATCGAAGTCGGTGTCCCGTCCACAGGAGGCAGCGTTCCAGACCACGTTATTGCTACTAATGATGATGATGGTGATGTCTAATTATGGCAAAAAAAAACTTTCGGGCGCACTTTAGTTTAGTCTAGTCTACACACGGTCTATTATATACATGGACTAGGCTCGAGGGACTTGCCTTTTTGCACTCGTCTTTTTACTAGTGCTCTCGGCCGGGGATTTTGAGAATTTATCCACGCCCGAGAACTCTTGCGTGGATTTTGAGAATCCAGTATGTGGAGAGGAGTAGGAAGCAAATTCTTCTCTCCTATGCTGTCTCGGCGCCCAGCTTAATTTCATGTAACTCGGCGCGTTACATTTACTTAAGAAAAAGAAGGATAGAAGGGGGTGGGGGAATAGAGTGATAGACTTTGATACTTGTAGTGGCATTAAAAAAATGTGGTGAATGAATTTAGAAGCAATGAGAATTTTATATTTGTTTTTGTGTACCCTTTAGTCTTTACATCAGACACCGACTTCTGGACTCTACTTTGCCAACCTTCCTCCCTTTAGGTTGTAGCTTTGTAGGTCGGCTCCTTGAGATATTGATTGCTAGGTGTGTAGGAGTGTCAGCGGATTTGGATACAGCACCAAGACTCGGCCTGGGTATCTGGGTCTAAAGTTGGACCCGAACCTTACCAATGGGTTGGGACTTAATTCCCCCCCCACGTTATTTTTTTAAAATAGCTCTCAAATAAACAGAAAAAGGGATTTGGCATTATTTTGGGAAAAATATGTTTTTTTTTTTACCGTTATATATATATATCGGACTCAGTGTGACTGATGCATAGTTCGAAGTCTCAGTCGATCCTATTCTGGATGGGGCGATCCAGATCGCCCAGAGCCCACCGATCTGATCCCCATGTTAAGATCCTATCTTTGCATAGAGCAAAGTCTGTTTCTTTGCATAACAACCCCGATGGCAGAGCATCCAAATCAAGATGTTTCACAATAAAGTCTGCTGCTTTTTTAGCTCATTAGCTAATAGTCACACTTAGGGCTGGCAAAGGGCTAGGTTAGGGTAGGGCCTAGCTTGACCCTAGACCTACCCTCGCTTATAAAGGTGAGGCCCTAGCCCTTAGAGGGCCTGAACTGGCTAGGCCCTAGCCCTACCCTCAAGGACCAGGGCCTAGAAGAAGAGTATTAAACATATAAAAATTGAAGTAAAAAACGTGGGTGCTTGAATAATATATTTGGCTTGGTAACGTGTTTCATCGGTTTAATCTATGTAGATTTTTCTATTAATGATCATAATTTTTTCGGTACAAGGGTGAACCATTAAAGTTTGAAAATGAAATATTTTAGTCTTTCTAAAAACCTCGATAAAATAAATGATATGTTATGAATTTACACTAGAAAAAAATCATTAATTTGGGACGATTTTAAACCATTATTAAATTTTTCAAAATGAGAAAATTTTTGGACTGTTCATAATATTGGAATGGCTCAATTATTTGAAAATTGACCAAAATTGTATCTTTTTTAGGATAACCGTAGTGTCCAACACCAATAATGTCATAACACATGTACCTAAGGAAACGGGAGACCATGCTAACTGGTTTTTCCATTTCTTTTGTATGTTTTGTTTTCAAAAAAGGTCAGATTCCTAGGTAACTTGGAACTCTCGTTAACAGTCGATAGGTGAACCCATTTTTCATTTAAAAAAATAACTTAGTTTAATTTTGAATATACTGCGCCTAGGGTGCATTGTTTAATTGAATATAAATTTAAAAATTAAATAAAACAACAATGATTTGCTAAGGGCTGGGTAGGGCCAGGCCCCCTTGAGTGTGACCTAGCCCAACCCTTCTTTAGAAGGGCCTTACTTATTTGGGCCCGGCCAGGCCCTACTTTAAGGGCTTGAAATTTGTTAAAAATTATAAAACCTTCTTTTTAGGGCTTTCAAAGGATAGGGTTGGGCCGAGGCCCCTTACAAGAGGGCCGGATTGACACCCCTAGTCACAATTGGGCTATGACTCCCAAATTCAAAAATATTAACAGAGATTGCCCACACCTACTTAGCATGAGATAACATCCCCACTAGTAAGCTTCTTAAGGGAAGAGGCATGAACATTGATCCCTCATATAAATTTTGAAAGAATGCTTGAAACATTACCTTGTCCTAAACATAGAGGAGGACCTCCTTTCTACTTCTCATATTTCTCCTTTTCCTTGTCCTAAGATATGGAAAGTTATGGTTCCGTTGAAAATCTGCTTTTTTTGCTTGGCTATCCTCCTTAAACAAGATCCTTATTGTTGAGAATTTGATTATTAGAAAATGGAGATTGGTTAATTACTGTGTTATGTGTAAGATTAATGGAGAGAGATCATTTTCTTATTCATTGCGACTTTACACTTTATTACACATGTGGGCCTTTCTTACGGGCCACCTAATTCCATTGGAAATTTGTTGGGGGTGATGGCCTCGGATTCCCTTATCATCTAGGCGACGATTTCTATGGAAGGTGATGTCATTTGGAAAATGTGGCCATCTTACGGAGGATATTGATCACATTTTCATTCATTGCCCCATAGCACAAGCCATGTGGAGATTACTACGATCTATCAATTCATACGATTCAAGTATGGATGTTTGGCCAATCCCTAGGTGGACCCACAAACCAAAACTCAGCCATGAATTCAAGTATGGATGTTTGGCCAATCCGTAGGAGGACCCACAAACCAAAACTCAGCTTGATTTGTGATTTCAAACCTTTCGATCTTTGTACCTCAAAAATCAAAGGGTCAATAATGCTCAAATTCACACGGTCAAAATTAACCCATGAAAATAATTCCAGTCCAATGCCTAGAAATCAACAATTGGACTGATTTTTGGTTTGTAGGTCCATCTAATGATTGGCCAAACATCCATACGGTTAGAGTCCTCTAAGAGTGTGCCACGTGGCTCATATTGCACCATGTCATCGGCCTTGTTTTACTTGCATGACTAGTGGTCAGTAAAGTTTGATCACAATATTAGCAACTTGGCACATTTTTAGAGGACACTGACCGTATGGATGTTTGACATCCTTAGATGGACCTACAAACGAAAATCCAACCTGATTAATGATTTCTAAGCGTTGGATTAGAGTCATTTTCATGGGTTGATTTTAACCTTGGAATTTGAGAATTATTTGGGGTACAAGATCGAAAGGTTTGAAATCTCTAATCAAACTGATTCTTGGTTTGTGGGCCCACCTAGGGATTGGCCAAACATCCATACGGTCAGTGTCCTCTAAAAATGTGACACGTGTCTAATATTGTGGTGGTCAGGGTTATGTGACCGTCGCCGTTCATGCAAGTTTTACTCTCGAGTCTGGACAACTCGCAGTACAATTGGATGAGTAAAACTTCTGTCACAATCGGGTTGCAAATCACACAATCAGCGCGAATGAGTTCTCGGCACGTACATCTCAAAGCAAAAGCACATGGTACGTTGCAAAGCACTTGTGTACGTGCCGAGAACTCACTGGCTTGTGATTGTGTGATTTGCAATTTGTTGTGATAGAAGTTTTACTCCAATTGGATTGTCCAACGTCATCTGCATTTGAGCCTAAACCGATTCAATCCCTCATTCGTTTACAACGACTCAAGTCACTTAACTCCTCCCTTCCCCCAAAACTCCGTTGGCCGTTTGTTGTTCGCGTTCAGCCGTCAATCGTTCGCAGTCAGTTCTCCCCCAACCCTGGTACGTCTCTCTCTCTCTCTCTGTCTGACGATTTTGGGGTTTACCTCCCCCAACCCTGCAAGAAACTAGGGTTCAATTTTTTTCGCTTTAGATTCTCCTGCCTGTGTTTTGTAAGTGGAATTGCTGAAATACGGGGGATGAGAGAATTGGGGCACCAAAAATCGAATTTGGGTTTTGATTGGATAAAAGGGAGAGAAAGAAAGGGGTTGCAGATTTTTTTTTTTCCTTTTCTTCTTTCTAATAGCGAATGAGGTTTCAGATAAATTTCCCAAATACACAAGGGTAAGTGGCCGTTGTTTATGTAAGGACCAATCTATGCTTGTACATCTTTTATATGGTCATATGTGGGTCCTTGACTTTCGAGTCTGAATTTGTTAAGGAAACGCAAATCTTTGATAGTCAACAATGGTCATGTAATATCATGGTTTTTAAAAAACGCTTGTAATAACGGCCGTTAAAACAGTAATGCTTTAACCCCGTTATTTTATTGGTATTTAACGCTAAATGCAGTATAACGTGTCTAACAGTTATAATGGCCATTACCCATTATTTATGTTTAGCTGATAAATGAATTCGAAAAAAAAAATTGACAGTGATTTGATCCGGTGTAACGATCATAACGGTTAATGGGTCCTTCTCAACTTTCCATGTAATATTAATCTCTGTGGTTTTAAATTTTAAATCTTGTGCATTTGAACTTTCCATGAATATTACATGCTAAGTCATGCTCTATTTTATTTATTTATTTATTTTTTGGTAACGTAGAATATTACATGCTAACTCATGCTCTATTTTATCTGAGTATGCATTATGCGTCGAATAAATCTGTTGCTCTAGGAATGGATTGATGAATAGAGCACATACTTACCTGATAATTCATGCTATGTTCTTTGTTTTCTATATGTTTATGACCCATGTAAGTGATTTTTAAATTCTAACATTTGGACTGTCCCAATTGATTAATGCGCGTGCCATCTGTATGAAACAATTTAGGAAAGAAAATAGAAATGTATTTCTTAACACTGTAACTGGTTTACTTATGAGAGGGAAACTTCTTAAATTGTTTGAAAATAGAAACCATTTCTATAATTAGCTTGAGAGCAATAACTAGAGAGAAACCACCCTTTTTTCTTGGCACTTGGATTTGATCATCTTTACTCCACATATCCCTTCTCTAACCCAAATGGTTTCATAGCTCAGAGCTTCCGACTAAGTACTTGATTTTTTTAGTAGAAAAGGAGTCATTTCTAGCCCATTTTCATCACACAGTGTGAATTTTCATCCATCTTGGGAGAACTTGTTGCTTAAGATGGGGAATTTGGTTTAGAAATATTATAAGTATCAGGTCTCTAAACCAATCGTCAAATGTTAGTGTACATCAAGACTTATGGCTTAGGATGGGGAATTTGGTGTATAAGTATCCAATTGTTTTGGTTTTAACTTGGGGGATGTCAATTGGTACCTGATTATCGATATACCTGAACCTGACCATCTTTTTGGTTCTCAGGACCCTGGTATACATGTTTCTCCTCATTCTATGGACCTGCGTTTGGTCCTGTATATACGTTTCTATTCCTTAAGGTCAGCACATGCACATTAAGTTGGGTGAGATGTATTGAGGATGGACTTTTTTTTTTTTAAAATTTTTGATAAGTAGGATGATGGAAGGTCTGTCAATGGCTAATATCACCTGTAATTATCATCTTTGGTCCAGGAAATCCCCATAGCTGGGCCATACTGAATTGATGGTCCAACTTGATAAGATTGCACACCACTTGTTATTGCATAGATATGTAAGACTATATGATATAATCATACTGGACCTCCCATAATCTTTCCCCTTTTTTTATGAGGTGGGTGGGTAAGACGTTTTAGACTGGACCCGAAGTTAGGAAGAACAAAACAACAAGAAGAGTAGAAGGGAAGAGGGATGAGGATAGTGGGACTGACAGGAGGGATTGCATCAGGGAAAAGTACAGTCTCCAATATCTTCAAGGCCAACGGTATTCCAGTCGTTGATGCAGATGTCATCGCTCGAGTATGCTCTCTCTTAAGCCCCCCCTTTTTTAATCCACAATTAGGTTAGGCTGGTGGCTTTGGGTTTTTTTTTTGTTTCTTTGATTTCTGTAATTCTTGTTTTAAATGTTATACTTTTGATTGTTTGATGGGCAGGATGTACTAAGGAAAGGCACTGGTGGTTGGAGAAGGGTTGTGGCAGCATTTGGGCACGAAATCTTACAAGATAATGGAGAAGTTGATAGGGCACGCCTTGGCCAAATTGTTTTCTCTGATCCCACAAAACGCCAACTTCTTAACCGGTTTGAGTAGTTAGTTCAGTTTAGTTATTTACTCATTTTTGTAATGTAAACCCATTTGCTCCATCTACATCAATGCTCAACTTCTCCTTCCATTGCAGGTTATTGGCTCCATTTATTTCCTCGGGTATTTTCTGGGAAGTTTTGAAGCTATGGATGAAGGGGTCTAAGGTTATCGTCCTTGACATCCCTCTGTTGTTCGAGGCTAAGATGGACCGATGGGCGAAACCCATTGTTGTTATATGGGTTGATCCCGAAACACAGCTCCAGCGACTCATGGCTAGAGACGTTATATCTGAAGAGCAAGCCAGAAACAGGATAAATGCCCAAATGGCATTGGATTGGAAAAAGTCGAAAGCGGACATAGTGATCGATAACTCAGGGTCACTGGAGGAAACAAAGGAGCAGTTTCAGAAGGTACTGATCCATGTCACAAGGCCCTTAACATGGATGGAATTTGGGCTCTCCAGACAGGGTGCGTTTTGGGTTCTTGTTGTAGTCATTGTAGGTGTTCTTACATGCAGACGCATTTTTTAAAACAGCGATGGTATAAGGTCACAGTGATCATTTGATCTTGAATTAGTGCTCGGGAAATGTATGATCATTTGATCTTGAATTAGTGGTCAGGGGAAATTGAAACAAACACCTTGGTGGGTTGGATTCAATTATGAGTATGTTCAAATCTGTTTGTTGTTCCTTTGAACCTTCTGTTTATCTGTCTTAAGAAGTGAAGTGGTGAACTGATCTTTATCTTTTGTTTTAATGTGAAGCTATTTTGTATTCATGGATTATCAACATCCTTGTGTGATTTCATATTTTGACTTCTTAGACAGTTGCAATCTATATACAGGTACGTTACAAAATAAATCTCAATAAATTAGCCTAACACAGCTTCCTGGCAAGAACGAAATGCTCATCTCTGTAATGACAAACAAATGCTACATTCACAAAAACTAGAAGATATCATGACCAGACCATAAACTTTGTAGTGGCACCAATACTCTATTCTTTCTATTCTTAAAACGAAGTAAAGAACAACAGATCACTGTTTTATCGATTAGATTATGACAGCACAAGATCTGATTGCACAATCCAGGAAATGGGTCTCCCTTAACGGCTCCAAATCTCTCTCTTTCTTTCTCAACCTTGCAGTTTAACAGATGCTTCTGATGGTGTCCTGATACCAACTTCCATGGAAGGCTTCGAACTCTATCCGCTGAAACCAAAACTCTTTCTTGATGAATTCAACTTTTTGGAATGCAGCTTGGCTAATAAATCATGGAAATTGAGTGTTTGAATTCTACACTTACGAAGCACTAGTTGGTGCAGTCAAACCCTTGGCAAACGGAAACCCAGATTATAAAGACTAGAAGCAAGAGGACTCCAAGAACGACCAACTTTATTTTCATGTTCTGAAACCACATTTTCCGTCGGATTTGTGTCCCTTGTTTCCTGAATTCTTGGGCCTGAAGATATCACCCAATAGTGCAGTTTAGTACTTGATAGGTGGAATGAATACAAGAGACTGCAATCAAAGTTGGAGCTGGTCCTTTTAAGTAAAAGAGTTAACCCACCTGAGAACGCAGATCTTCGGTCTTATCAGCAAGAATATCTAGCTTCTCTCCTCTATCAAGAGCCTGAAAGGCATTCCCAGGGTCAAATAAACACCATAAAAATAACTTTCATTGCTACCATTGCTAAGGAAGACCTGAATCACATGATGCAGAACAAGTTCACATAACACGCAGGAGAAGTTTAAGGGATGTGATTCATGGAAATAATGCTGATTCTGAAAAGGCATGAGGCATAAGCACCAATAAGAACCAAATCGGAAAGAAAATAAAGTAAATAAAGGAAAACCACCCCTAAATGTTTGTTGAGTTTATATGCATATGGAATGTAATGGTCTTTTACCATGGGTGGCATCACTTAACAGGTGTGTTTTTCGTTTTAGACCCTTGGGTTCCGAAGGAAGTCCATTAGCTAGCAAGTGGGTCCATGGATGAGTGACATATAGTTTTGAAAGCCACATCGAAGACTAACTACTATACAAATGGGTCCATGAGATGTACATGACTACCCATTTGTACAATATGTGTATATGGTGTTCAAATGAAGATATTGGTCTGGCATATTGCATTTGCAAAAAACCCTAAAATGGCAGCATTATTGAGAACTCACGATATGCATGATGGAAGAGCTATATGTACATGCTTCATGTAGTAGTAGAAAGCATAAGGGATCCTCAATGTTTATTTGAGTTTGTTGTTTACAGAGACTTAACATATAGGCAGCACACTTGAATGTCCTTCAAGGCATGAAGAAACTGATCAGCCTTGTCAGGATGGAAGGCTTTGAGAAGAATGGATCTTAAAGGATGTGGAGATTGCAAATCCAAACTTCCTTGCACACCATTATGAATTTTCTAAATCATGTATTGAACAAGAGAGTGAGTATGGGGCAATAAGATTACTGATTTTCATTGTCGCCTAGCATTCTCTAGAGTTGAGGCTAGTGTAGATCTTCTGGGTGCGGAGACAAGGAAACCATAAATGGGGATTTCACAATCTAAGTTTTTGATGCTTTGTAGCAATTCCAACTTCAATGAGCTATGAAAGAGGTTTCAATCTTCACGGAGAAGTGACTGTGGATGTTGTCTCATGCCAAGGGCCCAATATATGATGTACAGCATAATGTCATTGCTAACGGGAGTGTCTATGTTGACCAAGCGCTATTGATTTGAGCATCATTTTGACGTTGTATCAGCTATACTTACTAAAAGAAGCCACAATCTTACTACATACAAGTGCAGAGTCCAAACATTAATTAGCTTAAACATTATGGTAGTAGATACAAGTGCATGGTCATCATGCTGGCAGTTTCAGAAACGAGCTTTACTAGTCATTATGGTAGTCTGGTAGATAACCTATGGTTTTCCCATACATCATAACCTATCTTCAGCTTATACATACTCTGGTTTCTGAACAATAATTAGCTTAAATTTGCTTATTACATTCGATTAGATGCACGTAGTTTAAGATCTATAACTTTCTGATATATGTATTCAATTGTAGTTACTAAAGTACACGCGAAGACATCTTCATTCAAAGAATAACGATATGAACAAACGCGATTCCTGATTTCCTCTAAGCCTTCTGCATAAAGATATAATCAAATAAATGTAATGCCAGAAAATCACCCCTTAGCAGAGGAAGAACATGTGATAATTTTAAAATATAACATTATCAGAAAGTTAAATATAAGTCAGAATCCTAGCGCACATGAATTAACCAAAATGCATGAAGAAACAGAACTCTACCCACACGAACGAGGTTAAATGCACAGTGCTTGAGAAATGAAAAACCATGCTAATATATTTTTCCCAATGTACATGTTAGCCATGAGACAAATATTTGAGAGCTTTTGCATTGAATACCTTGTCTATATTCTCCAACATAATACTCTTAACTTCTGAAACTTGAGCCTTAACTTTCAATAGCTTCCCAATCTCTTCGGAATGGTCAATAATATACTGCATGTGCTCTTTCATAACTGGGCTGCAATTTTTCAAACCCATATTTCTTTTTATTGGAATTCTTAACCCATATACCCATTTCCAAATAAAAAAACAATAATGTATCTTTCTGAATAAGCAGAATTTCTGCAACAAAACATACCCAAATTCCTTGTTGAGACTTTTGGCAATGGCCGTGTCAGCTTTACCACCTCCATACCTCTTCTTGAAATCAGCTTTCATACGTTCCAAAAAGGCCATGGATAGCTGTTTCCCAACAGATTCTTTGGCAACAACACAATATGCTGCAAAATCGAAAGAGAATTACAATCTCAAGAAAGAGAAAGCAGGAAAATTTCATTTCTCTTAATGAGAACTTTTTGATCGAAATCACACCCGGTAGTAACAGCTATTTAGCACTTGGAAGTAATGCATTGAGCGATACTAATCACCTTATCTTCTCTTAGACAGTCGAGTCAGAAAGAAATTGGATTATCTTGGGTACCTTCATCTTCCATGGATGATCAGTAATACTTGCTTGTGTACATCTACCTAAATTTCTTCAAAATTTTCACTTTTCATATAGGGAAACAGTTAATCTTTGATAAATTAAAACAACCAAGATCCCCTCAATAAATTTTTGAAAAAAAATCACTGGTCTCTCCCTCCAATTCAAATTTCCAAAGGAACCAGTAGTGTGAACAGCGAACATTCTCTTCAAGGTTTTGACAAAGAATCGGAAACTCAAAAGGCCTGATCAATATTCAAAGAATCCCAATTCCCAAATAGACACTGTCAACCTGTAAGTTGCCTTGGTTGGGCCTTTAAGATACTTTCGCAATTTTTCACAAAAATCCAAAATTTCTCCATTATTCTAACTCACTCCCAAATATTTCCATAATTGAGCAGAAAAACCAGTTCCTCAAATGTTTCTTAACTATACTCCTCACTGAGCAGACCCTTTTCATGCGAAATCTAGAAGGAACTCATGAGTTATCCAATTTGCCTCACCCCTCCAAATTCAATCAAATTTGTCTAAAAGAATTGAAACTTGACAGAAAAAAAAAACAAAAAAACAAGTCTGATGCAGATGAAACAACAGATAAAGTATCGAAACAAGTAAATTTCGAAAAATGGATGGATTTAAAGAGATGGGGTTCGGTTGGATTGTTACCATAGCCATCTTCGACGAGGAAATTGAAGGTGTGGTGATCGCAGTTGTAGGTGAATTTGTTGTTGGAGGAAGTGAGTTTCTGAAGGCACTGAGATGCGATTGCAGGGAAATTCCCAGTAAACTCGGTGTACTCCGACAATATCATCGTCCCTCGAGCCACGAAGCTGTAAATGAACGATTCCTGACTCATCTTCTTCCGAGTTCTGACTCACCAACCCACCTGAAAGACTTGTTCTTCTTCTTCGATGGAGCTTTCTTTCTTCCACATTTGGAGTTTATCTTTGTGGCGACTTTTGCTTTGTCTTTTGCCTTTTTCGGAGAGCAAGGCAAGTTAGAACAGTGGCGAAAGGGGAGTGAGAGTGAGTGAACTGTGAAGGGAATCTCAGACGAGGAAAATTTTGGAGTCGAGCGCCTCCCAAAATGCTACGTGTGACACTTTTGGGGGCCCATTGGTGGACCTAGTGGGAGAAAACCTTCGCTCACACTTGTGTGTGAGCAAAGCCAATCACACATCATAATATGAGCCACGGGGAAAACTCTTAGAGGACGATGACCGTATGGATTTTTGGCTAGTCCCTCGAGTGGACTTGTAAACCAAAAATTAGCTTGATTAGTGATTTCTGAGCGTTGGATTGGAGTCATTTGCATGGGTTGCTTATAACCGTAGAATTTAGAGCATTATTGACCATTATTTGGGGTACTAGATCCAAAGGTCTGACATAGCTAAATAGGCTGATTTTTGGTTTTCAGGTCCAAAGAGGGACTGGCCTATCATCCATACGGTCATCGTCCTCTAAGAGTGTGCCACGTGGCTCATATTGTGGTGTGTGATCGGCTTTGCTCACACACAGGTGTGAGCGAAGGTTTACTCGGTGGACCTACACACCAAAAATCAGCTTGATCAGTGATTTCTGAGTAAAACTTGTGTCACAAGATGTTGTGACGGAAGCCAGTTACAGCACTCAATACGAGCCACGTGGCACACTATTAGAGAACGATGACCGTATGGATGTTTGGCCAGTCCCTTGGTGGTGCGGTACACAAAAAATCAGCCTGATTAGTAATTTCTAACCGATTCGATTGAAGTTGTTTTCATGGGTTGATTTTAACGCTAAGAATTTGAGCATTATTGAGCGTTATTTGGTGTGCAAAAATCCAAAGGTTGTAAATCACTAATCAGGCTGATTTTTGGTTTGTAGGTCTACCCAGGGGAGTAAAACTTCCATCACACGAAATTGTAAATCACACAAAACACAGCCAATGAGTTCTCGGCACGTACACAAGTGCTTTGCAACGTACCCATGTGCTATTGCTTTTTAGGTGTACGTGCCGAGAATTCATTGGCTGTGTTTTGTGCGATTTGCAATCCCATTGTGATGGAAGTTTTACTCTACCGAGGGACTGGCCAAACATCCATACGGTCAGCGCCCTATGATCGTGTACCACGTGACTCGTATTGAGTGCTGTGACCGGCTTCCGTCACAACATCCTGTAACACAAGTTTTACTCGTGATTTCTAGTCGTGGATTTGACTCATTTGAGCACTCAAAAAAGGCCGAAATTTAATAAGGGTCGTGATGTAACAAGGTAGACCTGACGCCAAAATGCGTCAGGTATAGCCATTTTTGTTACTCACCGCTGCCATCTGGGTCCACTGACCGCATGGATGTTTAGCCCACTCCTTGGTAGACATTCGTACCAAAAATCAGCTTGTTTGATGATTTCTAGCCGTTGGATTTAGTACTCAAAAAAATGATTGAATCCAGCGCTAAAATAACGCTTTTAAAAGATCCAAAATCCAATGGCTAGAGATTACCGATCATAGTGTTTTTGGTGTGTATATACACCAAGGAGGTGCGGTCAGTGAGCCCAGAGGGCAGCGGTGAGTAACAAAAATCCCTATAAAGCGTCAGGTCTACCTTGTTACATCTTTTTCCATTTAATAATTAGAAATCACCACATGAAAATGCTCAAATCAAATGGTTAGAAATCACCCATCAATCTGATTTATGGTGGGTGGGTCTACCAAGAGGTGAGCCATGCATCAGTGGGATCAAAAGACTCTTGCCACCTTGCATTATGGAATGGTGGACTTCAAACACACTTGCACATACCACTAATATTTGGAAAAGAAAAAGGCAAGGAAAATGCTACTCCATAGATACCTGGACAAAAAAGCATTAAGTTGGGCCCATTGGCCATTGGATTCAAGAGATCCACGGTCCCGAGGCAACAACTGCAACAGGTAAATAGCTCCATGAAGGACTCGCAACAACTGCAACAGGTAAATCGCTCCAACGCCATGGCTTGTTTCATACTGTAACACGATCAACCTCACTTAGAACAAGTCCTGACAGATTTGTAGTGTTATGTTTGATTGCAGAGGTAGAGTTACAGGTCATGGAAACGTTTTACGACGGAATTTTAGTTGAGTTCAAGGTCGCCATTCGACTGAAACACTCGCGATCGCGGGGGATTTTCGTTGTAATTATGATTTCAACATAATTTTACTGTCATTATAATCAAAATGTCTGTCATGGACAAATTTATAATATCAAAAACAAATTTTTAGTGCTGTGGTAGAAAATAAATTAGAAAACGAAGAATGACTCTCTTTCTAACTACAACTCATCATGGGATTCATCTTCATCTTCTGACATAGAACTTCCTGTTCTTTTTTCATAAACCTGCTTGATAACTGGATTACAGACAGCTTCTACTTCGTTCAACTTCTCTTCAAAGTCATCTTTCTCTGCATTCTCATTATCATCAAGCCATTCAAGGGCCCCTTTCAATGCCTTCTCGATCTTCTCCTTGTCGTCCAATTCAATTTTGTCCGAGAGCTTGTCCTTGTCGTTAATGGTGCTCTTCATGTTGTAAATGTATGTCTCCAGGTTGTTCCTTCCATCAATTCTCTCCTTCAACTTCTTGTCCTCCTCTGCAAACTCCTCTGCTTCCTTCACCATCCTCTCAATCTCCTCCTTGCTGAGACGCCCCTTCTCATTTGTTATGTTTATCGATTCTGACCTCTTAGCCGCTTTGTCTTCAGCCGTCACATGCATTATACCGTTTGCGTCGACTTCAAATGTAACCTCAATCTGTGCAACTCCCCTGCAATTGAAATTAAAATTAAGCATGGATTTTTGTTTCCTTAACTGTACTTCAGCGCTTCACTGCGTTTAGTTACCTCGGAGCTGGTGGAATTCCTGATAGATCAAACCTTCCAAGTTCATGACAATCCTTTGTTAAGCTCCTCTCACCGTCATAGACCTGAATTTTTTCAAGAGAAACGTTAATTTAACAACCAGTTTATGTGATAAAACAGAGTTTACAATTTTCTTCACATCAACTATGTCCCTCTATGTTACCTTGATCGACACGGTCGTTTGCTGGTCTTGGTAGGTTGTGAAGGTCTGAGACCTCTTGGCCGGGATAACTGTGTTCCTTGGGATCAATTTGGTCATGACCCCACCAAAAGTTTCGATCCCTAGACTCAGCGGTGCAACATCAAGCAAAATAATATCTGCAAGGAACCAAAACACAAATTCAGTCAATTCATACAAAATTTGATTAGGTCTGCTAATAACAAAACTATATATTACTTTTGGTCTCATCTCCGCCTTCCCCGTTGAGAATGCCACCTTGAACTGCAGCACCATAAGCAACAGCCTCATCAGGATTGACCCCCTTGTTGGGTTCCTTCCCGTCGAACATTTCCTTCAAAAGCTGCTGTACTTTTGGAATTCGAGTACTTCCTCCAATGAGCACAATCTCATGGATGTCTGCCTTCTTCAACCTTGCATCCTCTAAGGCCTTCTTAACAGGACCCATAGTCTTCTTGAACAAGTCCATGTTGAGCTCTTCAAACCTCGCCCTCGTCAAAGGCTCTGAGAAGTCGACACCATCGAACAAGGACTCTATCTCGACCCGGACTTGGTGCTGGTTACTCAATGCTCTCTTAGCACGCTCACACTCCCTCCTGAGCTTCCCAAGTGCCTTGTTGTCCTTGCTAATATCTTTGTCGTACTTCCTCTTGATCAGCTTGATGAAATAGTCCATAACCCTCTGATCAAAGTCCTCTCCTCCTAAGTGAGTATCTCCACTTGTTGCAAGCACCTCGAAGACACCATCGTCGATCGCTAAGATGCTTACATCAAATGTACCACCACCAAGGTCATAGACCAGAATGTTCTTGTCTACTTCTTTCTTGTCCAGACCATAGGCAATGGCTGCGGCTGTGGGCTCGTTAATTATCCGAACCACATTCAGCCCCGCGATAATGCCAGCATCCTTAGTGGCTTGCCTCTGTGCATCATTGAAATAAGCTACAACAAGAAACACAAACACACCCATTAAAAGAAAAAAAAAGTATGGAGAAAAAGAATTACAACAAGAAACACAAGCACCCATTGCTTGTTGAAAACCACTTTCTCTAACAGAGGCGAAGTGCTAGCCACACAGCCAAACAACAACCTCCAAAAACATTTCTCTACAATTACAAATTCATAGACCATGATTAAATGGGGTTTCAATTAAACCTGGAACAGTAATGACTGCGTCTTTGATTTTCTTCCCCAAATACGCCTCAGCCGTCTCCTTCATCTTTCCCAATATCATCGCACTGATCTCTTCAGGACTGAACACTTTAATCTCCCCATCTCTGTTCTTCGCTTGAATATACGGCTTCCCATCTTTGTTCACAATCTTATAAGGCAAGAATTTCATATCTCTCTGCACCAACGGATCATCAATCCTGCCAAAATTCCATAAAAAATCAGATAAATTCTCGAACAATACAAAGAACCCATCATGGGTTTTGATCAAAACACGAGATGGATTAACGGGTTTACTTACTTTCGCCCAATAAGACGCTTAACATCGAAGGCTGTCTGTTCGGCATTGAGAGCCGCTTGGTTCTTCGCCGCCTCTCCAATGAGACGTTCAGTATCAGTAAACGCCACCCACGATGGGGTGATTCGGTTCCCTTGGTCGTTCGCTATGATCTCGACACGGCCGTTCCTGTACACTCCGACGCACGAATACGTCGTACCCAGATCGATCCCGATTACCGTTCCGAGCTTCGGAGATTCTTCAGAAGCTATAGCTAATCCTAACAGTAATTCTACAAACAACGATACAACAAAATAAAATAAAAAAAATAGAAATTGAACAATGGGGGGATCAAAAACTGTAAATTTTGAAAACTAGGATGATGAGTTGTTGTTTTTTTACCTGAAACGAAGAGGATGAGAAACGCTGCTGCTCTGTGTTTTGCCGCCATTTTTCTTGAGCTTCTGTTTTCTCTATTTTTCGGTTTTCTCGTTTGAATGTAGGATTTGATCTTTGATTCGTGTATTTGTAGTTTGGGTGTGTTCGGTGGAGTTCTTAGTTACTAGCGTGTCCTACCAATAAAAATTTGCCACGTAGCGGAATAGCGTGTCCTACCCATTAAGGACCAGCACAGCAATTTCCCAACGTGGCAAACTGTTATTCGTAGGACACGCTAGTACAGGAGAAATTTTTTGAAGCGGTGGAAATTTAGAAGCAGCGATCATGCACCAATTATATTGCGCCAGGTACACCTAAGTGTAAGTGAAATGATGTTCGCCAGGTTAAGTGTAAGTAGTAGCGCGTGTCCTACGAATAACAGTTTGCCACGTCGCGATATTGCTGTGCTGATCGCTGGATTCCACGTCAAATGCCAATAAGAATTCGACACGTGGATTCGTTATACCCTTTAATATATTTAATTTTCTCCCCCAAAACAGAAATAACAGAAGTTGCCTTTTCGGCTTCTTCATCGTCTTCTTCCTTCAATCTTCGTGCTCCTTGTGGACGTTCTCGTTGTCGATTTCGTCTTCCACCGGGCTCGGAGGTTCTGAAACCATATCGCAACCTGCCAAGGCTGCAAGCCAAGGTCCCGTGCAAGCTGAAGAAACCGGACTTGATTAGCTGTAAGCCGCCTCTTCTTTTCAGATTGATGAAAGCACTCATCCAAGTTCTCATCGCCATTTTCTTCTTGATCAGGTGGTGGGAAGAACGACCTATCCATTGTGTTTCCTCCACGAACATCTTCAAAGTTCACCATGGATCTTGAACCTGAACTAGTGTCAGCCAGATTTATATGATCACCATGTAATCAATCATCAAGACATCCACAATTGGTGACCTCCATGACCGTCTTTTGTCCTTCTTTTGTTACTTTTTATATGTTTAATGTCTAAATTAAGAAAAACTAACAGAACTTTAATGAAAAGTGAACATTTAATAACCAAAGAAGCTGGAACAAGCCCATCTGATGCACTAACAATCTCAATTCCAAGATAAACAGAACCAGAACAACTGCTTCCGACAGAAAATTTACTAAAATAAACGAAGACTTGCTGTTTAATTTGGAGTACAACCTCAACCTTAAGACTTGAGGATGAAGATCTGATACTGGGCACTCTGTTCTGCCACTGAAACTAATTTACATATAGAACAATACAAGAAACTACCGATTTCGGTAATTAAAACTTAATATTCTAGTTGAAACTCTAGTAAATTTTCCATTAAAACATTCGAGTTCGGAGTGTTCGCCGAGTTTTTAAATTTTTTTGTAACTTCTCTACAACACAAGAAACTAACGATTTCAGTAGTTAAAACTCTATATTCTAGTTGAAAATCAAGTAAATTTTCCATTAAAACATTCAAGTTCGGAGTGTTCACCGAGTTTTTAAATTTTTTTTATAACTTCTCTCAATTTGTATATTTGTTATCCAAAGGGAGGAGATTTTAGGGACTAAATTGCCTCATTTGTTTAGCGTATTGATCTGTTAACAATACAGGTTTTACTTGGAACAGAGTGTTCTACCTTTCATAAGAAAGAGTCAAGAGCAAAAACAAGACCAAGTCCCATTCTTTTGTAATCTTCTTCCCTCTTTTCTCATTGCTCTTCTCTATAATGAACTCTAATTCTTTTATTCCTTCTGATCGGATCATATCTTGAACGACGAAATGAAGTAAGGTGGTCTTCCCATCTGTTCCTTTCACATCTGCCAGTTTAAGGACGGCATCGAGTTTGAATGCTCTAGCACCTCCTCTGATTGTTCCAACATTCATCCTGTTACCTGTTTTGAGCATAGCTTCCAGTAATTTCAATGGGGCTTACCCCTTTCGCCATGACTCGATCTCTCAAGCAATAACATTATGGTGGTTTATGAAAGTGTAATTCAGTTTTTTTCTACTTTTTTGAATAAAGCACTTTTATTGTTAAAATTTGATGGTGTGGAGGAGATAGAGGCAACTTTTCTTTGCAGCAACCACCCACGTCTCTTTCTCTCTCTCTTCAAAAATTAATTTCTTCCTCCCTCGAGCACTCGTCTCTCTCTTTAAAAACTAACTGTATCTCTGAAATTTTCAAAGACACATAACTTTCAATTGTGAGGTAGTTTACACCAAAAAATGGATGCATTAAAAAGCTATTGAAGAGAACTTTACAATGATATCCAATCTACTTTTATTCAATTATAAAGTTGTTATCATTCATTTTATTCTAATTAAAAATAATATTCTTAAGAAATTAAAAGCTACCCGCAACCTTTACACAACCCCGACACCTCTCCTCTTCAATCATGTGCCCTCTGCTAGTAGAAGAAAAGAATGGTCATTTTTCGCTATCATGGGCAATTTTTATTTTTATTTTTTGATAGGTAATTATAAAATTTTGTTGAAGAGAAGCAGCAAAAGTACTAGAAATAAGGTTTTGATCCTCTTCGTTACAGGTGAAAAACAATTTTTTATTTATTTTTTGAGTAGGAGAGGTAAAAAAAATTGCATTCATCATTTTGGTCCTCATATGGTGTAATAACAAATATATCAAAAACCACAATAAACCGTCATCCAAAAATGTTCTACCACATTTTCTTTCGAAAATAAGTGTGGCGAATGATAATATGGTGATTGGTGTCGATCTTGGGAAGACATATTCGTGCGTGGATGTTTACTGGAATGGCCACATTGAGATCATAGTGAACGATCAAGGGAATCAGATCGTCACTAATGCTCGATTATTGGAGAGACTGAGTAAAATCAAGCTACTCTCAACCTTGTATGTACCGTCTCCACATCAAATGCCTCATTTTTCTTCTTAACCGCACTTCTATTCTACCTCTGAGATTTATTTAGTACTATTGGATGAGCTTTGGAATTTATAGAAGGCCAATTGAACTTCATTTGATGTTATTGTTAGTTAGCTTGTTTGCTAGGGAATGTAAACTAAACATTTCCAAAAATCCTATATAAAATTTGGAAAAGGTTACAGAATTCACGTCGATCACACTATGTTGTAATGTATCAGTTTGTATTCATAAATTTACAGAAGTATATCATCTATCGGAAAGGAGCAATGGGCTTGCCATATTTGGGACCTTCAAGGTTCTAACCTCTTTGCAGACTTGATCTAACATACCCAGAAAGTCTCTCACAATCACAAAAATCCGAAGCGGGTTCACTTCATCTTTGCTGACATCTCCATGAAAATATTCTGTAATTTCTCTAACATGCAGTAGGACTCGATCTTCGTCTTCCTGCAACTCCTTGATATCCTTCTCAGCATAACTCAAGAAGGATCTCATCAAGTGGGCAAAATTCCCTTTCCGACCATTCATGGACAAATCCTCACTAATTAGATTTTGCAGCTTAATCATTCCATCTGATAGGTTTGAGACTGAGCTTGCAAGAACATCTAAGTCTATGGTGGCTGTCTTCTTTACGTTGCATAGCTCTGTGCTCAGGCCTGAAACAAGATCAAGTCCCATTTTTTTGTAATCTTCTTCCCTCTCTTCAACAGTCTTGCTCTTAGTTTGCTGATTGCTCTTCTCTATAATGAACTCTAATTCTCTTATTCCTTCTGATCTGATCATTTCTTGAACAACGAAATGGAGTAAGGTAGTCTTCCCATCTGTTCCTTTCACATCTGCTAGTTTAAGGAGAGCATCAAGTTTGAATGCTCTAGCACCTCCTCTGATTGTTCCAACATTCATCCTGTTACCGGTTTTGAGCACAGCTTCCAGTAATTTTAAGAAAAGTCGGCTCGATCTGAGTTCCTTGCAGGCTTCCTAACAGAAATAGAAACAACGACAAAATTAGCCATCTCAAACTACCAGCTCTGATCGAAATTGAGGTTTATGGTTAGTTTGTTACCTCTAGCATTGCAAAGGACTTTCTGAGATGGACCACCTCATCTTCGAAAGTGTCTCTATAGAGCATGGCCTCAATCCTTAGAAAGGCGAATGGTACATTAAGCATTGCCTTAACGAACTTCTCTGCAGAGCCAAGTTCGTTGATGTCTCCTGGATAATTTGAGATCTTGGCCTCTTCTTCCTTGGTAGGTACCATCCTCACCAGCGCCTCTAATTGCTGCAAACTCAGTCCATCCCCTGCTTCCATCCCACCAACAATATCGGATAAACTCCAAAAATTAATATAATTACTTGGAGATTAAAGCTGTGGTATATTTTTTGGTCAAGTTGTATGTGGAAGGTTAGTGTATCTCTTTTGAGGATATCGTTTTTAAATGGGGTGATCAAGTTAGTAGGGGGAGGGATTAGTGTTGGGGTTTGGGTGGTTTGGTTGTTGTTGCTTTTCTCTTTTATGTTGTGTTTGTTCTTGTTCTTCTATGTAATTTGTTAGGCTTTTCAGTAGCTTTCCTTAGCCTCTGACGTTCTCATTCAATAAAATCTATACTTATAAAAATAAATAAATAAATATATATATATATATATATATATGTAATTACTAGAAAACTTTGGATATGTATATGTTACTTGATGACTATATGTTTTAAGAGCTACCTTGAATCAGTGCATCACAAATTTGCTCTGCAGTTGCATTCAAGGCCTTGGAGAGTATGGTTATGTTCTGCAGTCTCTTGGGCTCAAGAATGTGCTTAGTTGGAGAGGGGCTCTTGCTCTTAGCTTCGTCGTTCTTGATTGAATTTTGCAGGTTGTACCCAAAGAGTGACTCAATCATTTCCTCATCCAACCTGTTTCAGTCTCAAGAATTGGTTAAAGCCAATCAGAAAGGAGGAAATGTAATGGGTCTTAAAAAAGAAAATAAAATGCAAAGAATTTAGCTTACTCGAATGAGCTTGATCTCAGCTTGTCCCATATCATAGAATGATCCGGGGTAGCTCTGACTTTGTCCCAGTGTAGTGGTTTCAGTTTCGGCAGTGGAGCTCCGTCTTTGCCAACCGGGGTAAATTGAGGAAGTGGGGGTGGTGGTGGCTGAAGAGAGTTACCGCGTCCCTTGATAAATGGTTGTGGCAGGAGAGGAGGCAAAGGTGGGCATGGTGGTGAAGGAATACTTCTAGCACCACCTGGTGGGCTTGTTGAAGCCTGCAGAGGTTTCCTATGAGGTGAAGAAGGCGAGTCATTTGATGGGGTTTGGTTTGATCCTGAAGAAGAATCTGAATTCCGAGGAGATGATACATTTGGCACTGTAGAAGAACACGATTTGGTCGACATGATTCGCATCGAACAGGATGAAGATTGAGAAGGCAAAAAATTTACACGCGGAGGAGGTGGAGGAGGGAAATGTAGTCGAGAATTTGAAAACAGGGATGTTGGTGTTGTTTGTTTCAGACATGGAGAATTGGTACTAGAAGACTGTAAATTTGAATGTAGAGGTGGGGTTAGATCTGGTGTCACTGGTGGGGTTGGTGACGTCGTTGAAGAGGACAGAGTAGGTTGTGTTGTAAAACAATGATCAGGTGGAGGAGATCTCTTTGGGTAACTAAGTGGAGAGCAAACCTCTGATGGGTGATCACTCAAATAATCCTCCGAAGCGTTGGAATTCCGCACATTTGATGAATGTGAATCGCAGAAAGAATGGAAGGATTCATCATCAGACGACAAAGATTCAACATGAACAATTTCATTTACCAATGAACAATTACCATCCAATTCACACTTGATTGGCTCTTCAACTTCATGAACAGAAAGAATTTCTTCGGCCGAAGAAGTACTAAATTTTTTTTCAATAACAAATTTTATTGATTCTCTGCCAGCTTCAATCCCCTCATCCAGTGGAGAATTCATTTGGTTTTCATTAGATGATATGGTCACAGGTTCACAATGGTGTTCAATACAAGTAGCAATGGGCTCCAAAACTGGTTCAAATGAATAACAAAGCTCTGGGCCAAGATCGAAACTCACCTTACGTACCAAATTCGATGAATTCACATACTTCGATCTCCCTCTGAATCCACCGTCGGTGCCAGAGACCGACATTGTCCTCGCAGATCTCCTCCCTCGACCTCTCCGGAACTTCCGACAGAGCAGGATTAGTCCAAGAGCAGAAATCACAAAAGCTACTCCACTAGACACAACAACTGCTACAACAATTCTTGTAAATCTAGCCTTATGTTGATGTCCTCTTTGAACCTTGTGTGGCGGTGGGATCAGACTTGATCGACGTGACGGAGGACGGGAGTGTGCGCGGGTATGAACCACTAGAACAGGAGCTGGAGCTTCAGCTTCAATGCTGGGTGCTGGAGAAGGTGATAAGAACTCATGTTGAACATGACCATTAGTTGGACTTACTATGTTGAAGTTCTTCAGTCCAAGTAAAACCCTGAACTTCTCCAAGAACATAGCTCTCTTTTCTTCACTCTCATCATCTCCTGAGACCTTTTTAATCTGGCTTTCTTTTCCATCTACATTGTACTCTACCCAGTACATCTCTGGCAGAACAGGATCATAAGAAACAGCATTCATTGAAGAACCAGCCATTAAAAGCTGAACATTCAAAAAGAAGAAAATGGGTATGAAAATGAAGAGGATCAGGTGAAGAATCTGAGACCCAGAACCCATGTTCTTCAACCCAAAATCATCAAGAGATCAATCAACTTTGTGCTTATAAACCTAGTTCATCATTTCATTTCTTTTCTTTTCTGAAACATCCTTTAGGTGGTGAGAGGGTGATGTATGGGACAAGATCTAAGGCAAGAGCCTTTAATGCTACTCCAAGGAACCCCTGAACCTAGCAGTTTGCAGTTGTACTGGGCCTTCTTTACTTCCTTTCTTCATGCACTGTCATACCTTCCAAACATTAATTTTTCCCTTCAAAACACTGTTATTTTGTCTCTCATCTTATCTTTTGGGAGAAAATCTCTCCCACTTTTCTTTATGTTACTGTTAAAAGAAAATCTAGGCATTATTTTCTGCTCTTCATCACTCACACACCCATCACCATTTCTGAAACTTTTTTAGTGATGATTTGGCTATCAAAAAGAAAGAAAGAAAAAACTTATTATAAACTTTTGAATCATGGGTATTGATGCAGTTGAACATAGGTAGTTAAAAACTTAAAAGTCATCAAAACTATGTAAAAGTATCTCTTTGTGGGTCCCAGTAGGTTGGACTTGCTTAGCTATCAAGAGGGGGACAGTGTAAGTTTTCTCCAACCCCAACCTCCATTATTAAGGGAGAGAGAGAGAGAGAGAGAGAGAGAGAGGGGAGGCAGGTGGCCCATCAATTTCTCATGTGATCTATGCATTACAACATCAAAAGTCCTAAGGAAAAAAGACAGGATCTTGATTTTGGAATTAGGTAAGCAATATGGACTAAGATTAGTAGAGTAGGAGTTGGTCGCTTTCCCACACTTTATGGCTCAACTCATGCAGTTAACAGTGTTTAGTACGTGGTAGTGCTGTTTTTTTCAGGTTCTTCTCATTATAGATTTCAATGGTTTGGTGGGTTAAAACTTCAATCTGCTTTCCTTATCTTTACATTGTCTTGCCTTCTTTCCCCATGTAGTTTGGTGCTCTCACCTAATCAAAACGGAGTCTTGAACTTTGCTGACCGGTGCCGGTCAGCAAAGTTGCTGACTGACTATAATATGAGCCACTTGGTAGATTCTTAGAGGACGATGTTAATTTGGCCAATCCCTAGGTGGACCTACAACCAAAAAAATGTTCCTGATTAGTGATTTCAAAACTTTGGATCTTTCTACCCCCAAATAATGGTCAATAATGCTCAAATTCCATGGTTAAAAATCAACCCATGAAAACGACTCCAATCCACGTGGCCCATATTGCTGACTGGCGACGGTCAGCAAAGTTCTAGAGAGAGAGAGAGAAAGATGTTTACATTGTGTAGCCTGTAGGGAACAAGACATGGTACAAATCTTTATGAGACGTGTGAGACTGGAGTGCAAATAAAAGATCAAGCCTTGAAAACACAATCAGATCGCTTATTCTATATTTCAACGGCTCAAATGATGTATTCATCCATGTGTGTGGTGATGCATGAATGTTTAGCTCTATTTGTGCCCACTAACCGCATGGATGTTTAGCTCACTTCTTGGTTGATATATACACCGCATGCGGTTAGTACTTTTTAAGGAGTAATTCTAGCTGTTGGATTGGTCAGAAATCATCGATCAAGCTGATTTTCGGTGTGTTTATCCACCATGCGGTGAGTGGGCCCAAAAAAAATTATGTGAGGCTTATAACATATTTACTAGGCGACCACGTGGCATTTTGACCAGGCTTCAAGTTTCGCAAAAGCTCCTCTCTCAAGCAAGCAGAAATACCTTTATCAAATGCTACCCCACGGATTACTCGACAAAAATGTCTGGTTGAGACCATTGACCACTGGATTCAAGAGATCGACGGTCCACAAGGCAACAACTGCAAAGGGAAAAATAGTTGTTGCTTCTGGATCTCTTGACAGCCGTACATTTTTTGTTCAATTATCCGTGAGAGTCGTGCTCTCCCACGGATAAACGGACAAGAGTATGTGCGGTTGAGCCCGTTGGATTCAAGAGATCGACACACATACTTTTGTCCAGTTATCGTGCGACAACATTTCTGTCACTTTTCTTTTTCCATAGGCAACACGGTGCAGGCTAGACCGCAGGATTGGATGTCAGGGGCACAACGCAAGACCACGAGCTCTCACGAGTAAAACTTCTATGCTTTGTCACAGTACAAAATATAGTACACGTGTCACACTCTTAGTGGACGATAACTGAATGGATGTTTGGCCAGTCCTCGGTGGACCTGTAAACCAAAAATCAGCCTGATTAGTGATTTACAACCTTTGGATCTTTGTACCAAAATAACGCTCAATAATGTTCGAATCCCTACCGTTAAAATCAACCCATGAAAATAACTTCAATTGAATCTCTTAGAAATCACTAATCAGGCTGATTTTTGGTTTAGGTGTCCACTGAGGGAGTGGTCAAACATCCATACGGTCAGCATCCACTAAGAGTGTGCCACGTTGCCTGTATTTTGTATTGTGACAGAAGCATCTGTCCGAACACTGTGACAGAAGTTTTACTCAGCTCCCACAAGTGGAGGGTACACACCAACCATCTGAGCTACTAGGTTGGGTGTCTTCTTCAACACCAACTTTTGGTGGGGTTGTACTAGATGTGCAAACCAAAAACGCAAGGGACACAAAATTTCCTCTCGCTAGGAGAACAATTTCCTTGGGGGCCCACTAACCCATGAGTGTTGGTGGACCTATACACCAATTATCAGACTGATGGGTGATTTCAAGCCGTTCGATTCGAGCATTGTTCATGTAGACTGATGGCTCCTGAGCCTGACCCTTTGAGAAACCCTCGAAAATAGTCACTCTCGCGGCCAAAACTCCTTTTCTCGGCGTGTGGTCAACATTCATAGAATGGCAATTTTGTTGATTCAATGCTCAACAACACAGAATCTGATTGGCTTATGTTTAGCATCCGAAGGGTGTACATTCCAAGATGCACCATGAAGGATGGTGGGCTCACCCATCAAACGTACCCAGTCCAAATGGTTCATATAATATGGCAAGCTGATTGTGGCCTGTCGCTTGGGACCATGGTACGCCAAAAATTGATGGGTGCTCACGCAAACCTAACTCATGGGCCACTATTAGGCGACCACTGACATTTCCACCACTCACGGAGGGTAGTTGTGGAAAGAGAGATGAGCATATGGTTGTGGTGTGTGGAAGGGTAATGCTTAAAGTAGGTAGGGGAGCAAGGTTTTATTCTGGGAAGAGATATTTCATGATTTTTTTCTTATTTCAGATAAGAAGTTTGCTTCAGTCAATGAGATGGGTTACTATTGATGGCCAACCAACGTGGGAGTTAGGCTTTGTCGCCAACTCTACAATTGGGAGGTGACTCGGGTGGATGCTCTCATGACTAAGGTGGGGGAGACTACTTTTCTTAGCTCGAAGAACAAACTTAGATGTAGAAATTTTGATAAAAAAGGTAAATTCTCCATTCATTTATTTTATGGTACACTCGGTAGGGATGAGGCGGAAGAGTTTCCAACAGCTAGAGTATGGGGTTGTAGAGCTCCATCCAAAGTTTGATTTCTAGCATGGTGTGCAGTTCGAGGTAGACTACAAACTATAGACTTCTTGTCGAAGAGCGGTCTAAGAGTGTTGAATCACTGTCCACTTTGCTTACAAAGTGGGAAATCAGTTGACCATTTATTTTTTACATTGTAGATTCACATGGATCGGGGAGTTTGAGGTGTTTTGGACTATTTCTAAGTCAATTAAGGATTTGTTTTTTGCATGGGGAGGGAAGGGAAGAATGTGGTCTTTGACACCATAAGAGGTTATATGGGGATTGTGGAGGTATAGGAATAATAGGGTGTTCGAGAGCACATCTCTCAAGTGGGAACTGGTTATGTTGGAGATGATCAAATCATTGGTTTATTTTTGGGTTAAGTTGTATGAGGAAGGAAGCGGTCCATCCTTTGAGGATACCGCATTCAAATGGCCCAAATTGATTAGTGTGGGATTATGGGTGGGGTGGTTTGGTGTTGTTCTTCTCTGTACTAGTTGTTTTGCTTTCGTTGGTCTTGGATTTTTTATGAACTTTTCCTAGTTTTAATTTATGTTTATGTGTAATAGTGTGTGTCATCATTATCATATAACGACAACAACAGTTATGGCACTTGCTATGTTTTCCACACCAGATAGATCACCCCAACAAAAAATCAGCCCATTCTGAAATTTCTAACCCCATCAAAAGTGATTTTCAAGTAACACGGTAAAAATGGACGGTCCATAATTCTTCAACTTCTAAACCAGTCTATGAATATATATCAGAATGATTTTAATTTTTGTGAGGATGATCTCCTCACCATAGAGATCATCCTCACCAAAAATCAGCCATTGATTCATCTTCTATGTCGGTAAGCCAAAATGGGTGTCAAAAATGGGGGTCCCCCGAGCCCGACCCCCATTTTTAAGGAAAGTCATCCACGACCGTGTTGAAGTAGTATTTCAACGCGTGAAACACTGATTTCTAAAGCACATGAGTGTGTTTTTTCTTCTAATTACAAACTAACCCTCGAGATTTTCCAAGAGAACTTATATGGTGATTGGGCACTCCACATAGGTTTGGTGTAGTGGAGCATCCTAGACCGTAGATGAGTCATAAACACATCAAATCCACAGCCCCAGAGTTTAAATCTTGATCGAATGGCTAATATTTCATGATCTCATTTTTTTAACCATGTCCAACATCATTTTTTTTTTTTTTTGAAAATTGTTATTCTGACACATGTTTCTTGTATCCTAGATGGGTGTGAAACAACAGACTAACTTGCAGGGTCCACGATGGTTCTGGTTTTAGTATTTGAGTTGGCCTCTTTAGTTAACAATCTCATTTAAACAAAAACCGAAAACAGTATGGGTGTAAATTTGGCCCGCAGCCCGTGGACAAGCCCAGATAGTTTGTGTCAAAGCCCGGGTCGAAACCAACCCGGCCCGAAAATGGCTTATCGAGGCTTGAAACTGGCTCGACCCGAGTCCAAATGAGTATCAGTCTCATGTTTTTAAAAAAAAAATTAGCCTGGGCCCAGCCTAACCCGGCCTGGGCCCAGCCTAACCAGCCCGAAGCCCACCCCTCTATAGGACTCAGGCTAGGTTCGATCCTAGGCCCTTGAATTTGACCCGAACCGACCTGAAAATAGCCTGGCCCAAAGTGGTCCGGCCCGAGCCCGAGCAAACAAGGCCAAGCCTAGCCCTTCGGGCAAAATTTACAACCCTAGAAAACAACACCTAAAAATCTATGGTATGCTGGTGAGTCGATTGAAGATAAACTCTTCAAACTTTGATTTCAATCTTATGTCCCTTTTATGTAGTATCATAGCTAGGGTTGCAAACAGGATTGGACC
Organism: Euptelea pleiosperma; assembly: GCA_035048495.1. Lineage (NCBI taxonomy): Eukaryota > Viridiplantae > Streptophyta > Magnoliopsida > Ranunculales > Eupteleaceae > Euptelea > Euptelea pleiosperma. Next base: position 26,870,503 of record CM068551.1, on the reverse strand, counting down.
AGAGCAGTCTGAGGCCCGAAGTAGAACTGGACCCTAGTAGTTCTGAATCCGGCCTCTTATCTCTGGTCCTATACAAAGGCTAGATTCTAGAAATCATCATTCAGATGCTTACCCCAAAAAGAGGAGAGATCATCAATCAAGCTGATTTATGGTTAAAAACATTCATGGGTCCGTGGCCCAAAAGAGTGTGCCACGTGGCATTTTGGGGAGGTGTCCTATCAAAGTGTGTAGTATACGGTCCTATAGAAGCCGGACTCGGGGGGTAATTAGGATCACCAAATCAGTGTGCCTTCAAGAGTAGGGCCTAGGGGTTTCAGCTGGGTGGGACCCGTCCCTGAAGTTCTGGGATAAATTGTTCCAGTACTAAAATCAGAACAAATAAAAACCTGTTAGAGTGGTTGTCTCCCCACTTACACCCCCTCTTATAGGCTTCAACAAAGAAGGGCCGAGATCTTATCCCCCAAACTGCACTGTGGATCTCATCCACTCATCTGATTTTGGCAAATGCTTTGTCGGGGAGTGCAGTGGGCACGGGCCACACCCACTAGGGCCCATCCAAGAGGTGACACACTGATCCGACGGTACAAATTATTTATTGGCCCGGGTATATGAAATTGGGACCATATGATGCATCACACGCTATCAAATTTGATCTGCAAAAACCGACATGGATTATGTCAGTCAAAGAAGAAGTTGACAAAAGTCCCCAATACGCGATTAGGTCACCCCCACACACCACCCACTGTTTGGTGTTCCCCCGTCTTTTGCCTTTTGGGCTCCAGCAATCATGTCATGTGCAAAACTCCGCAAATCACTCCCAAAGGACAAAAATTGGCCCATTTTATACTCCCAAGCAAACAAGCACCGAAATCTCAGTTTCTTCACACACCTTTTTCTTTCCTTTATAAATGTAGCTCTCAGTTCTCACTCCTCTTACACTCTCAAAACTCCATTCCCTCTCTCCGTTCTTCTTAATCTTTGTTTGTTTAGCAGACTTGCAGATACTATGCTGATTAAGAACCTGTTTTTGGGTCTGGTTTTATGTGGGTTATTTGAATTGGCCATTGGTGCGTCGCCTAAGAAGCCTGTTGATGTGCCATTTGAGAAGAATTATGTCCCCAGTTGGTCTAGTGATCATATTAAGTATATTAATGGCGGTTCCGAGGCTCGGCTCGTACTCGATAAATACTCAGGTACTATATGTCTCTCTAAGCTTAATTTGTTTTTTTATCGGCTTTTGTCTTAATCATAGTCCATTGGATCAAAAAATGCACCAATGCTGATCAAATGCCTTGGCCTACTGATATTGTTTTAGTTTATGTGTATTCTTTTTTGTTTCAAAATAAATAAATTTACGTTTTATTCGAGTTTTGGTGCGTACTTAATGCTTTATGCGCAAAAAAATGGCCAAACAGTGTTAATATCACTACATTTTGCGCACAAAAAGTTGAAACACTGCATCCAAACACCCTCTAGGTAGGGCTGTGGGTTCGGAGCAAGGTCGATTCCCATCAGGTCATCGGGTGACCCAATCCATTGACAGCCCTATCTCTGAGGAAGAAAGAAGAAAAAACGATATTGTCAGCCTCAGGAGGATGTACTCACTTGGGTTCTAACTGTTGGATGCTCTTTGGGATTCATGTGATGTGAATCCTGAGGACCATTCAACGATGTTGACCTAGGGAAGACATTCTGCTTAATAGGGTCCATGAAAAGTTTTAAGCTGAAGTTGGACTAGAACCAAGCCCAGGCCCATCCTATATACACCCCAAATCGTGAGGCTGATAAACATACTGCTCAAAACAAATTGGATCATTTGATTTTCTTTTTTTGAGTGGTGATCCAGTAGGGTTGGTCCTCTCCAGCAATGGAAAGGGACCCACGTGGGCACGAGGGGCTCCTATTGTTTTGACTCATAGGAGCAACCTTACTGGATCGCCAGTCATCTTTCTTTTTTTCTTTTTAATTTTTTGTCCCCTTAAAAGCTAATTTTTGGGTGAATGATGAAGGAACTGGATTTCAATCAAGAGGCTCCTATTTGTTTGGGCATTTCAGCATGAGAATAAAGATGGTTGGAGGTGATTCAGCTGGCGTTGTCACTGCTTTCTATGTAAGCAAATCTAACTCATTGATCCATTTTATTTGGTAGCCGGCCACTTACTGAATCATTTCTCTTAAAGAAACATATTGGTGGGCCCTTATGCTGGCCAAAATATAGTGGGCCCTCCTTTTCCACCTATCTTGGTTTTTCTCACTTTTTTTTTTAAATAAAGTCAAAAAAAAGAGACACGTGAAACTTTTTGAAAAGTGTATGGCAAACACTTTTGTTCTTCTTTTATGGAAAAGATCTGGTGGGCGCAAGGGTAGTGGTGGTAAGTGCTCATTATCAATCTTTTCCGTTTGATTAATTAGTGAAAAATTACATCAATCAGATAATCCTAACTGTCTGATCAATCATGTCCTTTTTTTGTTAAAACTGTCGGTGATAATTTAGAGATATCATCACGTAGTGGCCGTTGTCCCCTAATTCCAGACCGCTGATGGTCCTCGTGATTCACACCTTACCAATCTTGAAGTTCATCCAACAGTTTGGACCTAAGGACGACACTAGTGAGGATGATACTTTCATTTTCTCAAAATGCCACGTGAAATACTTTTCTTGCACTTTCAGGCTCACTGCCACTCATGAAGAGTAAAACTTCAATCACAAGAAATTGTAAATCACACAATCACAAGCCAATGAGTTCTCGGCACGTATACAAGTGCTTTGCAACGTACCGTGTGCTTTTGCTTTGAGGTGTACGTGCCAAGAACTCATTGGCTGTGATTGTGTGATTTGCAATCCGAGTGTGACAGAAGTTTTACTCCACTATGAATGTATGACTCACCACTTTATGGGCCTCCACGCTAAAATCGGCGTGATTTCTAGTCAAAGAATATAAGCATGGGCTCCATGAACAAGACATGGATGGGTTAAAAGCCCATAATGAAAAACTCAAATCCAATGGCTACGAATCACCAATCTGGCTGATTTTTGGTGTGTAGATCCACCAAGAGGGGGCCAAACATTTATAGGATCTGTGATCCCGAAAGAGTGTCTCACGTGGCATTCTGGGGAAAGGATTCATCAAGCTTTTGAAATAAGATGGGCTCCGACCTGGAACGTTGAGATTTAGATCATCTAGTACACAGACATCCTTCCTCATAATATTGCGTGGCACACTCTTTCGGGCCCACCGCCGTTTGGCCCATATCTTGGAGGACCCGCACACCAAAATGTGATTACTAACTGTTGGATTGAGCATTTAACATCAGGGGCTTCGAACCCATTCATGGGCCTGTTTATGAAGCCCATTATTAAAACTCAAGTCCAATAAATCTCTTCAAACTCATTCTGATCCCATGTTTTATTGCCTTTGATATTATCTTGTTTTATTTTCTCAGCTCTCATCGCAGAATTCAGAGCATGATGAGATAGATTTTGAGTTCTTGGGGAACAAGACCGGTCAACCGTACATTTTGCAGACCAACGTCTTCACAGGAGGGAAAGGAGACAGAGAGCATAGGATCTACCTCTGGTTTGATCCTACAAAGCACTACCATACCTACTCCATCCTATGGAACATGTATCACATCGCGTAAGTTCATGCTTCAATCTTGACACTCCTCCTCCTTGTGGCCCCACGCATGGGTCCCACAGAGGAGATTTATGATGGCTTAAATTGATTTGATTGAATGATCATAACCATCTGATCTATTAGTCAGAAAAGTTGGGAAAATGATCTAGAGAAGAAATTTATATAGATTGGATGGTTATGATCATCCGTTAGCGTTGATTGTAAGCATCGGAGACCTCCCACCTACAATTTCTTAAGCCAAATAATAAATTATAAGAGATTTTATCAACATAAGTTTAGGGATGTAAATCTGGCCCGCGAGCCCGCGGCCCAGCCCGTGCTGTCCACATTCCTTTTGTGCCCAATATGCCTTTTGTACACTCCAACCCAGCCGGCCCAGCCTGCGGCCCCAGCACACCTAAGGGCTGAGGATGGGCTCAGGCATGGGATTGAACAGCCCGACTGGCCCATTTAAATCTTGGCCTGTGAGTAAACCCTTGTCAACTAGCGGCCCAGCTCGCCCCTAAATACATTCATTGATAGGTTCAAGGTACATCAAGAACCAATCCAATAGCTTATTGGATCATGATTTCTAGCTCCAGAGTCCAGACCCAACGTTATCAGATTGGATCGGGTCGGGTTGATCATTGACAGCCCCCATTGGACTCTTTTATACACTATAAATATGGTCTATAAATGGCATACTCTTACACAATGCAAAGCATGCATGCATGCAAGGGAGTGGAACCCACAATTCAATCATGCCAAATATTTGACCAGTAAAAAGTTCACTGATCAAACGGTTATGATTGTCTAATCAATTTGTAAAAAAATTGCAGCTTCTTCGTGGATGACGTACCAATAAGGATATTCAAGAACAGCAAAGACATTGGAGTGAGATTCCCTTTCAACCAGCCCATGAAGATATACTCAAGCCTGTGGAATGCAGATGACTGGGCTACAAGAGGAGGACTGGATAAAACTGATTGGAGCAAAGCACCCTTTGTTGCATCTTACACATCCTTCCACGTGGACGGATGCGATGCCTCGTCACCTCAATCAGCACAAGTATGCTCTACACGTGGAAGAATGTGGTGGGACCAGAAGGCATTCCAAGACCTAGATGGGTTACAATACAGGAGACTTCAGTGGGTCCGGAAGAAATACACCATATATAATTACTGTACGGATAGATCAAGGTACCCTAGCGTCCCTCCGGAGTGTGCTAGGGACAAGGACATTTAGAGAGGATTCTGCATCTTACAGTTAGTAGTTGAAGGGGGCCGTTTGAGGCACCAACATTATCGCAAATTATGGTTATATTTATATATTTCTAGTTTGTGCTCATTTTCTCTGGTTTAAGGGGGTTTATATTTCAGTGATCTATGTTTTTGGTTGGGAAAAAGAAGCACCTTTCTTTTGCATTTTTTATTTTATTTTATTTTTGGGAGTGCATATTCGCACACCCCATTTCCTATCAGAGCGGACTCCTGGTCTGGCCACACCTCAAATAAAGAGACCTGGCCTCTCTCTAAAACTAGACTGACCGGTGACAGTCACTGATCTCCCACAATATGTGCCGCTTGGCACATGTTTAGAGGACACTGACCGTATGGATGTTTGGCCAATCCTTAGGTGGGCCACCTGATTAGTGATTTCTAAGCCTTGTGTTGGACCCATTTTCCTGGGTTGATTTTAACCGTGGCAATTTGAGCATTATCGACCATTATTTGGGGTACAAGATAGGAAGGTTTGAAATTGCATATCAGGCTCTGATTTTTGGTTTTCAGGTCCACTTGGGGATTGACCAAACATTCATAAGATCAGTGTCCTCTAAAAATGTTCCACGTGGCTTATTTTGTGGGCGGTCAGTGGCCTTCACCAGTCAGCCAAGTTTTGGGTGTGCCCCAACCAGGAGTCTGGCCCGACAGTAAATGGAGTGTGCAAATATGGGCTCCCTTATTTTTCCACGGGCCGCAATTAGAGAAAAATTTTGATTCAGTGTGAAAACAAATATTTGCATCAGACATACCATTTTTTTTTGTCAAAAAGTTGCCTAATGTGAAAACAGTTGCAAACATTAGGCAAATGGCTCTCTCGTCTCCTTTGGCCCATCCCAATGACTCTCTCCTCCCAACTGTTCTCCACGTTCAATAAATATTTGACTGTAAGGTCCTGCTTGGTATCTTGTTTGTAATTTACAGAAAAATGTTTGGAGGCAAATATTTGATAATCAAATGTTTGTAATGACAAAACTGTTAAACAATGACTTACCCCGAACATCAACCTGTTGGGGAAAGGCAAAACAACTATGTATACCAACGGGTCGTCAGGCCAACACAACACTTTCGCGGGAACACATCATCCGCTAACACGCCCCCTTAGAGGGAATAAACTCCGCTGGAGACTTGAACCCGTGACATCCCAGGCTTAAAGGTGCTGATATCATGTTAAACAATCATTTACCCCAATAGATTGACTTTTTGATGAAAGGATAAACAACTATATATAGAAACGGGTCGTCCGGCCAGCACATCATCTGTACTAGAACACATCCACCGCAAACACACCCCCTCAGCTGGAATAAACTCCACTAGAGACTTGAACCCACGACCTCCTAGGCCTTAAGACTCTAAAACCATGTTGACTACCACTTTATTCTAAAAACTCAAGCTGTTAGATAGAGGCGTAACAATGTATATCAAAGGCTCCACAGTCTAACAGAGGTGGAGTGCTGGCTGCACATCCAAATAACACTCTAATACAACTATTTGTTGGGAAAATATTCGCATGGTTGGGAAGGTAACAGCTGTTGTGAGAGACTAGGGCGTTACTGAAATACCCAAAATATTTTGAACTTCTGTATTATCAGTGCAACCAACGTAACGATAACGTTACCTCTCTGTCATAACTTTATATAAGTTCAATTAAACAAAAGCTGTATGACAATTGAACAAAAGTTGTATGGCAATTGAACGAAAGCTGGAGTAGCTCAGTTGGTTAGAGCGTGTGGCTGTTAACCGCAAGGTCGAAGGTTCAATCCTTTCCTCTAGCGCTCTGTTCCACGTTTTTTTAGTTAAAGTTAAGTCTTTTTGTGCTTGTAATGATTGTCTTTTATTGTAGATTTGGACCTAAACTTATCATTAAACACAGTAATAAATATAATTAAATTAGAACTCAAAGCAAGGTTTTTATCATGATCCATGACTAAGAAAAATGTTATCTCACCTAACCCATTACCCTCTTTCTACTTACCCGTCAACAAAAGGATAATGCCAAAAAAATTCCAAATTTAAGGAAATATTAAGAAATTAGAACCTAAATCATCATGTCGCTATTAATTTAATTAACTCGATCGGTTTGTCCGAAGCTTGAATTATAAACCGCCGGTATAATGTAGGTCAGTATAATTAATCATCAAACATATAAATTATAAATGTCAATTAGCTAGACGACAGAGCGGCAATAATTAATGTACATGTCGATAAGCTAATCATCATTATCGTCTACACCTTATACCTTATAGGGTCAGCAACATGAATCCTATTTCACCATTCGACTCCATTAAGAGATACATCATTGCTTTCGACTCTATTAAAATGCAATTTTTTCCTAAAAGCAATAGCAAAAAAATAAAACTATGATTACAATGTAATATAATTCAAGACTAAGTGTATGCTTAATGGACATGCACAATCGCGACAAAGGAATATTCCACAAGCAAACGGGATTTAATCTATGATCTCGATCTCTCTATTAGGGCTGTTAATGGATCGCGTTCATGTCGGATTGGGCAACTTGACATCCTGAACTGATCGATAAGGTTGGTTCTGGATCCATTATGCTTCATATCAATGGCTAAGATTAACTCCCACCCGATTTTGACATATGCTTTATTAGGGAGTGCCCACGGCACGAACGACCCACTATTCTATATAACAAGTGACGGTGGTTGTCTTATACCCCGTCTTATCTTGTCTGGCTTCAATAAAGAGTGGTTGTGATCCACTATGCTTTGCATCAATGACTCTTATTTACTCCAACCCGGTTTTGGCAAACGCTTTGTCGGAGAGTGCCGTGGGCATGGACCACCCACTAATATTTATACAATATGGGCACATGATTTTGTGGAATATATATAATGACATACGATAGTGGGGCCCACATAGAGATGAGATAATTAGGAAAAGAACAGATTAGGAAGTAAAAAAAAAAAATTAAGAATTTTCAAGGGGGGGAGGGGGAAGCAACCTGGCCCGTTCCTAGCTCCGCCACTGTCTATGGTGAAAAGATCATCCTCACGAAAAACCAGCCCTTAACTAATTTCCATGTGGCCCCACAACTGTGTCATTAAATGTTGAAAAATATTTGTCAGCCTAGCTATCCTGACCCATATAATATTAATATATATGTTGGATTAGAACATAATCAATCTGGTTCTGATCCAATTAGAGACTGGATAGGCAACCGTTGATCCGATAAGAAAAATTAGATTCGGGACCGAGTTTTCAGATCGGATCGGATCCGATCCATTGAGAGAGGCGTGGCTCCTCAACTTGCATCCAAAAATAAGCACGTTGACAAATAAATTATGGACTTATTTTCTATAAGTTGCGTGGAAAATTCAAGGAGATGCGGCTCTAATTATGTCGAAGAAAAATCTCCAGTGATTATCGAAATCACAATTTCCTTCTCCTGAAATAAAAATCTCTAGAACGTAAACCCAAGTTGAAACATGGCCTTCAAATTTGACTGGTTTTAATGAATCCCACAGGCTCAATTCGAAACTTGGGAATATTTCAAAGACCCGAGACGAATTTAGATTCTCTTGCATTTTTCAATATTAAATATTTATGTTCTTGTCGGATACGTATAATGTCAAAACAAAAGTCTCTATACTGTTTTTTTTAATATATTATCCACTTTGATCCATAATTTTGGCACGTGCTAATCCCTCATCCGGTCGTGGTTTCCCTGTGCACAACTGGGTAAGTCAGGAGGCCCGCAACTCTCGAACACACGATCAGAGGGAGCAGACCGGCCCCTATCGTGGTTCTACACATGGTTTTAAAAACGGCCATTTAAATGGTAACGCCCCAAGCCCGTTTCCGTTAAACCGTTTAAACATGTTTTATCATTTTTGAATAAAACGGCTGTTTTTTTGTTTTAACGGCCGTTAAAATCTGAAAAAATTTGTGAAAAAATGGCCGTTAAATCCGTCTAATTCCGTTAGAATCCGTTTAAATTCTAATTTTTTTTTATCAAATTTCAAAATTTTAATTTCAGCGCCATTTTTTCCATTTTTTTCCGTTAAAATTCATTTAATTCCATTTTTTCTAATTTTTTTTTGCCCCTGGCCGTTTCAATCCGTTTTAACAGTTTAATCGGTAACGCTCCCAGTCCGTTTAACCGTTAAAACGGCCTCCTTTAAACATTGGTTCTACATACATACATACAAATACATTTAGTAACACCCCCTGAAATTTGAAAGTAATTTGTAGTACACCCTTAGACTTTCAAACTTTAAGATTACCCTCCTTGACCTAGTTTAACAATGGTCGACTTAAGTTAAAATCGGACTTGAATCACATGTTGTTAGAATTGTACATGTAATATTATGGTCCTTTCATATAGGTGCATCAACAGGCGCATGATGCATGTCACGTTTTACCATTAGTCAAATGATGGTTAATCTAGGTCAAGGGGGGTAATATATCTAAAGTTTAATGGACGAGGCCCACATGCAGATGGTCCAAAATTTAACGGTGAAAATGGATGGTCCAAAAATGTTGGAATGGGTTGATTTTTTGTGAGGCTGATAGTCATGTTGAGAAGAATTAATAGCATCACCAAAATTTTGCCCTTAATTCATCTTCATGTGGGCCCCACATCTATTAGTCATTATATTAGTAAGCATAGCATGAGTCAACGCATCCCAACCATATATGTAAGGGATGATTTTCGGTGGGGATCATAGAGATCATGCTTACAAAAAATAAAAAAAAAGGTCATTTCTGAAACTTTTAACCCTATCGAATGTTGACTTAACGGTGAAAATGGATGATTTTAGAGTTTTTCAACTTGTAATCCATTTTTCATAAGGCTAAAATGACCCATTTTTTTTGTGTGGTTGATATACATATTAAGGAAAATATCCTCTCGATCTAAAATTAGCGCCCATCAGACTTTATTGTGAGGTTCATTTCAATATGGACCTCACGATCATTTGTCATTTTTATTTGTCAACGTACATATCCCGACCATATACATATAGAATAAGTACTTCCTCAATTATGTTAGGCCAACCACTTAGCAAAAATAAATTAAAATAATATTAGGCCAATAATGTAATAGAGGCCAATGATTCCATAGTCCCACCATCCAATCCAATAGCTTGGTCTATTGGACCCCAGTGCATAGGTCAAGTAGCACCGAGGCGATGACATTAATGCCAATTCCAATTAAGAGGAGCTCGCGCTATCTCACATGCACACTTCTGCTTACGCTCACACTTGATTGGAGGGCTGTCAACATCTGAGCGTATTAAGGCAAGGGTCATGATGTAAAAAGATTTTTTCAAATGCGGAAGAGCATTTTTGGTACTCAACGCTGCCATCTGGGCCCACAAACCCGCATGGATGTTTAGCCCACCCCTTAGTAGACATTCATACCAAAAATCAGCTTGTTTGATGATTTTTAGCTGTTGGTTTTAGTACTCAAAAAATAGTTGAATTCAACTGCATGCTATATAAGCACGCCTTAAAAAGTAGTAAAATCTAATGGTTAGAGATTACCAATCGAGGTGATTTTTGGGGTGTATGTCCGCCAAGGGGTAGGATAAACATCCACACAGTAAGTGGGTCCAGATGACAGATGTGAGTACATCGTGCTTCCGCAATTACAAAGGCCTCAGGTATACCTTGTTACATCTTTTTTCCTTTAAGGTAATGGCATCACCTCCATTATCAAAACATTCTCGCATGGTGACAGCCCTCAGTCAAATGGGAGCGTGGGCTGTAGCGCATGAGTGTAACATTTCAATATTAAATATAAAAACAACACAATTATTTCTGGCAATCAATTATATATTAAGGAAATTAAACAAAAGAACATGAAACTCATCCGAAATTAAGATAAATTTACCTATCTCATCCATCTTCAAACCTAATATTTGATTACGCCATAGTTATGTTTTCTGAGACTCAAGCCAAATTTGCAGTCACCAGGAGATCAAACTAGATCCATTGAGAGAGTGACATCTGCTCCACTTCAAGGGTATCTTTATAGTTTTGTATGAAAAAGGGGTGTTTTGTGTAAAGTCGTATTTTAGTAACACCCCCCTGAAATTTGAAAGTAATTAGTAATACCCCCTTATACTTTTTAACTTTAGAATTACCCCCTTGACCTAGTTTTAATATAATTTGACTAACTTTAAAACGTGACATTCATCATGCGCCTGTTAATGCACCTATATTTGATTTGAGCCCAAACCTCAATTGGTTAACATTCTGCACTGCAACCATGAACCGAACGAGAGGGAAATTATAGCATATCCTAATATTGTACCATTGGATATTCTTTGAAATTTGTCTTGGTCTTTGAGTTTCATGGACTCATGACCTTAGGATGAGTATACCCCAAGAAAAAATAAGGAGAAAAACTTTGATGGCATTGACCCAAAAAATGCCAAGTGGAATACTCTTTGGACTCCACTGACCCATGAATGTCTTGTTGGAAGAAAGAATAAATAACACGAAGATACAATCACACATAATACAAAGATTTATGTGATTCCCTCAAGATCAAGGTACGTATACGAACTCACGCTGATTCCACTATGATCTCAGGCAAAAGAAAACTCGCAAAACAAATTGTTAACTCGACCTGGTGTTTTGTGCAAATCCAATGGTAAGAATTCTAGTCATCTTTTGCTTGTGAGTTTGTCAATCAGATATGCTCATATTTTTTAACTCAATTAGTGAGTCTAGTTTGGGTTATGCCAGTCTAGTGCGGCTCTGCTGAGCGGTTGGCCTAAACTATCCCTCTCAATAGTAGGAAAAATCATTTGGAGGATGGTGCCTTGTGCAATAATGTGGGGCATATGGAGGGATAGACATGAGAGAATTTTTAGAGACAAGAAAATTTTCTCCATGATACTGTTATAAATATAAAAGACTTTTTTGGAGATATGGTATTTAAGATGGATGCTCTTTCTAGGAAGAGAGTAGTGGGCATGGTTTTGTTTTGTTCTTTTTGTTCTTTCCCTCTTTGAACGCTTTTTGAGTTCGCCTCGATCTCCTTCAATACATCTTTTGGACCAAAAAAAAAACCTAACCAAGTATTAGTGGACCTACACACCAAAAAATCCACAATCATGCTGATTTCTTTTCATTGGCTGGCCATTAGTGGATCTACACACCAAAAATCAATCTGATTAGTGATTTCTATTCATTAGATTTGAGTAGGAAAAAAATTCATTCAATTTCAATGGTTAAAAATCACATGAGAAAAATACTTAAATTGAATGGCTATATATAATTATAAAGGAAAAAAGATGTAACAAAGTATGCCTGAAACTGTTTCATTTGCTGAAGCGGCATTTTTTGTTGTCGTCGCTGCCATCTGGGCCCACTGACCACATGGATGTTTATCCCAACCCTCGGTGGATATAAGACCCAAAAATCACCTTGATTGGTAATTTATAACCATTAGATTTTAACACTTTTTAGCACTTTTTAAGGCTTTCTTATAGCCGGCGTTGAATGCAACCATTTTTTGAGTACTAAAACCAACGGCTAAAAATCATTAAACAAGCTGATTTTTTGTATGAATGTCTATTAAGGGGTGAGCTAAACATCCATACGGTCAGTGGGCCCAGATGGAAGTGGTGACTACCAAAAAATGCCGCTTCCGCAAATGAAAAGATCTCAGGTACATACCTTGTTACATCACGACCCAATTATAAATCATCAACCAATTAACCAGGAAAACATTTGCCTGAAAGATTGCTCCACATGGCACTTTGGGTGGACATCAAAGTCAAAGTTTTCCTGGAGAAAAAGATATAAGACATCTTATGACCTCTATATAAATAAGAATTATATATAAGAGTACAACTCATAAACTACAAACATACAACGCATACTACATCATAACCTTGTATAATAATAATAAAATAGATTCTAAACACATGAAGACGTGCATTAACGGCTCTCTCTTACTTTTCTTTTTCTTTTGTTTTTTTAAATCTTAACGATCGACGTCGACCTTTTAACTTTTTACAGTTTTACTTGGTTAACTTTCAAATATATTTTCCACTCCGTGTCTGAAGAATTAGTTTGGAGTATTGCGATTCAAGGTTGACGCGTTGAAGCTGAACCACTTATACAAGTAAAGCAAAAACAAAGACAAACAATCTAATGGCGCCCCTGGGTTTCTCTATTTGACTTCTGCCCTTTTCCCTCTCCATAAAAACCTACCCTCTTCATTCAAACCATATCCTTCAACTAATTCTCTCTCTCTCTCTCTCTCTCTCTCTCTCTCTCTCTCTCTCTCTCTCATCTTCTCTATCTGCTGCAGAAATTCTACGTTGTCCTCTAGAGATCTTCGTTCTTATTTGGGAAAGCTGTTACAGGTGAGAGTTTCACACTAGCTCCTTCTAAACAACGGACTATCTTTTCCGAATTGTGTTGGATTTACTAGCTTCATGTTTGTTTGAAGAATCGGGTATTGCCGATACGATACGATGCGATATCGGATGGTTCGATTTACGTTTGGTTTGAATTACTTTGCAACAAGCATGAGATGTCTATTTTGTTTTTTTTCTAAAACCTCTGATATTAGTTATCTAAGATGCCATCAAGGGTTCATTTGTTTTGTGACTAAGCAGTTCTTGGTGATTTTCTATGAGAACAAGCTTCACAGAATGTTAGCAAAACACTTCAAAATGGATGCCGTACCCATGTCGGATACTACATCTTTTTTTTAAGTGTAAATGCTGTGTCCGTTACGTACCCTGGCTGTGTCACTGCCGTACCCGGTTAGCTATAATTTGTGGGTTGTTTTACTCTGCCCCATGGTTTAAAAAAATGTCCGTTATAACGGTAACGCCAACACCCCATTACGTTATTTGGGAAAAAATATATGGATTTTCGTTAGAACGGCCATTATAGTTGTTCAATCCTGTTATGTCGGAAATAGCGTCTGTTATTTCACAAATTATTAAAAAAAATATTATTTTTTGTTAAGAGTCCATTTTTTCCCCTTTTTTCGTTTTTAACGGTGGTCGTTATAACGGCCACTTTTTTTTAACGGTGGTGGTTATAAAGAGTGAAAATGTCTATTTGAGTGGTTATATGGTTGACTCGCTGAGTTTAACGAGACATTGCTGGACTTAAGATAAGATTCCCATGTCTTTGTTTAATTTGACGCTTAAGTTTGGTTCAAAGTCTCGGCCGATCCAGCCTCCGATCCCGAGACTTTCATCTAAGTGACTTCACCCATTTGTATTTTCTCTAGCAGGATCCAAAGAACACATATACCAGGAGGAAGAGGAAATATGGGTGTAGGAAGTGAAAAGGGGATTCAAGAGAACGAATTCGACCCAGGTTCTGAGTCGGAAAGCACGGGGAGTGCAGGTATTGGGTTCAGTGGCCCTTTAAGTGGTCCTTTAACCAGTAACAAGAGAAGCGGCAATAAACGAAGCGCAAGGTTCAAAGACGAAGAGACCTATGTGGAGATAACATTAGACGTCCGAGATGACTCGGTTTCCATCCACAATGTTAAAGGTGGCGACGCGGAGACGGCAATATTAGCGAGTCGTCTTGAGAAGAGACCTTCTTCGTTGGGATCCCAGCTCTCATTTCGGATAAAACAGGTGTCACAAGAGCTGAAGCGCTTAACTTCTTCGAAGAGGTTCAGCAAAGTTGATCGTAATAAATCTGGAGCTTCCCGTGCTTTGCGAGGGCTCCAGTTTATAGCTAAAAGCGTGGGCAGTGAAGGTTGGTCTGAGGTTGAAATGCGTTTCAACGGTTTGGCAGTTGATGGGGCACTCCCGAGGTCTCGCTTTGGCCAATGCATAGGTAATTCTACTACAAATACAACTACCATTTAACGAAAATAACGGCCGTTATATCAGTAACGCCCAAAGCCCGTTAGGTTAAGAACCGTTTTGACGCTTAGAAAATAACGGCCATTATTTGCTGAAAAAAATTGTGAAAAAAATGGCCGTTGTTTCCGTTATTTTCCATATTTGAAAATTTGAATTTCAGGGCCATTTTTTCCGTTTTTTTCATTTTTGCCTCTGTCCGTTGTAATTCGTTTTAACTTCTTTTAAACCTTGCTTTAAAAATTGAAAACTCACTCATGAGTAGGGGTGTCAAAGGGTCGGTTCTGGTTCGGTTCTTAAGTTATCGAGAATTGGAGCCAATATTATTGCTGGTTCTTATTGGTACCGATTCTCAAAATGATAGATCTAGAATCAGAACTGATTATTTGGTTCGGGTGGGGTTTGGTTCTGGTTCCGAGAATATTGCTACAAATCTTGATAATATTACAATTTTAACACTATATCTATATATTAGTTCTTGTTCGTACCGGTTTCTGGTCCAAATCTAACTACCCAGAACCAGAATTATTATTTTCAATTGGGTTCTATTTTAGTTGGTTCCCAAAAAAGTGGAAAAAGAACCGGTGTTTTCAGTTTCGGTTGATCGGGTAAAGTTGACAGCCCTACTCGTGAGCCAAGTTGTGGTGAGTCAAGAACTACGAAAAGCCGACTTTTCGACTCGTGAGTCAAGTCGAGTAATTGACTCGGTTGGGTTTTTTGAGTTGACTAGGTTGATATGCTACTGATCCAATCAATAACCCATGAGAAAAACCTTGCTTCTACCCTCTCTAGTTTTTGGAATAAGAAGAAATTTTGATGGACTTTGGTTTCACTTTGGCAGGTATGACTGGGTCAGACGAGTTTGCGGGTGAGTTGTTCGACGCGCTGGCTCGTCGAAGAGGTATAATGGCTTCTTCGGTCACCATTGCCGAGCTTCGTGAGTTTTGGGAGCAAATAAACGATCAGAGCTTCGACGCAAGGCTCCAAACCTTCTTTGACATGTAAGATTTGCTCATATTCTTCCTTAAATTACCTTAATACCCTTAATCATACTAGGCAGGGCCTTTATCTTCACCTAAAGCCTGAGCTGTGTTGTAAGCTAGACCCATCCGGCTTGTTGAACCAGTGAATGGCGAACTGGTCCCAAAACAGATCGAGTCAGCATCGATCCGGGAATTAAATTTTTAGTTCTATTTTGTGAAAATGAAGAAAAATTAGGACAGGCTGTCCTTTTTGACACCGGTTGAACTGGTAAACCGGAAGTCCACCGGGTCAACGGCTGATCTGGGTTTTAAAACATCTCGAAGAGATCTTTGATCCTTGATAGGGAAGGATGTTTCAATCCTAATTCCCACCAAAATGACATCTGGCATACTCTTTCTGACCCATGAATGTTTGACCCCCATTTTGGTGGACCTACACGGCAAAAATTAGCTTGACTGGCGGTGATTTATAAACGTTGGATTTGTGCAGTTTTCATCATGGGCTAAAGCTTTAGCCCATCCATAAGCCGGTTAATGAAACCAATGATAAAAATGCTTAAATCAAATGGCTAGAAATCTCCGATCAGACCGAATTTTTGTGTGTAGGTCCATAAACTCATAAAGGAGTGGACAACACATTCATGGGGTCAGTGGGTTTGAAAGAGTGTACCACGTGTCATTTTGAGAGAAAGATGTATCAAACTTTTGAAATGGATGTCTGTCTCAAAGATCGGCTCCACAATATCAGGGCACTAAGCGCACATGCAAAAGGATCAAGACCCACCACCATTCAATCGGTCCCACATAAGAGATCAAGCTAAACATGATTGGATATACTGAACCATCTGATTTATGACACTTGAATAAAATTTAGTGAACAGTCTCGAAAAAGTCAATAGTTTGGAAGATTATGATCATCCGATTACAATTATTTGGCCAAGGAGATTTCTTAGGTGAGACTCATCAAATGGTGGGTCATCTCTGCATCTGTGCCACGTGTCCTGACATGATGATCATAGATGGTCATTTCCGGTGTTAGACGTTAGACCATGCCTTTAAAAACAGAACAAATTAAGATTCAAATTTGTCAAAAATACATGATTTATTTGGAATTTCGTATAACCTCTGAATTTTTGGGAGCATGACACGTGGGCGTAATTAATGCAGGGTGGACAAGAACGCAGATGGGCGGATCACCGAAGAAGAAGTTCAAGAGGTCAGACCGTCAGATTATTACCAAAAAAAAAATCAAAATCAAAATATAAGAAAAGAATCATATTCAAATAAAATTTTATTTGATTTTTTTTATATCCAGATCATCGCACTCAGTGCTTCCGCGAACAAGCTGTCGAAGATCCAGGAACGGGCCGACGAATACACGGCTCTGATCATGGAAGAGTTGGACCCGGACAACCTTGGATACATAGAGGTCCGTACACTAACAAAATCTTTGTCGCATCCGAGCTGTTCTATGATGCAGATCTGTATCAAAATTTTAAGTCCTTCAAATTGCCACGTAGTACACTCTTTCGGGCCCACTGGGGCCCTGAATGTTTTGGCCCACACCTTGGTGGACCTACACTCCAAAAATCAGCGTCATTGGTTATATCTAGCCATAGGAATTGAGCACTTTTTCATAATGGGCTTCATGAACAGGCCTATGGGTTGGTTAGAAGCCCATGTTGAAAAAGTGCTCAAATCCAATGGCTAGATATAACCAATCACATTGATTTTTTATGTGTGGGTCACCAAGGTGTGGGCCAAACATTCAGGGGGGGCAGTGGGCCCAAAAGAGACACTGGCAATTTGAGGGGCTTATCCTAGTGCAAATTAGAATACACTTTTAACATGCGCTGCATATCGGGTCTCTTTGCCAGCTCCACAACCTGGAGATGTTGCTGTTGCAAGCCCCGACCAACTCTACCAAGCATGCCACCAATAGCCGCAATTTGAGCCAACTCCTGAGCCAGAAGCTGGTCCCGACCAAAGAACCGAACCCGATCAAGCGATGCTATCGGAAGGTTGCCTACTTCCTTGAGGATAATTGGAAACGGGTTTGGGTTATAGCACTCTGGCTTTCTATCTGTGCCGCGCTCTTTACGTGGAAGTTCATCCAGTATAAGCACCGGGCGGTGTTCGATGTCATGGGCTACTGTGTGACGACGGCCAAGGGTGCGGCCGAGACCCTTAAGTTCAACATGGCCCTCATTCTCTTCCCTGTATGCAGAAACACTATAACATGGCTGAGGAGCAGAACCAAGCTAGGGGTTGTAGTTCCCTTTGACGACAATATCAACTTCCATAAGGTAATACCCGAATAATTCGCAAACCATACAAATTATTTAAAAAAAAAAAAAAAAAAAAAACCGAATAACGTCCTATTCAAAAGTTTGGAAAAATTCACGAACGTTTCCAAATTATTGCCGGATTATTCGGTTTTGAACATGAAAAATCATTTTATAAGACGAAAAGTTATCAATATTTTATTTTTATATTATTTTTTGCAGAATTTTTTAACGCATTTAATAATGACAAACGGAATTGTACTTGAACATTGCTAACTAGGGGTATGTCCGTCCCATTTATTTTTTGGGCCTCAAAAGCAAGTCCAGTCCAGTCCTGGACCATGGGTTTATTCATTCAGCCCCAGCCTGTCTTGTAATGGGCTGGGCCTAAATGCCCATTAAGCCATCCCTACCCATTAACACTTATTTATCATTTGCTGACAACGCAAATGATTCAGTGAAATACTAGGTTAATTTGATAGTACCTTGCACATGTAATTTCTGATAGTGCTCCTCAGCCGGCCGATCAGAATCGGATGGTTTTTAGTAATTCGTTACGCTACATATCACATATACATGATCATACTGGCATTAATTTTTTTTTCTTGTAACAATTTCTTTAGGTAATTGCTCTGGGGATAGCAATCGGAGTGGGCCTCCATGCAGGTGCACATTTGACATGTGATTTTCCCCGGCTCCTACATGCAACAGACGACGAGTACGAGCCAATGGAGCCATTCTTCGGCGACGATCGACCTCCGAACTACTGGTGGTTCGTGAAGGGCACCGAGGGTTGGACCGGAGTAGTAATGGTGGTGCTCATGGCGATCGCGTACACGTTAGCGCAACCTCGGTTTCGAAGGAACAAGCTCAAAATGCCAAAACGTCTCAAGAAGCTTACCGGTTTCAATGCCTTCTGGTACTCGCACCATCTCTTTGTTATCGTATATGTCCTCTTCATCATACATGGCATCTTCCTCTACCTCAGCAAGAAATGGTACAAGAAAACAGTAAGCACCTTATCACCGTCCATTCTTCGAAAACACGCATCTCCATAAAATTTTGACACATACCAATTTTAATTTGTGTCTTACTACCATCACAGACATGGATGTATCTCGCCGTGCCGATCACGTTGTATGCATGTGAGCGCTTGATTCGTGCATTTAGATCTGGTTATAAGACCGTGGGGATTTTGAAGGTAATTAGATATGATATTTTTGCTGGATTTTCATCTTTAGATTAATAATTAATACAAAAAATATATATATAATTTTTCCTTTTTTTTTTTGGGGTGCAGGTTGCCGTTTATCCCGGAAACGTACTGGCGCTCCATATGTCGAAACCTCAAGGATTTAAATATAGAAGCGGGCAATATATCTTTGTCAACTGCTCTGCAATTTCTTCATTTCAATGGTAATTTTGTAAAATTTTCTGGTTTTTTTTTTTCTATACTAATTACTTAACTATGTAACATTGTAATTAGCAAATTAATAATAATTTGGGTAATTATATTCAGGCACCCTTTCTCGATTACGTCGGCTCCGGGAGACGATTACCTGAGTATCCATATACGAACCTTAGGTGATTGGACATCACAGCTTAAAGCCGTCTTTTCCAAGGTACATCCATGGCCGAAATCAAGTAATCAGCAAATTAACATCGTTTAGTCGCCTTTTTACTGATATTTGTAGCCTCTAATGTACAAAAACAGGTGTGTCAACCTCCCTCTGCTGATCAAAGCGGTCTTCTTAGGGCCGATATCATGCAAGGCGGTAACAGCCCCAGGTAACACATTCTCTTCATTTATCGTAACGGTCTCTAGGCCCTATATATCAATGTATACTTATGTCACTCGTGTGCATATTATCAGATTACCGAGCTCCTGATCGATGGACCATATGGAGCTCCGGCTCAGGACTATCGGAAATACGACGTCCTTCTCTTAGTCGGGCTTGGGATTGGAGCGACACCGCTGATCAGTATCGTCAAGGATGTCATGAACAACATAAAGCAACAGAATGAGATAAAAGAAGGGTTAGTAGAGGATGGAACCAAGGCTAATAAAAGGAAACCCTTCAACACAAGCCGGGCCTACTTCTATTGGGTCACACGCGAGCAGGGCTCGTTCGAATGGTTCAAGGGGGTCCTGAATGAGGTAGCCGATAACGATCGTGACGGGGTCATCGAGCTACATAACTATTGCACCAGCGTGTATGAAGAAGGGGATGCTCGATCAGCCCTCATAGCCATGCTCCAGTCACTCCACCATGCCAAGAATGGAGTCGACATTGTATCGGGCACACGTGTGAAGACGCACTTTGCTAGGCCCAACTGGCGTAACGTTTTTAAGCATGTCGCGGTTAACCACCCCGATAAACGAGTTGGTAAGCAAAGCTTTCTCTAATCTCAATCGCCGCACGTGTTAATTAATATGAACAGTCTGATTGGTGGGGCACCAGTTCATGGGCTCCATCAATGGACATGATACTTGCAGCTAAAACATAAATTAATTTCTTAGAAGAATTATGACTGAAATATTTTTTGGTTGATTTGCAACAGGGGTGTTTTACTGTGGTGCTCCTGGGTTGACTGGGCAGCTAAGAGGGTTAGCACAAGACTTTTCCCGGAAGACAAACACTAAGTTCGATTTCCACAAGGAGAACTTTTGAAATTTTTTAGAGGAATTTTGTATCATAATATATGGTGACAAGAGAAAAAGTTTTCTAGAAAATGAATGGTAGACGTTACGAACATACATGGGCAAGAATCGTTTCTAGAAAATATGTCCAAGGCCAATTATACAGGGCCTTTTAGTTGGAAAAGTGAAAGGAAGATTTATATAGGCATTTATTTTATTTTATTATAGCTGTAAAAAACCTGGATTTTTTTTTATAGAGAGAGCTTCGCAAGTTTATTTTATTGATTATCAAAGTTGATAAAACCCTGGTTAAAAAAAAAAAAGGTTATAACCATGGTTTTAAAAACGGCCGTTTAAAGTTTAAACGGTAACGCCCCAGTCCGTTTAACCATTAAAACGGCCTCCTTTAAACCTTGGTTATAACGACGAAAAGGACAAGGCAAGCAGGCTTTTGTCTAGGGTCCATTGCCCTCAACGAACCCTATTCCGCGTACCGCACATGTGGTCCACCCACTCATCGACACAACCCATTTAACCATTGAGCCACCTTTTGGATTACATGTGGTCCACCCGCCCTGCAGCCTGATAACGTCCATGGCCTTGACCATGTGATCATTACTCTTTTTAATAATAAGGTATGCATGGTATAATTATTAACTTTTTTGTTTTTTGATTTTTTTTTTCGGAAAATTTATAAAACGAAAACTAAATTTAATGTATTCACGAAAACAAAAATAACTTTTGAAAATTCCCAAAAAAAGTAACTAAACGGCTGACAGACGCTCTTTTAAAGAGCGTTCATGCTTTTTAAAAAGCGTTAAATGTGGTTTTCAAGTTGGACACTAAAAATCAACGGTACGTAATTCTTCTACTTCTAAACCAGTCTATGAGTCTCAGAATGATTTGATTTTGATCATCCTCACCAAAAATCAGCCATTGATTCATCTATGTGGGTATACCAAAATGGGTGTACCACGTGGATGCAATAAGAGCCACGTGGCACTTTTAGAATACTCTGACCGTATGGATGTTTTTTCAATCCCTATATGGACCCACAAACAAAAAATCAGCTTGATTTGTGATTTCAAACCTTTGGATCTTTGGTCAATATTACTCAAATTTCGCACGGTTAAAATCAGCCCATGAAAACAATTCCAATCCAACACCTAGAAATCACTAATCGGACTGATTTTTGGTTTGTAGGTCCACCTAATGATTGGCCAAACATCCTTACAGTCTGAGTTCTCTAAGAGTGTTCCATGTGGCTCTTATTGTGCCCTGTCATCGGCCTTAATGACAGGGCCTGTCATCAAAGTTTTATTCGGCGCTAACAATATGGATATTTTACCATCTGTCATGGAGAAACGTTCTTTAAAAGAACGTTTATTCTTGACAGATGCTCTTTTAAAGAGCATCTGAGCATCTGTCAGAGAAAGACTTGGCTTTTAGAAAACACACATTTAAAGTGCGTTTAGTTATTTTTTTTGAGAATTTACAAAAGATATTTTTGTTTTTGTAAATTCATTAATTTTTTTTTCTTTTTAGAAATTTTCCGTTTTTTTTTTTTGCAAACATCCACATTAATGATAGAGCGTATTACGAGCCATGTAGGACACTCTTAGAGACTATTGACTATATGGATGTTTGGCACATCTTTAGGTAGATCTATATACCAAAATTCATCTGGATTAGTAATTTATATCTATTGGATTATAGTCTTTTTCATGGTTTATTTTTAACTGTAAAATTTGAGCATTATTTGGGGTGCTCAAATCCAAAGGTTAGAAATCACTAATCATGCTGATTTTTTTTATGTACCTCTACTTAGGGATGTTCCAAATATCCATACGGCCAGTGGCCTCTAATAGTGTGCCACGTGGCACATATTATTGTCTGATGACGATGGACATCCATAGTCAATTTTTTTCTATGAGGAAGGAGTTCATGCAGCAATGTAAACGCATTAATTGATGAAAAAATGAAAAATTATTTAAAGACTGAAGTACCTCTTAAAAATAAAAAATAAAAGAAATAAAACATGAGCATTTGTGGGTATAATGGACAAAATGCCCAACATAACAAACACGGCTCGTTCAAAAGCTGTCGTGAGAAAGGGCATTTTTAATTTACATCTAAAAGTAATTAAATCCAAGGTTTAAAGGGGACCGTTATAACTGTAGAACGGACTGGGGGCATTACCGTTTTTTCCGTTATAACGAAAAAAACGATCAGGGGCAAAAATAGAAAAAATAGAATATAATGGAAAATAACAGAAAAAATGGAGCTGAAATTCAAAATATAGAAAATAACGGAAAAAATAGAATATAACGGAAAATAACGGCCTTTTTTCACAAAATTATCCAGAAAATAATGGTCGTTATTTTCGTTATAACAGCCGTTATTTTTGGGCGTTTTAACGGTCCATAACGTAATGGGGTTGGTCCGAATCTGTTATAACGGCCGTCATTTTCGTTATAACGGCCATTTTTTGAACCTTGGTTAAATCCACCTAGGGGAGCTTCAAAAGAGTAGTTTTGGTATAACAAAAAAAAAAAATTCAAGATAAACTTATGAAGAATTTATTTTTTCAAAAACGGCTTCTCGCATAAGCAATTAGTAGAAGCCAGAAATGGTGAGTGTGTTTTGCTTATGACGATTTGGGAGCTAACTTTTAAAAACTACTCAAAATTGCGGCTCCTAAGCTTACCCAAAGGCTGCAATAAAAGGGAATTGAGGTTTCCAGTGACCTTTTTTACATCTTTTAGTCAAATTTTTATTATACTAGTAGGTGGCCCGTGCCCACAGTACTCCCCAACAAAGCATTTGCAAAAATCAGGTGTGAGTGGCTGAGATCCACCGTCCAGTTGGGAGATAAGATCTCGGCCCTTCTTTATTGAAGACTACAAAAGGGGGTGACAACTTTCCTGTTTTGTTATATAGATTTAACATAAGGGATGGGCTCCGGGGACCCCCATTTTGACATACCCACATAGAAGATGAATCAATGGCTGATTTTTGGTGGGGAAGATCTCTATGGTGAGGAGATCATTCTCACAAAAATTAAATCATTCTGATATTCATAGACTGGTTTAGAAGCTGAAGAATTATGGAACGTTGATTTTAACGGTGTAACTTGAAAACCACATTTGATGGGGTTAGAAATTTCAGAATGGGCTGATTTTTTGTTGGGGTGATCTATATGGTGAGGAGATCATCCCCACCAAAAATCAGCCATTGATTTGATTCATCTTCTACGTGGGTACGCCAAAATTGGTGTCAAAAATATAAGGCCCCCGAGCCCGACCCTTAACATAAATGCCCCTTTCACTTCGTATTTGATTTTTGCAAAGACAAATAAGGACAGATTAATTAGAAGGGTATTTTTGTCAAATGATGACTACAAATAATGACTAAATCAATAATGGTCCTCGAGATTTACATCACGCATATCTCGTAGACCATAACGGTCTGCACTCTAGGGACGACGTCATACTCATGATAGCATCATTTACCATTCAAATAAGGTCCCGTGTACGGAACTTGAAGTCTTTGAGCTCCCCAGCTTGCATTTTGCCCGCTCAAATCCATCGTTTTATCTCAATTTCAAACGCTACTAGTTTTCACATATTTTACTCTTCAGTCTCACTTAATTCCAATCTCTCCTCTCCCCCCATCCTTTACTTGGAGAACGAACAACGCCACAGGAAACCCTAACCCTTGAAAAAATCGTCTCTTTTTCTTCGATCGAGCTCTGATGGCGGATTCTGATTCGACTCCATCTCCTCCAGCCGTCGCTCCTCTCTCATCAGTAAGCGTCTCCCACCAAAAATTTCTCATTTTATGCAACCGCTTCGTTTTCAGTCGAGATCTATCTAGGTTTTCGAGTTTCAGCTAATTTGAGCTTTTCATCTCAGATTCCGATAATCTTGCTTTCTCTTTTTCTCTCCAACTTTAGTTGATCTGTTTCTCGTATTTGCAGAAGAAAGAGAACATGACGCCGATTGGCTCAAAGATCGCGGTATGCTGGAGACTTTAGTTGTTTTCGTCTTTAATTTTATCTCCGTTCATTGAAATGTTGTTGAATTCCATAATTATTCGTTTACAGGAATTGAGTGAATCGAGATCAGAGCTTCTAACTAGAATTCAAGGATTAAAACAGGTTTTTTGGAAGAATTTTTGCTTTTAGCTTTTGGATTTCGTTGCCTCTTCTGCCCTTCTGGTCTTAAATAAATTGTGTGCATTTCAGGATTTGCAGAGTTGGAGGTCGAAATTGGACACTCAAGTTAAGGTCTATCGAGATGTGAGTGTTTTTCTTATATGGATTACATTCCATACTAAGTAAATATGTATTGAGGTTTCACTCTTAACCCTTTGGTGGAGTTATTTGCAGTATGATCCCTTTTTGGGGATTATGTAATGCTCTGGAAATCTCCAGTATAGGATTGGTGTACTTGTTGTATGTTGTTTGATAAGTTGTTTTCTCTACATTTTGTTTAATTGTAAGCTTGTCTTGGTGTTAGATTTCATTTTATTTATTATGTTAATATTTTGCGTATGCTTTAAAATTACGAACAAAAGTGACTGGTTTCAGTCAAGGAAAACAAAATGTTGATCATGATATTGTGAAAATAGCCGCTAGAGACACTCTAAGCTAGTGCAACCTATATGCTGATGATATGTAGACATGTCCGTGTGGTTAATTTGATATATGAAGTCTTTATTTTTTTGTATAAGATGACATAAAGAAATGCATTGAAGTTGTTTGGATGGTTTGAAAGGAAAAATGGATGGAAAGAAGAAAAAAAGTGAAACTAGAGTTTGTCCAAAAATGCTTGTAGGTATGTCTCTGAGAGACATGTCTGACGCAACAATTTATTCAAGAAATGGATTGTCCTTTTCACATTGCTACTAATTAGTCACAAAGACAAGTGAATGGATCAATAAATCTTTGATGACGGATGTCCATATGGGCCACATGGCACACTCTTAGAGACCACTTACCGTATGGATGTTTGGAACATCCCTAGGTGGATCTACAGACCAAAAATCATCATGGGTTCATTTTAACCGTGGTATTCGAGCATTAATTGGGGTACTCAGATCCAACAGTTAGAAATCACCAATCAGGTTGATTTTTGGTCTGTAGGTCCACCTAGGGATGGACCAAACATCCATATGGTCAGCATTATCTAGGAGTGTGCCACGTGTCTCTTAAGGACATCCGCCTGCCATCAAAGATTGAATGGATATCAAGAGAGGATAAAACTGAGTCAAAACACAGATGACAGAAGTTGTTTCATATTCTAGGATCTAACAACTTAGTGGATGGTGAAGAAACGCTTACTTTGATTGTGAGAAAGAAGGGTTGTGAAAATATGTGGCATCAGCCGGTTGATTGTTCTTGGTTAAGAAAGGAAATTAAAAAAAATGTTTCCCATAAGAACAAGAAGCTATATGTTGATTGTTCCTGGGTACGGAAGGGAAAATGTTATTGCTAACTATTCCTTGGAAATGAAAGGGCAAGATTTCTCTCATTAATTGAATAATTGATGATACATTCTTAGTTTACATCTGCATCCTTAGTGCATGTGCTTTCTATAATCCTTGTAAAATTTCATAAGATAATGACCATTTCTTATGACTTTGAAACTTGGGTCCAAAAGTGTGGACATCAACCTTTAATAACTAGATGCTTGCGAGAAAATAATCTGAATAACCAAATTGTAAGTCAATTTACTAGTCCTTGTGGACTGATGTCAATGTTGAAGCATTAATCTATGTTGAAACTAATATTTACTGCCAGTACCAAAAGATGATGGATTACACCTGAATGATAATTATGTTCCCTATAGATGTATCTAGAAGGAAAGTAGATGGAGAACAATGTCTGGATGCAGGATCTAAAACTGGAGTCAACATTGGAATGGGATTAAGGTAAACTGTGCGGAATTGGTGACTAATGGGTTTGAGTACAATATATATCGTTTGGAGATGAGTGCTATTGATAGTAAAAGTGGTTTTGGTACGTCTTATGGATTCCGTGTGGCGTTCCTTGTGTTTATTAACCAAGTTAAAAGATAACTTTTTTGAGGACTCTTCAGTCAAAAATTCCATTCAAAATTAGAACGAGAGCTTGTTAGCGAACTCCTTTACACTCTCTATAAATAACTGATACTTCATTCATCTCTAATGACAATGCATTAGCTATGGAAAAGTTCCTCTACCTATAATTTATGTGGTGATGATCAAGGTAACATTTGATTTGACCTTCTAATCTATGTGGTGACAGCATTGGTGAGGTATAAATTCTTTAATAGTCCTGATAAGTTCTTTTCCTGCAATATCAACCTGCTTTTCTGGAGGGAATTGTTGGTAACGCTCCCTTAAGTAAACTTGGTTGACCAGAATCCATACATGCATTACAACCATTAGTTGTAAACCATACAGAGAACTGGACATTTTAGTATTGGTAATAGATTCACAAGTAACTCTCTATGTCACTATATGCTAGTATGAACTATTTTCTCCCAAGCATTTTTAATACTTTCTAGTCTTGTTTTCCTTTCCTTTCTGCAATAACTTGCTTACTCATACATGTTTAGAACTTCCAATATTCAATCACGTGCAACTTGTAATGCCAATTGTGATTTACATCATCCAGGAGCTTTCAGAGCTGAAGCAATCACTTAATGTTGAAGTGGAGCAACTAAGATCAGTGAGTCCCACTGCATTATTATGACTATTTTTTTCATTTTCATTGTCTTTTTTTGTAAAACTGTTTAATTGAACGAAAGTAGGAATTTCAAGAACTGAGGACCACTCTTCAACAGCAACAAGACGACGTTACAGCTAGTCTACGGAACCTTGGGGTAGTCTATTTTGAGACTTTTTCTTCCCATGGGATCAACCTTTTATATATACATATACGTGTGTGTGAGTATTTGACTGATTTCTTTAAAACTCCTGTAGCTGCAGGATGTATCAGAAGATGCTAAGGAAGCTCAAAATCCCGAGGTTGATGGGAATGCTGAGGTAGTTCAAGATCTGACATCAGAGGAGAATGGTAAGGAAATTCAGCATTAGATGGGTTTCACTTGGAGCAATCTACATTTTATCCTGTGTCATTCTGTATTGGAACTCGTATTGTTCCTGGCAATATGGGGGGAGGAAGGAATTGTGTGCATTTTGCATCACAGTTGAGATCATGAAAACAATAAGTTAAGACTTTGTCATGCTTGTCTAGCATGAGACAGACTCATTCTGTTTTAATTGCTATGGAAAAAGTAGATTTTTGCTTGGTCCTTGAACCTTAGACCCTGTATGGTAACTACAGAAAAGCTTTCTAGGTTAACATTTCTATATCAAAAAGTTTTGATCCAGGAAACTTTTATGGACATTCATGGGTGGTAAGTGTTTCTAGAAAACTCATCAAGGGCAACCATACATCTGTGTAGAATTGAATTGTTTCTAGAACATGGATAAATTTACCCCATTAATCTTAGGTGGCGTTTGGTAAAACGATCTTAGTGGGACATTCAGACCGTCTGGTAACCACTTGATATTCAGTGATCCTTCCTCCACTTATTGCGGTAAGACATTTGGCTGAATGCAGTAACTGATAGAATCCTTACAAGTATTCTAATATTCTCTGAAAAAAAAAACAATATACCCTTGTATCAAAACTCTCTATAAAAACCTGCAAAATGTCCTGATAAATATTGCTCGTCTTAATTTTCAGACATAAAGACCTTTCACCAAACAATCTAAATTTTAAAAAAAAAGTAAGCACTTTGAGTTTTCAGTGCTGAAATTAAGTTTTACCACACACCCAGACTGCACAACTTTATCAGTGGGACCCCTCTTCTCAAGTTTCAAATCAATTTTATCATTAACCAATCAGGTTGATTTTTGGTCTATAGTTCCAGATAAGATCCTCCAGTCAATCTGATTGTGTTCCTATGCCTCATCAGCCACCTGTTACGCAGTCTGCATTGATTAGGTGCTTGTTCATGTCCATTACAACAATAGGGTCCATTGAAGATGATGGATGTCTTATCCATAATATTCTGCTTGAGATTATCTGTTGCTCATTGCACACGTAATCACACACGCTAATCCTCCCTTCTATAGTATGAATTTTTTTTTAGAATAGTGTTCAAATAATTGTGAGATGTGTCACACTTGGAGAGGAGCCATTTGTCAATATCTTGGACTTAAAATAATAGGGGAGTCTGTTAATTTTTAAGTTGAGTGGAGCTAACTTTTTCATGCCTTATTACACTTAAAAAAATCAAGGATTTTTGTGTGGTTAGTTATGTGGACATATATTATGATTTTATGAAAAGTTTAGATATAATTTAGTAATCCTCCATTATAGCATGTGTACACACTCTGACTAATTATACCATGTAAAGAATAATTGTGCGGTTGAGGCCATTGACAGTTGGATTCAAGTGATCCATGAGGCAACAACTGCAAAGGGTAAAATAGTCATTTTGAATCCAAATAAACAAAGATCTGCCCATCAATTATGTATATAGATTAAAAGGAAGATAAAATCTGTTCATCATAATGTATGGTTCTCCAATTAGGAGGGTACTTTTGAACGATTAGCTTTCTATAACAGACATTTATATATTAAGAATTGTGGGCAATGATGAATATAGCCTCGAGCCTTTCTATAGCCATGGTCGCAAAGGTTTGGCCAGGTTGTGCGTGGGCTAAAACCTCAGAGCTCATCTTAGTTTTTCATGCATGTCAGTGAGGCTATGTGGCACACACGAATTATAAGCCATCAGATGCCATCTGATCATGGCAGTATCGGATGATATTGAAACGTTTCACCTATATCGTTTTGGTATCGCCCTAAGGAGTGACAAGTTTGGCTACATGAAGTTTCATCCCAAATTAAACTGAACGATACTTCTGATACATTTTGGTATTGCTCATGAACGATACTGAAAGGATAGCGTGTACTTTGAACCATGCATTTGATCAATCATATCCATTAGTAGGTCAAAATTGACTTCATCCAGTCATTGAATGTATTTCATTTTTTTAAAACAGGTACTAGAATGTGTAATACTTCAAAGAGAAGAAAAAAAAATTAAAAAGAAAAGAAAATGGTATATATATTGTACAGTTATTACCATCTGATATGCTTAATTCTGACTTCAGATGATCTCCTAAGACTGGATGGGGTACATTGTATTTCTATCATGTGCGTCCTCGACTATCACGCTAACATGTGAGCATAATAGCATTTAATTTTATTTATATCATCAGGCCCATGCCTCAGGAAACGGAGGTCCTGAGTTCAAATCCCCGCCTTGATGGCCACCCTCAAGGCTGGTGCGTGTGGATGAGGGCGTTTGCATTTGCCCAACGGATTTAGTCGGGTGCTCTAACAGGCCCGGATACCCTCGTATTAAAAAAACATTTAATTTAATTTTTTTTTTTTTTTGTCCTTTCATTTGAGTGTCCATTAAGAATTTAGGATATATAGCACCAACATTATGAGTGCCAAATGTGGTCATAAGTCACATGGAATATGGTTAAAGAGTCACAAAACATGACTAAAAAAAGTTTATTTGCTTAAAAAAAAAGTGGGAGATAAATGATAAGGGGATTGAGATTGAACATTGAGGATTGTATTTAAAGCCCATATCTTATTTAGGAAAAAAGAAATAAAAGGAGAATATTTGATGAAGACCCCTTTTCGAAAATGAACCTGGCTGGCAATATGGCTTGGTTAAGTGAATCTTGAAATTGTGGTCCCCTTAATTAGAGGGCTCAGATCAATAGGCTTGCTATAGATCATGGTTTTTTGTAATTCAGTTAGAATCAGTCTTAGCAATACAGTGGTGTTTGATGAAGATCCCTTCTCGAAAAAATGAACCTGGCTAGCAATATGGCTTGGTTAGGTGACCCATCACCTTTTCAAGAAAAAATCTTGAAAATGTGGTCCCCTCGCTCAATTAGAGGGCTCAGATTAATGGGCATGCTACAGATCATGGTTTTTGATATTGCAATTAGAAATCTTGGCAGTATGTTTATGAACTGAATTAGTGTGAGATAATATTTGATGAAAATCCCTTTTAAAAAAATGAACCTGGTTGGCAATATGGCTTGGTTAGGTGACACATCACCTTTTCAAGAAAAATCTTGAAAATGTGGTCCCCCTCAATTAGAGGGCTAAGATCAATGGGCTTGCTACAGATCATGGTTTTTGATAATCTTAGCAATATGTTTATGAACTGAACTTAGTGTGAGATAATATTTGATGGAGAACCCTTTTCGAAAATGAACTTGGCTGGCAATATTTGGTTTGGCGATCCATCACCTTTTTCAAGAAAAATCTAACCTTTGTGGACTTGGATTTTTTGTTTTAAGGGTTGATGGGCCCATTACATACTTTATTTCTCTCTCTCTTTCTTTATTGTTACTATTTACCAAGTAGAAAGACGCCGATGACCACTTCACTCTCACTCTCTCTCTCTCTCTCTCTCTCTCTCTCAGCTGTTACATCTACTACGTACAAACATGGCTCAAAATCTCGGGATCGGTGGGCTCTGATCTCGATCTGGATCGGTCCAATTCAGAACGGGATCAGCACATCTCGCTAGAGACAAAGTGAGTCTTCTTTGGATCGGATCGGTGGGCTCTGATCCCAATCCGGATCACCCGATCCAGAACCACAAATACTACTACTACTACTAATTTGCTACAGACAGAAAGCTACTTGATAATGTCTCCACAAAGCTTTGGAGGTAAAAGGGAGTAATGTGGAGTCTTGTCTTACCTTCCCTTACCACTTAAAACTTCATATTTTTCAATCTTTCCTTTCTTCTTCCTTTATCTTTATTTATCTGAAAATCCCACATACTCTCAACCTTACTCTTTTTACTTTTTACCAACAATGGTGCAAAGGAAAAGGGGGTGGGTGGGGGGTCCTACTCTTCAATGGATCCCAAAAGATTGAATCCGATTGAATGATTATAACCATCTGATCAAAGATATTCTTTTACATTGACCCCTATTCTGATCCATCTGCATATGTGCCATGTAGATGGGAATCTCGAGATCTGCCAGAGGTTCATATAGAATTGTTGAATTTCCCCCACAAGGACAATGTAGGAGTTCTAAGAAAAGTTAAACTTCAGCCGTCTTCCTTTATAAACAAAATGAAGAGAATACCGAGACTATCACATGGACCATCTTTCTTGGGTTTGACCTAGAGAATTTCCTTCACCTGATCAGATGATCGTAACCACCATATGTATGATCATGTATACTACTAAGCTGTCTGCGGTGTACCTGATAGCTACCGTAGCTACCTACATTGAAAAAGGGTTTTGAAAACACCTGGAGTGAAGTTAACTAAAAGAATTAAGTAGTTTAAATATTTTAATCTTTCCCAAAAAGACGGCAGGACTCTTTTGTCTTTCGCTTGGACAGTTATTCTAAAATACTAGCCCACGAGCCCATTAGCCCATGGGCCTCTCTTTCTCTCTAGTCTCTACATTTCCAGTTCACTTCACACGAGCAAAACTTTGATGACAGGTCCCTGTCATCAAAGCTGATGACAGGGTCCAATATGAGCCACGTGGCACTCTCTTAGAGGACTCTGACCGTATGGATGTTTGTCCAATCGTTGGGTGGACCTATAAAGCAAAAATCAGCCGGATTAATGATTTCTAAGCGTTTGATTAGAATTGTTTTCATGGGTTGATTTTAACCGTGTGAAATTTGAGCATCATTGACCATTATTTGAGGTACAAAGATCCAAAAGTTTAGAATCACTAATCAAGCTGATTTTTGGTTTGAAGCTCCATCTAGGAAATGGAAAAACATCCATACGGTCAGAGTCCTCTAAGAGTGTGCCACTTGGCTCATATTGGGCCCTGTCATCGGCCTTGATGACAGGCCTGTCATCAAAGTTTTACTCACTTCACACCACTTTATTCTCTATTAAAAGTCTCCATGTAAACTTCATTGCTTCCTCTTAGACGTTTCTTCGCGCTCTAAGCTCTCTCTAGTCTCTATTCTCTAGTCTCTATTCTCGCTTATAATAGAAACAAAGCTCTCTCTTCTCTTCTCTCTACTCCACTCTCTCTCTCTCTCTCTCTCTCTCTGTAATGGCATCGACAGCAGCTGAAGAAACCTCAGAACCCCTGAAATACAAGGTAAATCACTCTTTCTTCACAAACCCATCTCTTCATTTTCACCCCTCTTCACTTCTTTAGTGTTTCTGAGCTAATCTACTTCGTTTTCCAGACATGGGTCTTGAAAGTTTCCATCCACTGTGAAGGTTGCAAAAGAAAAGTTAAGAAGGTTCTACAGAGCATTGAGGGTGCGGACTAAATCCTCATTTTTCTTTTAATATATCTCTATTTCAGCTCGTTTTCTGCTCAAATCCCATATTTTCTCTGTTTTTTTCATCTGGGTTTTCTTTACAAACGCTGATCGTACTGTTTTAATTCATTTGTGTCTCTGTTTTCTTATGTTCGCAGGTGTTTATACGACTACAATCGATTCCCAGCAACACAAAGTCACAGTCACCGGAAACGTCGACGCAGAAACCCTGATCAAGAAACTGGTGAAAACAGGGAAACACGCCGAGCTATGGCCAGAAAAATCTGAAAAGAAGGATAAAAAGCAAGGGAAAGGGAAGAAGAACGAGAAAAACAGCGAAAATAGCAGTGCTGATGGTCAGAAGACACCAGAAGAGAACGAAGAAGTAAACCACCACAACTCCGCTAAAAATAATGAAGGTGGAAGTCCTGCTAAAAATGACGGTGGTGGTCAAAGCAAAGAGTCAAAATCCGACGGAAAGAAACCGGAAAACTCGCCCTCGCCCTCGCCCTCGCCCACCGGTGGTCAGTCTCCGGCGATGGACAAAAAGGGAGATGGCGCCGCTGAGAAAAGTGGCGGTGGCAAAAGTGGTAAAAAGAAAGGAAAGAAAGGGCAACAAAATAATACTTCCAAAGACGACCATACACCAGCAAGCACCGGATCACCTCCACATGCCAACCCAGCTACAACCACGGTTAATCTCAGCCCTCCACATCAACATGTAAATCACTATCCACCCCACATACGTCCTCCGGTACCCGTTATAAGTTACCACACGACGTATCCCAGCACTAGCTACGGTGCATCGCATTACGCCTGGCCACCACCACCACCACCGTACACGTATGTGCATCCGGGGACTTACGTGCAACACCCACCACCGTCGGACTCTTTCGAGCTGTTTAGTGATGAAAATCCAAATGGGTGTTCGATCATGTGATGCGACGCTGATCAACGGTGATAAAGTAGCTTATACAGCTTGTATAAGTTTATGGGGTGGGATGATTTTGTAACATGTACATAGAAAATGAAATATTAAGTGAAAATTTGGGGGGCGGGGGCGGGGGCGGGGGGGAGGAAATAAAATCTGAGTGTTTTTCCTTTTGCTTTTGCTTTTTGTAACTCCTTTTAGCCTTGTAATGCTTCGTTGTTGGTAGGACCCACCTCTCTCTCTTATGTGTAAAGGAGATTTTGATTATGAGATAGAGATTAAATGACAATGGCTAGGGTTTGTGGTTTTAGGGTTTGGGGTTTGGGGTTTGGGGTTTGGGGGTATTGATGGGTGTTCTTTCTTTTTTCTTTTTTTTTTTGATAATTTTTTTAAGATCGGTTTGATTTAGAAAAGTATTAGCTTTGTAATGTTTGGTTGTTTGTAGGGACCGAAATCTAGGTTTCACCCTTTATTATGTGGAAAGGGGAATACGAGGCTGTTAATGACAAAGAGAAGGGTTTTGGTTTTAAGTTTTTCTTTTGAAAAGCTAAGCTATACCTTTCATTAATACTACCTTTGGAGGTGTGTTCTTTTTAGAGGTTTTGCTTCTTTTTAAGTTTGGACTCTTTGGAGTGTTACTAGACTCCCACTTGAATTGAAAGCTAGTTTGTATTTTGTTGTTGCCTTTTTCTTTCCTTCTTTTGCAATCTGTCTCTCACCTTCCCTTAATTGAGGTGGCTGTCCATAAAAGTAATAAATCAGGTTAAGGGCCTACTCACTTTGCTTCACTCACCCCCCCCCCCCCCCCTTACAAAAAAAACTTTGGTTCTAGCATGCTTCTAAGTCTCGGCCGATCCCGTTCTGGATCACGCGATCCGGATCAAAATCGACAGCCACCGATCTGAACGATACTGGGGTTTTCTCAACCGATCCAAGACTTCGAACCATGGGTTCTAGTGACTTGGTTTTGAATGGGTTGGACAATTTTGACTATTACTTTAATTAGAACATTAGAAATCCAGCTTTCTAAATGGGGATGGGTAGATTTGGCTAAACCCCACTTAGAGCAATTTACCAGTACTTCCCTATTCAGCTGATGTTTAATGGTTCTCTTTAAGTGGGCATTTTGGTCATGGAGAAGAAATAGGGTGATCACTAAAAGTAGAGTTCACTGATTAAAAGTAATGTTCATTAATAAAATTACTAAATGATGAGGAATGATTCAATGTGAAATGTGAACAGAGTAAAGTCCTAAATCCCAAGATCATCAGTGTTGATGGAGTCTTAACTCTTAAGTCTTAATACCTGTCCATTGTACGGACACTTTTTTTTTTAGTAGGTGATCTCAACTTTTTCCAGTGTAGAATATTCACAGGGAATCATTCCTCTATAATAATATTTGAAAGAATATGTGGCTCATCTTTTTCATACAATGTGATCAGAATTAATACCAAAAGCCCCCAACTCACCAATTCCTTCTTCATCTTTTTCAAATTCTAGAAAGCTCTATTGAGCTTTTATTCTCAGCCACTTGACCCCATTTGACATTTTCAGACCTAGGTCAAAGAGAACCTTGTTTCATTATTATTTCTTTCTTTTTTTCCTCTTTTTTTTTTGGGGGGGGGGGGGGGGGCGGCATATATGAATTATTTGATTATTTTAAATATTATTCTCTTCAAAGACATCTTTCAGAGCCAAATATATGGTACAGGGAAATGTGATAAAAGTGGTTTTTCTCCTTTACCTACAGATACCCAATTGTTGGATGGGGGGATTTTGGAATGATATCTTACTGTAACTTTGTTGTGAGGGGCATGATAGAATCTAAAAAAGACTCAACTTTTCTTTACCAATGGTCATGTTTAATCACACATTTCCATGAAAGGTGGCCAGTGCCAATGCTCCCCATCATTATGCTTCCAAGATCTCAAGGCAGCTTTGTTCTATGATCATGAAATGCAACTTTTGGTTGCATTGCACCTATAAACATGTAGAAACACATCAAATGGATATGCCCATCTCAATATTCGTGCCCTCGGAGAACACAGAGAACCATGTGAGTCTGTTTCAAAAATCTGCTCAACCCAAGTCCTTGATCAGCACAGATTGTGCCAATTTGTGCTATAGAAAGATAGTGGAACAGTGGATGGTCCTAAAAGTATGGGAGAAACTGTAAACAAGAAATTAATAGTGTATTAACACTAAATTCCATCATTTGAAAGGTTAAGGAGCTGAAAAAGAATGTTGTGATCACTGACAAGTGGGATCATATTGACATAAAGGCGAGTGGTGTTGGGATGAAGTTTACTGGACCATTCAGAAGGGAGAAAAAGATTGACTAAAAAGAATCTATCGGAAAGCAAATGCATCGGCATATTGTGTTTAATCCATCTAATGATATTATCTCTATTTGTGATACCTGTTGATCATCTTGTCGCCAATTTCATATCTTTGAATCTGATTCCTTCAACTAATCCATTTTCCTCATCAAGCCTCTTTGATATTCCATACTTGTACTCAGAGAGCATATGAGCATGATGGATGGATACCTGTACCATAGTGATAAGGATGTAATGGTTGAAATGTGAGGTTATGGATCTAATCCAAGCCTAACCACAAAAGGAAAACACCCCCTGAATATGAAAATGACCATGGGGTCTAAGGTTATTTTGGTCCATCGGAAGGGAACTTTTGGTATTCCCGATTCAGTCTCTTAACTATAATAATGGTCATGATGGTGGAGATTTTATAATGATGACGACAATGATGATTCTGATGACAACAACAATGACAAAGTCACCAGTGCCTAAATCTACCCAGGTTGAACAGGTTAGGAGCAAACCATTGGCTAATGACCTACCTAACTCTTTTGTTGCTGGAAGAATTACACATAAAAAACATCTCACAAACAGGGACCGGGGGACCGCTGTCACCCCATGAAAAATTTCAACCAAAAGGATTCAACCACTTGTCCAACTGGGTCCAGGGCTTGACCTAACTTACCAACTGAAAAAGGCGCACTCAGATCAACTCACTGCCTTAAATATCTATGTATCCCAACCCCAATTATGGTGGAATGTTTTAATGAACTCGAAACATGTGATCTCAATGTTGCAAGCCTTACACCTGATCTGCCAATGCAAAGGACTTAACCACAGCTCTTAATAAAAATCATAGACAAACATGTAGGCCACAAAACTAATTGTAATTTGTAAATCTACAAAAGGAAACTCTTCAAAAAGAACTACCAAATCAACCTTTCATATATTTACAAAATTGAGACGCCTACGTTATACAAACACAGAGAGCAGTTGTAACAGCTTTCAAGAAGAACAAACTATGTTTTATACAGAACTGAAGAAAGTGCTAGATAATGGGAATACACAGTTAAAAGACTCAAGTACAAAATAGAGGCTATTAACCTCATTTATTCCACATAAACGGGACATGGACCCATGAACTTACAAAAAAGTTGAAGCTGTTGATGTTCGCTGGTTGCTCCCAAGGATGATTACGATTACAGTCACATCATCATGATAGTTCCTTCTCCTACCAGCGGGGATTCTCATTAACTCTTCCATACTGAAACCTGCACGAAAGGAACTAGTGAATTGGAGATGAACTAATTCACTGGGTATTCTTTAATATCTTAAAAATAGGTAGGTTGATAAGGAAATTGGTTCTTGATTACACACACACACATAAAAAAAAAAAAAAAAAAACACAATTAACAGGACTTTAATGAGCTGGTTGATATTATTATTATGTTTTAATAACTAAAGTTGTTCTGTCTCGTTTTCTTTGCATCAAGTTCTAGATGTATAAAATGTTTAAAGACATTCGAGACAAAGACAACAACAACAACAAAAAAGAAGAAGGAATTTTCATTTTCTAAGTTCATCTAGTGAATTGATATGTATTCTCCCTTGAGATGGATAAGGCATTGACTGATTTCCAACAGCATCACATCTTTTTCTTGTTCACTCTGTAAATGACACCTCCGTGAAAGGTAACGTGTCTCATCATAATTATTTCCCTCATTTTGATAAAAAAAAAATGTGTGTTGTAACTTGTAAGATGCATAACATGCTGCATAAGGCAGTAAGACGCAGAGCTGGGAAGATCCACAAAAGAGGCACAACCAAATACATGAAGATGCAATTGGGAAGGATTGGAATCCCAAAAAATCAGAGAGAAGAGCCCTTTTTCGAGGAACAAGATTTATGTTTTTATGGACAAGATGGATAACAGTACGGGTAGCTTCTCCTAAAATATTCTGTGGCATATCCATTTCTAAAGAAGAGCTAATGTAACTTATGAAAAATGTCCAACTTTTCTTGTCACCATCCCAGACTGTTGAGGATACAAACAAGTATACTGAATGGTAATTAACAATCCTTAGCGAATGTAGCTAGAGATGAAGCTGTATACTCGTCACTGTTACTTGAATGAAACACTATATGACCTATTTTCACGTCCAATCAACATGTTGGCTTTGCATGCAACAGTTGTTAATTCCTAAAACCAGTTTGAGGAAA
The DNA here is from genome assembly GCA_035048495.1 of Euptelea pleiosperma. NCBI lineage: Eukaryota > Viridiplantae > Streptophyta > Magnoliopsida > Ranunculales > Eupteleaceae > Euptelea > Euptelea pleiosperma. The sequence goes on along the minus strand of CM068551.1, from coordinate 26,832,047 downwards.
ATTACGTTTTTTAGACAAGTTTTCCTAATCATAATTTGGAGAGTAAAACAGCATTTTCCCAAATCATATTTTTGGTTTAATGTGCCGTCCAAAGGTGCCAACAGCCACTTGTGCAGTTTCATTTGCTAGAATGTCATTTTGACAATCATTTCAGTTTATTCAAATTCCAAATAGTCCTTAATTTTCTAGTTGAATCAGGTTAAAATAAGAATATCAGAACATCAGAAACTTTGAATCTATATTTCATTATGTAAAATTAAGTGCACTGAATAATATTACCACATTTATAGATCGAATAATAACGAATACATTCCAAGATGCCTAGAAGCTAATAACACTTTCAGCCTCAAACCTAGTTTTATTGCCTTGCTAGCTTTGGTGATTTCCTAGGGAGAGGAATCCGCCATTTATGTGTAATATTAATCTTCTTAAACTTTTATGCACAATTTTACGTTTATAATTTTGTAGTTCTGTATTATAGCATATAACTGTACAAGACAGTCTCATTCATTATATAGAAAGGGGATTGATCTAAACTGAGGGGATCCTTTCCCATGCATAAGTTCCCATAAATGAATAATTTTCTGAAATAGGTAAGGCAGGACCTAGATTGCTCAAGGTAAACTCTTGCTTTTGATAACCACTCTCAAACATATATCAGATGCATCTATAACAGCACTATCCGACTTTTTATTGAAGCCCCGTTTCCATTAAATCAGGGATAAATATGCAAAGTTATTTCCTACACAAAACAACTGAATATAGGAATTACAAGAAGTATTTTCTTCATATGGTAAAGAAACAAAAACTAACTTCTATTTTAAGCATAAGATACTCGTGATTGTACCTGCACTATCGGCTGCTCTTAAGACAAGCTGCTCCAGCAGGAACTTCGCTGGATCACCTGATGGATTGCTCAAGATATAAGAATGGACAAGCTTTACAGCCTCATCATTGCTGAAGAAGTCAAACAAACCGTCGCTCCCAACTATTACAAAGTGATCGTCTTTTGAGATTCTATGAACGCTCAGTGAAGGTTGGGTGGAGATATAAGGCGGACTCAAAAGGTTCCGGACTTGAAGAATACCCATCAAAGCATCATTCATTTTTTTCTGCAGAAATCGAAAAGTTGAAATTAAATTTTTGTAGTTGTGTAGAGAAAATTTATGCAAGGTACCCATTATAGGATGGTTTAGAAGAGCATAATGTTAAATGGGGCATACATACTGGGAGTGGTCCCACCATTTGATGGTCTCACCTTCAAGATCTATGCCAAAAGTTGACCAACACAATTGATCATAATCATCTGTCCTACATGCTTCTTTTTTTTTTTACCATTGCTGTATGATTTTTTAGCCATTGAAAAGAATGAGACAATTAGGATGACTATGACCATCCAATCAGGCCAATTTTTGGCATATGAAATTCCCAATCCCCTGCATTTCTGCCCTTTGAACCAATACATTGGCTCCTTAGATTTTCTCTTGGGGAAATACATGTCAGTATGGAGAAAGACAGTTGACATCCTTCGCATAATTTAGTCTATTCAGAAAATAAAGGATAATGCATACCTTTTTCAAATAACCAACTCCAAATGCACGAGTTAACTTCAGTTTCCCTTTCACTTTTCCAGCTACAATTGTTGTGGGATCATCAGGGTGATCACACAGAAGCTGCTTTCGCTCTACTTCATTGTCAACAGTGTGGCTGTCAGTAAGCTGGATAGCTTCCAAAGCCTCAGTTCCATCCATGTCGATGACTTCACCATACGTTGCCAACACAGCTCTACTGTCACCTAAATTGAGTGTATACAGATCCTTACCGTGAAGAAGCACAACCAAAACACAAGATCCAATGGCTACTATATCAGGACGATCCTCCATTTCCTGTTCAACCATATACAGAAAATCACTCTCAGCTTGACTAAGAGCACGTTGGAGACTATCTAGCACCCCGTGCCTAACTGAATCATATGGGACTTCCTCTTTCCTAGCACATGGAGCTTTCTTGGTGTTAGTTGTTAGATCCCTGTTATCATAAATTCTTGAAGAAATGCTTTTCTCACCATCCTCTAGAAAATATTGGAGGAAACCATCTGAACCCAAACTGTGTGATGTTACAACACTGTCCTGCTTCAGTTCCCTGTCCAAAAGATTCAAGTAGAATCTGATGGTCTCATACAATGTCCCAGCCAAAAAATCAGCTGCATCCCTTCCATTGAACCCATCATAGATTGCGCAAAAGAGCCACCCGTCTTCTTCTGAACAAACAGCTTGGACTCTATCTTCACCAGCAGCACCACCTGCCACTTCCACTTCCATGGCATTGAGGAAACCTTCACTTCTCGAAGGAGCACTCATGGATTTCAAAGTACTGGAATCCCATTCAGGAGGCTCACTTTGATTAGATTCACTGCAACTCAAGGTTGACATTCCACTCTGGAGCGAAGATGATAATATATCCAACCTTGCAAGGGATGATGATGAGGAAACCCTCCGGAATGACTTCGGGGAATCCAAACTAGGAAGTATTCCTGCACCGATCAGACCATTGCAGATATTTGTGTTCGCCAATGTGGCATTGGCACTTAGGGCGGCCCCAGATAAGCAAGAAAATGAGCCACTGCGCCTTCGAAGTTTAATTCCAGATGTGATCTCATATCCATCAGAAACCTCACGGGAACTTTCATTCTTGCCATTGCATTGGTAGCCGAAACTAACCTGAAGTTCACCATCGGCCTCAGCAATTGTTTCTCCTAGCATGATTTACAACTGAAAGAGAACAAATCTCTGTTAACTAGAGAACAATGGACTTCTTGATAATTTAACTAGGACTAATTCAAGGTCAAGAACTACACACATGAGCAGATATAACAACAAAGATCTATTCTTAAGGACAATCCATAAGATTTGATCTCTCACAATCTAAAAGAAGGCAATCCATCTCATTTTATTTAAAAACTTTAATTTTCAATAGCTTCACATCATAACAGTAAGTTCACCAAACACTTACCGAGAACTATCTTCTACTCCATCCACTGGGGCATATAGTGGAAGTAAAATGCCCTTGTCATCTCAAGGATCTAAGAAAATATCTAAGCATAATTAGAGCTATCATCCTGGAAGTATTGTCTAAGGATTGAAAATAGTTTTGCCAAGGCTAATCCTCTAATTGGAACTTGAGATAGAACTTATATTTGAAGGCAATAATGAGGGTAGTCTACACCCAACAATCTATACAGGGACTATGTCCAATTAAGAGGTTATTGTCGTTTTCGCCTTTGCAGGGTTGACTGGCAATACTGAAGCCATTGTTGTATGAAGTCTTTATATTGCGGAATGGGATTGAGCATCTATCCTATTTGGATAAAGGGCCATCCTCTAAACATTGTTAGGTGACTTAAAAGGACATTAAGTGCATAAATGCAGACTGCTGATGCCATTCTGAACTTGGCAAGAGAAAAACCGTGACCGGCTTGCCAATCACTAGCCCATACACTCTTCATTCTAAAAATTACCAAAACCTGAAATGAATAAATAACTTCTGCAATGAATCTCACAAAACATTGCCATAAAACACTTGAAAACTGAACCCAGTCTCCAGAACTCCTAATTCTTTTGATACTAAGCATTAAGAAATCTAAACGAACCATCTTTACTTACTTGAAGAACACTGGAATTATAAGAAACTGTTAATGTTCTGATTAAAAAGATCCACACCAGGGCCAATCACCAGAGCCAATGAGTTGAAGGAACATATACTCCAGGGGATGTTTAACATTTCTAAACCTAACAAAAGAAAGTCTCGTCCTAACAATGCTTCTTAACCCAATTTCTCTTCATTTAATATACTACAAAACCGTCACAAAGGGCCAAACAAGAACAATGGGGTTATTCTCTTTCTGGTTTCCATTGTTTCTGTTAAGGATTTCTGAGCTGCTTCTCTAAATTCCTTGATGGTATTTTCAAACACAGTCCCACACACACACACACACACACACAAAAAAAACGAACACCCGAACAAGCTAATCAACTGGAAGCAAGATCTTATGAGTTTATTTGCTTAAAACGACGACACGTTCAAAACCAGGCAGCGTCTCTATACCAAAGGGCCAAACAAGAAAAATGGGGTTGTTGTCTTTCTGGGTTTCCATTGTTTCTCTTAAAGGATTTCTTAGCTGCTTCTCTAAATTCCTTGATGGCTTCTCTAAATTCCTTGATGGGTAGTTTCCAACATACTAGATTAAACCCATATACAACAAAAGTTTGAAAAAAGAAACCCAAAGAAGCTAATCAACAGGAAGCAAGAGCTTATAAGATTATTTGCTGAAAACAACAACACATTCAAAACCAGGCAGTATCTGATCCTGAACCATATATAAACATAAAAAAACAGAGTGGGAGATGAAAACCCAACTCACCTTTTACTTCTCCAGCAACGCCTCAAGATTAACAATCCAAGAATGTGATCGCATATATTTGATATATTTGTATGCAGCTAGTGAAGCAGCAGTATAATATAAGATACTCTGCATATGGGCTATCTGGAGAACAGCTAAAAAGGCAGAACTCACGGACAAATTTAGCGGCGGTCCTCAGTCATGGGTCGAATATTTAACTGGAAGATTGGATGGTTTTGAAGAGACTTTGCTAATTTAGCAGAATCTCTTGGCCGACGTTTTCTTGGGGCGAATTTCATTATTTCCTTCCCAAAAAAGGAGTCTTATTAAGGACGATTGTGTAGCATCGTCGTCCCAATACCACTGACGATCATCGAGATTCCCACTAACGAATCTCAAAGTCCACAACACAAATTTCAAAAAACATCCAATGGTTTTAACGTACGGATTATGCATTACAGAATCGTCTAAGGATGACGCTAATAAGAGATAAATGTGTGTCTTTGAGTTTTATCTGGAGTTTTTGTCTCAATAAGCGGTTTTTCTGGACCCCAGGAAAATGAAACAAAAGGGACGAACGATGCCTTCTAACAACGAAAATGCCCTTGAAGATGACTGTTTAAGGGCCCAATGGGCTTTTATTACCATATTCCTAAAGTACTACGGGGTTTTGACTTTTGAGCTAGCCTTTTTTTTTTTTTTTTTTTTTCTTTGAGAACACAGGTATCTCTGCACACAATGGTGATGGGACTAGTCCTACAACTGTAGCGCATTTACCCAAGCCTTCCCCTACACACAGAGTTTACGCAAGGGGGCGGTCTCGAACTCAAGACCTTGTGAGTATACCCAAGTCGCTACGTCTTACCACTGAACCACTCCCCTTGGGGGTGTTTTGGGCTAGCTTTGTTATCAATGGGAGCATATATCGAAAGGAGTTGGCTTTAATCAATGACGTATGTATGAGCCATGTGGTATACTTTCTGAAACCACTGACTATATGGATGTTTGGCCCATATCTAGGTGGACTTAGAGAAACAAAAAAGCAGCTCAATTGGTGAATTCCAGCCGTTGGATTTGAGTCATTTTCATGGGTTGATTGTTTAGCCGTGGGATTCAAGCATTATATTGGAGTGACAAGATCATTCGAAGAACAACCTAAAATGTAGCCAAACATCAGAGAATCTTGCCCTAGTAGAAGCCTATAAACTTGTGGCCATTGCCAAACAACCCCCTATTGTGTTTACTCTTCAATACTCCATAATGGTGGATTTGTGTGCCTGACAAAAAAAAATGAGGGACGTTTCAGTTATTTTTGGGATGAATTTGGGGCAAGTTTGTAATTTTAAGTTCTAAAAACCCCAAAACGTTTCTTTAGGGCCACTCATGTAAATATGGTGGGGACACAAGAGCGAGACGCCTAGAGAATTTAGAACCCCAAATTACATTTTCCTTTTCTCTTTGAAAATGTACAATGAGTTCCTCTTTGATCGACACGCACCCCTTTAAAAATTCATCTTTTTTTTCCATTTGTAGTTCGGTCAGTGTCGTAGAGCACGGGGTACGTGGCAAACTAGGGGACATGACGTTACCTGTTTATCCACACAAAAAAAAAAGAGAGATATCTACTATCTACCACTGAACAGAATATCTGGTTCGATCATGCTTGTTGGAGATGGTGGGTGGTAGGCCCAGAGGACCACCACTACATTAATATATCTAACCTCAATAAGCAAAAGGATTACGAGTTTGATCTGAATATGCAAAACAATGCATGGAATTCAACGGCTAGAAATCACCCCCATGAAAATGGCTATAGATCATCAATCGTGACACTCTTTTGGGCCCACTAACCCATGAATGTTTGGCCCACCCCTTGGTGGAACTACTCATCAAAAATCAGCCTGATTGGTGATCTATAGCCTTTGATCTGAGTATGCAAAAGCAATGCATGAAATTCAACAGCTAGAGATTACCCCATGAAAAAGGATTGAATCCTACCGCTGGATTGCTTGGTGTGTAGGTCCATCAAGAGGTGAGCCACTCATTCATGGGTCTGTGGGCCACAAAGAGTGTACCAGTTAGCACTTTTTCAAGAGACCTGCAATGCTGTAACGAGAGCAAACTGCAGCCAAAATTTTCTCAAAGGATTATTGCCATGATGTTTACTTAGGGGTGCATGTAAACCGGACCGGGCCGAGCTGGACAGGCCCAAAATTTTGGGCTATCTTTGGGCTTCGGCACCGGGGCGGGCGACTTTACTTTTGGACCTGCCTTGGGGAGTAGAATTTTGTTGACAGACATCCGTTGACGATGGACCAATTATGAGCCACGTGGCACACTCTCAGTGATGGCTGACCATATAAATGTTTGGCCCAACTCTACGTGTACCTACAGACCAAAAATCATCCTGATTAGTGCATTGGACTGGAGTCGTTTTCATTGACTGATTTTATAACCGTGGAATTTGAGCATTATTTGGGATTATTTGGGGGTACAACGATCCCAAGGTTTCAAATCATTATTCAAGCTGATTTTTGGTAGGTAGGTCTACCACCTAGGGAAGGGCCAACCTTCCATCCATACAGTCTGTAAAAGTCTACCACGTGGCTCATATTGCATCAGTCAGCTAAGTTCTACAGAGGATCGAGGGGGTAGGTGGTAGCCGGAGGTGGTAGGTGAGGGGTGGGGCAAGGTTTAAAGGAGGCCGTTTTAACGGTCAAACGGACTGGGGGTGTTACCGTTTAAACGGCCGTTAAAACGGATTGAAACGGTCAGGGGCAAAAATGGGAAAAAATAGAATTAAACGGATTTTAACGGTCTTAACGATTTTAACTTTTAACGGATTTTAATGGAATTAAACGGTTTTAACGGCCGTTTTTTTCACAAAATTTTTCGAAATTAAACAGCTGTTTAACGGCCGTTAAAACAAAAAAATGGCCGTTTTTTTCAAAACCGATAAAACGGATTTAAACGGAAACGGGCTTGGGGCGTTACCGTTTAAACGGCCGTTTTTAAAACCATGGGGAGGGGAACTACGATTTGGGGGGTACGTGGGGTAGGTGAAAAGGAAGGGAGTGGGTGCTGTACGTAGGAGGTTGGGGGAGGACCCATGGGAATCCCCCTACTCCCTTTTCCCAAGGAGTTACAAGGAAGGAAGGGAGGAGTAGGAGGAGGGGCATGCGACCTAGGCTTCAAGCCTGATTTCGAACCAAGAGATCCATGAATCGGGATCTGATGCATATAGATACAAATGGGCCAATGCCAACAAGATTTTCATAAGCATATGGATTGTTTCTGAATGGAACACTACAGGAAAATTGATTTTTAGTGGCGGCTAGCAAAAAGCTGCCGCTATATGTAGCATTAGCGGTGGCCAGTCATCTACTGCGATTGACGGCCACTATAGGCATGTGTGAGAAAATTTGGAGGGTTTTAGTGACAAGTTTTAGCGGCAGTCATATTTGGACTGCCATTAATGAACCTATTACTGGTGTTTTTCTGCCTGTCGGTCGCTATATGTTCACTAATAGTCGTGGCCACCTTGATGACCGCCACTGAAAAGATCATTAGCGGCTGTTACTTCTAGCCCTCGCTAAAGCTTATCTATATTAAAAACTAAAAAGTTTCTTAAACAAAAATTAATTTTAAACAATTTATAAAAACAAAAACAACTTTTGAAATTTTACAAAAAAAGTAACTAGACCTGACAAACATTAAGGCTGAAAAAGGTTGAGGGTTTGCCCAATGAGGGATAAAACTTTGATGACCGAGCCTTGTCATCGAAGAAGATGACTGGGCAGCAAATCTCGGCACGTGGAATTTGTATGGATTGACCACCTCGACCTCACCACACACATGTACCCAGGTGATTACTTGAGTGCTTTTTGCCAAAACACTCACCTATGTACGTGGGTGTTGAGGCAGTGTTGATCTGCCGGTACAAAATCCACGTGCCATGACCTGCTGCCCTGTCATCTCCTTCGTTTACAGGGCGCTGTCATCGAAGTTTTACTCGCCCACAGAGTAGTAAAACTTCTGTCACAATACGAGCCACATGGCACACTTTTAGTGGACGCTGACCATATGGATGTTTGGTTAGTCCCTCGATGGACTTGCAAACCAAAAATCAGCCTGATTTGTAATTTACAACCTTTGGATCTTTGCACTCAAATAATGCTCAAATTCCTACAGTTAAAATCAACCCATAAAAATAACTTCAATCCAACGCTTATAAACCACTGATGGTGTTTATTTTTGGTGTGTAGGCCCACCTAGTGATTCGCCAAACATCCAGAGTAAACCTTCACTCACTGTTTGGCCAGCCCCTCGGTGGACCTGCAAACAAAAAATCAGCCTGATTAGTAATTTACAACCTTTGGATCTACCCCCAAAAAACGCTCAATAATGCTCAAATTGCCAAGGTTAAAATCAACCCATGAAAATAACTTCAATCCAACGTTTAGAAATCACTGATCAGGCTTATTTTTTGTTTGTAGGTTCACTTAGTGATTTGCCAAACATCCATACCGTCAGCGCTCTCTAAGGGTATGCCACGTGGCTCATAGTGTGTGCTGTGATCGGCTTCGCTCATATGCTGCAGTGAGCGAAGGTTTACTCAAACATCCATACGGTCAGCGTCCACTAAGAGTGTGCCGCGCTGCTCGTATTATGATAGAAGTTTTACTCCACCAGAGCGTTTGTCAGTTTTTTCAGCCTTAACTTCGTTGTGAGCCAAAACCCTTCTCCCCGATACCATCTCTGCCCAAAACCCTCCTCCCACCGTCGAGTTTTGCTGCTCCCGTTGTTGTCCGCCTTCCGTCAGCCGTCGTCCGCCGTTCCCTTTGCCGTCCGCCTTTCCGACGTTGCCGTCCGACGTTGTCTACCGCCTTAGGTAAGACTTCTTTTTCATTTTTTTCGTATTTTCAAGTCGATCGACTTGATTAGTGATTTCAGACCTTTCGATCTTGTAGCCCGAATAATGCTCAAATTCCGACAGTAAAATCAACGCATGAAAATGACTCTGATCCTACGCTCAGAAGTCACCATTCATGTTGATTTTTGGTTTGTGGCTCTGAAATCACCTGACCACCCACAATTAAGCCACGTGGAAATTAATTAGAGGACATGGACCGTATAGATGTTTGGCCAATCTCTAGGTGGACCTATAAACCCACAGTATGAGCCACGTGGCATACTCTTAGAGGACTCTAGCCGTATGGATGTTTGGAAAACCCCTAGGTGGACCTACAAACCAAAAATCAGCCGGATTAGTGATTTCTAGGCGTTGGATTGGAATTATTTTCATGAGTTGATTTTAACCATGGGAATTTTAGCATTATTGACCATTATGAGGTACAAAGATCCAAAGGTTTGAAATCACTAATCATGCTGATTTTTGGTTCTTATGTACATCTAGAGATTGGAAAAACATCCATACGGTCAGAGTCCTCTATAAGTGTGTCAAGTGGCTCATATTGCGCCAGCCTGGATGACAGGGCCTGTCATCGAAGTTTGCCAAAACACTCACATGAGTACGTGTGGTAAGGGCCGAGGATGTCCTTCCATATAAAATCCACGTGCCGTGAACTGCAGTCCTGTCATCGCCTTTGATGACAAGGCCCGGTTATCAAAGTTTTATCCCTCCTACCTGGACGACCTGGCGGCTCATTTCTTTTTACCACGGCACAAAGCAATCTTCCCTCCCTCCGTCCCTTCCACCTTCACTCACGCTCGTCTACAACTTAGGGTTTGAAGCCTTCCTTGACGATCAGGCGACTGCACATCTGTCCTCGGATCGAAATCCGTTATATCAGGTACCATCTCCTCCTCATATCTCGTCTTCCACGGCGATTATGATTTTCTTCTTCAATCTTCTCCTCCCCGCAATTTCCTTCCTTTAAGGGTTACGATTGCATAGATTTCTGAAATCATCCAGGTGGTCTAGAAGTTTTAGATTTTCTGATCGATTTTTCTTTATTTTTGCTGCAATTTCACTGTGGTGTGAGTGAGGAGAGTAAGAGGTTTTCCGATTTAGAAGATGCTCACAAGACTCACCACTCTCGAAACACATGGGGCAATGGTCGATCACTCTAACGCCTCTCTTCCACAGCAAGTCCATGGTCTGGACTCTGCCTCGGACCACACACCAAGCAAAGAATCGCACTTTAGAAGGGGCCCTGTTACTCCACACCCCGGCTACTGGGAAGATCTCGGGCTCCCCATCATCTAAAGCCTCATAAAAAGAGCGTACAGAGATCTGCATTGTAGAGTGGCTTGGGCAATTTGGTCCAAGTTTTGTGCAGAGTCCGGATTCAGTTGGGCTATTCCTATGTCATTCAGAGATCTGCTTCTTGCATGGCGCTGCAAAGCTTTTGGGGACCTTGGGAGAAAGTTATGGATCCTTGTCCCACTAGCTATAGTTTGGGGTATCTGGAGAGAGCGGAATAATAGGGTCTTTGAGGGGAGATGTTCCTCGTTAGAAGCTCTCATTTTGGAGATCAATGGTCTTATTTTCGCTTGGGTCAAACTATATGATGAGGGGAGGGGTCTCAATTTTGAAGATGTGGTGTTTAGTTGGTCGTCTCTGATTAGGAGAGTTTGATCGGTTTGGGTTGTTACCCAGGTGTTGGGTTTGCTTTCGTGTTTTGTTTTCTTTTGTGGTTTGCTTTTTTCTTCCTTGTTTCTTCGTCTCTTGCCTTGGCAGGCTCCCTCAGCCTCCAAGTGCTTTAATAAATCTCCCTTTTACCTTTCAAAAAAAAAGAGAGAATAAAGACTAGAGAGATGAACTAGAGAATTAATGATTTTGTTTTCTCATTTTTTAGATTTTTTATAAATTTTGAACTTTGAGCCATATATTTCAAAGATACGAAACAATGCGGGTTAAACTTTTCCTTCCAACAAAAATTGTGTATTTTTCTGTATCTTTGATGAAAAATAAAGTATTAAATGCGAATTGTATGGAAAATTGGCGCCCGTAAGTGATGCAATTGCAGATGTGTCGCATAAACACTAAGACATTGGATGGATGGCAATCCTGAACTCGTCTAGTAATCAAAGTCTCATAATTAATCAAAACATCTATATAATTCAACCTTAAATCCAACCTTTTTCATAAAGAGCACGGCCCTTTTGGGTAAATGGATTTGGAGGTTTGGGAAGGAGAGGAGAAATTTATGGCACAAAGTGATTGCTAGCAAGTTTGGTGAGGAGCTAGGGGTTGGGTCTCTAAGAATCTTAGATCATCTTTTTGTTACGAGTGGAAGGGCATTCTTAGGGTTAAGGGGAGGTTTATGGCGCGAACTAGACCGGTGTTAGGCCATGGGTCTAGGATCAGATTTTGGGAAGACATTTGCTGTGGTGACACTTGTTTGAAGGAGGCTTTTTCACGTTTACATTTTCTTTCACAACAGAAAGGCCAGTTCATTGGTTCATTTTGGAACGGATCTAATCACGTAGGTTTTTGCGATTTAGATCTCAGGAGAAGCTTTTTTAAATGGAAAGTGAACAAGTTGAAATTTTGATGGAAGCTCTGGGACACTACAGTCATACCCTCTGAGGAGGATTACCTGTCTTGGGTTCATTCCAAATCAGGGTGTTTCTTTGAACTCCTTTTATGAATCTTTACCCTTTCCTCTTCTTCCTCACACCCGTATCTCTGCCCCAACATTTGGAAATCCAAAGTACCCTCGAAAATTTGCTTCTATGCATGGACTATATCTTTGAATAAATTACTCACCGTTGAGAATGTAATTGTTAGAAAGTGGAATTTGGTTAGTTATTGTGTAATGTGCAAGTCCAATGGTGAGAATACAAATCATCTCCTTTTGCATTGTGGCTTTGCTAAATAGATATGGTCATTATTGTTAGCACATTTTTCATCAAACCTATGGTGACACAAGATAGGTCATGCCATTGTGTAATGCTCACACACAATTTTTATATGGGCTATTAGGAGTCATAAATATGAGTCATCTAAATCTCTCTTCTTCTTTCTAGAATTGAAGCTCCATCAATGGCGTCAGAGGAGCAGCAGCAACAGAAGAAGGCATGCATCATAGATGGTAAAGCCATCGCTCAAACAATACGCTCTGAAATTGCTGCAGAGGTTCAACATCTCTCCGAGAAATACGGCAAGGTAACCAAATCCGTCTCTCTTTCTTTCTTTAAGATTTCATGTTTTTCGTTGGCATTTTGATTCATGGGTCGTAAATGTAATAAGTTGGTTCCATCTGTTCGTCTTTTGTGTATTTTGGATGAAAATGGTAAATGGGTATTAGTTTCAAATTGGTATGGGTACCAATATTGAATTTGGGTGCTCAATTATTTGTTTTTTTGGTCATGTTCGATGTTTATAAGCCGTTATCGTGTTGTGAAATTTGAGTCTGAATGTGGAAACAGTGTATGGTCACTCTCTTTGCTGTATAAGTGGTCTAGCTGATTCATTAATAAGTTTGTATAAATAGACATGCTTTGATGTGGGGACCTTTGCTCCTTGTACTTTCTTTGCTTTTTTCAAATAACATTTTATTGTTTGTAAAAATAAGTAAATAAATTGGTTTATAACTGGCTTATATCTTTAACCGAGAAACCTTGATCAAAACTCTGCATAATCGCCGCCTCCAACTATGGTTCCAGACTTCCAGTAGAGTAGGAGTACGAGAGGGTGTGGATTTAGGAATCAGGAGTAGGAGCAAGGGAGGAAGTGGCTGTTCTCAAAAAGTTGGGTGGGTGCAGATATGAAGCGTCTAAACTTCATTATTCCAATAAGTTAAAATTTGTATATTTTACTCAATACTATTCTAAGTTTGAATCATTCAGTATTCTATTAATATGAACTTAAATATACGACAAGAGGGAGAATCCAAAGACAGCACAAAGTTTGTAGCTTTATGGATGGATCAAACAAAATCATGGTACTTCTAAGTTATAACTACATGAGATAGGTGACTACATTCTGATGTGGGAGTGAGATTCCAGAGCAGGAGCAATATGTTGGATAGAAGCTTCCTACAACTAAGGGTCCAACTTCATGATCAGCTCTTAAAATTTAGCTCCAAATATCCTTCTTTCGTTAAAGCTCAAGTTAATCATCTAACAAATTCATTAGTTTTTTTTACTAATTATCATGGGCTAAAACCTATGAGCCACATTGAAATTATAGGAGCAAGATACTTATCAAAAAAAAATAATTATGGGAGCGAGTCATTGAGAAAAGATTAAGACAAGAAACAACGATATCAAAAAACCATTTCGGTTTCATGGCTAGGAGGTCAACCATTGAAACTATCTTTGTTCGTAGACAATTAACGGAAATGTTTCGAGAAAACAAGAAGAATTTGCACATGATGTTTGACTTAGAAAAATCATATGATAGAGTTCCTAGGGAATTAATTTGGTGGGAAAATATTCTTGAACAATACTAGTGACATTATTAAGGACATGTATGATGGAACGATAACTAGTGTGAGAATAGTTGGTAGGGAGAAAAGTGAATTTCTATTAACAAAGGGTTTGCGTGTTGGATCGACCCTAAGTCCATGCCTCTCTGAACTAGTTATGGATGGATTAACTCCTCATATTCAAACAGAGGTTCTTTAGTGTATGCTAGATGATGTAGTATTAGGTGATGAGACTAGAGAGTAAAAGCAAAACTAGAACTATGAAGAGATACTTTAGAAACTAAAGGTTTTAGGATAAGTAAGACCAAGACAAAATGCATCCAACACAACTTTAGTAAGTATACTCATAGGGATGAGACATAAGTTAAAGATTGACGGGTTAGAAATACCCCAGTGGTCACTTTCATTATTTAGGTTCGATTATTCATACAGATGGAGAGACTGGTGAGAATGTGACACGGAGAATTTGTGCTAGGTGGCTGGAGACACTCTTCTAGAATAATATGTGATCAACGTGTACCTGTCAAGCTATGAGAATTTTTTTATAAAACAGCAGTAAGACCAGTTATGCTTTATGGAGATGAATGTTGGGAAATTAAGAAGCAACATGTTCAGAAAACGAGTATAGCAAAGATGAAGATGTTGAAATGGACGAGTGGAAAAACTAAGAAAGATAAAATCAGAAAAGCACGTTTAAGGAAATTTAGGAATAGCCTCAATAGGTGATAAAATAAGGGAAAGTCGATTGAGATGGTTAGGGGTTTGTGCACGTACAAGTGTACAACGAAGACCAACAATGACACCAGTGAGAAGTGCTTTGGTATAAGTTGAAGGCCATAGAAGGGAGAGACGAAGGCCGAAAATGATATGGAGTGAGGTGGTAAGAAAATATTTGAAGACATATGCCTTGACAGAATATATAGATCGTAATAGAATTGAATGGCAAAAATCAGATTCATGTTACCAACCCCAAATAGTTGGGACAAAGCATTGATGATTCTGATGAATGCGTTTTTTTTTCCCTCCATAAATGTTTGTTGTTTATTGGTTGTTGGGTTTTTCTTACTTAACCATCACCACTCCACCACCACCAAATAAAATAGAATAAAATGAAGAAGAAGGAACAGAATAAGTCCAGCTTTGGTGTTGCGACACTTTATGACAGTGAATAGAGACTTATTGCATACTTTGGCCAAAAAAGAAAATGTTCTAATATTGTTTGCTTGATCTGCTCAGGTCCCTGGACTAGCTGTTGTCATTGTAGGCAATAGAAAGGATTCTCAAAGCTATGTGAGTATGAAAAGAAAGGCATGTGCTGAAGTTGGGATTATGTCATTTGATGTGGATCTGCCAGAGCAAGTATCTGAACCTGAAGTGATCCAGAAGGTTCACGAGTTAAATGCTCATCCTGATGTCCATGGTTTGTATTAACCACCTTGTTTTTCATTATTGCCTTATATTTTCATGAAATTTCCAACTTTTATATGTTTCATTTATTCATGTATTCTTTTTCAAGTATTTTCATTTGAGGCATTTAGTTCAAACATGCAACACATATTCTTCTCTTCATTTCTTGTTTCCCCTATTATTATAAACTACTTGCATAAATCTAATGCATATCTATATATCTAAATACATTTTGTACCATATACCTATTATATAATTCAATTTTTATATAATAGTATATCTTCTCGTGACACTGCGATGTATAATACTCCATCCATGCGCAGGAATATTGGTTCAACTTCCCTTGCCAGGGCATATAAATGAAGAAAAGGTCTTGAGTGAAATCAGCATTGAAAAGGATGTAGATGGGTTTCATCCTCTGAACATTGGCAAACTTGCCATGAAAGGCAGAGATCCCTTGTATCAGCCTTGCACCCCAAAGGTATTATACATTCAATCTTAAAGACCCATGGGTATATTTAATCTTTTTTTTTTTACAAGGATGGGTATATTTAATCTTTAAATGCAAAAATTTTATATAATCGTTTTTTGCTTTGAAATATGTTAATTTCTCCACAGGGATGCCTTGAACTTCTATTTCGAAGTGGTATAAGTGTAAAGGGAAAGAGGGCAGTTGTAGTGGGTCGAAGCAATATAGTTGGATTGCCAGTGTCATTGCTGCTTCTAAAAGCAGATGCCACTGTTACTGTAGTCCATTCGCGTACCTGTGATTCTGAAAGCATCATTCGTGAAGCGGACATCGTGATAGCTGCAGCAGGACAAGCAAAGATGGTAACTAGCGATTTAGTTAAAACTGATTGATGTTTCTAGCATCCATACAATACAAATATTACTAACCTCTTTGGAACTTGAGTTATTAATTATACTCTTAAACCTCTGTGGTCGTAGCTCTTTTAAAAGTATCTCTTTTAATTTCTTCAACCTATTCATTTTTTTTTTCAGAAACGTGCATTTCATTAAAGGTATGGCTGTTACTTGATTTGCTGAATGAAATCAAACTTGGACTTTTGCTGATAACCCAACCGAGAGCACTATTTATTTCTCTCCAGGAAATCTAAGATACACTGTGAAAATGGTCTAAAGAACCATGTAGTGTAAACATGACACACACACAAGCACAATGAGGTGGGACTCACGACTACATGGTGTGTCCTAGGCTAAGAATTAACCTGATAATATGATTCTAACGGTCTAACCATCCTACGACCTGTGTCATCCTCTTGGATGGTCAGTGCATATATGAACAGTTCAAAAAAGGAAAAATCAGTAGGTCTGAGGATATAATATCTTACAATCAAGTTGATTGTTGGCTTAGCAGATCTCCAAGGTATGGCCTATAAAATGGGATGCATGTGCACTGCATTTACTATTCGGTTTGTACTCCATTCTTAGAGTCTATCCAATGGGTCCCTGGTTTCCTTGTTTGATAGCTTGATCAGCTGCATCTTTGGCTTAGATGTCGTAAACCTTGTTTGCCAACAGCACAAAGGTCATTGATGTTTCCTTATTTTTCCTGTTTGGAATAAATCTGATTACATTGTGGAGCTTATACTACCCGTTGTTTCTTCTTTTTTATTTTTCAGATTAAGGGTGACTGGATTAAACCTGGTGCGGCAGTTATTGATGTGGGGACAAATGCTGTTGATGACCGGAGTAGAAAATCAGGTTATAGGTTAGTGGGCGATGTGGATTTCGAACAAGCATGTAAGGTAGCTGGATGGGTGACTCCAGTTCCAGGCGGTGTGGGCCCGATGACTGTTGCAATGCTACTCAAGAATACCTTGGATGGTGCTAAGCGTAAGATTGAGCAGTAAACACTTTAATTAAAAGAAAAAAAGAAAAAAGATTTGAGCAGTAAAAACTGTCTCGTTTTTGTGCTTGAGAATATAATGTTGCACATATTGAAACTAATATTTTGGCAGGGAAACATTACCTTGCCTACTATATACAGATTTTGCTTTTAGGCGATGATTCCTATGATATTCTTTGCTATCTATATAACAAAACAGGACGGTTGTCTCCCCCTCTTATCCGGCTTCATAAATGATGGCCGAGATCTTATCACACCAAATGGACGGTGGATCCCAGCCACTCACACCCTATTTTGACAAACGCTTTGTGTCGATGAGTGCTGTGGGCACGGGTCACCCACTATCTATATAACAAAACAGGACGGTTGTCTCCCCCTCTTATCCGGTTTCATAAAGGATGGCCGAGATCTTATCACACCAAATGGACGGTGGATCTCAGCCACTTACCCAATTTTAACAAACGCTTTGTCGATGACTGCCGTGGGCACGGGTCACCTACTATTGACCTACATATAAGGAATGAAATGGGTTGGATTTACATATAGCCCAGGGGTCAGGCTCAGGAGCCCCGCTTTTTATGCCTCGAGAGGGGTGTTACCGTTAAAATGCCAGGGGCAAAAATGAAAAAAATAGATTTTAACGGATTTTAATGATTTTAACGGAAAAAATGGTGGAACGATAATTACAATCTTGAAAAAAT
Source organism: Euptelea pleiosperma (assembly GCA_035048495.1). Taxonomy (NCBI): domain Eukaryota; kingdom Viridiplantae; phylum Streptophyta; class Magnoliopsida; order Ranunculales; family Eupteleaceae; genus Euptelea; species Euptelea pleiosperma. The sequence goes on along the minus strand of CM068551.1, from coordinate 26,814,272 downwards.
GAAAAAATGCCAGGGCACCCACTAGTCTAATTACAATCTTGGAAGAGCTTTTGCCATTGCAAAAAAAATTGATCTGTTGCTTAGAGACCAAATTGTGCATGGAAAAAAAACTATTAAGCCCAACCAAGAGTCATGAGTGTCCTAATTCAACTTTCAGGGAAGGGCTCAGGAGCCCCCCTTTTTCTTACCCCGTCTCAGGAGTCGGGTTCTCGGCTGTGGAGAGCCCGACTCCCAAATAAGTGTCAGAAAAAGGGGGTCCTCGGAGCCTGAGCCTGAGCCTGAGCCCAACTTTCAAACCTTCTTAACCATGGACATAGCAACATATGACAGAGAACAAATGGTCATTGATCTGATAGTTATTTGTGATCAGAACCAAAAAGTGTATTTTTGGTGTCAAATACATATTTTACCCCAAAATGTATTGAAAACACTTGGGAACTTCGAAACGGTAGTTTTGGTATTATAAAAAAATTTCAAGTACAACTTGTAAAGAAGTTCTTTTTAGAATGGTTTCCCACAAAAGCAATTAGCAAAAGTCGCTCAAAAACGGCTTCTGCTTATCTAGTGATTTGAGAGCTTATTGGGCTTTAAAATGTTATTATGATTTTTAAGCTTACCCAAACACAATAGCTTTAGTTCAACGTTCAAGAATCGGGCAAAGCCTGGCCCAAGATGAGATAGCTAGATTGAGTTCATAAGGCCCATTCTGGTCCAACGTGCTAGGCCCAAGCCTGGTCCACTAACAGATATACGAACTCGGCTTCAGATAATATGGTAAAAGTAAAGCCCAAGCTTAGCCCATTTATTAGCTTCAGATAATATCGAAATTTTGGGATTGGAGGCCAGATCATTGGGCTCCAATCCTGATCCGAATCGGTCCGATCCAGAACGGATCAGCCCACCTCGCCCGAGACAAATTGAAACTTCTTTAGGAAATAGTGATCTTGAGCGAGACGATCCATTTTTGGATCGGATCGGTGAGCTCCGATCTCAATCTGGATTGCCCGATCCAGAATGGGATCGGCCCTAGACTTTGAACCATGGTCGATATGCACTGTGAAATCAAATTGCACCACTTCTCACTAAATCCCATAGCTATCATCATTACATTTAAAAGTGAGGATAATTCCACAGGATCGTAAACTTTTCATATATCTAGCTTGATCGCCATTAAACCTGATCTCCATCTCTTTTTCCTCATTGTGTGAATAAACTCATGAGCAATAATGATTTTGTCTAAGATTTGTTAAGACCTTAGCTATGATTTTGTAAAGTACATTGCATGAACTGATAGGTCTGTAACTATTCGTAGATTGTGGGGGCGGGGCTTCCGTTTTAGGAGATGACCATTTAGTAGGAAGTTATTTACCATCGAGAAGATGTCATCACAAGTGTTTGAAAACTCAAAAACTCGACTCAACTCGAAAGTCTACTGAGTTGAGTTAACTTGAAGACTCGAACTCAATCCGAAGTAACTTGACTCGAGTAATATATTAATATTAATATATAAATATCATATTTTTATCAGAAGAATTTATAAGATTTGGTTGATTTTGTGTTGACAAGGTGTTTGAAAAAACTTATTTGGTGCGATTAAAAAACAACGCACCAAACCCGTTGTTTATTCGATTTGAGTTTAATTCAAGTTAACTCGAAAATCAGCCGAGACGAGACAACTCGGTCGAGTTTTGAGTTGACTCGATGAGTTTTAAAACATTGGTCATCACCTTCTGATAGATATTTGATTTCCTCTGAAGAGGCAAAGACAAGCTAAAAGGAGAATTTTTTTTATCCCGACACCTTTTGATCCATGGTGTTCTTCTGGCACTTATAGTTAAATGCTACCTGTCTGGGGTTATGGTGACCCTTAACCATAGTTACCCTGCTTACAATAAAAAACTATAGTTATCCTTAACAGTGGAGAAAAAGCAACTACAGTTAAGGGCCAAGACAGGTGGCAGTTAACTATAAGTGCCAGGATACCATGGATCAAAATGCGCTAGGATCAAAAAAATTCTCCAGTGTAAAGGGCTTTCAGTGGCCCTACATAGCTCTTTTTTTGGGGCCCACTAACCGCGACTAATGATGTCCCATCCTAGATTAGACTCTATGTTTTAAAACTTGCCAAGTCGACTCAACTCGATTGTATTTTGAGTTGACTCAGCTTACAAGCTCAAATTTGCAAGCCTTGCCGAGTTGACTCAGAACATGGCCAAGTCAACTCGTCCGAGTTAACTGTTTAAAGGCCGAGTTGACTCGAAACTCAATTTTTTTTCAAGGTAATGATTTTTTTTTTCTAAATATTTTTTGCTATATTTTTTATTTTCAAAGTTTTTTTTTAATAAGTATTATTCTTTATATGCTTAATAATTAATTTAATGACTCGCCGAGTCGACTCCCAAGTGATCAAGGTGACTCGACCAAATGGACTTCCGAGTCGAGTCCAAGTTCCGAGTTTTAAAACATTGATCAGACCTACTTGGATTTCTGCAAAAGAAGGGTGCACTGATTGACACCTCTGGCTGCAGCGACAATGGCTTTTTAGAAAGAAGACCGCTTAAATTCTGACTTTGTTATAGAAAGAAAGCAACTTTATGTCACAAATTCATACAGAAAATTTACATCCCTATCATGAAAAAAGGAAAATCGAATCAAGATGATTTTGGCTGCCTGATTGTGATATCTTAATAAGAATCTTTGTATTTCTGTCCACTAAAGAAACTATATTTCATGAGCCACGTGCCTTATTCTAAGCTTAGGACAAATAAAGTAGACCCCACTGGGTCATGGATTAGATGTCGACCTACGAACCTAATTAACCGTTAAAATCCACAGTAATCACAAACTAAAGGTGGATTTGTTGCTTGTATTAGTACAAACAGTGTATATAAAGGTGGTTCTTGATTCACTAGTATCCAAACACCCAAATTGGAACTCACCCATTGACACCCCTACTCTGGTCCAAGAATCGGCCTGCTCCAGTACTACGACTCGAGGATCCATACTCCTTATTGGGCCTTTCCCTGCTGAACCGACAAAGCGGTAATTCACTTTTGGTCCAAACCCTTCTTCCAGGCTCTAAAATCTAGCATCCCGATCGTCCGAAACAGAAGTAGAGCGAGCTGTCGAGCGACCCGCATCCAACCAAGCCTTTGACAAGGGAATGGGAGAATTCCCACTCCCGCTGGCATGCCAGCTGGGCCGTGATCGAGCGCGGTGGGAACAGGCTCCCCCAAAAAGCCAGCCCGGGCCAGGGTGGGGTCCTCGGGTCAGTTCTAGATAAACTAGTACCAAACCCGACCCATTGACACCCCTAATTGTAACTGTCTAATGCAAATGCACAGTAATACAGTTATGAGCAGCATTATATCACATCATTATAAGATGAAGCTTTTCTTTCTGTCAATCGAGTAAAACTTTTGTCACAAGCGGATTGCAAATCACACAATCACAGCCAATGAGTTCTCGGCACGTACACTTCAAAGAAAAAGCACATGAGTACGTTGGAAGCACTTGTGTACGTGCCGAGAACTCATTGGCTTGTGATTGTGTGATTTACAATTTACAATCACACAGATCCCTTAAATTGCCTGCGCATGTCGACATACGTCATGCTTAAACAAAGTAACACATCGCGACAAACCATACCAAAGTGCCCTTACAGTCAAAAGGATGGAGTAGACATGGAAAAGAAATCACTAGGATGATCATTGTACACGTGGCAAACTTGTTTCCATTGGGGTCCATTTGATTTGATTGTGACCATCCGTTACACTTTCATTCAAGCTGGTACTTGTGTACGAATAATCGTTTACGTGGGACCCCTAGATTGGATGCCACTCATAAGCACATGGACGCCATCAAAGGCTATAAAACGAGGTTTACTTCCCTGACTAAAATTAGCGTGTGGTATAACTTAATTTAAGTCATTCAGACCCTAAAATACTGAAATTAAGTCATTCAGACCTTAATGGTAATCGATTAAATTACAAACCTGAAGTCTGAATTTCAGTCACATTTTCAAAGTCGGTGATAAGTAAGAAGAGACGAATTTGAAAGAAGAAAAAGAGAAGTTCAAGTCATCCTCCTTTCACTTTAATGCGGTAAGTAATAACATCTTTAGTTGCGATTCTAAAAATTTAGAAAAATATCCTCGTAAACATTTTAAATTACCCACAATATGCTTTTGACTTAATTTTAGAAACATAAGACTTTTTCCAAACGATCTAATTCAGATATTAGTAATTAAGTTTCATCACTAATCACTTTAAGCATTCAGTGCTGAAATTAAGTTTTACCAAATGCAACTCTAAGGTATATTTGGGTAAGCTTAAAAATTGCAATAACCTAACGTTTAGTGGTTTATTAAGCACTTACAAAAAAAATATGTATTTGATAGAAGTTAAAAAATAAAAGCCCACCCAAATCGCTATAAGCAAAAGTCGGTTCCCCAAACAGCTTCTGCTAATTACATGTTTCTGCAGTAAGACATACTTCAAAATATTTCTTTACAACTTTATCCTTAAAAAAAATTTGTAATACGAAAACTTGTATAGCTGGGATATAATGGCTCATACTATTCTTACTAATAGATTATTAATGTATATGGGGCCCACATTTAAATGAGTTAAAGGCTGATTTTTGACGAGGATGATTTCCTCACCATGGAGATCGTCCTCACTAAAAATCAACAATTTCTAAAACTTCTAACCTTATCAAATATGTCGGAATGGGTTGATTTTTGTAAAGTTGATATCCATGTTGAGAATAATATCGCAACAAAAATTAGCCCTTAACTCATCGGCATGTGGGCCCCACGTCCATTAGTCATTATATTAGTAAGATTAGCACGAGTGATTATACACACACAAATAAATAAATAAAAAAAAAAAACCATATAGAAGGGGTTTTAAAGGAAAGGAAAGCACTTTTCTTGTATAGAATTACCAAAGGGCCAAAATTAACAACTTAAGCACTTTACATATAAGTGCTATTAGATAAACTTTTAGCTTATCCAAAAACGTAGCCTAAATAGCCCTATGCAAGCATGTTAGATCTTACCATACATTAGCAAAAGTGAAAAGCATAAGAAAGGAAAAGCCATTTAAGGATTCCATATAGGATCTCTTGGGCTAAAGAAGCAAGCCTTAATCCTGGAGTTAAGCAACTCAAGAGCAGAGCTCGACTTGATGCACCTCGGGGTCTTATATTGGTTGATCGAACCCCCCTGGCTAATACAAAGGTCCATCAAGGCCTCGAACGTACCCGGCTCCACCACACGTATCTCCAATGGACCCACAGACTTATCATACGTACGACACCTTCTGTATACGTAATCAAGCGTATCCTCTACGGTGATGCAACACTCCTTTAAGAGGTTGGCATCGAGTGGGGTCACCTCATTTACGACCGATGTGTGGTGCAGGATCTCCCAGTACAATACGTAGTGGCCTGGTATGGTTGATGTATCAGCGTAGCTAGTGTACTCTACAAGTAGCGCGTTGTAGGGCTCTAAGAGATTCTTGGCCATGGTGACACTCTTGTGGAGATCTTCTTCGTTCGTTTTATCGTTGTCGATGCTTAGTACTACGTTTCGCCTGCAGATGAATCGGAACTGTGGGGCCTGATTGTGGAATCCCGTCACCTGTAGCACATCGCCGATACGATACCTATACAGTCCTGATCCAGAAAATCAAACGTCCATAAAAACCATTCTTACATTGTTGATCCAACCATTGTGGGATTATATCACAGTAGTAGAATAGGGTATCACTGTATTATAGTGTATTTGTACCACTAGATACTTTCTCACTACAAGAAAAGAAGGCTTTTAGCAACGGACTTTGAGCGACAGCCCTCAAAAAACTGTTGTTATAGATAGTTTTAGCGACGGTTTTTGTGTGTTCGTCACAATAGGATTGGGGCAAAAAATTGGAGGGAATATTGGGCATAGGGAGACTACTTCTAGCAAGTCACACAACCGTCGGTCAGTCACTATATATGCTTTTACATACCGGTCTTGTATGTGACCGTCACTATATACACGACTAATAGCAACGGTCACTTTAAAACCGTCGCTATAAGTTTATATTTTTGGAGTAACTCACGGCGCATGCTAGTTGTTTAACGGCCTTCTTAGTTCTTACCAGCAAAAGTAGTAACCACGAGTTCGTAATAGCAACCGAGTCTAACATGCACCAGGTCGACCAGCTTTTCCTTCGCCAACTCCTCTTCTTCGTCCACCAATATTTCGTTCTCCCCCAACGGTATGAATTCAAAATAGCCCATGTTTGGTAAAAGGGTATACGCCACGTCAGCAGGCTGGCATAACGGTTTCAGGTTCACACCGAAGTAACACTCGGACGAAGCGTACATGGTGCACACTAGGGGTAGTTTCCCCGCACTATAGAATTCAAGGGCTGGGATATACTGGGCCATGGACCCAGTGACAACAGCTTCAATGTACTTCGCTCGAGGCCAAAGCTCACACACTATTCCCTTCCATGATTTACGGCTACAGATGGCCTGGATCTCATCAGCTAGTTGTGGGTCCGGTAATGTTAGTATGTCCAACATCGCAGATCGGCATTCAGGGTCGGTGATGATCGAGCCAAGTCGGCCAGTTCGAATGTCGTCACATAGCTGTACCCAATTGCGTTCAAGGAAGCTAATGGCTCGGAGGAAAGCCGAGGCGAAGACGGCTCCGAGCCGGAGGACTTGGTGACGATGCACTAAGCCAGCTAGGAGCTGGCAATACATGCTTTGATGGCTATCGATGCATAGGATCGCTTGATCAGGGCTGATGAAGTCGTTGAATGGGTCCCTGGACCGGCACATGAATTGTTTACTTTTGTAATAACTGGTGAGGACCGGACGGGCCGGTAAGCCGGAGGGAGTTGACATCTCTGCCTTGGCGAAGAAGAGGTACATGGCCTTGCCCTCATCGAGACCCGGGACGTACCTGAAAAGTTCATGCGGGAACCAGGGGATATAAATGGAATTGAATAGATACCCCTTAAAATGGCCAAATTGCCCTTGACGTACAGGATCATGCAGATTAATTAAGTAAAGTGCATGGACATCTGGAGGGTGTTTATGGTCATCTATAGGGGTGTTATACATCATTTATAAAAGGGTATTTTAGTAACACCTCCTGAAATTTGAAAGTAATTAATAATACCCCCCTTGTACTTTTGACCTAGTTTAACATGGTACCAATATTGATGCATTTCACGTTTTAACGTTAGTCAAATGACGGTTAAACTAAGTCAAGGGGGGTAATCCTAATGTTATTATATCTGTAATATATATCATTAATTTAAATAAATTATTTATTGATAATACTAAATCCGATTATTATGGAATCAGAACAAAGTCAATCCTGAACCGATCCAATCGCTAATTGGATCACAATTATTCCTAAATCCAGACCCAATATATGTTATTGGATCACATCATTGGGGCGAGGGGCAAACCGCTTCATTGACAACCATGGTTACACACATGGTTCGAAGTCTCGGCCGATCCTGTTCTTGATTGAGCGGACCGGATAGGATCGGATCGGAGCCCACGGATCCGATCCTGAACTACTGGATCATCTCGCCCCAAGATCACTGTTTCCCAAAGAAGCATCACTCTGTCTCGGGCAAGATGTGCCGATCCGGCACGATCCCGTGATTTGGAACCATGGTTACACAAGAACCAAAAGGGCCGACATAAATACAGCTGATGTAATAAATAGCAACCATGTTTGGCTTTCCTCTCGTAAAGGAAAATGGATAAGGTTGAATGATCTTTACAAAAAAAAGGTGAAGGAGGCCTTCACCGTTACGAGGAAATTGTCAAGAATACCCCTATTATATATATCAAAATTTATATCTTCCCCTACTTTGACTCGATTAGATAGGCTATTAACGGAAATAAATTCTCACTGGTTCATGATTGGCATGATAAGGTTGTATAGGAAGATTCGACGGTTGAGATCCTCTGCAATCGATGGCATCAGCTTTGGCTCTCCAGCAGAAGTTCCTGAACTGCACATAGACAAGAAACCATAGACACGATTCCTTGAGTTCACCAAGGAGTGAAACTTTACTGAACGTTGAACGTCGAAAGTCAGCGAAGCCACTGACCGTCCACAATATGAGTCACGTGGCACATATTTAGAGGACCCTATAGGCCAAAAATCAACCTGATTAGTGATTTTTAAGCGTTGGATCTCAGAGTCATTTTCATGGGTTGATTTTAACCGTGGAAATTTGAGCATTATTGACCATTATTTGAGGTACAAGGATATGATCCAAATGTTTGAAATCACTAATCAGGCTGATTTTTGGTTTATAGGTCCACCTAGGGATTGGCCAAACTTTCATACTGTCAGCGTCCCCTAAGAATGTGCCACATGGCTCATACTGTGGGCAGTCAGCGAAGTTTTAGTCGTTCACCAAGGTGTAACAAGGATTAAGAGCAATTAACGCCAATGTACACAAGGGACCTACGTATGAAAAGATATCCTGACCCTTCATTTTTTGTCGTGATCCTGACCACTAGAGTAGCTTAGTTGGTTGGAGTGTGTACAAGTAAGGATTGTCCAATTGTATGAAAATTTGGGTTATCGTCCATCAGAGAAGTGACCAATGGTTTGAACGGTCTAGATCTAATCATAGGTGGGTCACTTCGATGGTATAACATGAATGATAATTTGACAATCACACAAAAATAAACTCAAAAACTACATAGAGAGAGAGAGAGAGAGAGAGAGAGAGCAAAAATCACAAGCCCGTAAGTATAAGAATTAAGAAGTATGTATGTGTGTGTCTGTGTAGAGAGAGAGAGAGAGAGAGAGGGATCTCACCTGCATAACATCTCAGTAATGGGGTGGCCGGATAGAAGAGAAGAGTCTTCTCCATTAACGATTCTCTGGATATACGGCCGGATATCAGCATAAGTGATAACCGGAACAAGACGCTTGAAGACGGAAACATCCATGGATCCCTCCATATATTTGCTCAAGTACTCACTCACCCCATTTCTCATTAAAATCTCTTTCAAAATTCTCTTCTGAACCTCATCAGCTTTCTCCGTTAACTTCTCCAGCTCCTTCACTGCCTCCTCACCTCTGTACTCCAACTTCTTCCCATCCATAATCGCACCAAACGCAACCAAACAAGGTTTTGCAAGAGAGAAGACAACACACAACCCCTTGTTGAAATCTACCAACACCCCAATGGGTCTATATATAATAAAGGTTGGCTATAGATAAGTGTTGTCGCTAATGACTCTTTTTGGACGTCATTTAGACCGGATTCTGGCCAATTCCATTCTGTTCTGGTCTACTGCGGGCCCCCCATAAGCTTTTCATGAGTCCTGACTTGACCTACCGATTTCAGATCATCACTTTGCCATCCGATATGCCAACCGTGACGCAATTGCACAAAAAATGGGCATCACATGGATGAGAAAAATCACACCCGTGCTTAGGGCTTCAAATCTGTGGAAAACAATGATCCGATGGCTCTGATTGTCTGGATCGTAATTACTGTCCCTACATACATACTTGATGGTGATGCCATGTATTTTAGCTAGGGAATTATCTGAACATCTCGTCCATGATCATTGTGGGTACCATATTTTTCAGCCCACTCGACACGTGGCATGAGCAGGCATTCGTACGAAAAGTTCGACAACGAAATAATATACGTTACCTCCCAAATATCAACAGTTGGCAGTCGGGAGCTCATACTCTCGTCTCCTGAATCAGAAAACGGGATCCTACGCAAAATCTTGCTGAGAGATCAGTAGCAAGCATATATCGGGGGAAGACCTCTCAGCCTGACATCATCCATCTCATGGGAAGGCCTCTCGGCCTAACATCAATCATCTCACGGGATGACTTCTCAGCCTGACATCAATCATATATCTCATGGGAAGGTCTTCTGGCCTAACATCAATATCATCTCACAAGATGACCTCTCAATCTGACATCATCCATCTCATAGGATAACCTCCTGACTTGACTCCACAGCGGACATACTACATCTCCCGACAGGTCACCAGCTATTAGACGGGATCACACATTCGGAAGTGCCTAAGTCTATAATAGGCCCCAAGCACCCTAAATGCCAGTTGGCAAATATTCACAAATCCTAACAGAATGTCAGCTGGCAAATATTCGCAAATCCTAACAGAACGTTACGTATAAAGTAATCCTGAAAGCCAAGCCAATAGGAGACAAGCATGTGGGGGTATAACCCTAATAGAATAGTACCCCAATCAGAGGAACGACTATAAAAGGAAAGATATGCCTCTAAAACAGGGGTTGGCCACTAAACACAGGGAATTTCTAGTCCTCGATTTGCTTTCTCCCTTTTATAGTTTTTCTAGATCTTATTCTGGAGGATCTCCTCTCTTCCTAGGGCCTAAATCTAGGGAACACTTCTATCTTAATAATTGTATTACTTGCTGCTAGTATAGAGATCTATTGACTTGAGTGTCGGAGTGTCTTTGGCAAGTACACCTGTCCCTGTGTGGAGGTCAACATCCCCTATAGATTTAGTCTCACGTTCATCAAGCCTAATAGAACAGTTGTTTCCTCAGTGATTGTGCGGGCAAGATCTACTATTTTTCCTCCACAATCACCTCCATCAAATCAATTGCCTCTCTAAGGAGGGATTCCTAATCCAACTACAACCTCAACACAGGAGAAACCTCGTGTTCGAATTTTATAGAGCTTAAATACAATCTACAAAACGGCATATTCTTTTTTTCTTTTTTAAGATGGGTTTAGTGAGCAAATTACAAGTATTTATATTTACAACCTTTTTTTTTTGTACCTTCAATATGTTTCCAAGCAATTATAAACGGCATATACTCTTACATGAGGATCACATGTAAGAGGGAAATTTCTACACTGGAAATGATTGTAACATCCCATCTATTGCATTCTTTTGAACAATCAGAAAGACTTTGGACTTGCGCAAAAGATCCAAATATAAGTCTAGAGAAGACCTGCCCACTAATTATAGTTACCGTTCATCTTATTATCCCATTATAATAACTAGTGGGCTGCACGGGAATGATTGTAGGGGCCTTTTGAAAGATTAGTTGGGACTTGGGAGGGGACAAATCTGTAAATTATGGTAATTCAAGACACAGTTAGAAAATTAATTAGTTTGGAGGGCATGTATTGAAAATATAATTAATGACATGAGAATGAGAATAGGTGAATACGTTGACAAATTATTTAATGAACTTTTTAGGTTTTGTCATAAAGGGGCTTTTAATGATTTAATAGGTGCTTAATTATATTGTTTTTTCGACTAATAGTGAATGTCGTGCCCCAACCAGTGTAATTAGGGTAAACTTATGTCCTAACCAAAAACAAAATTTGTGTCCTCGATATATAAGAGCCTTTACACCCAACCATCAACTGTCTTTCCAACCAATTCTATGCTGCAGGTGGGATTTATCACTTAGGTCCTGCTTGAGTCGCTGCACTGGGATGCTAATGCACTCACTTGCCTCAGATTTGGAATGCCCGTGATTGGTTGGGGGCGTGCAAGTGGTTGCCAAGCCCTTTGCAAATTCCTTAACAAAATAAATGCAAGCAAGTGCAGCCCAAAAACCATGGCAAATGGGTGGGTGCATTGCCACTCGCTGGAGTGCAAAATGTATCCCAATGCAGCGAACCAAGCGGGGCCTTAATGACACGTGAATACAGAGCTTAACTTCAAGAGTGTCTTTAATTTATTCTCTATGTTAGGTACGTACACGTGCCTAAAGGCACAAAACTTTGGCTGTCGGGAAGCGAATGCAAAGTTGAGCTTTGCATGCAGTAATCAAGACCACACACACAGGGTGGGATCCACATCACTTTTGGAATATCTCCTTTTAAATGTGGACCCCACCTTAACATGTGGTCTTGATTATTGCGACCACACTCTTTGCAATCGCATCGCTGACATATAAAGTTCTTTCTCAATAACCCTTTCTCTTGTTCAAAGTTTCTTTAGGTGGCGCCTAATCAAGGATGAAACTCTCGGGATAGGTGGCAGGATCGGTGGGCTCCGATCTCAATCCGGATCGGTCCAATCCAGAACAGGATCGGCCCATCTCGCCCGAGACAAAGTGAGACTCCTTTTTTAAACAGTGATCTCAGGGCGAGACAGAGCCTGATTTGGATAGGATCAGCCGAGACTTTGAACCATGGTCGAGCCTAATACAATGACCCGCGCATGATTTGATATTCGAACATGCATGTATAGTAAGAGTAAACTAACCGTTAATCGGATTTGGAACTTGGGCTCCACATCTTGATACCGCTCGATCATGTTACTGGTAGTGTTTAGTTGTTTAACAAAAACCGTAGTAGGTATACTAATTGTACTTGTTAAGAGAAATTTTTTATCTTGGCTGTTTTTGATCCAGCCATCCTGGCTCAACTAATTAGGCACCACCTGTCCTGGGGTTAAGTGGACCAATTTTAAGAACTAACTACAGTTAAGCGCCACCTTAACCCCAGGACAGGTGTTGTTTAACTAGTTATGCCGGGACGCTGGATCAAAAAAATTCTCATTAGCTAATAACTCACAAACCCTTCAATCACATCCAGGGTTCGAAGTCTCAGCCAATCCGGTTCTAAATCAAGCGATTCGGATCGGGATTGACAGGCACCAATCCATTTCATTTTGGGATTGTCGGTCGTTTGAGATGCATTGTTCCATGAAGAAATATAACGTTGTCTCGAGCGAGACAGTGTTGAATTGGACTGGTCTGGATCAGGATCGGGATTGGGATCGACGGTGACCGATCCACCACCGATCCGAGATTTTGAACGACATAATCAGTAGCTGTAAGGAGGAAAAAAGTAAGTGTGGCTGATCTTCTTAAAAATAGAAAAAAGCATCTTTTGCATGGATAGCAGTTGTTGTGGTTAAGAAAACCTATGCACTTAAGCATCACAAAAACAGTAAGCAACCCTTAAAGGAGTTGCACAGATGCAACCCTGCAAAAGACAAGAAAAATTACCTCGAAAATCACACCTCTGAATTAAAAATATATTTTTTCTTGTCTTTTGGGGAGCTGTATCTGCGCAACTCCATTAATGAGTTGCTTGCTAAGTAGTCACTCAAAAACCCCCATTAATGTAAAGCTATTCCTAACTGCTCTATTTGTCAAGTTGGATTTAAAGTTTGTCCTTTCAGCTATCACAATAGTGTATTCCATCGCCATCCCTTTGGGGGACCTAAAGGGAAGGACCCAACAAGACTACCCGGCAAAAGTAGAATAGGTAGACTTCAGATACAGCAGTATATGAATATTTCCGCGGTAGACTTGATTTTACCAAGGATGATGAGAACGTGAACTCCCAACCATTTATTGAACTAGTAGGCATTACTTTCTCGAGCATTACCACAATTTCCCTCCAAGGAAAAATGGTGTCTCAAGTAGTACTAGCACCATTCCCTTGCCAGGATCATCACTAGTCGAAGAACATTGAATGGCGAACGCACCTTTCAAAAAAGTTTGAATGGTGGACGCGGCTGGCACCAACCTACATGATCACGACATGCTGTCGGTGGAGAAATATGATCATTCACATGTTCACATTTGATCAGAGAGATATATGTATATATATATATATATTGTAACAAAGAGGCAATCCCAGTCGTCAGATCACCTTCATATACTAGCTAGAGGTGGATGTATGTAGAGATAACTTTTTTTTTTGTCAATCACCATATATCTGACATGTAGTAGGTTGGTGCTCGCCGCGTCCGCATTTCAATGTTCTTCAACTAGTGATGATCCTGGCATGGGAATAATGCTAGTACTTGAGACGCCATTTTTCCTTCTATGGAAATTATGGGTGATGCATGAGAAAGTAATGTGTACTAGTTCTTTGGTGGAGCACGTTTGATGCCCCACGTGAATCATAGTGTCCCCCATTACTCGCTTGGAGGTAGACGTGTCCAAAGATGCGGCGTTCGCCATCGTTCGATTACAGGGTAATCGAGTCATTCGGCCTGCATCAAATGTACGAACGTACGTTCATCGAAGATCTTATCCAAAATTAGGGTATAGTGCTAAGGGAGGTGCACCATATGGTGACCCACAAATCAAACTCCGACAAACACTTCCTAGCTCTAGGGTTCTCCATGCCCCTGCGTTTCTATGAATGATGGGGACATCCACTTATTTCACTGGACAATAGAGCATGAAGAGAAGTAACGAGTCTTTTGTTTGTGTTCATTGTCGCATGGAGCATTATGGATGCAGACTTTTTTGTCACATATAGGTAAAGTTTTAAAACCTGGACCGACCATTGACCCGCTCGACTAGCTGGTTCACGTTCAACCGGTTGGTCCCGGTGAACAGCCTGTGCGGGTTTTTAGCTCACCTCTTATTGGATATACAGACCAAAAATCAACCAGATTGATTATCTCTAGGCCATAGATTTTAGTACTTTTTAGGACATGATTCCATCTGTTGGATTCAAGCATGTTTTTTGGGTAATAAATCCAATGGCTAGAAATCATCAATCAAGTTGATTTCTAGTGTGTTTATCCACCAATAGGCGTGCTGAGCATACAAGCAGTTTTTGATTATCAAGAATAGTTTTTCTTAGTTTTTGATTATCAAGAATAGTTTTTATATAAAAATTTTCAATAATATAGAGTTTAATTTTTTTAATTAATACTATATATATTAAAATATAAACTATAAAAAAAAGGCCTTATATAGAGTTCGTCTTAGGCCTCTGCGTTAAGTCAACCACTATTAAACTAGGTCAAGGAGGGTAATCCTAAAGTTTGAAAGTATAAGGGCCCCGGGGTAGTACTATATACTTTCAATTTTCAAGGGGGTGTTGCAAAAATACCCAAAATTAAATTTCATGCTGCTCCGACAAATTCACTGGTTCGACTGGCCGGTTCGGTCGGGGTCTTGTAACACTGTTGAGATGACACATATACTACCCTTTAATCCATATATGCCTTTAGTTATGATGTAGGTCATATGCCTCCATTATTCTTAGGGATGTCTATTTTGTTTCCTTCTAAAAAAGGGGGCAGAGAGATGCATT
This sequence comes from Euptelea pleiosperma, assembly GCA_035048495.1. Classification (NCBI taxonomy): domain Eukaryota; kingdom Viridiplantae; phylum Streptophyta; class Magnoliopsida; order Ranunculales; family Eupteleaceae; genus Euptelea; species Euptelea pleiosperma. The sequence continues at coordinate 26,799,190 of CM068551.1, read as the reverse complement.
GAATCAGTGTTTTTTTCTACCCTCTCATGTGGAAGTCCTTTTCTAACCATTGGTGAAGGAAATTTTTTTTTTTTTATAATGCAAGTTTTTGATCCAGCGTCCCGCAAGTCGCAACCTATAGTTAAGTGCCACCTGTGGTGAAGCCAGGATATTTTTGGTAAGTATCCTTGGGGGGGGGGGGGGGGGGGGGGGGGGGGCGTTAATTGGTAAGTATAAAGTCGAATTGGGCAAATGGAAACCAGTATTACTATTCATTGGGGAGTTCAAATTTTCAGAGGGTGTTTGGTTGTAGAGATAACTCTATTTGGATAGTGGTGTTGCTAAGAGCTATTTCGTTGTTTGGCTTGAGGGATAATGGGAGTTATAGAAACAACGCGCATGAACGTTGGATGGTTTGACCTAAGACCAGTTCTTCATTGTTCCAACATTAACCTTCTATTTTTAGAAAGGAAAAATATGTGGTCACCCCCCTTGGGTTGAGGCAATGTCCTCAAGCCCCAATCATCTATCAGCACGTGGAGGGGATGTGAAGGGTGACCCGAAAAATTAGTTTTGGTTCAAGCGCCGATTTGTTTTTGGTAACACTTCTATTTAGAGACGTTTCCTTTGTAGATGTAACCTACTCTTTAGATAGCCCTTTTCCTCCACATGTCACAACATGATAGGACCAGAACGTGGCATCCTGGGTCTTTTGCGGTCTAGTTTCAAAATAACTAGCCCCGGAACCAGAATAATTGTGATCGGTTCCTATTGTATATACTATATACATTGACTGACAACCCTAGTAATAAGTTGTCGACATTATTACGTGGAGCATGAGCTGTAGCTCAGGTTGCTAGCACTCCCCTTAACAATGGTGTAAAACTTTGTTGACAGCGGACAGCCCACAATATGAGCCATGTGCCACACTCTTAGAGGACTCTGATCATATGGATGTTTTGCCAATCACTAGGTGCTGCAAACCAAAACTTAGCCCGATTAGTGATTTTAAACCTTTTGATCTTTGTACCCCAAATAATGGTCAATAATGCTCAAATTCGCACAGTTAAAATCAACCCAAATAACTCTAATCCAACGCCTAGAAATGACTGATCATGTTGATGTTTGGCTTGTAAGTCTACCAAGAGATTCGCCAAAGATCCATATGGGCAGCGTCCTCTAAGAATTTTCCAGGTAACTCATATTGTTGGGCTGTTAGCAAAGTTTTATTCTTTCCATTGATGTGCAACTGGCTAAGTTGGTAAGGCTTTTGAGTGTTCGTACTTTCCCGCAACAAACCGCTGACTTGCTTACTGACCCCGTTTGATTCTCGGAAGCCACGCCGAGCACATGACTCCTGAGAGGGGTCAGAAAAAGGGGGTCCCATGAGCCCGACCTGATGGAAAATGCTATCCCATGGATAACCGGACAAAGTTGTCCGGTTGAGGCCATTGACCATTGGATTTAAGAGATCCACTGTTCACAATTTTTGCCTGGATCTCTTGAATCCAAGGGGTCAAATGCCTCAACCGTACATATTTTGTCCGGTTATTGGTGGGGTAGCACGTCTCTTACTTTTTTTCCCACTTCGCAACGCTAGAGACAAATATGTAAAGGGAAAGGGTGAAAATTTTTTAAGCAGCGCAGTGTGCCACAATCCACTGTTCAAAAGCATTTCTGAGTGTGTTTAAAAGCAACAGCGGATTGTGGCGCGGTGTGATTGGCCACTGCTTCGCTGCTTCAAAAAATTTCTCCATGTCCTCATTCGAGTCGAGCTCCAATGGTCGATGTGCTTTGACCAATGGGATGTAAAGCAATAGAAGGCCAAGTATAGGGTTCATCATTCAAGTGAGAGAACCGTGGTTCAAACCTGAACCTCAGGATCTCTACATTCGATACGTACCCCTGAGACTGCTGCTTTTAATATATGAACTTCAAAACTTTCAGTGTTGTCAAGGGAGCAAATGTTGGCTGCTGAGGCGCTCTGGTTTAGGCTTCAACAGTAACGCTATTGAGCAAACCTGAACTCAGTGAAATGAATCCATTTAGGGTCTGTTTGGTACACATGCAAACCATTATGCGTGCAATGGTTTGCACACCCATATTATTTTCTTGCATTCGGTTCGTACTAACTTTGCATATGCAAAGTTCAAAATTTATGCATTGTTCATATTTATTACCATTTGGTCCGTGCGCATGCCCACTTAGGAAAGCACAGAATATGTGGGCCCCACATATTAAGTACGAAAAAAAAACTCGAATTTTTCGTACTTAATACGTGGGCCCCACATATTTGAACATGAATTCAAATTTTCAAAAATGAAAAAAACTAAAAAAATAGAAAAATAATCGGCAATAACATAATTAATTGACATTCTTTTTTTCACAAAATTTTTCAAAAAATAATGGCCGTTATTTTTAGGTAACGGTATATAACGTATCGAGGGAGGTCCGAATCCGTTATGGCAAAAATAACGGCCGTTGTAATTGATTCGGACCTCCCCCGTTACGTTATGTAACGTTAAAATGGTCAAAAAATAATGATCGTTATTTTCTGTTGTAACAAAAATAACGACCATTATTTTTTGAAAAAATTTGTGAAAAAAAGGGCCATTATTTTTTCGTTAATTTTTTTTTTTCATTTTTCTCGTTTTTTAAAATTTTAAATTTCAAGACGAATTTTCTATTATTTCTGTTTTTTTTTTTTTTTAATTTTTTTTTTAAGAAAATAGGGTTTGATTTGAGAAAATATTGGATTTTAATTTATACCTCATGCAAATCGTTTACACTAGGAAGCTGTGTAAACGATTGCTCAGGTGGTGAAATGGGTTTTTAATTGCTAGAAAGGGTGAGCATTCATTTGCCCCTCTGCATATGCAAATCGCCGAATGCACGCGTACCAAACATGTGTGGGAAACGATTGCATGCATAAACCTATTTGCACGCATATCAAACGCACCCTTAGTATACTCACGTCAGTGTCCAAATTGTATTCAAACATCTCCCAATGTGCTATGTCGCACTCTTTTTTTGGCATAGATAGTGGGAAACTCATTTCTCAATTAAGCTGGCGCTTCTTTGGATACTTGTTCTCGTTCCCATCGACCACTCGCTCTGATACTATGTTAACTAATCATTTTACTCTAAAAGCTTAAGCTGTTAGAGGGAAGTGTAAAAATGTATATCAAAAGATCCCCAGCACACACACAAGACCGCACAAGTCCATCACACAGATTCCCAGCACAAGTCCAGCCCGGACAGCTTGGGAGATGGAGCATTTTCTTTGAGTCTTACGGTATTTATCGGGTTCTTCCATTGGACGTGTCGTTGCTATCTGGAAGGAGAGGAATAGAAGGGCTTTTGAGGGGAGGAGGCCTCTATTTTTTACATTTCTGTCTATCAAGCCACTTCTCTTCCTCTGGTCCAACCAAGGTCAGATGGAACTCGGTCATGGTTAGGGGCAGCTAGGAGTCTCTTCTCTTTGTAGCTTTAGAGGTCTTGAAAAATATATAATATGAATGAAAGTGGTGCATGCTTTGTGGAATGTAGAAAAGTTATCCGCCCTTGGCTACAATACAATTCATTTTGTGTCTCATGCATTAGAATTAAGAAGTGCCTACCATGTAACTGTCGGACAAACCATTACAACAGAGCAATCCAAAACAGTTTAAATGGAGGGTCAGTTGCCAATCCCCATAAGATTGTACAGCCAAGGCCCAGAACAGCCTACATAAGCAGCCTTAAGAACATGGTCCCCCAATCAAGGGGCTTGGATCTACGTCAAAGCATGACGCAAGTACCACGGCACCTCTTTATATCATAACTAGTGCTGCATCTACTAATCTACTAATCTATGGCTTTTGGGTCACTTTGGTCAATCTGCAGTAGGTTAGCCCATCAAAGTACATCGACAACTAAGTCAAAAAAAATACGTCCCACCATGCGGACTGTCAAGATCTGAACAACTATAACGATTCAGGGAGCCATGTATGGCTGTTAAGCACCCTGCATGGTCGCAGTAGCAACAACTAACGTCTTTGCTCTTTGTTGTTGTAGCTGTTGTCCAACACTACATTAACAAGTCCAAAGGAGGAAAACCCAAAGGATAACCACAAAAATAAAGAACGTCATGTAACGTTTAGGGTCTTTAAACAAAGCACAAAATAAAAGTAACAATGGGATCAAGTATTATCTCATTTCATGTCCCAAACCAACTTCATGATAATTGATAACAGCAAAAAGCAAAAGATCATAATATCCTGGCAACCACGTCTTCTACCTACTAAAGCAGACTTCTCCAGAGCCAAACCCATATAGCTAATCATCTATCTCTACTGTTGTCGAACTTCGGCCTTCTTCTTCTGCCAGAGCCTATCAACTGCACTGTCAGCGTCTCCCTGCAAAATAAACCACTGTTGAGGTTAGCACAAAATATATAAATTACACTTTCTTAAGCTGAATCATTAAGTTGATCAAAAGCAGGAAAGTAAAGCACTACAATGGTAGGTCTTAATCAAGTAACACCAACTCCATGAACAGAGTATAAAAACCCTCCCGTGTAAATCAAAGAGCATACACTTTCCTGAGCTGTAGTAGATCCATTTCAGTTTCACACATCATAGAATAGATTTCTACACCAAATAAAATGGAGATACATATTGATAGGGGTTTTCATATATATACACATACAAATAATTAAAACCATAAGTGCTTAAATTCATCACAATATCCTGGGGAAGCTTTTCTTCATGTGTGATCCTAACCACTTTCTGTCAATATGGAATAAAATTAATCCACACTTAAATATGTATAATCTGTAAGACATTTTTCATAAGATAATTTATATAATGTTAGAGCCCTTCACCAACCAATGTATGTTGACCACGACTACGTTTCCTAGTTTAGGACGGCCAGAGGACAGAACACAAATTTATTTATTACAAGCACGTCGAAATTCCACCCATACAAGCCATCTAGTAAGGCTCCGTAATGAACACGCCAACAAACTTCAAAGATTTAACTCAAAACATGACCGATTCTCAGGCAGACACTAGCTAAAGTTAACTCAAATTTAGACTTTTAAGTTAATATATTAGCCAACTTTTTTTCGGTTGGGTAAGCTTGGGGTTAGGAGGACCCCTACCAGAACTTAAGGGTAGGAGTTTTTTTTCTCTTTGAAGACCAAACCTGCCCTCTTTTCTCTATCATACACTCTTCTCTCTTCTTCCTTGAGAAGCAAAACAAGGGAAGCTGGAAACATACATCAATAACTTCTTCCCTCTATCCTACTCTCTTCCTCAGTAAGAAGGCAAAGCAGGGCAATAGAAGCCGCTTATTCACCGCTTCCATCTGTATCCACGAACAGGGGCTCTTCTACTTTCTTGTGCGTACGGAAGGCATACGATATAGCCATTCATTCCCTCTTTTCTTTTTTTCTGAACTATTTTATCTGAAAAAACGATCTTAGTTCCAGGAACTATGGAAATATCAAAATTTCAAATTCTATTTGAATTTCTTTAATTATGACGAAATTAATAAATAGATTTAAACTATAGTAATAGGCCCTGCTTGGTTCACGGTAATGGGATGCATTTTACACTCCAGTGCAAATGCGGTGAGTTGCATTGCAGTCACTAACCACGGTTTTTGGGCTGCACATACTTGCATCCATTTTCTTAAAGAGTTTGTAAGGGCTTGTCAACCACTTCCACGGCAACTCATTTGCATGCCCCAACCAATTACACAACACCGTGGCAAGTGGGTGCATTGCATTCGATTTGCATTGAACTAAGCAGGGCAGCCATAGTGACACCTACGCACTAGGGTGCCTAGGACCCTTGTCACTCATCTTTTGCCGGATGACTTTAACTACACTGTTTAGAAGTGCAAAGAACTGCATTACTCAGCCTAAAATCTTATTACCCAATCATTTATTGGCCAATTTATTACCAGCATCAGTGCATTTAGAGAGTCTAAACCAATAATCTATGCCTCCTCAAATACCAATTATATAAAGAAATGAGCGAACACAGAGGCTCTAAGACAATAAAATACACAAGGGATAGACCAAAAAATAATTAGCATTCCAATGCCATTCCTATAGTCAGCAGACAGCACTAATTCAAGAACTGTAAACTAAGTTAAAAGCTATGACCACAAGAAATAACAAGAGTACTTAAACACGTAAAATAAGAAAGAATGGGAACCTGAGCTCGGACGAAACCGCAGAGGGCAAAAGTGGTGAAGTGGCCAGTATATATGCCACTCTCATCCACATGCCCGACATTGATCTGAACGGACGCATGGTCCTTCGAAGTAATCAGCCTATTTGTAGCGGAACTGCAAGTCGCACAACAATACGTAAATAAAACTATACCTGAATTTGTGTCAACGCAATCCCAGAAAAAATCAAAAAAATAAACAATTCTACAGGTCTTATTAGATAAAACAGATCAATTTTTTAATAATTTTATACCATTTCCTGGGGATGTAAAGATCCATGTTTTGACCCTCATCATTCTGCATCTTGGCGAATGTTTCAACGACTCCGAACAAGAAGAACAATTCACCTGAATCAAGGGAACGTAATTAAGCAAATAGCGTTTGAAGATGAAGTCTTCTACTTAGGGTTAAGTTTTGATTGCTTAAAACAAGCCTTAATTTCTGGTTAGGGTTATGAAGTTTTAAAGACTATCTAGAACCCTAATTTCCAGATTTTCCTAACAAAAACTAACAAATCGCACAAAAGAAAATTCATAAATGCATGAAAATACTGTAAAGAAAATGGATCTGAAACCCTAGATCCAAGGAGGCTGTAACGGAATCTAAGAGAAAGAGTTAGAGAACGTACCAGTGATGACGAAGCCTGCGAGGAGTGAGACTTGGAGAAAGTAAGGAAAGAACCTTTCAGAGCTCCCGCGGGTTTATAAGAAGTTCCACCAAAACCCTAATCTTGTGCGAGATGTTTTATAGACCAAAACACCTGTATCTTTTACTTTAATGACCAAAGTACCCTTCATAAGTCAAGACTGAAGAGTGTTCGGGTACGGGTTTAGATCTGTCGGGGTCAGATCCAACTCTCTGGGTTTAAAAATTCCTGGAGCTTGGTTTGTGGCCAGAGTTGAAGGGTTGGGCCCCACACTCCCTTCAAAGTTAGCAATTCGGCTGTGGTATGGGAAAATGCCGGGTATAATTTGGGCTTGTCATTTGAAAATTCCATCTAAAGCTACACCCATTTCTTACACCCGGGGGCGGGGCGCGCCCACATGGAGATCACGTTGGATAATCCAATCGCACAATGAGTTTTTCGTGCCATGGTTACCCTCCTCACAAAAAATCAGGAAAATTCAACATTCCTAGCCTCAAGAAAAGTAACTTTAATTTACCGATTAAAAAAAAAAAAACACTTAAATTTGAAAAATTCAAACCATCCAATTAAACCATTATTTTGGGTCAATTTTTTTATATGGTTTGCAATGTCGAAATGAACTGATTTTTGGTGATGATGATCATCATGCCAAAAACAGCTCAATGTACGGTTGGATTGTCCAACATGATCTTTATGTGGGCCCCACCTCTGGGGTGTAAGAACTCGACGTAAGAAATGGACGGACTCAAAAATGAAATAAAAATAAAGATCAATATAATGAAATACATATATAATGTGTTTGTTGTAATTAAAATATATACAAATATCCAAATTATCAGAGTCTAACGCAGCTAAAACCATTTTTCTAATTCTAGAAAATATAATACCTTACCCGCATTAAAACAATAATTCTTCCTGATCACCAATAATCACAACCCAAAGATTGAAGCCAACAACAAATTCAACGAATCTCCTATACTGAAATACCCCAATCAATCTCTTGATCTTCCAGTCACGTTCAATTCTTGCAAAATAATCTATGGGTCGGTGAGCTTTTAAGAAAAAACCCAATAAAATGATGTAGTCTATATGTCAACTTAATTTCATTTCAGGGAAAGCAATCAATTAATCGGAAAATCAAAAACCTATAATAATAACATGAGTAGTCCCTAGCAAGGTTTAAAAAATGGCCGTTAGACCTACCCTATTACGTTATGGACCGTTAAAACGTCCAGAAAATAACGGCCGTTATAACGAAAATAACGACCGTTATTTTCTGAAAATTTTGTGAAAAAAACCGGTCGTTATTTTCCATTATATTCCATTTTTTCCATTTTTGAAATTTCAAAATTTGAATTTCAGTGCCATTTTTTTCGATTATTTCCATTATTTTCCGTTATTTTCGATATTTTTCATTTTTACCCCTGAGAGTTTTTTTTCGTTATAACAGAAAAAACGGTAACGCCCCCAGTCCGTTATACCGTTATAACGGTCCCCTTTAAACCTTGGTCCCTGGTTAGCGATTTTCCCATTTAACACACATTTTCTACGTATTTTTAAGAAAGCGAATTATTCAAATATTGGTAAAATTCATAATTTTTTATGCGGAATTGTATTATATGCATACTATACATGAATTACTTCGAATTATTGAAATAAACTTATTTTTAGCTACGGAAAAAAAATAAAAAAAGTATATTTTTAAATAAAATTTTATTTTATTTTATTCTTTGCCAAAATCTACATATCTATACTATAGCAGAGAAGCAAGCAGCGTTGTTCTCTCTCCTCCACATCAAGTTGATGTGGCACTCTTCTCATGCAGAGTGTCATGTCAATAACCTAAAATTCTCTTTCCTCTCTCATCCACTTGACTCTACCCTATCTTTTGTGTCTTTTCCAAAAATACCCCTTGACACTTTAAGTAATGCACCTCAAACATTAAGGACTTTTTAGACTTTCTAACCAATTTAACTTATTTTTCTTTAAAATCTCAATTATTTATTCCTTAATTCTCTCTTTAATTCTTAAATTATTTATTTTTTCGTTCTTAAATTCGTCTTTCTCAACGTCTCTTAAGACCCTTTTATTTTCTAAAACATAACATTCACAACTTTCTATTTATGTTTCAATCAAAACGTTTATCTCATTACCACCGCTTCCATTATGGTTTTCTAATGGCTTTCCATCTTCTTCCTTCAATTTTCACAACATTCTATTTTTATTTCAATTGAAACGTTTTTCCTATTAACATCACTTCCATTATTGACATCTAATATCTCTCCATATTTCGTTAATAAATAAATATCCATTTAATTAGCCATTAATTTGGTCATATATAAATATTAGAGTTTATGTAAGGTTCTCACATTTTCTCTCATTGATTGGGCTTCTTCGAATGACGAAGACACAAAAGCAGGAGAAAAGCCAATATGGTTCGATATCTTTACTATCTCTTCTAAAACTTTTTTTCCCTTCAATGAATTGTCTCTGCTGAATACTTGATTTGGGCCTTTAAAAGAATTGTTATTCAATTATTTACATTCATGTTTATGTTTAGACTCTAGAATGATTGTTTGTTTATTTGTAGGGTTTCAATTTTTTATGATTATATAAATCTTTAAAGGTAAAAACGAAGATTATGAATTTTTTTTTATTTTCTTCTATTGTTAGTTTCTTTTTTTATTTTCTTATCATGTTTTACAGGCTAAGAGGATGTTGTTGAAGATAACGAAGATAGGATTGTGAATAAAAATAATATGAAGATGGGGAGAACTGATGAAAGGGTCGTCACTATTATGGACATAGTGGATGTGCTGTTGTGCGATGCTTAAATGTTAAAATGAAGATTATAAAAAAAAATTTTTTTTTTTTTTTAGCGTTAGTAATTTTTTTCATTTTCTTATCATGTTTAGAGATGATGAAGGGAAAGGGAATATAGTTAAGTAATTTTTATGTATTATTTCCTACTACAATTAGATGTAGATATAAAAATTAATTGTTGTTAGTTTGTATTTTCTATTTCTACCCGTGCTTTAGCACAGGTTTTCATTACTAGTTTTAAACATATTTTCTAGTGATATCTCAATTATACCAAACTTTTCCTTGCCATATTTTTAGGGAACGCATCTTCGCACACCCCATTTCCTCCCAAGCCAAACACCAATCCTTTTTTTTCAATTACTTTTGTGCCCTTTATTTTTTGCACACCCCCGTTTTAATTTTTAATTAGGGTTTCTCTGTCTTCACACACCCCTTATATTTGTTCTTCAAAACTAGAAGTTGTCATTGCACACCCGTGTAAAAAGGAAAAGAAGGAGCACACCCCTTCATCTCTCTCTCTCTCTCTCGGTCTTTCTCATTCTCCGCCCACAAACTGAACATCTCCGGCGACTTCTTCACCTCCAGCGTTATATCTTCACCTATGCAAGCTCTTAACTCCGTGCAATTTTCACAATTTCAACTGTGCCCACTAAGTTCATCCAGCCATTTTCTTTTATTTCTCTTCTCTTTTTAATTTCAAGTGTTCCCAGCAAGTGGTTGAATTTTAGTTTACTGTTTCTTTGTTTGTAATAATATTTTTTTTTTATTTAAGCTATTGGTTGTCATTAATTATGTTGTGTTTGTGATAGTGCAACCTAACTGTTTGATAAAATGTCACAGCAGTTTTTTTTAGTGCATACAAATACTATGAGTGCTAATTATCTGTATTTTATTTTTATTTGTAGGGAAAAGAAGTCCAAAGGAGTGCAAATCTGAATTGTTCCGGGTATAACGGCACTAACCATAGATTGCCATTGGGTAGCCACTCCATGTAAAAAACAACTTGTCATGAGAGGCGAAATTACTAACTTCAAGATAACCTCAAAGCCTTGGTAGAGAGTTTTGGATTGATGAGAAGGCAAAATTACTACGAGCAAACAAATGTTTGGATTGATGAGAAGGGATGAAAAAGATGCTGAAAATCGAAGGAGAATCGAAAGAAGAGCGAGAGGGAAATCGTAGATTTGTGCGGAGTCTGCGAAGATAGCAATGTTATTCATCTATTTAGGGGTGTGCGATAACAGATATGGATCTATAATTGGGGGTCTACGAATATCACAGTTGGGGTGTGCCCCGACTAAGAGTCTACCTTGGGAGGAAACGGGGTGTGCAAATATGCGCTCCCTATTTTTATTGTATGTCATATTTTAGCCTATCAAACCAACGATCTTGATCATTGGATTTTCTTACCCTAAGGGTCTTGCAAAATGTTTGCTTTCAAATAGGCTGGGCCTGGCCTGGGCCCTTTTTTGGTAATTTTTGAATAAACCAAGCCTGAGGCCTGATCTGAGTCAATTCAAATTCAGGCCCAAAACCTCTCATGGGATGTCCTATACTCCTATTGTGGGTCACGGCAAAATGGACCACATGGCACTCTTCCGGGCCCACTAAATCCTGAATGTTTGGCCACCCCTTGGTGAAACTGCACACCAAAAAATTAGCCTAATTAGTGATTTCTAGCTGTTAGATCTGAACATCAAAACAATGCTTGAATCCAACAACTACAAATCACCCCGTGAAAAAAATAAAGCACGGTCGGAACTGATAGAAATGACCAATCATGCTGATAGTGGGCTTAAAAGTATGCCATGTGGCTCATTTTTACTGACCCAAAATGCCACAGCGAGAGTGACCCCAACGATTTCCAGCAAGCTGGCCCAATGAACACACAAGCTCAGGTAGCGTCCAACTTAAATCCACTAGCCTGTGGGTGCTCATGGGCCTGTGCAATATTAATAGACAAATATCTGAATCTCAGCAAATAAATGGGATTAGAAAAAATTATCATACTTGTAGTAGATCGAAAATTAAATAAATAATTTTGTTGTCTCGCCGATTCGCTCACGAGTCATGGAGTCAACTCCACCCAATGAACCTCTTAAGTCGAGTCGAGTTTTCGGATTTTAAATTACTCGGACAAACCCGAGGGTGTAAATTTGGACCGAGGCCCAAAAAAACAGGTTCGAAGCCTGGCTGGAGCCCGAAATTCAGCAGTCCCAGAGCCAATTTTTCAATCCCCAGGACTCTCCTAAGCCTAAGCCCAACCCAACTTGAAATCAGTCCGAAACCCAAAGCCCAAGCCCGAAAGCTTGCCTATAGGAGCTGATCCTTGGGCCTCCCCTTCAGGCTTAAGCCCTTGCCGGCAAGAGGTCCGTAGAAAGCCCAAACTTTTGGGCCTGCACGATTTACATCCCTAGAGACAAACCAATCGAATGCATGGCTGTGGCCCACTCAAGCAGGGCTGCCACGTTCGCAGATGCACATACATAGACTGTCATTTCGGTCTACTTCTGGAGTAAAACTTGTGTCACAAGATGTTGTGACAGAATCCGGTCACAGCACTCAATACGAGCCACGTGGCACACGATCAGAGGGTGCTGACCGTATGGATGTTTGGCCAGTCCCTCGGTGGACCTACAAACCAAAAATCAGCCTCATTAGTGATTAACCTTTGGATTTTTGCACCCAAATAAAGCTCAATAATGCTCAGATTCCTACCGTTAAAATCAACCCATGAAAATAACTTCAACCGAGTCGGTTAGAAATCACTAATCAAGCTGATTTTTTGTGTACCGGTCCACCGAGGGACTGGCACAGTCTTTCGGCCCACTGACCCATGAATAATTGGCCCACTACTTGGATGGATCTACACAAAAAATAATTTGATTCGTGCCATTTAATCCGAGTATCCAAAAAATAAAAAATTCAAATCCAACAGCTAGTCATGAATAAATTGTTTGAATTAACGGCTAGATATTACCAATCAGTTGTTGGTGTGTAGGTCAATCTAGTGGTGGGCTATTCATTCATGAGTCAGTGGGCTCGAAAGAGTGTGCCAGGTGTCACGTTTTTATGCGCTCCACAGGAAAAATGCTCCACAGACTAAATACTCTCGTTTGCGATGCAGTGTTGAGGATAACTTAACTAACAACCTACAAAAAACCCTTATTAGATAACTGTCCCTTTACATGATCTATCAATGGCTGTGGCTGCTCTTGCAGTGCAGCAGCATTTCTTCTACTTCTCAAAGCCAAGAACATGGCTTCCCAACACAACCCATCTGAAATCCCCAAAGAGTGGTCGTGTTTCTCTCATCCGTTGTTCCTCTTCTTCGCCATCGTCGTCGTCGTCGGAAACCAAGACAGAGACTGCAGAGTCTTGTGTCAACTTGGGTCTCTCCCTATTCTCCAAAGGACGGGTAATTCACCTTTCCCATCTCAGTATTTTCAGTTTGTCCAAAAAATTACTCACTCTAGTTCATTTTTATGTAATGGGTAGCTTCGAATTTTGTAATTTGTTCGGCTTTTCGGTCGTATTCGTACTGAAATCGATGTTTTGTGACATGGGTTGTTACGATTCTTCCTGCTATCCAATATTATAATTCATTGTTCCTACTGTAATTTTGATTTAAAGCATCAATTTAGTTATCCCATTGCAAAGATTTGTAATTACATATCTTGGGTCTAATGATTCTGTGGCTTAATTTATCAAATCCCCTATCAGGTCTTCAGTGAAGCATAGCTGATGCTGCATTTGATAAAATGTGTTGAGAATGGAAATACCCGATTTTTTCCTTAGTATTGTTCATTATTGTATATCTTAGGACATTGGATGGATAATGGAATCTATTGAAAGCCCCAGATTTGTTATGTCGGATAAGGTTTATCAAACTAATAAAGGATAGTGTTAAAAGTCTAAAACCCGATACAACTCAATCTAAAGATCACTGTTTAGGAATATGATCTATTCAGTATGTGATTTCTACACAAGTAATCTGCTTTTTTATAAGCACCCTCTATTCCAGTTCTTGCGGGGTTATGATCACCTCCTAGAGTAATCGAGTCCTCAGTTAAGACATAAGCAACATTCAAGGTCGTTAGGTAGAACAGCATCTTCTCTACCACCTTTTGAAGTTCTGACCATCAAACTTCTTGGGTTTCTCAACAGTGTTCAGATTCATCTTAATTGGTACAGGAACACAAAGAACGGTTTTTACCTTTGACTGTTAGAAATGTAACAATATGTGTTTTTATAACAATTAAAAGAATAACACTAAAATAGAGACAAAAAAAAATATTATGAATAGAGGCTTACTTGTAAACTCTTCAATCCACCACGATATCGAAGTATGTAACAAATCTGTAATAAGAGAAGATGTAGAACTTATCGGTTTTTTTAGAATGGATAGGCTGAGGCACGGATTCGATGCACTGTCCTAAAGTGAGTCACACCCTGTACTCTATAAGTATTATTGACAGCCACTGGATGTCTACCCACAGGATTCAATAGCCTGATCAATGACAGGAAGCACTCCAAGATCGTTTATCCTAGGGAAATCTTAATGGCAATGCCCCCGAGGTAACTCTACAGAGATTTTGAATATCAAAGAGACAAAGAGAGAAGGAGAAAGCACTATTTTGTGTACTGCTTTCTGATTTTCTGGGTTTCTGTCTATGTATCCTAGACAAACAGGAACTGGAAATTTAGACAATAAGAACATACGACAAGAGATATGTGACATTTAGAAACAGTGTGGTAACATTTTGGAAAGAAAACACAACTATATGTTAAACATTTAAGGTTTGAAAAATAAACAAGTCAACGGTCAAAATATTTTCAAAAAATTAATAATTTATCAAAAGTATTTTGCCCAAAAAATAGTTCATTAGAACCCAAAGCCCATTTAGGCCCGTGGCCCATGCTAGACCCGGCTCAGCATGGCGTGAGTGTGGTTTCATAAATGCTCACTGTAGTCTCTAGGACTTTGTCCCTCTCCAATGTGACTAAATTTCTACATAGAACACACACACACAATGAGGAAAAGGCTCTAAAGTTTTCCCTCCAAATTTTCATTCAAGTAATTTATAAAGTTTCTATAATTCATAAGAAAATTCAAAATTCAAAAGGTAATAAACCCAAGGTCTAAAGTTCAAAACTTATAGGCTATATATAAAACTAACACTATAAATAACAATTCCAACACCAAACCCACAAACAAAACCCTTCCTGTTGATATTTTCTTGCAATGACTGAAATTGCCCTACCTGAACAAAGTTTAACTAATATGCCTAGGGGATTGTATTTCTATACCACTAAAGAGTCAAGACTAATGGAAATTCCCCTGTGAAATTTTCATCCTGAAATGATTATTTATTTCTTGAAAAAAACTGTTGCTACCAATCTTTAGCACATCTTTTGAACACTTGAGTGTGAGATAAGGAGCACCAATTGGGGAGCAATGGATCCAATGCTATGCTTTGGCAATTTGCCAATACTATATGTCTTGGCCAAGCTGACTTGGTCTTAGTGGTTACCAAGTCATACAATTTAGCTGGATCATATTCTCAAGCAATATGATTCAGCCATGTCCTACTGAATTTGGCTGTCGTATTGGCTTCAGTGTGCCCAAGTTGCACACAGAAATGGACATTTTAAACCCTCGTAATGCTGTCTGGTAAAGATGAGATTCTTCAATAACTTTTATCGAAATATAGAATCAAAATCTTTATCAGGTTGCAAGTCAAGCAATGGCAAGCCTTCATGTGCTAGACTCTTGGTTGTTTGTGAAACTACTGTATAGAATTCCTACATCTTTCTGGTTAATAATTATCAGTTTTATTTTGAGACAGTGTCATGTGATTCTTCTGATATTCCGAGTTAGCCATAAACAGAGGACTTATTCCACTTTTCAATGGGTTTGCCAGGTAAAAGATGCTCTTACTCTGTTCGAAACAGCACTTACTTTAGATCCAACACCAGTGGAAGCACAAGCTGCACTCTATAATAAAGCTTGCTGTCATGCCTACCGGTAAGAATTTCAGCTCTGCTTTGTTGCATTTTTCTGAATTATTGACTGGAATTGACTGGACTCATTAATGAAATGGATTATTCAACCCCTTTAAATGTGGCTGAGGAAGCAACGCCAAACTTTTGAAATATAACTGCACACAGTTCTCAGTTTTCTTCTATCTCATTGTTCACCATCCTCATTTTGGATGGCTCAAAGGGCAAAAGTACTGGTTCTGGTTTTAAATAAATTGCCTCTCTTTTGCTTAAATAAGTCTGTTTGAATAAAAAAATTGGGATCTTCACTGAGGCATCATTTGGTCGATCATTTGTATGTTTTAAGTAAACTGATGCGTTTTCATTTATTTTTTTATGAGGCAGAGGGGAGGGAAAGAAAGCTGCCGATTGTTTACGGTCTGCTTTACGAGAATATAATCTCAAATTCGGCACTATACTGAATGATCCAGACTTGGCCTCCTTCAGAGCCTTGCCTGAATTTAAAGAATTGCAAGAAGAGGTTTATGTTTTATTTTACCAGTCTACTCTATGTTATTAAGTTTTTTTGCTTTTATGCAGTCTGGCAGTATCTCTTGTTATATTTATTCAGTCTGACCTTGCTCTAGAAAATTGCATCTTGTCTTCAGTTGGAAATTTATTTTTCTCACCCATTACTAGGAGATAAAATGACTTATTACCTATGCATCCCCTTATTAAAGAGGAAATACATTAGTATTGGCCTTAAAGACAGTATATGAATGGCATGGCCTGTATGCATTACTAGGAGATAAAATTGCATCTTGTCTTCAGTTGGAAATTTCTTTTTCTCACCCATTACTAGGAGATAAAATGAGCTATTAGCCTATGCACCACCTTATTGAAGAGGAAATACATTAGTCATTGGCCTTAAAGACAGTATATGAATGGGATAGCCTGTATGCATGGTGCTCATCCAGGGGTGTGGGGTGCAGTATTAGAGTGGTCTGACCTAGATGATCAATTGTGCTAACGGGCCCTTGATCAGATGATTGTGAGTCTGTGACATCCTACATATCATATTCTTTTGAACAGACAGAAAAGCAAAATACGGTGAGCTGTCCAGGAAATTTTTTTTTGCAGAAAGGACAGTTACAGTAGTCCTAAGTCCTACTGGGTCAATTCTTGACATAGAAGATCTCGGGAGAGGCTTCCATGCGCCAGGGCCGTATAGACCAAACAAAACGGCCCTGCTCAGTGTTTGCCACGTCAGCGAAAAAAGCAAAAGGGCAAAAAAAAAAAAATCAAAACCGACAAACTTGGGTTGCAGTTGCCTTGTTAGTTTTGCTTTTTTCGTTGACGTGGCAAATACTGAGCAGGGCCGTTTTGTTTGGTCTATACGGCCCTGGCGCATGGAAGCCTCTCCCGAAGATCTCTGAGGTGGGACTCGTCGATGATGGGCCCCATCAGCGTATGATTCATGTGTACCAGTACACGATTGGTATCTCTTTGTTAAGGTCTACCTGAGTTGTACCTTTGATTTGAACTCATGTACTAAGTTCTTGTTTGATTTTCTTTCATCGGTGAGTCTTAAATATTAAGCCCCATGTTGTTTTTACTATTCTTTCAGGCTAGGCTGGGTGGTGAAGACATTGGCTACGGTTTCAGGAGAGATCTCAAACTAATTAGTGAAGTCCAGGCACCATTTCGTGGGGTTCGAAGATTTTTTTATGTGGCATTTTCCGCAGCTGCAGGAATTTCAACCTTCTTTACTATACCCAGGCTATTTCGTGCAATTATAGGTGGCGATGATGCTCCTGATATCTGGGAGACTGCTGGAAATGCTGCCATCAATATCGGAGGTAAACCGTGAATTTTTCTGTTCTAAATCAAAACAGACATGCCACAAGAAGGGAGAGATATATAGTGATACGTGTCATCATTTTCAATGAACCTTACCCCCGTAACTTTCACGTGGTTCATCAACTCATTGGCCCCAACCATTCAATCAGTGACACACTTCTTGGATGGAACATAACATGAAAGTTGGAGCATGTATTTTTCACTTTTTGTTGGTTTTGGTGATTAGGAGCACTGGAAAAGATCGTTGAATGCTTTATTTATTTATTTATTTATTTTTATTGCATTTGTTGAACACTTGTCAATGCTTATAAATAAAAACATTATCTTAAATTGACTAATCTTTTGAATCAGCACTCTACAGGTCTTATTGTTCTTGTGGCATTATTTATATGGGACAACAAGAAAGAAGAGGAACAGATTGCACAAATTTCTCGAGATGAAACTCTCTCGAGGCTGCCGTTGCGCCTTTCAACCAATCGAATTGTTGAACTTGTACAGCTGCGAGACACCGTTAGGCCAGTTAGTATCAACTTTTTTTCCCTTCTTAGATGATCTGTCACAAATATGTCCACTATTTTATGAAAGTTTCAAAGACAGTAAACTTTAATTTCTCACAAGTAATTATCTACCTTTCATGATTTTTTTTACATTTCTTGCTAAAATTCATGAAAACATCATGAAACTTTCATAATGTTATAATGTTAATAAAATATTTAAGTTTATAAATTGTTAATAAAATCCTCCTATTTTTCATTTTCTTTTTTAGTTAGAGACCCAAAAAAAATCCAAATAAATATATTCTGAGACTTTCCTTGTCAAAAGTACCTGAGAAGATTTGGAACTATGTTCATAAATTTGTTGATTATTTTATGTAATGAGTTGGAGGTTATCTTTCTTTTTTCCCACACTTATGAATGATATTCAAAGTGATGGCTACCTCCAAAAGTGCTAGTTTATGTCTTTGTCTGTGTCTATTTCTGTTCTAAGTAAGGTATGCTGTTAGGTTATTTTGGCTGGGAAAAAAGAGACTGTTTCTGTAGCTATTCAGAAAGCTGAACGGTTCCGAACCGAACTCCTTAAGCGAGGTGTTCTTTTGGTTCCTGTCATCTGGGGTGAAGATAGAAAGCCACCAATGGAGAAGAAAGGATTTGGTCTCCCTTCAAAGGCAGCGGCATCTCTTCCTTCTATTGGGGTAAGATGTATATAAAGATTCCTGTCTACATGATTAAGGAAACCATCATCCATGGAGCCAACAATATTTCACTGTTTGAGCTCTCATCGTGCCTATCTTATTCAAAATTATTTCTCCAGAAAAATTATACATGAGGTGGCATATAGATATGAACTATTTTTCTAATGTTTTTTAAGTCAGCAAGCAAGTTAGTGGTTAGTAGGTGAAGACAGATTTAGAATATAATAATGGTATATATAATCTAAAATACGTTATTGTCTTAGGATATTCAATGAAACGGTTACTTATTTACTACCTCAAATTAATTCCATAGCCTATTCTATACATTTACCATATACAATTGCCCTTATTCTCATTTTTTGGGCTGGAAATCAATCTCCCAATGTATCTATTGGTGCTTATCCCAGCCTCCGAAAACAGTGCCACACTGATACAACCAACTGCATTAGTGTGCTATAGCTTTAACACCAAACTGCTTGGCACCAAACAATTCCATTATATCTGGAGGCTTGCGGTTATATATTTTAACTTAGATAGCAATGCACGTATGCCTGCAAGCATGTACAAGATTTAAAAGTTATATTTGATTCTTGACACTATATGTGATGGACTCATGGTAGGAAGATTTCGAGAAACGAGCTCAGTCTATAACTTCAAAGTCACGGTTGAAAGCAGAAGTACGGTTCAAGGCTGAGATTGTATCATCCACTGAATGGGAAAGGTTATATGCTGCTATACCTCATCTGTGGTTACTTTAAAATGGCTTTTATTTGGTCTGGCTGCTGCAAAGTCCTACAGTACTTACCAGTGATAAGAAAAAAAAAGTGCATCTAGATAATTAAATATACGTTGAAGTTATACTTTTGTATTTAGGTGATCCCCCTTTCATGTTCTGAATCATACTCTTTTCTTAAATTAGAAGTTCATCTCAACTGCCTTCTTAATGATAAATTCATTTTCGTTTTCTTTGCTTTTAGACTTGTTTAGAAGTTCAAATTTTTACTGGTTAAGACATTATTTATTCTGAGTGGTCTTCTTGGGTTTTGATTTTTCCTCTCTTTTAGGTGGATATGTGATCAACAAAAGTCTGAAGGTGTTACTCCTGGTGAGGATGTGTACATAATATTGCGCCTAGACGGTCGTGTTCGAAGATCAGGGAAGGTAAGTTGACATGGTGGATTTTGTTCAATACATATTTCCTTGTATGAAATGGCAATAATTATTGATTAATATGCTTATTAGGTACTATGATAATTATGCAATTCAAGATTTCGTTTGTGTTCATGTTGGCGATTTTTGGTGGGTCGTCCCCCCTCCCTACAGGTTCCCCACCTACCCAGTGACATAAATCATTACTATGTACTAGGCAAAATAGTGGGAAAAAGAACCATTGATTTATAGAAATAACCAGAACTCCATGCATGCTTTGAAAATATTGTTTAGAAGTGATCTGGCCCTCTACCATTTGTCCCACAGAAGCTCAGATTCTAGGAATAGCATGTCCTCTTTTTATTTTGGTGGGTAGGTTGGGTATGAACCCATGACCTTATAGCTGCAGTGCTGTATGTTAACCAATATGGGTCAAGCCAGAACAAATGGCCTGCATTCGAGAATAAAATAGAATACACTCAAATGGATCAAAGCTGTTAAAAAGGAAAGACAATTTATTTCCAGAATAAAGAGGCAGGCAAATTTAATTCAGTGGATAAATTCTGAGGGCAAGTAGTAACGCATGAGCGAATGGGAAGCCATTGCTGTTTCTAGGAGTTAAAAAAAAAACCTGAGGCTTGAAG
This sequence comes from Euptelea pleiosperma, assembly GCA_035048495.1. Classification (NCBI taxonomy): domain Eukaryota; kingdom Viridiplantae; phylum Streptophyta; class Magnoliopsida; order Ranunculales; family Eupteleaceae; genus Euptelea; species Euptelea pleiosperma. The sequence continues at coordinate 26,778,693 of CM068551.1, read as the reverse complement.
GTGCCTGCTATGTTGTGGTTCAATACCTGCCTTCACTCTCTGATCATTAACGACGAACCTGCTAAAGAAAATACTAATAAAAGACGATTGGTGCGGAGCGGCTCATCTAGGAGCTATTTTTCCTCGGTCAACCGATTGGACTAAGGGATAGAGGTTACTGAGTGTTGCGTAGGGAACAAAGCGGAGCACCGCCATTAGCGAGGAGGAACCTGAAATTTTTAGATTTTCCTCATCTCATATTTGTTGGGTAAGGAAGTTGTTAGGAAGGTATGGAAACAGTAAAGGGAAGACTTGTCAAGTAATTCTATTACTGTTCTTGTTCACTTTAAATTACAAGAATGGTAGACAAGTTTCAGTCCTCTGACTATATTCTCATACTATGCTAGCATTGATACTCCATTCCATTTTGTTTGCAGGGCATGCCTGATTGGCAACAAATTGTGAGGGAACTGCCCCCAATGGAGGCATTGCTAAGCAAGCTAGAAAGATAGAACTATTGCATCACTCATCCAGATCAGATATGCGGTCTCGATTGAAGAGTAAGGCATCAAGACATGCCTTTGTAATTGTTGTGATGATCTGTAATTCCTTTGTAGATAGCTCTCTTGAGCATTATGTTGTCAACCGATTTATTTCGAGAAATCATCTTGTGACAAGGTCATCCTTTGTTTAGCCACCCACCTAAACTCGCTTTAGAGTTGCGCTTTGGATAATTTTTGCTTATAAAAAGGTCAAATTCTTCTGTGATGTAATTCTCACTTACAGTTATCCAGGTAATTACAGGTATTCAAAAAAAAACTAGTATGCAAATGGTTGCATACTTCAGTATGCAAATGCAGCCAGAAAGCGACAGGTAACAACCAAACCCCTGGTTAAGGAGAGAGGTTGCAGAAACATTGGGTTAACAGGGGGTTTGGTTATTACGTGTCGCCTTCTGGCAACATTTGCATACTCTAAAAGTATGCAAACATTTGCGTACTAGTTTTTTCCGATTTTTTCTACACAGACCAGAGGGGAGTACCTTATTTTCAGATAAGAAGGGTCCTGCCAAACCCCATTTGTAATGTGTGACCACATAAAAAGGAACTACTAGTCCAAAGCTAATATTGCCAAATATTTCTAGATATTTTTGCAATCTGTGAGGTTTAAGTCAAATATTGTGATTTTTATGAACTGTGTTTGTCTATATATGACTGTCACCAGGTGAGACACATGCAGGGAGCAATGGGACCCACTTGCACTTAGATGCTCCTAGATCAAAAATTAATCCCATGATATGACTATAACCATTTGATCTAGCTCAACCATCCAAAAGAATGTGATAGATCCGATGGTTATGATGATATCGATTTGGCCAATTTTAACCTAGAAGATCTTCTAAGTGGGACCCATTATTAGAAACTTCTCAATAGGGGTGTCAATTTTACCCGATTTAACCGGAACCGAATAGGAACCGGAACCGAAAACACCGGTTCCGGTACCACATTTTTGGGAACCGATTAAAAAGAACCGGAACCGGAACCGAACCGGAAACTAATGGTTACGGTTCCGGTACTCTAATATGGAACCGAAACCGATAAGAACCGGAACCGAACCGATAAGAACCGGAACCGATATATAAATATAGTGTAAAAATTCTCATATTACCAAGATTGGACCCGTTATACCCGAAACTGGAACCGGAACCGACAAAAACTACATAATCGGTTCCGGTTCTGGTACCATCACTTTGAGAACCGGAACCGATAAGTACCCGAACCGATAAGAACGTTCCGGTTCTGGTCACCTTAGGAACCGAACCGGAACCGACCCGTTGACACCCCTACTTCTCAAGGCAAACAAGGTTTGAAATTGGTGCAAAAATAGTGAAACCTAGTGTTGTCCAAAACCTAGTCAGTAGATTTGCATAGTATCCGCATTTAATACGCGGATTTTTCATTTTTCTTTTTCAAGAAACGTTTAATACAGCCGTATAAAATAAAATAAAAAAAAATCACAAATTTTAAGATTAAACGAATAAAACACATATTATTCACATTTAAAACACAAATTTATTTTTTTAAATAAAATCGTATTAAACGGCCATATAAATTGAAAAAAAAAATCACTAAAATTCAGACTTTTTAAGGCTAAATGAATACGACACTTCAACAATGACTGAATTTTTTACCGGATTTTTATATTCTGAAACCGAATTAAACTCGAACTTTTCCCGTTCCGAATCTTTGCCGTATGCGGAATTGCTAACTATGGTCCAAAATAAGTGAGTAAGATATGGTTTGATCCTCCAATAAACATGAACACTCAAATTGTCAAACCCTAAGTCTACATGCCAGGATGATTCTTTGATGATCAATCATCCATGTCTCTTAACTTCTAGATTTTTTTAATGATTTCTTGGTAGGTATTGAAAGAGCAGATATTAATGGAGTTCTTCTTTAGAACAATTGGAGCTGTTTTGAATTTTTTTTAGATAAAACCCATTAAAATAATATAAAGAGATTCAAGAAGGAAATGAGTGGCCATGTCTACAGGGTCAAAGATTAAGACAACCAGAAGGTTGAGGGCTGTTTGGGAATTTTTAATTGTGAGGGTATTTTTGTCAAATTAGAAGGAATGTCTTTGGCTTTGATTAGGCTGGAAATGATCCGGTAGAAAAAAAATTAGGAGAGAGAAAATAAAATAAATCAAAAAGATTTAAAAAAAGGAAAACGAGGGTGACAGCTAGCTTGACGAAGGATTTCGAACGCGCAAACACCGCCTTTGTGCCTAGCGACCTGTGCTGGGCCCCACCACCTCGAACAGCAACGCGAAACGGCTACGTGGTCGTCACGTCCGCTCTAGTTCACGTGGTTAACGCCGTTAGATTTATCTGGCTGTGATGACAGCGCGCAATATGAGGCACGTGGCACACTCTTAGACTCTGATCGGATGGATGTTTTTCTCCAATCCCTAGGTGAAACTATAAACCAAAAATCAGCTTGATTAGAGATTTCAAACCTTTGGATCTTTGTACCTCAAATAATGGTCAATAATGCTCAAATTCCCACGGATAAAATCAACCCATGAAAATAATTCCAATCCAACGACTAGAAATCACTAATCAGGCTGATTTTTGGTCTGTAGATCCACCTAAGGATTGGCCAAACATCCATACGAACAGAGTCCTCCAAGAATGTGCCACGTGGCTCATATTGCACTGTCATCAAAGTTTTACTCCTTTTTTACTGATGTATCCGTGGGACCTTCAGAAAACAGGAAAACACGGGATCTAGTGAGATACCATATTATACTATTCCGCCTGTTCGTACGCCGTATATCTCGCTACTTGTGAAAATCCACGCCGACCTTACGATATGGGAATCTTTAGCCGCATAAAATCTACCGTCCGATATTCTTCACATGGAATTCTATAGGTGGGATCGAGTTCATTTTTGTTGCCAAACAAACAAAAATGGGCTCGGGATGAGTCATCAAAGTAGGTCCTATAACATGTTTGACACGTAATTGAGCAGATAGAAGAGAAAGCATGAAACTTCATGCTACGCATCAGCACGGAATACTCTTTAGATTATTAAATCGAAGTTGAAAATTTGAAAACTTGAAAGACAACAAAGAAGATAAAGGTCGTTACATTTAAAATTAACGGTGTCAGTATGTTAACGGTGACGGTAAAGGGCAAGGAGCCAACAGAGAAACGTGTTTCGGTTAACAGATTCTTTGGCGGATTTGGAAATAGGTGCAAACCCTAGATGCCGTCTTCTTCCATTATTTTTTTTCTTTATTCAGATGTATATAATATTAAAACAGTCAACTAAATGCCTGTTAGGACCACTTCTTAAAAAACCTAACTTCTGATCTTAATTGCAAAAATGCCCTTCTACTTTGATACATGTTTACGCTTCCCACGTTATTATGACCCTTCGAACGATAAGACCGAAGTGCTTTCACACCTACCATTAGAACTAGTAAGCCTTTGATCAGTCTGACTGCGTTATTATGACCCACAAATGAACGGTTCGTATTAATGATTCAGTGGCCCACACGTACTGATGTACATTTTTGTAGGACCCATTTTTTACACCTTATTCGAACAGCTGATGGTGGGATCCACATGGAGATCACGTTGGACTATCCAATCACACAATGAGTCGTCCTTATCACACGAAGACTATCGTGATAGAAAAACAGTTCAGACGCTCGTCACGCTCCTAATCTAATGAAAATTGGACTTTAATTTTGAGGATTCCGACCATGGAGTAAAACATTGATGACAGCGCACAATACGAGCCACGTGGCAGACTTTTAGAGGACTCTGACTATATGGATGTTTGGCCAATCCTTAGGTGGACCTTCAAACCAAAATTCAGCCTGACTAGTGATTAGGCGTTGGATTGTAATTTTTTCATGGGTTGATTTTAACTGTGGGAATTTAAGCATTATTGACCATTATTTGAGATACAAAGATCCAAAGGTTTGAAATAACTAATCAAGCTGATTTTTTGTCTTGTAAGCCACCTAGGGATTGGAAAACATCCATACGTCAGAGTCCTCTAAGAATGTGCCATGTGGCTCTTGGCCGACATATATATAAGAAGTCTAATAATATCAGAATAGACTGGTCTTTGGTGATAATGATCATCTCACCTTGGATGTAAGAATAGGGTGTAAGAATAAATATTTCTTGACTAAGGTCAGGTTATTTTGACACTGCCAAAATGACACTTACCTGACGTTAATAACTAAAATTTAGAGTAAGACTTTGATGACACAAGGTCGATGACAGCGGACAATATAATCCACGTGGCACACTCTTAGAGGAATTTGACTGTATGGATGTTTGGCCAATCCTTAGGTGGACCTACAAACCAAAAAATCAGCCTGATTAGTGATTTCAAACCTCTGGATCTTTGTACTTCATATAATGGTCAATAATGCACAAATTTGACGGTTAAAATCAACTCAGGAAAATAACTCCAATCCAACGCATAGGAATCACTAATGAGGCTAATTTTTGGTTTGTAGGTCCACCTAGGGATTGGCCAAACATCCATACAGTCAAAGTCCTCTAAGATTGTGCCACGTGGCTCATATTGCATACTTTCATGGGCCTCGATGAGAACTCCCTGTCATCAAAGTTTTACTCTAAAATTTACATCCTGACATATTTACAAACCCCAACATCCTCATCATTAAGATACTAGAAATTTACATTCCTAGCATGGTTCGAAGTCTGGGCCGATCCCGTTTTGTATCAAGTGATCGGGTCCGAGCCCACCGATTCGATCTAAAAAAATGGGTCGTCTCGCCCGATATCATTGTTTCCAAAAGAAGTCTCACATTGTCTCGAGCGATATGCGCCGATCTCCTTCTGGAGCCCACCGATCCGTAACCGATCCCAAGATTTCGATCCCATGATTCCTAGTCACCGCCACAAGTCTCTCTTTTCTTTTATTTTTTATTTTTTATTTTTTATTGAGTATTGCTTTCTTATTCTTTTGTAGGTACATGAAACAAGTCAAAAATAGTGGATGTCCAACAACAGCATCGAGAGTGGCATTTCCGTAAATTCCCACAAAAATAATGTCATTTCTCTAGACCCAATTTCCTTATATTTTACAACCTTCCCATCCCTCTTGTCTCAGCACAAGTGCAAAAGAGAAAAGGGGAAGAAAGGAAGAGCTTCAACTGAACAACCCAACAATGGCGACAAACTCTTCTTCTGCTTTCCTCGTGATCTTCGCAATCTTCATCACCTCTCTGATCATCTCATCCTCCACCGTCAATGCTACAGGTGATCACCAATTGGGTTGGATTCCGACGAGATCAACATGCCAAGGTTCCATCGCCGAGTGCCTGGCCGGCAACGAATTCGACATGGACTCCGAGATCAATCGGCGTATTTTAGCAACAAACCAGTACATAAGCTATGGAGCACTGAAGAGGAACAGTGTACCCTGCTCCCGACGTGGCGCGTCTTACTACAATTGCAAACCTGGTGCTCAGGCCAACCCATACAGCCGCGGCTGCAGCTCCATTACTCGATGCCGGAGTTAGTTTTCTTTCTTTTCCTATCTCCTTCTTTTTTGTAATTTTTTGGTTTAATGGGAATTGGGAACTGTTTGGTTATCCCGGAGATTGGGGAGGAGGAGGAGGATGGTGTTGGGTCTCTTTGATTTGAAGAAGAAATGGGGGTTGTGATGGTAATATTGTTGTTTGTTATAATTATATTTGGGTGTTTCTGTAAAACATTCTTTTTTTTTATATAGTTTTTATTATTATTATTTCCTGTCATGTTTGATATTTCTCTGTATTTTTTTTTCCCTGATGGGTATTGTTTTCTTTTTCTTCTTTCCTTTTTTTGTTTTTTGAATTTTATGGAAAGATTTGATCTGGGTGATCATCTATTGGTTTGTCGGTGATGATCTAGTGGTAATAAAACTATGGGGTTGTCGGTGTTTTCCTATTTTTAGGGGAAAAACCCCAAAACAAATGAAGGAAAATCAACATAAATGGTAATGCATGAATTCGTACTCATTTTGATCTTTCCCCGTTGACGGGTTTGTTGCAAAATTTGTTTTAGATGATGTGTTTTTTTCCAATAAAGATCATTTTTTATGGGTTCTTCACAACAGTGAAGGGTCTGTTTTTTTTTTAATGTAAATTTTCAATTTTAGATGGTCTCCAAAACAAAAATATTCTTACTCATTTTGATTTTTTTTTTTTCTTTGATGGGTTTCTTGTAAAATTTTGTTTTAGATGGTCTCCAATTTTCTCTCATTTTTAGGGGTTTTTTTAAATTTTGTTACAGATGATGTTCTAACTTAGGGGTTCTACTAAACATTTTTACATAATTTTTTAATGGGTTCCTCGAAGTTTTCTTTTTCTGGGATTTGGGGGCTTGTGGGTAACCCTGGCAGTCTCTTCTTTCTTCTTTCAAATGTTCTCTTCTTTCTTCTTTAGTCGAGGAAAAAAGTTGGAAGGAAAGATTAATAATGAACAGAATGGGAAAAGAAGGAAAACATGAAAGCTGGGATGCTTAGGTTCTGAGCAAATTGTACCTCAAAAAGAACAAATGGCAAACGAGTCGTGAAAAGCAACTTCTAAATTAAGTTGCTATCCCGTAAGAGAAGAAATCTTAGAATTTGGAAAAAGATCCAAAATTTCCACCATTTTTCAGTTCAGATCTTTTTTTTTTTTTTTTTTGATATTTCCAAAACCAGGATTAATTATTTGTGGAAGGAAAGAGATTTGTTGCAATTTGGATTGATCTTGGAACCTCAACCTTAAAATCCATTTGTGAGTCTTTATCATGGGGCAATCAAAATTAGTGGGTATTGCAATCAGAACCGTCACGATCGGACGGTTGTCATGGCTTTAGGAATTTTGAATTTGTGGTGTATTATTGAACTTCACATGCATTGCATGATGGGGGTGATTAAAAAGACATACCAACAGCATGAATCTCAAAAAGGTGTTCGTCGGTTGGTCCAGTTTTGGTTCCATCCTTAAATTTATCTGGGTGGGTTGTGGGGCTATTAGGAATGGGTCCACCCCGGTCCACATCCATATGGCTATATGCTCAAAGATGGTTTGGCCCCCATTTGACACATTGCCAAACACAATTAATGCAAAGAGTCTTTTCTTCCTCTTTTTGTGAAAAAGTTTGCAAGTATGAAGTATCATAGCCATGGTTGAAAATTGCGGGATCAGAGGCTGGATCAGTGGGCGCTGATCTGGATCGGGGGTGGATCGCTCGTCTCAGATCGTCTAGCTCGAGATGACGTGAGGGTTTCTTCATGAACAGTGCATCTCGGGTGAGACAACCCCATTTCCGATCGTCTCGGTGGCCACCGATCACCAGATCAGTGGAGACTTCAAACCATGATCATAGCTGTAAATGGGTCGGGTTGGCCACTAACCGGTCAAACACAGACTGGGTTTAGTATGCATTTGTGAAAGTGCATCTCGGGTGAGACAACCCCATTTGAGATCGTCTCGGGACACCGATCCCATTCTGGATCGGCCAAGACTTCAAACCATGATCATAGCTGTAAATGGGTCGATCCAGGTCAATAAACCCGTCAAACACAGACTGGGTTTAGAATGCATTTGGGATCCAACGGGTCGATCCAGGTCGATGAACTAATGATTGACATGGAATATGACTGCTTTGTGGTCTATGATCCTCAGTGGGTCCTACTCCGGATCTTTGGTGCAGATGGGAAAAAGAGGTAGAAAAAGGCCTTGGTTTTGTATACCTAAGCAGGCTGACGAGTCTCTGTACCAAATCAACCAGTGGGACACCACGAGGGACACGGATGGCCCATACCAGCCAACCCGACAATTCTAACCGTCAGACGTATTAGGTATGGTATGGATCAGAATGTCAAAAGATCCTACTGAATCTGATTTTTGGGCTACAAGCCTATAACCTCAACTAGGTGGTTGGCGACCAATTGAACGGTCTGGATTGGTGAGCTGGTCAACCACATGTATTGTGTAGGAGTAGGGTCCACCTAGAATGATTAATCTCAGATTCACTGGTTCATCTATGTAAATAGTCCATAGAGTAAACCTTCGATGACACCGAGGGCAGACAATATGAGCCACGTGGCACATTCTTAAGAGGACACTAACCGTTTGGATGTTTGGCCAATCACTAGGTGACCGTACAAACCAAAAATAAATCTGATCGGCGATTTCTAAACGGTAGATTGAAGTTATTTTCATGGGTTGATTTCAACCGTAGGAATTTGAGCATTATTTGGGTACAAAGATCCAAAGGTTTTAAATCATTAATCAAGTGGATTTTTGGTTTGTAGGTCCACCTAATGATTGGCCAAACATCCATATGGTCAGTGTCCTCTTAAGAATGTGCCACGTGATTCATATTGGCTGCAGTCAGCCGACGCCCACTGAACAGGTGTCATCGAAGGTTTACTCATAGTCCATATACTGTTAACAAGATGGAGTACAGCTTCACTGACTGCATAAGTTCAGCGAAGTCGTGACCACCCATATGAGCCACGTGGCACATTTTTAGAGGAGGCTGACCATAGGGATGTTTGGCCAATCCCTAGGTGGGCGGTGGACATACAAACCAAAAATCTGCGCGATAGTTCATCTACGTAGATAGTTAATGTATACTGTTACAAAATGTAGTAAAACTTCAAGGTCAGTGAAGTCATGATTCTTAATAGGCTAAACCAAATCAATCAAATCTTATTTCTTTAGATGAAGAAAATAGATGCTACGAAGCTTTGAAAAAAGTTTCTCCACACAAAGGTGTAAGTCCAAGAGATGAATGACTACCTTGATGCTTGTAGGTCTGAGCAACGATGTAGAAGCCACTCCCAACGCACCACCCAAATCTTCAATACGTTTGTCCAAAACACTTGAGGTTATGAGGATATTAAGGTTCAAACAAAGTCATATTGAAAGCTAGAGTTTGCTTAATGTGGGCTAAGTATGAGCTTCAAAAAGCTTATCTTGAATTAGCTCAAAAGATGTATAAATAGACCTAGAGGAATGAGTTTCAAATGGTCAAAATATGCCAAAAAAAATGTGTGGGGGTGCCCCAAGTGAGTTCGGGCGCTTGAGCTTAGTGGCGAGGGCGACCAAGCTTAGTTTGGGTGCTCAAGCTCCGAAAAACAACGTAGATCGGGAAGAAATAACATTTTCAAGGGCGCCACGAGTGAATTCAAGTACTCAAAGACCTTTGTCATCCGAGCTCCATAAAACAATGCAGACCCCCTTTGGTAAAATGGTCATAACTTTTGCTCTCGGAGTCCGATTTTAATGGTTCAAAGCTCATTGGAAAGTCAATTAAATTATCTATTTCATTATCCAAATTAAAGAAATAGCCTAAGGTCAATAAGGAGTTCAATGAGTAAAGATTAATCTATAAACATAAACTTTATATACCTTTTGAGTTTGGATCACCTCGGGATGTATTTGAACACTTCTAAAGCTTTCAAAATTTGTTGAAAATGAATTGATCTTTGACGTGCGAGGCTAGAAGTAGTTGAAACTTGATGCACATCTCTTCAATCTTTTCTTTGATCTTTCCAATATTTGACAAGTGCCTTAATCTTGACGTGATGAGCTTAAAATACTTAATATGATATTTATTGAAAAGTTAGATAAGTTGATCTACCAATGAAGTTTGATCCAATGCAACCTTGTACTTGATGTCTTGACTCTTTCATATATTACATGACTCAATGAACATAGATATACACAATAAGACATACACTTATCATGGAATTGTCAATACAGTAAAATATGTCTTTTCAGCTCCTCTTTTGTCAATTCCATGAAAAAACTAAAATTTAACTATTAAAAGCATCAGTATGTCAATTATAGAATCGCATCCTAACGGTTCTCCCCCTTGCATCACACTACCCTTCTCCTCCATTTTGCCAAATGATACAAGATAACTCTCATAAAGATATGACAATAAATAAAAATATAAAAACTAGACAAATTGCTTTAACCACAACACTACTTCCTTTAAATATACCTGAAACAACACAGATAATAAATAACATTTTTTGCCGAGAAGTAATAAGATCACTCCCCCTTAGTATATCATCCATTTAGCAAAAAAAAATTTTTTTTTAAACTTAATTAACAACAATGCAATGCAAGCTCATTCATATCATCATCCATCACATATGCATCAAGAATTTTAATTAGTTAAAGCATCCATACGTATTATATATTCTTCATATCTCATATACTCGTACAACAAAAACAGAAAAACTCTCCCCAAGAACTACCAATATATCAAAAAACTATGGAGAAATCATAGTTATTCTAATGAAAGCATGAAAATAGTAAGCACGGTTATAATAGATGAATAGATATACAAATAAGAACATAAATCCAAGAAAGAAAAAAAAAACATGGATATCAGACAGAATTTTAAAATGTACAAATATTAAAGTAGAATCATAAAAAATATACTAAATCTAATTATAGAAGTTCAAACACAAGTTTAACAAATCAGTTCGAAGCATTTTTTTTTTTTTTAACCCACTTTGATGTAAATGATTTTTCATAGATTTATCATATAGATTTATATACTCTTTTGGACGTGCTTATTATCTCAAATTTTTTTTTTTAACGTAGGTCTCTTTTTTTTTTTTTTCCCTTTCTTTTCTTATTTTCCAACACGCAGGCATTTTGTTTTTTTCTTAATGTTCCATGAACAAAAGTGAGTAAAAACGGATCAAACTTTTTTGTCTTTTTATGAATTCTCTCTCTCTCTCTCTCTCTCTCTTTCTTTGAGTAACTTTCTCTATATTGCAAGGCTCAGACTCCGGTTATCGCACTAAAATCACAGGCTCCGGTTACAAGACACGATATGAGCCACGTGGCACATATTAGAGTACTATGACCGTATGGATGTTTGGCCAATCCATAAGTGGACCTACAAATCAAAAATCAACCTGATTAATGATTTATAGGCGTTGGATTGGACTTATTTTCATGGGCTAATCTTAACTGCGGGAATTTGAGCAGTATTGGAGGTACAAAGATCCACTTCCTAGAAATTACTAATCAGGCTGATTTTTGGTTTGTTGGTCCACCTAGGGATTGGACAAACATCCATACCGTCAGAGTCCTATAATAGTGTGCCACGTGTCCCATATTGTGTCCTGTAACCGGAGCCTGTCATTTTAGGGCGGTAACTGGAGCCCGACCCATTTTCAAAATAGTTATGCTACCCACGTAGTAAAGAGTTATGCTACCCCACGTACAACGGGAGAAAATATGTACGGTTGAGGCCTTTTACTGTTGGATTAACGAGATCTACGGTCCACGAGGCAACAACTATTTTAATCCAACGATCAATGGCCTCAACCGGATATATGTTTTGTCAAGTTTTCCGAGGGGTACAATTTTCCTTTTCTAGAACATTTTCTTCTCAACTGAACCCAACTTTGATCGTCGTCTGCCACCTCCTGCCGGCGGTAAGTAATTATTCTCTCTCTCTCTCTCTGTCACACTTTAATCTGAACGTATTTTGATTTCAGTATTTGAGTTTTAATTAGAGAATGAACAAGAACTTGATTTGGTTTCTTAACTCGATGAACAAGAACTTGATTTGGTTTCTCAACTTGATGAATTTTGCTGTTTGTTGAATTAGGGCATTTTAGGTGTAACAATCACTAGTTCTAAATTTCTAATTACGTCTCTATTTCCAAGTAGATGTTAATGTATTTAGGGGAATTGGGGCTATGATTCGATCCCTTCCCGGTGATAGATCGCCTTACTATGTGAGACGTCAAAGACGTCAATGCACCAAGTCTATAGGTTCTGTAGGTTCTTTTTTCTCTATGGGCTTCAGTCATTTCCAGAATGGGTGTGATCAAGAAGCTTAGAGCTGACCATCCAAGAGATTAGGCCCATCTATGAATCCAATCAGAAGAAAAAGAAGGGAGAATACATCAAATCAATGCTGAATCTCCGTGTGACAGTGACACTAGGGACTGCACTCATAGATGGTCGGGCTTGAGCCCCGGCTTTAGTATTACGGTAGCATGGTTGACTTATATGGTCGAGCGGGGCACTTAGACGACGCCATTAACTTCATTAATAACATTCCCATGAAGTCTAATGCAGGTGCTTGGGGGGAATTGCTTAATGCTTGTAAAATCCATGGAAATATGAAGTTAGGTGAACTTGCATTGAGGAAGATAGTAGAGTTAGAAGCCAAGAACGACGGTGCCTATGTGCTCTTGTAGAACATATATGCAGATTCTAGGAACTGGGATGGGGTCAGTAATGTGAGGCAACTAATGAAGGCTAAAGGGGTGAGTAAGGTCCCAGGGTGTAGTGTTATAGAGGTTGGTGATGAGGTTCATGAGTTCTTTGTGGGGGATAAGTTACACCCAAGGTATGGATAAATTGAGGTGATGTTGGGTGATATATCAAGGAGATTGAGACTATCAGGGTATGTGGCTAACACTAACCATGTACTGTTTGATATAGAAGAAGAGGAGAAAGAGGATGCTTTGTGTAGACATATTGAGAAGGTGGCCATTGCTTTTGGGTTGATCAGTCTGGGTGGAGGTGTTCTCCCATCAGGATTGTGAAGAACCTTAGGGTCTGGGGGGATTGTGTAACTTATGTAAGCAAACATTACACTTTTAGCGTTGATCTGAAAACAGGGGTTTTTAAACACTTTTGAGGAAAGGTCTGCTAGAAAGGATTTTGTTTCCTTTTTGGATTATTTTTTGCATTCAATGAAGTCTTTGTAAGCCTAAGTTGCTTACCTAGGTTCATGATTGATCACTCACTACAATGACTCAAAGCATAAAGTTTAAGTAAGCTTCCCGATCCTTGGGTTTATCGCATTTTAGCTTTCAGGTGGTAACCGATGTAACATGATATTTTGGGTTGCATCTTCTAGATGGTAGTACAAATGACATTGTGATAAGTGCTTACTCAGATGTTTGATAGAGAGAGAGGGCTACGAGATAAAGTTAAGTAGAGAAGTTGGGCATCTTATTCAAATGCCTCAATAACGTCTCAGTCATCTGCTTTGTATTCTCATTCCCATTACGAAAAGCACTCACAAGCCCTTGATAGTTTAGCACATCCTAGTTTCATAGTATCATATTGAACACTTTACAAAAAGAAACTTTTAAAGTACATATGGAAGAAACTTTACAAGAACTTATGAAATGGATTACTTTAGAAGCAATAAAGTAAGAGGATATCTAAGGTCCCTTTCTGCAGTAATGTCCTTCCAACATCATTCCCATGCCCGGTGCACTCAAGGCACATGTAGTGGGATTGAACCTACCAAATTACCAATGGATCGATCTCACCCAAGGCGATTCATGATGCCACAAATCACAACCCTGATTAAGGCAGCATTTGTATATAGAAAGTAATTTTAGCTTCATTCTATTCTTTCAATAAAGTACAATTTTTTTTTATTTGGACATTTTTTGATCTAGGCGTCGAAGTTCCGAACAGCACATAAAAATGCCACGTGGCACCTAGGGATGGGCCAAACATCCATATGGTCATTAATCTCTAGGAGTATGCCACGTGGCATGTTTAAGTGGTTCCGGATGCCTAGATCAAAAAATGCCACGATCAAAATATTTATTGACCCTACCCCACTTTAGCAGTCGCTTGCCGCTTTGCCCACCCTCGAACAAAATCCTGGCTCCGCCACTGCTCCTAACCGAACTCCAACCCCATTTGTCTTTCAAAACTTCTCTCTCTCGCCACTCCTTTCCCTTCTTTGTGAGTGGAAAATAGAGTCCAGTCATATTCGGTTCCGAACTCGAATGCAACTCCCAAGAATTCGTAAGATTTTTGGAAAAGGTCTTTGCCGACTACCTAACGTCCATAGAGAAATCTAGATCTACTTATTCATTTACGGTAATTCTAATTTGAATTTTGAAGTTTTTCTTTCTTTCCATTTTTAGGGATTTGTGCTAGGATTTAATCATGTTGTGCTATTATTTGATCTTTGTCTATGCATTTCTTTTGCTTTTTTTAGTTTATTTTTATTTCTATTGATTTTTTTAACTTCCCCAGGCAATGTATTCACGAGCTGAAAACTTGCATGCCCAGTGTTTGATTAAATCCCGGACAAGTTTTTTCATTTATTTTAAATCTCATTCATTTCTCTATTTTCATTTTTATTTTTATATATTTTGACAAGGGTAGTTGATCTAATTGGGGAACCGAGAAATTCCATTGTTCAGGCTCGAGTCCTCGTTCATATAAGATAGTGCCATAAGGTTGCTAGGATTTGTAACAATATATTACTTAACACTTTACAAGCGGGATAGCCAAGGAAAGGAATATCCACAAGACCTTAGTGAAACCGAGGAAATGATTGGTTAGGTTTAGAGAGTGATGATGATAATTCCCAAGAAATGGCAGGGGATATTCCAAATGAGTGTGAAATCTGATATTTCAAATGATTTTGGCGGCAAGATACAGATACTTGGCATGGCTTTCAAATCCGATGATGAAGCATATTGGTTTTACAATGCATATGCCAGGTGTACTGTGTTTGGCAACAGTACGTAAACAAGATCAACCATGAAACGTTTCTAAAACCTACAAAATTGCACTTGCCAAGCGCTTATCTGCTAAAGTGAAGATAAACAAGTCATTAGCAAAGCAGAGGTGAGAGTTTAAGAGGAATACAAGGAGTTAGTGTGATCTTTCCTTTAGCAATTTTTTTTTCTTCAGGCTGGAAAGGTTTCCATCACTGAGCAAAGAAGGTATAGTGAGGGTCCATCGGTAAAATCCTTTAGAGCTACAAAAGCAACCATTAGGGTTGCTGTTGAAAAGAATAGAGATCCTTGGGTTGTGACACTTCTTTCGGAGAAGTCTATTTGTAGAATAATTGCTTTCGGGAAGTTCCAATTAACCGAATCAAATGCTTTGTGTTTGTCGATCTTGAAGGTAGCTTTGGGAGGAGGGGTTTATCAAGATAAAAATTATACACAATATGATGAGTCACAAGCAGGTTGTCGGATATCAATCAACAGCCTTTAATATCTTTGCTAAAAATTTGGTGATGAATTTGTACAGTAGAATGCATAATGAGATTGACAAAGAATCGTTGAATGAGGAGGGATTTGAGCACTTTGAGATTAGAGTGATGTTTTTGGATTTCCATCCCTAGCAACTCTCCAGATCTGAAGAAGCTCATGATGCAAGAGTTACAACTTCTTCAACAATGTGCCAACATGTTTTGAGGAAGTGGGCATAATTGGTATATGTGGCACGATTAACTAAAACGTTTTCTGCATTTTGTCTACAGCTATACTAATAGGGAAGCACCATCTATGATTATTTAGCTGTTTAGAAAATCTAATTTTGTGAGGAAGGGTGGAATTGTCCTTGTTGCACGAGAGTAATTGACTGAAGTTTGCTATAGTGTCCCCTTTGATGTCTCTTTAATCAATAAGGGTCTGTTTATTTGCATGGAAAATAGGCAGGGAAAATAATTTTCTCAGCAAAATGATATTTCCAAGTGTTTGATTGCATTTTGGCCGAGAAAGTGATTCGCTAGAAAATACTGATTTTCCCGCTCAAGTAGGCAAATCTATTTGCCGCCCTCACCCCCACCCCTAAGAAATTGATTTTCTAATGGATGAGAAAATTAAAACAAGGTCTTCGACGCCCAACCGTACATCCACTCAAACCACATACACTCAAGTTTCTCTCAGAATCTAGTGTAAGAGGAGCAACTTGGTTGGCGAAAAAGCGATTCGCTAGAAAATAGTGATTTTCCCGTTCAAGCAGGCAAATCAATTGCCCACCCTCACCCCCACCCCTAAGAAATTTATTTTTTAAAGGGCAAGAAAATTAAAACAAGGTAAACCGTACACCCACTCAAACCACAAACACTCAAGTTTCTCTCCGGATCTAGTGTAAGAGGAGCAACTTCTTCTTCTTCCTAAACCGAACCAATCGGGGTTCAATTAGGGTTCCCAATCAACTACCCAGCCCATCACCACAGTCACAACACAACACAGTGGCCTCTACTCAGGCCTCCAAGATCAGTCCCCCTCCCCAACCCTTAGCCCCACCAAGGACTGAATCCCTGCCTCCATCACCATCCCGCATAACACCACAATTGCGGGTGGCCTCTCAGGCCCATCACCATCTCGCACGGCAACTTGACCGCAACCAGCATCTCAGACTGCTCCCAGCCTTCATCTCCTTCACGCAAAGCCTGTCAACCCCCTACCCGAACAGCCTCGCAACCACCATCTCTGTCTCGAACATTTTCTCAGGTGGAGCCAACAATTCAAACAGCCTCCCAGCCCCCCATCTTCGTCGAGGCAAACAGACACTTCTTAAAGGATTTTCTCGACAAATCATTTGCCGAGAAAATGATTGACTGCAAACAAACAGACCTTAAGAGGCACACCGTCTTGATTGACAATAGGGAGGGCATGATTCACATGTTGTCTGGCTTGATTGAATCATGTAATAATTTAAAGTTTTGAGTCACCCAAGGAGAGCCATTTGATGCGACTGTTTCACTTAAGGAATGATTCCTCAACGGCTAACATGTGATTGTATTTGTGTTGGTGTTGGGCTTCAAGAGAAATCGGATCCTCATGAGGATATGATTGAATTGTATGCTTGGGGAAAGGATATGATTCAATCATACTTTTAAATTGATAAAATCAAGCATGGTTTTTTTTTACAATGTTATCACATAGTCTTAACTGGGTTGGGCTTGAAAGCTCAGTAGGTTGACGTTCTTCACTGCAACCATGAGGTTGCAGGTTCAATCCAAACTTACCCACCAAAGGAAAAAGAAGGTAATCTTAAGTTACTGCATTGTTGATGAGAAACTTTTAGCTGTTCGATGGGAGGGTTTAACTTCTTTCTTTTTTTCTTTATACATTTAGCAAAAGGTATTGAAACTTTTGTCACTGCTATGGCAGGGATTTTCTTGCTTGTGGAGGACTGGTGTGGTATATCTGGACCATCTATCTGATAGAGGACACTCTATGTTAGCCCATGGCAGAGTATTGTTGAACTTAACCTCATACTCCCACGGTATTTCTCTATTTACTAATGAATAGTATCCATTTAATATTTCATATGTTTCTGAGATTTTTTTCTTTTCAAAAAAACAAAGAAAGAAATCACAATTGCTCCCATTTAGCCAATTGGTGGATGAGGACTATTGGGCTGAAATTTGCCTTGTGTATAGGTGTCCTTTTGTAAAGTTTATATTGCTTTCTGAATCCCTCAACCCCCTTTTTCCTTTTCAATTTTCTTTTCCAGTTCTCTTTTGAACTGGTTCTCATTTCCCATCAATCTGAATATCGATCTTACACCTTTAATATGTAGAATAGCACAGGTAACATAGGGACGTCAATGGAGTATTAGGGCATCAACTCATTTCTATGAAGAGTACCTTCACCACATTGTAGGAAATCCAAATTTGGCTGTTGAAGTTACAATGGCAAAACGGAGAGCTAAAAGGACTGTTAAACAACCATCTGCTAACCTGGAGAGCAATTTTAATGGCACCAATGCGGAGGAACCAGAAGTCCAAAAGCGCACTCACTCATTTAGCGATCCGGAAGGTACATTGTCAAATTTATATGCTTGCATTTTGCTTTTCTTTTCTTTTTATGGAGCATTAGTTTATGCAATCACCAGCCTTGATAGTTAAGGTCCTGTTTAGACGTCCAATTTGGCAGTGTTCAATCAACTGCTGGCTTTTCGAGAAGGAGGTCCCCACCACAAAGTTCAACCACCACATTAAGTTTTTAGTTGAGTCTTGGTAGATGGCCCTTTGGGCATTACAAGGTTATTTGCCCAAATAGTACTTGGTCCAATGTGTCATCCAGATGTGCCAATTGCCAGTTGGGAGGGTTCAGTTCCCTGAATGGCATTTTGGTCCTTGATACGGGTACTTCTTAAGAGGCCTAAGACTAATGGATGATGAAATAGCATGGCAATATGTTCTAAAATAAATGCCAAGGAAGTGTCTCGGTCATGTTAGCTGCTCAAACGAGATTGAAGTAATCTGGGCATTGGGAGGACCTAAAAAATCAAGAGACTTGTCAGGAGTAAATAAACCTTCATGACACAGTCAATTAACTGTGTCTAAGATCGGGTGCTAATCCTTTGAGTTCCTATGTTGAAGTCTTCTATTTTAACATTTGACACGCGTCTGGAAACAACATTTATAGCAAAAAGGGGGGCAAAATAGCTATTTTCTGAGGTGTTTTGAGAATATGATTGTTGTGCTTATAACATGCAGGATTGAAATTTTTGTAGCATCCTATTCTTCCGAAGTGTTTTTAATTCTATTCCATTTTCATGTAGATATTGATTAATCAGGTGACTTATCTTGGTTTACTGTATTCATTTGTAAAGGCAATTCACCTTCTGAGTCCTCTGCACTTGTCTATTGAGACTGGGTTTTTACTCTGAGCAGGAAACCTAAAAACGGTGCTTCACATATTTTATTTTATCTATTTATTTAGTTATTTTTATTGTTGCGTGTGTGTGTGTGCGCACGCGTGCAATGTTGGTGCATGCAAGCATCTGCCTGTGCATGGCATGCAGGTGGGCATGTGTGTGTGTGTGCGTTTGCATATGCTCATCAGCTTCTTCTTCTTCCATTTTTTTTTCTTTTGCGGGGTTCTCATAAACAGTCTCTTTATGTGCTTTTCCGAAATACCATAACATTTTTCACACAAACTTCTATAAATGGTGGTATGTTGTCAATGATTTATATCATTTGGGTGATGCTTTATTTTCTTTAAATACTCAAGAACGCTAAATAATCTTTACTTTTATACAGTTGAACGCAGAATTGCTGCAAGTCTGGCTATTCGTGATGCAGAGATTGAACATCTGTTGACTGGGTTGCGTTTGCTTCGCTCAAATTTTAACAAGGAACAGCTGCAAACCCCCGTTCTACAATTTTTCAAAGAAAATATGCCAAACCTGACAGTGAAAATAAGTGAAAAAGAGGGACAACTTGAAGTGGAATGGAAGGATAAAGATGGTAATTTATCCATTAGCCATGCCGATGAAAGAAATATGCATGCATCTCTTCTACAACGGATGTCTGTAGCATATCCTGATTATGCTGCTGCAATGCCAGCTATTGGTGGCTTTGAATTTTCCAGTAAAGCAGGTTTGAATATAGTTAAGGTGATGAATATGTGTTTCGATTTCTTAAGATCATTTTATCTTCACACGAGTTATATTTGATTGTTGACAGTGAAAACAAGCCTTTTAGGTGCTGCAAACCTTCACATCCCGGACTCTGTACGCCCACTCACCATTTTTGTTACAGCTGAGGCTTTTAATATTTGGAAGCTCCTCCATTCTTACCTTGTCCTTATGAGTTTTTCTATTTTGGAATTTTCTTTTTCTAGGTTATGGACGAACCGTCAGAAACTCAGATGCTTGGGTTGCAAGATGCTTTCCAAACTCCTGGGGTTCGTAGCTTCTTGGCCATATATGCATATATCTTCCTGTGTTAAGCTCTGAGGTTTATAAAATTGGCATGGGCCTTACAGTTTTCTTCATATCTATGTAACATAGGCTGTTGGGCATAAATATGTATGTCGTTGTTAGACACATACTGTAAGGGCGTGTACAGTAAGAAGCTCAAGTTGTGCATTGCTGTTTTAAAGAAGGCAGCATGGGTCCAACTTGATTTTAGGGATTGCAGATAACATGTGATTACATGTCTGCTTCCCATAGGTGCTTTGAGTGCTTTCCTAAACAAAAACCAGCGGCCTGTGCTTTCGACACGTCCATAAAAAACTGGTAGTTCACTCGCACAAGTAATACAGGGTTGGTCTTTTTGCAGGCAGTGTAAACTTTGTCTCCATACAACCCCCATACCTCTGAAGGAAGAAGAAAATTGATCTTGTAGAGAAGCGGATAGGAAAGGTAGCCTAAAGACTCGAGCAACGAAAGGATTAATTACTTAAAGATTAACATCATCTATGCCTTATCCCAACTTTCTGGGGTTGGCAACATGAATCCTATTTCGCTATTCGGCTCTAATTTTATATAAGATTACCTTAAAAGTAAGATCGATGCAAATTCTAATTACTTTAAAGGTTAAAAGACATTATTATATAAATATTGGATTATGTACATACAGTATGAAAGATATCTATAATCTTTATACATTGAAATTATATAAATGAGCGCTGAAACAAGAAGATACACTTAGCTCTGACATGACAAATGGCAAATTTGAATTTGCATTGTTGCATAGCTTCATATTATCAGCTCACGAAAGCCTTGATACTATGAGTTTCTTGTGACATCATATATTGTGGAGCCTCTGTTATCTTTCCTACTATTATTGTTTCAATATAAAGATTTTCTGGATGCAGCATGAGTATGGCCTCTTTCCTCTTTATGATTCGAGGTGCCTGGGGGTGACTTAGTTCTTAACCATATCACAGGTGAGTTCCCAGAGGTTGTCTGTTGGTATGACCCCCAAAACTCGAAGGTTACCAAAGCATGGTGAGATGCTTCTCTCTGTCCGCGGCTCGCCTCTTGGGGTGTATAGGGAAGATAACATGGAAGCCATAAATGGTATGCTTTCCTTCTAGTTAAATGTGCATTATTCTTTAAGTTGTATTATCGTTTTAATTCGTAACTTGTAATTGCAGAGTCGGAAGAGGATTGACTGGTTTAAACTATTTTTGTTGCAAACCATGGTTTGAAGATTTTACTAATCCACTCGGATCAAGAGTTTCTTCCTCGCACCATCGTACCATCAGGAACACCATACTATCGACTAAGTGAAATTGTACTTGTTGCTCCTACGCATCAATTCCTCCATTCAAAGATATTTTTCAGATACAGATTCAAGTTCTGAAGATCCAATTAGGTTTTTCCCTGCGGTGATATTTCTTTATTTACCTCATGCTACTACCACCTAGGCATAGTTTTATTTTTGGAGAATGGCCAACTTTGTTCTGTGACATAACCTGACTTCACTGGCAAATACCTGGGTGTTGGTTATGGCTATGGTTTCAGGGTACAAGATTTGGCATGTAGTAGTTAACATAATGTCTTGTTTAGTGCTGTAATACTTATATTACTTCAAGAATCTTTTTTCTATTACATGGGCTTAAGACATTCTTACACAAATTTTTACATGGATTTTTACACGGCTCCATGGAACCCACATGGAGATGAGCCAAGGGATGTTTTTTGGTGAAAATGATCTCCTCACCATGGCGATCGTCCTCACAAAAAATTAGCCTATTCTGAAATTTCTAACCTTATCAAATGTGAACATATTAATGGTGAAATGGACAGTCCAGAATTGTTAGCTTGTGATCCACTTTTCAAAGGGCTAAACTTTGAAATTGGCTGATTTTAATTCTCGCCTCATGATCAGCCGATGACTCATCTGGTGAGCCCCACACACCTCTGTAATATAATTCATGATACAACTGAGTTATCATTTTCACAAGAATTATATCTATTCTACTTATTAATCGATGATGACCCTTCTCGTGTGCCCGACGATAAACCTCAATATCTCGAAAATACCCATGTTTTACCTTTTTTTTTTTTTTTTTTTTTTTTGTGTGTTCTTTAAACTATTCTCATAAAAGGGTTCTTCTATCTTTTTGGTGTCAAAGCACACGTCACCTTGCAACTCATCCAATGCTCTTTTTTTCTTAGAAAAAAAAAATTATTCATAATATGATTCAAAGTCCTTAAATTGACAAACATTACTTATTTCATTTTTATACTTTATAGGGGTACTTTAGTCGTTCAACATTTTTACATTTCAACTCTTATTGAATGCCCATGTGGCACCTGAACTCTGCCCTTAGAAAGAAAAAAAAATTGATGATGGTGTCTATAATTAAAAATAAACATGAAAAAGATTATAATCCAACGGATATAAATTACTTATCAAAAGGAATTTTGGAATGTAGGTCTAACTAGGGATGGGCCAAACATCTATATGATCAATAGAAGCTCAAGAATACAGAGCCAAGACTGGAGAGGCTTGCTTATCTGAGAAAGAGGATCATTATAGGGGAAAAAAACGAGTTGAGAACCAACTCCAGGTTGCTTCTTCAACAAATCTTGGGTCTCTCTCTCACAGATAAACCAGGAAAAAAAAGGTTTCCTATTGCCACATGATGCTGAAGACCATCCAATGGTCTGGATCATAGGGAAGAAGTCTTCCAAAGGATGAATGGTGGGTCTCAACCCTTTGCATGATGGTCTGGACCATAGGGAAGAAATCTTCCAAAGGATGAATGGTGGGTCTCAACCCTTTGCATGTCCAACGTGGACAATGTAATTAAGATCCAAAATCACCTTCCCTTTTCCTGCTACTGTAAATGCATATTAGTTACTCATGAAGATAAAGTCTATTTTCCTTGGCTCGTTAAAGGAAATAAGTGTATTAAGATATATTCACGTGTGCTAGGTTCAAAGTTCAAACCTCCCTTACGTACACAAAATACAAATTTAAAACTTCATATAACAGCATATGCCCATATGCGCCTCAATCCATATGCTTACATGGCCCCACGTGTCATGTGATTCACTACCGAGTGGGCCACACATTCCAAGTATGAGCACATAAAATCTGATCAAAATAGGGACGGGATATTCACACCCGTATTTTTTTTCACTCAGTAAACCAAAAGAATCCATCCCTCCTTTTTCACTCATCGCACCCATAAAAAATAAAAACGAAAAATCCTCTCTCTCTCTCCCTTGTTCTTTCTCTCTCATTCCCTCTCCTTGTGCCCCGGCCTCCTCATCTTCTTTTTTTTTTTTTTTTTTTTTGTGGGGAGGGTTTAGTGGGTGTGGTGAGTGAAAAAGAATGGACAGTTTACTGAGCGAAAACGGGGGTGTGAATATCCCGTCCCTCAAAATTTGATGATTCCTACATGTCATGGAAGATCAACATATCAAGTGGCCCCCACATGCCAAATGGAATCTGAGTAAACCTTTTCACACCTGTGTGTGAGCAAAGCCGGTCACACACCACAATATGAGAGGACGATGACCGTGTGGATGTTTGACCAGTCCCTCGTTGGACCTGAAAACTAAAAATCAGCCTGATTAGTTATGTCAGACCTTTGGATCTAGTACCCCAAATATTGGTCAATAATGCTCTAAATTCTACGGTTAAAAGCAACCTATGCAAATGACTCCAATCCAACGCTTAGAAATCACTAATCAAGCTAATTTTTGGTTTACAAGTCCACCGAGGGGCTAACCAAACATCCATACGGTCATCGTCCTCTAAGAGTGTGCCCCGTGGCTCATATTGTGATGTGTGATCAGCTTTGCGCACACTTGTGTGTGAGCGAAGGTTTTCTCATGGAATCTGAGGTGCCAAGTGTTTGTTAAGCTCCATCAAACGCGCCAAAGTATCAGAAGTCGCGCGACAAATCAACTTTCGTTCCCTTTAGAAGTGGGTCCCTCTCATGGAAACTAAAGTTGTCTTGCGTATGTACAAGATAAAAAGTGTAATTTGTCCGAACAGTCTGTCTCTGTAAATCTTCTTCTTCAACCTACGACCGTTGCTATTCTAAGACACACACAGGGGAGAAGATAGAGAGAATATGAGATACGATAAACCCTAAATCATTCAACTTTAACAGATTCCCATTTAGATTTAGGATTAGGGTTTTTAATCTCCGATCGGAGAGTTATATCGATTATCGACCGAGTTTGCAATGGAGGAAACCCTAAAACATTCGATCTTCAGATTCTGAGCTCAATTCACAGCCTTCCTTCCAGGGCTTAGGTTTCTTAATTTTGATTCGTTGGAGAGTAGAAGATTGAAGAACAACAAAATGCTGGATCGTTGCCTGGGAGCCCGTCGTGTTCGACAGATCCAGAGGGCTCTTCGCCATGGTAAGGTTACCCTTCTCTGCCTCTTCATGACCGTTCTTGTTCTTCGTGGAACCATTGGTGCTGGAAAATTCGGCACTCCAGAGCAGGATTTCAACGAGATCCGAGACCATCTCTACTCTCGCAAGCGATCCGAACCTCACCGTGTCCTCAAAGAAGCCCAGACGACCGAGACGACGAACAGTAACAGTTACGCCACCTTTGATCCGACGAAACTAGCGGTGGACGAGGAAGAAGACGAGAAGCCTGATCCGAATAAACCGTATAGTCTCGGTCCAAAGATCTCAGATTGGGACGAGCAGCGAGCGAAATGGCTTGAAGAAAACCCTAACTTCCCTAATTTTATAAGACCTAACAAGCCCAGAGTTCTGTTGGTTACTGGGTCGTCTCCGAAACCGTGTGAGAATCCGGTTGGTGATCATTACCTATTGAAGTCGATCAAGAACAAGATTGATTATTGTCGGCTTCATGGAATCGAGATCTTTTACAATATGGCGCTTCTCGATGCAGAGATGGCTGGGTTTTGGGCAAAGCTTCCGCTCATTCGGAAGCTCTTGCTGTCCCACCCGGAGATAGAATTCTTATGGTGGATGGATAGTGATGCGATGTTTACCGATATGGCGTTTGAGGTCCCATGGGAACGGTACAAGGATCACAATTTCGTGATGCACGGGTGGAATGAAATGGTCTACGATCAGAAGAATTGGATCGGATTGAACACGGGGAGTTTCCTGCTTAGGAATTGTCAGTGGTCGCTCGATATTCTGGATGCTTGGTCACCAATGGGTCCGAAGGGGAAGATCAGGACTGAAGCCGGGAAGATCCTCACAAGGGAGCTTAAGGACCGGCCTGTTTTCGAGGCTGATGATCAGTCTGCCATTGTTTATCTTCTAGCTACACAGAGAGATAATTGGGGTAATAAGGTATATCTCGAGAGTGCATACTACTTGCACGGTTACTGGGGAATTTTGGTTGATCGATACGAGGAGATGATTGAGAATTACCACCCGGGGCTTGGCGACCACCGATGGCCCCTCGTCACTCACTTCGTCGGTTGCAAGCCGTGTGGGAAATTTGGTGACTACCCTGTTGAGCGATGCTTGAAGCAGATGGACCGAGCTTTCAATTTTGGGGACAATCAGATACTACAGATGTATGGGTTCACTCATAAGTCACTAGGTAGTCGGAGGGTGAAGAGGACTCGGAATGAAACGAGCAATCCTCTGGAGGTCAAGGATGAGCTGGGTTTGCTTCATCCATCCTTCAAAGCCGTCAAGGTATCCTCTTCTTAACTGCCCACCATGTCTTTAGGTTCAAATTCTAATTGGGATGCCCCTTGTTGTTTTTGTTGTTGCTATATGTCTTGTGTTAGTTATGGAGATTGTATTCTTTTTTTCCTTTTATGTTTCAGTGTTGAAATTATAATGATTTCCAAAGGAAATAGAGTTTCTTTTGCTATTTGCAATCCTGCAATTTTGTAGCTTCTCGAGTGGAATTTTCCTATTGCAACGCATAAAGCTTGTGTTTTGGTGAGATTTAAGCTGGGTTTTGAATTCATGACCTCTGCATTACTAGGTTAGACTGTATGCTGAACAGTTTGTACTTGTCTAATATTCATTTTGTTGAAAATCAACTTCTTCCGAACTAGAAACAATAGAGAGAACAAAAAAATAACCAATCACAGACAGATTAAAATTTATGTGGTTCAGCAGTGTGCCTATGTCCACAGGTGAGAAGAGATCTTTCACTATCTCTAAATAGTTAGGGTTACAATTGTTTCCTTTCTATCTCCCTCTCTCAATGAAAAGTACAATCCTAGCACCCCTTCAGAGATATGTATAATATCCGGTACAAAGAAATACCCAAAGTATCCCAGTAAAAGTTGTACCCAAACACAGACTGTATGGTCGTTATTAAATCTGGACCCCCGAAAACTGTGGCTTAATTAACAGTATAATCCCTGCATAACAGTAGTTCCTGCAGAATACAACACCTAACCCAACACTTATGTTAATTAATGTTGGAGGATAAATTTCTGGGATTCTTCAATTGGTGAAAGAAACAAATGTTAGAGGAAGTAACGAAGTATAATATGAAGGGAGAGAGAGAGCTTTGATGGAAGGATTGCGGTACTTCGTAAATGCAGGTGGAGCCCTCTAAATTATTCAAAGTGATTCTCTTACCAGATGGGAAATGATGAGAGCCATAGGGATCTTTTAAACCTTCTGATGGTGATTGAGAGTTTGATACAAAGAGAGAGCAATGGAGCACTGCTATCTACCAAACAAGAGAAGAGATAAATCCCAGCCCAAAAGGGCAGGCAAAAAAGATAAAAGGAGGGAACAAAGGAGGAGGAAAGAAAAGCATCAAGAACTGAAGCGATAGTAAATCTTGTTAGGGTCCTCCACAGACAAGAGGAAAGGAGGAGATTGACACCAATGTTTGCACAACGGTCGGCGTCAAAGTTAACCTCCATTCAAGTGGAGGTCAAACGAATCCAATTGAACCTATTTTTTTATGGAATCCCATCACCCGCGGACTTTCCAGATAATATCATCATTGTTGAATGAATTGATAGTTCTAATTTTAGCTGTTTCTTTCCATAGAAAGATTTGTGTTACCTTTCAAAATAGTCATGCTATCACACGGATTAGGCCGTTGGATTCAAGAGATCCCCGCAGTTGTTGCCATGTGGCTTGTAGGTCCCTTAATTCAATGATCAAACTGCACATATTTTTGTCTAGTTATCTGTGGGATAGCATTTTCTTTCAAAGTACACATCATGAGCAGGCGGTGCTTGCTAAATAATGCAAAGGGTTTAAGATGCAACCTAATTGGGTTAGCCTTTCATTTGGTGAAGGCGGGTTCGGAACCCAGGTCTGTGGTATCAACACTCGCAAACCTTACCACTTAGCAAGCTGGCACCTTCAATTTCTTTAAAAAAATTAAAAATTAACCCAACATTCTCCATGAACTGGGTCCATAGCCCCCTAGGAAAGTTATTCTTCCATTGGTGCTGGTTCTTACCAAGTTATTGCGACTTTAATTTGATTCTGATTCCCCAAATATAGTGGGCTCACATAAACACAACACAGCCATGGAGTGAAAGGAATGGGAGATATCTTTGGTGGAGTTGATGAAATGGGTCCTACACATGCATTTTGGAAGGGGTCCTATCGAACTTTGTATAGGACTCGGTCCTACACATGCCAAACTAATGATTTTCTTACTCTGTTTATTCTACACCATACCTTTTTTTCATCTCGATTGGGAGTACATCATACTTCTTTTGTCACCCATCTGCAGTCCACGTGATGCACATGCAAGTTGATCTCAGATTCCAGACAAATCCAATCAATGGACCACAACTATGAAATCTGACACATTTTGTTATCGTCCAATAAGTGAACACTTTTTAAATAGCGGTAGGGCCCTGTCCCACAATGATTGGCTAAGCGCACTTCAATTTGTTTCACCAAAGGAGATTCTACAGGGCCAACATTTAAATGGGCCTCATGTAAGATATCTGTAGGACCAGAGATAATACCGTACGATGATCTCAACCATTCAATTTTACTCTTCTAAAAAAAAGTCTAAATAAAGTATGAAAACTGACGTTGGATGCCAGCTCAGGGCTAACCACCACCGTTGGATTCTCGGGATCCACGGCCGAGAACACAACTCCCGAGAGGGACCCTTTTTTTATTTTTTTATAATTGAGTATAATATGTTTCTTCCAAAAAAAATTCACTAATTATTTGTGAACTTAACAACAGGGGCGTTACAGTTATTTCTGTTATAACGTCCTAATATTTTCACCGAATATAGCATTTTTATTAGTTTCACAAATAACTGCCGTTATACCCAGGTTTATAACAGATTTAACAGCCGTTATTTGTGAAAGTTTATAACGAATTTTGAATTTCAAATTTAAAATTCGTTTGAATTCAGATTTAAATAAAAGTAAATTTCAAAATAACAAGAAAACAACGAGAGAAAAACTGGAAATCAGAAAAAAAAAAAAAAAAAAATAGTCGTTTTATTTTAAAACATTACCAAAAAACAACGGAAGATATTTTTGTTATAACAGAATAACGTTAAATAAAAATAACATAACGGAGTCGGAGTCGGAGAATTACTGTTATATTATGACGGCCGTTTTTTAAACCATGGCAATAAGTTTAAATCCATGGCGCTTTGAGACTAGATTTAAGTAATTTGTTTTGGAATCGTAGGCTATAGAAAATATAGATGCATGGTGAACTATATGGCGAACCGAGTTGGCCGACACACAGCCCAGACGTGCACGGTCAACCTACCTAAGTATCAGGCATGTGCTGCCAAACTAAGAGAACCATCTGACGGTGTAAACCTGAGGTGGACTTCCAGCATGTGCCGTTAGATTGAACAAACCAATGTGACAAATAAATATTTTAGGAGAGTGTTTAGGTAGTGCAAATATTTTAAAAAGAATGCTCCCAACAAAATGCATTGACACTAGTCCCTTCCTGGCTCCGTCCCTGCGTGAGCCTCCGATGATTGGCAGCCCATTGCTGGTAACCGACCTACCGGATCTTGTGCTCAACCAAGCACACTAACGAGCAATTTTAATTCCAAATTCTTGTCTTTTATATATATTTTTTCGGAACATAACGTGTAAGTAAAGAAAAAATTGGTGATGGTATATATGATAAACTATTGAATTTTAAAGAAATTTATAGAAAATTACATATAAAATGAAATAAAAAAATGTATCAAAAGAGGAAAATAACCCAAATGGGTTGTTCTTAACATTTTTCTCTTCCGTTAGGTTTTAAATTGCTCGTCGGAATGGTAATCGATCAACCACCATAACCGTTTGATTTGGGATTCGGGTTTTGACCATAATCCACATTCTCGTGATTGGTGTTTAAAAAAAGTGAGGATATTTTTCATCCTTCTAAAAAATAATTCTTAATCAACTTGAGTCAACGAGAGTGGACCAGGTCATGGGGTAAGTCAAGTTTTTCAAATTGTAGGGAATATGTCAAATTTCAAAGATAACACGGGGGTATATCTAAAATTTCCTTAAAATAAATTTGTAGAAAAAACAGAGAAAGAGGCCATGTTCATAAATGAAAAAAGGAAAACGAAACATAAATAAAGGACACAAGGATATTGGCACCCGCGTTTTTATCCAATATGTCCGCTTACTCTCTAAACCCACCTTAAAATTCCATCTTTTCTGTACACCCAGGGTATCTCTACACCCACCTGAAATATATAAAAAAAATTCATGGTAGAGAACCGAAACCCTTTTTTCGTCTCTCTCTCTCTCTCGAATCCAAACATTCCACCACGGTTCCAAGGCTGACGTCCCGGTGATAGGCTCTCGTACCAAATGTTAAGACCCAAACCAATACACCAAAAGCACCTAGGTGATAAGAGGTGTGGAAAACTTAAGTCTTAACCTTTAGTAGCCTAACACTCTCTATCTCTCTTCCTCCCTTCCCTCAATCTCCTGCACCAAAAATAGACTAAACGAGATCCAATCTCTTGCATTCTTTTGGACAGTCAAAAACCTAGGTTGACTGTCGAGAAAAAGAGTAAGATTGAGTTTTGGTCCAAGAGATCTTGTAGTGGGACCATATAATGGAGGATCCCATCCCCAAGAGATGAGATTATGAAAGTGCTCCCAAAAGTCGCTAAGCATACAACAAAACAAAATTGAACACAGTTGGGCTATTTGAATTTAAAACCTTTTTTCTTCTAGTTTATGAGTCCATTGATGTTTTACGTCTTCCATAAAAAATTTCTCCCAAGAGATCACGTGTTATATGCAGGCTATACATCGTCCCTTTAAAATTCGAAGTTCAAACCTACTGCCAAAACAGAAGACAATCCACACCTCAAGAGCTAAGAATGAAAGATTTTAATAAAATTTCATGCATTGGGTTCCTCTTGGAAACAAAAGAGGATCCGCATAGATCACAGGAGAAGTTTGGAATGATTTTGCAGTCTGATCACTTTCATTAATCCATCTAGATCAAAAGACGAATAATGGCATCTTTTCTGCTTTAACTGGTCTGTACACCTCATTAATGTTTAATCCCATATTTACATGTGTCATCAAAAAATACGTCGGCAAAATTTAATCAGAGGCATCGTGCATATAGAAATATCCAATCCACCGAAGGAAACATATGTGGGTAAAATATTCTTACTTCGATTGGCAGAGCTTCCTCAGTGTAACGGAGGTTCTCTTCTGTTGATGGATATCTTGCCCTCCCCACACCTGAAATCCCAGCTTGCGGTTTATCTCGTGCTTCCAAAGGTAGCGAGCTTCTCCGGACATGACAATTAGAGATCCTGGGTTCAAAAAAATGGGAATCTTCTTAACAGGAGGATCTTCTTTCTCTTCACCGTTTTCAACACTGCAAACTTCTCTTTCAACTCGTGTGAAGTGCATCACACATGCAGATTCTAGGGAGATAATGGCGATCCCATCCTCAAAGCGCATGAGGTCCACGTGAGCACATATTCCCTGCACGCGTATAAAGAAGCTTAAGCAGTACCAACCATATTTTTGAAAAACTTCTACCTTCATGTTTGTATCAACTCATTAAAGCGAAATAGACACAAATGGATAGAAATGTCTACTTTCAACTAATGAGCAAAAAACGTTGGCTATATCAAGAAAGCAAAATTGCAAATAAATGCAAAATATTGGAGACGATAAACAAAGAAATAAACCATTACATGGATTAGAAATACAAAACACTAGCTCACATGAGTGCAGGCATTCTTGGAGTAGAGATCACAGACTCAGATCATCTCTTCTATGTGAACATGGGGAATTGCTTACAAGAACATCCACAAGCAATGTGAAACAATACTTAATTATGTCAAGCCCAACTACATGGATTACTTGTAGGGGATAAGAATGCGCTGTCCACACATTCCAATCGTTGCCGGCATATCATTTCCATAGTGGCTTGGTTGTAATCCATATGATCATTTCCAGAGTGGAGTGGTTTAAACCACATGGTAGATCATATCTGACTAAATTACATGGTCAACAGAAAGATTTTCTTTGATCTATTTCCAAAATTATCTACTCAATCCAACTGCACATAGCGGGATCCCTCATTGCGTAAAGGCAAATAGAAAATACCCCCAAGAAACCTCCCCAAGACATATATACAGTTCCCAGAGAATTAAACTAAATTAAATTATATTGATAGTCTTGAGAAACATTTGTAAGTATTCCTAGTGCAAAGGATTGGTTCTGGTTGACTAGTAAAGTTATACAATCACATGTAAGTCCTACTCATGGTATTAAAATTAGCCGAAGTTTTGACGAATTTTGTCGATTTATGACCCCTATTGAAGTGAAGTTTAAATGTAATAATTCAACAAATTTTACAATTTAGACCAAAACTTTAGAATGAGAAGTTTTTTTTTTTTTTGATAAGTATAAACTTTATTGGGCCAACGCCAAAAAAGAACAAGCCTAAGCTAAGGAGGTCGAGATGACCTACAAAGCACCAAGGCAAGCCAACAAAGACAAGAAGAAAACCAGCTAAGAACGATCCCGATTAGAAATGATATCCCACCGATAAACAAAATCCTCAAAGAATAAGCCCCTGCAGTCTGGAATAGCTTTAGACCAGAGATACATCAACCCCTTGATGTTAAGAATAATGGCGGCCAGATCTACTTCCTTGCCCTCGAAAACTCACTGGTTCCTTTCCTTCCAAAGACCCCAAAGGATCGCGAGGGGAAGGAATCTCCACAGAACATTACCTCTGACTAAAAAAGCTTTGGATATCCAACTGAGCATTAGAGACTTAGTTGAGCCTGGAATAACCCAATACATCCCGAATTCAAAAAGAAACGATCTCCAAACTGCCATAGCCATATCACAATGAATGAACAGATGATCCACTGATTCCCCACTCGTTTTGCACATCCAATAGTAATCAACCAAAGTGAACCCTCTAGCCTTCAGATGGTTGATAGTCAAGATTTTATCTAGAGAAGCTTCCCATGCAAAAAAAGCTACCTTCGAGGAGGTTTTGGATTTCCAAACCAATGACACATGGAACACATTGTTATCTGAATTGTGTAGAGTAGAATTTTAGGGTTTCGGGAAGAGAGGAGAAGAAGAGAGGAAAAGAATAAGGGAAAGCGTTGGAGAGTAAAATCTACCAACGTCCCACAATATTATTTATATTACTAGGTCAAAACAATTACACCCACATTAATATCTCCACCCACCATATATCTTATATTATATTCTCCCTCATACTGACAACACTCCCCCTCAAGTTGGTGCATGAAAATCGATCATGTCTAACTTGTCTAAACATGCACGAAATGGAGCAACCACAACACCTTTGGTGAGAACATCAGCCACTTGTTCTGACGTAGGCACGAATGGTGTACAGATTATTCCCGAAGTAACTTTCTCGCGAATGAAATGTCTATCCACTTCGATGTGCTTTGTTCTATCACGTTGCACGGGATTATGTGCAATGCATATGGCCGCCTTGTTATCACGATATAACGACATAGATCCTTCAATTGGGAAACCCAGCTCCCTATGTAAAATTTTGAGCCATAGTAGCTCACACAGACCATGGGCCATAGATCGGAATTCGGCCTTCCACACTTGACCGAGCTACCACTTGCTGCTTCTTGCTCCTCCAGGTTACTAGATTGCCTCCCACAAATGTGCAATAGCCTGAAGTAAACCGTCTATCATCTTGGGCACCAGCCCAATCTGCATCAGTAAAGCCTTCAACCCTCGTATGCCCATGACGACGAAATAACAATCCCTTCCCTAGGGATGACTTTAAGTATCTCAAGATACGGTTAGTAGCTTCCAAGTGCAGTGTGCGAGGCGCGTGCATGTACTGGCTCACCACACTCACGGCATATGCAATATCCGGTCGTGTGTGAGCTAGGTAGATAAGGCGTCCCACGAGTCTCTGAAAGCTACCTATATCCTCAAGGAGTTCTCCTGATTGACCATCTAGCCAATGGTTTGCTTCAATCGGGGTATCAACAGGTCGTGCCCCCAACATGCCTGTATCCTGAAGTAAATCCAATACATATTTCCTCTGGCATATGTATATTCCCTCATTCGATCTTACAACCTCAATGCCCAAGAAGTACTTTAAGGTGCCTAGATCCTTAATTTCAAATTCAACTGCCAAGAAGCTCTTAGTCTGAAAATTTCTGTTGCACAGTTCCCTGTGACAATAATGTCGTCCACATACACAATTAGGATAGTCGTAGTCCCCCCTACTCGTCTGATAAAGAGTGTGTGGTCTGCCTGACCCTGGTTGTATCCCAATTGTTTAATTGCTCCGCTGAATCTTTCAAACCATGCTCTTGGTGACTGTTTCAAACCATACAGAGTTTTCTTCAACTTACATACTCTCTGCATGCCATCAGACACCCGGAACCCTGGAGGGGGGAGCATGTAAACCTCTTCCTTCAAGTCACCATAGAGGAATGCATTCTTAACATCGAGCTGTAATAGACTAGTAGTGGCCAGGACTGACTTGCTGCGAGTGAGAGAATAACCCGAATAGAGTTTAGTTTAGCTACAGGAGCGAATGTCTCCTTGTAGTCAATACCATATGTCTGAGAATAGCCCTTAGCCACCAACCGTGCCTTGTATCTATCCACAGATCCATCCGGTTTGCATTTCACTGTATAGACCCACTTACATCCAACCGGCTTCTTGCCCTGTGGTAACCGAACCAGTTCCCATGTGTTATTTTTTTCCAGTGCGTTCATTTCCTCAACCATCGCCTCTTTCCATCTGGGTTGTGCTAGAGCCTCTATGATAGAAGAAGGAAAAGTAAGAGAGGACAGGGAGGTAACAAAAGATTTGTAGGATGGTGACAAGTTATCATAAGAAACAAAATTAGCAATAGGGTGTTGAGTACAGGATCTCTTCCCTTTCCGAAGAGCAATAGGAAGATCAGAACTACTATCACATAAAGAAGGAGAACCAAATGAGGAATTACCTAGATCCAGTGAGGAGGAGTCTTGACCTCGACATTCAGGAATGGTCTTTGTCTCCCTTACCCTACGACGAGTATAGACTTGCAGCTCCCCCTGCTTGCTAGTGTCTCTGTCATGCATAATAGTATCAATAATTGGATCATCTAATGTCACGGGCAAAGCAGAGGTCACATGCCGTTCCTCACACCAACTACTCTCCCCCTGAGGATCGGCAGGGCTAGCAGCGGAAAAAAAATGAGCCGATTCCAGAAAAGTGACATCCATAGTAACAAACCTCCTCCGTGTGGGAGGATGATAGCATTTATACCCCTTCGAGCTTGAGAAGTACCCTAGGAACACACATTTAAGTGCTTTAGGGTCCAACTTTGTCCGATGAGGGCCAAGGATATGGACGTAACAAATACAGCCAAAGATTTTCGGAAAAACCGCAAATTGAGGACTAAAGGGACGAAGGAACTGAAAAGGAGTGTGGAACTGACCGAGACGGCGTACGGTTGATGAGGAAGGCGGCAAGAAGCACGGCATCAGACCAATAAGTTTTGGGAACATTGTACCACAAAAGGAGAGAACGAAAAAATTCCAGTAAATATCGATTTTTCCTTTCGGCCACCCCATTTTGTTGTGGGGTGAACACATGAATTTTGATGCTCAATACCATGCTTTGCCAAGTACAACTTCAACCCCCCATACATGTACTCTCCCCCTTGATCAGATCGGAGAACTTTTATACACTTTCCAAACTGGGTAGGGATTAGTTTGTGGAAGTTCTTGAAGATAGAAAACACTTCATCTTTAGATTTCATAACAAATATCCATGTGCATCTAGAGAAATTATCCACAAACGAGACAAAGTAGCGATAACCAAAAATGGAAGTAACCGGGGACGGGCCCCAAACATCAGAATGAATCAAATCAAAAATAGTATTACTTTTATTACCCCGTGGTGGGAAAACAGAACTAGTATGCTTGGACAGAGCACACACTTCACAATGAAATTCAGACAGCGATACAGACTAAAACAATGTGGGAAATAAGAGACGTAAATATAGAAAAGACACATAACCAAGACAAGCATGTCAAGACAGTAGCTGCTCCTTATTGAAACTATTATTATGACTACGAGACTGCAACGCTGCTGGAACTGTGGGAGACGCATCCAGGAGATAGAGACCATTCACTTCACGTCTAGTGCCAATCGTCCTCCTCGTGACCAAGTCCTGAAACACACAATGAGAAGGAAAGAAAGTGACACAACAATTCAGAGTTTTTGTGAGAGAGCTAACAGAAAGCAGGTTAGTATCAAACTTGGGAACATGAAGGACAGAGGATAAAGAAATTTCGGATGTAGCTGTGACACGACCTTTCCCAGAGACAGAGGAAAGGGTGTCATTTGCGATGCGGACTTTATCAGCCCCAGAACCCACAGAATAGGAAGAAAATAAGGTAGACATACCCGTCATAAGCTTTGAAGCCCCCGAATCAATAATCCAGGGTGAAGAAGAAGTAGAGGCGGAAACATGATGGGCAGAACTGACGGTACCTGACTGGGCAAATGCTGAAGTGGCCAAAGGTCCATCCAAGTGGGCCATAAAGCGCCGTATATTCTCGAGCTCATCTCGAGAAATAGTAATTGGTGATGTGTCCAAGGAAGGGGATGGATCTGTAGGAGTATCCATAGCAACGCCGTGGGCAGTAGGAGGTGCGCGTGACGACGGCAGGGACGACTGCGGGGGTCGTCCAACAATATTCCAACATTTTTCTTTACTATGGCCCTTCTTGCCACACCCCTCACACATATGAAGACTCCAGCATTTATCTTGACTGTGACCTTTCTTGCCGCAATGAGCACAAGTAGGTAGAGGACCTTTAGGGCGATGCTATGGTGGTTTCTGTGATGATGAGACTGCAACCAGGGCAGACTTTTCATGTTTGGGAAGAGAAGACGTGACATCTCTGCGACTTTCTTCACTTTGAACATAGGCGTATACTTGGTTAAGCGAGGGTAAATCATCTTTACTGAGCAACTGAACACGGGCTAACTCAAAATCAGCCTTCAAGCCAGCAAGGAACTCATATATCCTGTTCTGATCCACCAACGTGCGATATGCCTTACCATCCGTGGGACAGGCAAGGGTAAAGACTTGATAGTAATCAAGTTCCTCCCACATGCTACGAAGCTTAGCAAAATACTCGACCAAAGACAAGTCCCCTTGACGAAGAGTGGCAATGCTCTGGCGCAACTGATACACACGAGCAACATTCTTTTGCTGAGAATAGGTCTGAGATGCAGAGTCCCAGATCTCCTTTGCAGTAGTATGAAATAGGAATCTTCGACTGATGTGGGGCTCCATAGAGTTAAGAAGCCACAACATAACAGTCAAATTGCCCGATTCCCATTTCTCAAACTCAGGGTCATCCTCTTTAGGGGCCACTAGACGGCCAGTAAGATATCATTGTTTCCCACGACCACCAATAAACATCTTGGCAGCCCTAGACCATTCTAAATAATTTTTTCCAGCTAGCTTGATAGTGGTGATCTGCAATACAAGGTTTTCATATGGAATAGGGGCTGAAACTGGAGGGCCGGTAGGCCTGGAGACCACATCTGAGGCTCCAGATTCATCTGACGTCGGCATAGCTGCGTCACAAACAACAAATAACAAGCAAATAATAGAAAAAGACCACCCAATAAACAGCTACCACGATCTGAGACAAACCAGAGGTACGACGGAGATCGAAACGAGTCAAACGACTCAAGTCACGCTAACCAAGAGATCACGGAGTGATGGGATCATCCCAAAGTTCCAACAAAGCATCCAAGAAAGGATTGAAGGCATAGGAGAGCCAACCAACAGGGATTGTGGGTGTTCGTGATGCCCAATAAGGGCAAAAAAGTCGTCGGCGGTAATAATAGGGGGGAGAAATCGATCCCCCAGCCTCAATACTCCACCAAACTTTAAAAAAATGGCATAGGCCTGTAGGTGATAATGGGGGGGACCAAAACGAAGCAGCAATCGAAGCCAAGAAGCTTCGAAAGAGGTCGTAAATCACTACGAACTGAAACGAGCCTGCTTTTCAATATTTTCGAATATCGGCCATAACATTCTCAAAAAAGGTCCAAAAAATTACCAAAATTCCTAGAAAAATGTCATCTATTGGAAGGTGAAGGTTTTGGAGATCTTGAGCACCATGTCCGTACAGCTGATGACGTCAGCCGTACGGCTCCATGACGTCAGCGATGACGTCAGCAATGTTGATCACCCCTTGAAGGTCTGAGGCGTGAGGAGATTCACCCCTGAAGTTTTTGTGCGGATTCGATTCGCTATGCTCTAATACCAAGTAGAATTTTAGGGTTTCGGAAGAAAGGAAAAGAAGGGAAAGCGATGGAGAGTCAAATCTACCAACGTCCCACAATATTATTTATATTACTAGGTCAAAACAATTACACCCACATTAATATCTCCACCCACCATATATCTTATATTATACTCTCCCTCATACTGACAACATGTAGGGCCTCATAGAACGATTTCACTGAGAAATTGCCACCTTTCGACCAGGACCAGATCCTTTTACCTTGTACTAGAGGGCGGGGTTGAAGACCTTGCAATCTAGACATCAGTCTAGTAAGGGGGTCGATTTCCCAATCATTAAGATTTCTCTTTAATCCCAAATTCCACCCATTATCCCCTCCGTCATTCAGGAAACAATCTTGAATAGACCAATGCTTCCGCTCCGAGATTGAATAGAGATCCAGGAAATCCGCTCAAAAGGGACTATCCCCACACCAGATGTCCTCCCAGAAGCGAATCCTATTCCCAGAACCAACCTCAAAACGCACCCCCTTCATAAACTCCTCTGAAGCCTTCAGGAGCCCCCTCCACACACTACACCCGTACGGACTTCTCACCATCTGGCTAGCCCACCTGAAGAAAAGAGTCTCATACTTTCCTGCTATAGTTCTCCTCCAGAGACTGTCGAGTTCCTCCCCAAACCTCCATAACCATTTCCCAATAAGAGCTAGGTTCATGGCTTTGAGAGATTTTATGCCCAAACCGCCGTCTTTGACTTGCACACCCTTTCCCATTTAACCAAATAAAATTTATGGTGGTCCACATTCCCTTTTCACAGAAAGTCCCTCATAATCTTCTCTAGGATCATATGCACCTTTCTCGGCATCAAGAACATCGACATATAATAAATCAGGAGACTCGATAGGGAGCTTTTAATCAACACCAATCTGCCACCTTTGAATAAATATCTGGACTTCCACAAAGCTAATCTCTTCCCAAAGCTTTCTATCACTGGATCCCATAGAGATATAGATCTATTGGGTGCCCCGAGGGGAAGGCCCAAATAGTAGGATGGGAAGCTACCAATGCTACACCCCAGAATGCTAGCTAACCCCATTATATCCACCACCTCCCCCACCCCCAAACAACTTGCTCTTCGAGAGATTAACCCATAATCCAGAAACGGCTTCGAAACAGCAAAGAAGACCTTTTAGAAATCTAACTTGGGAAACCTCCGGACTAAGGAAGATAAGGGTATCGTCGACGATCTGAAGGTGGGAGATGACCAGAACTCTATGAGCTACCTCAAAGCCCTCTAACTCCCCTAAATCCACAGCTTTAGAAATCATTTTCGCTAGAGCTTCCACCACCACTATGAACAGGAAAGGGGATAGAAGATCTCCTTGCCGCAACCCTCAAGTTTTCGAGTCAAAAACAACTTGTAGGGGTTCAAACCAAGATACTCCAAACTTCTCTACGTTGGCGAACTTTTACAAAACTTTTCCATGTCGGATTAATTCCGAATGTTAACTAAGCAAAGTTAAGGGCAAAGCCGAATTTTAGTACCTTGCATGTAATTGACATTTTAATAGTTTCTTAAAGGAAATTTTGGCATGAGATTTCAGTTACAAGTTTTGACCAACACAAATTGAAATGGCAAGAACCCCCCCACCCACAAAAGATCTGAAGATATCTTACATAATAAAGTTGTGGTAGAACATACGCAACCAAATCATCAGTTTAGTGGAACCAGAAGCATAGTACTTACAGGAAGTCTGAAGATATTCCCTTGTTTTTGTCAGACTGTCAGAGGTGGAATTTGGAACATTTCATTTATTCGTGCACATAGAAGTGTGAACTACTTATCCAACTGATTGGCTATGGAAGAAGTGGGCTTTCAGTTCTTGTACATAGTATTTACCGGAAGTCTGAAGATATTCCCTTGTTTTTGTCAGACCGTCAGAGGTGGAATTTGGAACATTACATTTATTCATGCACATAGAAGTGTGAACTACTTATCCAACTCATTGGCTATGGAAGAAGTGGGCTTTCAGTTCTTGTACATTGGGAATTCCATTCCTATGTTTTTTTGTATTTATGTGCTTCTATGATTCATAGATAAAATAAATCGATCTAAGAAAATCATCAGCTGAATACCGACTTCTAGTTCCACAGAACCACCCAATAGCGCTGATGATTCCCACTTTGATTGTTATTTGCTTCTAGCACAGTATCAACTTTTAGTTTCACAAAACCACCCAACATCACTCAAACAGGAGTGACACTGAGAATACCACTTGAAGCACCCCAAGCTTCAAGGGTCTACCATCCATGCACAAGCGTGAATGCAAATGCATGAGCAAAATAATTGCATGCATTTGCCAAACTCCAAAATAAACAGATCAACTAACCACACCCCATTTCAATAAGAAGACTAATCACAAAATAAAGGTTTTCAGGAAATATGATAATAACAGTGAAAACCAAATATGCTGCCACGAGCATGATGTACATAAACTTAGACAAATCAAGTAGTAGTTAGTTGGTAAAAGCAGAACCCAGGAAACAACAAAATCAATAGTAACTGTAGAGCATTGCTACCAACATCACAACTCACAAGCATGAAATATTTGATTGTGATAGATTATTTGTAAAAGAAAAAGTAAAAAACGCAATCCCTTAAAGTACGTCAATGCTTTTTTTATCTTAGAGATGTATTGTCGTACCTCACCTGGTTGGTATACATTTACAATTAGTTGATCAAAGAGTGGCTCTCTCCACAATAAATTTGATGGCAATGGACAGGCTTCTTCTTTATCCAGATAACAAGTTTCCAAATCCCAACATTCAAAAACATACTCACTAAAACACACCGCCTCACGAATAGATCCAAAAAGTTCAATCGCCCATGCTGGAAGATCTCCAAACCTCATAGCCTACAGCAAAAAGACATGAATGGCTAAAATAAATTTTTGAAAAAGCCGCGAATGATACAATTACTAACACACCCTACTGCAATTAAAACCTTCCCCACGAAGCATATAAAAATACTTAAATCGCCCCAATACCAATAATGCTATATTAAGTAATATGGTTATCCACTTGCAGAGGAGAGGGATGATGATCCCCAATAGGTGTTCCTTGTGCAAATCAGAGGGGGAGGACGTGGATCACCTGATGCTGCATTGTTTTTTTTCTCACTCCATCTGGACTGCTTGGTTCTCCATCTTTGGAATCTCCTTTGTAGTTCCGAAGCAAGTGGGTGCGTTTTATGACTCGCTGGAGATAGGGGTGTTTTCGGGTAGAGAAGGGTACCTTTGGAGAATCCTTCCATTTGCCATTATGTGGGCCATTTGGAAAGCGAGGAATCGACGCATTTTTTAAGGGGAGGAGGCAGACCTTCTGAGGTCATGTTAAAAATTAAAGCTTCTTTGTATCTGTGGTCCTCTATTTCAGCGGAGTTCCGAGGTTGTATGTTTGATGCTTTTGTGTTAGATGGGAAGAGATGCTTAGAGAATCCTTCCTGGGTTAGTTGGT
This sequence comes from Euptelea pleiosperma, assembly GCA_035048495.1. Taxonomy (NCBI): domain Eukaryota; kingdom Viridiplantae; phylum Streptophyta; class Magnoliopsida; order Ranunculales; family Eupteleaceae; genus Euptelea; species Euptelea pleiosperma. The sequence continues at coordinate 26,737,435 of CM068551.1, read as the reverse complement.
TTTTCTTCGTTTGGTCTGGGGGCATCTCATCTTGAGATCCCCGTTGTATCTCTGTTTTGGGTTCTCCCTCTTTAATATCAAATCTACTTTATCAAAAAAAGTAATATGGTTATCCATGATGATAAAGAATAGCAAAGATGGATACATATATATATATATATATATATATATATATATATATATATATATATATATATATATATATATATATATATATATATAGTAAGTTTTAGGACAACATCGTACCTGATTATGAGAGGCTTCAGTGAACCATCCTTCTGCAAACACATATCATACAACAAATTATTTGGGAGTTTTCCTCATCAAAAAAAAAATATTTGGGAGTCGCATTGTAAACCTTATGACAAGATTTTATGCCTGAGAAGGTTTTGAACCAAAATTATGTCTTGTAGAAACAAAAAAAATTGAGAAAACATACCTTTGAAAAAAACAGTCCTTTTTTATGTTTTCCTTATACATGTTCTTGAATTTGATGGTCCACAAAGCAAATAATATTAATAAAAGAAAAAAGCTCACACATCATCTTCCTTTTTTTCCAAATGGAAGAGATGTCATTGAAGAAATGTAAAACAAGAATATCTCAGGCTGCTTGGGGGACAATACATTTTAGAGTTAGAATCCCCTCAAAAGGCCTGAGAAGACCAATAAAGGGTCTTTTACTTTGTGCCTCATAACTAAGCCAGATGACATCAGTTGGCAAAACCAAAAAATCATATGGCTACTCAAAGAGGCAGTATATCAAAATAAAACAAAGAATAGGAAGAAAACAAAGCGAAAGAGTTTACAGGAATGGATGTGGACACTATCTGCACCTAATGTCATTTGGAGGAAGAACAACCCATACACATTTTCCTACACTTCCCTGTCGCGTGTTCAGTGTGGATTGCATCACCGTTCTCCCTAAGGATGGACACATTTCCACACGCTTCTATGGGAGCCTCGCTGACACATTGCTTTTCACTGTTTAATGGGTCGCACATGATGAAATTACAATCACGTAATCTTGTGGCGTGTATCTTATGGAGCATATGGAAGAACCGTAACAACCATCAATTCCAACACAAATCACAGCATCCAGCATCCAGCATCCAGCATGTATTTTGTCAAAAACTTTGACCTTGGCCTACTCCATCCCAACCCACGGCCCATGTTCTACCTCTTCCCCTGCTTATCAATGAGTTAATATATCCTGGAACTCACCTCCAATTGGATTGTTAAAGTTAAATTATGATGGTGTATCCAGAGGCAATCCAGAAATTGGAGGTGTTGGTAATCTCCTTCGTGATGAATACGAGAACTTTGTGGGAGGTGGCTGCACCTACTCGTTGGTGGCAGAGGCTATGGATGGTCATACGGGAAGATTTACAAATGGCTTCACTTCATCCTACATCTCATATTATGACACTTTGGATGGAACTGGATTCCAGTTAGTTATGTCAGTTACTTGCTACAAGACATGTGCGTCGTTGAGAAACACTTGCTTTCGGACATCCACACATGGTGTCATCACTTCCAAACTACACAAATCACACGTGTACAGAGAGGGAAATAAAGCAGCACATGCACTTGTTGTTCACAAAGTATAAAAAAAATTAAAATAAAAGTTTAGTGTCTTGAGGCTAATGGGTTTTAAACCCAAGACCTCAGGCTAAGGGGTTTTGAACCCAAGACCTCTAAGAAGTTTAAAAATGTGCTCTTATTTCCCTCGCTTTTTGAAGCAAAACTTTATAGATTTTTGAATAAAAACTTTTAGAGGGAAAACTAAAGAGAATTCTTTCATGCCCTACAATTTCCAAAACATTTTAGTCTCACATTGCTTGGAAGACAAATAGTGTTAATCTCTTATATGAGATGGTGAGAACTAAAGGATGGAGCCTTTGGGTATCATAATTTTGTGCCCATTGGGCACAACGATGTATCATAGAAAACACAAACGCACGCATTCGCCGAGCCAGGTTGCGGGTCGTGGCCAATTACAAGCCAAGCAAATTTTTAAACCAGACTTTTGGTTCTTTCCCACGCTTAACACATGAAAAACATGTAAAATAAAACCTAATTGATTTTTTAAAACATTGTACACTAACAACATTAACTTTGTTACCATTTAACCCTTAGTGAGATTTACGAAGGGCTAAATGGATCACTCTTCCATCTCTATATAAGAGAGGTTGAGGTGTGTCTCAAACACTCAAAAAATATAGAAACAGAAACATACACCTCTGCAGAAATACAGAAACCTCTGCACACATATAGTCTCTTCTATCTTTATTTTTTTACTGTGTTTTCTGCAAATTCTTCTCTTCCAAATTTCTTATTGACGGTATTACCACTAGTCCAGTATAGGTTCGTTAGTACTGGAGGTGTTGGAGTGCTGCCTATATTCATTTGGCTGTTGAATCCTGGGGGCAGATGTCCAAACAACTGTCAGCAACACTATCAAAATGCAGCGGCATAATCTGCATTAGGACAGCGCATTGAATGCGTGCCTCAGCTTCTTCTGCTAATCTAATAAGTTCTTATCTTCTTTATTAACAGTTCTAATTCTGAAGTTGCTTCACCTGCTGGAATTTCCTATTGTACATACAGGTACTGTTACTGTTTACATTTTCTCAGTTAATATATATTGCAAATTGTCTTTTTGATTTCTCTGTTTTAGTGCTTAATTCTGTTTACTACCACATAAACAAGGAACTAATGTAAATACTGCTATGAATATGTCCTGTACACCTGTACAGTGATTTGGGTCTCTACTTGCTTTCCTACGTTCTATTTTGGACAATGATCGCAGTTCAAAACAAGAAATGCATACCGTTTCCAATTGCCGAGAGCAAAGAGGCTTGATTCTCCAGAGAAAGGAAATCTCTGCACAGCCATAACCCCTTGATCTCTTGGATTCGTTCCCATTTAGGGTTTTTTGTCTCGCTGGGTCTCTCTCGTGAATCTCCGTTGATAGATTGGACCAATTGTTTGTCTTCCTCTTCTTCGCTCTCTGATGATTCCCCAAACACGTCTTTTAGAATTTGTTTCTGCTCTTCCTCCATCCCCGATCACAGCCTCCAAAGAAAATGTGATGGTATCCTTCCCGTTGGAGAACGTGTACTAATCAACCTTTGTCAATTACTAAAATACCCCCGATTGTTTCAAAAATCTCCCACGCGTGGGTTTTCGCGGTTCCTTTTGAGTTTTGACAACCCAAAGAAACTTCTAATGGAGAAAACCAGAATCGAAAGCCTTTCCTCTTGTTGCATGGAAATATGTCATCAAACCTACTATGCGGGGGTGGACTTGGAATCGGACTAGTCGCTGACGGCCCACAATATGGGCCACGTGGTACATTTTTAAAGGACACTGACCGTATGGATGTTTGACCAATCCCTATGTGGACCTACAAACCAAAAATCAACCTGGTTAGTTATTTTTAAGCATTGGATGGTAGTCATTTCCATGGATTGAAAATCAATCCTTGAAAAAGACTAAAATCCAACAGTTTAAAGTCACCAATCACTCTGCTATTTTTTTTTTATCTGTAGCTCTTCCGATTGGCCAAACATCCATACGGTCAGTCGTCTATGTGCCAAATGGCTCATATCAATATTGAGCAAAGAGGTTTGTGAGCAAAGCCGGATTCAATCACAAGCGTTTATAAATTATTTTATATATATACAAGCATTTATAAAAAAAGTGCAAAAAATTTTTTTTTTTTTTGTAAGCAGCTATGTCCATAAAACAAAAACCGTACGTATCAGGAGTGTATCCCGGATAATGGCATTGGAAAGCCATAATGGGAGAGTAAGGGTCCACTCGAGCGCAGTAGACCATGACTTGGCCTTTGCAGCTGTATCATGTGCAATCCATTTATATGCCCCCAACCCTGAATTCATAACAGTAACATTAAGAAACCCTTATACCTCCATAAGGGCACGACATTCACTGTTGCCTTTTTAAATAAAAAGAACTTAGGCACCTATTAGTGCAGGAAACAAATCACCGTCAAAATGGGTCTCACGTTTTGACCTTTTTGTCCATACTCAAAGCACATTTGAAAAGAAAAAGAAAACCCACTCTCTCTCTGTCTCTCACCGAAGCTACCAACAACATAGCCGAAGAGCATGAAGCAATGAAAGAGATGCAACATAATTATTTCCCCGCCGAGCAGCTTCAAGTAATCATTCAGTTAATTCTTTTCTTGCGGAATCTTTCTTTCTTCAATCTTCTCTGGTGCCACTGGAATCTTTCTTCGATCTTTCCTACTGACTTGGACACCTCGACATTAATGCTGCACAATATGTTTTTTAGGAAAATGCTACTCCACAATCTGAGCCACTTGACACTCTTCGAGATCACTGAGGATATGGATGTCCGTGTCACACCTATGGATGGGACAAACATCCATACGACCCATGGTCTCTAATAGTGTGCCACATGGTTCATACTATGGTCCGTCAACAAAGTTCTATTCCAATTTTTTATGTAGGTCCTCTTCGAACTAAAATAGCACATTCACCCCAAATCATCATTATATTTTGGTTTCAAAAAGCTGAGCAAGTATTGAAAAAACAGTCCTATTAAACCACTTAACTACTTCCCATGATATTAATTATATTTTCAATACAGTTCATTTATTATCACAAAATTAATATAATGTAATTTTATCCATATTTTTAAAATAATCATTTTTAACCACTTAATTACTTAACGTGCCATCTTGTCTATATTTTCAAAACAGTTGTTTTATAACAACCTAACCACTTCCGTGCAGGGTGACGTGTGCTTTGACATAAAAAAATCGTAGATCTCCTCTTAAGTGAATAAATAAAAATAAATAAAAGAATAAAAAATAATTACATTTTTGAAAATATGAAAAAAAAGTGTCAGTAATGCACTCTTAAGGTCTTCGTCGACTAATAAGGAGAATAGATATTTTCAAAATAACCAATTAGGTATGAACAACTTTAGAATTTTGATTTTTTTAATTGTCTTGAATTGTCACAATTTACAGATTCACCCCTCCAAACTTTATTATTTTGCCATTTCCACCTGCATCTTTAAGAATAAAAAGTACAATTAAAGCCAAAAATTTCTCTAACCACAACACATACCAAGTTATGAAATAAAATAAGGGAAAAAATATAAAAAGCATATTTTACGCTTTTTGGCGTGAGGAAGCATGATTTTTGTTACTCACCGCTGCCATTTGGCCGTACTGACCGTATGGATTTTTAGCACACCCCTCTGTGGATATACACACCGAAAATCACCCCGATGGATAACCTATAGCCATTAGATTTTAGTATTTTTTTTAAGGCGTGATTGTAGCAGTTGGATTCAACTATTTTTTGAGTACTAAAACCAACGGATATTAATCATCAAACGAGCTGATTTTTGGTTTGAATGGCTACCAAGGTGTGGGCTAAACATCCATCCGGTCAGGGCTAAACATCCATGCTGTCAGTGGGCCCAGATAGCAGCGGTGAGTAACAAAAATGGTAAAGCGTCAGGTATACGTTGTTTCATCAGGAACATAAAACAAAACAAAAATAAAGAGCAGTTTTATTCTCTGTTCCACAGTTGTCGACTATATAAAGCATGTAGTATTAGTTAGCAAGCTTTCCTTTCGCGCTCACTCTCTGCACTTCTTAGTTGGCGGCGAAGATCCTAACCTTCTCGCTTTTGCTTTGCTACAGTAACCCGGAGCCCGTATTTATCTCGTACAAACCCTAGCTTAGCTTCAGAGATAACAAAAAATGGAGGTTTCTCCAGGGCACAAGCAGAAACAACAGGATTTCACACTAGTCTCCATTTCTCAGCTCTCCTCATCTTCTTCTTCTGGGAATCCTTCTTCATCAGTAGTCGCTCGTTTCAGCGTCGAATCAGGAACTGGACAGCTTCAATTCCACCAAGAATCCGAATCGAGCGATGTTATCTACTTCGATCTTCGAACCACTAAGGTTAGTACTCGCATGTTCTAAATTGAATTTAGTTTTGCTAAATTCGTTAGGTTTATTTATTTTTTAATCAAATGTACGATTGATAAATAGCGGTTTATCAATCTCAACGTTAAAGAGTTTAATTTGATTGAAGATTTGGTCTTTCAGCTTTTCAAGTTAGGGCCTGTTGAATCAATTTGCATAAACGAAGGGTCTGAAACCAGCAATAAGGAGGCGGTATGCTATTTACTTCTAGTTAACGCGTTAATGTGTTCGATTTTTCTTGTTACTCGCAAATAGAAATTTTGGTTGGAAGTCCTGTTAAAAGTGTTTTCGGATGTCTATGTCTATATAACTATTTTCCTTTTGAACCAGAAATCTTACTCAAGGGCAGTTACCATTCGATTTAGAATGGAGGATGAAAGAAAAGCCTTCCATTGTGCATTCGAACAATGGAAGAATGAAGCGGCTGGCCCAGGTGCTTCTATGATATCTACCCCTAACTTCAGTTAAGGGTAGTGTCTAACCACGTTAAATTTCTATTTGGTTTTTGTTCAATGCACTGTTGTATCAATTTCCGTGGAATCAAAATCAAATATTATTCTTTAGTCTAAGATCAACACGGCTACATAGGTTCATATTAGATTACACAATTGGTGCTTCTTGAAATGTTTACAGTTTGGTCTTCAATTTACCTAAACTCATATAATAAATTTTAAAAGATCAAATCAGAATTATGGTGTTTTGGCTTCATCCCTGCAGTCACTTCTCACTTATAGTTGTGTCTGTGAAATTTGAACTTCCATGCTGGTTTTGAAGAAAAATCGGATTCATTCACATCTTCATTGTCCTTGATGTTGGAAAGGAGAATTGATTGGATGAAAGAGAATACAATCATCTCTGGTATTATTTTTCTTCATTATTACATGTTTAAAATGTGGTCAAAGTGGCCCGATATTCAGCATCTGCCGTGCAAATGAATGAATATCTCATTTGTCCTTCTTTGGGACCATCAACACATGAAAGTTTGGTCCTCATCTGAATTGTGTTGGTGAGATTTAATTGAATAATCAAAAATATTTTTACCCAGAACAGGGAAGTAGAAAGATAGTTCAAGATTTGGGTTTGAGGGGAAAATTCAAAATGTGCCTTTAGCTGAATTGCGTGCTCATTGTCAGAAACGTGCCCATCAAATGTGCAACAAAAAAACCTAGCCTTAGGAACATACAAGATTGACAATAAAGAAAGAGATGGACTAGGAGAAGTACCTAAACCAAACATTTTAGATGTAGTTCCATCAGCCAATGTTACACACTATGAAGAAGAAGAAGTATACTAGATGGAGGAAAGCACACTTGGAGTCTCGGTCATGTAATCTTAGGCTCCAGAATCAATAACCTAAGGAGAAGAAGACCCAAACACCTGGAAGCAAGGCATGCAATAACTGAATGTGCAAGAGTGGCATTATAAGATGAGGAATCACCAGACTATTGTGGCTGATTGAATTTGAAATACTCCTCGCATGAGATAGTTACCATATCATTTGTGGTAACTGGTTGCTAAGGTGTAGCTAAAGTGTAACAACTGGTACTGAATTCAGAGTAGAATTCCCACTATCACTGTAAGAAACATGATTAGCCTAATTTGCTGATTTTCCATGGAGGTTCCAACAGTAATCTACAGTTTGACCCTCCATACCATAGTGAGTATACTTATGGGATCCACCATGACCCAATCCACCACCTCTCCCTGAATCACGGCCTCCTCTACCACCACCATGACTACAACCACCTTGTCCACCACCACGTCCACCTCCACGACCACCCTAATCAACAACACCAGAAACAACCAAGGCTGATTTATCAGCAACAGACCCACCAAAATTAGACAACAAGGCCTGTCGAAGACGAGTAAATGCTTCGGTTATACTAGGAAGCTATCTACTTCTTAAACTCTGAGTCTAACTGGCTCATATTCTAGCTTAAGTCCATAAAGAAATCGAGTAACATTAAATCTTCACGTTGCTTGCGCTGTTGTTCTAAATCAGAGATAAGATGTTGGTACACATACAACTCGTTCCAAATATTTTGCAAAGATAATAATAGTCGGTAAGTGTCTTATCACTCTGCTGCAAATAAGTATTCCTCAACCAATTGATGTACTAATAATGTTATTCTCCCTAATTTATATCTTTCCATCCTGTTCTGATATCTCTTTGGCAGTATTGAAAAACATCAAATTAGCACTAATCTTGGGATCCATACTGTTCAATAACCAAGTTGTGATTTGAGCATTTTCCTACATTCAGTCTAAGTAATTATTGACATAATATTTTAGCCTATTTTCAATCAAATACTTTTCCTTTGGCCATAAGAAAAACCTTCACAAATTTAGCCTAAGGGGAATAATCACTTCCATTAAGCTTAATGGAAGTCGTCTGAATGTTAAAGAAGTAACCAAACATCATCATACTAGCCTTGTTCTCCATTACAATGCTCCACCAAAAAATTACAACTTCACATAACAATTAAAACGTGAACACATGGCAATACCCACAATGACATTGCACGTCACCACTATTAAAACATACACTTGGCAGCATCCACAACAACAAACACCATTCTCATTCCACTTTAGGGGTTGCGAACATCACTAATACACATTGGACAACACCAAAGCACAAAACCAACACCACTTTAGGGACTCTTCGGGGATTGGACATCATTAACATCGCTAAACATTATTGCAGGGGATGCATACAACGCCAAAAACACTTTCAGGGGCTCGCGGAAGCTTCTACATAGGCCGCGATAGCCTTTTATTTTAAACCCTAGACTACAACACCCTTTTGAGCAAAACCCTAGTCCTGCAGTAGCCTGTAGAACAAACCCTAGCTTTAGAGAAAAACAATTGTACTGTTCACGGGCATTGTTCATAGCACTATTCATGGGTACTGTTTATAATATTGTTCACAACAACACCATCAACATCAAACTTGATTCCAAGAAAGTAAAGGAAAAGAAAGGAAGAAAAACTTGGAGAAGATGAGAGGATTAGGGTTTCTTTAAGGTATTAAAACCTTGCTCTGATACCATGTGAGTTAGGTTAGAGCTTTAAGAAGTAAGAAAGAAGAGTTGAGAAAAGAAGAATAGAAGTCCAAGTAGCTCAACGTCCTAGTCGACTCCCCACAATATATTATATTATTGAAAACTGTCAAAAAGACAGTAAAATCCCGACACATCTAGCACAATACAAATAACTCTTCTAACAGTAATCATATTGAAGTCCAAACCCCTTATCTGAGGGAGGGTGCCTTTTTATATGTTCTTACCCTTCCCTTCTTTCTTCAGCAAGTGTCATTTTTTTTTCCTTCGCATGTGTTGACAGATGGAATTTTTTAAATGGCTGATGAGCAAGTTTGGCTGGAATCCTTTGGGGCAAAGCGACACTGGTGTAAATGATTAATCTTCACTGCCTCCATTATCTAGTGTGTGCTAACGTGTTGGATTTCATGATTATCATTGTCAATTCTTTAGTAGGTTTCACATTTGGAAGGAAGTGCTTGATCTGCGCTATGTTATTTCTGAGTTTTGAAGCTTTCGATAGAGTGTTGAGTCGTTAGGTTATTGTTAGATTAGGTATTCCAGGTAAGTTGTATAGGTCGGATTGAATAAGTCAGCTTGATCGGACAAGTTGGACATTCAGGTTACGTTTCCGAGTTAGGACTTGCATGAATTTTGGTTCTTACTGTATCTTGTGAATTTATACGGTCTAGAATGCTCGCCACGTGTACGCTGGTGATGAATTGACAATATTTGCTAGCACAACACTTTAAAAACAAAACCAAATATCTATCTTATAGGCATCGATCGGTACCGACATAATATAGCTGAAACACTCTTGTATCATGCAATGTCCAAAACCATGGTTCAAACATGTTTGGCATAGAAGTTTTGTCAAAACCATTTCTCATAGAATTGCAATTTAACCTCACTCATTGTAAATAATTATGTTTGTTTATTGTTTTTTTTCCTTTTTCAGGAACACGAATGGAAAATGGAACAGTTTTAGAAAGAAAGTTTGATGATAAAATAGAGGCAGCTTCTGCTAAGATGTACTTCCATTACTATGGGCAGCTGCTGCATCAGCAAAATATGTTACAGGATTATGTGAGGACAGGTTATACAATTAGACTGTAATTGTTACTCCTTTTCAGACTTATATTATACCAATCATCGTTTACTGACTAGTTGGTGGCTGAATTTGCTTTCTCAAAGGCTCAATCTCCCATTTTGTTGTACTATTTGAGAACATCTTTGATCTGCTTGTAGTCAAAAGTTTCAAACACGAGATGTCCTTCAAATTATGGTTAGCATCTGCAGATAATGTATTGAACCTGTCATTGACACAGTAAGTATCATTCTTTCTTCAGGAACTTATTATGCTGCAGTTATCGAGAACCGAGCAGATTTTATTGGTCGTGTGGTGGTTGATGTTGGTGCTGGTAGTGGTATTCTTTCATTATTTGCCGCTCAGGTACCTTAACTTTTTAGTTGAAAAAGTCTACGATACCGTCCTATTTCATTTTCATGTTTGTGCGTGCGTACATTTTTATGGGGACGTGAAGAGTGATCTTCAGTTCTTTTTCTTTTAGGCTGGCGCAAAACATGTTTATGCCGTGGAGGCATCTGAAATGGCTGAATATGCACGCAGCCTTATTGCCGGGAACCCGTCGCTGGGACAGCGGATTACGGTGAGATTCTATGTTGTTGTTTAGAATCAAAGGTTAAATTTCAAGTTTTGTGCCAATATTTAGGACTATACTCTCAAATCTCAATTTATTGGGGCCTCAGGGGCATTTTGTTACCTAAATTACAGGTGATCAAAGGTAAAGTTGAGGAAGTCGAATTGCCTGAGAAAGCAGATATTCTCATCTCTGAGCCATTGGGTAAGCTTCTTATCTCATGCTTTGCCTGTTATTAGTGAGGAGAAAGATGACATCTTCTCTGGTGGCATAAGACATATCTCTTGTATATTTTTTCTTACCATTACTGCTATTGATGTTGAATGCTCCATTCTGTTTAATTCCTCCCCATACTTGCAAAATTTTAACAGATGAATCAGCAATATTTTGAGGAACGTAAATTTTCATACAGAAACTTGAAAGATATATTAATTTGAACTACAGGAATAGTTGTTAGGACACTAGCTAGGTTAGAATTTCTGTGTTGGCTATAGGCCATAAATGCTAGTGTTTTCTACATGGGAAAACTAGATGTCGAATTACTATATTGCAGCAAGTATAATCCAGTATTTATTTTTTAGGCACCTTATTGGTCAATGAAAGAATGCTGGAGACATATGTTATTGCAAGAGATCGGTTTCTTGTTCCAAATGGAAAAATGTTTCCAACAACTGGAAGGTGAGTTTGACCAGTAAAATGCTCCTTTTTTCTCATATGCTGCTTGAAAATGATAATGTGCGATGGCAGGTGTTTTCTTCATTCAATTATACATGTACTTTTCTACCCATTTGATGGCGCCTTAGACCTTAAATAGATAAAAAAGTTTAATTTGGGTATAGTTTCATGAAATTGGTGGAATGCAAAGCAGCATATGAAATCATGTTCACATGCCTTTGGTGGAGGTTGTTGTATCTTGGTAGATCTAGAATACAGCTTTCCAATCTTGTTTCTTGTGGTATGCAGTATGTTTGTGTCAGTCTCATACAAGGCATGTTATTGGCAGTACACCATTGGGCATTCATGCTACATGATCTTTGTGTGTGTACTATGAGAAATCTGAGTTATTTCACGTGAATTCCACCTGTGTCAGAAATTTACATTTAGTGTTTGCAGGAGGGGGACTGACAAACAATGTGTATGGTACAGGGTAACTTCTTGTGGTTACTTGCTCCGAGGAAAGGTCCCCTGAGAATTTATTTGATCCTTGTTTGTGTGTCACTTACAAAATACAAACTGTAAATGAGATACTTCTTATGTCAATGCCACCAGTACCATATCTATGCCGATTGATCATGGTCCTTGATGATTTTATATTATATTCCATTATATCATTGGTATTTGGACCTTGTAACTATTTTTGGGTCAGCTATTATTTTGTGTATTTTTAATGCTGCGCTAAGAGTAAGGCTAAGGAAAATCATCAAAGTTGTAAGTCTATCTTTCAGATTCAGGATAAATTTTACAAATTTCATTGCTGGAATCTTTGATACTCCTCTGTGTTGTCAGGGACCTACTTGTAATATCTTATATTCTACAGGGGGCCCTTGTAATATTGTAAAACTTCACTTAATATATATATTGGGTGAAATCGTGTAGGCTATTCTAAGCTCTACACGATTTCTCCTCTTCCCCCAATTCTCTTCTCCTCTCCTCTCTTCCATCTCTAACCCTAATCTCTTATCCTGGTTACGATCCAAGATTACAACATGGTATGGGCTTAAACAGTCACCCAAGGCTTGGTTCGAGAGGTTCAGTTCCGCAGTCAAGAGGATTGGCTACTCGCAGAGTCAGGCGGACCACACTCTCTTCATTAAGAGAAGTCAAGGTCGTCTTACTGCTCTTATTGTATATGTGGATGATATCGTGATCACTGGAGATGACCCAGATGAGGTTTGCAGATTGAAAAAATACCTCGGCACAGAGTTCGAAATCAAGGATCTGGGAACCTTGAGATACTTTCTGGGCATTGAGGTTGCTAGGTTAAAGCAGGGTGTGTTCATCTTACAGAGAAAGTATGTACTTGATCTCCTTCGAGAGTCAGGAAACTTGGGAGCTAAACCAGCCGATACGCCTATAGAGCAGCAACATCGGCTGAATCCTGTTGATGGGGATCCCATTGCTGATACAGGCCAGTTCCAGAGACTTGTTGGGCGTCTCATCTACCTTTCGCTGACACGACCAGATATTGCATACGCAGTCAGTGTCATCAGTCAGTTCATGCATGCCCCTCGCTCTCCACATCTTGAGGCAGCACACCGAGTGTTACGCTATCTTAAGGGGGCTCCAGGGAAGGGTCTCCTGTTTAGTAAGAATGGACACCTGCGAGTTGAAGCTTATACAGACGCTGACTGGGCAGGTTCAGTCACTGACAGACGTTCCACATCAGGGTACTGCACGTATGTGGGAGGTAATCTGGTGTCTTGGCGTAGCAAGAAGCAACCAGTTGTCACCCGCTCCAGTGCTGAAGCAGAGTACCGTTCTATGGCTTATGGTGTATGTGAGCTTCTATGGTTGAAGATTATGCTCAGTGAGCTCGGATATCCTGTCAAAGGGTCTATGCAACTGTATTGTGACAATAAAGCAGCCATCAGCATTGCTCATAATCCAGTTCAACACGACAGGACAAAGCACATTGAGATAGACCGTCACTTCATCAAAGAGAAGCTTGGTCAAGGACTTATTTGCACACCGTATGTCCATACTGCTGATCAAGTTGCAGATGTGTTAACTAAAGGGATCTTAGAGCACCTGTTATCCAAGCTGGGCATGATAGATATCTTCGCACCAGCTTGAGGGAAGTGTTGTCAGGGACCTACTTGTAATATCTTATATTCTACAGGGGGCCCTTGTAATATTGTAAAACTTCACTTAATATATATATTGGGTGAAATCGTGTAGGCTATTTTAAGCTCTACACGATTTTTCCTCTTCCCCCAATTCTTTTCTCCTCTCCTCTCTTCCATCTCTAACCCTAATCTCTTATCCTGGTTACGATCCAAGATTACAACACTCTGTACATACTTGATATTAGGACTACCTTTGAGCATGCCTTAATGTAGTGGTTTTCTCTTGTTTGACTCTATTATATCAGTTATGAGTTGATTGACTTACTTTGCAGTTACACACATATTAAATGATTGATCTATCATAACAGTGAAGAACCTTCCCTATACATAATTTTTGTTACCTTTGGCATCTATGTTATTATTTGGTTCTGTAATTTGTCATATTCATTGTCTTTTGGTTCTGACTTCGTAACTACTGTAGGATACACATGGCGCCATTCAATGATGAATATTTATATGTTGAAATTGCAAATAAGGTATACATGTTCTCTTGCTATCTTTTATTATAGAGATATTTGATGGCTTCATTAGAATTACACTGTTAAACATGATGCACATGGTATACGTGCACTTGTTTCAAGGTGGAATTATTTTTCTAGTTCTTTTAGCTGTTACAGAATATTTTTCTCCTTTTCCTTTTGATCTTATAAAGTTATAATAACAGCACCTTTATTGAAAAATATCTTAAATAATTGCATAGTTACTCAATTCCTTAAAACCTCTGTGAATTGCAAACCAAATGAGTGAATTAAGTCGTCAAGTTCAGCTACGTTTTTTTTTGACAATTTCAAGTTCAGCTGCTTCTCATTATTTCCATAAGAAATGTGGCAAATTGTGAACCACATAGATTGAACCAAACAACAAATGGGGTAACTATGAAGAATGGCCACTTTCAAGTAAATGTGGGTTCACATAAGCAATGCCTCCGGGACCTATCAGAATGAAAGTGAAACCTCAATTTTGGATTGTTATGCCTGTGCTCTCAACAAAGGAAGGTTCTGTTTGAGTGTCTTCTTATGCATCTGTTATAAAAATTTCAGAATCAACATCAAGTTAGTCATTCTGTTTGGATTTGTAAGTGCATCAGAACACTGTTCCTGACTTCCTGTAAAATATTTTTGCTAGTCATTGCTCATTTGTTCTTAAACTTAGTTTGGGGTTGTTTCTTGGAAGACAATAAGTAGTTTGTCTGTTAATCTGGTAATCTATCTTCCATAGCATCAATGTTACTTGTTTTAATTGTTATTGCTTGGTTTTGTTCTAGGCACTCTTTTGGCAACAACAAAACTATTATGGGGTCGATCTTACTCCCTTATATGGATCTGCATGTCAAGGAAACTTTTCTCAGGTCTATCTTACTACTTATGTCTGAAATATGTCGATATCAAAATCCATCATCTCTATTTTTTTTTCCTTTGGAATATTTCTACGCTGGCTTGAAACTTCTAAACATGAGCTGTGCACCATCTGAATGCAACTGTTTTACGTTCTCTGAAATAATTACAACTTCTCCGGATTTAGAAGTATCAATGGAATGATTTTGAGCTGTTTTATCATTTCAAGAGCAACTGTTTTAGAGGTTGTTTTTTGATGCGTTTGTTTTCAGATGCGAGGAGCTTTTAGAAGGTTCTTCTCATGTTTGATTTTGTGTTTAGTTCTGTGTGGGGGACTCTCTTCTTGAGATTCCCTTAGGTTGTACTTTGCCGGGTTTTCCCCTCTTTAATCTCAATCCTAACTTATTAAAAAAAAAGAGAGATACTTTTAGCCTTTAGATATTGTTTCATAAATATTAGTCACATAGCTGGCACCTGGTAGTGATTTACAAGGTTTGTAGTTTATAATATGGTTCAATGTGGTAGATGGTAGTTAATCAGCACTCTTTGCATGCTTTGTTATTCCACATCCTAAATTTGATGTTAGTATGTTACACATAAAATGAGTCTGACAAAATTGTTTGCATCACTTTAATGATCATGTGTTTGTCTCCAGTAGGTATGATGGAAAGCCTATTGTTTGTGGTTCTTTTATATTGAATATGAAAACATATGCCGCTTGCTTTCTGCCTATGTTTAATTACATGTTTTGCCTGAGATGATGCATGTATGTTATGCTGAGACTGTATAATACTACTAACTGGCTCCACATTTGTTTCCCTGGTGTTCAAGAAGGTATGGGGTTATTGAATAAACTTAAATGTGCAAACAAGAAAAAGAATAAAATATCTAATGCAACCATGAATAAAATGAAGATGCCCCTATCCATCTTGAGGCTCCTTGTTTCTTAAACCTGTTGATGTAGGACAACCAAATTTGATCGCTGGCTTTTTAGAAAACTAAGGACCTGATTTGATGGTTCAACTAGGGTTTAATTGAATTATGGTTGATTGAAAGAGAAGGCTTGAATTGGAAAATAGGTTGCAGCTTTAGCCGTTTAGGGCTACAGTTAGGGATGGAACTAACGATTTTTGGGGACTGAAATCGGACAGCTGATTGAGGCTGCTAGATGAAAGGATAGGGACTAAAATTAGGATTAAGACAAAATAAGATTGCTGGTTAGAAGGGTGTGCATTTGCTGATTTGGGATTCTACTGGGGATGTTGATTAGGGTTTAGAAAACTCTAGTGATGGTAATCAAATGGTCTGGTAAATTTGGGACGGAGTGGGGATTCTAAAGTGGAAAGTATGGTTATTAAGGTTGATAGTTTCAGAAGCTGACAGGAGGGATGATCAAAGGAATACGGTTGCTGGATGTTTGAGATTGATATCGGAAGAATAGGGCTTAATTCTAGAGTTAGGGTTTTGGTTTAGAGAGCTGGAGGAACAAGTATGGTTTGGGTTTGATTAATATAAGTATATAACTGAAAATAAGAAGAAACTAGAAAAGAATGGTGAAGAGATTTGCGTAGTATTCGATTAGAAGAGAAGTTATCCTTTTCTTTATAAGAGAAAGGGAGATCCTCTCATAGCAGATGACGAATGAAGAGTTCTTTATTAAATATGACATTATTTGAAGCTTTCTCATTGTGGTGTTTTGATTCCTCACAAGACTTATCTCTTCTTTCTTCTAAATATATTGTCTTCCTTGTATTCTTTGTTTTGCTACATTCATGATTTGAAGCTGAAATTCTCCTTCTTCCTACATCACATTATCTCTCAACTCTCAAGTATTTTAGAAGAAGAAGAAGAGGAAGAACTAAAGCAAATTACAACGGCCAAAATGCCCCTAGCTCTTATAATGTTAAAAATATAACCTTTCTAACATTCCCCCCAGCTTGGAGATTAAACATCATGTAACTCTAGTGTGGAACAAAATATAATCCATACGACTCTTAAAAAGATCTTTAGTAAACCTTTTATCAAAAGGGAAACCTGCCCAATCAGCATCTAAATAATCAGCTACACGAAGGTGTCTGTTGGACCTGTATAACAATCCATGACTAGTGTGGCAGTATTGGAGGAGGAAGTAGTAGACTGTTTTGGTTGGATGAGTTTGGAATACTCCTCGCATGGGGTAGTCAGTCGTGGTAGCTGGTTGTTGTGGTATAGCAAATGATGCTGAACTTTGAGTAGTGCTTCCACTATCACTGTAAGAGGCATGATTAACCCAATAGTTGGTTTTCTATGTGGGTCCCAACTAAAGTTAACATTATAATCCTCCAAGTTACAGTGTGTACACTTACGGGATCCACCACGAGCTCGTCCACGCCCTCCCTCTGAATCACAACCTCCTTTACCACTACCACACCCACTTCCAAGAACACCCCAACCAGCACCACCGGAAACTGGTCTGTCAGAATTAGAGCCAATATTAGACAATGAGGCACGTTGAAGCCGAGCAAACACCTTATTCATAGTAGGAAGCTCCTTCCTCCCCAAAATTTGAGCTCGCACTGGCTCATATTCTGGCTTAAGTTCATAAAGAAATCGAGCAACATCAAACTCTTCATGTTGCTTGTGGTGTTGTTCAAAATCAAAGGTAAGAGGTTGATACACCTTTAATTCATTCTAAATAATTTTGCAAGGATGAGTAGTAGTCAACAGGGTCTGATCCCCCTGCTGCAAAGTAAAGTAATCTTGAACCAACTGATACATTATGGTAATGTTATTCTCGTCAGCGTACATCTTCCTAACTTATTTCCATATCACATTGACAATACTCAAGAAACATCAAATTAACACTAATCTTGGGATCCATACAATTCTATAGCCAAGTCATGATCAGAGCATTTTTTCTGAATCCATTCTAAGTAATTACTAGCATCAGATGTTCGCCTATTTTCAGTGAGACACTTCAATTTTTCTTTGGCCATAAGAAAACCTCCACAACTTTAGCCCAAGGAACATAATTACTTCCATTAAGCTTAATGGAAGTCATCTGAATATTTAAAAATTCAATAGGCTTGATCATGTTAAGATTATTCTTCACCACCAATGACCAACGAAAAATATGACTTCACCACACCACTTCTCAGCTACACTAAACCAATGCAAACACCAGATAACCACACACGTAATTGAAGGGAGAGTAAAAACTGATAAAAGATCATACCAAACACTTTCTAAGGATTGCTGCAGCACTCATATGCCAAATTTCAGCACCAGACAATAAAAGAAAATTGGCAGCATATGCAAGCACCCCACATCAGTTTGTTTTAAAATAAAGATACCAACAATAAAAAAAAATCAGATTGCAGCTTGAAACATCACTCACAGCCTTCCATTTTATGGTTTGATCGAAAAAGGGACTTCAAACCACAACCACAACACCACAATACACCAACATGGTGGCTGGCAGCATCTACGGGAGCTGCAACAGCCCTGCAAACCTGAGGCACCCTTACTAGATTTTAAAGTAGGGTACAAAAGTTTTAGAACTCCACGCTAGGGCCTGCGGTAGCAAGAGAAACTATTTGCGTGACACTGTTCACACGACACTGTTCATGCACAAAAAAAACAAAAAAAGAAAGAAAACTTAACCCTTAATGCTTTGATACCATGTAAGTTGTTAAGATTGGGATTTGAAGAGGAGAGAAGAAAATGTGGGAGAGAGAAAAATGGGAGAGTCAAAAAGCATCCTCTCACCCTTCATAAGATTTATTATATATTAACTAAAGCAAAGTACAATGATCAAAGTACCCCTAACTTCTATAATATTAAAAATATAACCTTTTTGACACCCTTCCATAAACTTTCTCCATAGTCTGTTGTACAGCACCTATTTAGGTAGGATTATACTCTTTCTTCTTTTCATGTTCTAATTTCTTTCCTTGCTGGTGTTTAGTTATTATTGATCCCTAACACTGCAAAGGTTCAACGCATATTTCAGCCTACCTATTGGAATATTTTATTTTCTTTGCGAAGCACACACACACACACGGCCATTAGCCATTAATTTTCATCCTTGTTGGTTAATTTCATTGAGCCACTTAAAACCCTGGCACACATTTTTCAATGGTAGGAAAAGCAAAGGCAATATTAGTAATTATGTTGATGAATATAATGAGAATGTTACTTGCAGGTAAGAGTTCTGTCTGCAATTTCCTGATATACAACTAGCCATATTGCAAAATTTTGACATATAGATTGGAACTCAATGTTTGATTTAGTTGATGTGTTAGAGATGCATCTAACAATAAAGAACTAGTTAGATCAATATTTCTGTTTTAACTAAGATGACGCATGGACACATGATCACCACTTTGAAACGGATTACAAGGCCTAACATTAGTTTTGGTGCATGTGGTTGTTTATATTATCTTGATAACTCAAATATTTGAATTGTGAGTTTGTTGTTCCTAAGTCTGTTTGGGGTGTCTTTTGCTTTTTATGCAGCCTGTAGTTGACGCTTTTGATCCAAGGTTTTTGATCGCTCCAGCTATATTCCACACACTAGACTTTACTTCCATAAAGGTACAAGTTAAGTCTTAAAAGATCTTCTAGCAACTTGCGAGGCATATATTCTTTTCTAGTATGTTAAATGCTACAGGTCTTAACACACTCTCTCTCTCTCTCTATCATGTGTCCTTCCTTCAAAGGTGGTTTTTTTCCTCACAATAGTTTGTATATGTTTTCATGTCATGCTTTATTGAATTCTTCCTATTCTGAAAGGAAGTTGGTAGCTTCTGAAACTTGTTGTAGCAACCTATTATTCACTGAAAATGTTCATATTTGTCATTTTGTAGGAAGAAGAGCTTTACGAAATTGAAATCCCACTGAGTTTCATAGCCTCTGTTAGCACTAGAGTGCACGGATTGGCTTGTTGGTTTGATGTCTTGTTTAATGGGAGGTTACTATCCAACCTTGTCTGCATTATTTTTCTTCTCCTTTGTATTGTTCTCTATTTTTCCATCCAGTAGTTTGCCTTTTAGTTAGATCACTGGTCACAGTGTTCTTCTGGATTTCTTTGAGAAGACTTTATGTAGTTGTTTGAACAACCATCCAACTGATTTCATCTGCAGTACTGTCAAAAGGTGGCTTACTACCGCACCTGGTGCACCTACAACCCATTGGTACCAACTACGTTGTGTTCTCTCACAACCAATATATGTCATGGGTGGACAAGAAATTACTGGACGGCTCCACATGGTTGCCCACAATGCTCAGAGCTATACGTTATATCTAACTATGTCAGGTTGGCGTTTATGTCATCCTTGTGTTGCTTGAGTTTGTTAGTATTGGTGAAATGTTGCCTTGCTCTCTGACATGTTGCAAGTTACTTTTCAAAGCTAAAATGGGGGGAGCTGGTGCCAAGCAAGGGGGAATACTTCAGACATCCTCGTGCAAACTTGATCTCAAAGAGCCATACTACCGAATGTCTCAACCACAAGCCTACTGGGGGCAAGATCAGCTGCCACAGGTGTTTTATGTTACAAGTTGATATGGGGATAACTGTATCACTAATGAATCTTCTTATTTCTATCAAGATCTGTTAGAGCTTGAATCACCCGGTTTACGCTTAACAGGATATACCCCTTCAATCCCAGGATGTGGTGGGACCTGGCTTAATGCAGCAACCAACGCAGAATTCAGGAGCTCCCTGAATCAATGAAGACAAAATTTGTTTCAGCTCTGCGGGTGGCCATAGAGTTTTCTGATTGACCGCAGCAGCCTCGCGTCTGTAACGTAAACATGCTTTTAACTTAACCTTGTGGGGGTATTGCATTAATCCTTTCTGCTCTGTTCAACCCCCTCAACAGTGCCCGCTCCTTGTAAATTTAATTATCATCTAACTATCTATTATTGGGTGGAAGCTATTCTCTGGCGTAATCGTAATTAAACTGCTAACAAATAATCGAGTTTTCTTACGAAATTTCTTTTGAGTGATTTTCTTTTTGTAATAGAAACTGTGGTTCAGGATGATCTACCAACCTTCACCCAATTTCTCATGGGGCGGTTCATTAATGGGGTCGGGACCTACCGTTTGTCAGGTCACACCTAAATCTATGCCGACAAACCAACCCGATCAGATGATAACCATCCCATTTATCATCATATTTCTTGATCGTCCAAAAAGAAATATGATAATTAAGAGTGGTTGGTTCGTCAAGATATACCGTCAATTTGGCCTCAAAGGAAGGAAGAATCCATTTGACTGGTTGGTCTCATGACACGTGTACTGGTAGACCACCCGTCTAACAAGTCATTTCCACAGTTTTTGTACACAGCTTCAGACGGAAAACCAAGAAATTGAGCGGAGGAATAGAACACATGTTTGGGCTTCTTTCTACAAATTCTTTCTCACTTTGAAGTACTTGCTGACCTGACCCCAACCACAGCATGAAGTGGTTGAACTCCAACGACATTATTATAAATTTATAATAAAGGCCACATAGGGTGGGGTACCAGCAAAAGGTCGAATTTCATTTCCTGTCTTATCACCATTTTTGTCTGCTGCCATTTGGGCCCATTGACTCGAATGGATGTTTAGCCCACCTCATACAAAAAACCAGCATGATTTTTAGCCGTTCAGTACTCAAGTAAATAGTTGAATCCAATGGCTAGAATCACGCCTTAATTAAAAAGTACTAAATTTAATGGCTAGAGATTACCAATCATGGTGATTTTTGGTATGTATATCTATAAGGGGTGGGCTAAACATCCATGCAGTCAATGGGCCAGAGTGAGTAACAAAAATCGTGCTAGCTGACGCCAAAAAGTGTGAGCTACAGCTTGTTACATCGCCATCCTTATATCCCGTCCCTTTCGAGTTATCATCTTATCGGAATAATTTGGAATCGTCAATAAAAATCTTATTTTACCAGTGGACTTTATTTAGAACTTTATTTTCTTTCCAGATAAAACAGACCATTGCGTAGAAAAAATTCAGCATCTTTTGCATTTCCATCGATTCACTTTCCAACGAGCAAATCGTTTTAGCCCTTATGCTGTTTCACTAATGGATGTAATCAGGTCACTTTGACAAAGAAAACTTGAGATAACGTTTTAAATTTGAATAATGAGAGGTTATAATGAAATCTAGTGGAGTAGAAAGTTCCTGACACGTGGCACACTCTTAAAGACCAATGACCGTATGGATGTTTAGCCCAACCCTAGGTGGACCTACAGACCAAAAATTAGCCCAACTAGTGATTTCTAAGCGTTGGATCGGAGTTGTTTTCATGGATTGATTTTTAACTGAGAAATTCAAGCATTATTTGGGTATAAAGATCCAAAGGTTTGAAATCACTAATCAGGCTGATTTTTGGTATGTAGGCCCACCTAAGGATGCGCCAAACATCCATGTGGTCAGTGGTTTCTAAAAATCTTACTGTCATCAAAGTTCTACTATGGTGTGTGGTGTCTCCCCCCTCTTTTACAAACCAATGGGCCAAAACCCACAGAATTCATTTACATGAAGTCATCCTTAGTGGTCATCAACATCATCCTTAGTGTCTTTTCTTAATAGCCACCTTCTAGATCCTATAAATTGTAGTTTGAACTTAGTGATCTAGATTAATTCTGAATAAGCATATCATTTCTCCTAATCATATCAATCTGATATCTACACCATCTCATGATCTTGAGATATAGATCAATTACACGATCTTGTAGTGATTTTTTCATCGTGATTAACCTCTTACGTCATCATTCCGGTGTGAGTGGTGGTGCTTCGTGCCATACACAAACTTTTCTCTTTACATGTGTCTACTAATTACACATGTGCGGTGAGTTTTTGCCTTCAACTGCAAATAGTAATAAGATTGCAAATGGTAACACAAATTTATAACAGAACGAGACCTACACATTAGCGAAACTCACGGCTTCAGCCAAGATTAAAAAGTATACTTTCATTATCAGCAACATAACAATAAGTTTTTCTACTACTCAGCTTCTTATACAGAATTGAAGTCAAGCCATTGATGTCGTGATGCACCTCTTGGAGTGGGTCACATCTATGGAATTATTTCGAGCATGTCTTTGATAATGTGTAGATTATGATAACCCGAGCAGTGAAGGGGCCAACCCAATCTTAAGCCAAAGTCGGGTTGAATTCATTGGACTCTGGTTGAAGCCGCTGGCCTTATAGATGTTTGTTCCACCTCTTGGTGGACCTACATACCAAAAATCAATGCATGATTTCAAACGGTTACATTTTTGTACAAAATTAAATATACTCAACTCTAACCAGTAAAACTTCTATCGCAGCTTCAGACGGATGCTTCTGTCACAATGAAAATCACAGGCCATGTGGCACACTCTTAGTGGACGCTAACCGTATGGATGTTTGGCCAGTCCCTCAGTTGACCTCTAAACCAAAAAATGAGACTGATTAGTGATTTACAACCTTTGGATCTTTGCACCCAAATAACTCTCAATAATGCTTGAATTCTTACCGTTAAAATCAACCCATGAAAATAACTTCAATGGAATCGGTTAGAAATCACGAATCAGGCTGATTTTTTGTGACGCGGTTCACCGAGTGACTGGACAAACATCCATACGGTTATTGGCCTCTAATAGTATGACACGTGGCTTATATTGAGTGCTGTGACCGGCTTCCGATAG
The DNA here is from genome assembly GCA_035048495.1 of Euptelea pleiosperma. NCBI lineage: Eukaryota > Viridiplantae > Streptophyta > Magnoliopsida > Ranunculales > Eupteleaceae > Euptelea > Euptelea pleiosperma. Next base: position 26,713,893 of record CM068551.1, on the reverse strand, counting down.
AACATCTTGTGACACAAGTTTTACTCAATATAAGCCAGGTGGCACACTGTTATAGGACTCTGACCGTACGGATGTTTGTCCTATCCCACGGTGGACCTACAAACCAAAAATCAGCTTGATTAGTATTTATAAGTATTGCATCTTTGTACCTCAAATTCCCACAGTTGAGATCAGCCCATGAAAATAAGTCCAATCCAAAGCCTATAAATCACTAATCAGGCTGATTTTTGGTTTGTAGGTCCACCATGTGATAGGACAAACATCCATACGGTCAGAGTCCTGTAACAATGTGCCACGTGGCTCATATTGTGTCACTCTTATTTTAGATCTGTCAACGGACGCGACCCTAAATTCTAAATGTAAAAAATTTCTTGTTCAAGTACACGAACCAGGTTTTCAATAACAAAACAACAGCCACGTGGGCCTCAAGATGGGCGGGCCACTAGTCTACAGATGTCGCCTTGGAAGTTGTGCCGATGACATGCATAGCTATCCGTGCCATGCAGAACACTAACACTGCCGCTCGTTCGTTTCCCGACACGTACCGAGAAGTGTGAAATTCGAGAAAGACACGTGGCGTCCTACAAGGTGATATCAGCATTATTACTAGCATTTGCCACGTGTCAGAAAATATTATTTGGCCACCGACTAAATTTTACCTGACCACCCACAATATAAACCACGTGGCATTTTCTTAGAGGACACTGACCATATAGATGTTTGGCCAATCCCTAGGTGGACCTATAAACCTAAAATCAACCTCATCAGTGATTTCTAAGTATTAGTTGGAGTCATTTTAATGGGTTGATATTAACCGTAGGAATTTGAGCATAATTTACCATTGTTTGGGTACAAAGATGCAAAGGTTTGAAATCACTACTTAGGCTGATTTTTGGTTTGTAGGTCCACTTACGGATTGGCCAAACATCCATACGGTCAAAGTCCTCTAAGAGTGCACCGCGTGGCTCAAATTATGGGTGGTCAGGCAGGTTTTGCTCGTTCACACCAGCTCTTAAGGGGTTATTCAATCGGACAAAAAACTAGTCTGCCAATGTTTTTAGACTCACGAGTCTCTGAAATGTCGTAGAATTCGACACGTGGAATACTCTTTGGCCAATGATCCTACGATCAAAAAATCAGTTTAATTGGTGATTTCTAGCCGTTGGATTTGAGATTTTTTCATCATGGGCTTAAAATCATCCATAAGTTTGTTGAAGAAGCCCATGATGAAAAATGTCTAAATCACCAATGAGGCTTATTTTTAGCGTATAGGTCCACGAAGGGAAGGAAGGCCCAAACATTCATAAGTCAGGGGGCCCGCAAAACTCTCCGACGTGTCGTACACTGGCGAGGCAGAGGCAGACTAATGGCTGTAGAACGTTTCCAAGTTATTTTTTTCCTGACCTATCTCTCGAAGTACCTTAGCCTCTAAGAAAATCACAAGCGTTCCTTCGAGGTGTCAACGGTGACGCGCTTGACCAGAAAGACCATTGGTATTACGCCGTGTGTAATTATGACACGATTGCCGTAGGGTCTCGAAGGAGATTGGCTAATTTTGCTGTCTGATAAATGAAGATCCCCTATAAAAGGAGGAGAGAGTTGTTGCCTCGTTCTTCCTGAAGATTTGTGAAAACTCTCTCTTATATTTCAAGATCAACAAAGATTTACTTTCCATCCGGTGTTTGTGATTAAGAGCTCTGAAACAGTGCGATTATGGCGGAAACAGATGCAAGACAGCAACCAGAAATGGTAAGGATCGGTTCTTCGTCTTCGATCTGACGATTTTGTTCCTTAGGGCTTGTTGATTAAGGAATTTGAGTTTTGCTTTGTTCTAGTTTTGTTATCGGCCGTTTCTCTCTGTTTCTTCCTGTGTTCATTTTCTTCTCCTAGAACTCGATTTCTTGGCAAGATCAGAGATTGATAGTAGGACGGGATTGGCTTTCTGTTCTCTCTCTCTCTCTACCTTATTTTCTATTTGAATTCACGGGATTTATTTATTTTTTAGAGATTTCTGATTCACTCTGTACTTTTGTATCCTCGAATCTATAGCGTGATCAAAGATATACGCGTATTTAATTTAGATCGATTAATTATCAAGCTGATTTCTTTCTAGATCGTTTTCGATCTCGCTAGGGCTTATGAGATTCCTAGGATATCTATTGATGTTTTCTCTTTTTTTCCTGGCTGTAGGGTCAAGAAAATGAGCCGAGGCTAAAGTATTTGGAGTTCGTCCAAGTCGCCGCCCTTCACGTTGTCGTGTGCTTCGCGAGCCTCTACAACTACGCAAAGGATAACTCCGGCCCTCTGAAACCTGGCGTGCAGACTGTCGAGGACACCGTGAAGACCGTCATCGGTCCTGTATACGAAAAATTCCACGATGTCCCCATCGAGCTCCTCAAGTTCGTCGATCGCAAGGTGAGACCTGTTCCTACCGAATCCGTTACATGCTTTCGGTATGCGAGCCTTTTGTTTGTCCAGTGCATAATAGCCAGTTCCTCGGGTGGTTGCTAAAGCGTGCGCAACCAACGGGATGCCATCCAACGGTTGGTTGGGACCGGGAGGACATCATCATAGCCCATCAGTAAAATTCCCGACGTAGGATTTTCTGTTTTTGGACCAGTCCTATGGAATATATTCTCGGGAAATTTTTTCGGTATTTTAGTAACACCCCCCTGAAATTTGAAAGTATAAGGGGTGTAACTAATTACTTTCAAATATCAGGGGGGTGTTACTAAAATACCCAAACAAATTAGAAGTGGGATCCACATGTTTTAAAAAGACATATTCCTAAAGTGGTGTGGACCCTACGTCAATGTGTGGTCTTGAATCTTGATTAAGGCGATCTCACAGCGCATGCTAGTGATATCCTATATCGGTGTGCTAAAATGTACTTCGTGTTATGGTGTGGACCCCATGCCAATGTGTGGTCTTGAATCTTGATTAAGGCGATCTCACAGCGCATGCTAGTGATATCCTACATCGGGGTACTAAAATGTACTTCGTGCTATTTTCTGAGCCCACATACTTGGTTGTGAAAAGTGACAAATTTGTTGTGTTCATCAATCAAGTGCTTGCAGGTGGATGAGTCGGTAAGCGAGTTGGAACGTCACGTGCCTCCACTCGTGAAGGAGGCGTCGTGCCAAGCCTACTCAGCGGCTCAGAAGGCTCCGGCTGTAGCCCGAGCTGTGGCTTCAGAAGTCCAGCGCGCTGGGGTGATTGAGACCGCAACAGAGATAACGAAGACTGTGTATACCAAGTGCGAGCCCACCGCCAAAGAACTTTACGCCAAGTATGAGCCGGTAGCCGAGCAGTACGCCGTGTCGGGTTGGCGCAATCTAAACCGCCTTCCTATCTTTCCCCAAGTGGCTCAGATTGTGGTCCCCACAGCAGCCTATTGGTCGGAGAAGTATAATCAAGCCGTCTGTTATACGGCCGATAGAGGATACATCGTATCATCGTATCTCCCGCTTGTGCCTACGGAGAGGATAGCTAAGGTGTTTGGAGAAGAAGAGGCTGAGGCTGAGGCTGAGGCTGAGCCCACAGTATCTGCTGGGGATGTAGCCATGACAGAGTGAGGGAGGTTTGATATGGGCGAGTAGTGGTTGCTGTGTCGAAAAAAATAAGAAAAAAAGAAAAATGATAGTTTGTAAGGTTTTGATTTGGCTGCTCATGTATTTTCTGCTACCTACATTTATTTTTCTATGTACTTTTCCTTGATTAGTATTAGTATTAAAGTCGTGAATCTCGTGACTTCGTTGTCCAAGATATTTTCTACTTTTGAAATTGATTTGTTTTAAAGGATTACTTGTGGGTATTATGATGATCAGATTAGATTGATGGCGACAAGGTGATCCTGATCTCGATTGGTCTTTCGTAGTCGTGGAAGAAATGGAAGTATTCTAGAGCCTGTGGAAAGGTGGTAGTTGCGTAAGGTATTTAGCTAGAAGGTGAAAGTTAGTTGTACGTGCAACCAAACAGTGCCTAATCACCCTTTCAGGTAGCGTGGTGTTTCAACTTTTCAGTTAGCCTCTATAACTTGTCTACTACCAGACTTGGGTGAGCGAGTAAATTCCCCCCTTTACTTCTCTTACGGTAAGGTGGTAACCCTGCTGTAATTACCGCCCTAAAATGACAGGCTCCGGTTACAGGACACAATGTGAGCCACGTGGCAACTCTCAGAGGACTCTGACCGTATGGATGTTTGGCCAAATTAACCAAAAAACCACATGTAATAAGAGCATAAAAGAATTGGGAATTATCATTCGGTTCTCAAGTTAAATGACTCGTGTGATATCTGGTTCTGAGATAGACAAGGAGAAAATATAGTCAAAAAACATAATAAAGAACTATGAGAGTTGTGAATGCATAGCTAATTGTTTACAGGGGCACTTCTATATCATGTCGTGTGACGGAGAGGAACCAGGTACTGGCATTCTAGGAGAAAATCTTTGTTTTCCTGAACTTGTGATGGGCGGCTAATCTACCAAAATCTCGCGACCAGCCGTCCATCACAGTCATTTGATTTGGGGGGGTGTGGGATTTTAGCCCAAACTCACATGTTTTGTTTCAAGGTTGAAGAAAGGGGCTTTTTTGTCCTTTCAAAAAATGGTTAATCAATATGAGTCAACGATGGTCTTAAACTATGGCCCGGGTCATGGGGGTATGTCAGCTTCTTCAAATTGTGTGTGGGGTGGGTGTATGTAAAAAATTCCTTAATTTTTTTATTTTAAAAATTACTTTATAATGCTTTGTCGTCTTCCTGTTTTGGGTCTGAGTGGCTGAGATCCACCTTTTAGTTGGGGGATAAGATCTCAGCCCTTCTTTACGAAGCCTAAAAGAGGAGGAGACAACTTCCCTGTTTTGTTATATAGAGAACCTCATTGCAAAGAGATAAGATGATGTGTTCCCGCACATGTATTATGTTGGCCCGACAACCCGTTGGTTGGTATACATAGTTGTTTTGCATTTCCCTAACAGGTTGATCTTTTGGGGTAAATGATTGTTTTACATGGTGTCAGAGCCTTAAGTCCTAGGATGTCGTGGGTTCAAGTCTCCAGTGGAGTGTATTCCCGCTGAAGGGGAGTGTTAGCGGATGATATGTTCCTGCACACGTACTGTGTTGGCCTAACGACCTGTTGGTATACATAATTATTTTGCCTTTCCCTAACAAGTCGATCCTTTGAGGTAAATGGTTGTTTCACACTAGGGCTATCAATGGATAGTCGAAAATTCGAATTCTATTCGAATCCGTATTCAAAAAATCTGATATTATCTGAATCGGATTCGAATATATATATTTTTTGGATTCGGATATGCTTATATTCAATCCGAATATTATCCGTTGACAGTCCTAGGCGAAGCAAACCAAATCCTGACTATTAACATTGGTGCATATTGAATCTCCACAACATCTCGGGAGGTGAACATTACAATGCCCATCTCGACAAATATCAGGGGGTGCAAGTCGTGAATACTTGCAACTTGGTCCAACCAAACACGCGAAAATTGATGAAGTTGTGCATATTTGCACATCAACACATTAAGGCAGTAAGGTTTGATAATTACCTAGTGGGGCTATTAGGCTGAAACTTGTCACATGCAGAGATGGTAACATGAGAGTAAAACTTTTGTCACAAGCCCATGATACGAGTCACGTGGCACATTATTAGAGGGCGCTGACCGTATCGATGTTTGAGCAGTCCCTTGGTGGACTTGCAAACCAAAAATAAGCCTGCTTAGTGATTTTTAAGCATTGGATTGAAGTTATTTTCATAGGTTGATTTTAATCGTAGGACTTTGAGCATTATTTGGGTGCAAAGATCCAAAGGTTGTAAATCACTGATCAGGCTGTTTTTTGGTTTGCAAGTCCACCGAGGGACTGGCCAAACATCCATACGGTCAGCACCCTCTAATAGCATGCCACGTGGCTTGTATTATGGGTGGTGACCGGCTTGTGACAGAAGTTTTACTCGTAACATGACAAAATAGGTGCACACATTTGGGCTGCCACACAGCCACCACGTGTAAGAAAATACCAAAGGAGAGAAGACCCGACCTGACCTCTACCCTCCACGGTAAAAACCGATTTTCTTTCGGCTGGGGGCCGTTTGATATTTTACCAGATCAGTATGCACTTGTGATCTTGATGAACGGTTATAATTAGTTAAGATATGTCCTTGGGCAACGGGACCACTCAAGAAGTGATCACAAATAACACGGTCAAGATCAATCTACAATATATCTAATAGTATACCACGTGGCTCGTATTGAGTGCTGTGACCGTGTTCCGTCACAACATCTTGTGACACAAGTTTTACTCTCGTGTGAGGACACTAATCCAAACCTCGAATGCTCAAAAACCACAAAGAAACACAAGGAGAAAAGAAGGAAGAAAGAGAGTGGGGGAAGGATTTGGGTTAAACATGGCTACTTGTCTGCAAGTACCCATGGCTACTTGTAATTCTTCTGGTTATCCTAAGAGAAGATGGAGGTGTGAGAGAGTTTGCAGCAGCAGCATCAATAGCAGAAGCGCAGCTACGGTTCCGATGCCTCCTCTGAACCCTCGAGACCCTTTTCTTTCAAAGTTGGCTTCAGTCGCTGCTGCTTCTCCAGACCATCCTCTTCTCCTCAAACCCACTTCCAATTCAGACACTCTTCCTTATCTGGATCTCTTCGACTCTCCAAAGCTCATGGCCACGCCCGCTCAAGTATTTATCATTTCTATATTATCTCTTGATTTGTTGAATCAATTGTGGGTTTTAAAGTTCTGTGCTTTTCATGGCTTCATTCGTTTTTTTTTCCTTTTTAATGATTTTTTTACTTAATTTTATCAATCTGGGTATGTTTGTTTCTTGCTTGAACTTAGGTGGAACGATCTGTTTCGTACAATGAACACAGGCCGCGGAAGCCTCCGCCGGATTTGCCATCACTGCTTCTCAATGGGAGAATTGTTTACATCGGCATGCCAGTAAGTTTTTCTTGATTGAAATGAATTTTGTTGATTGGAGGCACAGGACAAATTATCTGACTGAGTGTAGTTGCGGATCAATAGATACGTTCTTGCTATGTAATGTTTATTATTATTATTATTTTTTTATAAGTGTAAAATTTATTGAAGGCGGAACGCCGAGAGAAAATTACGAAGGAGACCAAAGAGGTGAGATGACCTCCAAAGAGCAAGGTCTCTAAAGAAACAACATGAATCAAAGCAAAACCAAACGAAACCGAACTAAACCTCCTCTCTTGAGCAAAGAAAATCCCGACAAAAAACAAAATCTTCAAAGAATAGACCCCCCCCCCTCCGGCATTCAAGGAAGGTTTTGGAAGGCCCTTGATAATGAGGATAGTAGTTGCCACATCCTCTTCCTTCCCTTCAAAAACTCTGGAGTTTCTTTCCTTTTAGATTCCCCAACATATAGCAAAGGGTAGCATCCGCCATAGAACACGCCCTCTAGAAGAGAAGGCCAAGGTATACCAACTAGTAATAAGATTTGACAACGAACTAGGCATAACCCAAATCATCCCGAAATCTGCAAAGAGTGATGTCCACACTGCTCTTGCAACATCACAATCCATAAGAAGATGATTGACCGATTCCCCATTATGTTTACACATTGAGCAATAGTCTACAATGATAGTCCTTCTGGCAATCAAGTGATCTACCATCAATATCTTGTCTAAAATCGTAGTCCATAAGAAAAAAACAATTTTGGAAGGCAGCTTGGATCCCCACGCGAGAGACACAGGAAAGTTGTCGCTGAGAGGACTAATAAGAGCCTTATAGAAAGATCTAACCGATAACCGCCCATCCTTCGATCAAGCCCAAAGGCACTTATTCTGAACCGTAGAAGACAGAAGACAATCATGCAGACAAACCAGAAGTCTAGAAATGGCTTCAATCTCCTAATCATACAGCCTTCTCCTGAACCCTAAACTCCATGACAAGTCTTCCCCTTCTTGAATAACACAGATCTGAATGGAACGATTCTTCTACTCAGAAATGTGGAAAAGCTTGGGAAACTCTTCCATAACAAAAATTTCACCACACCACTTGTCCTCCCCAAACCTAACCCTATCTCCAATCTTTGCCTTGAAAATCACATTGGAAAATACGATCGTGACCTTCATAATTCCCTTCCAAACACTACGCCCGTAAGTTGAATTAACCGCTCTCTCATCCCAACCAAACACCGAGACCCCATATTTACTCGCTATCGCCTGCCTCCACAAGCTTGTAGTCTCTGCCCCAAACTTCCATAACCGTTTCCCCAACAATGCCACATTCATAATAGAAATATTCCTAATCCCTAAACCTCATTGGGCTTAGTACGACAAATAGACTTCCAGTCTACCAGATGCAATTTAGCATCTCCCACATTATCGTTCCATAAGAAATCCCTCATAGTCTTTTCTAGAACATACGCAATGCTCTTAAGAAAGAGCGACAAGTAATAGATAGGAAAACTAGACAAGAATAATTCCCCCCCCGCCCCCCTCTTCGAGAGGTATCTAGACTTCCACAAGGCCAGCCTATCTGTAACTCGCTCCCAACAAAAGCCCCAAGTATTGAGAAGGAAAGCTACCCAATTCAAATCCCAGGATGTCTGCCAAACAACTGATATGCTCCCCTACCCCCATCCCATAGACCATACTCTTGGCCAAATTAACTGAAACCGCTTCAAAGCAATAGATAAGTTGAGGGGGAGATGCTCCCAAGAAAACAAAAATATCATTTGCGAATAGTAGATGGGAAATCGTCGGGACCCTTGCCCCCACCTCAAAACCTGCTAAAAACTTACCTTCCACGGCTCTAGATACCATTCTCCTTAATGCCTCCGCCACCACAATAAATAAATACGACGACAATGGATCCCTATATCTAAGCCCCTTGAGCTTCTAAAATACCCCGCAGGAAACCCATTAACTAATATAGAGAAGCCGATAAGATACATCTCCAAATCCACCCCCCTACCTTATTCCAAAACTCATTTTACCCAGTATGTAATCCAAGAAACTCCAACATGATCATACACATTTTCCATATTAACCTTGCACACTATCCAAGGAATCCCCATCTTCACCCTGGAATCAATACACTCATTTTCCAACTGAATGTCGTCAAAGATTTGCCTTCCCTTCACGAACACTCCTTAGGTTGGCATAATTTCGTTTCCAATACTAGCTTATAAGCGGTGAATTTCAAGAACCTTAATTGAGGATGGATGTGTTAGAGAAAAATAGTGTATCATGAACAAACTAAAATTTAGATATTCTTAGCAAACACCTCTTGAATAGTAGTAAAAAGGAATTAGAAATGTGGTCTCTTTTCCGTGGATCACTATAGTTCCCGTAACATCCTTTTGGGATTCTTCTACAACATCCCTAAATCAACTTATACTGAAGTAGTGGAGGAACACCAATTGACATTGATTATGTACCTTTTCCATATTCACTTCACAATCAATCCCTAATATTCTTTCTATACATCTTGGGTCTAGTCATTTGTGAATTACAAGGGATCCTTCTAAGATTGGCTTACACGTGATGAATATGCACTTGGAGAGGGAAATACCAAGCTCCATAACCACAAGAATCCACAAAGAATAAAGTTGGGAGATGGTTGTCATACTCGATTAAGGGAACTAAACCACATTATTGACCTTGTATTGGTCTACACAGCCTTGGTCAAAGCACATGGACCAATAGAAAGTAAGTGCCAGGGTTTGCCATTGAAACCCTTCCGTAGGTTAATATTTTTTTAATATACAAGGTACTTCACTTGATAAAATAATGGTGCTTCACTCACTGTTGAATCCTTTAAACGTTGTGGGTAATTGTATTTTGACCTTGGTGATGTATGGGTTTTGATCACTAAGTTCCATGATTCCATTTGTAGCTGGTTTTGCTTTTAATATTCTTCTGCTTGGATGGGTCTCAGTTGGGTCACTTAATATACTTACAGTTGTCTTTGATAGGATCAACGTGGCCTTTGAGGGCATGGTGTATCAAGATTTCTCTTCATATAAAGGATAAAATGCCGTTTGACCTGCCATTTCTAACCTTAGTTTTTACTAGCTAAACCTTTGAGGAAATAATGCTTTACAAAGATCACTGAACCAACAAATATTAGTTTTTTGGGTTGTTTGTTTAGATGTTGAGTACCCATTTCTTTTTGTTCCTTGCATTTCTTGTAGAAATGTAATTGAGCGGATATATGTTTAGCAGTTTGGAGGGCTAATTCATGGCTATCCACGTAACCACACATAATGGCTTTTGATCCTTTGTATTATTTATTCTAGATTTATTCTTGCATCTTAATACTAGCTCATATCATTACTACTAACACATTCCTTATTATTTTGATGCCACAATATGTTCTAAAACTTAACAATTTGTGTTCATTAGTTGGTGCCAGCTGTCACGGAGCTCGTGATTGCAGAATTGCTTTACCTACAGTGGATGGATCCAAAAGAGCCAATTTATCTTTATATCAATTCAACTGGAACTACCCGCGATGATGGTGAAACAGTGGGTCTTTTATTGCTTCCCCATGTTGTATCTCTTCATGATTTGTTGTTAAATTATCGTCATTTTATATGAATATCTACAATAATTAATTGACAAGAATTTCTGATTTTAGTTTAGTCCATTTCTTCCATCTTTAATGCGACCCCAGCTTGGAATGCTTTCTTCTATTTGATGGAATACATTTTCTTGAGTTTCTATACCAGTTGGAGCTTGTCTCAATTTTTTTTGAATGTGTAGCAAAAATCTCCTCATCCTCAATTTGTTTACAAAAGCCTTTGCCATGTGTTTTTTCCTTCTTAAATCCTTCTCTTTTTACCCATCAAAAAGAAGAAAGAAGTTCAGTTGTTTTATCATTCTAATACACATCGTAAAGAAGAGTTGCATTGTTGGACAACAGTACTTTCCTGGGGATGGGGATGAGTATGGTTCCAAATGTCAACTTGCTTGAACCTCGGATATTAGGGCATTGGGACAAGACTGTGTAGTTAATATTATAATACTTATATTATTTAATTTTAACTAAAATACTTTTATGCCTTTTTAAACAATATTTCAAAATATAAGATATTTGGGTACAACTAAGTGCCTGGGCCATATCCAAGATGGATACTATACCCATACCCATGTCGAGTTGTATCTGCAGGGTTATGAAGGGATTGTAACATAGAGCAAGAGAACATGGTCCTTACAGCGATTTCAATTAACATAATTTTCATATTTTCCATTTCACAAGGTCATTATGGCTTCAAATTGCTTATGTTTCAGGTCGGGATGGAGTCAGAGGGTTTTGCTATCTATGATGCGATGATGCAGCTAAAAAATGAAGTACGTTATTTTCGATAATTTCCCCCTGGTTTCTCTATACTAACTGGATGGTTGTAATGATTTGTAATTTTTAACATTAGTTGTTTGTATATGGTACATCCATTTCGCATGCTGCACACTTATGTTTGCATCTTACATGTAGATGTAGCTCTTCTTGGAACAATTGATAAATCCAAAGCTTATTTTTTAATTGGTTTTGTTGTTTATAGTCCTCCCCTCTTTTTATATTGTAATGACAAAGGAAAAGACAAAAATACCCCCATACATCTAACACAGAAAATAAGAACTCTAACACTCCCCCTCAAGTTGGAGCATACATGCCCAGCTTGATACAAAAATATGAAAAAGGACTGTTAGATAAAGCTTTAGTAAATATGTTGCCTAACTGATTCTCAAACTTGATATAAAGAGTAACAATGCGCTTGCTCAACACCATGTCATGGATGAAATGACAATCAACCTCGACGTGCTTGGTGCGCTCATGAAACACAAGATTACTAGCAATGTAAGTGGCGGCCTAATTATCATAATACATAGGCATTGGTGAAGGAACCCCAATGTCCATTTCCTGAATCAGAGACTGGACCCACGACAACTCTAATACAATGTGCCATAGCCCTGTACTCAGTTTCAACACTTGAATGAGCTACATCATTCTGCTTCTTACTATGCCAGGTCACCAAATTACCACCAACAAATGTGCAATAACCAGAAGTCGACCGACGATCTATACTATTAGCCCAATCAGCATCAGAAAAACCTGTAACAGATAATGTCTTCGACGGTCGATATAATAATCATTTACCAGGTGACCCTTTCAAATACCGCAGAATACAACAAATTGCTTCTCAATGGAGTTGTCATGGAGCATGCATAAACTGACTGACTACACCAACAACAAATGTGATGCCAGGACGAGTGACGGTAAGGTAAATCAACTTTTCGACCAACCGACGAAAAAAACTCGGATTAGTATAACACTCTCCCTGTCCGACATCAAGCTTCACAGTAGGATCCATTGGAGTCTCAAGAGGCTTAGAGTCCAACATACTAGTCTCACAGCCCTAGACAATAGTGGTACAAGCAACCACTCTCACAGCCCACACCAAAACTCTTCCTCTTATCCAAGTCTTGAAATACACAATGAGTAGGGAAAAAAAGTTAAACTACATTTCAAGGATTTGGTGAGATTACTAACAGAGTAAATTAGTATTAAATTTGGGATCATGTAACACATTAGACAAAGTGAGAGAAGGGGACAATGTCACAGAACCACTACGCTGAACAGAGGAATAGGAACCATCAACAAGTTGTACAGAGTGATATTTGGGTAAGGAAGATGATAAGTAGATGAGGCGTACAAGTCATATGATAAGATGCTCCTGAATCGATAATTAATTCCAGATTGATGGTGATGAGGAACTAACATTAAGGGCAGTACCTGAGGAAGATGCCACAGAGCTAGAAGACTTAGAAGAGAGATGTAGCTCATGGAGTCGTTGAAGCTCAAGAGCATCAGTACAAGACATAAAGACATTATCTGGAGAGGAAGAAGGAGGTAGACTCCTTTGACCATCTGGAGTCATCCCCTGCTGCTCTGTACCACTATCCTCAAAGGCTGCTGCATAGGCAAAAATACTATGAAGCTTATAGTAGGTCTCAAGAGTATGTCCTGGCCTATTGAAGGAGGTGCAGAATCTACCTCGGCCACTAGTTCCTCTGCCTCGACCTCTACATCAGATATGCTCCCTCAACCATCAGTCTCCCTGTGGTGCATGTAACAAAAGCCATCCTCTCTTGGACAACCATGGGAGTAGTCATCACTGAGCGTTTAGCGTCCTCAGTGTAGACAATAGAAAAAAACAATCTGTGGGGAAGGAAGAGGCATGGTTGCTATAATCTGAGTGCGGAGGGACTCGTACTCATTTCCCAGTCTGGCTAAAAACTGAAATACTTTGCGCTGATCTTCCATCTTCCTGACAATCTCTGCTCTTTGAGAATCAGGGAGCTCACCAAAGGCTCCAAATGACTAAGTTCCTTCCATCTACTCTTAAGTGCACCATACCATTCTACCATAGTATTTGGATAACGACATATTTTCATGCTTAAGTTAAGAGTGGCAAGTCAAAAATAAAGAAAAAAGACGTGAAAAATTAAAAACTCACTGTAGAAGCATCAATCCTTCATGCTGAGACTTCCAAAGGTCTCTCCTCATCAAAACGGCCTAGAGGGTATGATCTTGGAGCATCTGTACTACCCTCTGCTGAAGTCAGCCGTACGGATGTTGACATCAGCCCGGACTGTAGACAACTTAGTGTAACTAGGGTTTAGGGTTTGTAAATCTTTGAAATCTGAGAGCAAATCGAATCTCGACCTCCTCTGATACCAAGTTGAGATTAGATTAGTGTTAATCTACGGTTTTGACTCTTTTGAGGGAAGAATAGAGAAGAGTGAGGCTTACTTACAGCCCCCTTTCTCCCAGCTTTTATTTTATAACTTTTATAGAATTACAAAAATACCCCTGAGACAAAATATAAGTGATACATTACATCTAACAAATACCAGTTATCTATTGTTAGATTGCAATCTGAAGAATTTCATGCTCTAACTAATACCTACTGATAAAAAACTTACTTCATTGGTGGAACATTGAAATTTAATATAGAACTTATTTGCATATGTTTGTTTTTTCATGTGCAATTGGTGCTGCATATGCAGATACAGACAGTTGCTGTTGGGGCTGCCATAGGTCAGGCTTGTCTCTTACTTGCTGCAGGAAAGAAGGGTAGACGGTTTATGATGCCACATGCCAAAGGTTTGATTTTGTGAACATTTCACCCCTTCTATACTTCTTTGCATCCCTGTGAATCACGCCAAAGGTTCACTTGAATTCTGTTTCAGCCATGATTCAACAACCTCGTGTCCCATCATCTGGGCTAATGCCAGCAAGTGATGTTCTTATTCGTGCCAAAGAGGTTAGTTATGCTCATTATATCACTTACTACCACTTGGTTGTAGTATTTTGTGATGTTTTAAAATATGCTTTAGTTCTTTTTGGATTCTAAATGTTAGAAGAGTTATTTGTAATGTGCTGGATGTGTAAGGGTATTACTGTCTTTTGGACAGTTCTTAATAATATAATTCCTAGTCGACACCCTAGTCCCTATAATATATTATATTATTGAAACTGTCAAAAAGACAGTAATAGCCCTACATATCCAGCACATTACAAATAACTCTTCTAACACAAGAAGGAAGCCTGCTTCTTATATGTATTTGCAAATCTTTAACTCATTTTCACCACTTGGTTAGTTATTACTAAAATTGCAACCTGGCAACTTGTATGTCTATGTAAAATAAGAAGTTTGGTGCTTGGTGCATGCGTTAGTATGTTTAGTTCCCTTCATCGAATTATTTCACGTTGCAAGACAATTACTCGGAGCAAGAAAGGGGATTGTTATGTGATGCTGTGATCATTAATATTAAACTAAGGAGTAAGGAGTAATGATAAATTGATGATGTCAGCATGCATGTTGTCTATTCAGCATTGAACTGATTTAACATTAACAATTGATGAGGTGCAAATGGGATGACATCCGGACAATGTGGTGATAGATTGTCCTATAAATTAGAAGAGATATGATTAAGGTGAGACTTGCACAATGAAGTACTCTTTGGCTACTTGAGTGACTAGGATGAGATCTTATTAAGGGATCAATAAACGTAGGATCATGATGGGATTGTATGTGCATGCAGGATAGTTTGGGTTGTCCTGACTGACTCTTGTTAGTCATGATGTTGGCAATCCTGCATAGTTTGGAGTTACTTTCAACACTCCTTGTGTTAGATTTCTCCTTTTGCTCATACTATTTAATAGCTTCAATAAGCGCAAGAATGGGCATATAATTTCCATTCCACAATCCTTGAGTTTGAGGCCTTGAGTGTATCTCTGTTGAGTCAATTTTACTTTTCCATATCAATCAATTATTACTCTCATAAGTTCCCCTCAGCAGCACCAGGAGCACCAAAATAGTAGTCAAAGAATCAACAGAATTCAGATCTAAAAATTGTCTAGGACAATGAAAGAGTATAGAGGGTGTCTCCTGTCACCTACAGCACATAAGAAATCTCTACAGAAGGAGATACACATGAAAAGAAAAAATACCTATAAGTGTCAGCTGTTCCATGAAAACCTTGGTTGACTAATATATTTCTATTTTATTCGTAACAAAAAGAATTAAGAAGCACCAAAGCTTCCAAGTTTATATACACACAAGTGTTTAGGACGCAATAGTACTTTATTCAAAGAATGAATATATATATACACTGCAATCATGATTTTAAACAAGTGAGCGCGTCAATCTTCAAAATTGGTGTCTATTATGTTCAGCAGTGGAACTTGAATTCCCTGTATTTATTTACCCAAGAGCAACCATCTGTCACGTTCCAACCTTCCACCCTGAACCCTGGTTTTAAAGCTCTCTGGGTGGATCATTTCTTTTTTCTTATAAATTTTCTTTTTGGAAGAACCTTCATATCACCCTAATTGTGCAGGTTATAACAAATAAGGACACACTCGTTAAACTCTTGGCAAGGCACACAGGAAATGTAAGCTTATAATGCATAGTTTTAGTTATTTTTCTGTTTTGTTTACAAAAGTATTAATAGAGTGAAGAGGCACTCATAATGGCTTGATCATTTTTTAGTCTGTTGAGACTGTTGCGGGTGTGATGAAGAGGCCATTTTATATGGATTCCTCAAGGGCTCAAGAGTTCGGCGTCATTGACAAGGTACATTCTTGTTTTATATGATGTTAATATGATTCCATGACACATCCTCTAACCGTAGTAATGGGGGGGCACTTGTTGGCTCAGATTCTTTGGCGGGGTCAAGAGAAGATAATGGCTGATGCTGCCTCACCTGAGGAATGGGACAGGAGAGCAGGTATTAAGGTCGTCGATGGAATGTAATTATCCTTCTAGTGACTGCCTATCCGATGTCACTGTAAGTAGTTTTCCATCTTCGCCGTACCAATGAATTCTTCCAGTCAATGCTGCTGCCGGATGCGGAAGTTGTATGGTAATCATGGTTCCTAAGCAGCAACACTTTGGTATCTATTTTAATCACAGGCTAGTCAAATACATTAGAAAGAAGTGTTTTCGAATGTATTAGCGCCTTTTACACACACGAGATTTTTTTTCCCATTATTGGAAATGTATCACACTGAGTTTTTGCTGAAAGTGGTGGTTATGATGTAATGTTTAATATAGTTGATAAACCCCAACTGTCGGCGGTGCTTTAATGGACCAAGTCGGGAATGTTGAAATAAGCCAGAATGACCTTCAAAGACAGCTTCAAGAGTTCGAAAGCGTATTTGTTATGGGAAATGTTTCAAAGATTTGGTCCAAGAGTACTACCCCACTTGCAAGGCTGATCCAAAATTTTCAAATATACGCTTCCACTCCCAGTGGGGATTGGTAACCTGTTAATGTGGCTGGTTCAATCAGTGACCATGTCATGAGCGCAAACAGGCTTGAATGAGCAATCAAGTTTTCAGTTGGGACCCTCTGTGCTGGTTTTGGGCTGTGCATCCTTACTCCTGTAATACAGGGCTGAGCCTAATTTGTGGGAACCCATTTTTGCTCGACAGCACTGTGCTTCAAGCCCAATGCACAGCGCATCTGCATCTGACATGTGTCCCTGACAATCCTATTCTCTTAAAAGTTTAAATTTCAAAATTTTCAAGCAGGATTATCAGGGGTACATTACAGATGCAGAGGACAATTTGATTTTTTAGCATTTTTTTAGTGGCTTTTTTTTTCCTAGACGTTGGATTTGAGCCTTTTTTGGGTGCTAAAATCTAACGGTTAGAAACCACCAATCAAGCTGATTTTGGTTGGGTAAGTTCACCAAGAAGTGGACCAAACGTCCACAAGTGGTGATGTCACGCAATGCAATATGTGCCACTGCCACATGCGGTCAATAGTCTCTAAGAGTGTCACGTGGCTCATACTGTGGTTCCGTCATCCAGAGATTTTGTTCCTTAAAAATCAACCAAAGAACAGACAAATCCAACAGCTAGAAATCACCAATCGGACTGATTTTTGGTCTGTTGGTCCACCAAAGGGTACGTCCAGTGGGTCTCTAAGAGTGTGACACTTGGCACGCATATACAGCATTGCGTTTAATGGCACTGACTGAAGGCCGTTTATTAACGGTTACGATGATCGTTATACATTTCCCAATAAAATATATAACCATTTAAGTTGTCTCGCCAAGATTTCTTAGACCACAATATATAACCTGATTGGATGATCAAAACTGGGAGGAGGAGAAAATTTTTGAAGCAACGGATTTTTGAAGCCGCGAAGCAGTGGCCAATCACACTTTGCCACTGCCACAATCCGCTGTTCAAAAGAATTTCTGGATTTGTTTAAAAGCATCAGTGGATTGTGGCGCGGTGTGATTGGCCACTGCTCGCCGAAAAAATCCGCTGCTTCAAAAAAATTCTCATTTAATTCCTAGTGGTGTTGTAATCATCCAATCAGGTTATATATCATGGGTCGGGCTGGGGGGACCCCATGTTTGACACCCATTTTGACGTGCCCACACAGAAGATGAATCAATGGCTGATTTTTGGTGAGGATGATCAGGAGATCATCCTCACCAAAATTAAATTCATTCTGATATTCATAGACGGGTTTAGAGATCATCCTCACAAAAATTAAAATCATTCTGATATTCCTGGACTGGTTTAGAAGTTGAAGAATTATTGATCGTCGACTTTTACCATGTAACTTGAAAACCACATTTGACGGGGTTAGAAATTTCAGAATGGGCTGATTTTTTGTTGGGGTAACCTATATATGGTGAGGAGATCATCCTCACCAAAAATCAGTCATTGATTCTTCTTCTATGTGGGTACGCCAAAATGGGTGTCAAAAATGGGGGTCCCCTGAGCCTGACCCATATATTATAGTTAGGGTTGAGCATTCCTGAAAATTATCTAGAGATCAAAGATTGTGATCATCCAATCAGATTATATTATTTTGGTTTTAACAAATCTTAGCCGCTGTATGGGCAGTAGTGTTCTATTGCCTTCACCTTCTTAATTCCTTTAAGGGCTCAAGCTCGAGGACTCCCTTTTTCTGACCCCTCTCAGGAGTCGGACTTGGGGCGGCCGTGATTGGTGGTTGATAGCATTGGACTGGCATTCACTTAATGAAAAAAAAGGCCATTATGACAGCTTTTTTTTAAGCACTCAGGTTTTTAGGTTCTCTTTGTCATCTGTTATTTATTTCCAGTTAAAAAATAATAAAATTAACAAATCTTGACCGTTTTTTGACCAGTTATAAATGTCATTATGACAGCTTTTTTTTTATACAGTCAAGAGTTACAATCAGTTGTGACAATGTAATGGTCTTTTTAAACCTTGAAGAACACTGTTATAGCTATACTTTTGCTAGCATTCCTCTTTAAACAGTTCGAAACCGAGTTCTTTTAACAAAAATAATGGATAAAGATCTGCTATATACAGGCAAAGACAATTTTCAAAAACTCTGCGCGGAATCTGGTCTTCTCATTTCAAGTTCACGTTCGATCGCCAGCGCAAGTAATCGCATTTTACTCATGAAAAAACCCTGACAAAACTATCTTCAAGAAAAGAAGTTTAAATTATACAACTCAAAAACAGAGTTATCTAGTGTACTTATCAATTCTCTGATTGAATTAGTTTCCTAGTTCAACTCGGATGATTGAATTAAAAAAAAAAAATTCCCCAGTTATGAAATTCGCCCGTCGCGCACTCTGCATCTTCAAGAATTAGAGTTTGGATCAATTGGCCAAATTCCCTGTTGTTGAATAAGTTTTCGAATATCAAAACTACAAGAAATCAGTTCAATCCATAACAAACTATGAAGGAAGCTTTCAAGTCAGCTGAGAACATGAAATTAATGAGTCAATAGATAAATGAACCAAAATTCATGAAACATCAGTAACATTATTGATACCCTCTTGAATTCATTTCATTTTCTCGCACAAATAGCATGAATCTAAATAGCTGCAGATGTTTTTAAATCCAACAAAACAGAAACATTATTCAGGAGAAAAATAAGACTGTTGTGAGTAAACCATGCTTAATTTTAAGCTAATTTATGATCCTCCCCTCTTGTGAAGTTGTCTAATGACTAGAACAAAGAAATGAAACAAAAATCTAGTATGCAGAGTAGCTCTCACCGGCCGCAGGCCAGAAGGTCCTGAAGATGGAAAGGGCAATGGGAAGAATACCGACAAGCGCAATCTGAAGCTGCTCTGAGCTACTTGTCCTAACTGTTATCTGCCCACTGAGTTTGTTGTTCAATCCGACTCGGACAGCGATCTTAGAACTCCGTCCTACGGCGAACTGAGACTGCAGGTTGGCCCCCAGTGCCAGGTCACCTCTCCACTTCATCAGAGACAGACCCAAGGTGGATTGGTCCTGGCCAATTGGAAAATCCTTCTCCATGAGGCGCGCTTCCAAGTTCGCTCCATATGCCATGTCACCCTGAGAGCGGACTGTGCCACTGCTCCCCACCAAAACCAAGCGTTTTCCAATTGCAATCTGATCCTCGACTTTGAGTCCTGTGACCACGTTTCCCCCCAAGTAAGTCATGGACACACCAGCTGCGGTCTTGTTCTTTTTAAAATTTTTGAATTTGGTTTCACCCCGAAGACTGTAGGCAAGCTGCTTCCCAATGGTTTGGATGTCGAAACCCGCCAATGTAGATCCGTTCTCCCCAAGCTTGGCTGCTGCTGAGGAATCCAAATGGATGTTGAACTCCTTCTTATCCTTTGTGATTTGAACAGCAACCCCTGCAGGAAATCGACCAGCAATAGGAAGATTCTGTTCGATGCTGACACCATCGTACCCACAATCGTGGTCCCACCCATGAGTATCCAAAACTGGTCTTGCCAGAAGCTGTGATGTTGGCTCCGGCTCCAAGAACCGGTACCTGTGAGCCGGATTATCCCCATCAAAGGAAGGAGGCAACGCCATGTCAGGTAATGGAACTGGCACCGTTGCTGGACTTCCATTTTCCTGGTCGATGTCTTCTCCCATGTAATCGTTATCATTGCCACCAGCTTTTCCTTTCTTCTTCATCTCCTTCATTCTTTTCAACTCTTCTCTCAACTGTTTCTTCTGAAGCAGCTTCACCCGATAATCATACTCATCGAAATAGGCCTTCCTATGCTCCTTGCTGAGCTTAGCAATCTGAGATTTCCTCAGAGGCTTAAATGGTGGGAGTTGGTCGTACTCGTCCTCTTCTTCTTGGTCAGAATCTAACAAGTCCTCCAATTCAATGTCGGAGTCAGGATTCTCACCACCCTGATCAGTAAGGAGTTTTGGGTGGGCCCGAGACTGCAACAGTGAAGACAACAAGTAGGCTAGAGGTGGGGAGCGGACACGGAAGCCAAAGAGCTTCCGATGGTCAAACGGGTCTTGGGGTTTTGACAGGGAATTCACTTCAGATAAGATTTTCAGTGAGTAGCACAAGAGCAATAACTGGGGTTTCCAACTGTGGCCATTGGGAAGAACACTCTGGCCATCTCTGTTCTTTCTACATGAGTGGTGGTTCTCAGCAAGAGCTACTGGATTCATAATACTTGGATTCATCAGACGCAAATCGCCAACTGCTTGCCCGATGGCCTGCTGAACTACGTGGGACCGTTGAGCAACAAACACCTCGTAGCTTAAGGGGGACCCGGATGGTCCATCCGGGGGTGCAGAAGCAGCATGAGTGAGAGTGACAACAGCGTTACGCCAGATCGACGAACCTAGAGTACTAGTAATCGACTTTAACAATGGCATATCATTAAGATCTCTGGTCTGGGTGTCCAGCCGATCGATATAGAGGACAATATCTAGGGGGTATTTCTTTGTGAACTTCTTTACAGAGGATAAAATTCTTCTGTTGAAAGCTTGTTCCATCACAGAAGATCTGAGACCTGGTGTGTCAAAGACACGGAGCTTAACTCCAGCCACTGTTCCGATAATCTCTTTCACCACAGTTGTTGCAGGTTTGAATGCATCAATCAGGACCTTCTCTTCGCCGAAAATGGAGTTTATGGTAGCACTCTTGCCCACTCCAGTTTTCCCAAGGACCAAGATGTTCAAAGAGATGTCCAAATCATCTTTTCCCTCTGCTTCAAGCTGCATTGCTGTTCTCTTGGCAGTTTCAAGGCTAAAAGCTTTACTGGTATGCCTCCCGGCAGCGAGGACCAACCGGTATAGAACCTGTGAAGGTAGGGAATCTTCAGGAGTATAATGTAGTTTCTCAACAAGTCTTAAGAGTTTCACTCTTAAGAGCTGTATCTTCTCCAGCTTCTTCTTTTCTTCCTCACTCAAGTTGTTCTCTGATTCTGCCCCAACTGTGAGCTCCGACCGTGTAAAAAGATTGGCTCGGTTTGGTCGGGGAGGGGGTTTCAGAGACAGCATCGAGGATCCCAAACCAGCAGGACGTTCAATAGAGAAAAGCCTAGAACCATCTGAAGAGGTAATCGAGATGCTGCCATTGTCTGATTCTGCACTAGTTGCTGCTTTCAGGAGTGCAGCCAATGCAGCAGGATCAAATACCTCTTTCCCATCCCCTTCCTCATCAGTGTCCACTTCTTCGTCCGAGTCCGTGACAATCTGTCCATCAATTCTCTGTGAATATTCTCGAGAATTCTCGGCACCTGAGTGAGAACTGACGCCTGATCCCTGCTCCAACTCCTTCATGATCTGTTCAACGGATTTGGAGCCATCAAAGATCAGTCCTTCAGCATCTTCATCTGAAACTGAACCTTCATCTTCTTCTTCATAATCTGGATCAGAGTTTAATTCATCTTCAGTTTCCTGTTTTATTTCTGGGTCTAAATTGGAACTTGGTACTGCAGATTCAGGTGTGTGGGATTGGCTAGAAACCGCATCATCCAATCCATCACCCTGAGCAGTTACATAGACATTACCGTTCTCTAAATGCTTTGACTCCTCAGTGGCAAGAACCAGTGATATGGCCTCCTCAACAGAATCCAGTTCTGCAGATTTAGTTCTAGAGTCTACGGTCTGAGCTTCATCCGTGCCATCGCTGGATTCAGATTCAACTCCATTAGCAGCTAGCCTGGGCTCATACAGTTTGTTGCCCAAGTCATTTTGTGGCTCAATTTGAAGTTCTGGCACCTCCCTGTTATTCTTTGGTTGCAAAGAAACACTTTCATCAACACCACCACCAATCTTCTCGTCATCTTCTTTCTCCACCTCCGCCATATCAAAAACAGGGTTGCTGACAGGTTCAAGGTTTTTCTCTAAACTACCAGAATTTACAGCACTGTGCTCCTCCACCTTTGCAACATCAGCATCTGCTTCAACCAACTTCGAATCAACAGGTTCTCCAACAACAACGGTTGCTTGATCAGACGGCCCATCGACTGGGAGCTCCATTTCGTTGGTTCCAGAAACCCCATTTTCCTCTACATCCCCGAAAAGGCCGGCCTCCAACCCCGACAAAATAGGATCCTTGAATTCAACAAAGGAATCCCCTTGGTTTGTAGAATTCAAATCTTTATCTGCTTCAACAAAGTTAGAATCAATGAATTGTTCAATGACGGGGCTAGATTGATTGGTTCCATTACCCAAGACCGTGGTTTTTTGTACTGGGAGCTCCACCTCCTTGATATCAGAAACCCCATCTTCTTCCACCTCAATGGGATATTTACTATCAGCATCTGTATCCTCTGTGATTGCAGTCTCCACACTGACAACATTGTCACCACCCAAAACCTCAATTTGCTTCTCCTCTCGAACCCCACCATTCGATTCAGTCAGTTTCTGCTCCAATGCTTCAACCACCGAAGAATCCCTCCCCAAAGAAACCTCATCTTCTTCTCCTTCCCAACCCCCCAAAACCCTAACTTTAGGACTTCCCACCACACTATCAGGCTTCCCGAAATCTCCAACGCCCGAAAACCCATCCTCCTCCACCTCACTACCCAAACCCTCATCGACGAAAACATCATCTTCATCGCTTCCCGACACCTGTGCTTTCGGTATCAAAGCCTTCGGCAACAAAAAATTCAAAAATCCCAAACCAGGCTCGACAAAAGGAACACCTGCTATCTTCCCCTTCCATGGCCATTTCTAGGGTTTCGTCATCTGGGTCAGCAACAGAAGGCCTCTCCGACGAGGTTTCGAACTCTTCCTCACCGCTCAAAAACCCCTCAGACTCAGAACTGCTATCACTAATGCTACTACCCCCACTACCTACTTTGTGGCCGTTGATTTTATTAGCGATTTCGTCATCAGAATCAGTGGAAAGAGGAGCTCGGATAGAGAGAGAACTACCTGATGAACGGTCAGAATGAGTGAGAGAACCCTTCAATGACTGTGGTGAGACCTCCTCTGTTGTTGACGCTGGTGATGGGGTCGCTTGTGTTGCAGAAAGAGAGACAGATGGGTTTGACTCCATGGATTTGAGCTTTTGTTTCTATTAAAAAACACAAAAACCAAAGCCAAAAAGGAGCACAATGAGGTCTTGGAGATGATGAATTTAGGTTGTCGTCTGTTTTCTTCTTTCTTTTTTTTTTTTTTTTTCTCTTCTTTGATTAGATTGGGTTTTGATAAGGGGTTGGCATGGAGAGAGCCACACAAGCAAGGTAGGAGATTCTTGTTGAAGGGTGGTTTACTTGTGTGAAGGCTTCGGGCAAAATGACATAAATCACCCTTGTACTATATTTTCTGCTTTAATATTTTTAGGGTTTAGGGATAGAACTAAATAATTAGATTAATTTAACAAATTTAATTTATTTAATTTTAATGTAAAAATCTAGACCGTATGATAGAAAACCTTAAAAAATTTATTCTTATTTTTTTGTAATCAACCTCGTAATATATTAAAGTGGAATAAACAGAGTTTTTGAAGCGGCGATCATGTGCCCAATGATCACGTGCCACGTATACTTGGGGGTTTAGGGTTTGGTTTAAAAAAAAAAACTGTTTAAAAAGTAATCTCAAGTATATGTAGTGGGCAAATTCTCGTTGCCCCAATCACCCCGTTGGCTTCGTTCTATTCTTCTTCTCTTGTGGGAGAAGATTTGAGAAAACATAGGGGATATAGTTGTTTTTTTATTTAAAGTTTAAGTGAGGTAGATGAGAAAAATTAACAGGGCAACGAGAATTTGCCTATGTAGCTCACGATCATCGGCACATGATCACTGCTTCAAAAATCATGTCACTTTAAAAAAAATCTCACAAAATATCAACTCTAGTCTTCTCTTCCATCAGCTCGGAGAACAAAAGTGAGCCATTGGGACCAAAGACTAGAAAAGGACCATTGTTTTGCCTCAACCTACTATGTATTGTTCTTTCTGCTTGACCGTGGATTAAAATTTTCAATTAGCCAAAAAAAAAAAAGCATTTCCATGTAGTAGAGTGCTACTATGTTGAAATTTGTCAAGTGAAGAGATGCTGAGGTGGCAAAATGCATGGACTCCCTAGCTCAGTTGCAACTAGTGTCATTGGCCCGTGCTAAAGCACGGGCGAATAAAAAAAAAAAAAAATAGTAATAGTAATGTACAATAAATATAAGTGTGAGAAATAATAGTATTATTTTTAATTTATAAAATACTACTTCTAAATAGATGACAAATTAATGCCGAAACCCTGTACATTGGACGATGATTTTAATGGTCTAATGATGAATTGTAACGCTCATAAAAAAATTCAAAACAAAACAGCAATAAAGAGATACATGGATTTTCACACCATTCAGTTTGTTGGACTCAAAAAATTGAAAGCTTTGCAACTACACAATATCATAATCGGGAAAAAAAATACAGACTATAAACCACAGAAAATATTAGAATAAGAGAAAAAAGTGAAGTTCAAAAAATGGTTTGAGATTACAAATTTTATAATTATTTCATGTCCCTACTCTCACGCTCTAGAAAAATGAAATATTTCGCTTACATGCATCTCCGTTAATGGAAAATAAGAAGCAAAAAACTTACATCTTCATCTACAGAACAGAAAAAAAAAAAAAAAACCTCTAATCAACAAACAAATTATTCAATGACAGACTGATCTCAAGCACAACTTTACTCATCGTCACCAATAACAACAGCACCACCACTAAGAACACCCTTCCTCTACCTCTTTTTTTTTTTTGTAGGAATTAGATTTTTCAAAGCCTCCAATCTTTCTGAAAGCTCATTTGTTGTGCACGTATGCTATTAACGACATTTCTCAAGCTCCTACATGAGCCTCTGATCTTCTTTCATGCTTCTCTTTTCGACTCTGGATGACTCTATATAACGTGCATGATTAGTTTTAGTAGAGATGTTTTGGGAGATGGAAAGACGTATTGAAACTTGAAACGTCTTTGGGCAAGGGAGAGATGTTACTGAAAAGGCAAGAGACGTTTATAGGAGAATGAGATAATTGGGTAAGGGAAAAGCCATTTTAGAAATAAAAAGCTATAAAAGGCATGTTTTGGTAAGGTCTATGGTTAACATTTTATAAATGGCAGCGGTTGAATAACTTTTTATTTAATGTAAATTATAAAAGGCACGTTTTGGTAAGCTGCATGGTTGCAATTCAATAAATGGTAGGGGTTGATTAACTTTTTATTTAATGTATAGGACTTTTATTCATTATTGTTTCTATTTAATGTAAGGATTTTGAAATGCCACTATTTTTTTTTTTAATACACCTATTGAGAGAGAATGGAGGAGATAGAAAGTTAATTAGGTCGCAGGTGTGGCACTCAACATGAGGTGAGTTGTTTTAATTTGATTTCCCTTGTAGAGATATTTTAGGCAACCGAGAGAGAGATCTTAAAAATATATTTCATGTCATTAATTTTGAATGAAAGACGTTTTGGTTTGAGAAATAAATTAAGCTTCTAAATTTAGTTGAAGTAGAGACGTTTTGATTAAGGTTACTGAGATTTGTTGACATGGCACTCTACATGAGGAGAGTGCCACGTCAACTTGATGTGGAGGAGAGAGAGGAACGATGCCCACTTCTTTGCTATAGTATAGATATATAGATGTGTAAAGTTGCCACTCTTCATAAGACACAAAGCTCATCAATCCAAACTATCCAATTATGGTCCAAATCGCATTGATCGGATGGAATATTTATTGGTCCATTTAACATAACTCTTACGCTGCCCATTAGGGCAATTAGATCGAACCGTGCATATTTTCTATGCAAAGGTGATATAATTTGAAGCTTAGGCTCTGTATGGTTGCTCTGAATAAGTTTTCTAGAAATGATTATTCAGGATAACCATACAGAGCCTTAGATGTCATAAAACTTTTTTTGTATCAACACTTCCTGACGTACAAATTTTGTTGATCACCATACAAGTGAATCCAAGACATTTCAATTATTGTCAAGAGGTGTAGTCTCTCATATATATGCTTGAAAGCCAGAGTGCGCAGGAGCGCACTGGAGTTTTCTATGTTGGAGTCGACTCACTAAAAAAGGGAGGGCGCCATACGAGTTCAATCCCGCCTTGTTATCTTGTACATATCTCTATTGTTGGTAGGGGATGGCAATACCCTTCTCATATATTTTTTTTCCTTTGTTAAACGAGATTTATATTTTTTTTTTAATGAAAATGCTTTTTCTTATGGTACGACAAGAAAAAGGAGATAGACGTATTAGGGTTTTTAGTGCATTGAAATTAATCAAAACTCTATATATGATTATGAATGTTATTGCCATTTCTTAAAATATGAAGGGTGTTTTGGAAATATACCTTTAGCCCAAACGGCCCCTTTGGTTGTTATAATTTATAACCTAATATCTAAGATCCAACGGTTGTTAGGTGAATTAGGGTTTCATTGTTTTTCTTTTTTATGTTCTTTGGGGGTGATAAGAGGGTTTCTTGGTTCTGCCTCGAAGGGAAGCATGTTTTTGTTTGGTAGTCTATGTTTTGTTTCCAAACGTTAGGAGAGCGAGAGAGAGAGAGAGAGAGACTTGTGTGGGCGTTTGTTATCTCTTCCCACACCCCCTTGTGCGTATTCCCTTTCGAATTTCGATCCCTCTTATTCCTGCGTGCCAATTGCCAAACATCTAACCGTTGAATTCGAGCATTTTTCCCCTCATGGGCTTTATGATTAGGTCCATGGTGTATTTTAAGCCCATTCTGATCTCCTTTTTCTGATCCCTCTCCGGAGTCATGTTCTCAGCACCTGTGATTGATAGAGTTGAGCTGGCATTCACTTTTTGCTAGCGCTCAACTACCGTTGGATTCGTGAAATCCACGACTGAGAACACGACTCCCAAGAGAGGTCAGGAAAAGGCATGAGCCTTAATTTAAAGGCAGTCATAGATGCTTTAGAGGAAAAAAAAGAAAAAGAAAAAGAAAAAGGAAATAAGATAGAAGGCAGTTATGCACACGAAGATAAAATGCACTGGCGGTGTAGGCAACTCCATTCAGACATCTCTATTACGTTCGGCTTCGAGTCCGGTTTTGCTCACGGATGCTCACCAATGTCCATATGAACTACGTCGCAGTACCGTATGGATGTTTAGCCTATTCAAAGTGGAGCACAGATTAAAAAATAGTGTGATCAGTGACTTTTAACCATTGGATTTTAGTCTTTTTCATGGGGTGATTCAAGCATTATATGAGGTACTTAGATCCAACGCTTAAAAATCACCAATCAGGCTGATTGTTGTTCTGTAGGTTCACCTAGAGATGGGAGAAAAATCCATACGGTCGGTGGACTTTAAGTTTAAGAGTGTGGCTCATATCGACGTTGGTGAGCGTCCACAAGCAAAGACGTACGTGAGCAAAAACGGGCTGATTCGGCTTCGCGCCTAAGGCCCTAACGAACAAACTGAAAAACCTGTCATTTTTCCGAATAAAAGAGCGCAGGTTAACACTATATCCGCTCTGTGGTACACGTTAGCTTGACCAGATCCAAACTGCTAAAAGAAACCAAATTAAAATATAAAGTAGCCTAGACTAATTCGACTCCCTCATTCTCACAGCGATGGCGTTGGCGCATAGCGCCCTCTCCTCCTTCTTCCCATCTTCTGCTACAAACACTCTTATTACCAGAAAAACCCTAGCTTTTGGTTCTTCTCCTACTCCATCAAAATTTACAAAGAGAAAAAATCACTTGCGCCCAAAGCTTTTAAAAACCCTAATCAAACCCTCCTTTAACCCTCTCTTTCCTCAAGAAACCTTAGAAAACCCTAAGAATCTCAGCGAAACCCTAGAAATTCCACAAGAGGAGGAGCTCGAGATTTCTTCTGATCGGTTTCTTGGTGATTTTTCCGGTGATCTCGCCCGGGAAGATGAGAATGATGAACAGCGGGAGCTGGTTTTACGCGAACTTCGTGTTTCCGAGACCGCGGGTGCCGAGGTTTCTGATGCTCCCGGTGTTGTTTCTACCAGGTCTGTGCTCAAACTCATGATGTATCTCGTCGGCCTTTTCGTATTTCAGACTGTATGTGCTGTTTGGGTTTTCGGATCCGGCAATTTTGATAAGAAATCTGGAAATGTGGAAGGAGAAGCTGAATTGGGGATTTCGGGGTCGGATGCGGCGAATGGGAAGAAAAAGGGAGGTTTTTTGTTGAATAGAAGTAGCGAAGTTTTGAGGAATTCTTTTGGTTCTAAACATGGTGGTGTTATTGATGTGGATAAGTCCGAAGTTGAAGAGAAAATTGTTGAAATCAGGGCTATGGCGAGAGAAGCTAGGGAGAGTGAGGCGAAGAAGTTGAGCACCAATGATTTGCTCTCTTCTTCTGACATAATTGGGGTTGATGGGAATGAAACTGTTCCTAAAACCGAGATTGCTAGAGTTAAAACCAACATTCAGAAGGAGGTGGATGGGCGCTTGAGTAAGTTAGAGAAGAAACTCCATTCTCTTCGGGAGAAGTCACCAGTATCGTCAGTTAGTTATTTGAGTAGTTCAGGTAAGGGTAAAGATAAGAAAGATTTGGAGAGTTCAGATGCCAAAGTGAAACCTGAGAAATTAGTGTTTAGAAAAAAATTGAAGTTCAGAAGTCCTTCCACTAACCCTGGAAATAATCCCAAAGGATTTGGTGCAAAGGATTATAGTATGGCTAATGGAAATAGCAGAACTGCGACTCCAGATACATCTTTCAGAAGTGGAAGTAATGGAAGTGATGCTTTGGATTTATCGGCTCGAGAGCAGCCGATAGACCTACCCAATGGTGATCCACAGGAAAGTATGACCATGGAGGAAGAAGAGTCTCATTGGTTGACTGTTGACACTTCGAAAGAATCTGCGTCGAAGGTACAGGAAAATGAAGAAGCGAGCAGAGATTTGTCCAGCAATGAATTGAGTTCCTTTCAAGCTCTTGGGACGAAGTTGGAGAAAGAAGGGGGAATTTTGGAAATGGGGATGGGGAAGAGAGCTGAGAATGCCAAACCCAGGTCTGGTAAGGCTCCTACACCTCCTTATTGTGCAGAATCTGTAGTCAAATTTGTCTGAAGTAGGATTTACTGTCACAAGCCCTGTGGTTGGTTGTGGTACTAGTTCTCATGTTTGTTTGTACTATTTATTTTGATTTTTCAATAGAAACCTAGTATACAAAGTCACTTCACTTTTAGGATACTGATGTCATAATCTCGAATCAAGCATATAGTTGCAGGATTCCTGGACTTGAAGCTCTTGCCCTTTTGATCTCCCGATTCATTTCAGGTCATAAATAGCTTATTTTCTATGTTTCTTTGTTTCTTCTCTTCAAACATCTGGTACGTAATGTAATCTACTGGAACCAGCAGTCTGGTGGGCTACCTGCCAGTTCACATCTTTCTCCTTGTAACCGCACAATATCATGGTTTTTATTCACATAAACTATATTGTGCCATCCTCGAGGTCTCAAGAACTGCTGAACTGATTATCAATCTTCTTTATTTCCTTCATTTCCTTTAAGAGTTTAATATACAAGCACATGATAATGTTCTGAACAGTTTCCAATTTTCTT
This sequence comes from Euptelea pleiosperma, assembly GCA_035048495.1. Classification (NCBI taxonomy): domain Eukaryota; kingdom Viridiplantae; phylum Streptophyta; class Magnoliopsida; order Ranunculales; family Eupteleaceae; genus Euptelea; species Euptelea pleiosperma. Next base: position 26,683,553 of record CM068551.1, on the reverse strand, counting down.
TTATTTGATAATTTTCTAGGTGGCATTCAAGAAATTAGTCGTGAACTAGTAGAGCCGAGAGAATCAAGTGAGTTGAAGACAAAACTTTCTCAAAGCTTCGCAAAAGAAGTTGAACACAAACCAAAGGTCAACAAACTCAGAGATAAGCGAGTGGATAGTAAGAAAGATTTGTGGTGGAAGAATCTTCCTTACGCTCTAGTATGTAAATTGAGCTCACATACTTAATGTTGACTTGATATTTCATCACTAGCATTAGTTTTCATGCCTGAATAAAATCGAGGATAATGGGACTACTATAATATTATAAATACAATATGATGGATCTCTACCTTAGATGTGCCACACATTCTCTTTGATCTGGACCTCATGTTTCATAAGTTTTATGCATTCCATCATTTCACTGATTTTCATAAAATAACTAGCTAATGAGCGTATCTAGCCTAATCAACAATCTTCTAGCACCAAATCCAGCTTGACCAGTGATTTGAGCCATCTGGTGATTTGCATTCTTTTGGATGATCGCCTAAAGAAGCCTATGTATTGGATGGTTTGGATCATCAACTTGGGTTGATTTTTCAGGCCAAGAAACCTCTCACATCAATTAAATGGTGAAGGCTCCACTGTAATTTTCACATGTATGGTAGAGATACCATAGCTGTATCCCCTTATTCCACAATATAATTATATCTGATAGATAACTAGGTTATTTTCGATCACATTTTCCTTTTAACATTCAATCAGTTGTTTTGACGATTTATATAAATATGAATATCACAATTTTCTTTTTCTTTGGAAGGTCTACCAACTAAACATGGAGCAATGATGTATTCTGTTTCAGGCTATTATTGTGCGTAGAGGTTCTGACCGCGAAGGACCAAGGGGACTTTATAAATTAAAGATCTATGAGGGTTCCTCGTCTTATACTGTTGCGTTTGAGGACCGCCAAGATGCCTCTAATTTTTGTTACATCCTGGAGTCATTTTTTGAAGAGCTGGGTGATTTCAGTGCTGACGTTGTTCCTCTGTCTATAAAAGTAAGTACATGAAGTTGACTTTGGATGTCTTAACTCTGAACTTGCCTGTGCAATTTATACCCACACCCACTCCCTAGAATAGCCACCAATGCATTTAACTGACTGAAACCATATGGCCCATGCAGGGGGGTTGTTCTCTCCATTCAATGGGTCCCAACATAAGGGATATCTTTGGTCAAAATTTGATCCCATAAGATGATCCTTACTATGTGATTAATTACATTTGTTGTGAAATGTCACCTGGTTAGGTGGACCAATGTAGACGTGACCCATGTGTTAGATTCACCTGCAAGAAAAAAAAAAATTATTTGTGCTCTTTTTCTCTGTATTCATGCATGATTTCTTGTGTTGAATTTAGTGCCGACGTGGTTGAAAACGATATCTGTTTCAGGAACTTGATGAGGCAGTGAAGTCAAGGACCATGAAAATGATTGTAGTGAGGAAAGGCCAGCTTCGACTTTACGCTGGGCAACCACTTGCGGATGTTGAGATGGCTTTGCGCTCCCTTGTAATGTAAAATCAATGTGTCAAGAAGAAAAGAAAATTGATGAAAAAAGGAAATGAAAACCAGGTCTTCATCCTTCCTTTCTGATGTGGTTGAGCATTCATCAGCCTGATACATCATGAACGATCCTCCTTGCTTGCATATGTTGGTTGGTCCAGAACAAGCACATTCATTCATCCGTGCAATTTTTTAAAAATGGATGGTTCGGATTTTCATAAAGTCCTCTCAGTTGAATGTATATTTGAGGATTACTAAATCTGTTTTACTGATGCCAACTTTTTGTTCAGGCCATCCAATCGATTGACTTTGGGCTTATTTTGACAAAAGTCGAGAAGAAACGCAGGCCATTGGACACCATCTAATGACTATAGGTTACCAGTCTTGATAATAACCTGAGATTGATGACAAAAGCCAAGGAAGGTAGGCCCCTGGATACCATCTAAAGACCAAGGAAAATTGTATTTGCACCCCCAAAAACGCTAAAAGCACCCGTCGTCTCTCCCTCTCCGAAAGAGAGGGGAAAAGAGAGAGGTGGAGAGGGAGAGACGACGAAGTGGTGAGGGGTACTTTCAGTCTTTATTTTTTTTGGATGTGGGGTGCTTTTAGACTTTTTGGGGTGCAAATATAATTTCCCAAAGACTAAAGGGTCGGGCTCCAGTTACCGCCCTAAAATGACAGGCTCCGGTTCAGGACACAAATATGAGCCACGTGGCACGCTTTTAGAGGACACTGACCGTACGGATGTTTGGCCAATCTCTAAGTGGACCTACAAACCAAAAATCAGCCTGATCGGAGACTGATACTCAAAAAGGTTCACAGCTCACAAGTTCAAAAATTATTTGAACTCAAACAATAAGCACGAGCAAAATGCAGGTGGCTACGCCAAAACACTGTTTTACAGCATGGACTTCCCTTTATCCACCATTAAACTGTAATGTATATTTTTAAAGGTAAATTAATTTTTTCACAAACTTAAAAAAAAACAAAAAGTCTTTTTACAAATAATTTCAATATTCATGATTCACCACTACTTATTGTCTTCCTATAAAATCTAATCACATTTATTGAAAGAGATGTTATAGCAAACATGAGCACATAGAAAGTATCCTCCATATAAACATATGGATAATATTGTCATCAGCTCTAGGAAGTTGTCCTCCTTGTGTCAAGATTGTTAGATGGTCCTTAAGATTCATATCCAAACAAACCTTGAAGACAATCCAACAATCTAGAGCATACGGAGGACAACCTCCTAAGGCGGCCGGTGACATTATTTTCTTAAATAAATCCTTTTAAGTGTTAGGAACCATAAACATGGCCTACCAACTCATCAATGTTCCTTTCTTTTGGTTGGTAGATGCAAAATATCTCACAAATGTCCAATTTGTATTAATAAAAATGGGCTCGGGCCCCCTTTTCTGACCCCTCTCCCCTTTTGGGAAACGTGTTCTCAGCCGTTGAGCGCTGGCAAAAAGTGAATGCCAACTCAGCGCTATCAACCACCATTGGATTCTCAAAATCTACGGCCGGCCAACAATAGACTCCTGAGAGGGGTCAGCCCCAAGCCTGATGCACCTCTTTCGAAACCACCCTCTACATGACAAGATTCCCCTATCTTCAATATAGAGTCTTCAATATTTTTCCTAGACCGAAGATATAGCTTTAAATAGAGTTGAATGACGAAATAGGTCCCGGGATTCGTGTTGTCAGACCCAGATATCTGAGATAAGGTTTATAACGATGATGAATTGTCCCTTTTGTTGGTTGTTTAGTCTTTGATCAGTAGTTGGTGGTCAAGTTTGAGTTCATTCGTCTTCCCGGCGTCCCTTTGGTGCTTATTTGCATGATATAATTTCAAGTAGGTAGATTACAAAAAAAATTAATCAAGTAGGTAACCGCCCTATGAGCAAGAGTGTTTCCCTTGTCACGAAAAGTCAAGGGCCTATGCTCTGTGTCTTGGTTCGTGCACTGGTATATCGAGCTTTCGGCTCTGGTCGACTTTATCTTGCTGGTCCTAGGGGCCTTGAGCTCTATTCTAGTCTAGTCTAAGGTGCCATGCATGGTTTAAAAAACGGCCCTTGTAACAAAAATGAGTAAAACTTCGATGACAGGGCCGCCCTATCATCAAAGGAGATGATAGGGGAGCAGATCACGGCACGTGGATTTTGTACTAGCGGACCACCTCGGCCTCACCACCCACATACACAAGTGAGTGTTTTGGCAAAAAGCACTTTACTCACCTGGGTACGTGTGTGGTGAGGCCGAAGTGGTCAGTCCATACAAAATCCACGTGCCGTGATCTGCTGCCCTGTCATCTCCTTCGATGACAGACCTGGTCATCGAAGTTTTATCCAACAAAAATAACAACCGTTATAATGGTAATGCTCAAAACCCATTATGTTGTTTTGAAAATAATATTTTTTACCAAAAAAAAAAAAACGAAAAAACAGGATGTCCTTTATAACTGTCATTATTTTGAAGAAAAAAACTATCTTTATTATTGTCGAGGTTTTTTTGAAAATATTAAAATTCTGACCATGTTTTTAATCAGACGTGACCTGTTATAACTACCGTTATATGTTAAGGGACCGTTATAATGGACCATTTAAAACCTTGGAGCCATGGGCTTCACTTGTGATGCAATGAACTTGCAAGACGTGAACAGGCCTTCACGGGCTGAGCTATTAAAACTCATGGGCCCTTTGTTGTGGCCTTGAAATTGTGTATGACCGTATATTCTTCTGGTTTTTCTAAAATTCCATGTCCACAATAGACACTACTGTTCAGGCTTGGACCACAAGACCAGTAAGTGGCAGAATTTGTAGCCTCGTGAAAATGTGCACCAACACTTGATGCACCGCACACCCACAACAGTTCTCCACGTGCCAGTGTTGGTGATTTAAATCATGTTTAAAAAACGGTCGTTACAGCGAAAATAACCGCCGTTATAATGGAAACGGACCTCACCCGTTATGTTACATACTGTTTTAATGTTCAGAAAATAACAGGCGTTATTTTTGTTATAATGGCTGTTTTTAGAAAATAACGGCTGTTATAATGAAAATAACGACCACTATTTTATGAAAAAAACAGTCTGTTATTTCCGTTATAAAATTTACTGAAAATTTGACATTCGAATTTTGAATTTTAGATCCTTTTTTTTCCGTTATTTCTGTTTTTCCCTATTTGTTCCCCGTTTTTCGTCCTGTGAGTTACGATCCGTTATAACAGAAAAACGGTAACACCCCAATCCGTTATACCATTATAACGCGCCAGCTTGTGGAAAGACAAAAACAAGACTGCTAAAAATGAAAAAAAAAAATAGGCGCAGAGGAATTTGATGCAGTTGTTGCAGAGGTCTCTCATGGCCCTACATAGCTCATTTTTTGGGCCCATGCCTCTGATGTTTAGCTCACCCCTTGGTGGACATACATAACAAAATTCATTCTGATTGATTTTTTCATAGATTTTAGCACTTTTTTTAGGATTGATTCTAGCCGTTGGATTCAAGTATATATATATATTTTGCAATTTTTGGGTAGTCAATCCAACGGCTATATATTATCAATCAAACTGATTTTTGGTATATATATATATATATATATATATATATATATATATCCACCAAGGGGTGGGCTAAAGATCCATGCTATTAGTGGGCCCAACACAATGAGCTATGTAAGCCCACGACTACGAGAGCCCCCCCGCAGTCTGCATGGACTGCACCCAAAAAATTTCCGCAAAAAATAAAGAGGAATGCTAGCGAGCGACAACCCGGCAAAAAGACGAGAAAAATAGATATTCCATAATGTTTAGCCCACACCCGGGTAGACATACACGCAAAAAAAAAAATCAGTGTTGGTGATTTTTAGCCATTGGATTCGAGCACTTTTTCCATCTAGTGCTTCATATGAGTTGGCTTGAAGCCATGATAGAAAAAGTGCTCAAATCTAACGGCTAGAAATCACCATCGCATTGATCTCTGGTGTGTAGGTCCACTGAGGTGGGGGCCGAACGTTCAGGGTTCAGTGATTTCGAGTGTGCTACGTGGTAATTTAAGGGACTTCTCAATTTCTGTATCATAGAGGCAGCTTTCCTAAAAATTAAAATAAAACAGAGATATTTCCGACTCTAATTTTTCTCGGTCCTCAAAGACGTCTCCTCACCGTCAAATATACCTTGAAAAACGTGTTTCGAATTTTTTAAATGCGAACTTTTTGAAAACCACGTTAACACTTTTCAAAGTATATTGGACAGTGAGGAGACGTCTTTGAGGATTTTTTACAGAGACGTCTCTGAGCAACAATGGACTCGATATTTCCCTAAAATGAACGAGTAAAACTTCACTGACAGTGCCAGTCAGCGAAGCCAATGAGAGTCAACGATATGAGTCACGTAGCACATTATTAGAGGATACGGACCGTATAGATGTTTGGCCAATATTTAGGTGGACCTATAAACCAAAAATCAACCTGATTAATAGTTTTAAGCATTGGATTGGAGTCATTTTCATGGGTTGATATTAACCGTGGGAATTTTGTGCATTATCCACCATTATTTGGGGGTACTAGGATCCAAAGGTCTGAAATTATAATCAGGCTGATTTTTGGTTTGCAGGTCCACCTATGGATTGGCCAAACATCCATACGATCATAATCCTATAAGAATGTGCCACGTGTCTCAAATTGTGGGCTGTCATCGGATTCACTGACTGCGTGCTGTAAGCGAAGTTTCACTTTGAATGAACTTAAGATTTTGACTTTCACCTCACCGAAACCTCCTCTGAAACCATCCATAAACCATAATCCCCAAAAAAGCAAAAAATAAGAGTAATAATAAAAGGTTGTAGCTTATTAGGAACTGATCTCTCCTTCTCTCTTTGACGGTCTCACCTCCTCTTCTCTGATTCTCTCTTTCGATTCTCTGCAAGAAAAGTCGGATCGGAGAAGAGAAACCATGGTCGAGACCAGGCGAGGCTCAGCTTCATCGAAGCGTTCTCTCCCCCCTGCAGGCTCGTCTCCTCGTTCGATCGGCAAACGCTCGAAGGTACGTTGTTCTAGGGTTAGGGTTAAGTTTTATATTTTCTTCTATCCTTCTTTCTCTCTCTTTTTTGGTGAATTGTGTGATTTCGCGCTGTTTTGATCGGTTTTGGTTGGAATACTAGGTGACGGAGACATCGTCGTCTACGAACGAGGTTCCTTATGCTTCGCCGGTTGAAACCCTAGATTCGTCGAAGGAACTAGGTTCTGAATCTCGAGAACAGGAGGTTCGTGTCTTTGATCAGTCGGTTGTCAGTCCTTCAAAGGAATCCGATGTCTGCGATGCCATGCTTACAGAGGAATCTCCAGATGCTGATGAGGAAGGCGAAGTTTTGGCTTTGCCGTCGACTTTAGGTCGGATCTCGTTTTTTGTTCTTGCATGCTTGTTGATTTTGTTCCTTTTCTGTATTTTGCTATGTTACATTGAATTTAAGTTGTTTTCAGGCGGTTCTGTGGCGGAGGCGGAGAAATTGGTTGGTGAGGCATTGGATCGGGCACTGAAACGACCGGTGAAATCTCGTGCAAAGGTCGCATGGGGAAAGCTTTTTTCGCAGTGCTCTCAGGTGGGTCTCAATTGTCTTTTCTGGATCTACAGTTACAAGTTGTTCAAAAATTGCTTTTGGATAGATTGGTTGGCGATGGGAAGTTCTTTTTTGTGTTTTTGGTCTTGATTTATTTGAATCTAGATTTTCTTTTTGTGTTTGCTTGTTTCGACCCTCTATTTGGGAGTTTTGACTGATACGGAGGAGCAGTAGTCCAAATTTGGGGTTTTCCAATGTTGTTGCAAACAGCAGACCATGTTGTTGGAATTGATCCAGAACCAGTCAATTCTCTAGATTGAGTTTTCAGTTCGTCAACTATGATCCAAGTACAAGTACTTAATTCCTCAGAAGCATCACATTATGACCCATCATTGATCAAAGCTATTTGCTGAAAAATCTGTATCATATTACATATGAAAAACAAAATGATCCAAAGAGACATCTAGCTTCAGAGTATTTCAGAAGAATAGATTGGCCTTGGTCAAAGTCAGACTGACGAGCAAAGTGATCCGGGTTGTAACTAAGGACAATCCAATTTTTTGACAAGTGGCTTACCACAAAACTCGGTGTCATGCTTAGTAGAAATGTCGCCTGAACGGTAGAGTTGTGTTTTGTCTTGCAAGTCAAGTTCTTGATTTGGCTCTCTAGCATATGTCCTCAACTAGTGGACACCTTCATGTACAACTGTGTAAGGGTGAAAGTTGATATTATGCTGATAATCCAACAAAAGAACCAATGCCTTCCCAAAATCTGGCTTGACAAGTAACTGAGGCTATAACTTCTACCTTAGGAGTGACGATGTTGGAACTCTGCCTGAATGAATGCATGAATGCTAATATCAAATCTTAAAAAACATAAAGCACATAACTAAATTTCCAAATCTAAGTAGTTACAAAGCTAGGTCCACTGCCTCGTGTCTACTTATGAAATATCAATGCTAACAAAGTAACTTACAAGATAGAGTTAGGAAAATAGAGTAAGTCTATAATGTAACAAAAGCTAAAATCTAACAAGTTAACAGATAAACACAAAGTCCAATAACAAGAACACAAATCTAAATCCTATTCTTCTACAACAATCATCAATCTTCTATTATTCTCCAACCCCAATATCATCTTTCCATTTAATTTATTCAAAATGGGAAAAACTAGGGATCGAAGGTTAGATTTAGTGTTTCTCCCAAAATAAAGAGCTTTAGATTACAAGATGAAACCTTTTAGGGTTTTTTTAACATAAAAGAATAGTGGGGGAGGTATTTTGGGAAAAAGGAGAAAAGTGAATTTTTTTTTTAAAAAGGGGTTTAAGGTTTTGAATTTTACCATCTAAATCTGAGGCTTAAGCCTCACTAAACTGAGGCTTAAGCCTCAAAAAGGCACCTTGAGGTTTAAGCCTCGAGGCTATTTTGGGCGCCTCGCCTTGAGGCGCGTCTCGAGGCAGAAGCCTCAAACGCCTTTTTAACTTATGTTTGCACTGACCTCCTCATAGAAATGGCGTATCCAACTGGCGAAGTTGGAACGGCTGGACAACTCATTCTTGGCCCTTTTACTTGTTTGCGAGTTTATCTTCGCCCCTTCATGGGCCCCCGCCAACAACAATTCTATAGACTTTTCAACATTGTTGAGGTAAAGATCATTGTAACCACAAATCCCTACAATCGGAAGGTGCATTAGTATGGCGACGTCCTCCAGCGAAGGCGAAATCTCTCTGCAAGAACAAATGAATGTGTGCATACAATAACACCACCGCGAAATTAGGCAAACTAATCCAGCCACATCTCTCTCAACCCTAAGTCGAGTAGTCATATGAAGCACCTTATATATATCAGCTTTCTTAAGCACATCCATGCATGACATGTCTAGCGTTTTCTCTACCCAATCTGCCCAGTCGTTAGATGGTTTTATGAGAATTGAAGACGACCTTTAAAGGTGGAAAGATGCCTCTTCGTAAGGGGAAAAGAATGGTCGTGTCGGGTAGTGCCACATTTAAGGGCTCATTGTTGGTGTCGACCACCATGGTCCACTCATAACCTTCCTCGGGAGCTTCAAAAACAGTCGATGTGGTTCTATTAAAAAATTCTTCATGGAAGGTGGGAACATCACGCAACTTTAGGAAATGGCTCAAGAACAGAATCACCTTGGTCCCAAGTGAGAGAGGGGATCTCGCTACATCTCATTTGGTTCAAATCCTTTCCTATCCCCGTCATACAAGTTAAAAACTTGGTGAGGAGTAGCTGGACATCTGGGCAAGTAGAAAAATATCAATCAATTAAACGCCCAAGAACCAAAAGGAAAGGGAAGGAAATCCTTCTCACTCAAGACTTGCAATGAGGAAGGGAACTTACTGACCTCCTACTATATATATAGCCACCCAATGAGTAGTCAAACAATAAAGGGGGCTCGATGTGACTGTGAAGATCTTGCAAGCAATGAGCGTACACTACTTGCAACTGGTCGGGCTATCTCACTCATCGAAACAAGGCTTGAGAAGAATGATTCAATTACTTAAAAAAAATTGACATCAAGTCGACATGAGACGTCGATGTTGACACTAGTCATTGGCGTCACTCAAATTTTTTTAGCTGAATTTAATAAAAATCAACAACATCAAGTCGACGTGAGAAAAAAAAAGAAGTGGGTTTTATAGTTCTATAGCTATCTCCTTAAGATGGTGTCTTACAACCCACGTTACGACACCGCTTAGACATTACTCTAAAGCCATTGTGATAAGATGCCACTTCTTACAGTTATTGAACTCCGACATCGCTTTGTGGCCATCCCATTTAGACATCGCTTTATAGCATTTGGCAAAATGTCACTCTATGGACGTCATGTCTATGCCATCACTTCATGGCCATCATGCCTAAATGTCGCTTCTTACAACTATCTCATTACGATCTCACTTAGCAGCCGTCCCCCTTAAACATTGCTCTATAGACATTTAGACAAAATGTCGCTTTATGGATGTCATGTCTATGACATCGCTTCACGGCTATCATGCCTAGATGTCGCTTCTTACAGCTATCTCATTACAATGTTGCTTAGTGTCGTACAGCTTAGACATCTCTCTATAGCCATTTTGACAAAATGCCGCTCTGTGGACATCACAGTGCTTCACGGCCATCATGCCTAGATGTCACTTCTTAAAGTTATCTCGTTACGATGTTGCTTTGCGGTCGTCCTGCTTAGACATCGCTTTATAGCCATTGCGATAAGTTGTTGCTTTATGGACATCATGTCTATGACATCGCTTAGATATCACCCTACAACCATTTTAGTTAGATGGCTCCCTATGGACGTCATACCTATGACGTCGCTCTACAGATGTCTTGCTCAACTCCCCCTTGTTGCCTATGCAAGATGTTACTCTACAACCCCCCACCTCTCCGTTGAAGTGTGGGAAGTAAGAAGACCATCTCGCCATAGCAACGCATGCATAATTCATTCGCTTCTTGTTGGAACCAAAGGGTGAAAACCAGTTTCCTGCAAAAATATAACCTTAACCAAATATTAACAAAATATCGAATCTTGGCTTGAGGCGAGATATCTCTATCTTGAAGATATTTGGAGCCTCCCAAATGTGCAGTTGGGAATGTCCTGGCAACATTATTTTCGGGATACAACTAGCCTAGATTCAATCTGAATCTCTCAGTCTCAGAATTGCACTTTCCAGAGATTGTGTACTAAATCTTTGTCGATTACCCAATTTGGTTTTGTAAAATTTCGGCAAAAATTCGATTAAACAAAACACCCCTTTTACGTAGTCAAAGACTGTAAATTGATTAACCAATCTAATTAATTTGGAGTAAACTCTGGTCAAACCCAATTTTGGAGGATTAATCTTAGGACATAATTTCCAATACTTAATCCAATTTCTCTAAGACTAATGTCCTGATCTGGTTCATTTATATAACTGCTTTGAATCAGTGTTAGGACTAAAGTCCTATTCGGATTTAAAAACTAGTTCATATTAGTGTTAGGAAATACATTCTCTTCTGATCTGGTTTCTTTTAGGACTGAAGTTCTCTTCCACGTTTTCTAGCCCTGGATATGATCTAGACTGGGTTTTGTCCAAATTGGTTCTGGTTTAGGACAAGGTCCTGTTCTGATTCAAGACAGAAGTCCTTCCTTGGTCTAGGTCTAGACGTATATCCTTACTTAGAATGGACTGGTTTTATCTGGACAAAGGCCCTTTCCTTTCTGTTAACGGTTCTAGACAGTTCTAATTCTTGGATGTATCTGTCTTGACTTCATTTTTTCTCTTCAGTTCAGTCTCTCTCTAACTGAACTGACTTGGGTTTATATAGAACCCACTTACTTGCCTAGCAAGTTACTTGCTATGCAAGCTAAGGTAGACCTGCAGTCACATGGAATACACGAGGACTCGTGCGTACTGCGTACTGAATGTGGTTCACCACAGGGCATACCAATAGTCCATCTAGATTGGATGGTTGATATCTAATCTCATGGGTGCGGATCTCGAAAAGTTGAAGCCACCCAATAGTGATGATGCGCACGTGCGAAGTACAAACGCCCCTTGTGCCCCCACGCGTGCCTCGTGTGCGCTACGTGCTTGGTAAGGTTTGAACCCAAGACCTCCCAAAGCACCTCATGAGAGAGTAACCTTTGCCACTCAACATACTTTTTGTGTTAAAAAGGTGCAAACTATTATATTTATTATCTTATTAGCTTTTTCAAAGATTCCTTTTCAAAAGTTGTTTTTTAAAAACAAACTCAATTAAAATTTAAAACACATTTCCAACAATCATCCACTTGTTTCAAATTCACGAGAAAACAAGATTTTAGAAAATTGGTTAATCAGCAAATTCATGTGCAATAAGTAAAGGTGCCTTTTGGACTTGGACCAATGCATAGTGTAAACATTTCAAAGTTTATCTAGGTTCTTAGTGAAACTAAGTTTGAACTGATAACCCAAGATGATAAATTGGAAATATCACACAATTCTTTTAGAGATGTTTGTACAATATAGTTAAGCGACACCTTACGACCATGTGCCTAGATCCCTTGAGTTCTCTAAAGGAAGTGGCCCCACTTCCGCACTCAGAATCAGTGAATTCTGTCAATGCTGCTTCTGTTACACCCCCAACCCAAAGAAGGGTCTACAAACTCATTAAAATCTCATCCTACCTTGTACAAAAGAGTTCAGTGAATTCCGTCAAGTGTATCCTGGAACACCATAACCAATGTTCGAATTCATTAAGAGAATTGACCTCAACCTACCCATGCAGGAATACGCACATACATCATAGGGAGGGACATAAATATTCGTATTCATTGTGTTTCTCACAGTTGTTACAATACTTGTTTTTCCCATTGAACCTAAGAAACTCTCACTGGGTTGGGTTGCCATATTGTACAACGAACTTATGGACTTCAATCTTTTCCCCCTCGATGTCTAAGACACTAAGTCTCTGCTAAGTCCCTTTGAGAGTGGTTCTGCCAAAGTCTCGTGATTTCACATACTGAATGGATATGATTCCATCAGCGATGATCCCTCTCACATGAATGTTCTTGAGATGCACTGGTCTCAATTTCCAATTATAACACTTGCTACATGTCCTTAGCATGGCTGCCTTTATTGTCACAATAAATTTTAAGGCCTGGCACTGGTTTGCTCCATATTGGTATGACAACCAATACATTCCTGAGCCATTCTACCTCATTTTAGCATAAGACAGTGCATTGAACTCAAGACTCCATTTTGGAATGAGTAATGCATGTCGGTCTCTTTGTCAAAGCAATAAAGACTCGACAATATAAGTTGAAATCATTTTATTATCAATATTAATGTCCCATTTATAGAGTAACAGCTTCCCACAAAAGTGCATTTTTAGATAGAATAAACTTGTCGTACTCGAACACCATCTTGAATTCGAATTGGGAGTAAAGAGCCCTGAAACAAGGTTTTTCCGAATGCCAGGAACATGGAGGACATCTTGCAGAGTGATGACCTTCTCATGAGTGAACCTTTTAGTTCCACTGTTCCCTTTCTAGTGACCCTTGAAGTCGAGGAGTTTCCCATGAATATGCTTATACCATCCCCCACTAGTTCATAAGCCTTGAACAGATTCTTGTCACCACAGATGCCACGAGTTGCTCCAGTGTCAATACACCATTCCACTTCGTTTACTACAACAAAAGTTTCAGTAATCATGGCAACCATGCCATCATTGTTGTTCTTCTTCTTCTTGTAGCCGTTTATGCGACTGCGACATTCCTTGGCATAGTGCCCTTTCTTTCCATAGAAGAAGCATTCTTTGCTTTTCTTGAAGTTAACATTGTTGAACTTGACAAACTTTGCTTTCCGGCTTTCTTGAGCCTTCTGAACAACATTCTTGTTCTTGTGAAAGAACTTTTTCTCAGGCTTGGTTTCCACCACATGGGCTTTGACCATAGAATTTTCTTTTACAAGAATTCCAGTGTCTCTGTTCATGGATTCTTCTTCGATGCGGAGGTGCAGCATCAATTGTTCTAAGGACACGTCATGCTTCTTGTGCTTGAGCCTGTTGTGATATTCTTTCCATGAAGGAGGAAACTTGGCCATTATAGCCCTGACATGAAAATTCTCATCCAACATTATGTTGGAGTTATCGATCTCATTTGCGATGCATTGCAGTTCCATAACTTGATTGGTCACCCAGTTTATCATCAGTCATTTGAAAAGCCGAACCACTTCATTGTGGAAGGAGGGGAGGGCATTCCCGAACGTCAGCTGTCTGAACCTATCTCCAATCCACGTTTGAGGTTTTAAATTGTGCTTTGAGTCTTTGACCTGCCACTTGACTTCATTTGCTTAAACTTTCTCACATGATTACTAAATAAATAAAAACAAAATAAAAAGAAGCCCTCGTGAGCATCGGTTGAACTGATGGATCTTAAGTTTTGCTGGAAATGTTGTTGACTTGACTTTTCTACATAGGTAGATTCCATGTTCACATGAGTTGGTTCTTGTAATTGGCACAGTGTCCTTTTATTTTTCTTTCACTGCAAGTTATTATCTATGAATGGTAACCTTCTTGGCTGCCAGATCTTGCTATGTGTGGCCATTTTTTATGTTTGAGCTTCTGCTTCTTTTTTCCTTAGGATTCTAGATATTCTACAGACTGCAGTTTGGGCGTCTTTCTATTTTTCTTTTTGAGAAACTTTAATTTTTCTTTCCTGAAGTTGGTGCCTGCCTCCTTATCCTATAGCCATTTACACGTTTGAGCTTCTACCTTTTAGACCTAAAAGATTCATGATTTTTTTAGATGGACTACAAGTTCTGATTAATTTTTATTTCTCCTGTATGATTATATTCTTCTACTTCTATGTATTTAGACATTTTCCATTTGTTATAAGCTGCTCTTCTGTTTAAATTATATGTCACGATCTATGTGTGGAAGGCATCGCCCTTTCTTGGTTTACATTTAATTGTTATTGGCTCTGGTTTGCTATTATTTAGCTGCTGAATGTTTTTTAACCACTGCTCATTCAATTTGTGATGACATTATTGTGTATTTTTCCCAGAATCCTCACCTCCTCATTTGTGGGTCTCTTTTCACTGTTGGTCAAGGCCGACAGTGCAACCTATGGTTGAGAGATCCATCTGTCAGTACAATTCTGTGTAAACTGAGGCACATAGAGGTATATTGTTCCATATCCTTGTCCTATTTGCAACACGGATAAATTGCCTGGTCTTGAAATAATTGCAGAGCATGGAAAACATATCTGTGGCTTTTGATACATTTCATGACGTGGATTACATCTAGTACTTCTCTTTTATTCTTATCCACAGCGAGGAGGTTCATCTGTTGCTCTGCTAGAAATCTTAGGGGGCAAAGGTGTTGTCCAAGTAAATGGCAAGATATTCGAGAAAAATTCCACTGTAATCCTCAGTGGAGGGGATGAGGTGGTTTTTAGTTCATCTGGCAAACATGCTTATGTATCCTTTTTTTCAGTAATTATTGGTGCAGTTTATGAGGCATCTGACGCAGTTCTCTATCGTAGTATGGATGATGCGCTGCTTTTGTAGTTGTAGATAAAATAATCCTTATTTGGCTTTCCCCTTATGGTAGTATCGAATTCCTTAACATATTTTATCAGATTTTCGAGCAAATCGGGAATGAAAACTTGACTACTCCAGCCGTTCCTTCTTCAGTTAGTATTTCAGAAAGCCAGAGTGCTCCCATTAAAGGAGTACACTTTGAGACAAGGTCCGGAGACTCCTCGGCTGTTGCAGGAGCATCGATTTTAGCATCTCTATCAAACCTTAGAGAAGATTTGTCACTTCTTCCACCACCAGCCCAAAATGGTGCGAATGTACAGAATGGTTTAGAAAGGCCTACTCTACCTTCTGGTTGTGAAGTGTCAGACGGCCGTATTCCCGACCTTGATATCAATTGCGATATCAGAAAGGATAGTTCTGAAAATAACGAGGGGCTTGGTGTTTCTTCAAGTGAGAATGCTGCTGTTGTTCTATCTGCTGCTGACCTTGCTGCCAATGAAACCTTGCATCTTGATAACATTGACTTGGGTGCTCGTCTTGATATTGAAATTGGAAAGATTCCTGGGACAAATTGTGAATTAAGGCCACTTTTGCGGATGCTTGCTGGATCATCTGCTTCTGACTTTGATTTAAGTGGAAAAATTTTCAAAAGGCTTGATGAGCGAAGGGAAATTCGGGAACTCCTTAAAAATTTTGATCCACCAGCAATTTTGTCCTCAACTAGATGCCAAGCATTTAAGGATACTTTACAACAAGGAATTCTCAATTCTGGCGATATTGAAGTCTCCTTCGATAATTTTCCTTATTATCTAAGGTACAAACCTTTGCTAGATGTACTTAATTGCTTCGTTTTTTAGTTGCTGCTTTCGGTGTGGAAGGTCTTGTTACATAATGTCATCTGCATTTTTATGATTTTTTATGACAGCACAGATGTTAAGTTCCTACTTGCTACTGGGGATTATTGTCATATCTAACATCATGTTTTGTTACAGCGAGAGCACAAAGAATGTTTTAATTGCTTCCACATATATGCATTTGAAGCGTAACAATTTTGCAAAATTTGCCTCAGATCTCCCTACCGTAAGCCCGCGAATATTGTTATCTGGTCCTGCAGGTACCACTGCTGTTTTTGTAGGCTAATTTCAAGTTTTTTTGCTACCAATATGCTGCCTGTGCTGACAATAAATTACTCTTTTTTTTTTATGTTAACCCTTTTATAGGTTCTGAAATATATCAGGAGACCTTGACAAAGGCACTGGCCAAACATTTTGTTGCTAGATTGCTTATAGTTGATTCTCTCCTGTTGCCTGGTGTAAGCTTCACTTCTCTGTGTTGGCATTTTTTCTTCTAGTAGAGATTGATATTCTTTCTTTATTGCAACATTGTTGGGTAGACCTCAAGGCTTAAAATCTCGTTCCGTTTCATTGTCTTCGTAAGCTGGCAGAACGAGATGAAACAAAATGGAAAAACATTATATGTCTCGTTATGGTTAAATCATTTTTTTAATGCTCAATTAAGCTAAAAACTTATTTTTTTTAGCATTTATAAGTGTTATAAAAGTATATCTAAAAGTACTTATAGAATGAAAATAAGGTTCTAAACCTTTTAAAAAAAAAGGTTCTAAACCAATTTTAGTACTTAAATTAAGTTGTTGGCATCTCGGTACCTTACCAGACCGAGACGCTTCAACTGAGACGGAATGAGATGAAGCGAGATTTTCAACCCTGGTAGAATTCGTGCTGAAAATTTATTGTAGTTTTCCTCAACATTATGTACATCCTTGATTGTTGTTTCGAAGTTCCAGCTGATTTTAGAAGTTGATACAAATACGAGCCATTGCAAGTTTGTCTTAAACAGTTCAAATGATTTCAGGGGCTATCTTCAAAGGATTCAGAATCTAACAAAGAAGGTTCGAGAACAGAAAGATCGGGAATGTTTACAAAGCAAAGAGCTTCACAGGCAGATGGATTACAGCTTAAGAAACCAGCCCCTAGTGTTGAGGCTGATATTATTGGTGTATCTACGCTTAACTCCCAAGCTCTGCCAAAGCAGGAGTCATCAACTGCATCGTCCAAGAACTACACATTTAAAACAGGCATACTATTTCTCACTTCACACTATCATAAACTAAATACTTGATTATATTATAGCTTCTTTATTTTCTGTATACTATCATTTGCCCATTCCTTCAGTTTGCTTCAATTTCTGAGCTGCATCAGCCATTGTTAAATTGGCAGGTGATAGAGTAAGATATGTGGGTTCGCTACATTCATCTGGATTTCCTCCTCTTCGGCCTCCTTCAAGGTATCATCAATTCCTACAATCCATGTTCATTATAAATGCCCCTTGAGTTGATCATTTGATTGGTAAACTCCGTCTCTAATCTAAGCATCCTCACTTTGGACTTTTTTTATTTAATAAGCTATAAGATTCAATCCTAAATCCAGCTTGTCAAAGCTTCTCAAAAGTTCCAACTCACACAGGGAGAGTTTATGGCTAATGATGCTGTTTTAAAAGTTCAGGGTTATTATGCTCTCTGTAAATAAAAATTTACTAGGAAGAAAAGAAGCTATATATAATATGAGCCTGCCTGAAACCGCAGTCATTTTCCGCATGCTGGGCTCATAAAGGCATCCTTTCACTAGTGGATAATAGGGAGCTGGCAAGTATTCTAGGAAAAACATCCAAGGTACCATGCTACTAATAACGTACAGGTAACACAGGTAGTTCACTTCAAACAAGGTATACACAGAAATAGTGTTTAAAAAGATGTGAGAGGTGTCTGCCCAGTGGCAAAGGTGTAAGCTGTATGCCCAGTGAAGCGGACGCTGCCAACCATGAGGAGTATGCCTCACGTGGTGGCGCATTCCTCAGGCATGTATCTATATCATTTATTTTTTTGGAAAGATAAATAGGGCCCCCTCATATTAATCACATCATCTATACAGCAGCAACTGATGCATATAAGGTGACAAAAGCGATTATAAAATTAGATTTTGAAAAATCTTAAGCGCCAAAATGGAAAAGAACTGTTTTACAAAGATGAGATGGTGAAGAAAAATCCTTACACGGCATCATCCACAAAGGATCCGGGAGCATGAGGCGTACGCCTCGCAAGGTCCTGATGTCTTGCCTCAGACCTCTGCCTTATTAAACACTGCATAGAAGTACTTCTATCAATAGAAAACTATCTTCCCAAATTTTGCATTTAATATATGTATGCTTTATCAAAGGAAGAGAGAAAGAACCAAAATTAGTTTCGTGGTAAATTTGTCCATAGTTGCATGTATGTGTATGCTTGAATCAACAACATTTTACATGTAATGTAAATATGTCTCTTTGGTTCAACCGTTCAAGGGTTGTCCTAGTGAAGAACAAGTTTGCAGTATTTTTTTCCCTCAAAATTGACTAAAGTGGAGGAGATTTTTTTTGAATGTCAAAGCGACTCTCTACTACTGGGCATCTGCTATTCCCGAGCTCAAGAAGTTCGGTTTCGAAGATTTTTTTTTCCATGGGATCAGTTGATTTCTTAGCTATGGACCTATGGTTTCCTTTGAGTAGCTGGGTTTTGTTGTCTCCCTTCCGGGTTTCGTTGGTTGGTCCGGACCGCTGTATAGTTTTTAGGGCTTTCTCAGCCCTCCTTTTAATATATTCATTTTACCAATCAAAATTTTTTTTTTGACTGTAGTTGTTAACTGTGTACAGAATTTTTACATCATAATGTACTACAAATGTATTGTATTGAAGAATGGTTGCATTTATTGATGTTCAGTGTGAAAATTTTCATGTATACTGTTTTTGTTTCTGCAGGGGACCAACTTATGGTTATCGAGGCAAAGTAGTCCTTGCTTTGGAAGAAAATGGATCCTCTAAAGTTGGAGTTAGATTTGATAAAGCAATTCCAGAAGGTAACGATCTTGGGGGCCTCTGTGAAGAAGACCATGGTTTCTTTTGCACAGGTGATTCCCTTGACTAAATCCCTTCCTTTATTTCGATATGTTACTATTTTTGTTATTTGGAACTGTTTGACTGGAGGCCATCTATTTTCATTGTGCAGCTGATTTACTTCGTCTAGATAGTTCTGGAGGTGATGATATTGACAAACTTGCCATTAATGAATTGTTTGAGGTTGCTTCCAGCGAAAGTAAAAATGGTCCATTAATATTGTTTATGAAAGACATAGAGAAGTCAATGGTCGGCAATCCAGAGGCATATACAAATTTCAAGAGTAAGCTTGAAAATATGCCAGTGAACATAGTTGTGATTGGCTCGCATACCCAGATGGACAACCGTAAGGAGAAGGTAGGAAAATGATGTTTTTCTCTGTTAATCTTTTTATTTTTATTTGTGTGGGATCCTAGAGAACATCTTTGTGGCTAAATAACATTCTGTTCCCTTTGGATGCTGACATACACTGAATTTGCAGTCGCATCCTGGTGGTCTTCTGTTTACAAAGTTCGGAAGCAACCAAACAGCTCTACTCGACTTAGCTTTTCCGGTACTGCTAAACATTGCCCTTGTTACCGTTGTTTAAAGTAAATGTATTGTTGCTTGGCATACTGTGACTTGTTTCGGTATTTTGTGTTATTGCTAATGAATGTTTCATACTTCTGAGTTTGTCGTTTATCATCCTCTGGATTGGATTACATCCAAGCATTTTGATAGTTTTTATATTTAAACTAATTGGAAGTTATAAACCTACAGTCTATTAACAATCTAATTTCTAGTATAATAATAGTACTAAACCCCACTTACAAATTTCTACCGTTGCACATTTTAAATCATTACTATTAGTATTTATACTTGTAAGCGTATTAAATATCATTCCTTGTGTATGTATTGACCGTGTCATATCAGTACATTTGGGTGCCCATACGATATTGCATTGTAAAATGATAACTCACCATTTCAATGTTTATCGATTGATACACATGGATATCATCGTATTTGCCTGGGTCGATTTGACTATGAATACTAAAATCTTAAAGTCATCCCTTCATCTTCTTCAAATTCGAACTACTCCGGTTGATTCTTCACCATTGACATCATATATGCTCAATATTAAAAAAGAAGAGACACACAAATGATGTTGCTACACTGGTTTCAATGGGACTCTAGGTGTATACCTTTAGGATCCCTGAACATAATTACTCTAAAACATGCTATATGTTACCTATCATCTCTATATGTCAATATGAAAAGAATACGTAGCGTGTTGATGGGGTTGCAATCAAATTTCTAAAGGTTTTCTAAGGGAATGCTTTAAAATAAGCCACTAGGAATGTCTTAGGCCTTGAGGTGCAGTGAGGTTTGCGCCTGTGGCACAAGAATGGTTGAAAATCTTGTTTCGTCTTGTTCTGTCTATATGCCGAGAAGCCTCGTTTCTGTAAGGTGCCAAGAAGATACATAGGGGAATGTATCATCTTGTGCCAAAAACTTAATCTAAGTAGTTAAATTGGTTTAGAATCTTATTTTAATGGTATATGTACTTTTATAATGCATATAAATGGAAAAAAAAATTGTAATCTAATTAAGAATTAAAACTTGGTTTCACATTATTGAGGCATAGTGTTTTTCCATTGTTTCATTCCATCTCGTTTCATCTCTGTTGATTCCTCTTGTTATGTCAGCTTACCTAGACAATGAGACGGAACGATAATTTAACCCTTGAGCGCAAGAGGTGCCTTCTGAAATGACCCCTCTTGGGATTGTTTTGTCTTTGTTCACTTTGGCCCCACTTGTTTTCTCTCCATTAATTGGTTTAATATGTTATGGATAGATCAATGGGGGCTGTAAACCAGAAAAGTAAACATTGATTTCTTTAGAGGCCTTCAGTGTAACATAAGGATGAAAACGTTTTCTTGGGCTCTACTAGTATTTTTTTTTTTTCATGGTTGTTTGACAAGTTGATAAAACTGTACTCAATTCAGGACAATTTGCACCAATGAACTGGTGCATTTGGATGTTTTTTTGGCAGTACAATATGCAATGAGCACATGGTGTTTTTTTTTTTTTTTTTTTTCTGATAATGATAAAATTATTGAAAAGAAGGGAAAAACCTCGAAAAACAAAGAGGCCTACGTACAACTTAAACAGTTAAAGTGACAGCACCGAGACGAGAACAAGATCTACACTTTCCCTAGTTTATAAGTTCGTGAAGTATTTGCGTATTGTACGCAAATTTTTCTTTCGTTCTTTTTTTAAATGAAATATATAATGCGGCACCTTTCAATCGTTCAGACAAATCCACGAATAATTCTCAAATCATTTAAAACAACATTTTCTTTTACTTATCAAAAAGAATATAACTTTTTTTTTCCTTTTTTGCCAAGTTTTTTAGCCGAATATTTGGATGACAAACCCAAATTGTACTTGAACTTTTCCCCTGCCATATATTTTAGACTACACAAACTCATTAATTTAATCTTCCTATCTAGTAACAAAAGGATGTTTACTTAATATTTTTAAACTCTTTAAGAATAGACGACCAATGGAATTAGGTATGCTTTAATTCACTCGACCACCGATTTGACCGGACTATCCTTCTCTTCAAAAGTGTAATGATTCCTTTCTTTCCTTATACCCAAACACATGGGAAAAAGGCAAAATCCTCCAGTTGAGGTGCCATGTGATTATTGGCATTGTTAATCTTTGAGACAACTGTTGATCATCCTTTGTGCATTCATTTTTTTCCATTCAGATACCTTGCATACTTCCATATTGTTGCATAGTTCTTCCAGCTTCTGTCTGACTTTTTTTTTTTTCCTTCATGATATTTGTATTGGCACAATTTTTTATGTTAAGTAGTGTGGGAAAGTACATGGGGTTGTGCACCGCAACTGATCAATGTGAGGCACAGAGAGTGCCTCTCATGGGTCTTCAACGTTAATAACCACTGCTTATGAATTGGCACTGGAGGGTTCACTTCCTTTTGAGGACATCATTTATAGCTGTCTTAATATCATGCAGGACAACCTTGGTAGGCTACATGAGAGAAACAAAGAGATTCCAAAGACAATGAAACAACTCACTCGACTTTTTCCGAATAAAGTGACTATACAGCTACCACAGGTATTGGACCTATATCTAGTTTGTAATGTAATAGTTTTGTGTTTCATCATTCCCTGTAGAAGTCATATAATGTTTCTGGGTAACTGTGGCAGGATGAAGCTCTACTTTTAGATTGGAAACAACAGTTGGACCGTGATGTTGAAACTCTCAAGGCTAAGTCAAACATTGTTAGCATTCGCTCAGTAAGTGAAGCCCATCTGTTGTCAAATAGTTATTATTTATTGTCTAGAATCTCTTTTGTTCTAATGTGTGTTTGTCTGTTGTCTGGGTATCTGTTTCCTTTTATCCTAACATATTTGCAAGCTGCCAATCCGTAAATTTATATTTTGGGAAGCACACAAATGTTGCCATGATATATATTTAGCGTAGCAGGGTTTTCAGACCTTTGTGTTGTATATAACAGTTCCAGGCTTTTTTATGTTGATTTTGGATGTGTGGAATGCTCCACAGTAATTAGTCAAAATTAAGCAGTGTTTTTTTTTCTTTCTATATCTCTTTTTTAGTAAACACTGGATATATGTTTCTCATCAAGCTTTTTCATGGTTAATCCTTTGTCAAACGGGTGTGTTCATAACTTCATGCTTGGGTTATTGCTTATACATGAACATGTATAGGTGTTTCTGCAAATGTTCCACATCAGAATAATACTTGGGTTGTTGTTTACTTTTATCTTGACTAACTTCACATGTTCCAATCAGAATAATAGAAACAGAAGGCATATTAAAAAATAGTTATCATATTGACTATGCTATCTGGGTTTCCTGAGTTACCTTGCCAGATAATAGTTTACCACAAACTTGGTACTGCTTCCAAATGACATGCTGATGACAATCTGGCGTCGTAATGGACCTGCATGCCTCTAAGCTAATCATTTCTTTGATTCCTATACGATTTGATCTTGACTGCATGTATATTTTGGATTTTCAGTTATTCCAACCACCTCACTTCATGTTTTCAGGTTCTAAACCGAATTGGATTGGAGTCCACTGACCTTGAAACACTATGCATAAAAGATCAAGCACTTAGTAGTGAAAGTCAGTACCATTTTGAGTTAACCTTTTCACTTTCTACCTCAGAATACTGAGCCATCTTGACATTTTTGCTATGCTGCCTGGTTGATTTTACAGGTGTGGAGAAGATAGTTGGTTGGGCTTTAAGTCATCACCTTATGCATAGTACTGATGCTTCTGTCATGGATGCTAAACCTGTGGTTTCCAGTGAGAGGTTATTATATACTTTGTGATTACTATATAAAGAATTGAACTTGGTAGCGCTCTGTATGCTGGCATAATAAACAATATCCTTGTCGACTGATGTTGCAGCATTAGGTATGGGCTCAACATTCTACATGGTATCCAAAATGAGTCTAAGAGTTTAAAGAAATCACTGAAGGTGAAGTTAATATTATGTCTCTGTATGATAATTTACTGACAGCATTATGCTTTTTGCTCAAGCATTTTCTCTTACACTTTTTGTGTAAATCATTTGTTTTGATAAGTTCTAGTGTGTTGACCTTGAGATTTTCAGGATGTGGTAACTGAGAACGAATTTGAGAAGAGACTTCTGGCTGATGTTATTCCACCTAATGATATTGGAGTTAGTTTTGATGACATTGGAGCCTTAGAAAATGTTAAGGACACGTTGAAGGAATTGGTGATGCTTCCTTTGCAAAGACCTGAATTGTTTTGCAAAGGGCAGCTGACAAAGGTCTAAATACTTGGTCCTTTCCAGAGTGAACTTCCTGCTGTGTTCGAATATGTTTATGCAATATACTCATGGAATTGAACTATTTCACCTCATCAATGTTTTATTGCTTAATGAAATTTACTCTGTTTCCAGCCTTGCAAGGGAATACTGCTCTTTGGCCCTCCTGGTACAGGTAAAACAATGCTCGCAAAGGCTGTTGCAACAGAGGCAGGTGCAAACTTTATCAACATATCAATGTCAAGCATTACATCGAAGGTATTGCTGCAACTCTAGGTGATAACTGTTCATCTTTCATCTTTTGTGGTTTCTTTTTGAATCTAACATGCAACCTCATATTTTGTTTACAGTGGTTTGGGGAAGGAGAAAAGTATGTCAAAGCAGTGTTCTCACTTGCAAGTAAAATTGCTCCTAGTGTTGTCTTTGTTGACGAGGTTAGTTGGAACATCAATAGCTTTATTTTCATCCCTTTCATGGAAATTAATTGATGAGCCTTGGATTGCCCAGTGTTGTAAGACCAGCTCCACCCTGGCCGGTTGAACCGATGAACGGTGAACTGGTCCTTTGACCGGGCGAACATCGAGCTGGATATCCCGCCTTTTTTTGTAAACCGTTCAACTTGGACAATTGGGCTAAGGACTTTGCAAAACCATGAGAAATTGTTGAGGGTAGGAATGAGGCTCCAACTATAAAGCTCTCTCTCATAAGCTTTGTCCACTCCAATGACGAATCGTTTTTAACGATTAAACGACTCTGTTTATGATCGATTGAATACAATAGCATCACCAAGTCCTAGTAAATTTAGTATATTCTGAAATATACTATGAAATGAAATAAAAGGACAAAATTATGGAATTTCAACATTCCAGTTGAATTTTGTGTCTGACCTGGTCGAAATCATATAATATCTTGAATTTTAAAACCTATGTATTATTCTTGTGTTCATCATTTTGAGGGGGTAGTTCCTCTGCCATATTTTTAGCCTACTTCTTTGGTGATCTGTTGTTCTTGTGTTTTCCTTGTAATAGGTTGACAGCATGTTGGGAAGACGTGAAAATCCAGGAGAACATGAAGCTATGCGTAAAATGAAAAATGAGTTCATGGTAAACTGGGATGGTCTCCGCACAAAGGACAAAGAGCGTGTATTGGTACTTGCTGCCACCAATAGGCCTTTTGACCTTGATGAAGCTGTTATAAGGAGGCTTCCCCGAAGGTAAACGATTAGATATTTGATAATGTCTTGTCTAAGTACCCTTTTCATAAGAGATTCTTCTCATTAATTTTTTGTGCAAATATTCCCTGTAGATTGATGGTAAATTTGCCAGACGCCGCAAACAGAGAAAAGATTATGAGAGTTATATTGGCCAAAGAAGATATGGCACCTGATGTTGATTTGGAAGCAGTTGCAAATATGACTGATGGATATTCTGGAAGTGACTTAAAGGTTGCCTAGTTTTTATTTTCTTGCAATCATCAATATCTCAGCCTTCTTTGGAACTGAGAAGCTTTGAATATGTTGAGTTCCTCTAATCAATTTTTTGGTTTCAGAATCTTTGTGTTTCTGCAGCACACTGCCCCATTAGAGAAATTCTGGACAAGGAAAAGAAGGTCAGTATCACATTCTCAAAATCTGCAGTTGTTCACTCGTAATTTTAAATGCCCCCTTATGAATGGTGTGAAACTGTGTCTCCCTTATGAAAATCAGGAGAAATGTTCAGCGTTAACGGAGAACAGATCATTGCCTGCATTGCATAGCAGTGCAGATATTCGTCCTCTAAACATGGAGGATTTGAAATATGCACACGAGCAGGTATCTTGTTATAAACTTTTCCTAAAGCATTCTGACAATACACTTATCCAGATGAAATTTTGGCTTTAAAATAGTAATAGATAGATATTAAAATATTTCAGGGTGATATATTTTTCTGCATACTTTATCTAAAAATTGATTCATATTGCACAATATAAACTCCATGCATGGTAGTTTAGTAGATTTCTAGATCTCTGTACTATGGACACATTGAAATGGTCACCCATGACTGGTTCAAAATTGTTTTTTTTTATCAGTAATATCGTTAACCACAGTGAAACATCCAAACCACTATAATTATAGGAAGCAGCATTACAGTTTTTCACAAAATATATTATATAGAAGATTCATGTGTATCTCCTCATTTGAAGGATCGCACTTTCCATAATATTTTCAATTTTTTAGGGCATCTGAAACTTCATATTTTTTTTTGTCAATTTAAGGTATGTGCAAGTGTGGCGTCGGAGTCTTCAAATATGAACGAGCTCCTCCAATGGAATGAGCTATATGGAGAAGGTGGATCAAGGAAGAAGAGATCACTCAGCTACTTCATGTAGAGGAGGTATATTATTTGTACAGTCCAAATTTTTTGCTTCTCTCTCGCTGCCCCCATAAAGCCCCAGTAAGATTAGGGACTGATATTGATGGGTATTCCATCGCAGGTTCCCAGTGTATTATATGTAGTGATCTATATTTCACCCGTCCCATATCATTATTAACTTATATTAGTGCAGAAGTGTACCTGCTGAGCTGGTGAGCTATTTTGCTGCCTTTGTGCGTGTACAGACAATCCGATCAATGAAATAAGCTTCTTAATGTTTCTTTTCTCCCAATCTTGTGTCCTTGTCTTAAATAAGATTTATTCTACTTTTAGGCGAGGTTTAATAGGGGCCATTGTAACCATATAATTGAAAACTCGACGTTCTTGAAAATTTATCAAAAAAATAAGATTTTTTTATTAAGATTACTCCTTGGAGTGGTGTTCGCTGGCCATGGCCAACTTACCAGTCTCCTGGCTGGCTGGCCAACCACCACTCTAGTGAGTAATTTAGAAACTTTTATTAAAAAGTTTGGCATACCCACATGGAAAATGAATCAATGGCTGATTTTTGGTGAGATGATCTCCTCACCATATAGATCACCCCTACAAAAAAATCAGTCTATTCTGAAATTTCTAACCCCCATCAAGTGTGGTCTTCAAGGTAACGGTAAAAATAGACGGTCCATAATTCTTTTACTTCGAAATCAGTCTTGCGCCAAGTTTTTTGTTGTCAAAATTGTGTATATCTACAAAATCCATTCAACAAACACCAACGACAAGTGATCCTATGATAACCCTTTCCCTTTTATAATGCACATAGATTTTTAGTCAACGAATTACAGATTTCCTTTTTCCTTCCCCCGGCGCATTTTAGAAGACAGCTAGATCAACACAACCTAAGGCCATTTTATCCCAAAGACGCTCTATTTTAGCCACACAAACACCCCCACATGACACACATGCGTAGTTTAGCAACTTAAGTTGAGAACCCAAGAATACAGACATGGATCCCAGAAGCGAAAGGCAACCCCCATCCATCACCACCACCGCCCCACCACTAGATCCCGTCTCTTCACACAACAAAATCAGAGCCCAATATCCTAAATGGAATGAAAATCGCAAAGCCCCTCGTACATTAAAAGTCCCAGATCCACCATGTCCCCTGTGTCGACACCCACTTGCAAGCTAAAACTCTTACACTCTCCACCAATGCCGAACCTTCTCACCTTAAGAAAACCGACCATCACCACCATCACTACCACCAACAACCCAGCAAGCAATCCACCATTCAGATGGAGAAACAGAAAACAAACAAGGAGAAAGAGAAAATGATGTTATGTTTGGGGTGGTTTTTTTTTCCCTGAAGAGCGTTTTCGTACTTTTACAGATACAGACCTTGAGGTTATATATACCTCGCTTGATCAGACGAGTATCCATTGTATTGTGTATTTCTTTTTTTGACTTTTCATAGTGGAATCGGTGTGGATCCGAGGACGTACCTCAAGGAGAAGAGCCGAAGAGACCATCCATGTATCAGGTTTTGACCAATGAATTTGGGAGCACGCACTAGAAATATCAGGAGTGCGGACTAACGGCGAATCCACACCAAAACTGTAAGTTCGAGGTTTTTGTGTGGAGCCACTACCGCTAGGGGGCGGTTCTGGTTCCTAAGGTTTTGACCCAAACTCACATGTTCAAAAATTTCGAAAATTTTATTGTGGAAAAAAGGCTGACAGTCCTACTGTTAATTGTTGGGACTATCATGGCTCGTTGATTAGTGGACATACATGTGGATCCTTATGATCCATTCGTCAGTATGCATTTACGCTCTTTTCATTTTCATTTGGAAATGTTTACAATACCATGGGTTTACTGCTGTCCAAGCAAGCTGCGATTGAACAAACGACCTAATGCTTTTTTTTTCTACTACGTTGGTGCATGGAACAGTTGAGTTCCACTTTTTCTCAACTTGTAATCCATTTTTCATAGAACTTAGAAATGTCAAAATGGGCTGATTTTTGCTGAGAATGATTCACCAAAAGTCATTCCTTGACTATTCTCCACGCAGACCCGACAAAAAACCATGTCAAAATCCGTAGATGACGCAAGGACTGGATTCTGGTTAAATGATCTCCTTACTACGAACATCCTCATGAAAAATCAGCCCATTCTGAAATTTCTAACCCATCAAAATTGGACCTAAACTTACAGCCCATTCCAACATTTGCACCCTTGTTAAAAGCGGATTGCAAATTGAAAATTTTTGGACCATCCATTTTCACCGTTAAATTTAGGTCCATATTTGATGGGTTTAGAAGTTTTAAAAATTACTGATTTTTGGTGAGGATGATCTCCTCGTCACAAAAATCAGCTCTTAATTCATCTGCATGTGGGACTCACGTCCATTAGTAATCTATTAGTAAGAATAGCATGAGTCATTTTATCCCAGCCCTAATTATCCAGAGAGTTTCCCTAATTAGAACTTTAGCAAATAGGGTTCTGCTTATAAGAAAGATATTAGAAGAAAATTATACATTGCGTTATCTTTACAATATCACTTGGAGCATAGACCAATAAGGCTCTACTTATAACAAAGACTTTGGGAGAAATTATACACTGCATTATCTTTACAATATCAGTTGGAGCCTAGATGATGAAAAGCACATTAGATCATAATCAAGAAAGATGGAATGCTAAAAATTGAGAACTAGAAATGGTGAACCAAGGCTCATAAGAACCAGACCAAGTTTTGGACAAAAAGAATGGATAGCAACACATGCATTTCTCATCTGGGTCCTTGCACCATAATGGTTCTGTTCTGAACTGCAAAAAAAAAATTGGTTTGGCTGTAATTGTAGCTCATGCAGAGGATAACAAATTGATCAAGTTTCAGTTTGACTCAGCAAGAAGTTAACCAAAATTCAACTCTTGAAGCATGGTATTGTTACCTCGTTCAACCTCAAACAAGCTGCACAACAGCAGCCACTCGCAAGGCCCCACCTTGGAGGAGATCAGCGAGCTCGTCGAATAACAAAGCTGTACGCCAACCCCATCCCTTGGGAGCTTTCGGTAACAGAGTCCCAGTCTGTTTAAAGCTTCCGAACACC
Organism: Euptelea pleiosperma; assembly: GCA_035048495.1. Lineage (NCBI taxonomy): Eukaryota > Viridiplantae > Streptophyta > Magnoliopsida > Ranunculales > Eupteleaceae > Euptelea > Euptelea pleiosperma. Next base: position 26,654,200 of record CM068551.1, on the reverse strand, counting down.
ATAACTTCTCTCTTCGATGGACAAATCAACTGGATAAACAGAAAATACGAAACCATAAATGCTGTAGTAATCTGACACTTTTCCTTTCTGTGGTTAACATAAGCAAACAAACTCGAAAGCTAAAAAGGATTTACCTGATAACGAGCCGTAACCTTTTCCCGAGAATCTACGTACACGAGAACCTGCAATTAGAAAAAGGTTAAATCAATATGGTGGACATTGGTGCAGTGCCCATGACCATCTACAAATCGCTCTGTATCATTCAGTTCTTGGCATTTCTTGGATGATAGTCTAAAATCATCACAATCAGATCATCTTAACTGTCCAACAAAGATATTTTTTTTGTCCAACAAAGATATTTTTTTTGTCCAACAAAGATATAGAGCTTGGAAAGCCAATAAGTTAATATTCAGAAAAAGAACAAAAAATTCAGATGGTTGGATCGTCCTTATGGGACACAGGACACAAAAATTGACTGTAATGGCCACAAAACACTAACAAGAAATATCCCATGTCAAATAATCTGCACTTTGTTTTACCAGAAAAAGGACTAACCTTTCTTAGGGAATCAGTTATCTCTGCCTTACGTCGGTGGAGAAATAACCCTAAAATCAAAAATAAATATGTGCACTAGTCAACATAATTAGATTTTAAACCTGATAAATGGTATAAAATGTTCTCATTATAGAGAATCAATTCTACTGGCTGGAACATTACCAAGAGTGCGGCGACCTTGAGGGTCTTCATCATTAAACGCTTGAACACTAACCTATACAAATATGGAAATGGATTTTGTTTAAATTTGTACCAGAACACAAAAAAGAAAATGTTTGAAATTACTCACCTAAAGAACAAGAAAAAAGCTCTGGTGACAAAATTGACTGATTGAGATATTAAATACCTTCCATAAAGAACCAGCATAAAAAACTTCTGGTGAGTGCTTCACTTGGCCATCAGAGAGTCTATGCACATCTTCAAATTCTACCCTGGGAAATCAGTAGAGAATGATTATACATAGATGAAAGATATCACCAACTGAAGAAGTTGAATAGTAAGGAAGAAAATAAAGCAGTCAAGAATTAACAACCAAAAATAAAAATATATATTTTGGAAATGTCAGATGGTAGAGCAAATATAATTCATTAGGAATAGTATATTTGTACTACTCAACAGGCCATAATCTGAAAATAGATTCAACCCAACTGATTCTATTCACCCAAAATGACAAACTTTTGTCTGGGCCATGAGACATTATCACCAAAAGAAAGCGAATGCTGTACAATTTTTGGTCAGTCACAGGAGGTGATCCATCAATGGGATGGTTCAGACAAGCTGTGGTGCGAAGCCGGCCAGTGCTACATCTCCTTGAGATAAGTAATTATAGACTTTGGAAGACATACGTAAAGGCAAACAGTAACAGGATACATTGGAGGCTAAGATAAACTACCCGAAGCGAAAAGGAGGGAAGCGACGCAAAGGTGTTTTCATATCCAAGGATATAGAAGAGCCATCGGCATTTTCCCACTCTAATCCAATGGCATGCTCCTGCGACTGTAGCATCTGCACAGGAATACCACTAGTACTCGGCCCTGCAACTGAAGCTCCAGCTAATCTGCTTTGCAAATCTGATTCATACCCTCTCTCTGTTTGCTCTCCATGAAGAGGAACAACATTGCTCCCACCTTGGCTAAGCCCAACCAAAGCCGTCAAGCCATCCCCAGACAGGTCTCCATTGAGATCAGCTCTAGCCTCTGATTCATCGTTAGCAATAGACTGCTGGCAATTTCTGTTGCCCAGTCCAAAGGGGACACGAGAAAAGACAAAACGTGTTGGAGGACCCGCATTTGCAGGCACCAATGTGGTCCCCCGCCCAATACCAGCAAGCCCATCTATAGGCCCCCTAACATGCACTCTTACAGGCCTAAAGAGGCCATTTCCTTCACTTTGAGCAGCATCAGCAATGTATATATTCCCCATGCTTCCAGGTGGATTGTTCCGATCATTCTCTTGCATATAATAACCTGTGGTAGCAGCTCCGTGTGAAAATGAATATGGCTGCCTACATGCACAGGCGATGCTCGTAAGGCAACAATTTTTGCACGTATCAGCACCAATTTCTTGCACCCTGTGGCTTAGAAGCATCTACATGAAAGCAAGGCAAGTCAACTTCGATTTCCGTCGAGAAGCTCTAATCACTGGGAACAATGTATAACAAAACAAATATATGCATCAAGATGGGAGGACATGAAGTTGTCCAACCTGCCTGTGCCATACACGTCGCAAACAAGCTAGGGGGTTCGGATCCACTATTTGGTGGGTCCCATATTCAAGCTCCATATGAAACCAACTGATCTATAGGCTTTTTCTGGACATTCACCATATTCTTTCTGAACATCCAAAACATTGCAAAAGATCAGTTGGTTAGAATCATCTAAACCAGGAGAGTTCCTAGGTTCAACTCATTGAATGGTGGATCCTAAACCCCTGCTTATGTGTCACATACAAAGCACAGGTAGGAAGGATAATTTCTTCTCATCCTCCTGTCTTGCAAACATTCCCCATATAACAATAGACATGTTTCATGCAAGATTAGATCCTATGGATAAGGATGCTGATTTTTTACCTGTAGCCAAAGACCATCATTCGCGGCCTTGCAAGGGAATCCTAATTCTTCAAGCTGCTTCCTCACATTTAAAAGTGCCTCGAAAGACATATTACAATATAAAAGAGAACCCCCTTCAAAAATGTTCACAAATGCATCATATTCTTCATCGCGGACCCCACAGTTCCCTTTAGCATAACTTTTCACTTGTCTTCTGCCTACAATCCTACCACCCCATGAAAGGGGAGGCATGCCGCATCTTCCCCACTCATTGGGCATAAGTCCATTAGAGGAAGAGGTTGCAGAAAAGCACTGCCTTGATTGGTCTCTGGAAAACCAAATATTGTTGTTTAAATGGTAGCATGTGCTTTCTTCAGATGGTCCTTCCATAGCCACTCCATTGCCCCCCATTCTGTTTGCTTCAACACCATTTGACATATCGACATAAGCACAGGATGTTCTAATTCCATCTGGGTCTGAAAGTGATTTACTCAAAGATGCAGCTTGTTCCATCTTGCAAGAAAATCTTGGCTCCAACTCCGATTGAGCGCATGCAGCTTGTCTCACTTGTTGTGGTTTGGAATCAGGAGGCCCAGTGTGGAAGTCTACCACATAGTCCGCAAGCTCGACCAGAATATTATGAGCAGTTTTAAGGCCTTCATGATCATCCTTCGAACTTAAGTGTCCTAGTTCGGATTCTATTAGCCGCCTATTGGGGCTGATATCTATCAAATTCTTTCCCTTTACTCCAGACGAATCAGAATGAGCATTTGTTCCCATCTCTGAACTTGAACTTCCTTTCTCAGGATGTTCTGCCTTGAAAAAAGCACCTTTCGCAAGTAGTGTGTACAGCGCCAGTTCAAAGCTTTAAATAGAAGGAAAAAAAACATTCCAGTGTCACCCAGCTTCAAAGGAATTAAGTTTGTAATTCATAAAAGCCAATTTAGAGGTGTCCCTTACCGTTTCTCTTCACTAGGTACCCACAGTTCGTCCGAGGTGAGTAGGGCATGCAAAGTTTGAGAAGAAAGTTTTGGAAGCACCTATTCATGACAGTCACAGAATGATTACGCATATTTGGTATAACTGACCCAGTGCCCACAAGCTAAAGATATAAAAGAGTTGCCAACTTATGAAATATTAGCTATACTTTTCTTTCAATAGAACATGGACATAATTTCAAAATGTCGACAGTGAATAGCATACCAACTAAGCTATTACTAAAAAGGCTGCATGATTACAAATAACCTAGAAAACACGAGAAAGTTGCATTAATCTTGTTAATAGGTTCTTGTTGAACTGAAAACGTGTGACATTAATATTCATCAACCTTGGAAAGACACTGCGACTACCCAGACCCACTCTGCAATTTCATAGTAATCATTGTCCTACCTCTTTCAATTCCATGGCACCACTTTGACAGAGGTAGCCCCAGCAAGCATTTCTGACACGCTCTCCATGTATGCCATAATCTTGACTCTCTGCAAATACCTGTATCGTAAAAGAAGCAGATGGAACCTAAATAAAACAAGAGCTTATAGTTTCTAAAAACAGATGCAGGGTTGCAGGGCAAGCAGCTAGGCAGGACCTGATATGCTAAGAAGTTTGAGGTCCACAATTCAGATATGATGAAGTCCGTGCAAATTGAGCATAAATCCTGCAAGCAAGATCCTCAAGATATTATAGTGGGAAAAACTTCAAAATGTAATGTGTTGCACACAGAGACATAGCTGGAACTACATTGAGAAAATGTGTAAAAGAGAAAGATCCATTAGGAACCTAAATCCTAGATCCTATGTTGCATTGATAGAGTACAGGTGTCAGAGTCTGACACATGTGCGGAGTGTCCAATTCAGCAAACCTTGAAAAAAGGATCTGTAGGATCACTTATGATGAACGAATCAAAAAATCATCTTATGATTTGTATCATATGCTTGTAGATAAGATAATACATATGTTATATTTGCAGCATAGAAAATTCAATTATGAAAGGCAGAGCTCATAACCTAATGAGATTGCTAATTAGTATATAGCAACTGAAAAAAGAAAAAAGAAAACAAAATTTGAACGCGTTGCACCAAAATCGCTGTCATGTCAGAATCCGACACGAGTACTTCACTCATAGAATCTATGCAACATAGTGGCTAGATCTATGATGAGAGGACCTATTTGACTACTATATTAAACAAGTACAGGGTACCTGGAGGTCAAGAAAGGATGCAGCAGCAAGAACACGAAATGCATTACTATCATTAAGCTTAGGATGATGCCCATAAAGATATGCCAAGGCCATTGCAATCGCCTCCCCATTAACATTATCATCATCAACATGCAAGGTCACAATTGGTTCATTGGCCTCTTTCCACGGACCATGAAGCATGTTCCTGCCAAGCATATTATACAGCAGCAAAAGATTATGCCTCATAAGTTACAAGCTCCTCGTAGGTGTGAATAGTCTATAACCACACCGATGAATGCTTTACTAACACATAATTTGGGGACTGGTTATGTTAATCGCAGAAAAGAAAAGTTAAATATTTATCCATGTAAGTAACGGATAAGTTTCTTCACTTGCGAATTCAAAAAACTAATGGTGAGGACACATCACCAAAGATGACAATATTAATCTAAAATCTTTTCAATATAAGCAGGGAGATGTGTCTAGCTGTGGCATTTTTGATAAGTGTTTGAATCACCATTTTCATCTTTAGTGATATGTACTTGCTCAGCTGTTGGGTGAATTCAATTTAAATAGTTTTTGAACCCATGAGTGAGGAAACCCTAACCTTATAAGTAGTCATAGTCTAATGATTTTGTGGTGCATTTGGGAGTAAAGAATAGAAGGATGTTCAAGAATTCCCAACATTGATAGGGTAAAACTGTAAAGGTAATGATTTCTCTTCGGGTATCCTTATCCAAAGTGTTCAAGGGCATTAGTAGATGAGATTTATTGAGGAATTAGAAATCGGTGGCATGGACTTCCCCATACCATAATGTTATTGTGGCAGAATAAAAATAAAAAATAAATATCCCTCCAAAGGAGGATGAGATAAAGCTTAATTTTGGTACATGTTCTTCAGGTAATCAGGGTCGATCTGGGATTGGAAGTATTTGGACAATAGTGAGGGGACAATAATTGATGTATTCTCATGGTCTATAAAGGAAGGCAACTCAAATAAAGCTGAAGTTCTAGTGCTTCTTCATGGTCTAAGAATTTCCAAGAACCTTTATCTAAACAAGATCATGATTGAGGGTGGTTCAAACACCGCAACAAGTTGGGCGAGCAGGAAAAATGGTATTTTGAGAATCTGCCACATTGCAAAAGAAATTCACAATTTGGCGTCCTCCATGAACATCTCGTTCTCGTGCGTACCAGTATCAGAAAATGATTAGCAACAGGAGGAGCAAAAATAAACAAATAATTAAAGATTACAATACTACTTATACATGAAAAATGATGTAATAAAGGAAACAGGAGTTTTTAGAAGAGTGAGAGCCTCATTGTATGTAAAGGAAAATTATAAGAAAAAACTAACTCTAATAATGGTTCTCAAAAACTGAAGGCCAAAATCCATGGAAGCTTAAAGGTATTATATGATATCGTGAGGTCCAAGTCCTCTTTTATCTTATCCTATTAATTTTAATAGTGTTTGGGTTCTTCCACACCTGAATTCACAGTGGCATTACAGCCTTAAACAAATCTGCACTTCATATCCTTCTGTTTATGAACGAAATGGTTCTTTCTATAATAAAAACATACAAGTTTACGGGTCACAAGAATCATCTCTGTCACCTATGACACTGAATTAAACACGATGCTGCCCTAGTTCCTTGTTTTGTAGCACCTCCCTGTTGATTAATTCTTCTTCACTAGTATCCATATTTCTCAATATTTTTTTAATAAGTATATTTCTCAAATTCCAATTGCCGTTTTATATTCTTGATACTTCATTGCCATATCACTGCTTTCTCTCTACATCTAGTCACTACCAGCAACAAGTTTTCCATACTCAAACTAGTGTTTCTTGATTTATGAACCAATTCACCAACCCATTAAGTTGTGCATGGCAGACCATAATCAAATTTAGAAACTAGTAAATATCCATTATAATCCTTGAGTCTGGACAATAACTCTCCATCCCTCTACTAGTGGCATGGTTGCACAAGAACAACAGTTGCGGTACAACTGGGAAGGGGGAAATTTCAATAAGGATGCAGAAGCATCAGGGATCCAGCCATAAAAATTTTACTTATTTAATAAAATTGGAAGACCAGTTGCCTTAGGGAATGCGTGTGGAAAAAAATAGTTTCAACAACATGCACATAAAAGGGAATAAAAAAGGTCAAATACTGAAATTTGACCAAACAAGTGGATGTAAATATGGACTGTTGGGCCAGCAAGAATAGGCTCAAGAGCAACGTAATGTGTCAGAGTGGGACCATGCTTTTAAAAACAAGGTTTTTTTTTTTTTATAAATCCAAAAGTTGCTGATCCGAAGGTAGTTTTTCAGGACCTCTGCTAACAGGACCTCGTCTCCAAAGAGCAAAACTGTTACTTCTCATCCATTGCACATTGTAACGAGAAGTACATTAATCACCGTGATAATATTTCCAATTTTCCAGGGGGTGGCAGTGCAAAAAAAAGAGTTCAAGCTTGATTGTCTGAAATATGATACCAAGTGCACACAATTGACAAAAACTAATTGCTCCTCCCTAGAAATCTAAACCATACACAATGTTCTCAGCATGCTGCTAACGCCATAACCTTGAAGAAACATAACAATTGAAGAAAAATCAAAACTTGAATAGTGCTTCGACTAAAAATTGATAATAAACCATAAAAATCAAGATTATCGAAGTGGAATTCACAGAAACATGGGAGGCAGGAAGAAAACCATTAATAATTTACGAACAATCGTCACAATTTCTCCATCTCAACTGACATCTCAGCATTACACATATAAATTTTGTATGGAAACAAGCGATTCCCACAAAAATTATAGAAATCTATGCTCTAACTCCTAACCGAAGAAGCCAAAAGGTACAAAATTAAAACAAAACTTTCCCAAATAAAATTAAGGGTCTGTATGTGTTTTTGGCGCACAAATGGCAATCCAAACAGACCCTAAGAACCAGAAATCAAATTTGATGAGTAATGAGGGAGAGAGTAAAAAAAAATACCTGAAATAAGAACTACGAGAGATGATCAAACGGTGGAGACGATAAGTAGAGCCCATGACCTGGACAACGATGTCAGAGAACGAGCCCGAACTGAAGCCCTCCATTTGAATGTGATCGCAGAGAGAATTGAGATTGCAGTCTAGGGCTCGTATTTCCCCACTGCTCCGATCGTTATCTGACGATTGAGACGGAGGTATAGCCACTTTCATGGCGTTTCCGTACGGACGAGGCTTAGGGTATTGAGGTTCCATCTCTCTCGGTTCTTCCGGTTTGTTATCAGAGAACAGAGAGCCACGCCATTAACGACCACTGAGAAAAGCAGATAGGATGAGAGGGGGTGTAAAAACTGGGTGCAGACTGCTGACGATCCTCGGGAGTCATACAACACAAATCTCGAAGATAATCGAAAAACGGCCTGTACTTGAGGACTACAATTTTGAGCTTAAAAAGGCAAAAAAAAAAAGCCCTTTTGGCCCAAAGCGTTTATTTGCACAAAGTGCTTAAATATCAGTTGGATCGTTTTTTAAAACTGTGAAGCTCAAGGAAAAGGCTGTTAGAAGTTATACTTCTGAACTCTTGTGGACGGGTATGACCAATTCGGACCATCTATGTACCAGAATTTTGGTTCCTATTGGTTATGATTTCAGTACCAAAACAAGTAGTTCCAAAATCCAAAGCTGAAATTGATTATAGTACCTGGTTCTCCCATAGGGTATCAAGCAAGGTTTAAAGGAGGCCGTTTTAACGGTTAAACAGACTGGGGGCGTTACCGTTTAAACCGTTAAAACGGATTGAAACAGCCAGGGGCAAAAAATGGAAAAAATTGAATTTAACAGAATTAAACGAATTTTAACGGAAAAAATGGCGCTGAAATTCAAATTTTGAAATTTGAAAATTAAAGAAAAATAGAATTTAACGGATTTTAACGGAAAGTAAACGGATTTAACGGCAGTTTTTTCACAAAAATTTTCAGAATTAAACGACTGTTTAAACGATTTTAACGGCCGTTTAAATGGTTTTAATGGCCATTAAAACAAAAAAACCGTCATTTTATTCAAAATTGATAAAATGTGTTTAAATGGTTTTAATGGAAACGGACTTGGGCATTTTTAAAACCATGGTATCAAGTACCTGTTTGTTTGTATAAAAATGTGAAAATAAATAAATAAAATGGTATTTATATTTAATGTGAGGAATTTCTTCACCTCACGATCCTCAAGGTCGGCTCTGACAAGAAGAGTTTGAATCTTGCTTCCTTTGTTAGTGGATGTCGGTAGATACTCCGTTGCTCAAGTAAGAGAAGGAGGGTGAAGTTGCAAGTGAATTAACTGAAGAGAAATAATCATACCTTTGTATGTGGAATCTCGGATTGTGATTGTGCTAGGGAAATCTTTAATAATAGTGTGCCAAGTTAGAGGGAGTCCATTTCTAAGAAGGAATAGACTCTCCGTAGTCTTTTTATAATCACATTACTCTAGTATGTTAGGAATTATTTTACTGGGTTTGATTATAATTGGGAATCTTTTCTCCTACATAAGTAGGTTAATTTTCTTGTTGTGAGATTTAGTAAGATTATTGTCAATTTAGTGAGACTTTGGTACCTTTGGAATGACATGATCCACTCATCACCAATATCCCGTCCTATTTGCAATTGAGTACCCCAGCCGCTAATTCATCCTCTCCTCCTATGTGGATGCCACCACCAAATGGCATGGTCAAATTGAATACATATGCTTCATGGAATAAACAGAATAGACAAGCAGGGTTATAGGATTCGTTGTGTGAGATGCTACTAATCATGTCTATTAGCAGGAGGAGCCAGTTCATGTGCCCAATCAGCTAAAGAACTAGAGATTAGAGCCCTGAAATGGAGACTCAGTCAACTAACTCCTTTTGACAATACCTCGGTGATTGTGGGGTTAGATGTTCAAGCGGTTATGAAATGTATTGATGTAGGATTGATAGATTTGGGCAGCTCTTCTATTGTCCATGCTATAGATATTTTGAATATTTTTGCCTTTTTTAAATCTATAAATTATATGTCCGACACTCGCAATGGGTTGCACATACTATTGTCGCAAAGGCAAAAACTTTTTTGGTTCATTTGACTTGGTATGTGGATCTTCCCTCCTGGCTATCTTCTTCCATATCTGAGGAAGGGGCAACTCCCTTGTATAGTTTTGGCTTTTATAGTAAGGTGTTGATTACAAAAAAGAAAACAGAGGCGGGATATTGGCACCACCGTTTTTCGCTCAGCATGCCTACTTAGTAAACCACCTAAAAATCCTCCCTAACTTTCTACACCCCAAGTCACTCTTGACACCCACCCACCAAAAAAAAAAAACTTGCATCAGTGCATGGGAAGAAGAAGAAGAGGAGGAGGAATCTCTGCCATCGCTAGTCAACCCCACCCCTCTTTCTCTCTTTGAGAGAGAGAAAGTGTCATGACCTAGTCGGTGTGCCACGCCGGGGTTACTGGTGGAATGACAAATGGGTACATGAGTTTAGTCCCACATTGGATAGAGAGAGAGAAAGTGTCATGGCCTAATCGGTGTACCATGTCAGGGTTACTGGGTGGAATGGCAGATGGGTACATGAGTTTAATCCCACATTGGATAGCTGTCCAAGATCTGGGCTATAAGTGGCTGCTGGACCTTAACTAGTTTGAGGCCTTTTGGGGCGTGCAAGGGCACGCACCAAAAACAAAACTGTGAGGGGGATGACCCCAAAACGAACAATATCTAATTAGTGCAGGCTCGGGGCGTTACAAAGAGAGAGAGAGCTCTTCTTCTTCAGGCGGTGTTGTAGGGCGGCCTCCTCCTTTCTTTATTCTTTTTGTTTTTTAGGGTGAGTGCTATGAGTTAAAAACAAAGGGCACATTTGTAAATTATTTTTGTTAAGTGGGCATAATGAGTGATATGGCGGGTGCCAACATCGCAGCCAAAAAAAAATCTGATTACCCCAAATAATGTTCGAATCCCCAGGGGTTGATCAACCCATTAAAAAGATTGAAATCCAATAGTTAGAAATCACCAAATAGATTGGCTTTTGGTCCACCTAGGGCTTGGGATGGGCCAAACATCCATAGGCTAGTTGTCTTTGAGAGTGTCCACGTGGCTTATATGGACATTCGTAACAAAAAAAATTGGACTCGTCATACAACAATCTCCCAGGTCAGACTCCGTTTGATGATATGGCCACGGGAAATTGCACATATGAGGAGTGGAATCTTATGGTGCAGAATCCAAATTAGCGGCATTGATCGTCAACGCACGCTAAATGTCAAGCTCACGTTATAATAGTTAGTTCTCGTTTGGGTAGCTCTACGGGCACCCACCTCTTTAAGCTGGGCACCCACAACATAAACCAATTTTTGAGAACCAAAATGCCCTTCTCATCCCTTTTCAGTTTTGTTTGGGCACCCACACTGAAAAAAAAAAGAGAAGAAGAAGAAGAAGAAGAGAGGAGGAGGACGCCGCCGCCATAGGTACGTCCCTCTCTCTCTCATATATAACACCTCCTCCCCTAGCCGCAGTGTTGGTGGTGGAGTGGTGGTGATCGATGGTGGAGTTGGTGATGGTAGTGGTGGTGGTGGTGGTGGTGGTGGTGATGGTGATGGTGGAGCTGGTGATAGTGTTGGAGTGGTGGTGGTGGTAGAGTTGATGATGGTGGTGTTCATGGTGGAGTTGATGGTAGTGGTGGTTGTGGAGTTAGTGATGGTGGTGGTAGTGGAGTGGTGGTTTGGAGTACCCCATACTCCCACAAATGGATAGACAATATGCGGCAAGCCCGCAATTTTTTTTTTTGCCTCCATTGCTTGGAACTACTGTGGCCACCATGGCACCCACGGCGGAGCCCAAGTCAAAATTTTATTTTTGATTTTAATGTGGGTGCCCAGCAAAATGGGGTGTCCAAACAGGGGCCCTCAAATTGGCGTGGGTGCCCATCAAATGTTGGTGCCCAGCCGAAAGAGGTGGGCGCCCGTAGAGCTACCCTTCTGGATTACGAGGGTTTCGAATTAGGCGCCTCTGCTCAAATGAAAATGGTATTTTCAGTTTATTCGACTCTTCAACAAACAAATAATCGCCGATGAGAACCCTTTCTTTAATGAAGAGAAGTGAGCTTCTCGATGATTTAGAAATTTAACTAGAGATTTCGTAGAAATCGAGTTCTGATTTTGCTTATATTCAGTTTTTCTAGCTCTACAAATCCGAAATTGGAAAAAGGTTCACATTCGGATTCTAGGGTTTTGTTTGATTTGAACACAAATGGGTTTTCATGTTAATGACGCCTTTGAAGTTTGAAGTTTGAACGTTCCAGTGAAAATTTTGGTGGATTTTAGAGTTGATTTTGGTGTTACTTGCAGATTCCTACCTAACTTATTTAATTTAAAATGGCGGCGACAGCAGCTTTGGAGCTGCGAGCGGTGACAACAACTCCCTGCATTTCTTCCTCTCGCAGGATTTGTACTGAAAGCGTTGCAGTTCTGGGTGTCCATTCAAAATTAGAAAGAGAGCTCTGATCATAGTTCATTGGATCAATACCGGTGATATTTGATTGGGCTGTTAGAAAAATGATTTCTACAGGTTCTAATAAAAAGGCTGTTTTGGGATGGTCGGTTTGTCTATCAGGTTAGTGATTTCAACCTTTTATATTTCGATGAATATATAAATGTTTTGGATTTTGATTTTCTTCTATGATTATACTTCGAAAATGTTGTTAATTGGCAATGCTAGTTTATGTCATAGTTAATTAATTCGATAGAACCACCACAAATTATGGTCTGCTTTAGTGAATCAAGTGGCCAATTTCTCTTAGTTTCGTAAAGAACTTGACAAGTTTCCAACCGAGTCGATTGACCCAAACCATGAGCTAGACAACTTTGGTTTTTAATGTTATATGCGAATATTATGCTTTCTTTTCGTGATGTTTGGATCACATTTACCACTTACCTCCCATTTAAATTGGCGTTTCTGAGGAAACTTGTTTCTGTTTTCCAAAAGATTTATTACTAAGATTCTCATCTAATATATCTTTCTTCATTTGTTTGTCTACACACAGTGAACTAATGAGTACACATAGGGTGGAGCTACCCAAAGATTTACTACTAAGACTCTCATCTAATATATCTTTCTTCGTTGGTTTGTCTACATGATGAATGATTCTTTATCATTTCCAAATAAAAAATAAATTAATAAATTGACCCCCTATCACATTATTTTTGGTGGTCATCAAAATATGGTTTTTAGCTTAACAAATGGTACAAATATTACATAGATTGAATGGTTAAAAACTTAAAATTTCCTTAGAGGTTCATTTTTGACATGTTTTAGAAAAATGGTAATAACGCCATTATAAACGGCAACGCTCCATCCCTGTTATGTTATTTGGTATTTAACGTAAAAAACATTTTAACATTACTAACGGTTATAATGTATGTTGTATTTAACACTAAAATAACCCTGTTATAATGCTATTATAATGGCAACGCTCCATCCCTGTTATGTTATTTGGTATGTAACGCTCAAAAACATTATAACATACTAACGGTTATAATGTATGAGGTATTTAACGCTCAAAAACATTATAACATACTAACAGTTATAATGTATGACAACTGTTAACTGTTTTTCACGTTTAGTTGAGAGGTGAATTGAAAAAAAAAAACTAGCCTGTTACAGCAGTCATAACAGTACATTACCTGCCTGTTATGCTGTTATAACGGGCTGTTTTATCTCTCAAGTTAGCCCAATACCCCCAGTCAATAGGTAGTAGGTACCTGACGTTCTCCACGTCGTTTCCTATACATTTCCGCTGCCATTTCCTAATCGTTTCATCTTTCCTGTATCACATGAAAAATTTAGGGGCCGATTCCTGTTTCTCGCACCATTTCCCTTTTTGGAACTATGGTTTCGTTTGGAGCAGTTTATTTATTATTTGAAATATTTTTTTGATTAATATTATTATTTGGAATATTGATGGAATGTAGACCCTTACTTTAGAAGCAAATAGTTCTACAAGGTGGGTATTAGTATTACTTAGTGATGCTCTTCTACTTTTATCCCATAGCAACCTCTTTCCAAACAAAATCAGTCTACTAGGGTTGGGATGAGATGGTTAGAGATAGGATGGGTTGGGTTTCTTCTTGTGTATATGAAGCTCGTTTCTGTATGGGAACTTCTTTGCAAGCTTTCTAGAAACAGGCAACGGTATAATTGGCCTTTGGTAAGTAGGTTAACCGAATACTTTTAGGTTTACCTTGAGCTTTTCTGAAAGGGTTTTCCATACCTATTCAAATTTCGAAATACCTCTAAATAAAGTAATTAGACATTTACCGACCTTGAGTTCTGGAATTATTCCCTTGTAGAGGTTGTTCATATCAGTAATTCTGTTTTTTGGCTTTGCAAGTATTAGAGATATACAGGTCACAATGCACAGTGAACTTGGGTTTCTCCAGTTTTTTCCTGAATAATTGGGTTTCTGCATAGACTTTGCTTCTTCTTTTTCCCTCCCTTCTCTCATGAGATATATCACATTGTTGCATATTAGGAGTTCGTGGAAACAAATAACATAGCAGTTGGTCTGGCTTGATTCATACAGATAACATACATTATTATGACTTTCAAGTATATCAAGAAGATCATATGCTTATATAATTGTCTTCATGATATTAAACCATATTGATTTTGGATATGTTATGCACATGTTTGAAATGGAAAAAAAAGGAAAAAGAAAATGTACATACATGCATACAAACATACTCATAAACAAATGCATACATACATTCATGTAGTTATATATGAATCAAAACTATGGATTGTGTCATGGTGGTACGAGGCATGTGACATGATAGATGAGGCAGATAAGTAGTTACTAGTTGAGGAAAGGAAAAGGAATACGTTTCTCACAAATATGTCATTTTTCTTGCTTCAGCAAGAGGGACTGATGGAAGACACATAATTGGTGCCTGTACTCCAGTCTCTCTTGCTTAAAGTAACTTTTGGACTTTTTTATGAAATCAAGTCCATCACACACATAATGTTATGAAAAAAATGACAAGTTCTGTGACATAAAATGAGACATGGCTGTAGTGTACAAATGGAGATGAGTTTAGGGCTGATATTTGATGAGGGTTATCTCCTCACCATGGATATCATCCTCACCAAAACTCAGCCCATTCCGACATTTATATCCATATGAAAAGTTTATTACAAGACCGTCCATTTTCTTTTCAAGTCCACATTTGATAGGGTTAGAAGTTTCAGAAAAGGGCTGATTGTCCATGAATCAGCCCTTAACTCATTGCCATGTGGCCCCACGCTTTATATGTGTTGAAAAGCGTGTGTCAACTTATCCCGACTCATATTTATGTATTGTTAGAAAGATATTTAGAATCCTTCAAGTGGCTTTATTTGTGAAATCACTTAATAGTTTGCTTTCCTGAGCAGTGAACCATAGGTAAGGAGAAATAAAGGCATTTCAACAGCTCGGACATTCAAGGATGAAGAGGCTCTTGAAGAACCAAGGTAATACTTAGTCTTCTTAAATTTCTTACTAACACACTTTGAGAGATTCTAACATAGCCTTCCATGTTATGCCAAAGATTTGTGGATTTTTTGGCTGGGTATATGGTGGACTCAAATAGGAAGTTGTGTCCATTGACTTCGTGTGTTTCCTTTTATTCTTTTTAATTCTTCCACATTATTTAATCATTCTACATCTTACATTTTTATTGTTTGCCCCTTACGTGCAAAATGTCTTAGACCAATTAGAAGTAATGAAATTCAAAACGATCAGGATAAGGAATATCATCTTTACAAGAAAAAGAATTGAAGGAAAAACAGAGAACTCAAAGCCAAAAAAAAGTTTTACATTCCTCTTGCAGAGCTAAAAATATGATATCCAGATACTTCAACATACATGTATTACTCGTAACACGAGACATCATCAATAGGGTTGCAAATGGGCCGGGTCAGGCTGATGCCTGAAATAGGCTTAGGTGCATGCCTCAGGCCTGGCTTAGCCCAAATTGGGTCTTCAGATCTCTAGTCCAAGCCCAGCCCAAAGGGTGAATACAATGGCCCAGGGCCAGCCTGGCCTAGCACTTCAGAAACTCAAGTCGGGCTTAAGCGCAGCCCAACCCCAATTTAGACCATTATACTTAAAAACAAAGATAAAGAGACTTGAACACTTGCTATTCAAATGTCACAAACATGTATAACCAGTGAAGCAAGCTACTCCATTACTTATCTTACCAGGAAAAAATAGAACTGTGAAAATTATTATATGATATAACTTGGTATACGTGTAGCTGGTTGGGCTGGCCCAAACAAAAGTATACGGGTCTGTCGGGCCATCCAAGCCCAGGCCTGGACTGGTAACAACAATCGGGCTTTTGGAATCAGGCTTAGGCTTGGCCCAGCTGAATTTCCTAGCCCAAGCCTGGCTCAAATCAGGCTGGCCCTAATGTCCATTGGACTGGACTGGCCCATTTGCAACCCCCCTAAATATTGATATACTGGACATTATGTGGATACTTCTACGCCAGTAATTTCTCATTTTGATCGTGCTATTATGTATGTTCTTGACTCCTAACAATTTCACTATTCCTTATGTTAATAGGAAAGATATGAACAGTGTATTATAGCAAATTTACTGCAAGAAAATTTGAAATTTCTAAATTTTATTATATTTGGCATGATCTGAATGTTATCATATTAACAATAACACATTTGAAAAAAAATTTAAAACATAGTACGAACATATTGGATGGGATACCTGTATCTCTATCCATGTCCTGGGTTTCAGGAAATGAAGAGTCGTACCCCAGTTTTCCTTACATGCGTCCGTATCTGTATCTAGGCGTCTTAGGCTAGGATAACTTCCATTCTTTTCGATAAGTTAAATTCTAATCCATGTTCCCTTTATTGATTTTAGAGGTAAGAATTTTCTAAATTAGATGCTTTTCCTGCTTCAGGATGTCCCCTTCTTCCATCTCTGGTTTTCACTATATCGGATCCCTCAAATCCACACAATCACTGTAAATCTTGTAGTTTCTATTTTTTGTTTATAGGTTCTCAATATTTTTGAAGATTAAATTTGTGTTACAAATATCAATAGATTCAGCAAACAAGTTAAGCACACCTTTAAAATTATAATATTATTTCATGAAGTTTGAAGCCGAACAAGTTATTACTATACGAATAAAATTCTGAGAAACTCTAGCATACTTGCTGTTTTGACAGCAGCCGCTTCGCTGCTCTTGTTTCCAAGTTGGCACCTGCTTCAATTCCCATTCTGCGCAATTGAATTTTTGATTTACATATAGTAAAGAAGTACTGAAAAATATGGGTTCTTCAATTTGTTTGCTTCATTAAATCAACAAATACCACTTGCTGGTGGTAATCCATCTTTTCCTCTCCATTTTGGCTTTTTATATCCTTTACAAATTCACTCTAATTACTAAAAACTGGAGCTCTATAAATTAGCTTTAAAGCATTTTCCAAACTGGAAGCAGCCTTCTTGGGGAAGTTTGTTCTAGATTTGATAGTTTTTTGAGCTTCTCATGTTTGAAGTTCCTGGTTCTGAGTGCTGCATGAATGGGCTTACCTGTCCAATAAGTGGATTAGCTAATGCTATTTACATCTCTAAGGTAGATTCCAGTGCGTTGTTCTCAGATGTGTCCTTTTATTTTGCTTATCAAGCACCACATAAATTATCCATTGGGAAGACCCTAAGGATGCACTATCAATGGGATTCTACTACAGGAACCGAACATTTGGAGGGGCTGATACCCAGCATTCAGAAAAATGCTACCCCACGGATAACCGGACAAAATTTTGTGCTGGTTGGGGCCATTTACAGTTGGATTCAAGAGATCCACAATTAACGAGGGAACAACTGCAAAGGGTAAAATAATTGTTGCCTCGTGGGCCGTGGATCTCTTGAATCAAACGGTCAATGGCCTCGACCACTCAAATTTTTGTCCGGTTTTCCATGGGGTAGATGCGATTTTATGATTGCAACCACTTGTCCCGATTTTATGATTGCAACCACTTGTCCACAGATTTATTTTGGACCATTCCCCATATTTTTTGTGTATGTATGAATGTGGTAGATTGGCTGCGTGATCAATTCAAGTTTTGGCGTAAGAGATTTCCTAGATGGGATCCTTCTACTGGTTGGTCTCACATCCATGCATGTGAATTAGTATGTTCTTTATTTTTCCATAGGGAAGATTTGCTCTTTTATTTTTTCCCGGTAAAGTATGTTCTCCATCCAAAGGTCCAAGTTTCTTTTTTCTCTGCATATTTTAAGGGGCGGGCTAAATGATATTCATGTGGCATTGCAGGAATCTTTCATTCTGATCTGAAGTGTTGTAATCTGTACAACGTATTTAAGGAGTTGTCATCCTTGTGTAATGGGTCTTCTCAGGAGGGGAAGGCTGGCCCCTCTGTGGATGGAAATAACCAAGAAGACCTGAGAAAAAAGGTCGACACAAAACCCGGGGCAGATGATGTGTGCCACATTTTGGGGAGTGGTCCTTGGGGACCTACCTTGGAAAATTCTCTATCTATGCTGGACAGTAAACCTCAACCGGAACTAGTCATTGGAGTCTTAAGGAGGCTGAAGGATGTCAATTTAGCGATAAACTACTTTCGATGGGCTGAGAGGAAAACCGACCAAGTCAACAGTCCAGAAGCATATGATTTGCTTCTCATGGTAATGGCTAGAAGCAAAAACTTTGATAGTTTGGAGCAAATTCTGGAGGAAATGAGTCTCGCCGGATGTGGGCCCTCTAATAACACCTGCATTGAATTAGTTACAAGCTGTGTCAACTCCCGAATGCTTATAGAAGCTTTCAATCTGATACAAACCATGCGTAAGTTCAAATTCCGTCCTGCGTTTTCGGCTTATACGACTCTAATAGGCGCATTTGCTGGGGTCCATGAACCTGATCAGGCGCTCATCCTGTTTCATCAGATGCAGGAGATTGGCTATGAAGTGAACGTGCATTTATTTACAACTCTCGTCCGTGTATTTGCCAGGGAAGGCAGGGTTGACGCAGCTCTCTCCTTACTGGATGAGATGAAGAGCAACTCTTTTGATGCAGATATTGTTCTCTATAATGTATGTATAGATTGCTTTGGTAAGGTGGGTAAGGTGGATATGGCCTGGAAATTCTTCCATGAGATGAAAGCACAAGGTCTTGTGCCCGATGATGTGACCTATACTAGCATGATTGGGGTTCTCTGCAAAGCGAATAGACTAGATGAAGCTGTGGAGCTATTTGAGCAGATGGAGATTAACAGGAAGGTTCCATGCGCTTATGCTTATAACACCATGATCATGGGCTATGGATCTGCCGGAAAGTTCCATGAAGCTTACAAGTTACTTGAGAGGCAGAAAGAGAAGGGTTGCATTCCCAGTGTGGTTGCTTATAATTCTATCCTTACTTGCCTTGGAAAGAAGGGGAAAGTAGATGAGGCTTCTAGGATATTTGAGGAGATGAAGAAGGACGCAGAACCCAATCTTTCAACCTATAATATTCTCATAGACATGCTTTGCAAGGCAGGAAAACTTGAGGCTGTGTATGAGACTCGGGATGCAATGGAAAGAGCTGGCTTGTTTCCTAATGTGTTGACTGTGAACATAATGGTTGACCGGCTCTGTAAGGCACAAAAGCTCGATGAAGCTTGCCGTATATTTGAAGGCATGGATCTGAAGGGTTGTACCCCGAATGAGGTTACCTTTTGTTCTTTGATAGATGGCTTGGGCAGGTACGGAAGGGTTGATGAGGCTTACAGATTGTTTGAGAGGATGTTGGATGCTGGTCATGTCCCGAATGCTGTTGTCTACACATCTCTCATTAGAAACTTCTTCAAGTGTGGCAGAAAGGAGGATGGGCACAAGATCTACAAAGAAATGGTCCGCAGAGGCTGTTCACCAGATTTGACCCTTCTTAATAGCTACATGGATTGTGTTTTCAAGGCTGGTGAAACCGAGAAGGGCAGGGCTTTCTTCGAGGAAATCAAAGCTCAGGGATTCACCCCCGACGTGCGGAGCTATTCTATTCTCATACACGGCCTAGTAAAAGCAGGCTTTGCACGAGAGACCTACGAGTTGTTCTATGCGATGAAAGAACAAGGTTGTGTTTTGGATACCCTTGCTTACAACACAGTCATAGACGGGTTCTGCAAGTCCGGTAAGGTAAACAAAGCATACCAGCTACTGGAGGAAATGAAGGCCAAGGGTCATCCACCCACAGTAGTTACATACGGATCTGTCATCGATGGGCTTGCTAAGATTGACAGGCTTGATGAGGCATACATGCTCTTTGAAGAAGCAAAATCAAAAGGTGTAGAGTTAAATGTAGTTGTGTATAGCAGTCTTATCGATGGGTTTGGGAAGGTGGGTAGAATTGATGAAGCATATCTGATCATGGAGGAGCTGATGCAGAAGGGTTTGAACCCTAACGTGTACACATGGAACTGCCTGCTCGATGCCTTAGTGAAGGCAGAAGAAATCAATGAAGCACTTGTTTGCTTTCAGTCAATGAAAGATTTGAACTGTTCCCCCAACATAGTCACTTACAGCATTATGATAAATGGTCTCTGTCGGATTCGGAAGTTCAACAAGGCTTTTGTGTTTTGGCAAGAGATGCAGAAGCAAGGGTTAAACCCTAATGTGATCACCTACACTACCATGATCTCTGGGCTCGCAAAGGCTGGGAACATATTGGAGGCTAATGGGCTGTTTGAGAGATTCAAGGCAAGAGGGGGTGTTCCAGACTCTGCTAGTTATAATGCTCTAATAGAAGGGTTAA
Source organism: Euptelea pleiosperma (assembly GCA_035048495.1). Taxonomy (NCBI): domain Eukaryota; kingdom Viridiplantae; phylum Streptophyta; class Magnoliopsida; order Ranunculales; family Eupteleaceae; genus Euptelea; species Euptelea pleiosperma. Next base: position 26,633,594 of record CM068551.1, on the reverse strand, counting down.
GCAACGCCAATAAAGCAATGGATGCATATAATATTTTCGAGGAAACCCGGTTAAAAGGGTGTAGCATCAACACCAAGACTTGTATTGTCCTTTTGGATGCATTGCACAAGGCTGAATGCCTCGAGCAGGCTGCGATTGTTGGTGCCGTGTTGAGGGAAATGGCAAAATCTCAGCATGCTTCGAGATCCTTTTAACATTGAGGAGAGTTGTCTTGGTTCCTTGGCCTGTGTTTGCCTGTGTTTGGCAACCTTAAGGTTGTCAAGCATCTCATTGATGAAGATGTTCCCAAGACGATCAATGTTCTGTTCCTACTTGGGTCTTCATTATCAATTCTTTTTTCAGGGTTGCAGCAGTTGCTCTCTAAAGGCCGAGACTTCTCCTTCCGGTATTGTCTATGCATCGGCTGGGACTTTTCGTTCCAGTAAGGTACACAAACTTAATTCTAAGTACTAAAATTGGTTTAGAACCCTATTTTCATGGTATATGTACTTTTATAACACATAAATGCTAAAAAATTGTAATCTAATTAAGCATTAAAAAATAATTTATTCTAATTAAGACATATAGTGTTTTTTTCATGTTCCGTTTCGGTTGATATGACTTGTTCCGTCAGCTTACCGAGACAATGAGACAGAACAATATTTTAAACCTTGCTTGCTTGTCATTTTATGTAGGAAAGCTATGTGATAGCCCTGTTGCTATTATATTATACTTATTGATTTTGCCTCTCTCATGTGTTTGTGATATACAATTGCCTAGGTGCCACGTCTTGGATGGAATGACTTCCAAACTTCTACGCCAATGCGGATGTCCTAAACCATTCGATGGTGTTTTAACCGTCAACAAAGTCAAGACAAATGGTGCAACAAGCAGTCTCTGATTACCACTAGATAAGATCATCAAGTATAGAAAAGAGGTGGCTCTACAATAGACGGGTTCGATCGATGAGCATGTGCACCACGTGTATGACGGCGAGGAGGCCATGATGATGGTAAAGAACCAGAGCAAAACATTGTATCTCTTGTGTATTAAGTATTGATTGTCTGCATTTATAGTCAACTTATTGGAATCATTGATGATTAAAATTTGAAATTATCCAATATAATGGTCAAAGGCTTGAATAAAAAAAAGGTCTACAGGACGGATGGTTGCAGTAGTTCCATCATGGATGATGGAATGCAACTTCCTTTCCGATCAAGTATCTACATCTGTGGCACTCATGCAGTGGTGGGATCCTCTATTTGATCAGTTCCACCCTCGGTGATTTCTCGTTTAATATGCGCATTTGATGTATTTTTTACAAATGTATTATATTGTTGTATTATTCTAAGTTCAGGTTGAATTTACGTATTTTATGATGAACCATGATAAATGAATATTATACACCAATTATTTTCAATTTAATGAAATCCCGATTTTAAAATGTGAAAAAATGAAAAAAATATTGTTTTTTTACATTTTTAATTTTATTTTATTCTTTGCCCAGAATTTTAAATGAATTTTCGAATGACATCCGAATTATACTCAATTTTTGTTGTACCGTATTTTTGCCGAATGCTGAGTTGCTAATGAAAAGACATCCCGATTTGCAATGATTGTACAGTCTGGTCGATAAATCGGATGGTTGAGGTCATCCTTGGGTTAAACTTTCCTATTTTGCCATCTCTTCCGCCCCCCACATAAGAATTCAGATCCTCTACTGCAGGACATCTCCTTGTTTTCCATGTACTCCTTGTTTTATGAACTGAAAAAAAAAAATTGAAAACTGAATTTGAAGTGAGTATGTGGTGAACAATGAGGTGTGGGGGTTGGGTTGCTACCCAACTTCATGTTGTACAGCAGGCACTTGCGATACACTCGTAATTTAGGTGGAGAGGTTTTGGGGTTGTGTGTAAAGGTCGTGCAATAGTTTATTATTATTATTTAAGATATTTGTAAAAGGTAGCGTTATTTGCACACACCTTTACGATGGGGTCAAGGATCAGCTCACCGACAAAGAGGCGGTGGCGGGTCGGGATCCATGGACCAACAAAGTTCACTAATGATCTCGGCCGTGGATTCTGAGTATCCAACAGTGGTTGAAATGTGAAATTAATGAATGACCAAAACACCTATATAGATTAAATTCTTTTTTTTTTAAATGTAAGAAGTAATTTATAAATTTAAGCAATTTAAGGATCATATTAGGAATGAGGACTTTTTGATTTTTTAATAAATGCGGCAGGGGTGACGTGTGCTTTGACAGCAAAAATGACTAAAGACGCCCCCTTAAGTGAATAAAAAAAAAGCAGAAGAGGGGCATTTTTGGAATATTGGGCTTTAACGTTGCACAAGCAAGAAGGGCCTTCGTCAACCACGAGGGAAATGCCGAGGACCAAAGAAAAGGTTTGTGCCTTAGCGGCAATAGTACGAGGCAGGTATAAACAGAAGACACAATCAAAGAGATTAACCAAGTCCAAAATATCTTGAGCGTACGCCACCGACGCCCAACCAACGTAAGGACATCCACTAGCTAACGCATCAGACGTGATCGATAGATCTTGGCCGACTCCTGGAGACTTCATCTTAACGCTCGAACGTCGGCTTCTTCGGCTGAATGGACTCTACCTCGAGATCCACCTGCGAGGAGACAAAGACCTGATGAATCGCGCTTGGAAAATTGTTTCCGATGGATGGTGGTAGATCAAACATTTATGAATAGCCACGTTGCATTGTTTTTTTTTTTTAGTTTGAAACATCGTTGTTGTCATTCCATGTCTTCCCTTGATCACCAGGGATTCAATTGCCACGTGGCATACTCTTTCGGGCCCATTTGTCAGCGTGTGTGAAGTGGTAGATCCAGTGAATGGCCACGTTTCTGTTTTCAAGGAAACATCGTTGTTGACCAATCTCTTCCGTTTATCACCGATGCATTACACGTGCCACTCCACTAGCCTTCCTGATAATGTTTTTTTCAACCCAACGCAACCATGATCATTAAATTAAAAAAAAAATGAATGGACAGATAGAGCTGTTCTATGATACAGAATTCTGTAACTCCCTCAAATTGCCACGTGGCAAATTTTCAGGGCCCAATGGACTCATGAATGTTGCCCACACCTAGGTGTGGGTCTACACACCAAAATCAGCGTGAGTGGTGATTTCTAGCCGTTAGATTTGAGCAATTTTCATAATGGACTTCATGAATGTCATATAGATTGATTCTAAGGCTATAATGAAAAATACTTAAGTCTGCGGTTAGGAATCAACAATCATGATGATTTTTGGTATGTAGGTCTATCGTGGTGTGGGCCAAACATTCATGGGTCATTGAGCCCGGAAGAATACGCCATGTGGCAATATGAGGACTGCAGTATCAAGATTTTGATACATAATTTTGTACCGTAGATTTTTCCGTATTAATAGATTTTTCCACTAAAAATACTTGGTCAAAATAGTCGTGTTTTTTTGTTGTTGGGTGACGTGCTTTAACCAGAGTCCTCTCTTCCCTCTTTCTTCCGAAACACAGGAAGAGAAAAGAATCTATGCGATTGTATTCTCTCAGCTGCGCAAGTTAGCCATGGAGCTGATGTCTCATTCTTCTACCTTTCTTCTTCCTTCGATTCCCGTTGACAACAACCCCAGTCTAACGTACTCCCTTGTTGTGCTTAACCAGGGCCTCCCTCGATTTACTCCTTTGTTATGGAAGCACGGTACTTGTCCTTCTTTCATGCATTGCTGTTATTCTAGGGCTTCTTTTTTTTTTTGGGAGGGTTTTGGATTTTCTGTAAATCTTGATCTCAAGTGTTACGGTTTGGCGTTTGTGTAGAGCAGCACAGCTACGTCTGTGCGCGGATGGAGGAGCTAATCGAATTTACGATGAAATGCCGGAGCTTATACCTCATGAAGATCCTCTAGATGTCCGACGCAGGTTTTAAAATCTATTTCTTTTTTCGTTTTTGCTTTTCCTTTTTCTTTTTCTGTTAATTTAAGTGAGAAATATGGATTGTTGATCGTTTTTGTGTGGTTGAGTCTTCATGTTGTATGATTTGCTTCTCATTGTATTATCTTAGGGTTTGTGATCTGATTCTGACAAAAAAAATATCAAATTGGTTATAAACTTATAATTCCCAAAATTGCATTTGAATATTTTTGAACCCCTCTAGATTTCTCTGAAAAAGTATATTTTTTGAAGTTTTTCTTCTGTTTTCTTTTTGGTAAGTAAGCTGGGGTTAGGCGGACCCTTATCTGTCTTGGAAATATATGAATTTTCGGCTGCAAAATTTCACTTGAATATATTTAAAAAAAATGATACGTGCCTTGCCTTTTATACATTTAGCCACTCTCAATCAAGGATAAAGAGGATGACTACAATCAAGGAGGGAGATTCTCATGTGAGAATAAGGAAATATGGCCACAATAAGGGAAGGAGATCTGCTACAATCAATGAAGGCAAGAAAACGATTACAATTAGCATTAAAGATTGATTGGCGTAATTATAGGAGTTTTTGATTTACTAGTTACCTTAATTGTAAGGGATCCACCATCTATATAAAGAGGGGATCGTAGGTAGAAGAAGCATTGAAAAGTTTATGTTCTAGTTATCTATTTACTAATAAGAGGAATTCCCCCCAGACGTGGGAAAATTTGCTTAGTTAATTGATCTTTTCTTCTTGGGATGAATCATTTGGTATCAGAGCGGCGATCTTGCCCTGTGATCGAAGTGAATATGTCAGAAGGAACTAGAGCTCAAGAGGCGAAGCGCATGGAGGAGGCAATCAAACAACTTCGGGAGAGTTCGGAAAGCCATAACGAAACTCTTAACGACTTGAAGCAGTGGATGACTGCCATGAGTCTCAAGTATGACCAGATTGCTGCCCGGCAGGTTGGCCATGGCAATGATCAGGCTGAATCCTCACGCAATGGCGGTAGTAGATCGCTTACAGGTAAGGATTCAATCCAGACTAAGTTCACCAGGATTGATTTTCGACGATTTGACGGTGATAATCCACGTGGATGGATATACCGTTGTGAGAGAGTCTTCACTTTTCATAACATTGATGGCGACAGACAAAATATATTTGGCATCCATACATTTGGAAGGTAAAACCATTGACTGGTTTCAAGGCTATGAGATTTCCACCCACCACATCACGTGGGAAATTTTTTCCAAGGACCTTATTACTCAATTCGGGCCGGGTGTGTATGATGATGCTATTGGACAACTTACTAAGCTCAAACAAGTGAGTTCAGTAAAACTATATCAGGAGCAATTTGAGTCTCTCATGGGACGTACCAAGGGCCTCTCAGACGAATTTTTTGTGAGTTGCTTCACCAGTGGCTTAAAGGATGAAGTTAGAAATGGGGTCATGATGTTCACCCCTTCTACCTTACCCCAAGCCATAGGACTCGCTCGATTACAAGAAGAAACATTAGAGGCTGTTATTCGGAAAGCTCGCGCTCCGTCCAGACCAAATGTACCCACTTCTCCCGTGCACAAACCCATTAGGGACTCACTCCCACTTGTCAAGAGAATCTCTCAGGTCGAAATGGACGATCGTCGCTCCAAAGGGTTGTGCTACTATTGTCATGAAAAATATGTAATGGGCCACCGTTGCAAAAAACGTCAAATATACCTGCTTGAAGGTGAGGAGATTGACGATGAAGGTGCTCTTGCTATGACAACTGACCACGATCAAGGTGAGGACGTGTCTGAAGAGCCGTTGATATCAGTTCACGCATTGGCAGGGTCCTTGACTTACCAGACCATGCGCATTCGTGGCTTTATCAAACAACGGCCGATCACCATACTCGTTGATTCGGGAAGCATACATAACTTCCTAGATCCAGATGTTGCCAAACGAACGGGGTGCTTGATACATCAAACCAACCCCTTATCTGTTGCGGTGGCCGATGGGTCAAAGATCTCTGGCACAGCGGTTTGTCGGCAACTAGAATGGGTTATGCACGGTACCATTTTTCAAACTGACTTCAAATTGCTTTCCTTGGGAGGTTGTGACATGGTGTTAGGAGTTCAATGGTTGACAACCTTAGGTCCCATCATATGGGACTTTAAAAACCTTCGTATGGAGTTTCATCACAACAAATGGAAGCACGTGTTGCGGGGAGCCACTACCAGTACCATTAAGATTGTTGGTGCAGACCGTATGCAAAAGACGTTGAATAAATCAGGCCATGGGGCGATGGCCCAGCTATATGTGATGCAGTCTGAATCCGTCCATCTTGAACCCAATCAGGTATCAACCAACCTAGATATTTTAAGATTGCTTGAAGATTTTGCTGATGTGTTTTCAGAACCAGTGGGGTTACCCCCTCAACGGTCATACGACCACAGGATCCCCCTTAAACCAGGTAGCAACCCCACCAACGTGCGACCCTATCGCTATCCCTATGTTCAAAAGAATGAAATCGAAAAAATTGTAAAGGAGATGCTATTGGTAGGGACCATTAAACCAAGTGTAAGCCCTTTTTCATCACCTGTATTGTTGGTGAGAAAGGACAACACGTGGCGGATGTGCATTGATTATCGCAGTTTGAACCGTGATACCGTAAAAGACAAGTTCCCAATTCCTGTAATCTATGAGTTATTGGACGAACTACATGGGGTCCAATTCTTTTCTAAGTTGGACTTGCGGTCAGGCTACCATCAAATTCGTGTTCACCCATCGGACGCACAAAACGGCTTTCCGCACCCACGAAGGACACTACGAATTCTTGGTCATGCCATTCGGGTTGACCAACGCACCCACATCCTTTCAAAGCTTGATGAATGAGGTATTTCGACCTTACCTGCGTCGATTTATTTTGGTGTTTTTTGACGACATTTTGGTATACAGTTGCAGTTGGAGTGAACATGTATCTCACCTCGCCACTACTTTGGACTTATTGAAAGAAAATCAGCTTTATGTGAAAAAATCCAAGTGCAGCTTCGGACGTCAGCAATTGGAGTATTTAGGCCACTTGATTTCAAATCAAGGGGTATCGGCTGACTCGTCGAAGATCGAAAGTATGATAGCATGGCCAAAACCGACCACCTTGAAGGCCTTAAGAGGCTTTATGGGCCTCACCGGGTACTATAGACACTTCGTTCGTGATTATGGAAAAATTAGCCAACCACTCACTACCATGCTCAAAAAAGACAATTTTCGTTGGACGAGTGATTCTGAAGCAGCTTTCGATCATCTCAAAAAATCCATGACAACCACTCCTGTTCTAGCAATGCCGGATTTCTCCAAAGAATTTGTTGTTGAATGCGACGCTTCGGGCATCGGACTCGGAGCGGTTCTAATGCAAGATGGCCGGCCCATTGCGTTTGCCAGCAAGGCCTTATCTAACAAAAATTTGGGGCTCTCTACATATGAGAAAGAACTTTTAGCTGTGGTGTTTGCGGTTCGTAAATGGAGGCCATACTTGTCGGGGCGCCATTTTAAAATAAAAACCGACCACTTCAGCCTTAAGTATATGCTGGAACAACGGATCACCACCCCTATGCAACATAAGTGGCTTTCGAAGCTCATGGGGTATGACTTCGAAATCATATATCGAAGTGGCAAGGAGAACAAGGCAGCAGATGCCTTGTCAAGGAAGGACGAAGACGCAACCGAAACAGTGGATACGGCCCACTCCATGGCCTTATCTCTGCCATACCGGATTGGTTGAACATTTTAAAAGATGAATGGATGCAGGATGATACACTACAGGTCGTGATCAATGACTTAATCGCAGACCCAAACTCTCACCCAGGCTACACATGGGAGTTGAACCAGCTTCGGTTCAAGGGGCATTTGGTCCTTGGACCTACATTAACCTTAAAGGCGTCAATCTTACAAGAGACCCATGGCAGCCCGCTAGGGGGTCACTCAGGTGTCCACAAAACCCTCCACCGAGTTAGGCGGGCCTTCTTTTGAAAGGAATGAAGATGGAAGTTCGACGGTATATCGCAGAGTGCGATGTGTGCCAACGCAATAAGTCTGAAAACGTGGCGTCGCCAGGCTTGCTACAGCCACTCCCAATACCAACACGGATTTGGAGTGATATCTCTATGGACTTCATTGAAGGGCTTCCTCGATCGAACGGCAAGGAGGTAATATTTGTTATAGTTGATCGACTGAGTAAATATGCACATTTCATTGCCTTGGGCCACCTCTATACTGCCAAGGATGTGGCACAACTCTTTATGGACCACATCTTTAAGTTACATGGGATGCCGACCACTATTGTGAGTGATCATGACCCTATTTTTACGAGCTCCTTTTGGCAAGGACTCTTCGAGCTACAAGGAACAGAACTTTGCATGAGTTCGGCTTATCATCTACAGACCAACGGTCAAACTGAAGTCGTGAACCGATGCTTGGAAAATTACCTTCGATGTGTGACAGGAGATCGACCCAAGCAATGGGCCAAGTGGCTCGCTCTAGCCGAATGGTGGTATAACTTGTTTCATTCATCCACGAAAATAACTCCTTATGAAGCTGTTTATGGCCAGCCACCACCCTCATTTCAATTATATGTGCCCGGCGACTCACAAGTGGCAGCAATTGATAAGAGCTTACGAGACCGTGATGCGATGATTCGTTTGATAAAAGAGAACCTAGAACAAGCCCAACATCGCATGAAGCAGCTAGCAGATTTGCACCGGACTGAACGTTTTTTTGATGAAGGTGACATGGTATATTTGCGACTCCAACCGTATCGTCAAGCCTCAGTGGCGTTACGAAGGAATCAAAAACTAGCACCAAGGTATTATGGGCCATTCCGCATTTCACAAAGGATCGGCCAAGTGGCCTACAAAATTGATCTACCACTAGAATCACGTATCCATCCTGTTTTTCATGTTTCCTATTTGAAGAAGAAGATTGGACAACAGGTTATGCCTCAGCCCAAGTTACCACCAATTGGAGATGAGGACAGCTCAAACTCGAACCAGTGGCCATTTTGGATCGACGTATGGTGAAGAAGAAAAATCAAGCAGTGACTCAAGTCTTGGTCCACTGGTCTAACGCTTTCCCCGAGGATGCCACGTGGGAGGAGTGGGATCAGTTGCATGAACGGTTCCCTGAATTTCAACCTTGAGGACAAGGTTTATTTGAAGGAGGGAGTGTTGATACGTGCCTTGCCTTTTATACATTTCTCCACTCTCAATCAAGGATAAGGAGAATGACTACAATCAAGGAGGGAGATTCTCATGTGAGAATAAGGAAATATGGCCACAATAAGGGAAGGAGATCTGCTACAATCAATGAAGGCAGGAATACGATTACAATTAGCATTAAAGATTGATTGACGTTATTATAGGAGTTTTTGATTTACTAGTTGCCTTAATTGTAAGGGATCCATCATCTATATAAAGAGGGGATCGTAGGTAGAAGAAGCATTGAAAAGTTTATGTTCTAGTTATCTATTTACTAATAAGAGGAATTCCCCCCAGACGTGGGAAAATTTGCTTAGTTAATTGATCTTTTCTTCTTGGGACGTATCAAAAAAGAATTAATTGAGTCCAACTAAGAGGTGCATAATCGCTTATTGGAGAGAGTTGGAGCCTCTACAAGGGACTACAGGAAACACTATCTCAGGGATTCAGTAAGCCAGACTCAATCTGAATCTCAACAGGGTTGCTCCCATCGAAGACCGTTGTACGGATCTCAGGTGGGGGAGGAACCCATTTGCATAGAATGGGATTTTGGTGATAAAATAACATGTCAATATTCCGCTTAGCAGAAAAGTCCATATTTTTTTGGATTATCAATCAAACAATCATGAATATTAGAGAATTTGAACCAAATATCTCAACGAATGGCCATGATGATGTGTTTTGGAGGAAAGAATTTGTTCTGGAATTGTCTTCTGTTCCGTTCCATCCATAACTGGTAAATGGTAGCACAAAAAGCAGCCTTCTTTATTTCAGGCATGAGATTAGAACCTTTAAATGCAGCCAACAATCAACATCCATTGTATTTCTGATTGCCAACTCCCATATAATCTGTTATAATCTTGAAGTAATCAAAGTTTTCTTCTGTTATTTGAACAACGATTTGTTTATCTTAAAGTTGGAGTTGTCATATTGGATCTGAACGAGAAGATATTAGCAAAAAAATTTCCGGGGAATTGTATGGATGGTTTAGAGGGTGGTTGGATGCAAGTTCATGATAGGCACACTTGAGAGTTGAGACTAGGGCATCTCCCGATCTTGGACGGTAGCTTCCATATTTTTTTTTCGTGGCTCTCCTGTATGACACAAGACCCCTCAACGTCGAAATTTCAAGGCTCCACTTTTCAGCTTTCACTATTTGCCAAGTGAGAGAAACAAAAAACAGAAAAAACAAGGACGTACCTATCCACGTTTACCTTTCCTTGCATCCAAACACTCCTTAATGTATGTGGCCCATTGGAACTTTCCATGAAGTGAATGAGTTCGAACAGCTTGTTTTTGTGTCAGCATGCAATAATGTTGTGTATGCTGGATCAGTGTGTACTATCTAAATTTCAACAGCCCCATGCTTGACCATAGGGTGTAATGGGTTCGGTCTGGGTCAGGTAAGGGTCGACCGAAACCTGATATAATTAATTATTGGATGCTAAGGTCCGATAAAAAAATGCATGCCCTAGTCGCAGTCTGAGTCAGGTCCAAACCAACGGGTTAGTGGGGGTCATCCCGATCCATTTACATCCCAATTTTACGAGCAACAATATCGGAGCCAGGAGCCACTGGATTCATCATCATCAATGAATTCTGAGTCGTGTGAAGAGATTGACAAAATTATTACACCGGTTGTCAACCTGACTTAACCTTCCTCCTTTATCCTGGCTTGGGACCGGCAATGCTCGTATTATAAATCATACACAGGCGTATGTAAAAATAATTTCCAATTCTGTGTACTATCAAGTTGTAATGCTTTGACTGGCAGAGTTAGTGCTTACTTCCCATGCATACACCAATGGTCATTGTTTTTAACACATAATTTTCTAATATTGTCTCTTTGCTTCTTCCAGGTACAAGCCAGATGTAATCAAAGGAGACATGGACTCAATTAGAACAGAAGTTCATGATTTCTATTCAAATTTGGTAAAACTAGTCATTTACATTCTGCTGAACTACTTAATTCCTGTTATTGACATAATAATGAATGAATTAATGCGTGTCCAGGAATTATGCGAATAGCTTGCCAACTCATGACTAGGGGAAGTCTATTTGGAAGTCAAGTTGCCCTTTCCATTTGATTTCTGAAAAAGAGAAAAACAGAAATAACAAGAAATCACAAATAAAGGATTATGAAGCGATATAAGGGTGGTAGAAACCATTTACCTATAAATTGGAAAAAAATGAGAGGAGAAAATTTCGAATTTGCAAAAGTAAATAAATACATTGATTGGGTTCATATTCAACAGCTAGATAGATATATAGATGACACTTATAAAAAAAATAGATGAAACCACACATATATGTGGACAATCATACACACACACACAAAAAAATAGAAATAAAAATGAAAAGCTTGTGTATAAACTGATGTCCGGCATCAATATTGTGTCTAGGCGATGCTCTTTCTCCTCGAAATAGTTAACCCACACATGCTAGAGAAATTCTAACTTCCTATTTAGGGTTTAATGGAACACAGGTTTCACCCATAATACATTTTTTTCTTCTCATATTTCCCCAATTTAAAAAAATAAAAAATTCTCCCAATTGTATATAGTTGACCTGACACAACTGGGTCTGGCATGGAATCTGTCAGATATAGCTCAGCCATACCAAAAGTGATAAAAACAATACATTAACTTATATATTTGGGGATTGAGCAAGTCTGACACCCATACCCAGACCCATATGCAACGGCTGTACCAGTAGCTGGGTAATGTAGCACATAATGCGTCACATTGATATTGATCCATCGCATGAGTTTTGTCTTCCTATTTACCACCAGCTGCTATTCTGGCCTGCCACTATGTATTTATTCAGTTGTTTGCTTGGGAACCATATTTCTTGGAATGTTTATGTTTTGCACATGTATTGCAGGGAACCAAAATATTGGATGAATCATATGATCAGGACACCACAGATCTACACAAGTGCATAGCTTATATCCGAGACTTCTCACCGAACCTGGACAACTCTAATGTAAGCGATATGCTAGTCGTTCAGAAAGTCTTCTTGCAAAGCACAATTTAGCCTCCTTTTGTGGGATTTTCTCTATTTCATAGAACTTCACAATTCTATTTTATTACATCTAAATGCTTGTATTTTTAAGTTGCAACCATAGAGTTCTTTTGCGAAACCATTTCTGTTTGTAACTTTTTTAGGACGTGGATAGTTAACTTCGTGGTATTTTTTATTGCAATGACAACTATATTCAAATAGAATTATTGGGGGGTGCAATTATAAAATTTCTTTTCCAGAGAATGCGCTTACACTGCAAACATGCAAAAAAGCACAAATACGAAGTACACGCACACATACCCCAACACAAATACATAAATAAAAACCAAAATACTGAGAGATCACTCCTGAGGCAAGCATACACCCAATGCTACTAAGCCTGGACTGTTCATGGAATGTAAAGCTGACTGGTTGCAGGTTGAGTCGGCTTACTGTGACATGAGCTGACGCCATAAGTTAATTTAATTAAAAAAATGCAACGTCAAATAAATAACTGAAAATAGGAAAAAACCAAGAAAATTAGAGAAAAGTTTCTATTCAGGCAGATCTCAACCACAACAAGATTCAGCGCACGAAAGTTACACTCTAGATAATTCTAGCCCCTTTGAATATGTTAGGGCAGTTTCTTACAATAGGTGCAATGCATAGTATGCACCCTACAATCAGAAAATCAAACCAGTTATAAACCCTCCTCTTCCCTAGACTTAATTCAAGAAACCTAGGTTTCCAAACACAGTAACCGTAGATTTCTGAAGAACACAAACTCTCCAAGGACAAAGCAAACAACAGATATTGAGGAGAGATTAACTTCCTTAGTAGCAACCTGGACCTGCCATTCTTCAATTACAGCAGATCTAGCTGCATCTCTGCAACGATCTCATCACCTTCTCCATTTCAATAACCCCCATCAGGCGTTGTTCTCACATGGAATTATGACTTGCAATCTGCTGAGTCTTTATGATCTTAGAGATAATAAAGGGATCAAGGAAGAAGAAGAGAAAAGGTCATGGAATTAGTTCTGATCGATTTTGCTCTTCGTCATAGAAGAACCTCTTTGTCTTCCTCCTTCAAAACCATTTCATTCAAATGAGCCAAACTCTCTTTTTCTTTAGTTAAAACTGATGTTTGCGAGAGAAATAATAAGAACTGCATGGCCTAGAGTGGGTTGACCTTGAACCATCCGGGTTCGATAATTCAAGGGTCCCACAGTTCAGTTTTTATTCAAGCAAATGGGTTTTTATCAATTAACAGTTTGGTGGTTTGCCGGATCCACTCTATGTCTCAGTTGACGGTCCGGTCTTTTCAACTATTCAGTTTAGTATGGGTTTCAAAGCATTGCTAACACTACAACACAAAGCATTTCTATGTACACCTCCCGTAGCTAATTGATCTGCGGCCACATCATTAACTGATCTTGGATGTATTTGATGATATGTAAGATATTCCGTGAACCCTTCCTCTGTTTTGGAACCCAACAAATGGCATTGCTTGAATCACCTTTTTCTAAGTTGGGACCATGGCTATGCAACCAAGTACTCCCTTATATTCAATAGGCTACATAGTTCAAACTAATTGATGCTTTTCACACATTATCGTGTTTTTCTTTGTCAATATTATCTATGTTGCCTTGATAGTTTTAATGCATGCTTTAACTGTAGCTATGCATTCTTGTTGCTGGAGCACTTGGTGGGCGGTTCGATCACGAGGTTGGAAACATCAACGTTCTTTGTCGCTTCCCGAACATCCGGATAGTTCTTCTATCTGAGGATTGCCTCATCCAACTTCTTCCAAGGACCCACGTTCACGAGATACATATCCTGTCATCTGTTGAGGGCCCACATTGCGGCCTCATCCCCATCGGGATGCCATCTGCAAGTACCACAACCACCGGGCTCCAATGGGATCTCAGTAAGTATATCACCTTTCACTAAGAATATCATGATATTTATTTTATTTACCAGAAGCATCAATTCCAATCATGGAGGTCTGAGGTGGGTCAGCCACCTGTTGTTCATCCTTCCATGAACAGCCAACAGGTGGCCAATGGTTACTGGTGTTTGCGGTATAAATTGGGTTTTGATCTGATCATTCATGAGTTGGTACTTGGGCTGTAACTCATGTTTCAGTTCTTACTGTAATTCCAAGTTTTACTACAAGATTTGATTTACTGATGAATTCGAAATATGTTTATTTTCCAGCTGATACAGAGATGAAATTTGGTGGATTGATAAGTACATCAAACATGGTACGGGAGGAGAAGATCACGGTGCGATCCGACTCAGATCTTCTCTGGACAATATCAATTCGAAAGCCGATATAAAGGATATAAGATCCTTTCAATATTATTGCAACAGCCATTTTTAAATTTGAAATTTGAGGTATATCTCTGGTACTGTTGGGCTTTCAAATTTGAAAATTTGAAATTTGTACCTGTTTATATTTTTAAAAGGTCTTTGGTTGGTGCTTATGCCCATCATAATAAAATTATGTATCAACTGTCGAACTCGTATATTTTCAAAAAAGAAAAATAAAGTGAAAGAGAAATTTTATTAAGTTCTAAATATAAGTTGCTTGGGGTTGAAATGCTTTTTAATTGTAAAGAGCTTTAGACACGAATCATATAACGAACTTAGCAATAAGGAGCCAGCTAAGAGATTTATAGGTCAAAAATTAGATCCAAGAATCACCCTCTTTGGCATGAAATATCAAGAAACCCAAGAATGGTAATCCAACTCATCAAATCCAAACCCATACAATCTAAAGGGAACCCATACTTGTTAGTGGATGGTTTATTCCTGCGTATGTATTGTGTTGGCCCGATGACCTATTGATATACATAGTTGTTTCGTCTTTCCCCAACAGGTCGACTTTGGGGTAAATGGTCGTTTAATATGGTATTAGAGCTTGGAAGGTCGTGGGTTCAAGTCTCCAGAGGAATGTATCTCCGTTGAGGGGGCATGTTAGCGGATAGTTTGTTCCCGTGCGTGTATTGTGTTTGCCCGACGACCCGTTGATATACATAGTTGTTTCGCCTTTCCCCCAACAGGTTGATCTTTTGGGGTAAATGGTTGTTTAATAATACATTCTAAAGTCTACCTCCAACGATTTGTAACCCAACAATTATGTTGCTTACTGATAGCCTGTGCATGAATTTCACTCTTCACTATTGAATGCTTGGGTCTGAGTACGTGTATGGATTTGAGTTATAGTACCTGTTGTGTAACACAACGATGGGTCTCAACTGAAGTGTGTCCAAAACTGATGAATATCCACAACCAATTAACGAACTGTTTTGGCGTTAGAACGCATTCAAGAGCATCAAAGGGTGTTTTCCCAATCTTGAGGTTTTTCGTTTTTTTTTTTTTTTTTTTTCTGGGTTTGTTTTGATCTCCAAACAAAGTTCAGTTTGTGGTTTCTGGCCGTCAGATGACCAGAATATGATGTCTTTCCCTAGTAGGCGTCGAGAGAGCACAGAGCAAGAGCAGTCCGCATGCATTCTATGGCAGAATCACGATCCTCGGTGGTCCACTTCCTTAGAAGCTCAATAAATTTCTAATAAAAAAAGAAAAGAACAAGAAAAAGGGCCAGTTTAGAAAACTAATCTTAGCTTGATTACATCACAAAAACAGAGAAAATTTTAGACAAATTACCTGCTTCTGCAATCGGAAGAGAAGATGGTGATAGTGGAGAACGATGCTTCAAAAAGAGATTGGTTTGCGTTCCAAGGTGTAGAAATGCTTCAAGATTTAAACCAAGAAAAGAATATCATTTTTTTTTCTCTCAATAAGGTGGCAAAGCACTGGAAAAAAATGAGAAAGGGGCCATTATTACCTAATTATACTTGGCCAACCGTTCACTTTGGTAACAAGTGACATATATCCCCTCTTATAGGCTTCAATAAAGAAGGGCTGGGATTTTATCCCCAACTGGACGGTCATTGTGATTCGTGGGCGGTCTACGAATAATTGAGTAAAACTTGCCTGACCACCTATAATAAGAGCAACGTGGTTCTCTTTTAGAGGACGTTGACTGTATGGATGTTTGGCCAATCTCTAAGTGGACCTACGAACCAAAAATCTGCCCGATTAGTGATTTTTTTTTAATCTGCCTGATTAGTGATTTCAAACCTTTGGATCTTTGTACCCAAATAATGGTAACTTCGATTAACGCTTAGAAATCCCTGCTGAGGTTGATTTTGAGTAAACCTTCGCTCACAGTTGTGTGTGAGCAAAGCCGATCACACACCACAATATGAGCCACGTGGCATATTCTTAGAGGACGATGACCGTATGGATGTTTGGCCAGTCCCTATTTGCACCTGCAAACCAAAAGTCAGCCTGATTAGTTATGTCAGACCTTTGGATCTAGTACCCCAAATAATGGTCTATAATGCTTTAAATTCTACGGTTAAAATCAGCCCATGCAAATGACTCAATCCAACGCTTAGAATCACTAATCAAGCTAATTTTTGGTTTACAAGTCCACCGAGGGAGTATCCAAACATCGATACAGTCATTGTCCTTCAAGAGTGTGCCACGAGGCTCATATTGTGATGTTGACGGCTTTGCTCACACACAGGTGTGAGCGAAGGTTTTCTCGTTGATTTTGGGTTTATAGGTCCACCTAGGGATTGGCCAAACATCTGTGCAGTCAGTGTCCTCTAAGAAATTGCCACGTGGATTATTTTTATAATGACTAAAATACCCTCACCTTATGGGACTCCAGCTAAAAACCAGTCGAGAGAGAGAGAGGAGAGAGGAGAGAGGGAGAGAGGGAGAGACTTGATGGGGAATCCATCTCTCTCTCTCAAATTCATGTTCGTTGTCACTCTCTCTGTTGCAGTTACTTCATCGTCTTCAATATTTCTTCATCGAACCTTCTCATCTTCATCGTCTTCCATCAAAGCTTCTTCTTCGTCTCCCAAAGCATCTGCAGCAGATCTGCTTTCGCTTCTCGGAAGCAGAGATCAAGCTTCGAGAATCAACGCCAAGGAAGCCGAGGAGCTCAGATCCTGCTTGAAGTTTCTCGTACCCTTTTCTCCGACTTCCTCCTCTACGAAATTAGAGAATTTTTCAATCCATCGGAGAGATCTTCTGGACGATAAACGATGGAGATCGATGGCCAAGCCGATTTCTGGTCAGATTCGAAAAGATGAGGACGAGCTCATTTGGTGGCCGCCAGCCCCTGTATTGGAGCTCGCCCGTCTCGCAGTTGATTCCGGTGGTGATCCGGCCGCAATACACAGAGCCCTAGATCCGACGATGTTGCCTGTGAGTTATTTTTTCCCCTAAATGCCCTGATTATTGTGTGCAATTACGTGACTACCGCATATCTTGTCTCTCATCTCTACCTCTACGGTAACCACAGAGAGAAAGAAAAAATTCTTACGGAAAACAATTGCGCGCTCAAATGATTGTGCCCATAATCATTTCCACCCAAAAATTATGTGCTTGGTTGGATTACTTTCGATTTTCTCTCCGATCGAAATCACCAAGTTTAAAATGGTGGACAAAAAATTACCATCGTCGATGGGGAAATTGGTGGCGTGAGGAAAACATTTACGCACCCAAATGTGGGGCCTAACGCCAGAAAACAACATTTGCACGCGAAGCAGACATATCCTTAGAAAAAAAATTTGCTCTTGGCATTTTTTTTTCTCAGGTTGATTTCATTTTTTGCCGCGCATTTTTTCATCAAACCCGATGGGCAAATGTGACTTTTCAAATTAATCATTTTCTTTTCTATTTCAGATTCGCCCCTCTAAACTAATCCTGTAATACAGCCCTTTGGGCTGAAAATATTTTGCCCCTTCTTCCATAAAAGCCCATACAAGGTCTCTTAAGTCAAAAGGCAACCTGATTGGATGATCATAACCATCCAATTTAAAAAGTTAGAGTTGCATATTTTATTTTATGTCTTCAGTTCAACTTCAACGGGGTGTTTGGTTGCACTGTTGCAGGTGTACCTCTGTCCTGGATAGACTAAACCCAGGATCGGAACTATCCCCTCTTTTATTTGCACTAATTATAGGGTTGAACACACTCCCTCCTCCAAAAACTGCGTTTTTGCACATTTTTCCGCCTTTACAGGGGATACGAGTATTCTATTCTATCTAAACTCAGTTTTAACTTATCCAGCACCAAAGGTTGTCCCTCAAGGACACCCCAGAACCAAGCAACCAAAAAACACCCACAACCACCACAATTAACATAATGTGACATTGTAACTACAGCACATTATTTCTAGGAATATAATAGGTACCTGACGTCGAAGGATCGAAAGAGGACCGCTGTGAGCTCACAAGAACTCCATATGGGAGACGCTTCATAAGTGAGGTTTGCATCAAATCAATAATTCTTTTGTCATTTTGTTGGTTCATTAGAGTTTGATTAAGCTACATTTTGCCATTGTGCAGGAATTGAACTCATACCTTGCATTCTTATTTGAACTTATCGCTGCTCGTGGTCCCTCTGTTGGGTTGAATGTATCATTAAATCGTTTTGACTTCTTTCATGGACATCTTTTTCTTGCCACGGACTCTGGAAGGCTCGGCATATTGTGAGTTGACAAATCTTCCTCTATAAAGTCAATTTAAGGTCTGCAATGGTCTAGAATATCTCTAATGCCAAAAATTGAACTAATTGGATGATCTACCCGTCCGGGCTATTGCATCCTTCTGAACAGCGAGAAAAGAAACAGTGAAAGGTCCGGAGAAAAGTTAGATTCAAATGGCTATGGTCATCCAATCAGGTCAATATTTGGTGTAGGAGATCTTCTAGTTGAGACCTGGGTCCCATTCCTCCTGCATGTATGTACTGTACGGTGATGCTGTTGGTTGTTGGTACCCATATTTAATGCTCCGACAGATGAGGGACCTGGATTTTCTTAAGACCATGTAATGCTTTCAGTTATCATTTAACTTCAGGAGTTTCATTTGATACGTGAAATAGCTTTTGTACTGCTCATGGCTTAGGCAAGAAATTCTTATATGTTATAAATAGGAGTTATTTTGACTGTGATACCAATGTTGGCAGATTCCATGCTAAAGAATATCCAGCATGTGAAAAGGAAGTGTTTCCTTACAATATGGGCTATTGTCAAATAGGTAAATCGTGGCTGGAGAACATTTTATACGCTGACTATTGTTGGAGTTTGACTCTCTTTTCGACGTTTTCATTCTCTTACACTATTGGATTGGGTCAATCCGGAATGTTCGAGCTTTGTCTGTCTTCTACGGTTTAGTCAGGTATTAATTGCTGCTGTTCTAACCACCATATACTTATTTCAGGATCCAATGTGGCATATGACAATTCAATGAATCTGCGTAACATTCTCTGGCTTGCTCCACTGCCTAGTAATTCCACCAAAGCTTGGTTGGCACCTGGTACCTCTCCCAACTAGCACCCGATCACAAGCAAATTTCTCTCAATATAAAAACTAATGGGAAAGTGTTTTAAGTCCACAATGGTCAAAAAGCTTTTGTATCCTCCAAACTACATGTACAGAATGGCTTTCAATTGAATAATTAGTTTCAGTTGCTCACGCAAAGGGCGCCGTCTATTAATAAATGGGGAGGTGCGCCCGTAGCACTTTTTGGAATATTCTTTTGTCAAATCATGTAGGCACCACCTTCCAATGTATTGATGGACTGCCCTCTGTTTGCGTGGTGCCCTTTGCATCAAGCAACGTGTGAGGAAAAATTTTCACACCCCAAAAACATGAATTAGGGTATTGGTATTGAAACATCTATCACCTACTCCAACATGCTCAATAAACTATTTGGATGGGTGCACATCTGACAATATGATGCGAACTTTCTTGATTGAGAAACTGGGAAAATGA
The DNA here is from genome assembly GCA_035048495.1 of Euptelea pleiosperma. Classification (NCBI taxonomy): domain Eukaryota; kingdom Viridiplantae; phylum Streptophyta; class Magnoliopsida; order Ranunculales; family Eupteleaceae; genus Euptelea; species Euptelea pleiosperma. The sequence continues at coordinate 26,613,598 of CM068551.1, read as the reverse complement.
ATGATGAAACTTGGAAAGAGAAGAAACTATGGGAGATAGAAATTATGTGAATAGTCTGTTAATGAAATTAGGATTTTTGTTATTTTCATTCATGTAGAAAATTCCATTTAAGAGATACCTTGGGTAGGATACTCCTGCAATCAGGCATGCGTCGTCATAGAATCTGCCTACTTTTCTAGAAGAGGAATAGGGTATGATCAATCATATAGAGATTTTAGTATTTTGATATTTATCGCGAGGAGATCTTTAGTAGATTCACAAATACGGGAAACTCTTGTGTTGGGCATTGTGAAGGCCACACGACACACTTGTAGGGATCAGGTGGTCAGGCCTCAGTAGCGTTCAGTAGGATCCCAAAATGTCAACTTGATTGTAACTATCCAATCTACTGACCTTTTTTTCCTGAACCATCTGCAGTATCCTTTTGATCTTCCAAAGGAATGTGATAGATTGTACAGTTACAGACATCAAATTAAATTGGTTTTAGCCTACAAGGCCAGCTAATGGTGGTCTCCATAACACCCACAAAAGAGTTCCCCATATTTGCAAATGTATCTCTTCATGAGGTTTCCACATTTATTGTAGTTACTAAATAGAGGGAATGTGCACAAAATGAATTCTAGCTTAAGAAGTGGATTCCATGGTCAAGTTTGACAGGAAATTTGATTACCACTACATTGGTCATGGAAGACATCTAAGTTGGTTTTTTTTCTTCCCATTGATAGGAGTTCTGGTGGTCTTGGATGCTCACCCAGGAGGAATCATTTATAAAGATCTTATACCAGAATATGTGAATTACGCAAGGACCATCTACGAAGGTTAGATTTCTTAATTTTCTTTTTTTACTATTAGAACTTTTAGAGTAAAGTGGTTGTCAACGTGAATGTGGGGAATTAGCTAGCTTATGCATCCCTTTTAGAAAGATTTGAAAGGATTAAATTGACGTAAGGTTATTGGTAACGCCAGATGATTTTGGAGATGCTGTCGTTGATGTCAACTACTTGAATGTAGGAGATACAATTCCTGATTACAAAATTTTCATTTGCTGAAACCCTTTGCAAGGTAGGCACTTTGTCCTTCAGAAACTCTCTGACCGTGTTCAATGCACAATCATGATGCAACATTAATATGCTTATTTACCTTGTTTTATCGCAATAATTATATGTTGTTTGATGTACTTTTAAATTTTAACAATTTCTAGTTGTGATGAGTGTTTTTGTAAGCTAAATTTTGTGTGAGATGTTCACATATGGTATGAAGATGATTTTTGGTCTGGTAGTGGTTGTAACTACCTATCCCGCTGATGGATGGAGATTAACCTGGCTTGGCTTTCTCACTACCGCCGGTCACAATACGAGCCATGTGGCACATTTTAGAGGACAGTGACCCTGATTAGTGATTTCTAAGCGTTGGATTGGAGTCATTTTCACGGGTTGATTTTAACCGTGGGAATTTGAGCATTAGTTGGGGTACGAGATCGAAAGGTTTGAAATCACTAGGGAGGCTGATTTTGGGTTTGTAAGTCCACCTAGGGATTGGCCAAACATCCATACGGTCAGCGTCAGATCGAAAGGTTTTAAATCACTAGTGGGGCTGATTTTGGGTTTGTAGGTCCACCTAGAGATTGGCCAAACATCCATAGTCACTGTCAGATAGAAAGGTTTGAAATCACTAGTGAGGCTGATTTTGGGTTTGTAAGTCCACATAGGGATTGGCCAAACATCCATACAGTCAGCTTCCTCTAAAAATGGGCAAGCTTGCCCTGCCTGAGTTGTAGGAACGTGTGATTGGTAACTTCAGATGGGAATCATCCGTGAATTGACATTCTTTAACTTGGTTTGACCTCCTTGAGTTGAGATGGGTCTTGGATTGACCTCTGACTGCCCTGACGAATTTTGGCTTGAATTGGTTGAACTGGGGTTCTAGGTCCGGGCCCTAGTTAGCCATTCCGAGTGCGGCAAAAATACTGTAGGGGAACTGTTCGGAGTACAATTCAAATTTGTCATAAAAAAATGCATATAAAAATTCGGTAAAAATAATTTAAAATTTAAAATAAAAAACGAAACAAAAAGTAAAATACTGACCACTTTTTGTTTATAAAATGACTTTTCATGTTCAAAACTGAATAATCTGAAAATAATTCTGAAAAGTTTGTGAATTATTCGAGAATAATTTGATCATGTTCCCAAACCTTTTGAATAGGACGTTGTTTTTAAATAATTTGTATGGTTCGTGAAGTATTCACGAATAATTTGAGAATTTACTAACTAGGGTCCGAGCTGCATTACTCTCGGTATGATTAACATGTCGATTTCATTAATTTCGAAAGTTCCATACTTAAGGCAAGACCCTAGCATGTCTAATGTTGCAGCAGCTAGGAAACACCTTCCTGCCTACCAAAGTTTTCATCTTTGGGGGATTTCTAGCCACTGCATTTGAGTATCTCAAATAATGCTAGAATTCTATGGCTAAAAATCAACAGCTGAAAAAGACTCAATCCAACAGCTTGAAGTCACCAATCATGCTGATTTTTGGTCTGTAAGACCACCGACCGGTGAGCAAAACATCTGTACAGTCAATGGATAGATTTACCGCGACACAATCTAACTGTTCCCTCGCGCCCAAAGTACAAAGTGCTGATGTGGCTCTTCTTGGAGACATCTACCAACGTAATTATACTTGGTGACTTTGGTTGCATTTAGGAGTGCGGTTTAGGCTATCGTTTGGCATTGCGGCCCTGTTAGCTGAAAAAAAGTGCTTCTCAAAAAGTACTTTTTTGTGAAGAACTTAAGTTATTTGAGTGTTTGGCTCACTCGTCAAAAGTACTTATTTTATGAAAAAGCATTACTATGAAGTTTGGTCACGTAATTGAAAAATGTGCTTTCTATGGGATAACTTGTCAAATAACTTTTTTACTCCTTAAACAGTGAAATTGACAAAAACTATGGTAAACCAAGTGAAAGGTGTGTATTGTGTTGCACTTCCTTTTTCTCTCTTCCCTTTTTTACTCCTCTTTTATTGAAAGGCCAGTACCGAATACTCCGCTCGTAAGGATTCAAAATGTGATGCAAAGGATATGATCTTGGCTTTTCAAAGATTTTATAAATGGCTCAGGTGGACCCCCTTTTTGTGACCCCTCTAGGAGGCTGTGTGCTCAGCTGTGGATTTCGAGAATCCAACGTGATTGAGTGCTGGCAAAAGTGAATGCTAGCTCAATGTTGTCAACCACCATTGTATTCTCAGAATCCACGGCTGAGCACACGACTCCTAAGAGGGGTCACAAAAGGCGGGTCCCATGAGTCTGACCCTTTAAAAATAGATTTAAAAAGGAAAAAAATAAAATAATAACAAGAATAAAAATTAGCCCTTGATATTTTTTTTTTATTTACTAAGGGAAGAAAGAGGATCTTCTCACCATGGTTTCTCTTGCTAAACAATCGAAAACATAAATTGGGACTCACACCCCTCTATGCCTAAAATGAAAACTTGGATTTTACCCAAATTCTCCACAAAAAAAAAAAACAGCATGTCCGTTCAGGCTGATTTTTGGTATGTAAGTCCCACTAGGGGTCAATGGAAAGTCTAATTGCACCCCAGAAATTTTTAAAAGCACCCAGACCCAAAAAGAAATAAAAAATGAGAGCACCCGGAAACCCTCTCTCTGTCTCTCTCAAGCCCCATGGTAATGCAGTGCTGTGGGGCTTAAGAGAGAGAGAGAGAGGGAGAGTGAGATTATAAGGACTCTTTTAAGGATCGTGATGTAACAAGGTATACCTGAGATCTTTTCATTTGCAGGAAGCGGCATTTTTGGTAGTCACCACTGCCATCTGGGCCCACTGACCGCATGGATGTTTAGCCCACCCTTTAATAGACATTCATACAAAAATCAGCTTGTTCAACCGCTATAAGAACGCCTTAAATGTTGCTAAAAAGTGTTAAAATCTAATGGTTATAGATTACCAATCAAAGTAATTTTTGGTATGTATATCCACCAAAGGGTGAGATAAACATCCAAGCGGTCAGTGGGCCCAGATGGCAGCGGTGACTACCAAAAATGCCGCTTCCACAAATGAACAGTTTCAGGCATACCTTGTTACCTCTTTTGAACCTTGCATTTCTTATTTTTGAGAGAGATTTATGGGATCCGCTGCATTAGTGCGCACCCAAAACCGTGGCAACTAGTATAGGTGGTTCGAACTTCGAAGATTGACAATCATCATCGATTGGATGGCCCACTGGTTGGAAACTAGGCTGAGGAAAAGTCAACTTGGATAGAAATCAAAGCCATCGGACTTGATCTGGAGAAGGTTCTAGTAGACAGGCCGATAATCAGACTGTAAAAGTCGTGCAATGTGCAGTGTATACCTAAATGTGTATCCGCCACGTGTACTAATATTGTGCTTATAGACCATAGTTTACTGTGTACAATTTTTGCACAACAGATAATGACCATTCCTTTGTGGGCCCTCTAGATATTTTGGTGCATGTGCACCACGCACCCTGTACATTTGAAGTATGTAACGAAGACTAACAATAGCACCAGAGAAATACACTGCACAAACCGTGGAAGACAGTCTCTCTCTCTCTCTCTCTGCAAATATTCCTCAAACCCTAAAAACACAAATTGCTTGGATTCTCATTTCTCACTGACGAAACCCTACATTTCTGAACATATATTAACTCAAGCTTCACAGTTTGTTCGACTTGAAGAAATCAAAATCTATCGAAGCCTCCATGGAGGGGGACTGGATAGATCGGGGAGATCTGTGGAAGAACAAGGTACGAGCGCTTCAGACTCGATTCCGAGATCGCTTTCGGGTCGCAGTCGATAGGCATCGGCGTCGGCCAAGGTTGTCAGATGGTTATGTTTCTTCGACGCTGCAGCGGTGGGTTCTTCGCCTTCGCAATCTAAGAAGTGATTCGTTGCCACCTGCTTCAGGGTTCTATCGCAAGCAACGTAAGTTTGCTTCTCCTCAAATCTCTAGTTCTTCTCATTTCTTATTGATCTGTTTTCCTTCGTAAGTAAAAATAACAAAAAATGAAGTTACTAGAGATATTAAATGAGTTTTTTATATTCTGTTATGTGAAGTTTTGATTTCATTTGTTAGATTTCTTTACTGTGCTTTCTTGTTCGTGTTTTTGTAACTTTTATTATTGTTGTTGTCCGAGTTAAATAGATATTCGAGTGTCCGCATTGCTTGTATCGAGTTTTAGAAGAAAATTTTAGCTTTTTTCTTTTTATAAAGAATTGGAGAGAGAATTTCCTGAAAGGATGCAATTTGCTGATTCTTTACACAAAAATTGTAGCTTGGATTATATAAACATAGCTTGGATTTGGTGAATATTGTCGTGTTAGTAGTTTTGTTGAGTGGGTAAGACAGAATTCAATCCATGGTATCAACCTTGTGCCGCTTTCATTGGCATTTCTAGAGTTTCGATGCAATAGAGTATTATGTTGCTGGATTTTATGCGTCACTCACCATGTGATGCTGATCCACGGCGGAGGATGAGAAATCGGTGGAATAACCAAGTTTTGCATGCGCACACGGATGTAGGGCTTGGTCCCTGTGTTTACACAAAAATTGTGGAGCTTGGACTTGGTGAATATTGTCGTGTTAGTAGTTTTATTGAGTGGGTAAAACAATTCAATCCACGATATCAACCTTGTGCCGCTTAAATTGTCATTTCTATGAGTTTCGATGTAATAGAGTATTATGTTACTGATTTTATGTGTTACTCACCATGTATTGTGATCCATGGATGAGGATGAGAAATCCGTGGAATAATCAAGTTTGCATGGGCACATGGATGTAGGGCTCGGTCCCTGCGTTTATGCAAAAATTGTGGCTTGGATTATGTAAGCATAGCTTGGGTTTGGTGAATATCATCATGTTAGTAGTTTTGTTGAGTGGGTAAGACAGAATTCAATCCTTCATATCAACCTTGTGTTGCTTACATTGTCATTTCTAGAGTTTCGATGCAAGAGTGTATTAAATCTTTCAATCTTCCCCCAGTTACTTGATGATGGGTTCTTGGGTTTCATTTTATTATTTTAAGAAGATCATGGGTTAGTTAAAGTGGTCATCCGACATTGGAGGACTATGGTTCACATTAAGGAGGCTCCTGGGTGAAGATTGGGTTGTCAAATCCTTCTCTTCCTTGTATTTTTTTAAAATCTGTATAACATGCGGAACTCGTTTTTTTAAATATTGTTGGTGTCTGAATTGCGATACAAACTTATAGCTTATTAAGATGATTTGTGTTTCTTCTTTGCATGCGTTCAGCTGCTCTTTATATCTCATTGTGTGTGTCTTTGCCTTGTGATTCTTTTATCTAGTGCAGTATTAGCTACAATTTAATCATAACTCGTGGCTTTCTTCAAAATGCAGTATGTAAGGATATTGAAGCGATGGAGGACTCAATCATCATCCGCATGCTTCAAGCTCTAGCTGTTCCTCTTATTGGAAATGTTTGTCACGTGTTTATGCATGGGCTTAACCACATCCAGGTATTTGAACTTTCCTGGCACTGAATGTTGGGTTTTTTTTTCAAGGTTTGGCAATGATTAATTGGATGTTGTATCCTCAGATATATGGTTCAGAGAAACTACATCAGGCATTATTACAGAGGCCAGAAGGCAAATCTCTTATAACGGTAAACAGAAGAAATCCTATTATGAGGACTAGATGAGTTGATTGACTATTTCTTTGTTTTCCCATTTTTGACTCATTTACATCCGTGCTTGCTTTTACACCTAAGCATACAGTTAGGATAGATTTTTGTTGATTGTTATTATGCTATATGGTGCAGGTAAGTAATCATGTGGCATCTGTAGATGATCCACTTGTTATTGCTTCGCTCTTGCCACCAAATGTTCTGTTGGAAGCTCACAACTTGAGATGGACACTTTGTGCAACTGACCGATGTTTTAAAAATCCAGTGACTTCAGCATTTTTTCGAAGCGTCAAAGTTTTGCCAGTTTCTCGTGGTGATGGGATTTACCAAAAGGTATCATGTCAATATGTTATTTTTTGAAATAACTAATTAATTATTAATGATTTTGAAGGCATCTATTGACTTTCTTCTCCCATAATTAAAATGTTATATTTCCTTTCTTATTGTAGAATTTTTTTTACTTTTTGGATATTTCTAGTAGGCTGCAGGAAAATTTGTGTTTATATCTGATTGGAACAACTAGCTTCGGGTTCATTTTGTTTGCAACTTAAGTCAATTATTTTTTACAAGGTGATATAAGTAGAAAAATCAAATGTTGCAAGTCTAAATATTAGAATAGTGGGCTACTCAATCCTAATCTAATAGTCGGAACTCACCCGCAGCGCATCTGAATGCATATTTGTAGTCTTGCGTACTATTATTGGACGTAATTTTCTTTCTTACTCAAAGCAAAATTTCATGAATTTATTTGGTTATGTTATGAACAATTGTGTAATTATAGGTTGAACCAATGTGCTTGCTTAGATGTGAACCATTATTGACGTGGTTCCTATATACTTTTTCCTGAACAAATCTCTTCCTCAATGCATGATAATTAAAAGTTAGCTCATATTAATCTTTAACGTTTTGCAGGGAATGGACATGGCCCTTTCAAAACTGAACAATGGCGGGTGGGTTCATATCTTCCCAGAGGGAAGTCGTTCTCGGGATGGTGGCAGAACCATGGGGTCTGCTAAGAGAGGGGTTGGAAGGCGAGTATTGATGTATTTATGTTATTAAATTTAATGTGAAGGAACATCTTAAGACTGCTATTAGGTAAGGAGTTTGCTTTCTCTATGTAATGTGATATGTTGAAATTTGTAGCTTCATTTCATGAAATAGTGGGCACATAATTTCTTGCGCTTCATTGAGGAGCTGAGACTATATCCTAGTATGACAGAAATTCTTTCTTTTTTTCAAGGGGAATGTCGTGTAGGGATTATAGATCAGTTGAGGCCGACCGAAACCAGGGGCTGCATTTTAGTTAAGACAGACCAAAACCAGTACACACTAGACTACTTGGCAGACAAATCCCCACTACACATGTCACATCACAGAGACACAAGTCTCTCTCCAGCCTGGGACCCACATCATCCATATTCACCTAAAGCATATGCCACATAATCCATTCTGTCTCCACCTGCACATGCCACAAGTCATAATAAGTTCTAAACCCACTAGTAGCTAAAGTCCTTGTGAGTGGGATTGAACCCACAACCTACCCCACAACACAAGGAGGGTTTCAAATAACAATTGGGCCTTGGCCTTTGGTTCTAGTTCACAGAAATTGATAGCTCATTATATTGAACAGTCCTCAGAGTGTTGATTGACTACTATTTGGTGATAAATTAATAGCTCAATTAGAATTTCAAAAAAGAAGAAAGTCATTATAGGAAAAATGAATTAAAAAGAAAGAAAAAGGAAGAAATTAGTGGTAGCATAAATTGATATTTGTAAAACAGAACAAACATCTGAGCAGGCAGAACAAAACATCAGTTGATAACGAGAAAAAAAAATTGCACAAAAACATAGATGTTGACATGCAATAATGTGTTATGCCATCCCAAGTGTATGTTTAATTCCAAGGTACCATTTTAATGTTCTGCCATCTGCATTTGAATACATATCAGCTGCTGAATAATAATTAGGGTTACTCGGTTTTCTCCATGCAGGTTGACATTCAAACTACCCAACAATAAGCTACTCTAACTTATGACTAGGTCAATATGATCCACCTAAACCTGGAACAAGTATAGCATAAGAAGTCAGCTAACTGTCTGTGCTGTGAGAACTGTGACCTCACCTTTGTGTTTGCAGTAGCAGGCATGAAAGGGGTTCGATTAAAATTGAAAAAGTATTCTTGTGTACTTTATCTTTCCCTTCAATATTACTTTCTGCTTTGTGATTAATTAAAATCTGTTATAATAATAATTACAACAACAATAATTAAGGATGATGCTTTCTTGCCTTGAAAGAAATATAGCTATTGTTTGCATCTCATCTAATATCGTACAAGAATAGGGAACATGATGAATTTGCTGCTCTTTCATTCCCCTATAGGTTGGTCATGGACGCGGACAATATTCCCATAGTTGTCCCCTTTGTGCACACAGGGATGCAAGAAATCATGCCTATAGGAGCCAACTTCCCAAGGATTGGCAAGACGGTATGTATTCTTATACTCTTGTGCTACCCACTTGCAGCCCACTTCCTTGCTAACACATAGTAAATCAATAACAAGGAATACACACATTTGGACAGGAGGATGGGAAGAAACCATCCTCTCTTCCATGCGGTATTCCATGTGAGTTACATGTGGTGGTGTTGGTACCACCATTGATCAGTCCCACCCAGCAGGTCTTCTAGCCCAATATATGAGCTGATTTGATGATCCTATGCATCCAATTGGTAGGATTTCCTTCTGGATTTACGCACCATAGAGACCATCCTCGCCAAAAAATCAGCCATTCCTTCTGGATATTCGTAGTATAGTAATGGTGTACATTGGTTCATGCATTTGTTCATATAGCCCCCTAGAAAGGTTTCATTTCCATTATTTTTGTACCTGCCTTGGCAGATTAATAACCCTTTCACATGTGTGGGGAATATGTAGGTAACAGTACTTATTGGCGATCCAATCCATTTTGATGATTTGCTTGCGGTGGATAATGATCAACATATCTCAAGAGGCACATTATATGATGCCATATCATCAAGGATCGGTCAACAGCTCCACAAGTTAAAAGTCCAAGTCGATGAATTAGCTCTTGAACAGTCACTCCAAGTCAAAGGTTACACCTTAAGGAACACAGAACGTGCAACTGGGATTTTGCAGCAGGTGGATTGGGAAGCATTTGGCATGGAAAGCTACATATTTGCGGAAGATGATTCCTCCTCTTTGGCACAGGCAATCCAAAACCAACCGAAGCTAAATCTTGACCCAGCACAGGGATCCCCTTCTTCTGATCGATACTTAAGGATGGGCTTCTCTTATGAAGGTGGGATTATGTCAAGGATCCGTGGTTATATGGACCCAACTGAGTTAATGGGATTTGCAGCTAGAGGTCTGTTCATGAATGGTAGGGCACAGAAGGAAACTCACATTACTCTTCGAGAAATGGCTCCTTTGAAGGTGTGGAAACAGTTCTTTGAAGCTAGCATATTTCATCAATGGAATTGCAGCTAACTTCCTGTGAAGAGTCACTTGCTTAACTGGATCAGGTGGTTGAGTTCAATATATTGTCATTTACCCGAAATGAAGTAGTCTAGCATCACTCAGTTTACTTAGCTTTAGGGTTGCAAATACCTTGCAAACCACCTTATTATAGTTGGTCTGCATGTTTAACACCATGATCCCACAATCCATGGTATGTGAACCTGTTGATTTGATCAACTGAATACTGTTTTCATTAAATCGGCGTAGGGCAGACACCATCTGGAACCCGAGGGACCATCTTTAATAGGGTGGTTTATTAGCTTCCAAACTTTCACTTTTCTCCAACAGCAATGGATCATGATGTAAGCAATGTAGCCAGTAGATTGGACTTCTGGATGAAGTTTGAGATTTTGAGCATGGTAAATAGCCAACATATTAATTGTAAATTTTGCAATGGGTGCTTAATAAGATCGATGATGTTCACTTTGTTGATTGTGAAATTTTCCAAATAGTTCCTGCAATATCTGAAAAGGCTACATGTTTGAACTCTTCCAAGAAAGGACTTCACCTGTACATGGAGTTGTGGGGTGTTCAATTACAATATTGTGTAGCAACTGGTTTTTTTTTTTTTTTTTTTTGGAGTAAAAATGAAATTTTGCAAAGTTCGGCTGCCTTTTGTTGAAGAATGAGTTGCATGGAGCCTACTTTTAGTTTTTATCTTTTCATTCGGGACCTGTTTATGATAAAACAGTCCAAAATGTGCTTTTCAAGGTACTAAGGGCGTGCTTGATTGCCAAGTGTGAAATTTGCATTTTCCTTGGGAAAACACAACTGTCCATTGTTAGATAGCCATTTTAAATCTGGATAATTCTCCCTACTAAGCCTGGAATTCTTCCCATCCCGATAGGTGAGAATTCATTTCAACCTGAAAATATGCCTTTATTTTCTCAAGTGATTGAAATATGCGTTCTCACTTGCAATCAATCAGCCATTTAAATCATTTTCCAGATTTATTTTCTCGGGAACACGCCCTAAAGGTCGTGCGGTTGAGCATCTTACGCCTACAGTAAGAGAGAACCGGGTAGGAACTGAAATAAAGTACGAGGAAGACATTTGTGAATATTTTTATTTTCTGTTCATGTATTCGTTCATTTTTGTGAGTGATCTCACAAGAGTCGGTACTTTGAACAATGAGATTCATGAGAGACCAATACAAAGTTGAATGGGAGCTCTTTGCATGCTCTCAGTAGTAACGTAGTGGGTGAGTCGTTTGTTCTGGGCCTAGTTAGTAAATTCACGTATTATTCCGTATTTAATATGCGAATTTTTTGTTTTTTTGACCAAAATTTTTATATCCTGAAACCCAATTAAACTCGACCTTTTCCCATTTCGAATATTTGCCATATGCCGAATTGCTAACTACAGTTCTGGTATTGGTATTGAACAGCACACACTAACAATCGAATTTTTACTGCCCATTTCGTTTTGTGCTTATCCAAGCACACCCTCAGATCCATCCACTTCCGGGGATTGTTACCCTATTTCATCAAGAATCCGTAAATAAATAGGGAAAAAAGGACTCTTATCTGCAAATAAAACAAAAGCTATATTTCCCTTGTGTGTGCAGAAGAGGTAGTAGTTGGGTGTTCCAGATTTTGTTGTGGTGGTGATGGTTTTGGTGTAAGAGGCTAGCAAACAGCTAGGTCAGATAGGTCCAGCACAAAACACCATAAACCAAAACTGGTACGCCCCCGTTCTATAGGCAGTTGATGTACTTGGCATAGATGCAATAACAAACTCAAGTGTCCCAAAAAAAAAAACCATGACCATGTCTTCTTCCTGCAAGGAAATACTCATAGCGTAACAAAAACAAGGGGGGAAACTACCAGTTATATCTGGATTTAATGTCAAAAATATCACCCAAGTTCAATTCCAGCTTACTACAAAAACTGGAAATCAATAATCAACAAGAACCAAATTAAAGGCACAGATCCGAAAAGTGTGCGACCAAGCTCACTAATTCATCCTCCTGATGAGCTCGTTGATGTAATCCTCGCGATTTCCAGCATCTCCACCTTCGACGTAATGGTTCCTCTTTTTCTGCAAACCCCCTGATGGAGCACTCAACTTGAACGGCCACAAGAAATTGTTCGCTTCCTTGAAATGGGGTCCAACAGTCATGATCTCATGAATCAGATCTTCCATGCAGATTACCCCATACTTGCCCAGGGCCTGTCAAGACACAAACTTAAGAAAAGAAACAAAAGAAAAATGGTGAATAAACAAGGTAAACCCAAGATTGTGAATGCCCTACCTGTTCAACAATCGAGTTATCAGTCAAAGCGGTCCTCTGCTTGTTCAGCTTTCCATAACCCCTCTTGTAAATCAGTTCCCTAACGCTTTTAAGATTAGGATATCTGCGAAGTGGGGCAAAAGTGTTAAGAGCCTACACATCTTATATTGATCAACTGTTTTAAAATTTGGACCAGACCATCTTGTTCCACCAGTTTAAGCCAGAACTGTTCAGAGAACAAGTTACATCCATAAAAACTGAAATGTAAAATAGCCAACGGTTGAACTGCACACATGCTTATTAGGTATTGGGACCAAACAGTTCATTTAGCTAGTCTGGCTGTTGAGTGTTGATTGAACTGGAGACGAACGTGCAGGGCCCTTTATCTGTTCAACCTCTGGTCCAGTTTTTAGAGCATAAGAACGATCCAGAAATAGGAAAAGCTTACCCATATGTCACATAAGGCTCAACCCTACGCAACATGTTCACGGTTGCTTTGTTCACTTTGAGAAAGACGCCATTGAATATCTGCACAAAACATACATTGTAAGAAAAAACAAATTTTCCACATACGAGGGAAACTTAGAAGCAAAAGCCATATGGATCTTAGGATCTTAACCTGTCTCAGACGAAGAAGTTGCAAAATCTTTCTAGTCTTTGGGTCAATTGCATTGATACTACAAGGAAATAATGAAAGGAATCAATGAAAGAAACAAATATGAGCATCCATTTGAAAAACCTAACAAAGATAGACCAGCAAATAAGAATGGTGCCTAAAACATTATCAACACATTTTTTTACTTTATTTTATTATTTTTTGACTGGTAACATCATCACCAGATTCAACTTCGGCAGATAGGTTACATCCAACAATGAACAGCAAAGTCAGCTTGATAACATTAACAACAGTTAAAAGAGAAATAGAACCTTCACTGGACAAAGTGAGAAATGAGAGCCGGGGAGTGGGGTTGTCAAAAAAAAAAAAAAAAAAATCAGATGCAGAGGTGGTTAGAAAACATCTAAACAATAATGCTTAAAATTTTGAAAATTTGGAATTCTATTTAACAGCACCATAACTTGGTAAAATAATTTTCTTATCATTAAGAAGTAATAGTATTAAATAGAAAAAAAGGAATTAAGAAAGAGGAATCTTGGACATAGAGGAATACACTACTGCACTGGTTCACATCTCTATTACTAGCAGTCAACACCGAATGGAATCGAATTATCATGATGATGAGCAGAACTCCTTCGTAGAAGCTTCCTACAACTAAGGATGCCATATAACCATGAATGCGCCAAAGATGAAAGGATATGCTTACCCACGGATACGGATAATAAACAGCAATTTGGCCTCTGGATTTACATAGAAACCTCCTTTTAGCTTGGCCTGTCGCTTCAAACTGATCAGCTCTTTCTCCTACAGATCACACCCAAAACAAACAAAGTTAGTTATATCAGTGAGAAATTGTGAATAAGATGGTTTCAATACATGTATGCATGTATAACTCATCGATGAGACACTGTAACAACAAACAAGATAAAAATGGAGGAAAATAACATAATTGGGGCTAAAAAACAAGTCAACACCTGTTCTGTGTATTCTTTTGCATATTGTTCAGCCCTCTTAAAGATGAGCTTTCTGTTCTCAGAGTTCTTCTTCTTCTGAACTTCCAAGGCTTGATTTTTTGCCAAAGCCCATTCCTCACTTCTCTTCCTCTTCTTCAAGACAGACTCAGGAACAATAGCCCCTCCCTTGATTTCTTCTTCACCCATCTCTGAACCAAAACAATCAACCAAACAACCCACGCAATGTGATATCCAAAGCCCAATTATCAGGTTATCAAATATAAAAGAACACATTATCAGAAGCCCAAGAGACCATTTTCTCTAGGATGAATCTAACCAAACCCACAAAACATCGGTTATGAAGACAAATTAATCCAAGAAATCTGAATTACTAAACAAATGAGAATTATATATCAATAATCTGGCACAATAATCAGCCAAACCATAAGATTGGAGGCCATTAAAAAGTCAGTTCCCTGCATATATCTATGCAAAGTAATCAGCCTAACAGATAAAACTGAAACCGACTATTTCACTGAATTTGAGTAATCAAACCTATTCGGTATTAACCAATAAAATCCATATCTAAGCCCAGATAAATCAACCAAATCACCAATTAGAAATAGAGAAAAATTGTCGGAATCCATTCTCGCTCTGATATGTACAAGAAAAACACATTCAAGAATGAACCAAACAAAAAGATTGAAAACCCTATATATCTGGGTCAGGATCAAGGGACAACAATTTCATACAACATTTTTTACAACAAAAATTGGCGCGGACCAATTTATAAATTCTAAGTATTGGAATGGGATGATTTTTCGTGAGGACGGTCTCTATGGTGAGGAGATCATCCTCACAAAAATTCTAATCATTCAGATATTCTTAGACTGGTTTACAAGTTGAAGAATTATGGACCATTTATTTTTATCGTTAACTTGAAACCCACATTTAATGGGGTTAGAAATTTCAGAATAGGCTGATTTTTTGTAGGGGTGATCTATATGGTGAGGATATCACGCTCACCAAAAATCAGCCATTGATTCATCTTCCATGTGGGTACACCAAAATTGTTGTCAAAAATGTTGTATGAAATTGTTGTCCCCCGATCCTGACCTATATATATATATATATAGGATAAGGAAAACCCTTTATATACCAGCCGAAACAAAAATATCTTCCCAAGTACTAAAAAAATAAAATAGCCCTCTTCCCTAAATGACACGGTAAATAAGAACTCTAAGTTAATAAACTAAAACAATTCTATGAGTTTACGCTAATCAACCAAGTATTGCATAACAAGGACACCCATTTTCTAAGAATTTACCGTATCAGATACTGTGCCGTATATATATGTGTGTGTGTGTGTGGAATAAATTGGATGGACTTGAATCGGGTTTGTGGGGGTCATGTCTGATACTTCATATTAAAAAAATGTATATAAACAGGCTTTTCTGGTAGTGAATAAGGCGTCAAAATCAGCTAAGCCCTAAACCCTGACTTCCTATAATATAATCAATCAAATCCATCAAAACAAAAGTTTATCTATCTTAAGGTTCATTAAAATGAATATGACCTCAAAACTAGCAACTGCAAAATCCACATCCCTACCTACAATTTTCTTCAATAATCTTATGGTTCATTATGGCGTTTCTATTTTCTTCAATAATTGTATTGCAAGAATTGCTTCTTGTAGAATATTAAGTTTATGCTTCTTACTTGAATGTATAATCAACTTATGCCTTGAAAAGAAGCACAACTAGAGAAAATAGACTACAGACAATCCCCTTATTTGTCAAATACTTATATAAATAATCTTATTCATCTTCTTGTCCTTAACCCTAATCACTTGGGAGTTCTTTGTTAAGCTCTTTATTAACTTCTTTAATCTTTAAAGGCATTTTAAGTTGAAATATAAAAGTGGAACAATAAAAATAAAAAAACTAAAAAATGACCTATAGTTAATAGAGGAACTTGTTAAAATGATCTAATGTCTGTGTGGAAAATACATATCAAAAAACATGTTATAAATTTGTTTAACTAGTAAAAATACCACTGCTATTCTTCTTTTGTAGTGTTTAATGTTAAGGAAAAACCAAAAGTACAGATATAGGAGTTATTGCTTTCACCTGAAAATGTTTCGCATGTTTTTATTTGAACCATAAGATTTAAGAATCATAATATTCAAGTCGTAAATCGTACTCAAATCATAAGATTAACATAGAATAGAAGTCATAGGATTTTATCTAAAGGGATTCAGACATAGATTAAATCATTTGGGTTAAGATTTTATTTGAATCTTAAGACTCAAATCATAAATATTAAGATTTCAATAACACTACTTCTAACCCTATCAAATGAGGCGCTCAAATTAGTGGTAAAAATGGACAATTCAAAATATTTCAAATTGTAATCCAATTTTCATAAGTAAAACTGAAAATCCATTTCCAATAAAAACAATGCAACAAAACAAACTTTGGTGGGATTATCAAAATGACTTAAGACTTCAAAACCAGTAACCCCATAAACCCATTCCTCTGCAATACCAATTTGAAAAGCATTATTTTTGTGATATATTAAGATGAATAGGACCCCACAACTAGCATCCCAGATACCCAACACCACTGCCAGATCAAACAACCCAACCCATCAAACCAGAGACCACAGAAAAATAAAAAACACATTTCACCACCAATTGTATAAAACTCAAAATACAATAACAAACTCAACTTCGTAAATATAAAAAATGAAAAGGATCTTGCATTTACATTAAACCCTTACCCAATGGACCCACAGAAACCAATCATTCATGCAACAACCCAGATCCCAGAAAAAAATATAATTATGGAAGAGAGAAGAACCAAGTTACATCTATTTCAGCAGTATCCATTAAACATGTATTTTTTCTGAGAGATTAAATAAGATATCGTGGATTATATGTACATAAGCAAATAAAATCCAAAAAATGTTACGGAAAAAAAAAAAAGCGTTACCTCCGAGATGCGGTTTCCGGAGCTCCGAGCAGAATTACAGGCTGCGAGGGTGGAGAAGGTGAAACTGCGAAAGAGTCGAAGGGCCGGTGGAGTACTTATTGAAAGACAAATGACGTCAAATAACCCTAAAATGCATTAGGGCTTGTGTTGTTTAGACGTGGGCATACAAGGGTACTTTGGACCTTTAACGAATATTTTTTTTGCTTTTTGCCTAAACCTTGCGATTCTAGGGTACAAAAGGGAAATGGTTTCTGCACTGGCCTTGATAAACTCTTCCCTGGACGACCCGCCCACCAATGCCACGTCTTAAGTCTGACATAATCCAGCCTGTCCATATTAGAGAAGAGAAATTTTTTGAAGCGGCGGAAATTTAGGCGATCAAGCGTTCAATCATACTGCACCAGGTACACCTAAGTGTCCGGGCAATGGTGTTGCGTGGGGGTTAATCCTGGTGTACCTGGTACAATATGATTGGGCGCTTCTAAGTTTCCCATGCTTCAAAATTTTTCTGTCTTTGAAAACACTCTGCCGGGTTTTTGAAGCAGCGATCATGCGCCCAATGATCGCACGCCGCGTATATCCATGGTTACTTTTTACATATTTTTTTAAAACCATGGGCATATGTGGCGCACGATCATTGGGTGCATGAACATTGCTTCAAAAACCCCGCCCCTTCAAAAAAAAATCTCCCTCTGGACTGGCTATGTGGACAGTGCTTATTGTCCACATCACACCCTTATCTTTTTGTGCATTGTACTTTTTTTTTTATTGTGAATAACAACTCTTTTGCTTCTTTTTTTTAATAGTAGAAATGAATAACGACCTGGATCTTTTTGCCACGTGGTAGAGGCTTATTGGTTTGAATTGACATTGACGTAGTCTTGTCCTTTTTATCACTAACGCTAGTGACCTTTGTTGGTCACTAGTGCCTCTAGTGACCAAGTTCCCTTAACAAATAAAGAAGCATCTAGTGACCAACATGGGTCGCTAGTGCTAGTGGCTATATAAAAGTTTGAGGTAGGTGATCCCATCAGGTGTTCCCAACTGAATAAGCCGTTGGTCATGGATGCCTGATGATATCACAAATCACAAATTTTATGGGGATATCCCTTAAAATAAACCATGAAAAAGACTCTAATCCAATGTAGCACATAGGTCCATCTAGGGATTGGCCAAACATCCGTATGATCAGAAGGCCTCCAAGAGTGTGTCACGTGGCATAAAAAATTCAATTGTTTTGCAAAAGAAAAAAAGATTAAAAGTTCTAGTACTTATACCATTATTAAAAGAATAATGATCACATGGCTCTTCTTGTCTATGGACGTGTACGGTGGTGTTATTTTTTTACTGGCCAAAAATATATATCGAGTTGCGTGCTAAATAGTAATGTTCAAATTCCACCCATGAAAACAACTCCAATCAAATACTTAGAAATCACTAATTAGGTTGATTTTTTGCATGTAAGTCCACCTAGGGATGAGCCAAAAATCCATATGGTCAGTGGTCTCCGATAGCGTGCCACTTCTTCTAAATAATACTCAAAATCCATAGTTAAAAACAAACCCTAATCCATTAGATAGAAATTACTGATCAGTATTATAGTTTTTGGTATGCATGTCCACCAATGATTGACCAAGTGTAAGGTGCTGCCACATGTAAAGTTCACGTGGCATCCCCTAGTTATATCAATCACAAAAGCACGAGTCATTGTATCCTCAGGCCAGGCTGATTTACCTTCGGGCTGGACCAAAGTCTGAAGGGGAGGCCCAAGCCCAACCTATGGCTAGGTTCTAGGCTCTGGGCTTGGGCTTTAGTTTGAGCTTCAGGTCGTGTCTACAGTAAATTTACATTGGAGAACCTACATCACCGTGCATTTTAGTTCCCTGCCCTGAGTCACTGACCCTCTCCCTGTTGCAATTCTCCATTTAGTTTCCTCCACCTCACCAATCTCAAAATCATTTGAACTGTCAAAATTCCCCGCTTTACAGATCATAATACGCACGGTGCGTAGCACGCACACTCTACTTCTAATGATCTAATCCTCAAGTCCCTTTCAACGAAACGAACATAAAAGAAGAGAGGATCCCAAAGGATCTCTCTCTCTCTCTCTCTCTCTCTCTCTCAGATCTCGTCGTCAGCCATGGCGGACGAAGAATTTCAAGAACCAGAGGAGCTTAGCGAGAAGCAGAAGATAGAGATCGCTAAATGGTTTCTCACCAATTCTCCCGCCGGAGAAATCCAGTACATCGCCAAAGGTTTTGATCTCTCTCAATCTCAATTTATGTTCAAATTCATTTATTATTCTCTATGTTGCTTTATTGTTTCGATCATAATCACTAGTTCGATTGGTTTCTCAGACGTTCAATCGGTTTTAATGGACGAACATGTATATAACATGGCGGCTTCGGAAGGGTTTCCTATCTACAATAAAGCTCACATGATATCTCTCGAAATGCCCAGCGGATGCGGAGATGTAAGCCTGCAGATTTCATACTTTTTTTTCGAAGTTTTCTCGGATCAAGATTCGACTGCATTTCATTTGTGGTTCATGTAATTAGTTATAATTTATGGTTAATTTCAGTATTTCGAGCTCTGAATCGTGTTTGTATTTCTCAACACTGTAGTCCAAAGCTTTAGGAATTCTGTAAACTAGACTCGCTAAGTGCTGATATTTCAATATGGGGGAGAACAGCTTTGACTGGATATAGACGTTTTGCTTTCCAGTGTTGCAAATTTAGTTCCTGGAGAATGCGACTAGTGTAACTCGAGCTAGCTACATTCGATTATTTGAACATTTCAATGATAGTCACATAGAACCTAACGGGGTTTAGGAAGATTATTTGGAGCTGCTTTACTTGCCACAATTGGTTGTTTCTCAACTGACTACATTTAGGCTCCTACTTATGCTTTTATAATGGCATTTAGATTTGATCTGGGATCCTCGTGTTGGGTCCCTAGATAATTTTTTAATAACATTGCTATGCTCCTACGTTAAAATGTTTTATTTTTGGGACTTCATTGTGTTTTACTATTTCATTTAATTGGCCACACCAGCTGAACTTTTTTGAGTGTCATTATGCGAAGCATTTCCACTAGCATTATACCTGTGTCCCGTCTCTATATGTTTCACTATGTGTGTTTCAGGTGCTCATTACAACATTTGGAGAACTCAATGAGACTGAATATCTCGATCCTAGGACTGCCCAAGTTGCTGCTGTTGACCACATCAAACAGGTAATTTTCTGAGTTATTCAAGTGTATCTTATATGGTGCTTCTGTTTTTGTATAAAAAAAAGATACACTGATGAGGAGGTTTTATGGGTATAACATAATACAATAATCAAGGATTAATGATATATTGGCCCATTCAACGGTCTTATCCATTAATGCTTCTCTATTAATAAGCATAACATATAAGTTGCCATCACATGTTCATATTATATGTTTTTCATTGGAGGAATAGGATGATATGGAGGAACAGGATTCGTGCAGCTGACCCCATATTGTTGGGATAAGGCGTATGATGATTATTCTTGTGTCTTCGATATATGTTCCACTAAAGTTGTTATTGTCTAGAGCTGAAAAAAAAAATTCCAGAAAGAGATAGGGTCAATGATGGAGAAGTAGAATGAAATCTAACTGAAAACAAGAAGAATAACGTAAGCTATCACGAAATCAAGAAATATTGCGAACATAAGTAAAATCATCAACTCATCAACATATCCCTTGAGGTCAAGAAACCCACTTTAGGGACCACACACCAGGGAAGAGAAAGCTCTTGTTATCAGATATATATTGGCGCTGTATTTGAGTTTTTATTGTCAATGAAGCTTTACAAGGTTTCTTACCCTCTTCTTATTGTAACACTCTAAATTGGTTCAGGTTTGTACAGAGGTAAGGCCTGCTACTGATGAGGAGCTTCCTTCCCTGTATATCGAGGAATTTCGGTACGTTTATGTGGCCTTAACCACTGTTTCAATGCTTACATATGATCGGATTGGAATTCCTATTATATGGGCGTGAGTTATGGGTCCGACAATTATAAAAACACGAACAATTGACTAAACGTGTGAGTGAACTTGAATGATAAAAGTTGTTAGGAATTAGATCAGTGATGTCTATTCTTCTGCAGGTACATGATGCATATGTGTATTGTTGTTAATTAATTATATAGAAGAAACAAGAAAATAAAAAAGCTGCAAGATACTACAATATACAGTGTTTTTAAAAGCACAAGGCGCATATGAAGCAGTTTTCCTTTGTGAAGCAAGGCGTAAGCCTCAAATTTTTTTATTATAAAAAAAATGCTCTAAAAATCCCTTAAAAATCATAATAAATTTAAAAAATTGAAACAACCATAAAAATGAAAAAAAAAAAAAAAAACTCAATGACTCTTCTTTTTAATGACTTACTTTAGCGGAGCATACAATAAGAAAGTAAAGTCAAAAAGCTTCGAAGAAATGGAGCATGTGTGGAACAGTTGCCAGCCAAAGAAGATGATCAAACTCAGTCTCAATTCACAAAACAAAGATAATAAGTTAGTAAACAACCAAATACCAATCAAATCAAGGATCAACTAAGAATCAAATAGCAACCTCAAGGAACCAAATCTATATTCTATACCCTATAACCACACAACCCCATACTCAATAGTCAATACTTCCAAAGTTCCATAATTTGAATACTACAGAGAAAAATTGTCTAAATTCTAAGACCAACAAGTCTTTGGTCTTCATTCATCAACATCTCTTCAGTCCCCATCACTCGTAAGATCATCTAAAGAGTCAACTTGGTATCTAACTCCCCTATTCATCTACTACTTGCATTGTGGCCTTACTATATCTAGTTAAGAAGAAGGAAAGTAATAGTTATGATTTCTGAAAAAGAATTGAATAACTATAGATCTAAACAATAAAACATTTTATTTAATCGAATTATTTGTAGTTTTCAACCAAACTACCACTCACCTCATTTTCTAGGTTTGGTAGTTGATTTCCTCTTACTTCATGTAGTTGAAGTGGTTCATTCAATTTTCGAGTTCAGCATCTCAACAACATTGACATCAAGCTCATCGATGTCAATATGCCATGGTGAAGGCTCTTTTACACCTCCTTCTCTTTAGAGTCAGACTTTTCAATGATCCATTCATTGTCCAATTCAACTATGTTAGAATAGCTTAGCCTTGAGAGATCTCTCAAATAAGAGGAAAAAGATGGTTAAAATTTTCTACTTTTAGGTCATTAGACCATTAGTGAGGACATTTTGGGAGAAAACAAAAGAAAAATGTAAAAAAATCAACTTTTAAAGGTTCAACTAGCCGATTACCGTGCACAATTTAGGCTTACACCTCAATTGCGCATGCGCATCAACTAACGATTAGAGAGAAAAAGGTTATGTTACATGACTTGACAACGAATTAGAATGAGGAAAACTTTGAAAAATAACGAAAAAAGAGGGTGAGAAAGATATCTATAAACACGCAAAAATGAGAGAGGAAAAGTTAGAGACAGAGATCAAGTTATATGCATTAAAAGTGAAGACCAAAGGGTCTTGTTCAGTGACAAGGAGATTAGGGAAAGATGGAGGAGTAACTTTTAGAAATTATTAAATGAGGGTTACATATGGAACTTAAAACTAGAATGAGGAGCCAAAAGCCAATCATACTACACTTAGAGAGACCAAAGGACATATTAGGGTCATAGAAGTGAAAGAGGCTTTGACTAAGATGAAGATGGGAAAGGCTCCAAGCCTCGATGGTTTTCCAATAGGAGTTTGGAAGTGCATGAGAAATTTGGATTATGCTGGTTAACTTATGTATTCAATAAGATTTTAGAGACTAAGAAAATGCCAGGTGAGTGGAGGACAAGTATTATAGTACTTATTTACAAGAATAAGGGAGATGTACAAAATTATACTAATTATCATTGGATAAAACTTACAAGATACACTACGAAATTATGGAAGAGTCGTATACAAAGATTAAGACAAGAAACAACAATATCATAGACCATTTTCATTTCATGCCAAAGAGGTCAATCTATCTTTGTGCTTTGACAATTAATGAAAAAGTTTTGAGAAAAGAAGAAGAATCTACAATTGATTTTTATTGACTTAGTAAAAACATATGATAGAGTTCTTAGAGAGTTATTTGGTAGGTGTTAGGAAAAAAAGGAATCCTGAGCAATAATATTGATATTATTAAGGAATGTATGTTGGAGCGGTAACTAGCATGAGGCTTCTCTTGTATTCCTTTTCGGCTTTTGCCTTGTATAAATCTTATACTTGTCAAAAAAATAAAAAAGCTAGCGTGAGAACAGTTGGAGGTGGGACAAACGAGTTTTCAATTACAATGGGTTTGCACCAAGGATCGGCCTTAAGTTTGTTCCTCTATCACTAGTTATGGAGTATTTAACTGCTTATATTCAAAGAGAGGTCCCTTGGTATATGTTATTTGCAGATGATAGCATATTGATTGATGATACTAGAGAGGGAGAAAATGCAAAATTAGAATAGTGGAGGGATACTTTAGAAACGAAGAATTTTAAGATAAGTAGGACCAAAATAGAATACATGCAGTGTAACTTTAGTAAAAAAAACTCGTAGAATGAGAAATTAGCTATGATTGATGGACAAGAAATACCTGAAAGCAACCGGTTTCGTTACCTGAGTTTGATATTCACAAGGATAGAGAGATTGGTTAGGATGTAACCCATAAAATTAGTGTTTGATAGATAAAATGGAGACATGCTTCTGGAGTAGTACGTGATTGTTGTGTACATAACGCTAAAGGGAAAATTGTACAAGACAGTCGTACGATTAGCTATGCTTATGGTGTTGAATGTTGGCCAATTAAGAAACATGTTCATAGAATGAGTGTGGTAGATGTGGATGTTGAGAAGGTTGATTGAAGATTTAAGAAAGACAAATTTAAAAGTGAGCACATTTGAGGAAGTTTAGAAATAGCTCAAAAAGGAGAGAAAATAAGGGAAAATCGATTGAGATGGTTCGGGCATATGCAACAAAGACCAACGATGCACTAGTGAGAATGAGCGCTTTGCTGCAAGTTGAAGGCCTTAAAAGGGAGTGGAAAAGCCAAAAATGACATGGAGGGAGGTAGTAAGAAAAGGTTGATCTTTTGACCAAAGATGTAGCTCTAAACATAGTCGAATGGTGAAATAAGATTAATGTTGTTGATCCCAAAAATTTGGGATAAGGCATAGATGATTTTCATTTAAATATTTTTATAAAATATTTTTACATCATAAAAGATTATATTAATTGTTAATAAACCTAGAATATATTTTTATCATTGATGCATTTATTGCTCAACTGGTTTTCTTATTATTTTTAATTTATTAATGTATTTTATTATTTAACAATTAGCTTTTAGTTATCAAAATAAGATCTTGAACAGGTAATTAACCTGTTAAATAGTATTTTCTCTATCATCGATGCATGATTTTTTGTCTTATAAGTACCCTAGTTGTTTCTAAATAACATGTTTTAATTTTTAAAACATTTTTATATAATTAAAATAAATTTTCGTTATGAAAATAATATCATAATGTTTCAGACACGCGTCAATATGTACTGAACGCCATAGATCTTGCATTTGTTACTCCAAATGATTATTTGCTGTTATATGAGTTATTAGTGAGTTTTCATGCTCATTTTAGCATTTATTTCCTACTTTCTCACAATAATTTCTTAACTTTCCTTACTTTGCAATTTTTTTTTGCAAAAATCCTATAAACTTCCACTTATTTTTTGTTAATTTTGTATTCAAAATGTTATAAGTCACTATAATTCCCACAAGTTTATGAAATTCTTTTGGAATAATTTGATGAATTAATAGGGGTTTTTTTTTGTAAATTTATATTACATTAGGACTTAAATTCAACCACCCAAAAATCGAAAATTCAGCCCAATTTTGTCAAATTATTTCCAGTTTTAAAACTAGCTAGAAGGATGGATGTCTGGACTCTGGATATTATCCATCTACTTTGGTATGCATGTCTATGGGAGAATTCATAAGCTATGGTACCTGGTTCTTTTGAATCCCCTCGGGTTGACAAGACACACCATTGGTATGGGATTCATGTCAGATATTGCTTAGTTGTTGCTAAATATTTTATATTAAAATATATTTCAAATGTGTAAAGATATATTAAGAATTGGAAAAAGTAACAATCAATTATTATATTAGAAAATAATAAATCTATGCCCGTGTTCCAGTAACAATAAATTTGAGGATTAAGCAAGTCCAACATCTAGACCCATACTCCATACCCAACACCTATAGCCATGCCCCGGCAACACTGTTCATTTGCATTAAACCAGTATTCTCTTCTGGCTGACAGAATTACATGGGTCAGTCTGAAGGACCGAAGTGTAACATAGCTGATCGGTGGTAATTTCACATTCCTTTTTGTAATTTTCTTCTTTGGTTCATGGCAGATGTGCTCTGGATTCAGAAATTATCAAATATGTTGATGAATCTTATCCAAAAGGCGTCTGTTCAGTTTACTGCACTAAAGGAAAAGATGTGGATGGACCTGGGTCTGATTTTGAGCTTGCAGTGGTGATTTCTGCTGCTAGACATAGCCCACAAAATTTCTGGTGCGTGAAATTACAACTTGTGCAACTAACAATACGTAAATTTTCCCTTATCATTGATAGGTTTGTTTCCAGTCTAACTAATCCTTTTGGTGGTCAGGTGTAGCTATATCTTACTTTCTGCCCTTTTTCATTGCTTCAGTTGTGAATTGTGAAAGCTCAAGTGTTAATCCAATTGTAATATCTTTTTCTTGGGCAAACATTTATTAAGTAAATTGCCCGATAAAAGTTTAAAGCTTTGTGGATAGGTGGAAAGGCTAAATCTGTAGTCTTAGTATTGTAGATGGTAATTGCTAGCTATAATATTTTTTCCTTGGGCCGAATCACTTGAAGGTTGAGTGGTTTATTAGCTTAGGAAACATTTATTTAGTAAAATGATTGTACAAATATTTAACGCTTTGTGGGATAGATGGGTTCCACTTCCACCTAGGAGATTCTCATTGTTTGAACTTTGAAGAAAAGGAAAAGGCCAGGTCTGGTGAATGGTCGTGAAGGAAGTCTGTAGGCTGTTATTATCTAGTCAGGTGGATCTTGTACAGACAAGACCGTCTAGGTGGGAGTGTGGGATTCTTCAGATGGTGGGTCACAATCCCTGACATGTGGGTCACTTGTTTTGACATTCCATGTTTCCAGCTATGAACAGTAAGTACCACTTACAATACTCTGACCATTGACAGACATTGAGAAAATGAAACAGTTGAATATATGCAAGCATGAACAACCTACTCATTTGGAGACTGCTTTATTTTCAGTAAGATAAGTAGGTCATGTTTAAAAAATAGTTCCTTTTGATTATAAATGGCAAGGAAGTTTGGGCTATAACTGTCACTAGGATTTCTGATGAACAATATATAGCTCATTATGTTCAAGTAGCTGAGATTGAGTACACTGTTGAAAGGAAATGCTTGGTCAAATATTTTGTGTCCTTATGGACATGGACTTTGGTCCACAAATGAAATGAACAGGTGTTGCACAAGTGGAGCCTAATAAAATATTTGATCTAAATATTGTAGCTGGGTGAAGTGAGACGAGTAAGGCTGAATGTGGAATAATACTTAAGTGTGATATTCCCAGATGACTATAGTGACCCAGATGCCTCTATTTTATTTTCAACATGTAGGAGTATTTATAAGGGTATTTGTGGAAAAAAGGGCAAAAATTAGAAATTTTGGCAAACTAAGGGGTAGTTTTGTAAGATTTGGAATTCAAAGGGTAGCTGTGGAAGATTTCATTTTTTAAATTTTGGAGGGTAGTTTAGAAAATCGTGCCAATTCAAAGGGCAATTTTGAGAAGTTTGTAATGATTGCTATAGGTGTAAGCTTTTAGACCGAACCATGGTATTAATATTTAAATATTAGAAGACAATTATATCAAATTTTGAAAGACTGAACCACGATATTAATATTTAAATATTAAAGACAATTATTTCGAATATTGAAAGACTGAACCATGCTATTAATATTTAAATATAGAAGACAAAGTCGTTGTCGACAGCTCTACGGGGTTCCTTTGTTATAGAATATAATAGATGTATGTACGTATATATAGGTCAGGATATTGGAATATGGATTTTGATACAGCTTTGGGGGGACCCATGTGAAGATAGGTCGGGGCTGAGATTATGTGAGGATGATCTTCAAAAACAGCCCTTGACTCATCTCCATGTGGCCCCACAATGTCGTGTCAAATCTGTCTCGAAAATCCGTGTCAGAATATCCTGGTGAATTGGAGCTCGTGGTTTCAGACAATGGAATCTTGTGCTGCGTGTTCCACATCTTACCCTAGCGGAAGCAAGGGTTCTCCTCTTACAAGCTCTATCACAACTCAGTGCTTGGTTCATTTCTAGGGGAGGCCTAGGATGCCTTAGGGATCACGGGGTTGCTTGAGCATGTGTTGGCGTAGGCCACAAGCTTAGTAGTGCAAACTCCGATATTGCCTTCAGGCTCTCATTAGCTCTCCTCGTCAGGGAGGAGATTCTTGGTTGGTTTGCATTCCTCTCAGTCCTCTTGGCCACCACACTTACGATCCCTTCTAGATCCGCTGGGGAGTGATGGAAGTTTTTGACTGTTAGTAGTCATTGGTTTTGGTGAGCCCTCCATTGTAGGAATCAAGCCAGTGGCCCTTGGCAAGGTGCTCAATGTGACATGTGTCTTGGTGATACAAAGGCAAACAAGTTAGCACTAGGACAAGTTGTCACCATATCATGAGTCCGGGTGGTGCTGATGTGGTTCGCCACCATCTACAGACACTAGTAACCAGCATAGGAATCTCTAGAGATTTCAAACAGGCTTACTATCTTGTTCCTGTTAGTTGTGGATTAGGGGTGAAATAGGAGGCCTAGTGATCTGCTAGGTACAATGTTTCTTTCCTTAGGGTTAGGAGACATCCAACACCCCTCTAGGCAGATCACGTGATGTGGCTTCCACTTACTCATGTCCCTCAAGTGACATGTCTCACTATGAGCAGGACATGGAATCAACTGATCCCTTACATCTCTTAACTGCTTTCCTTTGTTTACTTGCACCAAATTATCCTCTCTATCTTGCATCAAATACTCCAATATGAACACTAAAAGGGGTGACACACAAAAGAAATATGTAGTAACTATTCACGTAAACATGGTCAAAACAGAGTGTATAATAGTTTGTAACACAGAATGGTCTTGCATCAAATACTCCAATGCGAACCCAAAAAAAAAATGTTTTAACACGAAATATAAAATAACTATTCGCGTTTATTAAAACATGGTCAAAACAATGTATAATAGTTTGTATCCACAAGATATTTTCGGTCAGTGTGCGAATCACATCACATGGCCATTATTTATCCAATGCAATATTCATTATTCAATTAGTGTGTGGATCAGGTTAGAAACAATAAACTATGCAGTAATATTCTGAATTCTTACTCATTGGCACATTCATAGTTCCATAGTGATGCAAAGAAGACTGAAGTTGCAGAACCTTGGGATGCAGTACTTCCTTTGGTTGCTTTATCGTCATATTTATATTGAATATGCATGCTACTTTGTGTTTATGTGATTATCTCTACACGTTGGTCATTATCTGTTGAATGACTTAGTCAATGTCAGTTAGCATCATTTAAGACCTGATGGAGCTGGGGCCAATTCAATCTACGGAGGATCACCTGATGTGAGTTGCCCTACTACTTAGACGCCTATTATTCTCCAAGGAAGACAAGAAGCTCTTTCAGACCAACCATTTTCTCTTTTCGTTTCGTTCTATTATGAGTCTTCTTTGCCCTTCTGCCTCTTCATGGGAGAGATCTAGTAGAATGCCATGCTACACATTTGTTTGGGTTTTTCAGTCTTTGGTAGTTTTTTCTCCTAATGGAAGGGTTTGGATAGTGTACATCCATTAGTGATTCATATTGATATTAGGACATACTGGTATTGTACCCTTGTTCTTTTGCAATTGTCCTTAATACTCACCCTATAACATTCATACTTAAGATTTTGATACGCAGTTTTCATTCTTTGCGGAAGCCTCTAACTTCTGTTTTATTCTATTGCAAAGCAATGGAAGTTGGCGCTCAATTTGGAACATTGAGTTTAAAGATGATTTGCAAGTAGTGGAACTAAGAAGCACAATGCAGGTATTACTTTTAAACAGATCATGTTGTTGTAATAGCAAATGTACACTTTATGTGTGGCTTCTATTAATTCCCTTGACTGAATTGTGTGTTTGTGTCTGTGTGCATGCGGGTGCATGCATGTGTGTGAACTAAAACCAACAATAGCTAATTTTGGTTTTTTCAGGTGGGGGCCCACTACTTTGAAGAAGGAAATGTGCAGCTAGATGCTAACCATGAATGCAAAGACTCAACTATTTTTCAGGTTATTATGAGCCATCCAATGGTGAAATGTCCTTTTAGACCATGATACTTCTAATTTGCATGCTCCGTTAGATTGAATGTCGTTGTTGTATCCAAATGTGCCGTATATTCTTTTATTGTTGAAAATTGAAAAATAAGGTTTTGAGTGGAATATTAAGCATTGTACAGCAAGATGATAATGGGATTGAGTATAAGATGAAAGAATCTAAAGTTGACTATAAGAATGGTTTACTAACACCATAGTGGTAATTGTGGGACATATTCAAGGGTTGGGATCCACCATTCTATGCTTCATTCCTAGGACAGACTAGGCCGAAAATATTCCCATTCTAACTGTCCAATCTATCGCATTCTTTTGGGCTGCTGGAACTAGGAAATAATTTGATGAACAATTCGAAAGTTATTTGAGATGAGTGAAGATAATTCACTGATGGGTGAAGCTTCACAGGGATATCGATGTCCCATAATGGAGGAAAGCTTGATCTTTCTAGCACCCATAGTAATGCTTATAGGACTTTCAGTTTCCATTCTTCCAAGTGCAGAATGGTATCCAATAAAACCTGTCTAAAGATTTGTCAAGGACCTTGTATGTTTTCCTGCTTCATTCATTGTTTTTCTTTTCATCCTCCTTGCACGCAATTCATTCACTGTATATTTTCCTTATTGGACTTGTGGAAACAAATTACTTCAAACCAACCTCTCTCCACGAATCAACATGCTTGTAACTGAAGCATATGTTATTCTTCTTGGAACTGAGACTGGGTTCCCATGCTACACAAACAATTTTATATTACTGACATTATTGTTTTTCCTTCAGTCTCCCGAAGATTGTGCAGTTTCCATAACGAGCATCATTCGCCATCACGAAACCGAGTACTTGGCATCTCTTGAGGTTTTCACTATGCCCCTGTTCATAGTATTAGATGGCTGAATTCTTTCCATAAGAGTCTCTTTTCTAACAGTTACACATTGGCAGGGATCCTACTCAAATTTGCCGGACACCACTTTCAAGGTACTGTGTAGTTTTTTGAGTAATGTCTCAGCAGAAATTACGAAAATACTCATTTGATAAAGAGGAAGAATCAGGTGTGATTCTTATACCATTAGTAAGGCCATTAAATGTCAAATGGTTACACATGCAATGGATGGGCCACCCCTTTGGGGTTAGGGTTAGGTTTAGCCAAAACCAAACCAATCGGGTTATCCTAATCATCCAACCAGTGAACTTTATTTCAGCCTGTTATGCATAACTTTAATGATTGACCAAAATCATTCAAGTGGTAAGATGACTAGGATCATCGGACTTGTGTATTTTTGGACTATCCTCCCAAAAGATGGCCCTTCAGTTAGACAATCTGGATACAAAGACGCATGTACTGGTTGGACAGCTATTGGCCTTACCTCTTTATTAAAACACTTACTGTTCTGATCAAATACCTGTTTTGAACTTCATGGAGGTAGCTTAAGTGCCGTAATAATATATTGTGGATTACCACAATTCTGAACGAAACCCTGTTCAAGAATGCTGTTTTTGTATCATGATGTTACCAAAATATTTTAATCCACAGCCTGGAAATCCTGAAAATACAAAACCTCCCTCTTTCTTTGTGCATCTCGTCTAATGCTGAAACTGTCTATGCTCCATCATATTTGGTGATTTTAGGAAGGCCGTAGAAGACTATTCATTTTCAAATGCTGTCTCACTATATTCTTGCAAATCCTGTCTACTTGTGAATTGTGATGTAGGACCTTCGAAGGAAGCTTCCAGTTACTCGTACCCTATTTCCATGGCATAATACTTTGCAAGTTAGCCTGACCAGAGACATTACAAAAGAAATTGGAACTGGAAAGTGAAAATACCAAGAGAAGTAAGGCTTGTCTTTTACGTGTAATACTGAACCAGTGTGCTCATTCCCAAGTCAATCCCTCATGAGTCCATGCTTTCTCCTTAGTCATTGGTCACATCAGTGCTTGTATTATTATTACAGAGTTCCCGAGTTTTTGTGAAATGTCAGAAGGGTTTTGAGGTTGGGTTTAATATATATCTCATTGTTTTTATGAAAGTTTGTGCATTATGTTTTCAATTCACTAGACATTGACATAAAACAGTAAAGAAATGTGGATGATTTTCATTCTCTATAGAAGTTGGTGAAATATTTTAGTCAGTAATAAGGATTTTAGAGAGAATGCCTATCCTCTGTAACAAGCTAGAGAAAGCGGCGGGATTTTAGAAGCAGTGATCATGCACTAATGATTGCGCACCACAATACCCATGGTTATTTTTTTAAAAGTAATTTTTTAACACCAAATCCTAAACCCCAGGTATATGTGGCGTGAGATCATTGGGCGCATGATCGCTGCTTCTAAAATCCTGCCCCTTCAAAAATATTCTCAACAAGCTAACCCTAATGAAAAGAGTGCCAAAGACATACTGAAAATACTGCCTTGAACAGCCATCAACAAAATCCTGGTCCAGGATGAGCCACAATATCTTTCTCCCAGACGCATGGATCAGGTTCGGGCAGGGCAGGGTCCACTCAAGCAGGAATCATCC
Source organism: Euptelea pleiosperma (assembly GCA_035048495.1). Taxonomy (NCBI): domain Eukaryota; kingdom Viridiplantae; phylum Streptophyta; class Magnoliopsida; order Ranunculales; family Eupteleaceae; genus Euptelea; species Euptelea pleiosperma. Next base: position 26,581,568 of record CM068551.1, on the reverse strand, counting down.
ATCAAACCATCTATCCGCACCATTTGATTGGTTGGCTACCTCTCGGATGGGTCATAGCTCAAAAAATCAGAGTTATTGGGTGATCTTAACAGCAAATCTTTGGTATATGAAGTCTCATCCGAGAAACGGTCTAACTGGAGTAAGAAATTAATGTTGACTAAAATGCTGATACTCCCTGATTAACGACTTGGATTATGTGGACCCACACCTCTAACTACTGCTAAAAGCCTTCCAAGATGAATGGTTTGTGCGAAGTAGCAGACAAGGTCCTACACACAATGTTGGTCTCTATGCGTTTCCTCTGCTCCAGAAGCTTCAGGCGTACATTAGCCATGCAAGTATGGGTGCAGCAGAGCCTTTCCTGTCTCACTGATAAGACAAAGATGTTCACCTGGTAACCACCAGTTGATCCAATCGGAATAATTTGGGTACATGTAATTAGATTGGACGCGTGAGATCGTCCAATTGTGATGACCTTGGTACATGCCATATCCAATGATCATCGTGTTATCCCCAAGGTTTAAAAGGGGCCGTTATAACAGTATACCGGACTGGGGCATTACTGTTTTTTCCGTTATAACGGATTATAATGCACAGAGGTACAAACGGAAAAATGGGAAAATAACGACGCTAAAATTCAAAATTTGAATTTCAATAACACATCCAGACCGGAACCAAAGTACCCGGGCATTTGTTGGTTTTGATTCTGGTGGTCGAACCAGAACCGAGAGAGCCGGAACGCTGATACGGCTTGGAACTGTCGTTCCGGTTCTGGGTACCGTGGTTGCCGAACCGGAACTGATCAGTTGACACCCTATCCAGCAAACATTTTGAACCCCTAAAATTAGGAATACATTTTCTGTGAATTTTCAAGTCATATGTTTTCTGCGAGGAAAAAATAATTCTAAAAGTATGCAACAAAATGAAATTACCCGGGGGTCATGCAAATATAGCCAATTTCTCAGGGGGGTAGTGCAAATTTGCCCAAATCTTTATCGACCTGAAAAAACAAAGAAAGTACTAATTGGGAATCTAACTACAGGGGCATTCTCGTCATTTGACCATTGCGCGGGTACTTTACCAGCCCGGTTTTAGTTGCAAAACGGTCTTTCATTTTCGAGTTCTCGAAGAAGTCAAAAAACGAACTTTGTCGACAGTTTTGGCGGCAAAATTTGGCATGGCAAAGAAGGTTGTGAGTTAGGGTTTATCATCCTTGTTCCTCATGTACGATTCTATGATTAGTTTTTCTATCTATTTCTGCTTTTATGATCTCTGCAACTGCGTAAGATTGTTTGAATTTCTCAAACTTTTCGGGTTTTCTAGGGTTTGTTTATGCAAATATAAGTTTAGTTCTAATTAGTCTCTAACTTGAAATTTTTATAGTGTTCATCTCCGAATATCTTAGTGATTTGAGACTAATTCTAAGTTTTTTTTTTTTTCATTCAATAGGTGATAATGTGATTCAATTTATATGGGCTTCAATGGAAAGAGCGGTTCCAGTTGATTCTCCAACCATTAAGCTTATAAATAAGAGTGTAGTTCACCGTATTTGTTCAGGACAAGTGATTTTGGATCTTTCATCTGCGGTGAAGGAGTTGGTAGAGAACAGCTTAGATGCCGGTGCGAGCAGTATCGAAATTGCTTTGAAAGATTACGGCGAAGAATCCTTCAAGGTTATAGATAATGGGTGTGGCATTTCACCTAATAATTTTAAGGTATTTGGTACAAAATTGGGAGCTTTAGTTTCATTTCTATGCATATTAGATCTGAAAGAAATCCAGTTTTCTGGGTTGTGTTCTTAGTACTTAAAAGATTATGTATGTTAAGGGCTCTAATTTGTAAAATTGGATTTCTGTACAATGTATTCGACGGTTGAGTTCAGTGCATGTAATAATGGTTTACTTCTAGACACATAAATACCCATTTCTTTTTCTTACATTTAGTGGGTGTTTAGTGTGGAGTAACAAGTTGTATGGCAAGAGACCGTCCTTGTAAAAGTGGCACAAGTGAATACCAACTTTTCATTGGATTTAACTAGTTTTATGTTTCATTCAGAAAGGTGCTCAGTGCACCTATGGGAAGTAGACAATACTTGGCACCTTACAACTTGAAACACATTTAAATTGGTACCAAGTGCTCCTAAAATTTTGTTCCCGTCTAAATTGGCATCACACAACTTGAAACCTACAACCAAACACCCTCTTAGTATTATTTCTAGTGTTGTCCTTTTAACCTTACTGTTTAGCCTGCAATCATTATTTGTTCTAACTTGTTGCAGCCTTGCAGGTTCTTGCTCTGAAGCATCATACTTCTAAAATAGCAAATTTTCCTGATCTCCAGTCTTTGACGACTTTTGGCTTCAGAGGGGAGGCACTGAGTTCCCTCTGCGCATTAGGGAATTTGATTGTTGAAACAAGGACAAAAAATGAACCAGTTGCCACACACATGACTTTTGACCATTCGGGTTTACTAACATGTGAAAGGAAAACCGCACGCCAAATTGGTACCACCGTTAGTGTTGAGAAGTTGTTCTCCACTTTACCAGTGCGGAGCAAGGAATTTAGTCGCAATATTCGGAGGGAATATGGAAAGCTCATTTCTTTATTGAATGTGAGATACCCTTCTTCTCCTGAAGCTCCAGTAAATTCAATATGAATCTTTTCAGCATATATTGGTTTCAATATTTTCTATATTCCGTCTGTACATCACCTTGCAATTCTTTCGAAGATTTAAAGAAACAGAAAGAACTCTATTTTATCGGGAGAAATTCAATATCATTCAATAAATAAAGTGTTCTTTTCTTTAAAAAAAATTATGTAAACAAGTCGGGCAACTTGTAGATTGTCATGTTTAGAATTAAAAAGCTAATACTCAAGTCCTGTGGATTTTAAATGTATTTCCATTTTTCTATAAAAAGGTCCCAAGTTTGTTCAATAAAAACCCTGAAAAATCCAAAAGAGTTTCAGATCTCACTAGAATTTCGCTTGCCGAAAAATTCCTGAGAATGAGATTTGTGACTATGGTCCTTTCTTTACCATACTGGTTACCTGGTTTCTTTTGTTGAACATGGTACTTGACTTAATGATCTGCGAATATCTTGCTATCAGAATTTTTTTTTACCGATCAAAAAAAAAAAATCTTGCTATCAGATGATCAATAATTTTAGTGTCACTATTTTTTTTCCAATTACTCGCACTGGTTGTGTTACTGGTGCCATATTCATGGTGCATTTAGACTTTACCTTTTTTAAGTTAAATTATTTTTACACAAGAAATGATCTCCTCACTTTCAGTGAGGGGATATACTTGTGCTTTTATTGGTCCGAGTGCTCTGACTAAGGAGTAACCAATACAGAAATGAGTTTTGGTTTTCGATCTAAACTATTTATTTGGAATAGTGCGGACTGTTCAGATTACGTTAAAATAAACACGTGTTTCCAAGTTGCCCGATAGAGGCCAGCCTCATTAAACCCGCACACTAAATAGAAAGGTATTTTTGATATTTACATAAATAATGGATAATATGGTCATTTGAAAAATAAAAAATAACGTTCATGTGATGGAGGTCATGTGGGTACGTTAGTCAATGACAGTGCACTGGTCAAGGTGGGGTAATCCACTTTCACTTTGTCGGGGGGGGGGGGGGGGGGGGGGGGGGGGGGTGCTAATTAAAATGCATACGCAGGGGGATGTTACAAAAATCCCCTATTTTTTATTATCTTTATTTTTTAAATTTTTTTGTTTGCAGGCTCGAGTATATGGTATTTCCTTGATGGAGGAGATCAGCTCCCTTTTAACATTTTCCTGATTCTCGTTTGGTGTTACTTGAACATGCTTGAAGTATCAAGTATGGGGGCTAGTAACTTGGTTTGGTATTTTAGTTTACATTTCTTTCCTGATTTCCAGGCATATGCCCTTATTGCAAAAGGAGTTCGATTTGTTTGCACCAACACAATTGGAAAGAACAACAAGTCGGTGGTGCTTAAGACACAAGGAACCAACTCCCTTAAAGATAACATCATAACAGTATTTGGCATGAACACCTTCACATGCTTAGAGCCTTTGAGTATTTGTATATTAGACAGCTGCACAGTTGAGGGTTTCATTTCCAAGCCTGGGCATGGAAGTGGACGTAATTTGGGAGATAGACAGTTCTTTTTTGTAAATGGTCGACCAGTGGATATGCCTAAAGTCAGCAAGCTTGTGAATGAATTATACAAGAGTGCAAACTCCAGGCAATATCCCATAGCGATCATGAACTTTACTGTCCCAACTAGAGCATATGATGTCAATGTAACTCCTGATAAAAGAAAAATATTCTTTTGTGATGAAGGCTCCCTTATGCGCTCCTTAAGAGAAGCTATAGAAAAGATCTATTCCCAGGTCACTGCAGTTATTCTGTTAACAAACTCGAGGAGCCTAAGAAGGAAAAAGATAGCTCAGAGTTGTTTCTTCCTCTTAAGGAGCCCCATTTATCATCAAAACAAGTATCTCCAGAAGGCTGTGGTCAAAAGGAAGCTATTTGCAGTGATGAAAAAATCGTGGAAGAACAAAGTGTGGAGGATGATGTTCCTCTCAAAATGGTCAAAACGTGCATTCAAGACTCATATGTGAGAGAAGGAATGGTAAATAATGAGGATGAAAACCTGATACGGAAGGACTTTACTCTTAGAGCTCACAGTATTGAAAAGGCTGATAGTTCTTCAGTATATCACAGTAAACAATTGAGAACTCCCATGCCTAATGCTTCAATTGATAAATATGCTGCATCTCCTTTAAGAGCATCGGAGAAAGAAGCTATTGAAAATGTACATTTATCTGGCCGTTCAGGCTTTGTTCAATCTTCACTCACCAAATTTGTTACTGTAAATAAGAGGAAGCATGAAAATATTTGTACAGTATTGTCTGAAATGCCTGTCCTAAGGAATGAAATGGTTCGTTGTCAAGTAAGGAAAACCAATTCAGAAATGCACGCTGCAGTCTCGAGATCCCTTGTTGATCACCACCAGGTTGATGGTTCTTCTGAAGTCAATGATGATGAGCCTTCTAAGTGTTCTAGAGCAGTCCATGGATCTGATGAAGTGGAAACTCCACTTAACGACGGAGTCGGTGTTAATGATAGAGGGTCTGAAGAGGTATGTGGAGCTATACTTTTTCCTTTTAACTTGTTTTCTCCAGTCTGGTTGTTTAAACATATGTTTTTTCTTTAGCTTAACTATATACTGATTTTTATTAACCATGCCTTCTTATTTTGGGATTAATTAGTTTGTAGCCCTAAGTCATAATACAATGTGCTTTGGTAGGTTCAGAACCTCTTTTGGAGTTCCCTGGCTAGTTGCCATAATAAAGGATTGGATATTAGATTGAAAGAAAAGGCATAATCTTGCAATTAGGGTCGAACCCCTGGCTAATAAGTAGAAAATGATAAGTCATTGTAGAGGTTGTATCCGATTTAATGATATAAATCAAGGACTGAAGCTATTACATTTATGATTCAAACTTCAAACTACCCATATGCATCTTTGGCTTATATGTTTGGCCAGAAAGGGCTGGGGAAGTTGACAAAACAATTTTACTGAAAACCGATGCTTGCTTTCATTTGGTGAAAAACATGAGCATCATCTCCAATCTGATACTTTACTAGGCAGATTACTAATATGCCTTTATTCAGTTAAAAGTTAAAACTTTACAAGGCCTTGAAAAGGTCTTTCTGATAATTTTAAGTGACAAGAAATAGTGACTGATTTCATCACCAATTATCCTGTGTAGTTGGAGAACTATGAAAAAGTAGAAAAGTATCTCCAGTTCCTTCAGTATCTGATATTCATTTTAAGTTGTGCCTGAACTCATTGCATGTTACTTTGTTTCAACTGAAGTGCAGCCACTTTGAGAATTCCAACTCAATTTGATCAACTTCTCTTATCCTGTATTCATCATCATCCTCATCCTCATCCTCGTCACTCAGTGCATTATCCCAACCATTTGGGGCACAAGTCTCGTTCCATCATTCCATTCTATCCTGCTATAGCATATGTGCCCAATATTTTCTCACCACCTCAATCCGCTTCAACCTTTACCCTTTTAGGGCCTTCAAAGTACCCATGGTCATGAGATGCACATGTGATGATTCTTGGTTCATAACTGTTCTCAGGTTCTGAGAATAATCGACTATTGGAAGACTTATAATACTAAGGCTGCATTTGGATGAGCTCAAAATAAGCTAAAAGTCAGCTTATAGCTTATGAAAAACAGTTTTTCTGGGTTTTAGCCAATTTTTCCAGGTTAAGTAGAAGCCATTGAAAGCTTATTGCTTATGCGCCTAGCACTTGTAAAAATACACATGCTCAAATTGAAAATTAAGTGAAATTCTTTAAATACCTAAAATGCCCTTCTATTCCTTCAATACAAATTCTAAATGAACACTAAGCCTTTACTAAAACTTTTTAAATGACAGAAATATCCTTCTAATCACTTCATAACTTGTTTAAATGACCAATTCATCCTTTCTTACCCAAATCCAGTGCTTTAACCCATAGCTATAAGCTATAAGCTCGGGTTAAGCTTACCCAAACACAACATAAGTCAATTGTCAATACAAAATCAGAACCAAAAGTGACTATTTTCATCAATGGACCCTAGTGGGTAATTGTGCATTATGTCTAGTGCACAACTCTTGGAAACAACTACATTCCTAGTGAATAGTGATTCAAGTCTAATAAAGTAATAAGGTAACACATGATTGCCGCTATTTACATTTGAGGTAACATAGTGATAAACTTCATAGTTTGCTTCTTCACTCAGCATGTTAAACAATATGTTCCTTTTCTCGGTGCTCCTAAGGGAAAATAGACTGGCATACATTTTTTGGTGTCTTTTGGAAATACGAACAATTTAGATCTGGCGGACCACTACTTAGTTTCTTGTCAAAATAATTGTATGTAGATCATGTTGAGGATATGGTTGCTGGAAATGCATTAGGTGCAAATAACAATTTATCCAGGTTTATGGTAGAAAAGAATGAATGTACTTGTAGGCTGTAGTAATTGTTAGAATCTGGTTGCTGATTCTGAGTTAAATTATTTTGTTTCCAGGAGGATTTAGAACATTCAAAAAAAGTGGTACCTCTTGCTGATGTCGCTTCAGATGCTTTGTCCAGCAAAGATCTAGAAAATATATCGGAAGATCTTTCAAGTGCAGCTCCAGTGTTACAGTCTCCTATCACGACTTTGGATACTCCGACGCCTTCTTCTGGCTTAGAGATATGTTCAGTTTTGCACTTTAGTATCAAAGACCTTAGAATAAGTAGGCAAAAGAGGCTGTCAAGAATGCAATCTAGTGGCTTCACATATGAAAGAACAAAGATTAAAAGGTTGATGTCTTGTACTTTTTTTTATCCAATGAGAAAGATTGATTCATCGTCTCCAACAGTATTACTTTATCTTTTCAACATTTTGACTTGTAATGATCACGCCATAGGTGCTATACTGCTGCAACACTTGAGATTTCTCAATCAGAAAATGAGGAGCGGAAAGAAAAGGCTCTAGCTGCAGCAGCTATTGAGTTGGAAAGGTTCTTCAACAAAGAAGATTTTGGCAGAATGAAGGTTGTTTCATATATTTTTTGGTGATTTTTTACCTATTTTGACTTGGCAATAATATTAAAATACTTGCATGCACAGTGCACACACATGCACTCATGGACATAGCTCATTTGGCCTCTATCATACCCATCATGAGAGAGACGTGGAGTATTTAGCACGCGGGTCTGATTGGGCCTGCCTAATTTGATTTCAATGAGCCAAAATGCAGTTTGAAGCCATTTTAAATTCTAAACTGTGAATATGGAGATATTGTAATTTTTTTTGTTGACTTGAAACTATAGTAAATGATAAAACATGCCCATAAGCCATCAAACTATAATAGACAACCATATGGAGTATGGACATTAATGTCAATATCGTTCTGCAACATGCTGATGTAGGTATCTGATAGCCTAACAGTTAAAACAATTATAATTACACATAAAAATGATAATATATTTTATTTTATAATTAAATAATTATAATTATATATTATAACTATTAATTATTGTTACATTAAGTTTATATCAAAATATATCTTTACATTACACATAGGAAGGTAAAAAAATAGAACTTTATTTAATTTAATTTAATTTAATAGATAAAATATTAATTTAATTATAAATAAGCAATAAAAAAATGCATTGAATATGCATGCATTTGACCTTAGAATTTGTATTTTTATGAGCACAAAATTAATACTACCAAGTTGTAGATAGTGCCAAGTTAATAACATATTATTCCTTCATACACAACCATGGGCGTTTAGGGTAAAAACAAAGGAAATTGGGTTTCCCCAAATTTCAAAAAAATTCACCTTAAAAGTCCCTAAATGTGTGCACAAATCTGTGTAAAAATCTATGATGCATTTACGCTTCTAAACTCTATTTCTAATAGAAAAAACTACAAAAAATTGAGTTTAATTGAAAGAATTCATTGTTACCTTGAAAATTTTAAAAATCCTCTAATTTTTCTTTGATCCACTCTATCGATCAATATGAGTAGTCTTTTGAACAAATAATAGTGAAAATTGATTGTTTTTGGTCTAAGAAGATGGATTAAGGATTGAAAGTTTTGCCAAAAAAAATAAATTAGAAGAGTTCACTGTGTTCGGGTAAAAAATTTCGTTTGGGTTTGGGTTGAAATATTGCAGTTTTATATGTGTTTGGATTGAAATGTTAATATACATTGGCATTTATTGGTCATTTTGCTAAATAATGTGAATTTTGACTTATATGGTATCTTTCCTATTAACCCATATGGAAATAAAAGAAAACGCCTTGGGACAGTCACCTGATTTTGTGGTCTACTAATGGAGAAGGGGTACCAGTACCAGTAACACTCCATTGGGGTTTTGGTCACTTTTCACGCACATGCCCGTTTATGATGCATGCTTGCACACTCACACACCAACACACAAGTACGCACCAATAGCACAAGGGTAGGGCAATAGATCGGTAGAAGTTTGATGTCTCTTAGCCCATTTTTCCTACTAAACATCTCCAACTAGCATCTTCAAATTTTGTCTTCAAAATAGTATTTGCTTCTAATTTGAAGATAGAGCTCCCCTCTAAAAAGTGTTGAACTCTAACCAGCCTTGGCTTCAAAAAAGCGTCATTTTTCCAAAAGGACACAAAAGGATTTACAAGTTTTTCAAAAATGACACAAAAGGTATTTAAAATTTGTTGGTAAAAAGTACATGCTTTTCAAAAGCAGCTTCAAATATGAAGATATAGATCCTGGTTGGAGTTGCTCTTATACAGAGGTTTCAACTTGTGGATTGGTCATGACTCACAAATGGCCTGGAATCAAGGTTTTAAATTTCGGTTTCGGTAACAATTTCGGTGAGGTCAAAAACCGAAATTTCAGCCGAAATTTCCAAATTTCGGTTTTAAAGCTATATTTCGGGGATTTCGGTACCCTCCGAAACCGAAATTTCGGCATTTCGGCCGAAGTTAAAGCCTTGCCTGGAATACACTTTTGGCACTCACTAACTTGTGCAACACTTAAGGGCTGCATTGGTCTCTCTACAATGCTGCAGCCTGCAGGAGAAACCTCTTGTCTTTTGCTACCGCATATGAGCTTGCTGGGGTTGTCTTTGTATGGACTGACTCATGCTTTAACTCAATGAGCTCTTAACTAATGCCAGATTAGCTTTTCATAAGTTGCTTCTCCCTCAGATGTCTAGCATAGGCTTCCCTTCTTTTTTGAGAGAAGTGATTCAGTGCTCCACATTTGTATGAAATCTTAGTATATCCAGCTATAAAATCGACTGCATCGCTGGACAGGAACTATCCTAAGTCCCTCTCTTTCCTGCATCATTTTCCTTCTTTTGCATGTATTTATTGTCAAATCCTCAATGTTATGAGATTAAAGACTGCAGATTTTGGACGTAAGTCATCAAATCATGAAATCTAGAAAAATTCACTCCAGAGATTAGGTTTGTCATCACTGAGGCTGCCCAGAGAAAATATTCTCCTCGGGTCTTGTACAGTAAATGCAAACGTTTTGGGCATCTAGACTGTTCATCCGCAATTAGTTATGAGAAGAATTAAAAATGGGGAGATGAAGTACTTCTTGGGTATAGGGTTGTTGGTGACCCTTATTTTCGTCCTTTGACATTGGCATATTAAGATGTTTTTGTATATGCATAATAGTATTACTCCTAATTACATTCTATTTGAGAGAAATTAAATCGCTGAGGCAACAGTGAAAATGTTTCATAGGTAATTGGGCAGTTCAATCTTGGTTTTATCATTGGAAGGCTAGATCAAGACCTATTTATCATAGATCAGGTAAGTTCCTCTTTTCAATCTATGTTCCAGCGTTATTTTGTTTTTCAAAATCTTTTTTTCTCATGCTTTGTCGTCCTTCTTGTTGAATGTCATATTTGTGTAAACCCCTTCGTACTTATTACCTTCTTGTTTCTAAGTTCTTACTAGATGTTGTGCATTTCTTTGGACTGAGTACATGAACGTTTTTTTTAAATGGGAAATGGAAGTTTGATACATTTTTCTCTATTTTCAGCATGCTGCAGATGAGAAATACAATTTTGAGAGGCTGTCACAATCAACCATCTTGAACCAACAGCCTTTGCTCCAGTGCGTAAGATGCTTCTTTAATTTATTTCTATAAAACTTAGTTTTATTTTCATCGAACATAGGCTATCGGCTGTAAAAGCTAAAATGTCTCAAAGAAAGATGAAGAGTGAGAGCATATGGAGGATAATCCATCAGTTCTCCATGTTACAAACATATTGAAATTAGTAAATTAGTTCTTTGATACCCTATCTCATGTACGGCTCCGTAGAGTGACAGTAAGGGTGACTTATCTCTCAACTTTTCCACTATCATCCCCGAAAAAACCAAACTCTGCCTTACGTAAAGTTGCCTATCTCATGTAAGAACATCAGTAGCTGACAAATTACCATGCACTAGTTGCTTTCCGGCATGTACATAGTTGTAGCAGAAAGAATATGGTCTGTCTGATTCTGAATATCAGATTGTTTTCTTGCTTTAGCAGAAGAAATGGCTTTAGACGAAATTGAAAGGAGGAACATGATTCGTGTGGCCGACCCAATATCATTGGGATAACACTTATGATGGTGATTTCCCATGGTCGGGCCAGCATCTTTGAGAGTCCCTCGTATATAAGACTTATATCGTCTTTTTCTTGTGAGAAAGGTACAAGCATATATGTTGAAGATGAGATACTTTACAAATGGGATTGATGCCTTGCTGTGCTCCCTATGACACAGCATCAAAATTAACTGGTCCTGAAATGAACAAAATTACAGTACAATTATGAATTATTTGACATTGATAGATTATACAATCAAGTTATGTTCTACCTTGTACGCGTTTTCACCCAATTTTTTTAGAATGGTTTGCCTTATCACTCTCAGCCAAGGTTTTAAATTTTGCCAAAAATCTCGAAATCAAAATCCCAAAGATTTCGGCCCTTTTTTCTGGGAGATTTTCATGGCACTATCAGTTAATTCAGTCCTTAGGAGTTATAGAAAGAGAAAGCGATAAGATTTCCTGAAAATTTTCAGGATTTAACTAATTTTTTTTCCAATTTCTTTCCGAAATTTTGCTCAAATTTTAATTTCGACCTGGACCGAAATACAGGTCGAACCAAAATTTCAATCCTTGCTCTCAGCCACTTTATTTTTAAGTGTTAAATGCACATGAATGACAGCTAGGCAATACGATGTACACTTTATTGTCAACCACAAGCTGTTGTAAGAAATATTTCTTTATTCTTTTCTTAAAACGTCTATATATATATATATTAAATGTGCAATGCTTGTATACATCTCATGTATTCCAGTATCCATTATTCTATAAAATTGGAATCTGATGCTCATTGCATGTTTAATTCATTTAGCTTACGTGTATATTGTTGTATGTCCATCTAGGAAAATACTCCCAGTAGAAGTTGCTTAGCAATACAATAACTCTTTAAGCATTTGGGCTCAAGGGACATTTATAGTGATCATTGTCTTTGAAGAGCCCTGCCTCGTTCCCTGTAAAATGCATGATTTAGAATTCTGCCAGGACGTATATGTATCGGACTTTATTTTTAGTAAGAACAATTAAGGCTTCCTGGATTTCTTCTCCTGAACTATCTTTCTAAACATTTATTCCGTTGAGTACTTAGACCAATTGAAATGTTTGGTATTAGTTGGCACTCCATCTGCCTTAACAATCATATGTTAGATCAACCATTTTGGGGTCTTTTTAAGAGTTGAAATATTGCTGTTCTTCTTTTAAATCTCTGAATTTTCTGCTAAAATACTGAGTAGGGAAGAGTAGAATTAATGCTCTGGGAACATCTTGGAGCTGCTAATTCATTTGGCTAAGAATTCGATGACAGCAATAGCAAAAGAAATAGGAGTACCTATAGTTTGCAAAAACAACTGTCTAGCTTGCAAGACGACCGGGACAGAGAGTATAACTGTTCTCATCGTTCAATGCTGTGAAGCCTCTTTAGTAATTAAGTAAATTTATAAGCACTGTTATGAAAATTATTGTGTAAATGAAAAAAACATAATAACACTAATATTACAATCTCTCTAATTTAAATGGTTTGTGACTGACACTTCTCTTTCTTGCTGTAGATTCATCTCATGAGTTTTCCGTTTATTTCTTTGTTTACACAAAGTCATCCTTTGTTAGACATTATGTTCTGATTCCACTTTGTCTTTCCAATTCATGTTTCTAGGCCAATGAGGTTGGAGCTATCTCCTGAAGAAGAAGTAGTAGCTTCGATGCATATGGAAATAATCAGGTTAATATATTTTTAATACTGTTACTTTATAATTTTAGGTACCAATGAAGCTTTAAGGTGTAAAATTTCCAGTGTCTGTACTTGCTGTATTTCTTTTCTGAGTTGCTGTATAATAGTTCTAGGGCTTCGGAAATTGTTATGTAAGATATTGCAGTTTGATTTTCCATGAGTTAGCAAAACTATTTTTACAGGTATGAGCTTCTTTTATAGACTCTATTTTTTGTATCAGACAGAAGAATATGTCATTAGCTGATAGTGATTGTGTTAGTTTACTACAAAATACTAGCAATAACCACAAGCAAGATATCTGAAGAAAAGGTTCTAAGAACAATAGCACCTTTGCATGATATGATTGCTGACACATTTTTTAGGAGTTTGCACACAGTCACCCTATATGTACATGTGTGGCTGTACTTTTGCATCAGATTTATTTTATTAGATGTTCATAAAGAAAGAAGAATTATCCATGCCCCAAAGAGCCAGGCTATGTTACTTGGCTGCTGCACATGATTCATTTTGTATCACGTATATATTTGTATTGATTATAGATGATTCACTGATCCTCAGGTACGTGTTTTCCATACTGTGCTTGCTTCAGCTTTTAGGAACTAAGATTGAGATATTATCTTTCATGAAAGAAAAGAAAATTATGAGCACTCTTACTCGGTACAAGATTAAAATCGAAGATCCAGAATCTGTCCTCAACTCCTTGCAGTGGTCTATAGTACTGCCAACCACTTGCTGCTAATAGAATGTTTCAGAGGAAATATATACAACAGACTCTCCATATACAATACAATGTATCCCAGAGAGAACCCAAAACTATTTCTTGGAGTTTGTGAAAGTTTCGGCTTGACCTGCCTTTGGTCTGGTTTAATCTATTCTAGATTGAATTTAGTTTTATCCCATTTCTGCTTTGCAAGTGCATTTAGTTTCGTATAAGGTTAATTAGTATGTGAAATTATGTTTCTAAAGTTCTTCTCTACACCTTTTATCTTTGTTAATCTGTTATTTTACAATTATTATTATTATTATTATTATTACGGAAAATTTCTTAAACGAAAAAAAATTTAAATGTATTTACAAAAACAAAAAAACCTTCCTGATATTTACAAAAAAAGTAACTAGACGCCCTTGAAAGGGCGTCTCTCCCTGACAAAATTAAAGCTGAAAAAGGCTGGCAAACGCCCAGGAGTAAAACTTCTGTCACAATACGAGCAACGTGGCACACTCTTAGTGGATGTTGACCGTATAGATGTTTGGCCAGTCCCTCGGTGGACCTGCAAACCAAAACTCAGCCTGATTAGTAATTTACAACCTTTGGATCTTTTCACTCTCAAATTCCTACGGTTAAAGGGCGTTTGCCCATAGAGGAGTAAAACTTCTGTCACAATACGAGCAACGTGGCACACTCTTAGTGGATGTTGACCGTATAGATGTTTGGCCAGTCCCTCGGTGGACCTGCAAACCAAAACTCAGCCTGATTAGTAATTTACAACCTTTGGATCTTTTCACTCTCAAATTCCTACGGTTAAAATCAACCCAGGAAAATAACTTCAACCCAATGCTTATAAACCAGTGACCATGTTTATTTTTGGTGTGTAGGTCCACCTAGTGATTGGCCAAACATCCATACGGTCAGCGTCCACTAAGACTGCCACGTGGCTCAGTATTGTAACAGAGGTTTTACTCTTCTGTTGACAAACGCCCTTTTAAAGGGCATCTGTAAGGTACAGACGCCCTTTAAAGGACGTTTGTCAGCCTTTTTCAGCCTTAATTTTGTCATGGAGAGACGCCCTTTCAAAGGGCGTTTAGTTACTTTTTTGTAAATGTCAGAAAGTTGTTCTTGTTTTTGTAAATACATTTAAATATATTTTCGTTTAAGAAATTTTCTGTTATTATTATTATTATTGTTTTGTAATTTTTTGGATGGCGTTTATACTTTGGCTGATATGAATTTTTCTTTGCAATTTTTAGAAAAAATGGATTTACTTTGGTAGAGGATGTGCATGCTCCACCTGGCCATCATTTTAAATTAAAAGCTGTTCCCTTCAGTAAAAACATAACTTTTGGAGCTGAAGGTAAGCATTATTAATTTATTTTACATATTTCACATGCCTCTTATTTATGGTGATTTTATATTGCATAAACAGAATCAATCCCTAACATACTTATGGTGCACATGCTCAATTATCCGGACCATCTAATCAATGGGCCACTTTTAGAATTGTCAGATAATCCTAACCATCGCATCAATAGATTTTTTGAAAGGGGGAGAATTTACCCCGACTTTGCTAACCGTTTAAGGCTAGGCAATTGGATTGGAAGCGATTTTGTGCTACACACAATTCAAGATGTGGCTCGTCGACTGGACTGCAAATTGATGAGCCTGTGCACAGCTGTTACAGTAGAGACACCCGCTCATTATAATATGCTGCCAGAGCTGTCACCTTGTCTATCTGTCATGAAATGAGTGCTTATGAATAAAGCGGCCTGCCCGAGGAATAACTTGCTTCATCTCTTTGAACAGATGTTAAGGAGCTTATTTCTACTCTTGCCGATAGTCAAGGGGAATGCTCGATGGTAACTAGCTACAAAATGGACACTGCAGATTCTATTTGCCCATCAAGAGTCCGCGCAATGCTGGCATCACGTGCTTGCCGATCATCTTTTAAGATTGGAGATCCACTAGGAAAAAATGAGATGGAAAAGGTAACAGTTATATTGTACTTGACATCTATGGATGGTGGGATGATGATGACCTATTAAGATCTTCAGATTGTTTGCATGATAAAATTCAATAATCATTCCCTCTGGAGGCCAAATTTGTTTCACCAAAAACAAACAAATCCAGATCTATGTAAATTTTCATTACTACGTGGTAGACCTCTAATAGGAACTATTCTACTAATATTACTCTTATTCTCGATCTGATTTTGGAAAACCAAGGTGGTTAAATGGTTTATATTCTATTTCCTTAAACTTTTATGAATAACTATTTTTAATTATTTTAATCATGTGTTGGGTATAACTGTATAAAAATGGTTTTGGTCCATTGAGTTATATCCCTAGGAAAATGTTTTTTCGAAAGCCGTCTCCCTCCGTTCAAATTAATATTCAGCAGCAAAAGCTACACTCTGAAGTTCCTTATTCAGTATTATGGGAGTAGAGGTTTGGTAACAGAAAACTAAGTTTTCCGTTCTTCCATTCTCTAATTGAAGTTCGAAAATGAATTTAGTACACGAATCTTGCTCATTTGTACATGATTTTTTTCGTGTTTTATTGATATTGCCCAAGCATTTTTGTGGCAAAAATTTCCACCCGTAAGATTGTATCTTCATCTCAATGTAAATGCAGTATTCTTATAACTTGATACTCTTGTGTGAGTCAAATTTTCTTCACCCCCTGAAAATTGGCTATTCGAGAGCATACTATAAATGACTGCTCTGCTTTTATGATTCCCATTATACCTTATGTTTTTTAAGATATATAAAAACTAGTTAGATGCAGAGATTATAAGGACGCTTATAATTTTCTTACCATTTCTTATTCTTCAGATACTCGAGCATCTGGTAGACCTCAAGTCCCCATGGAATTGCCCACACGGTAGGCCAACAATGCGGCACTTGGTCGACTTGACAACCATCTACAAGCAAAGCTTTGAATGATCCGAACTTGTAATGGGGCTTGCCTGTGACTGCTGGTGCCTTGTATTAAGGGGGTTGTTTGGATACAGGGTTGGGACTGTCAGCACAGACTGACAGAGCTAAGCTCCTAGGTTGCTGAAGTTCTGCATTTTGCTTGGTAGTGGGGTTGTAGGGATGGGTCCTGTTCAACTTTTTGAGCTATTTGAGTCGTCGACAGCGAACGTGAATGACAATTCACCTCCAACCTGACTGAGTGTTGACGCTTAAATGCATGTCTTCATCTGCTCCCCAAATGTAATAACACAAGGTATAATCTTTGATCTGATGTACAGGCATAGCAGACCCAATGTTCTGCAGTATTATCTGATGGACGTTAGAACTGGGGAAAGTAAGCTATTTTTATGTCCCTAAAACAGGAGCGCAACTTCAGTCTCATGCAACTATATAGTATAGCCCATGGTTTAAAAAATGGCCGTTATAACGGATTTGGACATCCCCATTACGTTATGCACCGTTTCAACCCAAGTGAACAATCTTAACTATCTGATCCAATGTATGGTGAAGATCATCTGTCATCTGGTTGGCTGTCCAGAAGTCGAAACAATTAAAAGTTGTCTTCCGTTGCCGGGATTTGAACGCGGGTCTCATGGGTGAAAGCCAGATATCCTAACCAGGTTGGACGACAACGGATTACTGATATTCTTCTGCTTATAATTGACTCTAAGCGCTTTCACTTACTTCAACTTGACATGCATGAGCACTAATTATGTTAATAATTTCTTTATTTATAACTATTTCCTTGAAGCCCAACCCTTTAAAAAAAAGTTGAATGGAAGGAAAAGAACAAAACTGAAAATTCAGATAGTGAAAAGTAGAAATCACCAGATTTGATGCGAAGAATAGAAATCACCAAATTTGATGTCGAGAATAGTGAAATACCGAATTTGATGTTAGATATAGAGACTGGTTGGAGTTGTTTTTTGGAAAAGCAACGTCAAATTTGATAATATAGAAACCGGTTGGAGATGCTCTTAGCATGAGCTAAACGTAACAATAGATCAGGATTTTGTTGACAAAGTTTTCACCGGTTGCCAACTTGACGTTAACCCTCTTCCTTCATCCATGTTTGGGACCGATGATGCAGTGTAAAGCCATGTTTAAAAAACGGCTGTTATAACAAAAATAAATGCCGTTATAATGATTCAGACCTCCCCCATTACGTTATGTACCGTTATAAAGCTCTAAAAATAACGGCCGTTATTTTCGTTATAACAAAAATAACGACTGTTATTTTCTGGAAATTTTTGTGCAAAAAAAAGGCTGTTATTTTCCATTTTTTGAAAATTTGAATTTCAATGCCATTTTTTCCGTTATTTTCTGTTTTTGCCCAGCGTTGCAATTCGTTATAACGGAAAAAAAACGGTAACGTCCTCACCCAGTCCGTTATACCGTTATAACGGCCCCCTTTAAACCTTGGTGCAAACTGCGAAGTATTACATGGAGAGAGAGAGACGTACTTGTGGTGGTGGAAGTGGCGGCGACGACATCCTCCTACTTTTTTTTGTTTTTTTTTTTTTTTTTCTGTTTTGGGTTTTTTCAGGGTGAGAGAGAGAGGTGGAGAGGGAGGGACGAAGAGGGGTGCTGGGTTTTTGTAATTTTTTTTGGTCTTAAGGGTATTTTTGGCCAAAAAGCACCCAAATGGGGTGCTTATGGAATTTGTGGGGGTGCAAATAGAATTTCCCAAAAACTTGTTCCCCACCATAAATAAAGCTTTGCTTACTGTGAAGTTTTGAACACCTTCCGTCTTCAAAAACATTCAGTCAGAGACTCGTTAGAGAGAGAAAATGGTATGTTTCTCGCCTGACCTAAATTTAGGGTTAGGGTTTTGTTTCTGGTTTGAGTTCTCAGAGTATCATTAGTGTTTCTGCTGACTCATTTGATTTCACTTTTATGTTGTAGCTTCCTCTTTCTCTACTGAAGACGGCCCAAGGGCATCCCATGGTTTGTGCTTTGTCTCTGTTTTTAATATCGTTTTTATGGCTAGGGTTTAGGGTTTTAGTGCTTTACGAATGAATTCATCGCTGCGACATAAATCTTCCTTTGAATTTATGTGTCAAGGTCTTTTTTTTTTTTGCACATTTGATTTGTTAGTTATGGTGGTTATTTGTTGTGATAGTTGGTGGAGCTGAAGAATGGGGAGACATATAATGGGCATTTGGTGAATTGCGATACCTGGATGAATATTCATCTCCGCGAAGTCATCTGTACTTCGAAAGTAATGTATTTTCTTACCCCCTTTAGTGGATTATGCGATTTTGTGTTTCTCACATTACTAAGGGTTGCTTTTTTATGTTTTTGTTTTTTTTCCCCGGTTTTTTATTGGAGCTGATAGTTGAAATATCAATGTAGGATGGAGATAGGTTTTGGCGAATGCCGGAGTGCTACATCCGCGGGAATACAATTAAATATCTTCGAGTACCAGATGAGGTATACCGTAAAATTTCCTAGCCTCCAATGAATATTTAAGCTCGATTTACTCTTATATTCCTCTTTTTAGTGCGTCTCTTTTATGATTTAGATGCAGGCTTTTGAGTCTTTTTTCTATCATAGGACGAGTCAGTTGAATTCTAAACGTGAGATATTTGTGTTGAATTCTCAATTGATGATATTGATAATGCATTGAAAACCTGAATACTCGTCCCTATAGTAAAGTTAAGATTGTGTTTTTCATTGTTTTGGGTTTATCCTATAATTTACCCTTGGCCTTTTTTATTTTTTTATTTTTTTCTCCTTGTTTATGGATTTTTTAGTTTTATTTCCTTTTTGGTTGATCCAAAAACATGTGATCTGGTATGTAATTATCTAAGATATATGACCAACCATGCTAGCGCTATGAGCACATTGCCTGTTCATCATCATATTATATACTACTCCATGTTATAGGACAAGTAGCCCTGTTGCTCCATGAACCTTCTTGATCTGCTGAGGCAACCGACAAAATTACAAAAGTTTGAATGATTCGAAAGGACTGTTCAAGTAGCTTAAAAGATTCTTCATGCCAAGATATCTTTTTACTGGAAAAGAAGGTTAAGAGGATGGTACTGTGTCTACAACAATCATAGGGGTTTTGTCTACTCTTCTCCATTTACAACTGTTGATTACAGGCAACAAATGTGGTATGTGATGAATTTTTTGTGATTGCGTGATGTAAGTTGCTTAGGTTAATGGTAGTTTGCTGTTGGCTGAAGTGGATCTTTCAAAGAGGATAATAAGTGAGAATGAAATTACAGTATCAAGGTCGCATGGGGTCCACCAACCCCAACCCTATCTTACTGTCATCCACTCTCATATACTATGTGTAACTTGTTATACCTTTCCGTGTTTGTCATAAAGATGTCTATTGCAAATCTAGTGCATAATGAACATAAACACACATGAGCAACAGCTAGCATAAGAAGGGTTGAAGGCAGTGTACAACTAGGAATTCAGAACATGGACCAACGTCTCTCTCTCTCTGATATCAACAATATATTAGAGGGCATAAGCTGTAGCATAGTGCTGTAAAGTTGGGGTTGTGGATTAGCTGATCACCCCTCCTCTCTCTCTCTCTCTCTCTCTCCACCACTGCACACAACACAAACAATTACCAATATGTGCATATAAGGTACACTCATATCTTGCCTTCGCAGGGACTTAGCATTGGTTTTGCAATTTTTTTGGACCAGAAATGCTATGGTTTTTTTTTTCTAAACAAAGCATCAGGAATTTTTTGTCATTTAGTTTTGTCACACGACCTTTTCATGTTTTACCTCTCTCTCCCTCTCCACACACGTCTGGGATGATGCATTTTAGCCAAATCAGACATTTGTTTGCTCCTTGAGGCATCATCTTTTAAGCTTGTACTAGTTGCTTTTGGTAGAGGCACCCTGGTTATCTTTGCTAAGCACTTGTTCAAGCTTTAAATGAGAAGCCTTTTGTTGACGCACATACCTTTCTGTTGATAACATCGAGATTGGTTTCCGGCTGACCAGAGTCACTTTGTACACAACCTGCCTTTAAAAACTTTGGCCACTCTGCAACTTATGCTCAGTGTTTCTTTTTAAATATCTTACATTTTAATATTTTGACTTTCTTTCAGTATCTCCAATATCATGTCATTTTTATGAATACTTCATTTCATTCAGTTCTACGTAGTTGCCATGTTTTTAGTTGGTAAATGGTGGTTTGCTTCTAGCTGAGATATCAAGTCAAGTTTAATGTTGCTATATTATGGCCGCATGAGTCTGCTTCTTGCAAATTGGATATTGAAGTTATCTTCTACTATGTTTTTGGAGTTCATCTATTTGAGAGGAATACTTGCCTCAGGGTGGAGAATGGGTAGAAAGTGTCCTCCCTGCTTCTGCAGTATACATTGTGGCATACATCCAGATGGGTCTTCACCAATTATACAATGGTCAGAAAAAGATCCCTTGGGTCCAAAGTTGACCTTATTCATTAACACAACCATCCAATTTTGTTTTGGTTAGAGAAATATGGCTAATGACACGTGGAAAAATAAAAATAAAGCCTGATGGTGGGTACCATCATAGTTAGCAATACGTGGAACAAAACTTCGGCCACTTAAAATTGTGAGTTAAAATATGAGATCGATGAGTGAGAAGTTCAATTTTAATACAATTTCTGTTTAAAAAATATGAAGTAAAAAAACACATACTTACATGCAAGGTTTTAAATGGTCCATTATAATGTTATAAAAAAACATAACATTTCTGTTATCTCCAATATAATAGGTCACATCAGTCACATTTGAGTCAAAAAGGTCAGAATATTAATTATTTAATATTTTTTCAAAAAAAAACCCGATAATGGTAAAAAAAAGTTATTTTTAAATAAGGACAATTATTTCCATTGTAACGCTTATCCCATTGTTTCGGTTTTGGGCGTTATAACGGATATAACGTAATTGAGTTTTAATTTCAGTATGAAACAATTCATAACAATCTTTCATCCAATATAACCATGTCATTCTTGAAAAGTCATCAACAAATACAACAAACAACTTTAAAACCATTTCTAGAGAGAATGTGAATAGGTCCCCAAACATCTAAATGAACTAAAGCAAAAGCACTCTAACACACAAGGAAGATGGAAATGAAACACGATAGTGTTTAGTTAATGAAACAACTCATAATCTAATTTAGACACATTGCTCAAACAACGAACCAACAATCACAATGAATGTAAGGAGGGATGTCCGAGTCGACAATGCTATTGATGGGTGTAAGGGAGGTTTTTAAAGCACTCGTCTCTCCACCACCACCAGGATAGTATAAACCACCTAACTCATTCCCTCCCCCAATCTTCTTCTTTGTCTGGAGATCTTGAAACGCACAAAAGGAAGGATAAAATGTAACAAAACAATTCAGGTGAGTTTTTACTAACCGACATGAGGCTAAAAGGAAATTTAGGAGATTTAGGAACATACAAAAACTGAAGATAAAGGTTGATATGAACTAGGAGAAGCAGAACCTAGACCAAATACTTTAGATGCAGTGGCATCAGCCAATGTTACAAACTGTGAAGAAGAAATATATTGTATAGAGAAGAATGCATGTGGAGTCCTAGTTATGTAATTTGAGGGTCCAAAATCAATAACCCAAGGAGAAGAAAAAACAGGCAACTGGGAAGCAAGATAACAATACTTGAATGTGCTAGTGTGGCAATATCGAAGGAGGAAGCATTCAACTGTTATGGTTGGATGAGTTTGGTATACTCTTCAAGTGGATTGTCACCATATCAGATGTGGTAGCTAGCGAACGATACTGAACTTTGAGTAGTAATTCCACTATCATTGTAAGAGGCATGATTAGCCCAATCAGCTGGTTTTTCATGTTGGTCCCATAAAACAACAATATGACCCTCCAAGCCACTGTGTGTACATTTACAGGTTCCATGACGACCTCATCTACCACCACTACCATGCCCACATCAACCAACCCCATCAGAAACAACCAAGGCTGATCTGTCAGAATTAAAACACCGGTATCTGATAACAAGGCACGTTAAAGCCGAGCAAACGTCTCAGTCGTACTAGGAAGCTCCCTGAACCCCAAAATCTGAGCCCATACTAGCTCATATTCTGGCTTAAGTCCATAAAGAAATCGAGTAACATCAAACTCTTCACGTTGCTGTTCCAAATCAGAGGTAAGAGGTTGATACACATTTAATTCATTTCGGATATTTTTCAATGATTAGTAGTAGTCAGCAAGTGTATGATACCCTTGCTGCAAAGTAAAGTAATCCTGAACCAACTGTCTTGGTAATGTTATTCTCGCCAGAGTACATCCTCCTAACTTGTTTCTATATCTCCTTGGCAATATTTAAGAACATTATTTAAACACTAATCTTGGGATCCATACTATTCTATAGCCAAGTCATGATTTGAGCATTTTCTTGAATCTATTCTAAGTAATTACTAGCTTCAGATGTTGGCGTATTTTTAGTTAGATACTTCAATTTTCCTTTGGCCATAGAAAAACCTCCTCAGATTTAGTCCTAGAAAATTACTTCCATTAAGCTTAATGAAAATCATCCGAATATTTAAAAATTCAGTAGGCATCATCATATTAAGATTATTATCCGTCACCAATCACCAACGAAAAATATGACTTCACCTCACCACTTTACTATGAATCACACAAATTCACTAAACCAATGCGAACACACTAGAGCGCGCATAACTGAAAGGAGAAGCGCAAATTGATAAAAGATCATACCAAACACTTTTCAAAGCCTGGCGCAACACTCAGATGCCAAATGTTTGCACCAGACAATGTTAAAGCACCCCACATCAGTTTTTCTTTAAAAAAAGAGACCAACAATAAAAAAAAAATTATCAGATTGCAGTGTGAAACATCACTCACAGCCTTCCCATTTTATAGTTTGATCGAAAAAGAGACTTCAACCACAACCACAACCACAACCACAACACCGCAGTACACCAACATGGTGGCTGGCAGTTTCAACAGGGACTGCAACAGCCCTAAAACCATGCAGCATCTTTAGTAGAATACAACTACTTTAGAACTCCACCCTGGGGCCTGTGGCAGCAAGAGTTGGTGGCCAGCTTTGAAATTTAATCTGCGGTTTCCAGTTGGCTGAAATTTTTTGATATTCAGAAATAAGATTGGGCTCAATGTTCATACCTGAAAGTCTGACACGTGCTCCCCCTAAGAATTAACACGATGCATTATCCAAAGTATAAAAAAAAAGAAAAGAAATAATAACCATAGGAGCACATGTCAGCTTTCCAGGGTCTGGACACCGAGCTCGATGTTATTTCCAAACAGAAAATTTGACACATGCATTTATGATCTGCAGCTTTAGTAATGAGTTGTACTGCAGTGACTGGAAGGTATGATCCATGCTGTTTAAGGCTGTTGTAGTTCATCAATAACTGATTGTGTATTGATACTAAGACTGTGCTGCTGTCTACAAAAGCTCATCACTTTTTTTTTTCATTGATTTACTTCCATTTATAAGTGAGTAACAAAAAAATGGTATTCTTATAGTTATATTTTGATGCTCAAGAGAGTGAATGACAGGTGCCAGTGCTACTTTGTTGTTATATAATGTAGCAAATTATAGCATTCCGCTGCTTGACTTCTTGCCCGGTGAACTTTAATCATTCTTGTTATTGGTTCATGGATTTTGTGACATACGAATAGAGTGTCTAGTTTTCCTAATTTTCGTGACTGTTAACTTTCATATTTCAAAATCCAAAATCCTGCAGATATGGTTTTCCTATATTTCCTTCAATTTTTCATTTTACCTTTTATTTTGAGCTTTGTGGTGGCCTTTTTGACTGATTATGTTAATATTTTGGTTTTCTTTCCAGGTAATTGATAAAGTTCAGGAAGAAACCAACAAGAGCCGCTCAGGTATATTGCCCAACTCTGTTTTGGTCATTTTAGTTAAAGCAGCCAATATGTTTTAGTTTTTATATCTAGGAATTTAAAAGACCATGGTTAAGTTTTTGAATAGCAGTATTCTAGAACAAATGATGATTTTCATTCAGGGGAATTATTACAAAGTGTCACTTGGAGTGATTTGATCCTATATCCTAAGCATACTTAAATCATAGACCAGTATGAACCTGCATGTGGTCATATCCCCAACAAAATGATTTACTTGCCCTTGTATCAACCTGTTAGCTGCTGAGTGCTGTTCCCATATCTGTTTTGGTGTCCTGGATTATTTTGTACCATTAGTTTGTGGTTCAAGTATTCTTGGGCCCATTTGTTCATATACTTAACATTACTAACATTGATTGCATCCATTGGTCATTTAACTTGTTCAGATAGGAAGCCTCCTGGAGTAGGACGAGGAAGGGGAAGAGGAGGTAGAGAGGATGGTGCCAGTGGAAGGCCAGCAAAAGGCATTGGCCGTGGCCAAGATGATGGAGGTGCCAAAGGCATGGGTGGAGGCCGGGGCAGGGGTGGACCCAGCAACAAAAGTGGTGGCAACAGAGGTATGGAATTTCACTTCTTGATCATATCACAAAAATTGTGATATCGGAAATGTGTAGACCCTGGCCTTTTCTGATATGAACTGTACATTAGCAAGAGATCCCTTTACCTTGAAATCATACTCGAGCTTTATTAGTCCATATCCCCTTGGTCACACAACATGTCGACCAATAAAAGCTTCAGTCGTCCCTAAACACGAGGACCTTGCATCTTTTGTCCTGAATTTAGAAAGGATTTATTTGCCAATGTAATAAAGGCTATACACTCGGGAGTTAAAGAGGGTGTCGAACTTGTCAATGAAAATCATCAGCATTAAATTTGAGAACTGAGTACCATCTTTCTTTCTTTCTCTATTAACCATATAATTGGATCCACTTCTGGTAACAGGCGGAGGACGTGGTCGTGGCTGATACAAGATAGGACTGAGCAACTCAAGGGAGCAAATTTACCCCTTTTAAAGGCATTTTGTTCCTTACACCAACCATGTGTGAAGAACAGAGTGATGAATGTAAGATATTTTTCTCTTTGGTTGTTCTTGGGGCTGCACACTTGCACGTTGAAGGTGGGTTGGGAAGGAAAGCTTGCTTCAGAGTACCGGATGTAGTAGTAATAGAAGGAAAAAAGCTTGTTTGCTTTTTCTCTCTGCTTGTGTTCTTAAGATGTTCATATATTTGGGTAATTGCCATCCTGGTTTCTGTTTCTTACGTTTATAATTGTTGACTTTTGTCTTCATTTTTAAAGAAATCCGCAGTTTTATCAGAGCATCATCTCCAAAATTAGTCTTCTATCAACTTTACTTTTCTTTCTGCATTTTTAAATGACAATTTTTTTTTTTTAAATTACTTCTAAACCAAATGAAAGGCAAGCTTCAGAGATATTTTCTCTCGCTGGAGAGCAGAGTTTGATATACCAGCCACGGAAGACAGAATTGCCATGTGGCATTCTTTTGGGCCCACTGATTTATGAATGTTTTGCCCACCCCTTGGTGGACGTACACAATTGAAATTAGCCTGATTGGTGATTTCTAATTTGAGCATTTTTTTCAAGATGGGTTTGTTGTTTTAAGCCTATGATGAAAACTTGTCAAATCCAATGGCTAGAAATGACCAATCGGGCTTATTTTTGGCATTATAAAAGGGTAGTATTGGTATTACAATTTTTTTTTTTACAGATAAGAAAGAATTTATTTACAAATGGCTATCGCAATAGCAATTAACAGAGAATTTATTTACAAATGGCTATGGCAATAGCAATTAGCAGAAACCGTAACGGAAAAATAATGGCTGTTACAACGAAAATAAAGGCTGTTAACGGTACATAACATATCGGGGGAGGTTCGAATCCGTTATAACGGCCATTTTTTAAACCATAGCTTATAGGATTTATAAAAAGTACTTTCTAAATTTTACAAAATGCAATCTTTTCAGTAAGTGCTTAAAAACGGCTAAAAGCTGGCTTGGGGAGCTACAAATTTTGCATCATCCTTCAGCTGACCTCCATCATCTCATCATGGAGTATTTGCCTAGCTCTAATTTTTGCCTTTTAGGGCCTGTTTGGTAACGCACCGCGGCGGGCAAATAAAATATTTAGCCGCGCAAATATTCGCCCGGCGGTGTTTGGCAGCCACCCGCCCTTGGCGAATATTTAGCCGGGCCCACATATTTGCCCTCCGTGGCGGGAAAACATTTGATCACCCCCCCCCCTGTGAAAATATTTTCACGCCGATTATGCCTTGGTGAGAAAATTTTATTTTCTCGCCGGAAAATCACTATTTTCAAAAAAAATTAATTTTTTAATATATAAAAAAGATAAAAATAATTTTTTTTTTATTCTTTGACATAATATGTGGTTCCCGCACTGACCCAACCTATTTTTGACTTACTTTGATATGTGGGACCCACTCAAATTGAAAGAAAATGAAGTAAGCTGAAGTGAGCTAGCTCGTACACGTACCAAACATTGTTAAATATTGCTATGAGCAAATATTTAGCCAAGATAATATTCGCCTGGCTAAATATTCGCCGTCGGAACTCTTTTTCTCACGTACCAAACAGGCCCTTAAAAGAAAGTATTGCCTAGCAAAGGAACCAATTCAACCAAATGAAGCCGGGATAGTCTGATCACTCTAAAAATTGGTTAAATGCCCAACCTTATAAATAACTAAACGAAGAGTCAACTTGGGAAAGACAATACAATACAATACAATAATAATACAGAAGACTTCCAACACCAAAAGCTGACTCTCAGAACGCCAAAAATTGCAGGTAGTTTACTAGTAAGGATGGTGCCTGCTCTTCTTGTTTGTCTTTGGAGACTTCATAACCAGTGCACTTGAAAACCAGGAACGGTTTATTTCAGAACATTCATCCGACAACCAGCAACATAAGCGGCCATCCTCACCACCTGTCCATACAAAAATGCCTCCGGTGTGGGCGGGTCCACCATAAATGTTTGGCATAGGTAACACACTTCTTACAATCCCTGTGTGACCACCCCCAAGAATAGCTTCAGGAGACCCTATTTCTCCAACTCCCTTGTAATTTACAGGGAAGTAGCCTAATGTGCCAGCATTTGTGCCACCAATAACCCATAAACGATCATCGGCTCCTGAGTAGTGACAATCAACAAAATAATCAACCTGCCAAAACACCATAAAGTTCACTAATATAAGCTGAAATGCAGAATTCCAGAGGTTTTATGTATCTCATTTATACCACAAAAAAGATATAAATAAAGAACTTTGTAAAAATATAACCCAATGTAGATGCCTGTAATAATCTAATGAATTGAGAAGATCAAACATTCTAAAAATATTATCTCAAAGCACAAGAACAGCATACATGATCTAGCGTCCAGCTGTCAGAAGCTAATGACCGAGCATCCTGGAAATTTGCTTCATTTCTTCCATCTTTCCAGTCCCAAATGCTGCAAGAGGCAATGATAATTAGCATGGAGGTTTAAAAATAACTGTAAAATGAAGCATGAACTAAACCACCGCACTGACTGTTTCCCATTAAGGCAAGAACATGACCAAACCACAGCTTTAAGTTTCAGCCAAAACCGAAACATTTCACCCAAAACATTTTGGTTATAATACTGACCAATGCAAGAAGCCCATATGAATTGGGCTTGACAGAGTTTTGCCCCGGTTTCAGTTGTTTTGGCCAAAAGTCAATAGTTTCAATCATATCGTCCGAAACGTTTCGGATGATACAAACCAGTTGGTTTTTTTTTATGGAAACACGAGCCGAATTTTGCGATTTACGGTAAGAATCCCTTATTTTCTCCTCTATTAGAACCGATTCAAGCACGTAATCAGAGATCCATGGATCCTTGACAAGATCGATGGATTTGTGCGCGCTTGTGTTTTCATTAATACGTTTCTGATTTTTTAGTATTTTCTCAAATAAAAATTATAAAAAAATTATTTTTTCCTTTTGCATGTGAATTCCGGATGTATTGGGGTTCTTTTATATTTTTTGAAATATAAAAATTATTAAATATATGTTTTTTTTTTTTTTCATTTTTCTTCCATAGTTTTGCAATATATATCTCCTAGTGATTTCTCATTTTATGAAATTTATATGTGAATTCGAGATGTATTGCGGGTTTTTTTTTTTTGGATTTATTTTATTTTATTGGTATTATCTGAAAAATAAAAAATTATTAATAAGTGTGTAATTTTATTTACTAACATATGTTCATATCAAAATAAAATGTGTAGATTAAGTACTTGGAATGCAAGTTTACAAGACAGACTCAGGTTCAGCCGAAACCCACCATTTTGAATCATGGAGCAAACTGGACAACCTGAA
This sequence comes from Euptelea pleiosperma, assembly GCA_035048495.1. Lineage (NCBI taxonomy): Eukaryota > Viridiplantae > Streptophyta > Magnoliopsida > Ranunculales > Eupteleaceae > Euptelea > Euptelea pleiosperma. The sequence continues at coordinate 26,552,708 of CM068551.1, read as the reverse complement.
ACTACGAGAGATCCAAAAGTCACTTGAAGCCGGCACCAAGCCTCTGGCATGAGTGATGTTGGGAGGAGAGGTTTGTCTTTGATATTTACAAGGAGAGTGATGGAGCTTTGATAAGAATTGAACTTTGTAGGTGTTGTAGGTGGTTAGATACGACCATATTTTCAAGAGACAAACTCCTCCAGGTAGGGACCTCTTTCTCCATATCTATGCTTAACATCATCTCTTTGTTTACTTCTATTTTTTTTTGGAATAGGTACTGTCAGGTGTATAATAGTGGTTTCCGTGGGAAAATTGTGCTGTTGTAAAGAAGAATGAAGTTGAACAGTCTGAGCTCCAGAGAGAAATCATAGGCCATCTAGGTGGACATGATGAAAACTGATATCTTGAGAGAATATTGATTTTGTGAAAATCAACGGTGTATGGGTGAGAGCATGGTTCAAAGTACACGGTATCGTTCATAGGCGATATCAAAACGTATCAGAAGTATCGTTCGGTTTCGGACGAAACTTCGTGAAACCGAAATGAAATGTTAGTGCAAATTTGAACATAAAATAAAGTATCGTTCGGTTTCGGACAAAACCAACCGAAACGTATATAGTTTCGTCCTATAGTGAAACCAAAATGAAATGGACGAAACGTTTCGGTTTCGGCCAAAACTTTGAACCATGGGCGAGAGGGCCTTTATACTCCAAATGGGTCACTTAGTATAGGTAGAAAACCTAGATTTTTAACAGATAATTTACCTATAAAAAAAATCCCTTTTTCTTTTGTTATGAATGTGTAATATGAATGTCTAAACATGTTCCACAAAGTCATAAGGTAGGCCTATCAATAAATAAATAAGACATAATGTAGGAAAATAAGTGTAGACTATTACAGAAATGCCACAAGCAAACAATGCCCAAATATGAGATTTACTTTCAGTAAAGAGTGAGTCAATCTTTTGAGAGACCTTAAAGTTTCAATATGTGATAAACACCAAAGCTTTTGATTTGTCTCTCCAAAGAACCCCACTTTTCCAATCGAAGTTCCCACATTCATCACCTATATGATTGTAAGAATGAAGCTTGATTAGATGTAGATATAGTACTTCAAAATAGTACTTCTTGATAAAAATAGACAAATATGGTCATTCTTCACAGTTGGCTCCAACTCCATATGAGTGAGAAGATGGAGTATTAATATTATTTTAGCAGCATAAGGCATGAAAATTTAAGAAAAAGAAACAAGAAAAAAAATGCCCCCACAAAAGTCTGCAAAACAATTTTTTTGATAAGTTAATCCATGTAACAAGCAATTTGCATACAGAAACCATGCTGATTTAATGACTACACACAAGACAGAGAGATATATAAATACATACTGAAGGGAAACAATGTTTTTTATTCTCAAACAACAAATCAAGACTTCGTTCCCGACACTGATACCATACATGTGGCCACTTCGGCACATTGTCATCGATGTTGACCATCCAGATGCTAGCCCGCCTGTTGAATTGGCCACAACTCGAAATTCTCACCATTCTAAAGGATCCTAAGCATCCAATACATATCCTTCATTTGGACGGTCAAATGAAAGATTATTAATGATGTGGTGACAGACATCATCCATCCACTCCATTATAAATGACAGAAAAGTGCAGTCATTTCACCAATAGCTCTCTGTTGAACTTGTTAATATCTCACAATGTCATGATAACTTGCAGTAGGTTAAAGACGAAGTTTCATCAGATACTACAGTTAAGTGACCAGCAAAGAAAGACATTTCAGAAGTTATGTGTTTGAGATGGTTTCTGGCAGGTCATGAACCACATTTTTAATAGGATGTAGTCAAATCCATATCCCATCAGTGGCTTTATAATTATTTAAGTGAAACCAAACATCATTCCCTGTTGACAGTCCAAGATCCTGAATCATTACATTTTCACTTCTCACATATCTTATCCCTGTTTAGACATTCAATAACTAGTTGATATGATACTAAAATACCACTATCAGAAAGAACATGCAGGGAAACAACTATATTATTTGCTGCCCATGAACGTTGGTAGCAACAATGAGTCCTGTTCAGCAATAGTTACTTAAACATTTGCTGTAATAAATGCCGGAAAAAGAAAAACAGATGGGCTTGCATATTCCCTGGACAGCAATTCATTAGGCCACTCTAATATTATAAATAAATAAAACGAAAAATTTAAAATAACGGATTTACAGGTTCATACTTACTGATTCCAAATGATCTTCATCACTGATATTTCCATCGGTATCAAAGATGCATATCAACCCATCAACAGAAGCAGAAATAAGCTTATTTTGATGGTCTGGGGCAAAGTGGACCTAGTAATAATCATGAAACCATAACAAAGAATTCAGAACACGGCCGCAGTTAACAAACCATTCTGCATGAATCAAGTGGAAGTAGCAGGTTTAATCCCAGCTTACCTACCAAAAAGAAATATAAGCTTCTATAACAGATTCAAGAAAGCAAACTACAATACAAGCAAGCAAAACCCAAATGCTGATACAATTAGCGTGTACAATGTGTGCACATTAATGAAAAGGTTTGCATCATGCATCCATGCATCTACATGACAGCTTTTGCACAAGCACGCCATTGAGCTCTCCTTAAAAGAAAACCATAATCATAAATTATGAAATATGATCATAAATATATCTGTGTGCACATGTATATATGTAATACTTATTAAAATGTGGAACAAAAAAATCCTTAATCGACAAAGTAAGCAAACACATGCATAGCAGCCTATGAATAATTCAGATTTTATAAGACAATCAGATTCAAATATCAACCTATGAATAATTCAGATTTAATAATATAAAATAAACATAAATTATTGTAAAATAAGAAAAACTAAAAATAACGCAGAAATTTGAAAAGACAAACCTGAGTAACATCATCCACATGGGACTCCTCCAAACATGCCACTCGCTTTCCTTTCCTCAAATCCCAAAAGAGTATCTACATTCAATTAAGGTATGTGAAATGAAGAAAACAAGGAAGATAAGCGTTTAGGAACATCTGAAAGCAAATACATACATTTTACATAGAAAGAGTAGAATACCGTAATGCATACATACTAAACCAAGCAAAAGTAAAATCAGTTGGTTTGTATCGCATTAATTGGATACGCTTGATGATTGATACAATTTACATAGCCAACTGTTCCAAATTCATATTTTATCAACACAGAGGACACTGTCATACTCTCTGAAAGAATAGATTCCAACCAAGGCAGTGGACAATAAATATGGGTTAGAATAAAAACAAAAAGATTTTTTCAAGACAGATAAAATCCTCTATCAGTAGCAGCTGTCCCGAGACTCCCTCTATAGCAAGCAAGTTGGTGGATCCTCAATGAATATTTTGAAAAGAAACCTATAGTGGATATCAAATATCATATAGTTAATAGTTTCTTTATAAGTTATAGCAAAATCCCATGGACACCCTCCTTGACAACTGTTTTTTTTTTTGATAAGGTGAAAGCTTTATTGAAAGGAGGGAAAATAAAAGGCTCACAGGAGGTCGAGAAGACCTCCTTGGCAACTGTTGTCCACTTTGGCATTCTCCTTCCAAGTATATGATGGAAGGAAATGTTGATTCCTTAACATAAGTCTTTAATTTCTTCAATAGGATTTGCCATCTCCAAGGATGCTTGTTCAATACCACAATCCAACTTCTTGCATTCGAAGACTTGGCCAAGTTCAACCTCCATAAAAATTATCTCAGTAAACCTCAGATATACTAGAAACGGCAAATTCAATAGGTCACCAAAGGACAAAATGAGAGACCCAATTTTTAAAGCACCTACTGCCCCAGCAATCCTCAGGTTGCTAGCAAAGCTTCCAGTGAAATCAAGTTTAGAAGAACCAGGAAAGGGATGGCCCAATTAGGAGTAGATAGCACTAACTTGGAGATGAAAATTCACTTCGAATAGTCTTCCTTGTCAAACCGAAAATACACCCCCGCTTTCCCATTTCAACTTCTCTTGTCTCCCTTGCAAAATACATGCTGATTAGGAAGGTGAAAGCACCAACTTGAAGATGATCCACAATCACAGTTTTGTCTAGGCAAGCAGTATAACAAAGGACAAAAGGTGATGACTCGACAGGCAAGAAAAGCCCAAAATAAATCTTTCCTGAGTGGTGAAAGAGTTCCCACTGACACCTAACTTACTCACTCAACAAACATACTGAAAATTCACCATTGCTTTCCCATTTCCAAATTCCCTTGTCAAATCCAACTAAAAGGATGCAGATCTCCTCCGTTGACCATAACAACTCCAACAAAGATTTGAACTTTTAAGTCATACTTACATTACAAATCTAAAGCTCCTTTAAAATAGTCTCTCAAATGCTACTATTAGAGCTCAGATTATCAAAAATGAAAAGAGAGGTTTGACGAAGTGCTTCCTCTTCAGACCAAATATCCTTCCACAAACGTATTTCCACATCCTTCTCCACCCTAAACCTAAATCCCAAGGAATTCTACCCAACAATACTGATGCCTTTTCAAAGCAAAGAGGGTCCATCCTGGGTACAGATATTTCCACCAAACTCCCTTCTCAAAATCCATATATCCCACCATACTCTTCACCAAAATCTCCATAGCCAATTAGAACATCCTTATAAAACTTCATGCCTACTCCTCACCGAGACAAGGGACGACATAACATGTCCAATTACCAACACATAACCAATGCTGGGCAATCAGAGAGATACATGGTGAGGGAGGACACAACGAGCGCATTGAACACACCAAAGGAGGAGGCTTTTGAAAAAACTCGGTTATTGCATTTTCTCACCGTTTCAAAGCTAGAATTACCTGAAAAATAACTGAACTTTTTTTATTGTAATCGACATTCAAAATCTACGAATAAATCGATACATAAATCCACATTCATAAACAAAGAAATTATTCCACTTTTGACCCTCAATAGAATTACAACCGGTGTCTTACCTGAGATTTACATCCAGCAGCGACAAGATTATCATTTGATCCACCAAAAGAAAAGCTGAAAATTTCTTGAGAGGGACCCGCGCTTAACGAGGACACCTAAGATGAAAAATACTCAAACCCCATCTAGAAGAGCACAAAAAAAAAAAAAAAAATTGAAGAGTGTTTATGTTAGAAGTAAGACCTGGTTGAAGGTCCTGGTGTCCCAGGATCTAAGAGTGCCATCAGAGGAGCAGGAATGTAAAAGATGAGGTGGTGACGGAGCAGAGAATGAAATCTGGTTGATGGTATCAGAGTGGCCCTTGCACTCTCCAAAATATTGGCCTGTTGCCGGGGAGTAAAATTTAATTGCGTTTGTGGATAGAGACACCGCCAGTGTAGAAATCTCCTGCCTTGGCATTATGAAGCAATGAGCTTAAAAAACAGAAGATTTTTAGTTTCGAAGGAATTTAGTTAGTAATTCATGGATTTGAAAAATACCTGTAATCGATTTGGAAGACGTAATCGTCTCCAAAGTTAGTTTGGATTGAGTTTTTTATGCCCAATCGCTTAAATGAGGATGAAGTAGTCGTCGAAGGAGATTCTTCGATTTCCATCTCCATCTCTTCATCCATCTCCCAACTCTCTCTCTCTCTCTCTCTCTGCAAGGGTTTTAGGTTATGGGGGGCGGGGCAAGGAGACCAGAGTCCGCGTACCTAGTCCGTGCGGAAGACATGATCATCGTTGGATGGGATCAACCATCGGATTTATTTCATTCGTTTTGATGATTTCAATCCGCCGTTGATTGTATTTACTTTGACCTGAAAGATCTCTTAGGTCGATCCATGGTAAGTTAGTTTGATCACTAAAGTTTACGTGGAGGGCTGATGTGGCTGACTCGAGACTATTACTGTTCACCTGATAGAGGTTTGGGCACGAGGATGGTGTGTAAAATGTAAAGGCTCAGGCTCTAGTTACCGCCCTAAAATGACAGGCTCCGGACCTCCGTTTACAGGACACAATATGAGCCACGTGGCACACTCTTAGAGGGCTCTACCGTATGGATGTTTGGTCAATCCCTAAGTGGACCTACAAACCCAAAATCAGCCCGATTAGTGATTTATAGGCGTTGGATTGGACTTATTTTCATGGATGTTTGTCCCATCCCTAGGTGGTCCTACAAACCAAAAATCAGCCTGAAAATAAGTTGTAACCGGAGCCTGTCATTTTAGGGCTGTAAGTGGAGCCCGACCTAAATGTAAAACCCTGTTTTAGGGTAGAAAAAAGTCAACAATCAAAGTGAATAGAACTTTGGTGACGGGCGTACGTCATCAAAGTTGCTGATGGACCAGAGTATGCCATACGTTTTAGAGACCACTGACTGTATAGATGTTTGGCCCATCCCTAGGTTAACCTACATTAGTGATATCAAACCTTTGGAAATTTGTACCCCAAATACTACTAGAATTCCACGGTTAAAAATCAACCCACGATAATGACACCAATTCAACGATTAGAAAAAACTAATCAGGATGATTTTTAGTCTGTAGCTCCACCTAGGGATGGGCCAAACATCCATAAGATGTACCACGTGGCTCATACTGTGATCGGTCAGCCAAAGTTCTACGCAAGGTGGAGAACCGAGTGTCCGGCGGCCTCTACAACTCCAGCAGCCAGAGGCCGAGTGTGCCATTCCTATCTCAGCTTTTGGCTATCTCGGCAGCTCAAAACCGAGAGATGTATGTTTTTGGTGGATGGGTGTAGGTATACCCTTGGGTGGAGAGAAAAGAGAGAATTTGAAGGTGGGTTTACTGAGCAAGTGAGAACCATTTTCACACCTGGTAGGATGACAATCAAACACGCTTATTTTGGATAGTTTCACAACTCCATTTTCGGCACATTCCAAACACAACGGAAACTAAAATTTCAGTGAGAAGAGCTTCCAGTCAAAGGAAGTGCTTAATGCCACGGGGGAAGAAGAATCAAGTCGGACCGAAATGCCTCTACAATGTTGCTTCCATTTAACACAGCACCTGGAGACTTGATAGCTGCACCAAGTAACAGAATATCAACCGACCTTGCTGCTTCCTGTACTGAAAATGAAAACTCTGCAATGAAGTCTAAACCATGTCCACACGGGTCAAAATCATTGTTTTCCAAAGCTAAATACAAGGGTGTGATGGAGTGATAAGCAAACTCTGAGGTCCGTCCCGAGTGTGAGCACAAAAAAAAAACAGGTCCAGACCATACCAATGAGCCCAATCCAAGGGGTTGGAACGCTGGTCCAAACATCCACGAAGTAATCTACGTGCATGATAAGAGGCAAGATAGTGCAGTACAATATACAAGAACTCGTTTCCTGGATAGGAATACAGGTCGGCATCTACTCCATTAGAAATCTTAAGCAATAGCATCAACATGACAGTATGGGTCACAAACAAACACACACACACACACACAAATAAGGGTTGGTTGAGGTGAAACATAAAAGAACTGTTACCGGAGAAAGTAAAGACATTCTTATGCACGCTTTCAGATTTATCATCCATGAAACCCTAATTTCAAAATACATCTGGCCAGCGAATTAAAAAACCAAGTTTCTGCTGGCCTGGAACCAGAAAGTACTAGTGTACTCGGAAGCGAAAATACGGGGCAAAGAGAGCTTCACTATGCCGGAAAACACTGATCAACACCTCACCCACAATTATGCTAACCCAAAGGGTAGCAATTCATTACATTAAGATCTTGACCTAGACACTCTTCATGTGCTCGAATCAGCTACCGTCTTCTCTGAAGCTTCTCCTGTCTTTTCAGCTTCTTGTCCACCTGGACTTTCCACTTCTTGATCTACAAAGAAGGAAACAAAACTGTGATCAGAATAGCAGAATCCCAAAGGCTCCAAGTAGTACAGTTTTCACGTATGCATATATGCTGAATCCACCAAGGACATCTTCCAGGTCAATCCCACTGATACCGAGAAAATTTTTGAAGCAGTCGAATTTTTGAAGCACTGATCATGCGCCAATGATCGTGTGCCAGTGCATGATCACCACTTCAAAAATTCTCCACTGTTCCTAACCATACTACATGTGCAACCCCCAAGTACGGAGTTCACATCCTGACAGGTATTTTCTGTATCGTTAAATATTCTCAAGTCTTCAAAAAATCATGACCCAGTGCCAGTGGTAGAAAATGCAGTAGTTAAGAAGTTCATATATAGCATATTATGATAGGATGCAAAGGCTCCGTGATTTGTTACCTTCATCATCGCTGTCGTCGAGATCATCGCCCATATTGCCCATGCCTTGCATACCACCCATCAGCCCTTCCATTCCACCCATTCCTCCCATACCACCCATCAAGCTTTCCATTCCACCCATACCACCCATCAGGCCTTCCATACCGCCCATGCCTGGCATACCACCCATGCCTGGCATACCGCCCATGCCCGGCATACCTCCCATGCCCGGCATACCGCCCATGCCCGGCATGCCACCCATGCCTTCCATACCACCAAATTTCTATAAAAGATGGCAATATAGAAACAATTAAAGAAAATTCCAAAAACAAAACACCAAAAGAAATCACCCAAAGGATAGAATATGCATACCGAGAAGTCCATGCCTCCCATATCCAAGTCGGCCGGAGCTGATCAGATCAACAAGTAATTATATAAGTTCCAAATAAATACACAAGTATATACAATCAAATATATCCAAAAAGGTTTCGAGAAGACGAAATATAGTTAATAGAAGAGCAGACCGGTGTCGTCATCTTCATCCGCCCATTTGTCCCAATCAACTTTCAAGTAGTGTGGTGTCTTGTCATCGCTGTGCAACAGCTTCTTCCACCATGCTTTTTCTGCTTTCTCAATAACACAAAATATACTCCTGACACCGGTGTTTATTTTGCTTTCCTGGTCCGATCAGAAACTCATTAAGAATAGTAGAAGAAAATAGGAAGAAATATATTAATAAAAGAAATATTAACGTCACGAAGATGAATGGAAGTTCATTAACTATTGGCAATATATGCCACACAAACCACTCAATGGTTCCCGTATAAGAGATCCCCTGCCCCAAAAGTAGAGCAAATTTGATGATCTTAATCATCCAATCCAAGAATTTTTTGTGTACTAAACATATTTTTCGGATCACTGAAAAGATTACAAATGGATTAGATAGTTAGGATCGTTTGACCAAGTTGATTTCTGGGAAATGGGATATCAGATGTAGGACCCATTGAATGGTTGATCCCTATTACTCGGTTTGTGTGCCACATCTATGGCACAGGCCAAGCTGTTTGGTTTCTAAAATCCATCCGTTTTGACAACTATAGCACAACTAATAATATTAAGCCCGCAAAAGCAAGATTTCAGCAACCACAAATTGTTGTTAGGAAGCAAGGCTCTCACCTCTACATTGACCTTATCATAAAGATCCAACTTCAGTTCATAAAGGTGATTTTCTGCTCCAGCAGTAGCAGAGAAAGTAAACGTTCCGTCAGGTTCGAGATTGACCTTTGCATTTTTAGCATCCGGCAATAGCACTGTAAGAAAAACTTTATCCACTCTCTGTGCCCATTTCACTTCAGGATAACGACTACAAAGTTTGCATCATTAAAATTTTAGGTTAGCCAACGATACATAGAAACAGCAAGGTAAAACTAAGTAAGCAATTGTCTTTTACAAATTCCCATATAGGTGCAATCTTCTTGATTGTAGAAGGGGATACTATGAATACACAGCTTGCGTGTCCAGTACTTCCAAAAGGCCTTGTATAAAGAAAAGTATTTGCTAGTGCAGCTATATAGCAGTGTAATAGCCGAGACCCTAACCATGCACTAGTACAAAAGCACTCGCCTAGGCGTTAGAAGGCTAAACTAGGCCATACCTATAAAATTGATTTTATATTTGCTTTATATATATTAGGAATACATCATACCCATAAGGTCACTGTTATATGTATCTTATATATAAGAAAATTTTAAGGAAACCTTATAAACGATAAAACAAACCATTCTCTAAACCTCAACAAAAGGAGAAAGTAAACCTCCTGCATCTCTTGGTTGTGGCACATATAGTTACTTAGTACTCAGCAATTAGCGTTGCTATTTCATTTTTTCTTACTTTGTACTATGTGGCTATGTGCTTATATACTCCGTGAATCTTTCATAAGGCTTTTGTTTGATTATACGTCCCATCTGCTTAGGACACTAATATTTTTTTTCCTTTAAATCTTTTTAGTAGTATTACTTTTATTTTTATTAGTTATTTAGTACTTAACAATTACCTTTGCTATTTCATTTATACTTTTTACTATGTGGCTATGTGCTTCTAGACTCCAAGAGCTTTCATAAGGGTCTTGTTTGATTATCTTTCCCCTGTTGAGAAGGAAGCTATTTTTTTTTCCTTCAAATCTTTCTAGTATCATTAATTTTATATTTAATACATAAAATGAATAAATAAATTAGTGCCTAGATGTCGCCAACTCTTTTGACTACACTGCTAGTGAGTCAACATAGAAGAAAACACTATCATCATGGTAGACCTTAGTTCCGACTATAGCAAGGGCATACATGTACCTACTTCAAGTAGTGTGGAGCCATAAGTGTTAGATTTAGGATTCAGAACCAACAGTTTGACTGCTATTGTATTAAATTTTGTATCCTAACTGACATTATCGAATAGAAACTGTACAATTCACTAAAATATTGCGCAAGTGGCGCAAACAGTGAAAAAATGGAGTTGCAGGTGCATTATTGAAATGATCGTAATATTATCTATGATAGTACCCTTATGTTGTTCATGAAATGTTCCTAAAAATAAAGTAACACTCTTTCGCATGCAATTGGATAGAATTGCATGGTGTCTAGCTGTTATAGTGAATGACATGAATCTATGAACAAAATTCTGATGCAGTGTTACCTTATTGATATGAGGAAACAACCCTTGGCCATTGAAAATGCTTTACATGCATCTTTACTCAACCAAAGACTTTCAAATTTCAACAATCTTACTCAAAACTAAAATTCATTTTATAAACATTGTTTAATTGTCAGTAAGCATGGCCATGCGCGCCTTGCAGTTTCTGGCATTGAATTGCTCGTGCAACTGACCATCCTTCTATTATCCTAAACGAAAATTTGATGTACATATTTTAAACAACCATTTACCCAAAAGAACGACCTATTGGGGAAAGTCGAAACAACTATGTATACCAACAGGTCGTTGGGCCAACACAACACATGCGCGGGAACACACCCTCACGCCCCCTCAGCGGGAGTACACTCTGCTGGAGACTTGAACCCACGACCTCCGAGGCCTTAAGGCTTTGATACCGTGTTAAACATCCATTTACCCCTAAAGATCGACCGTGTTACACATCCTCCGCTAGCAACATATTTTTCAAAAAGAAAACTAGAATAACATAAAAAAGTTTGATTTTTTACATTCAAGAATTTTAGTTTCAAGTAATTACTACAAACAGATAGTCTTAAGTTTAGAATAAGTGAAAAATCTGCCAACATTTTTACAATGGGAGTCGTTGATGGTTTTTCTTTATGACTTTATAGAGAAGAGCGTTTAAGCAGCTTGTTAGAAACTCAAAGCCATGTGCTCCGCTGCGTCATCTATTCATGACTGAAAATGGTCGCAATGCAATTCTGTGGGACTTTCCAGTGTGATGACCAATGTAATAATAACGCTTCTCCAAAAGAAGATGGTTCATGGCATGACCCATGTCATAGTTATGGACAGCTTATTCAAAGAGATCGGTGCTCGATCATGGACCATCCATGTCTAAGAGTTTCTGCAGGTGGAGATTTCCATAATGGAACCCAAATGGTACTTGATTTGCTTTTCATTATCTCAACACGGCATGCTAGCAGTACTTGCCGATGAGTAAAATTTTGATTTGTTTATATTGTCTCAATGAGGCCTGCTAGCGGTACTTATGCGAGTAAAATAAAACTGTATGTACTCACCCACTGTTGGACACATTTCATGTAAAATTTACAAATTCCTCTATTAGCCCTATTTAAATTATCAAACATCATTATAACGTCACTTGCCCAACATAGAGAGCCAGTAGATGCCTTTATTCTACTGAAGTGAGTACCGCTAGCATTCCTCCTCTCCACAGATCAAATGGACTCTTATTAAGTTTCAAAAAATAGGCACTACAGATTCTTGTTGAGAACCACTAACCAAACGGCTTAGCTCTAGTCTCTACTGACGTCCTCACTCAAATTTTCTACATAGACAAATTATTTTTTACCTTTTCTAAAGAATCCAGACTCTAGGGTTTAAGAAAACAAATCATCAAATTTCCAAACAAAATCCAAACATCTACTTCACATATAATCAGAACTGAAACAGAGAAACCCTAACAGATATCTTTCAGAGATGCAAGCCATCAACAAGAGTAAAATCAGAATCTACCATACATTTTGCAGTCCAAAACCACAGAAAACCAGATCAAATTTACAGTAGAACAAGTAACTAAAACAGATCAATACAATCTTCATTTCCAGATCAAACACAAGACAAAATCAAACAAAAAAAATAAACCAATCTCATTTGCAGAACACGAGAATCCAATCTGAAACAGAGAGTAATCAAAGATAGCACACCTCATAGCGTCTCGAAGAGAAAAAAAACCCTAGAAAGCAAAAGAAAGTCGGAGCTTGAGTTATCGAGAGAAGCGTGAGCGACGAGCTTTACTTGAACACAGGGGTAACGAGTTTCTGTCCTATATATAGGGGATGAAACTACGAATATGCCATTTAGTGTTTCTGTTTGTTTCGAGAAAAATAATGAGTTTTCTTATGGTCTTTTTCTCGTATGGTTTCGGTCCCAAACAGAAAGAAGCCTGAGAAATCAAAGAAAGAAATGCATTTTGAGTGCTGAAAGTGACGAAAATACCCCTGCAGACTTAGGGTTTCTACTTTTTAACAGGCGCTGCAAGCTATGCTGGACACGCGTCCATTGTGAAGGTATTTTGGTAATTAATTAAAGAAGCACATAGCACGTTCACGAAGAATCTTTGATCCGGAACGGTGTTCCAAAATTTTCATACAATCCTTCTCAAATACCACGTGGCACATTCTTTAGGGCCCACTAAACGTATGAATGTTTGGCCCTCTCTTGATGGGACCTACACACCAAAAAAATCAGTCTGATTGGCGATTTATAGCCAGTGGATTTGATCTTTTTCAATTGTGGGCTTTTAACTATTTAAGAAGCCCATGATGTAAAATGCTTAAATTTTAACGGCTATAGATCACTAACCAGGCTGATTTTTATGAACGGGTCAGTGGGCCCATATACGTGTCATTTTGAGAGAATTTATCAAACTTTTGAAATGGGCGTCCTTATCAAAGACGGACTCTTGTGTAAATCACCAAACTATGTTACTTGGTTACGTGTCCAACGTACAGTGCATATAGGATTCTTTTATAGTCGTGCTACCTAACGGATAACCGGATAAACTTATGTACAACCTTTGACCGTTGGATCCAAGATATCCATGATTCACGATGCAGCACTATTTTACGCTCTGCAGTTGTTGCCTTGCGGAGCTTACTTTAGGGCCTACTTACCTTACGGATATTTGGTCCATCCCTTGGTGGACCTACATACCGAATATCAGCTTGATCGATGATTTCTAACAGTTAAATTTTAGAATCTAAAACAACAGCTCAAATCCAACAGCCAAAACTTACGTTATTAAAATGTTAAATCCAACGGCTATTAACCATCAATTATACTTACTTTTTGATGTGTAGATCGATCAAATGGTGGACCAAATATCCATAAGGTCAGTGGGCCCTAAAGAATATTCACGTGGCACAGGGACATCAAACTCGGGTTCGGTCGATAGCCGACAAAGGTTCAATAGTCGATGGAAATGGACCACAGAAGGATCAGGCGAAGAGAGGAAATAGAAGATGACGGTCAAAAGTCAAACCTAAAGCCGTGGTCCTAGCCTCCTAGGTAGCACCTAGGTCAAAGCACATGGACCATACAATCTCAAGTGTTCCTTCACTCGAACCAGATCACACCATGCTGCTTCGCTCACCGCCCACAATACGAGCCACGTGGCATGCTCTAAGTGGATGCTGACCGTACAGATGTTTGGCCAATCACTAGGTGGTCCTACAAACCAAAAAATAAACCTGATCAGTGATTTCTAACCGTTGGATTGAAGTTAATTTCATGGGTTGATTTTAACCGTAGTAATTTGAGTATTATTCTGCGTTATTTGGGTACAAAGATCCAAAGGTTGTATATCACTAATAACACTGATTTTTGGTTTGCAGGTCCATTGATGGATTAGACAAACATCCATACGGTCAGCGCCCTCTAAGAGTGTACCATGTGGCTTGTATTGTGGGCTGTGATAAGGTTTACTCTCAAAGGCCGAGCTCAGGAACCCCCTCTCAGGAAACCTCCATTGGATTCTCAAAATCCACGATAGAGGGGGCAGAAAAAGTGGGCTCCTAAGCCTGGCCGATTTCAAATATATCAATTATGTGCTCCTAAGAATCTTCAAGTATCGTGTGCGAATGGTTACTAATATCAATGAAAAAAGTTACTAAGATCAATAAAATTATTTCTCAATTTTTTTTAAAAAATTACCACATAAGGATCTTGCATTAGGCTTGGTGAGGAAGAGAGAGATGAAATTATTCAAAAAATGGAGAGAGAAAGAGAGGGGGAATCATTTAAAAGAGAGAAGAGCAAGAAACAAGCCATTTCCAAATAAAAAAAAAATCTAGGAGAAAAAGAGATGATGATGATGATCGAAGAACGTAAGCAACCAAATCCTGACGTCCATCTCCCTCCCTGGACCCTCTTCGGTGATTACGAGGATTATCTTTCCCCTTCATGCCAATGTTGACGCTGAATCCAATATTATCAAACTCATTTCATAGAAAATTAAGGATTTACTCTAAATACATGGAGATGAGGCCATGTTTGGTATGTGAGAAAAAGGTTTCCAACAGTGAATATTTAACCAGACAAATATTATCTTGGCTAAATATTTATTCATATCAATATTTAGCAATGTTTGGTACATGTATTAAATAGCTTACTTCTTTTTCTTTCAATTTATGTGGGCCCCACATATCAAAGTAAGTTAAATATGAGTTAGGTGTGTCACGTACATATTAGGTCACATGATCCAAACAGTCTCATTTTTATATATTAAAAAATATATTTTTACTGAAAATAGTGATTTCCCCGTCAGAAAATAAAATTTTTCCACCAAGGTTTATTTAGTGTGAAAATTTTTAATCAGGATGAGAGGTGATCAAATATTTTCCCTGCCGCAGTAAGCAAATTTTTGGCCCAGTTAAATATTTGGCGAATGCAAATGCGTGCAAACACGCCTGGGCAAATATTAACGCGCACAAATATTTTATTTTCCGCCGCAGTGGCCTACCAAACAGGCCCTAAAATAACCTTTATGCTTCTCACATTAGGATTTATTTAATTGGGTATCAAATTCAGGTGTTTGCTAAACTTAATTTCAGTACTTAAAGATAGAAAATGATGGTTTGCAGTCTAAAGTGCCATCTATTTACTACCATAAATTCAATGCTTAATTTTAAGTTTCACTTAAAATGTAGTCTTTTTGTAAGTCATACCATCTCCAATCTTTTGAAGGAGGTTTTCAATGAATGTGGTAAGTGATATAATCTTTAAAAAATACCTAATATGCTCCTGCATTCAAAGCTTTCTCTATCGAAAACTTACAAAAGTGCCCCTGATAAACATTTCAAAATACCCAATATGCCTTTATCTTAATTTACAGACATAATAACTTTTATCAAACAACGAAAATTCAATACTTTTAAACTTCCACCATTGCTGCATTTGAGTAAGCTTTAAACTTTATCTTTAGCGCTTCACCAATAGCACTTGAGTTCAGTTGTTTTGGCTGTTTGGTAACCATACAAAAAGTGCTTATTTTTCTAAAAAGTCATTCTATGGTGTCTGGTAAAAAAAAGTTGTTTTGGTGGTAAAATCACAAAAAAAAATGAAGTTTAGGTATTACAAAAGAGTAATTTTGGTATTATAAAAAATAAAGGATAAATTTGTAAAGAATTATTATTTTTAAATTTTACCAAACACAGTTTTGCGATAAGTACTTTAAAACAGCTAAAATGGGCTTTTATCTTACCCGCGCCAATTTTAAGTGCTGCAAATAAGTTTACCAAACGATCATTTAAGCTCTAAGGGAAAAAAAGTTTGCTCCTTACGTGGGGGACAAAGGTTTGATCCACCAGCCCCTTCAAGATGTTGCGTAGTATCCTCTTTCGGGCCCACTGATCCTCTAGATATTTGCCCCACCTCTTAGTGGCCCTACACACAAAAAATCAGCTTGATTGGTGATTTCAAGCCACTTGATTCAAGCATTTTTTTTCATTATTGGCTTCATGAACAGTCCCTATTTTATTCTGAGGCCCATGATGCTAGAATCCAATGGCTAGAAATCATTAATCAAACTAATTTTTTGTGTGTAGGGCCCACCTCTACCAACAGGTGGCCCAAACATCAAGTGCGTCAGTGGGAACAAGAGAGGATTCCCCCATCCCCTATCATCCCATGTTATATATGTAGCTTGACCCAAGCCAGGCCCGGCCTATTAAGAGGATTACTAATTAAGCCCAAGCCCATCCTAATAATAGATATCACAGCCCGATCCATTAGATTCGGGCTGTTGTAAAAAAATTATTGTTAAAAGTTAACCCCAAGCCCACCTCATTTATCTAGCGGGCCTTAAAATCAACTGACCTGCCGGGCTTATACATGCAAACAAATCATGGGCCCATTTGAGCAGGGCCTAAAAAACCCATAAGGTCAACCTGAGCCATTAAGCCCTTACATGCATACAGGCTCAAAGTCTCGGCCAATCCCGTTCTGATTGGGAGATCCTGATCGGGATCGATAGACACCGATCCATTTCATTTCAGGATCGTCTCGCCCGAGATGCATTGTTCCATGAAGATACCTAAGCGAGACGGTGTTGGAACCGACCACTGATCCCGAGATTTTGAACGTATCATCTTCTCCTCCATTTCGTTGTGCTGCTAAACCTATCTGTGGAATTTGCAATACCGGCAAATGATTGCACCATCTTCTAAGGGAGAAATTTATTTTGGGAGGTTTACGCTGCAAATTAACCTGATTGCATCGAAGGGCTATGGTCGAGTCGGGGAAATTAACACCATGCGGACAGAGTGTTGAACATGTGTCTCAGTATTTTCATTCGATACGCCAATAAGTTTCTATTTCTTAGTCGAAGCGTTTGCCCGTAACCGCCGGGTTATCTAGGCACTCTTTCGAATGCGCTAACAGGGAGCGAGGCCAACTTACGTTGTCACTTCAGTTATCGGAAATTCGTGTTTATTAAGAATGTTATCGTTATCTATTCCACGGTTTAAAAATGACTGTTATAACGGAAATAACGGCTGCTATAATGGCAGCGCCTTGATCTCGTTGCGTATTTTTTTTCCTATTATAACACCCAAGACTGAAAAATGGGTGGAAGGGCAGGTTGGCATGACACAAAAACAAGGTTTAAAGGGGACCGTTATAATGGTATAACGGACTGGGGGCGTTACCATTTTTCCGTTATAGCGGAAAAACTCTCAAGCCAAAAACGGAAAAAATGAGAAAAATGGAAAATAACGGAAAAATGGCCCTGAAATTCAAATTTTAAAATTTCAACAACAGAAAATAACGGAAAAATTAGAATATAAGGGTAAAAACGAAAATTAAAAAACAGCCGTTTTTTTCACAATTTTTTCCAGAAAAATGGTATATCGGAAAATAACGGCCGTTATTTTCGTTATAACGGCTGTTATTTTTGGGCATTTTAACGGTCAATAACGTCACGGGGGAGGTCTGAATCCGTTATAACTCCCGTTATTTTAACGGCCATTTTTTAAACCTTGCACAAACTACTACATCTACTCTTACACGGATTGGAACCTATGATCTCCCTTAAAAAAATCTGATGATCATAAGTTTTCAGGTATTTTAGTAACACCCCCCTGAAATTTGAAAGTAATAAGTAATACCCCATTATACTTTCAAACTTTAGGATTTCCCCCCTTGACCTAGTTTAACAATGGTGGATTTAAGTTAAAACGGACTTGATTCACACGTCGTTAGTATTGTACTTGCAATATTATGGTCCTTTCATAAGTGCATTAACTGGCCAAGATGCATATCAGGTTTTAATGTCACTCAAATGTTGGTTAAACTAGGTCAAGGGGGTAATCCTAAAGTTTGAAAGTTTAAGGGGTATTACTTATTACTTTCAAATTTCAGGGGGGTGTTACTAAATTACCCTAAGTTTTCTCAAAACAAATATAACATTTCAGATGTCAATCAAATATTAAAAATCGCAAATCTTTGGCACTCTCTTTCCAAAAGTGACCCTAATTTTATTTAATGTACCAATTATAATAAAAGGTGAAATATCTTTTTGACCTTATTTAGGGGGTGTTTGGCAACACAAAAATAAGTAACTTATTGACTTTTATAAGTTAAAAACTAACTTAAAACTAAAGCTAAATTTTTTAGCTTTTAACTTCTAAGAGAAATTACTTCTCAAAAATTAGAAGGTCCCCCGACGCTAGTGGGTGCCCCGTGCTATCGACACTCCTCAACAAAAAATTTGCCAAAATCAGGTGAGTGGCGGAGATCCACCATCCATTTGGAGGAGGATTAGATCTTGGCCCTTCTTTGTTGATGCTTATAATAGGAGGTATAAGTAGGGAGACAACCAATGTGTTTTGTTATCTAGAATAGTAAATGGCGTTTGCCCACGTCACTCTCCAACAAAAGCGTTTGTAAAAATTGGGTGCCTTCGGCAATCAAACGGTATAACGAACTGGGGCGTTACCGTTTTTTCCCATTATAATGGCTATTATAACTGATTGTAACGCACAGAGGGAGAAATGTGAAAATAACAGAAATAATAAAAAATAACGGTGTTGAAATTTAAATTTTGAATAAATTGAGGTCAAATGAGGCGGATTGAGTGACTGAAATCTAACCGTCCACGTTAGATCAATGGATTGGATCTCAACACTCTTTATCTAACTGTCTACATTAGATGGATGGATAAGATAAGAGAATACAACTGAGTTGTCTTGATATATGCGTGGGAGGCCCATGCCCGCGGTATTTTCCGACAAAGTGTTTGTCAAAATCAGATGGGAGTTAATCTCAGCCATTGATTTGAATCATAGAGGATCTCACCCACTCATTATTGAAGCCGTATAAGATAAGAGGGGTATAAGAAAACCATATAAGCCGTTTCAATCTGTTTTAACGGTAACGCCCCTCCCGAGGCATAAAAAGTGGGGCTCTTGAGCTCGACCCTTGGGCTATATGTAAATCCAACCCATTCCATTCTTTATATGTAAGTAAATAGTAGGTGACCAGTGACCAGTGCCCATGGCACTCATCGACAAAGCGTTTGTCAAAATTGGGTGTGAGTGGCTGAGATCCACCGTCCATTTGGTGCGATAAGATCTCGGCCATCCTTTATGAAGCCTGATAAGAGGGGGAGACAACCATCCTGTTTTGTTATATAGATTGATAACTTTTGACTCATTTGGAAACATGTACTTTTTACCAATAAATTTTAAATTTTTTTTGTGTCCTTTTTGAAAAAATTAAAATATTTTTTTACGTCTTTATAAAAAAAAAACTTTTTGAAGCCATGGTAGTTTGGAGTTCAACACTTTTTGCGGGGTGTCTGTTTTTTTAAAATTTAAAGAAGATACTTTTTGAAGACCCAATTTGAAACTGGTAAAGATACTCCAAGGGCATTGACCATTGTACAAAAGTCCCTCAAATTGATACAGAGTATATACTCTTTGTAGCCCACTGACCACATGAATGTTTGGCACACACCTTAGTGGACCAACATACCAAAAATCAGCCGGATTGCTGATTTATAGTAGTTGGATTTGAGCATTTCTCATCATGGGCTTCATGAATAGGCCTATGGGTTGGTTCCAAACCCATGATGAAAAAAAATGCTCAAATCCAATAGCTAGGAATCACAAATAACACTGTTTTTTGGTGTGTAGGTGCACCTCCGTGTGGGCCCATGGGCCAGTGAGCCCGAAAGAGTGCCATGTGATAATTTAAGGGACTTCTATAACAAATTTTGTGTCAGATTTTTTCAGAGTCCCGCGTATAAAACTTAGGGATGTCCTTCAAAGAAGAGGCGAAAATCATTTGGCGCACCTTAAATGCACATTGTGTAAGTGGTTAAAGACTAAAAGAACACTGTTAATAGAAATAAATAATAAAAAAGTAAAAATGACGACGTGGATATTTTGGAATTTTTGGGGATAGCGTGAGACATGCAAGAACTCCCTTTCACTCATTAATAAGTAGAATAAATGTGAGGGGGGATTGGGGCCAGCCAAGATAACTCTCGATCCAGCTCTTCTAATCCATGTTTTGTACGTAACTATGTGGACCCCACTTTTTAGTAATTCAACTCTTCTCTGTTGTCGACTTGTTGGCTCCCAAACTCACAACTCTATGGCAGTAGAGCACAGGTAATCCGGGCCTCGTAGAGACTAAGTCCCATGGGGCACGTAAGTTACCCCTTCCACACGTGCTAGGTCTACTTGAAAATATCCTAGGGAGTGCTCCCAGGGAGATTCGAACTCGGACCTCTGCTCACCCCATGCGATGTCCTGGCCATCTCCATCCAACCATTTCAAGAGTGCAAAACACCATTATTAGGTCGGCATGTGTGAAACTTTTGACTGCATGACCTAGAATTCAATATCAAATATGCCTTAGATTCCTTCATTAATGACAAGTTAAATGATTTAGTTAAACATCTTATATCATCAATTAATGCCATTATCGTCTTCTTACTACATTTTTGCTATGGGTGTTGTAGGTGGACCTACAAAAAATCAACCTGATTAGTGATTTCATACCTATTGTCATTCAAAACCGGGCATACAATATGAGCCACGTGGCATACTCTTAGAGGATGTTGATGCTATGGATGTTTTTAGGTAGACATACAAACCAAAATTTAACTTGATTAGTGATTTCAAACCTTTGGATTTTTGTACCTAAATACTGGTCAACAATTCTCAAATTCCTACAGTTAAAATCAACCCATGAAAATGACTCTAATCCAACGCTTAGAAATCACTAATCAGGTTTATTTTTGGTTTGTATGTCCACCTACGAATTTGCCAAACATCCATAAGGTTAGTGTCCTCTAAAAATGTTTCACTTGGCTTACATTGTGGGTGGTCAGCGGCTTCCATGACCGTAGATGGTGAGAAAAGATTCTCCTGAGGGCTGCAAACTTTGAAGTCCCTCTCCCAAAATGTATGGCATGTAGCCCAAGGACTTAACACAACCCAGGGGACAATAAATTTTTTCTCTGTGGACGGTCACGCAAGTTTTACTCCCCGCTTTCGCCCAATTACTGACCAGTGAGTAAAACTTGCCTGACCACCGATGGTCTAGTAGCTACTTGACCATCAGTGCAGTACTCGGCACGTGGATTTTGTACGGGCAAAACACAATGGAGTGCTCCGCATACCATCAGTGGCCAGGCAAGTTTTACTCCTGACCAGTGACCACTAACCCTGCTTGCCAACCAAATAAAAAAACGGTCGGGCTCGCAAGACATAGCTTTTTGGAATTTTTAGCATTAGGAATTTGAGCATTATTTGGGTACAAAGATCCAAAGGTTTTAAATCACTAATCAGGCTGATTTTTTATTTGTATGTCCAAACACATCCAGACGGTCAGAGTCCACCTCAGAATGTGACACGTGGCTCACAAAAAAGACAAAAAACTCCTCCGTATATGACGTATTCTTATGACTGCTCGGCCGGTGGGAATTTCGATGGTCACCAGTGGCTGGACATAAGGACGAGCTCTTTCATAAAGAGGAGTAACGGTTAGGTCAATTGGACCGAAATTGCAGGAACCATATAAATGCATCCAGACGTCATTGTCTAACTAACTTTTGTTTCTAGAAGGCCACTAACCAAGTTGTTGAGTGGAACTTGGCTGACCGCAGCCGTTCGGCAAAGTTGCTGATCGACCACAATGTGAGCCACGTGGCACATGCTTAGAGAATGCATGGATGTTTCGAGAATTTCTAGCTGGACCTACAAACCAAAATCGCTAATGAGTCATTTTAAACCTTTAGATCTTTGTACCTGGATGATGCTCAAATTCAACCCATGAAAACGACTCCAAGCCAATGCTTAGAAATCACTAACCAGGCAAATTTTTTGTATGTACGTTCATTTAGGGTTGGGCCAAACATTCATATGGTCGGAAATTTCTACGAATATGCCATGTGGCTCATATTGTGGTCAGTCAACAAATGTTGACCACGACAGTCAGCAAAGTTCTACTCCAAGTTGTTAAGGTTCTTGGTTAAAAAATTACAGGGACACAATATAAGCCACGTGGCATACTGTTACAGGACTCTGACCGTATGGATGTTTTTCCTATCCCATGGTAGACCTACAAACCAAAAATCAGCCTGATTAGTGATTTATAAGTGTTGGATCTTTGTACCTCAAATACTGCTCAAAGTCCCACAGTTGAGATCAGCCCATGAAAATAAGCCCATCCAAAGCATATAAATCACTAATCATGCTGATTTTGGGTTTGTAGGTCCACCATGGATAAGACAAACATCCATATGATCAGAGTCCTGAAACAGTGTGCCACGTGGCTTATATTGTGTCCATGTCATTTTACCCTATGTTTATTTCTCGTTACAATGGTGGTTATTTTTGTTATAACATCATTATTTTGAAGAAACCGTTCTTATAGTTTGATGGGTGAGTAAACTTTGATGATAGCGGATGGTCATCGAGGCCAATAAGAGCCACGTGGCATACTCTTAGAGGACTCTGAATGTTTTGCCAAAAATTAGCTATTAACTCATTTGCATGTGGGCCACACGTTCATTAGTAAGAATAGCATGGTGCATGTAATGTACTAGTACTAGTCAATAAATGAAAAAGATATTAATTCCCGTGACCCACCCGTAACCCACCAGATAGAAGACAAAGAGTACCAGTGCGTGCCGCCTTTGTTAATTTTATGAGCGGGTGGAAGACTTCTCCTTCCCGACCATATTTTCTTATTGTTTTATAATCCATCATCATCATCATAATCATCATAGTCGTCGGCATCATCATCGTTCTTGATGCTTTCTAAGTATAATGTGATTTGGTGCCATGTGTTACACATTTGGGCTAGTCCTTTGTGATCTCACACTTCCCAAAAATAGCCTGAGCAATGATTCCTAGCAATTGGGCATGAGCAGTTTTACTATATCATGGGCTTCGTGAACCTATGCATAAAGTCCATGTATTGAAAGCATGGGACCAGCTCATGATGAAAAAAAATGCTATAATCTAATGGCTAAGAATCACTCATCAAGTTAATTTTTTGAGTGTACGGATCACCAAGGAGTGGACTAGATATAACTCTTCCACGTGGCTATAGAGGTTAGTTTCTTTTGCTTTTTTTTTTTTTATCCATTTGTTTAAAATTCAATAGCTGCAAATTGGTAGCACGAAAAGTACAAGGGTCGGGCTCCGTTGACAGATCTAAAATGACAAATAAAATGATAGGGACACAATATAAGCAACGAGGCACATTGTTACAGGACTCTGAACGTATGGATGTTTGTCCTATCCCATGGTGGACTTATAAACCAAAAATCATCCGGATTAGTGATTTATAGGCTTTGGATTTGACTTATTTTCATGGGCTGATCTCAACTGTGGGAATTTGAGCAGTATTTAAGGTACAAAGATGCAATACTTATAAATCACTAATCAGGCTGATTTTTGGTTTGTAGGTTCACCATGGGATAGGACAAACATCCGTACGGTCAGAGCCCTGTAAAAGTGTGCCACTTGGCTTTTATTGTGTCTCTGTCGTTTTCCTTGTCATTTTATATCTGTCGACGGAGCCCGACCCAAAGTACATACTTGGGTATAGGGAGCTCGATTTGGATAGAAAATTATGTATCAAACGTAATCCCCCAGATATCACGTGGCACTCTTTGGGGCTCACTGACACCTTGATTGTTTGGCCCCACCCCTAGATGACCTACACGTCAGCCTAATCGGTGATTTCCATCTTTTCCATTTGAGATTTTATTATTACGAGCTTTATGAACAGGCCCAATACTCGAGTGACGAAGCAATCATTCATTCAGTGGGTTCAAAGGACTGCCACGTGGCTTTAAATGTGGCGGTCACGGCCTTGAATTATTAAATTTTTGTTTTGTTTTTTTTAGAGGCAACTCATTAAGTTCTTTGATCTAACTATCCACAGAGCCCTTTATTGAGCATTGAAGTGTAACAATTGAGCTTCATACCTACCAAAACTCCTTTCATTCATTACCATTGATTTCAATCATAAAACAATCGACCAGTTCTTTTGTCATCTTCCCAAGGACGTCCCTTTTAGTCCTGGTATACGGTCATAGGGATTCACGTCACACGATTTCCAAAGACCTTTTAATGTTTATACCTTAGGGACAACGTTTCATTCATGATGCCTGCATTATTTTTCGGGTCGTGATGTAACAAGGTATACCTGAGATCTTTTTAAATGCGAAGCGGCATTTTTGATAGTCACCGCTGCTATCCGGTCCCACTGACCGCATGGATGTTTAGCCCACCCCTTACTAGACATTCATACCAAAAATCAGTTTGTTTGAGGATTTTAGCCGTTGATTTTAGTACTAAAAAACTTGTTGAATTCAACGGCTATAAGAACTCCTTAAAAATTGATAAAATCTAATGGTTATAGATTAGCAATCTGGGTGATTTTTTGGTGTGTATATCCACCAATGGGCGGGATGAGATAAACATATCCATGCAGTCCGGATGACGGTGATGAGTAACAAAAATCGGGCTTCCGCATTATAAAAAGTTTCAGGCATACCTGGTTACATCTTTTTCCTATTTTTAAACTCATAAATTCAATTTCTAGCCGTTTGACCGGTTCTGGTTTTATATTTTTGGGAATTATCAAGAAAACAAGAACTGAAATTAAAATCGAACCGATAGTAATAGTTTCAATTTTGGGTAGTTTGATATTGGAACTGAACCAATATAGGCTCAGGTTCCGAGGGCCCCCTTTATCTGATCCCTCTCAGTGTTCGCGTGCTCGGCTGTGGATTTCACGAATCCAACGGTGGTTGTTACCACCGCCAAAAGTGAAAAAAGTGATGACAGCTCAGCAGTAACAACCACTGTTGGATTATTAAAATCCACGGCCAAGCACACTAACACTAAGAGGGGTCAGAAACAAAGGGGTCCCCTGTCCCATGTTAAATATATAAATACAGTGTTAAAATTGTCATATTATCAAGTTTAGAACTAATATACCTGAAATTGACCAAGCCAGAAACAACCCATGGACACCCCTTGAGAAAAGTAGCAAATTCTTTGGAATGCTAGAATAGGAGCGTTTTCCGTTATCTCCAGGGCGATTCTCCTACATCGTCTTGCCAAGTCCAAAACTACTAGGGGTGTCAACGGGTCGGTTCCAGTTTGGTTCCTAAGATGGTTAGAACCGGAACAATTGGTTCTGGTTCTTATCAATTCGGTTCCTTAACGGTTCTGGTTCTCAAAGTGAACCGGAACCGATTATGTATTTATGTCGGTTCCAGTTCTTGGCATATTGGGCCAAATCTTGAGAATATGAGAATTTTTACATTATATTTATTTATTGGTACCAGTTATTGGTTCGGTTCCGGTTCTTATCGATTTTGGTTCTATATTAAGTTACCCAGAACCGAAACCGTTATTGTCGGTTCAATTCCAATTCCGGTTACTTTTTAATCGGTTTCCAAAAATGTGGAACCGGAACTGGTGTTTTCAGTTCTGATTCCATTTCCGGTTAGACATGTAAAATTGACACCCCTAAAAACTACTGATGATGATCAAGATTTCCACCGCACAAATCTCCAATATCTCAGACCAAATTCAAAGCACATCCAATGATTTGAAGATGTGCAATATATGTCGACGATAATAAAGTTTTCCTTTCCAGAAAAGGAACAGGGTCTCGGGATTAGGGGTGTCAATTTTACCCGATTTAACCGGAACCAAATAGGAACCGGAACCGAAAACACCGGTTCCGGTACCACATTTTTGGGAACCGATTAAAAAGAACCGGAACCGGAACCGAACTGAAAACTAATGGTTACGGTTCTGGTACTCTAATATGGAACCGAAACCGATAAGAACCGGAACCGAACCGATAAGAACCGGAACCGATATATAAATATAGTGTAAAAATTCTCATATTACCAAGATTGGACCCGTTATACCCGAAACTGGAACCGGAACCGAAAAAATTACATAATCGGTTCCTGTTCTGGTACCATCACTTTGAGAACCGGAACCGATAAGTACCCGAACCGATAAGAACCGGAACCGTTTGTTCTGGTTCTGGTCACTTTAGGAACCGAACCGGAACCGACCCGTTGACACCCCTACTCGGGATGTGTCTTTTCACTTGTCTTCTCGAGCGTGGATTCTGAGAATTAAAAGAGATACATGTATTTTCATACTTCCACAAATTTGCATAGAATTAAGTAGGGAGCTCATATTTGCACACCCCATTTCCTATCCCAATGGACTCCTAGTTGGGGCACACCCCAAAAAGAGAGATCTCTCTAAAATTTGGTGGATTGGCGATCACACTAACCGCCCACAAAATGAGCCACATGGCACATTATTAGAGGACACTGACTGTATAGGTGTTTGGCCAATCTCTAGGTGGATCTACAAACCCAAATTCAACTTGATTAGTGATTTCTAAGTGTTGAATGGAGCCATTTTCGTGGGTTGATTTAACCGTGGGAATTTGGGCATTATCAACCATTATTTGGGGGACAAGATCAAAAGGTTTGAAATCACTAATCAAGCTGATTTTTCATATTTAGGTCCACCTAGGGATTGGCCAAACATCCATACCGTCAGTGTCCTCTAAAAATATGTCATGTGTCTCATTTTGTGAGCGGTCAGTGATCGTCACCGGTCAGCTAAGTTTTAGAGAGAGATCTCTCTTTTTGGGGTGTGCCCGATTAGAGTCCACCGGGATAGGAAATGGGGTGTGCAAATATGCGCTCCCATAAAGTATCCCACCAATATATGTATTTTCATATTTCCAAGGTTCTTCTAAATGGTGGATCCCACCAACACTATTACTCGAGTATCACATGCATTGCACGTGCCCTTTACTAGTATTTATAATTCTAAAACCATCAACGCCGTCGTTGAGCAAAGGTGGACTCAAATAAATTTGATTCGATCAATGGCCATAGTCTCCCGTGATGGGTCAGATGATCATTACCATTCAATTAAATTGATTTTAATTAATATAAAAGTTATAGCCTGTTTGGACTTTTATTTTTTAGCCGATTTTCTTTTTTAAAAACTGCCTTTTGCTATTAATAATATTTAATTTTTTAATTTACACCTAATTAAAATTTTCTTGTCATAGTTAATACCAAGGTTTAAAAGGGACCGTTATAACGATATAACGGACTGGGGGCATTACCATTTTTTCCGTTATAACAATTTGGTAATGCTCAGGGGAAAAAACAGAAAATAATGGGAAGTAACGGAAAATAACAGAAAAAATGGTGCTGAAATCCAAATTTTGAAATTTCAAATTTTCAAAAACAAAAATAACAGCCGTTTTCTCCACAATTTTTCAGAAAACAACGGCCGTCATTTTCGTTTTTGTTATAATGGCCGTTTTTTTTAAACCATGGTTAATGCAATTATGCAAACATATAATTGGTTACTGTGTGAGATGTTGCAAACTATAAATATGGCCCACCAATCTAATCAATTCAAACCAATCAATCTGTGGGCCACCTCTTAGGCTCTTTATGGTTATCAACAAAAAGACTTACCAAAAAAAGTTATCAACAAAAACTTTTACGGAAAAAGGATTTTTATGTGAGAAAGTGTTGATGCGACGCACTACGTGCAAAATTATTTCTACAAAACTTATTTTAGAAAATATTATGAAATAGAAAACAAAATTTCTAGAAAACTTATTCAGGACAACCATACAGAGCTTTAAATAAAATGTGGTCCAAAAGTTATTGTACTTAAGTGACTATGCGACAAATTTGGTGGACCACATAGGAACGATAATATTCCTATAAAAAACTTTATGATCATGTGTGGGACCCATTAGTAAACTTTAAAGTAAAAAAGATTATTTTAATCATTTAAATCTTAAAGACAAGATTATTCTGCTTGGAAAATGGTACATTATAGTTTTAAAAAAAGTTAAAGCCGATCGAATTTTTTTTGAACAAATTAGAAAAAGCGCTTCCCTCAAAGGTGGGGCCCACACTATTATCAAATACGGACTAGAAGAATTAGATCAAGACTTGCCAATTGCTCACCCAAATTTTCGACTTTCCAACGAGTTGGTCGGTTCGGGGGTGGCTTCGCAAATGGTGGTCGGACCGTTTGGTTCCGCCACTTAGTGAGCATTGACTTTTTCGAGAGTCGGTTACTGGTGTCTGATTTGTGGACCCTGTTGGTGTAGAGTACCGTTAATGTTTTTGAATTTAACGGCCATTTGTTTTTGTTTTAACGGCGTTAAAAACCGTTAAATTTTGTAAAAATTTGCCAAAAAATGGCCGTTAAGTCCATTTAATTTCGTTAAATTCTATTTTTTTTAATTTTCAAATATCAAATTTAAAAATTTAAATTTCAGCACCATTTTTTCCATTTTTTTTTTCATTAAAACGATTTTTTTTTTCTATTTTTGCCCCTGACTGTTTTAACGGCCGTTTAAACGGTAACACCCTCAATCCGTTTAACCATTAAAACGGCCTCCTTTAAACCTTGATATATACCTTGGGAGATGATGATTATTGTATTGAGTTTTATTTTGTTTCAGAGCATAGTGAAATCGGCGTGACATGATCTTGAGGGAATCACATAAATCTGTGTTGTGTGTGATTGCATCTTTGTGCTATATATTTTTTCATCTAAAACTAATCAGGCTGATTGTTGTTTGTAAATCCACCTAGTGATTGGCCAAACATCCGTGCGGCGGCGGTCAGAGGCGTCGTTGAGTACAGGTGTAATCAAAGGTTTTCTTGGACTTGCATGCTACCAAAGAAAGGAAAGAATCATCAATGTGAAGGTTTTCTCCAATTCTCCTGACATTTTTTCACATATGTGGGACTGTGGGAGATGTTTTTATCAAGTTTTGACGAACTGGGGCGCGACTGTTTTTCCGTCATAACAAATTGTAACCCTCAGGAGCGAAAAAACGGAAAATAAAAGTAAAAATGGTGCTGAAAATTTAAATTTTCAAAAAATAAAAAAAACCTGAGAAAAATGGATAATAATGGAATAAATAATGGCCTTTTTTTCACAAAATTTTCAGAAAATAAGGGTTGTTATTTTCATTATAATGGAAAATAACGGCCGTTATTTCTTAAGCTTTTTAACTGTACATAACGTAACGGGGGAGGTCCGAATCTGTTATAACGGCCGTTATTTTCATTATAACAGCTGTTCTTTAAACCGTGGTTTTAATCAAACCAGACCGTATAATTAAATAACGATCTTGAAGATTTACCCCACTAAAAAATGATTTGTACTGTTTAATCATTCACATTCTTTGAAAAACACATAAAATCAAAAGAAAAACACATAAACAAGAATCCAACTTGTATAGGACTGGGTCTCATACAAAATTTGATGGGACCATTTCCCCCAAATGCCGCATGGCACTTTTCGAGCTTACTGAAACCATAATATTCGAGTAAAACTTGTGTCAGAAGATGTTGTGACGGAAGCCGGTCACAGCACTCAATATGAGCCACGTGGCATATTATTAGAGGATGATGACCGTATGGATGTTTGACCAGTCCCTCAGCAGACCGCTACACAAACAATCAGCTTGATTAATGATTTATAACCGGTTCCATTGAAGTTATTTTCATGGGTTGATTTTAACGGTAGGAATTTCAGTGTTATTTGGGTGCACAAATTTACAGGTTGTAAATCACTAATCGGCTTGATTTTTGGTTTGTAAGTCCAACGAGGGACTGGCCAAACATCCATACAGTCAGCGCCCTCTGACCGTGTGCCACGGGGCTTGCATTGAGTGCTGTGACCGGCTTCCTTCACAACATCTTGTGACACAAGTTTTGCTCATAATATTCGAGTAAAACTTCCATCACAGCTAGCCTTCTGACAGATGCTTATATCACAATGAAAATCACAGCCCACGTGGCACACTCTTATTGGATGTTGACCGTATGGATGTTTGGGCAGTCCCTCAGTGGACATCTGAACCAAAAATCAGCCTGATTAGTGATTTCTAAGCGAATCGATTGAAGTTTTTTTGGTGGGTTAATTTTAACGATAAGAGTTCAATCATTATTGAGCGTTATTTGGGTGCTAATATCCAAAGGTTGTAAATCACTAATATGGCTGATTTTTGGTTTAGAGGTCCACTGAGGGACTGGCCAAACATCTTTACGGTCAACGTTCACTAAGAGTGTGCCATGTGGACTGTGATTTTCATTGTGACAGAAGCATCTATGATAAGAGTTTTACTCATAGTATTCGACTCACGTCATCTTTTAATTGTTGGGATTCCCAGGTGGCATCTACCGATGAAATTAAATATTTTGTAGGTGGGAGAGGCCTGTTATATGCCTTCACAAGCTTGGGCGTCAAAACTATAAATTATTTATGGGTCAGGCTAGGAGGACGCCCATTTTGGCGTACCCACATAGGAGATGAATCAATGGCTGATTTTTGGTGGAAATTATCACTACGGTGAGAGTCACAAAAATTCAAGTCATTCTAATATTCATAGACTGGTTTAGAAGCTGAAGAATAATGGACCGTCAACTTTTAACGTGTAACTTGAAAACCACATTTGATGGGATTAGAAATTTCAGAATGGGCTGATTTTTTGTTGGGGTGATCTATACGGTGAGGAGATCATCCCACCAAAAATCAGCCATTGATTCATCTTCTATGTGTGTAGACCAAAATGGGTGTCAAAAATAGGGTCCCCCGACCCGACCCATTATTTATTACTCTTTTTCTATTCTAACAATTTTATAGGGAGGTCGAGCTACATTTGTAGACTCCTACCAAAAACAAAAAAAGATCCTGTACTCCGGGGTATTGGGTAACTTATCCAACTCCCCACATCTCCTTATTTGCCACGTATGTAAAAAAATTAAAATTAAATACTGGTGTTAAAGAGGACTACGTGGCAAACAAGGAGTGTGGGAGTCAGGATACTACACAACTCTTGGAGTAGAGTATCTGGATTCCAAGTGATGAGGCAAACAATTTTTCAGTGGGCCCAAAGCACTGCCACGATCAAAATGCCACGTGACAGTCCTTCGGACTCCCCTAAGCATGTTTAACTGGGGAGTTCTAATAAAATTTAATGCTTAGTATTCACGATATGTACACAATGCATCAATCAAGACCTTTCAATTGCATAAAGTCATTATTAATCCAACGGTCTTTGAATCAATAGATCAATATTAGATAGATATTCAAAATGGGTCGTGATCAATTTTATTTTGTGCTAGTACCATCAAGAGGGAAGGCCTACCAACAATTCTTCCAATAATGACTAGAAGAGTGCTCTTAGTGGAAGGTGCCAGCTAGCTCAGTTGGTAAAGTTTGTAAATGATGATATCAGAGACCTGGGTTCAATACCGCCTTCACCTAGTTATCTCTTGAAAAAAAACACAGGCTTACCTATCAAAAAAATCAAGTACTCGTACGGTGGTCCATCCTTAAGTGGACCTAATGGTGGAGCCATGATTTTGTTTAAGGCAATACTGTACTAATTTTGGATTTTGTTTAAGGCAATATTGTACTAATTTTGTTCTAGGGTGGGCAAAAGGGAAAATTCTTTATGAACTTTTAAAGTTGAGGCTTCAGGGTGGGCCACCCTCACCCCTTCTGACAGCTCCGCCGCTTGCAAATAATGCTAGATATCCCACGGTTAAAAATCAATCCATAAAGAGAAAATCACTAATCAGATTTTATCGTGGTCTTTAAGAGTATGCCACGTGGTTTATATTGTGGTCCGTGACATCCGTCGACAAAGATTTTGTAGTAGGAGTAAGACTTACCTGACCACCCACATTAAAAGCCACGAGACAATTTTTTTAGAGGACACTGACTGTATAGATGTTGGACCAATCCCTAGGGGCAGCTAAAAACCCAAAATCAACCTGATCAGTGATTTCTAAGCGTCAGTTGAAGTCATTTTCATGGGTTGATTTTTAACCGTAGGAATTTGAGCATTGTTTACCATTATTTAAATACAAAGATCCAATTGTTTGAAACAACTAAATAGGCTGATTTTTGGTTTGTAGGCCCACTTAGGGATTGGACAAACATCCATACAGTCATCGTCGTCTAAGAAATTTCCACGTGGCTTATCTTGTTCGTGGTCACGTAGTTACCTGACCAGCAGTGGTCAAGCAAGTCTTACTCTTGTAGTAGGTTTGACTTTTAAACTGAAGGAAGCCACGTACTACATGACAGGGTAGTAAACGACAACACCCTTCTCGTTCTTCATAACAAACTAGTGTTATCGGCCCGTGCTAAAGCACGGGGAAAGAAATTAAAAGGAATTTCTTTATAAACAAAGAAATTCATAAAAAAAATAAAAAATAAAAACTTTCATTATAACTATATAAAAATTAAAATAAAAATATAATTGGACCCCTTGCATATAAAAAATACCTACAAATTTAACACTATGCTCTAAATATATTTAGTAAAAAAATCTCCAAAAAATATCTAGAATAATTATGTTACCACGTCCTTCAAAACGGTAATATAATTACGTAAGACTAAAATGTGTTATTGGCAACTTCGTAAATAAGATCTTTAAAAAAAAAAAAAAAACTACAATAAAACTACAATAATATATGATAAGCAAGACATCCTTATTAGTTTACAATTTTACATTATAATTATTAACTAATACGGCCATCTATATCAAATTAATCTTAAAAAAAAAGACAATATTTTTTTATCCATATTCATACGTCCATTCGTTCTTAAAAGTATTCCTTGTAGCAGAGAGCAAAAACTGTCTCAATTTCTTTTTTTTTTGGCTCGATACGCGACTTCTCAAAGCCCTGGGTCTTACAAATAAACAAACAATCATTCTATAGTCTAAACATAAACATGAATGTAAATAATTGAATAACAATTCTTTTAGAAGCTCAAATCAAGTATTCAACAGAGACGACTAATTGAAAGAAAAAAAAAGTTTTAGAAAGAGATGGTAAAGATATCAAATCGTATTGGCTTTTCTCCTGCTTTTGTGTCTTCGTCATTCGAAGAAGCTCAGTCGGTGAGAGAAAATATGAGAACCATGCCTAAACCCTAATATTTATATATGACCGAATTAATGACTAATTAAATGGACATTTATTTATTAACGAAATATGGAGAGACATTAGATGTCAATAATAGAAGTGATGTTAATGAGAAAAACGTTTCAATTGAAACAAAAATTGAATGTTGTGAAAATTGAATGAAGGAGATGGAAAGCTATTAGAAGGCAATAATAGAAGCGGTGGTAATGGGATAAACGTTTTGATTGAAACATAAATAGAAGGTTGTGAATGTTATGTTTTGAAAAATAAAAGTGTGTTAAGAGACATTGAGAAAGACGAATTTAAGAACGAATGAATAAATAATTTAAGAATAAAAAAAAATTAATGAATAAATAATTGAGATTTTAAAGAAAAATAAATTGAGTTGGTTAGAAAGTCTAA
Organism: Euptelea pleiosperma; assembly: GCA_035048495.1. Lineage (NCBI taxonomy): Eukaryota > Viridiplantae > Streptophyta > Magnoliopsida > Ranunculales > Eupteleaceae > Euptelea > Euptelea pleiosperma. The sequence goes on along the minus strand of CM068551.1, from coordinate 26,518,857 downwards.
AAAGTCCTTAATGTTTGAGGTGCATTATTTAAAGTGTCAGGAGGTATTTTTGGAAAAAGACAAAAAAGATAGGGTAGAGTCAAGTGGATGAGAGAGAAAAAAGAATTTTAGGTTGTTGACATGGCACTCTGTATGATGAGAGTGCCACGTCAACTTGATGTGGAGGAGAAAGAACGATGCTGCTCGCTTCTCTGCTATAGTATAGATATATAGATATGCCACAAGAAAAGCTTATTTTCTGACACGTGATGTTATATATATATTATCTATACAAAAGCTCGACCCTGCTGGGGTGGCGCTTTCTCCAACTTTTTTATCTATCCGAAAAACACCATTTACAAAACATCTCTCTATACATTCCTTCCACTTTCTTTAATTTCTTTATTAATTCTTAAATTCTCTCACATCTCTAATTAATTCCAAAACGTCTTCTCTTTCCAATCTCACGACTCTCCCTCTTCTTATTTCATTCATTAATTCTTAATTAATTCCAAAACATTATTTCTCTTTCCAATCTCATGACTCTCCCTCTCCTTATTTCATTTTTTTGCTTATTCTCAGAACGTCCCTACTCAAAAATATTAAGCCTATCTATTATCTATGCTAAAGCTCGGCATTGTTTACGTAGCGCTCTCTCTATTTTTTTCATCTTTTTTTGAAAATACTCCTACTTCCAAATATACCCTCGACCCTGCTGATGTGGCACTCTCTTTTTTAGTTTATTATAAAAAAGTCTTTACACAAAACGTCATTACAAATATTGGAAAGAATTTAATTTCCTTAAAATAAAATGTTTCAACTCTTTAATCTTTTGATCTCCCAAAAATTTTCCGACCTATTTAAGAAAATACCTACATTTTAAATTACATGCTTACAAAAATATGGGTTCTTAAGACTTCAGCAAACCAAAACATCTCATCTCCTTAAATTTTTGAACTCCTAAAATCTTTCCAACATAAGACTTTTTCAACCAAAATGTACATCTTTTCAATCCCCTAAGATGTCTCTTTTATCTCTCTCCCTAATATTTTTTCGAAATTCCCTCTACCGTTAAATGCAATTTAATGCTCTCTTTTCTATTCCTAATACATTTCCAATAAATATTCTTTAAAATCATATTTTTCCTTCACTTTCCTACGTTTACAAATTCCTATAATTCTTTCCATATATACTCTTAAAATCTCATTTTCTCCCTAAAAACTCTTAAAAAATATCTTACCTTAACTCCTAAAATCTCTCATCTCAATTCTATCTATTTATATATTTTTTTTTCAGATTTGAACAAGGCAACATTGCAGTATGTGGTCTTTTTAATTCAGTTTAATATTTTTTATTTCAGAAAAATCGATCAAGTGGTGCAAAAAAAAAAAATTAACAATCTTAGTGGTGAGTTCCTTTTAACTATTAACTGTGTAAAAAAAAATTACTCTTATTTATATATATTTTTTCAAATTTGAACAGGACGTCGTTGCAGTTGATGATGCTTTTAATTTGGTTTAAGATTTTCTTCATGTCAAATAAATAGATCGAATGGTGCAAAAAAAAATTACTCTGAGAATCTTAGTGGTGAGTTCCTTTTAATTACTGTCTGTGTATCTTTATTTTAAAATTTGTACAGGACAACGTTACAGTTGGTGGCTTTTAATTTGGTTTAAGATTTTCATCATGTCAGAGAAATCGATCAAATGGTGTAAAAAAAAAACTCCGAGAATCTTAGCGGTGAATTCCTTTTAATTATTATGTGCAAAAAAAAATTTCTTATTTATATTATTTGTTTATTATTATTATTATTGTTGTTGTTGTTGTTGTTATTATTATTATTTTAAATATATGCTTTAATTCTTTAACAATCGCCTGTACTAAGCACAGGTCAACAACCCTAGTATATATATATGGGTCGGGCTCCGTTGACAGATCTAAATGACAGATAAATGACAGGGACACAATATAAGCCACGTGGCACACTGTTACAGGACTCTAACCGTATGGATGTTTGTCCTATCCCATGGTGGACCTTCAAACCAAAATCAGCCTGATTAGTGATTTATAGGCTTTGGATTGGACATATTTTCATGGGCTGATCTCAACCGTGGGAATTTGAGCAGTATTTGAGGTACAAAGATGCAACACTTATAAATCACTAATTGGACTGATTTTTGGTTGTAGGTCCAACATGGGATAAGACAAACATCCACATGGTCAGAGTCCTGTAACAATGTGCCACGTGGCTTATATTGTGTCCCTGTCATTTTAGATCTGTCGACGAAGCCCGATTATATATATATATGTGTGTGTGTGTGTACAGAGCCACCTTTGTTTTTTGGGGTAGGTGAAGGCATATTACAAGGCAGCACAAAAAAAAATTTTTTTTTTCCTTTTTTCATGTTGACGAAGGACTAATCCCTAGATGCACGCACTTACCCACAAACCAGAGTAAAACTTTGATGACAGGGCGCAATATATGCCATGTGGCACTCACTCTGACGAATGTATGGATGATTGGCCAATCCGCCATTCCCTACGTGGACGTATAAACAAAAAATAAGCCCGAACCACGTGCATCGGCCTTGGTGACAAGGGAGAAGTCGAACTCATGACCTTGGGGAGTAAAACCGCTCACAACCCACAATACGAGCCACATGGCACACTATTAGAGTGCGCTAAACATATAGCCAGTCCCTCAGTGGACCCACTAACCAAAACTCAGCCCAATTAGTGATTTCTAAGCGTTGGATTGAAGTTATTTTCATGGGTTGATTTTAACCGTAGAAAGCATTATTGAGCGTTATTTGGGTGCAAAGATCCATAGGTTGTAACTGACTAATTAGGCAAATTTTTAGTTTGCAGGTAGCCAAACATCCATACACTCAGAGCCCTCTAAAAGTGTGCCACATGTGGCTCGTATTGTGGGTTGTGACCGGCTTCGGTCACAACATCTAGTGACAGAAGTTTTACTCACCTTGGGGAGCAAACCCAATTCACCAGTCAACTGAGTAAAACTTCTGTCACAACCCACAATACGAGCCACATCCCACACTATTAGAGGGTGCTGACCGTATGGATGTTTGGCCAGTCCCTCGAGTATAGGCTACTAATCGTGAAAGGCGTGCCCCAATCGGTTTAGGTTCTGGTCTACTAGTTTAGGAACCGAAATCGATAAGAAGCAGAACCATCATACCTGAAAATAATGGGTTCTGGTTCTAAGTACCTTAATACTCGAACCGAAATTGATCCGTTGAAACCCTAGTTCTAACCAAGGTTTAAACGGGACCGTTCTAGGTAATATGAGCAACATTAATAATTTTCAAAGATATTTTTCATTTCTCAAGGTCTCAAAATGCGTAGGAATCTGTCCTAAAAAAATATTTTTTAAACATAAAAGTTGGTGACATATATTATAAACAAAAAATATTCTTTAAAACCAAGATGAGTTTTATTAATAACTAGTGGGTGGCCCGTGCCCCCGGCACTCCCCGATAAAGCATTGCGAAAATCAGATGTGATTGGCTGAGATCCACCGTCCAGTTGGGAGATAAGATCTTGGCCATCCTTTATGAAACCGGATAAGAGGGGGAGACAATTTTTCTGTTTTGTTACATAGATTTTTTTTGATAATTTAAAATTACAGCGTTGTTTCAGATTAATGAATATTTTGTATTTTGTTCGCAATGTTTTGAATCCACCGTGATTTGAATCGTTATTTCAGCAGATGAAGTTTTTTGTTTTTTCAAAAAGCAGTCGCACACGAAAAAAAGAAAAAAGAGATTTACGTTGTTCCCGCGGACTCACCCCAATTCCACTATGCTCTGAAATCGTCTCACAAAAACTGAGGTATATATAATCCTGAAATGAAACTAGGGTTTCCGTATCTCATTTAAAAATACGAAAAACACCCTTAAGAGGAAAAGAAAAATTCTCAAAAATATTCGCGGTGTTGTGACTCGATTTACATACTTACGGTAGGAGAAAAAATTCGCTGGTCCCGGGGTCCTTCAAACTTTGAAAGTCCCCCCCAATATGTTTGACACGTACCCTTTGTTAACTACCCTTAACCAACTAACCAAGGTGTTAACGTAGGTTGGGTTCGGGCCTTGAAGTACGCGTCTGACATTTTGGCAACGGGACCTTCAATGTTTGAAGGAACCCGGGACCAACGAATCATTTTTCCTTACAGTAGTATACTAGCACCATCAGGCTCCACAAAACATAATAATCATGTTACATCGGCTACCAACCTAATGCAACCCTCCTTCATTCGCCGATGACGCAACATTATAGGACTATGACGAAGCAAAATTTTGGCGTACCCGCATGGAAGATGATTAAAGAAACCTTAAGTAAAGATGATTAAAGAAAAGAAACTTTCATGTGCAATTATTTGTGTGAGGACAATCCTTTTATCAAAAAGTCTATCTTTTTCAAAGATTTTCCACTGAATAAACAGATTTCCCCAAAAAAATTTGTTTTTCTTGGTGGAACTATGTGTCTTCATATGCCATGTGCTTTTAAGAATAGGGCCGTGATGTAACAAGGTATACCTGAGATCTTTTCATTTGCGGAAGCGGCATTTTTGGTAGTCACCACTGCTATGTGGGCCCACTGACCGCATGAATGTTTAGCCCACCCCTTAATAGACATTCATACAAAAAAAATCAGCTTGTTTAATGATTTTTAGCCGTTGATTTTAGTACTCAAAAAATGATTTCATTCAACGGCTATAAGAACGCCTTAAGAAGTGCTAAAAAGTGTTAAAATCTAATGGTTAAAGATTACCAATCAAGGTGATTTTTGGTCTGTATATCCACCAAGGGGTGTGATAAACATCCATGCGGTCAGTGAGCCCAGATGGCAGCGGTGACTACCAAAAATGCCGCTTCGGCAAATGAAACAGTTTCAGGCATACCTTGTTACATCTTTTTCCTTTAGAATATTCTTCAATCCAAGCACTTCCCGACTGATTGTTCGGCTTGCTCCATTCTCGAATTTGATGCAGCGGAATCTCGATGCAGTCCATGAGTAACCCTACATTCAAACAATTTTTTATATTAAATCCAACGGTTAGGAATCATCAATCAACCTGATTTTGGTTGTGTATATCCACTAAGGAGTGGACTAACTAAACATCCATGCGGTCAGTGGGCCCAAAAAATGTACTATTTAGGGATACTCATCAATTGCATGGTTCGAACTTCGACGGCTCCGCCGATCCCAACCTGATCGGGCTATCCGGATCAGGATCAGAGCCCATCGATCTGATTAAAAATGGATCATATCGCGCCCGAGATCACTGTTTGCCAAAGGAGTTTCACTTTGTTTTGAAATCCCAATCTGGATCGGAGCCCACCGATCCAGCCTCCGAACCCAAGATTTCGAACCATGTTCGAAAGTGCTGAAAAGCAGATGGGAGTTGAGGAATAGAACTTTGGTGAAGGACCACAATATGAGACACGTGGCATAATTTTAGAGGATATTGACCATACAGATGTTTGGCCCATCCCTAAGTGGGCCTACATACCAAAAATCAGTCTCGTTAGTGATTTCAAACCTTGGGATCTTTGAACCTCAAATAATGCTCAATAATATTAAGATTCAACGGTCAGAAATCAACCAATGAAAACGATTATATTCCAGCACTTAGAAATCACTAATCAGGCTAATTTTTTTGTCTAAGTCGGCCAAACATCCATACGGTCCAAAATCAGCAATTTTGCCGACGGCTTGCAGACAGACACCGTCAGCAAAGTTCTCTAAAAATCTTTGCTGACCACCCACTATATGAGCCACGTGGCACATTTGTAAGGACACTGACGGTATGGATGTTTGTCCAATCCCTAACTGGACCCACAGATCAAAAATCAACCTGATTAGTGACTTTTAAGCATTGGATTATAGTCATTTCCATGGGATTATTTTAACCCTGAAAATTTGATCATTTTTGGCTTGTAGACCCATATAGGGATTGGCCAAACATCCATACGGTCGTCGTCCTCTACAAATGTGTCACGTGACTCATAATACGGCAGTCATCGAGGCAGTCAGCGAAGTTTTCCTCCTTTTATGTCCCCTCCACAAAAAAAAAAAATGGTCCAGGCTCCAAACACTAAATTTTCTCAACGGAGAGGGAGGTGACGAAACACGTGACCTATTCAGATTGCCGCTCAGCAGACACGTGTAAGAAACCAACTTGTAGACTTCTTTTCTCCTCTGTCGATTAGCAAAATGATGCATTTAGTTCTTCCCTTGGTTTTGCATTTGTCGGTTACTATGATTCACGTAGAGGTTGGGCCCCACCACGGCATTATATAGTAAATAGACAAGAAAAAATGTCCTTTTTCGTAACTACACCATTGATGAACACGAAGACAATCTTTCCGGTTTTATTTATTGGTAGCTGTTAAAAAGCTTCACAGTAGGTGTTTGAGGCGGCTTTCCTTTCTCTCCACATCTCTCATTTGTCCAAATTTCTTAATTTGCCTTCAAGTTGCTCTCCGAGGTATTCAAAAGCTCTTTTATGGTTTTTTTCTCTCTGCAATTTGTTATTCGAATCGTCTCTGTTCTTAGTTTCTTTCAGGTGAAAACAGATCTACTCTTCATGGGTTTTCTCGACTGTGCTTTTGTTTGGATCTTCTTGGATTTTTTTTTATTTTTTTTTTTGGACTTGGGTGAGTTTTATTCCTTCTTTTTGGGTATATTTTGGTCAAATTTTTCTCTATAACGGTGGTTATGTGTTTCTTTGTTTTCTCAGATTAAAATTTCATCAAAACAGAGTTTCCAGACCATTTTGTCCAAAATTCTCGATTTTTTTTAGTTGTTTGAATCGCCATTTTTGCGCCAAAAAATGATTTTTTTGCTTCTGAAATATCTATCAGTTTTTTTTTATTATTATAGATTTTTCATTAATTTTGTATGGAAAACAGTCTCCAAGATCTTCTTCTCAGCGTTGAATGACTCTGGCTATCTCTGCTCGACAGCCTCGACTGGATCCTTGCTTATTTTATTTATTTATTATTACGATGTAATTGACAATATTTTTATGAATTTTGTAATCACCCTGGATTTTTATTTCTTTGGTCACAGATTTGCAGAATCTAAGCTACAGTTTCCAATGTGTTCTTCATTTTTTTTTTTTTGTTCCTTTTGTTGACAAAGCTCATTTGAGTTTTTTTCTCTACCTTTGTGGTTCTTGTCTTCTTTTTGTTGTCAAAAAGTGAAGGAAATCTTTGAAAAACTGTGATTACTTTCTAATCTTACGTTTTGTACTGTGTTTTGTTCAGAGCAAAGTACCTCATAGAGGACAGGGTGATTGATTCATTTCTTTTTTTGTTTCAAGTTTTTTTCTCAATTAAGTTCATGATTTAGCTTAATTTTGATCTTTTGGCATCTGGGTTGTCTTTATTTCTGGATAATTTTTTCGGGGGTTTGGTTCAATCGAGGTGAAAAAATGAAAAATTTGTTCAACATGTTATTTTTCTTTGTTCTCTGTCTCTGAATTTAATTTTGAGAAGATAAGATTGCAGGTTTCTCTGATTTTTTTTTTCTGGTTTATTTACAGCAACAGTGAAGGAAGGTGGATGAGAAGAAAGCATAAAGGAGGGAGCTTTGGTTCTTCAGAGTGAAGTTTCTGTGTAAACATGTCTTCCTCCTCTGTTCCTTGGATCACCACCCTCTCATGTTCAAGCTCTATCATTCAATCCTCAGATAATACATCTACTCTCTCAGTTGTACTTCAATGGCTGAGATTCATCTCCCTCTCTCCATGTCCTCAACGAGCAGTTTTCTCCTCCATTGATCTCATCTTCTTGCTCGCCGTCGTCGTTTTTTCAATCCAAAAGCTATTTTCTAGAATCCGATCTCCCGACGATCCTAAGTCCTCCATTAACAAACCCCTCATTATAAATGCAAGAGCTCATATCAGAACTAATCTATGGTTCATGCTCTCTCTGATTCTAACAGCTTTGTTAGCAATCTTTCACACAATCCTTTGCATTATTGCCTTCACTAGAACAACCCAATCTTCATGGGAGGTAATCGAAGCTCTATATCGGTTGATTCAAGCAATTACCCATATAGCAATTGCAATTTTAATTGCTCATGAGAAGCGATTCGAATCCGTTACTCATCCGATATCACTTCGAATTTACTGGGTATTGAATTTCATTGTTGTTTCTTTGTTCACTGCTTCGGCGATCATTAGGCTGAGCTCTATCGAAGAAAATCAAGATTTCGAATTGAGAGTGGACGATATATTTTCCATAATTATGCTCCCAATATCTGCTATCCTTCTCTTTGTTGCCATTAGGGGATCAACTGGAATAACCAGAGAATCTGAATCATGTCCTGAATCGGAATCGAATACAACATGGTACGCTACGGCTTCTTTGTTCTCTAGAACTGGGTGGTTTTGGATGAATCCCATTATGAAAAAGGGCTATAAATCTGCTCTAAAGATCGAAGACGTTCCATCTCTAGCACCTGATCACAGCGCCGAGCGAATGTCGGAGCTTTTCGAGTTGAATTGGGCTAAATTAGATGACAAATCAAAGCACCCAGTTGGAAAAACATTGCTCCGGTGCTTCTGGAAGGAACTCGCCTTCACCGGCTTCCTCGCGATCGTTAAGCTCGGCGTCATGTACATGGGACCAATCCTTCTCCAAGGATTCGTCGATTTCACCGCTGGAAAGGGCAGTTCTATCTATGAAGGCTACTTCCTTGTTGCAGCCCTCCTGCTAGCAAAATTTGTTGAAGTCATAAGCTCACACCAATTCAATTTCCAGTCTCAGAAGGCTGGGATGTTAATTCGATCTACTCTGATCACATCTTTATATAAGAAAGGCCTACGACTATCGGGATCCGCCCGACAAACGCACGGGCTCGGGCAGATTGTGAATTACATGGCTGTGGATGCTCAGATGCTATCCGATTTGATGATGCAGCTACATTCAGTATGGCTAATGCCATTCCAAGTCGGCGTCGCATTAATCCTCCTCTACTTCTACCTTGGTATCTCAATGTTTTCAGCATTGCTTGGGATCATTGGTGTCATGGCTTTCGTAATGACGACGACATGCAAGAACACCCGGTACCGTTGCATTTAATTAAATAAAAAATTTGAGTTTTATTAGATATTCTACAGATTTCTGCCTTTGCCATATCTCTTACTACATCTCTGTGAGCGGATTTATATATTTTTGTTGCTTAATCCGAATTATATTCATTAGGTGTACAGAAAAAAAAATTTGAGTTTTATCAGATATTCTATAGATCCCAGCCTTTGCCATATTTCTTACTCAACGGTGGAGCTAGGAGGGCACGTGCCCTCCTGACCCGATCCTGGCTCTGCCGCTGCTCTTACTACATATTTGTGATGGGCGGATTTATATATTTCTGTTGCTTAATCCGAATTATATTCATTAGGTATACATAAAACATTCAAGTTTTATTAGATATTCTGCAAATTTTTGCCTTTGCCATATCTCTTACTACATACCTGTGAACGGACTTATATTTCTGTTGCTTAATCCGAAATATATTCATCAGGTATAGATAAAACATTCGAGTTCTATTAGATATTCTGCAAATTTTTGCATTTGCCATATCTCTTACTACATATCTGTGAGCGGACTTATATGTTCTGTTGCTTAATCCGAATTATATTCATTAGGTATACATAAAACATTCGAGTTTTATTAGATATTCTGCAAGATTTTGCATTTGCCATCTCTCTTACTACATATCTGTGAGCGGACTTACATATTTCTGTTGCTTAATCTAAATTATATTCATTAGGTATACATAAAACATTCGAGTTTTATTAGATATTCTGCAAATTTTTGCATTTGTCATATCTCTTCCTACATATCTGTGAGCGGACTTATATATTTCTGTTGCTTAATCCGAATTATATTCATTAGGTATACATAAAATATTCGAGTTTTATTAGATATTCTGCAAATTTTTGCATTTGCCATATCTATTACTACATATTTGTGAGTGGATTTATGTATTTTTGGTGCTTAATCCGAATTATATTCATTAGGTATATATAATTTTGATAACAGGTTTCAATTCGGCGTGATGATGATGCGCGATGCAAGAATGAAAGCTACAAGCGAGATGCTTAATTTCATGCGGGTGATAAAATTCCAAGCATGGGAGGAGCATTTCAATAAGAGAATTCAGTCTATTCGAGACTCGGAATTCGGGTGGTTGACGAAATTCCTGATTTCTATCTCTTCTAACATGGTTGTGTTATGGGCTTCACCCGTGGTCATATCGACACTTGCATTCGGGACAGCGATTTTGTTAGGGTACCCACTTGATACGGGAACGGTCTTCTCGGCGACATCGGTGTTCAAGATCTTGCAAGAGCCGATACGGGGCTTCCCGCAGGCTTTGATTTCGATATCGCAAGCTATAATTTCGCTTGGGAGGTTGGATGGGTATATGACGAGTAGGGAATTGGAGGAAGGGGCAGTGGAGAGAGAGGAGGGATGTGGTGGTCGGACTGTTGTGGAGGTGAAAGGGGGTGTGTTTGGTTGGGATGATTCAAATGGGGAGGCTAATTTAAAAGATTTGAATTTGGTGATCAAGAAAGGAGAGCTTGCCGCTATTGTTGGGACCGTTGGATCGGGGAAGTCTTCGTTCCTTTCTTCGATTCTCGGTGAGATGCATAAGTTCTCGGGAAAGGTACGGTTTATGATCATGGACTATATACGGTGTTAGATTTACTTATAGGGTCGTGATCTAACAAGGTATACTTATGTACGCGTACCGCATTTTTGTTACTCACTGATTCTATGGGGGCCCACGGACCGTATGGATGTTTAGCCCACCTCTTGGTAGACTCGTTCATACAAAAATCAGCTTGTTTGATGATTCTTAGTCGTTGGTTTTTGTACTCAAGAAAAATGGTTGTATCCAACGGTTACAATCACGTTTTAACAAAGTTCAAAAATCTAATGGCTAAAGAATACCAATCAAAGTGATTTTTGGTGTGCAAATCCACCAAGGGGTGGACTAAACATCCATACAGTCAGTGGACCCAGGGGGTATACCTTGTTCCATCAAAATGCCACGTGGTACACTCCTTCGGACCTACTTACATCACGAATTTTCATCCCACGTTTTGGTGGATTTGCAAACCGAAAATCAACCTGATTGGTAGTTTCTAGCCACTGGATACGAGCATTTTTTTTCATCACGGGCTTCATGAACAGGCCTGTGGATGGGTTCTAAGCCCAAGATGAAAAAGTACTCAAATCACACGGCTAGAAATCACTCGTTACCCCAGTTTTTGGTATGCTGTTCCCCCAAGAGGCAAGAGGTGGGCCAAAGATTCATTGGTCAACTAACTGAAATATTATGCCACGTGGCAACATGACGATGGCTGATCTCTTGGATCACTGGCTTAGACCCGAGTAAGACATGTTCACAGTTCAGACTCCCATGCACATGCACATGCGCCTCGCTCTGTTTACCAGACAAGCTCCTTGGTCTCCTCTATATATAAATGCACAGATTATCAAAAAAAAAACGGTCCACAAATTTTGGGCAGTGGGAGTGGGACCAATACTTTAATACATTTCTTGGACTAAACCCAGCCCACCTACCAAACAAACCCTAAACATTTAATATTGTCACCGATTTTTATGCATTTATTATTGGCTATGATTTCCATATGGAGGGCCACGTCCACATGTGGATCACTAACCCACTATTTTATGGGTCCCACCTAGATGTTTTAGCCTACGGACTTTTCTAAAGCATTAAATAACGATGGGTTTCACATTGAATACCTTGAGGGAACAAAGATGTAACAAGGTATCACCATTTTTGTTACTCACCTCTGTCATCTGGGCCCACTGACCGAATGGATGTTTATCCCACCCCTTGGTGGATATACACACCAAAAATCACCCTGATTGGTAATATCCGACCATTTGATTTTAGTACTTTGTAAGGTGTATTTATAGCCGTTGAATTCAACCCTTTTTTAAGTACTATAACCAATGGCTAAAAATCATCAAACAAGCTGATTTTTGGTATGAATGTCTACTAAGGGGTGGGCTAAACATCCATGCGGTCCGTGGGCCCAGATGGCAGCGGTGAGTAACAAAAATTTGCTTCCGCAATAGAAAAAATATCAAGTATACCTTGTTACATCACGATCCTCTCTTTTGTTGAGGGACGTTTTTGAGCACGGATGCTCACCGACGTCCTATGAGCCAGATGGCATACTCTTAGAAGACAATGACCGTATGGATGCTTTGTCCATCTCTAGGAGACCTGCAGATCCAAAATTTAGCATGATTGGGATTTCTAATCGTTGGACTTGATTCCTTTTCATGGGTTGATTTTAACCGTGGGATACGACCAATATTTTGGTTACTCGATACAACGGTTAGAAATCACCAATCAGGCTGATTTTTGGTCTGTAGGTCCAGGTGTCCAGCTACGGACTCTAAGAGTGTGCCACCTGACTCATAGGATGTTCGTGTGCTCAAAGACATCCGTGAGCAAAAATGGACTCCTTATGAGGTTATGCCAAGCTATCAGTTTTGTACCAGAGGTCGTAAGTGAGACCGTTCAATGGTGGTACCCAATTAGGGTGTTAATTGGGCTGGTCTGAAATGCTTTTAAGCCTAGTCTGCTATCTGTATGGGCTTGGACTACATTTATAGGCTGAAACATTGGGCCTGGGCTTAATTTTTATTTAATAAGCTTACGTTCGGCCCAAATCTATGGAGCTGTCGTGGGACGGTTTAGGCATAGGCCTAGCTATTTGTGTTCAGGCTGGCCATATTTGGTGATGGGCTGCACCCGAATTTGCACTATTTCTATGTGTTATCATTTGAGGGACGATTCAGTGTTCTGCAGCCACAATAAGTAATTTGAGCCACGGCCTCCATCTAAGCACGATTAGTGTCCTTTCCTTCTACAGGTCAGAGTTTGTGGGACCACAGCCTATGTGGCACAGACATCATGGATCCAAAATGGGACCATCCAAGAAAACATTCTGTTTGGCTCGCCGATGAACACCCAGAAATACAGGGAAGCCATCAGAGTCTGTTGCCTGGAGAAGGACTTGGAAATGATGGAGTTTGGAGATCAGACGGAGATCGGTGAACGTGGTATTAATCTCAGTGGTGGTCAGAAGCAGAGGATACAGCTCGCGAGAGCCGTCTATCAGGACTGCGATATCTACCTTCTTGATGATGTCTTCAGCGCCGTTGATGCTCACACTGGATCAGAGTTATTCAAGGTGACAATAATTTTACACACTGGAACATAATTTACTGTTCGTCTTACTGTTAGGATGACCGTAGATATGCCATGGTTTAAAATAACGCCGTTTTAACGGCCGTTAAAACGATAACGCGCCAAGCCCGCTTCGTTAAGAACCATTTTGACGCTTAGAAAACAACAGCCGTTACCGTTATTTCTTTTATTTTCCATTTTTTTTCTTTTATTTCATTTTTCTGTTAAATTCCTTTAAATTCTGTTTTTCTATTTTTTCCATTTTTGCCAGTCCGTTACAATTCGGGGTCACATTAATCATGTCTGAGTAGAAAAACAAAATAACGGCCATTATAACGGATATCCCGTTATTCAGTTTTGGGCGTTATGTATAACTGGAAAAACATAGTAGGGTTAGGATATTACCGTTATAACGGGCCGTTTTTCGAAACTGTGCTATATACTTTAAGTGTGCAATATAGACGACTCGATCACGTATTTTTCCCAATCATGATTATAGATCATGTGGTTAATATTGTTTGCGAGGAGTGATCCAGTAGTGGCAGTAGTAGTTTATAATCATGGATGTAACACTAATATTTTTTTGGTCGCAGGAATGTATAAGAGGAGCTCTTAAAGATAAAACCATTTTGCTTGTCACCCATCAAGTTGACTTCTTGCACAATGCGGATCTCATATTGGTAAGTTTAAAGAGAATTGACTTTTTAATTAATAATGGTGAGAATTGACTTTGTGATGTTACACCATGCACGTCACTCCCTCACAAAGCATTTGCCAAAGTCGGGGTGTGAGTAGCCGAGATCCACCGTACAGTTGGGAATAAGATCTCGGCCCTTCTTTATTGAAGCCTATAAGAAGGATATAAGGGGAGACAACCACTGTCACTTGTTATATAGATAGTTTTCACGCTAATGCTAGATGCCCGTTATGCCGTTGGCTCTGATATCTTGTCTTATAAAATAAATTAAATTAAATCAAAATATTGACAATATTTTGTCTTACAAAATGAATTTTCATGTTCAAAACGAAATAACCCGGGAATAATTCGGAAAAATTCACTTGGAATATGACGTCGGTTCATTTTTTTTTTGGACAATTCGCGAATAATTCGAGAATTTACTAACTATGTGATGCAACATTTGGAAAAAAAACAGGTGATGAGAGATGGAATGATTGTACAATCAGGAAAATATAACGAGCTTATTGAATCTGGCTTGGATTTTGGAGCACTTGTTGATGCTTATGAGAGTTCCATGGAGCTTGTAGAAAAGAGCACCAGTGAGTCCACCAATGAACCCCTGCAGCGACAAAAATCACTAAAACCCTCCTCTCCACACGTACGTGAAGCCAACGGAGACCAACCCAGTAAGTCCGAGAAGGGAACCTCGAAGCTGATCGAAGACGAGGAAAGAGAGACGGGCCACGTGAACTTACAAGTGTACGTCGCGTATGGTACGGAGGCGTTTGGGTGGTGGGGTATAGGAGGGGTGTTTCTGATGACGTTAGCTTGGCAGTTGTCCCTTATGTTGGGTGACTATTGGCTTTCATATGAAACTGCGGAGGATCATGCTGCTTCATTCAATCCTTCTTTTTTCATTTCTATATATGCAATCCTCGCAGCGATTTCTGTGTTGGTGGTGATCATTAGAGCTATTGTTGTCGCTGTTGTTGGGCTCAAGACTGCTCAGATCTTCTTCAAGCAGATTCTTAATAGCATCTTGCATGCTCCCATGTCATTCTTTGATACAACTCCTTCTGGAAGAATTCTTAGTCGGGTAAGATTTATACCACCTTTCTTACATCACTTTGTAGGGATGTCAACGTATCAGATCAACCCGAAAATTCGATCCGATGATTTTGGGTCTGGAACCACCTATATTCTTAGCGGATCAGTATACCAGGTCCATGTATGTTGATCCCATTTCTTAATGAAACGGTACTGGATCGGGCATGTACAGATCCGATAATGATTTGATATCTATATATATATATATATATAACACCCACTTTTTTCAGACCCCATCAGGAGTTGAATTCGGCGTTGTGGATTTCGAGAATCCAGCGGTTAAGTGAATGCCATCTCAGAGCTATCAACCACCGTTGAATTCTCAGAATCCACGGCACCGATTCCGACTCCCGAGAGGAGTCAGAAAAAAGGGGGCTCCTGAGCCCGACTCTATATCAAGGGACTCGTCTTTCCATTCATGTTTTCGGACGTGGATTCCAAAGCAAAGCCATCGTTGGATTCGTGAAATCCACTGTCGAGGACATGAGTGAAAAGACGAATCAGAAAAGAGAAGTCCTTGAAGCCTCAGCCATGTTATTGATAATTATACCCTTTTATATGTTTTTTTATGTCATTATTGCACGATACTTCAATTTTGAGTAGATAAAATATATAATTAATTAATTTTTTTAATTTAACCATTATTGGAAAGAGAAAAAAAAATTAAGTTGTTTGCATGACTAATGAAAGAACTCCATTTTGGATGTATAATCTTGTGTAGGCATCGTCAGATCAAGGCAACATCGATCTAATGCTTCCCTTTTTCTTGAGCATGACCATAGTCATGTACATCACACTTCTCAGCATCGTCGTCGTCACATGTCAGGTTCTTTGGCCGATGATTTTCCTCATAATTCCACTTGGTTGGTGCAACATCTGGTACCGGGTAAAGACACTATTCCCCTCCCATCTTCTTCATGTATATGTAAATCTAAGGCACCCATTGTCGTACACGCCGGCGGACGTGCATGGGTTCGAACCCACCAACCGGATCGAGTGATCCTAAGTTCCTAACATACATTCCATACAATTGATGGTTATGATCATCCAATCTTGTGTTGCATGGACTCTTCAAACCAGCAGGCGAGTCGCATGCGTGCAGTGTCGAAGCCAGGTTTTTGTTCAAGTGTGGGCAATATTGTACAGGTTTTGTTCCAGGGTGGGCAAAAGGGTTATTTGAAAAGAAAAAAATTCCTACTAAATTTTGAAAGTTGATGGCAGGCCCACCCTCACCCCCTGGCTCCGCCACTGCCTACTTGTGTGGACACGAATTCAGATGCCTACTTTTTAAAAAAAATATAAATATTCAATATAAGGAAATTGGGGGTTTGAAACTTTGAATTCTGCGGAGAGAGAGAATAGGGATTTGCTTCTAAGATTTGGTAAAAACCTTACCAAAATCTAACAAGAAAATCTCAATATTTTGCACGTCAATATAAAATAAAAATAAATATTTAAATATTAAGTTGAGTCCTCGAATCTTATTTTTTGGGGTTTGCAGACTCAAACACACGTGTCCGTATATATGCAATACAATGCGCCATGTTTACTAATACTGTCTCCCTACAGTCAAGTTGATCCGGTAGGCCTATTAGTGTGACTATACTACTTGAATGTGTTGATGTGCAGGGATACTACATCGCAACAAGCCGTGAGTTGACTCGCCTTGACTCAATCACAAAGGCCCCCATTATCCATCACTTCTCGGAAAGCGTTGCCGGGGTTATGACGATCCGGAGCTTCAAGAGACAGACAATGTTTTGTGAGGAGAATATTAAGAGAGTGAATACAAATTTGCGTATGGATTTCCACAATAATGGATCAAATGAGTGGTTGGGATTCCGTTTAGAATTGATTGGGAGTGTTGTCCTCTGCATTACTGCTTTATTCTTGGTCGTGCTGCCTAGTAGTGTCATCAAGCCAGGTATTTAAACTAGTGTCGACACGATGTAGCGTTCATTTTGAAGTGTCCGGGTAACATAGCTTTTACCTCTATAACATGTACATACATGCCTATACATACATATATAAAAATGACCGTTATAAAGTACTCAGGCCTACCCGTTTTAACGCTTATAAAATAACAGCCCTTTTTTTTAAATAACGGCCGTTTTAGCGTTATTTTCCATAATTTTTCCATTTTATTGTTGTAAATTTTATTGAAAATTTGAAACTGACTTGCTATTTTGTTTGATGTAGAGTCTGTGGGGTTATGTCTCTCCTATGGTCTGTCTCTCAGTGGTGTGATGTACTGGACCACATATCTGAGCTGCATGGTAGAGAACAGAATGGTTTCAGTTGAGAGAATAAAACAATTCATAAACATTCCATCTGAAGCACCATGGAGGATCAAAGACTGCCTTCCTTCTCCGGATTGGCCTACCCACGGCGACGTCGATCTCAAGGACTTGCAGGTAATTAACTCATTTTAATCTATCATGATATCTTGGTCCTCCACTAAATATTTAGGGCCCATTTGGGTTGCCATGAAAATGACTTTTTGAAAATGTGTTTTTCTTAAAAGGGTTGTTTCAATCATTATTAATGCAAATGTCGTTATCTTCTCTTAGGGGTGCAACACTATAATCGATTAGAGTGATAGATGGGGAAGGATGGGAGTAGGGTTTCTTTGTTTATTATGTTCATTGAACTAGCAAAATTAAAAAATAAAAAAAAAGTCTTTTTTGACTTTAAAAAATGGCTTTCAGCTTTATAAAAAGACTTTTGGCTTAAAAAATATATTTTTATGGAATAAATATTTTTTTTTCTTAAATGGTCATCCAAACAATCTATTAATTTGAAAAAAGTCTTTTGTAGAAAAAAAAGACTTTCTATGGTCTAAAAATGACGATCCAAACAGGTCATTAGTTTAGAGTTTCGGGATGTAATTTCAAAAACCCCAATTACATTTTTGTTATTTCAAAGAAAAAATTTCATGATGAGAGAAAAAATTCTCAATATGGATAAGTTATTGATACCTTCTGCCGTTATTGTTACGTTTTGTGGAGCCTGATAGTGCTAGAGTACTGTAAATCAAGCCACAACACCACGGGTCAAGTTCCGCGATGAACCCTAATTTTTCTAGAAGGTTTTTCTTCCTTAAGGGCGTTTTACATACTTTTAAACCCTAGTTTCATCTTGGATAGTTATATATATACATAAGACGATATGATTATGATTGTATTATGAATCTTTTTTTGCCTTAGAGCATAGTGGAATCAGCATGAGTTCGTGGATGTACCTCAATCTTGAGGGAACCATGTAAATCTCTATGTTGCGTGTGATTGCATCTTCGTGTGCTTTATTCTTTCTCCCAGAGTTCAGGACCCACCAAAAGATGGGTCCTACTGAGGATATGGTAACTCGCACCTAAGCATGAACTTAGCGGCTTCATTAAACTTATGTTATTCCCCCTCATGTTAGAGGCATGTGCTAAGCCTAACAAAAAAGTTGCATGGACTATTGGTGAACAGGTTCGATATCGACCCAACACTCCTCTAATTCTCAAAGGCATCACTCTTAGCATTCGAGGAGGAGAGAAGATTGGTGTTGTTGGTCGAACAGGGAGTGGGAAATCAACTTTGATCCAAGCATTCTTTAGGGTGATGGAGCCTTCAGGGGGGATGATAATCGTCGATGGGGTCAATATTTCCAAGCTAGGCCTTCATGATCTCAGGTCCCGTTTTGGAATCATTCCTCAAGAACCTGTCCTTTTCCAAGGAACCGTGCGAAGCAACATTGACCCAATTGGACTATATTCAGATGAAGAGATATGGAAGGTAAATACACCATTCTTTAATTCCTCCCAATAATAATTATTTTTTCATTTGAATTTTTATTTTTAAGTTAGGCCCTGCTTGGAATCCTGTCTATAGCATAGTTAGCAATTCGGCTTACGGCAAAGATTCGGAACGGGAAAAGTTTGGAGTTTTTTTTTCGATTTCAGGATATAAAAATTTGGCCATTGTTGAAGTATTATATTCATTTAGCTTTAAAAAGCATGAATTTTACTGATTTTTTATTTTATACGACTATTTAATACGTTTTTATTTAAAAAAAGAAAGCAAAATTCATGCATTAAACGTGAATAATACGTGTTTTATTCGTTTAATATTAAAATTTGTGATTTTTTTCAATTTTTTTATTTTGTACAGCTCTATTAAACATTTTTTCAAAAAAAATCGCGAATAATACATGAATTTGCAGGAAAATGCTTGCAGGCAAATATTTAATCAAATGGCAAACATTTGTTGGGAAATGTTTAGTAAGCAAATGTTTGCAATGACAAATATTTATCGCGAAAATATTAGTATGGTTGGGGAGGGGAGAACTGTTGAAGGAGACCAAGGGGATGAGAGAGTCATTTGCCTATTGTTTGCAGCCTTTTTTTGGCTAGCTGCAAACATTAACCACATTTTGGCAAAAAAAAGAGTGGGTTTATAATGCAAATATTTGTTGGATGTTGCTCCACCAAGCTTGTAGTGCTACCAAGCAAGGCCGTCGTTGCAAACATTTTCGAGATTTTCTTTAAGGTCTGCTACATTGTTAAAATTTATTTCAGTAGGCTAATGGGTAGTTTGGATTTTCTCTTTTTTTGTAGAGCCTTGAACGTTGCCAACTTAAAGATGTCGTGGCTGCAAAACCAGATAAACTTGATGCTTCAGGTATGATATCCTTAGGACACCGATCCCGATCCGGATCGGAGGGTAGATCGCTCGAGAAGAACAGTGTACCTCAGGCGAGACAACCCCATGTCAGATCATCTCGATGGCCACCGATCCCGGATCGGGTTCAGCCGAGACTTCGAACCATGGGTGGAAATGCAATATTTTTTTTACCTTCAAATCTGTGTTGTTACTCATGGTTGGCAAATTTTTTTCACTTGTCAGTGGTTGATAGTGGAGACAATTGGAGTGTGGGACAGAGGCAGCTTCTTTGTTTGGGAAGGGTGATGCTTAAGCGCAGTCGGATTTTGTTTATGGACGAAGCGACAGCTTCCGTTGATTCACAAACTGATGGTGTAATTCAAAAGATCATCCGAGAGGACTTCGCAGCCTGTACGATTATCAGCATTGCTCATAGAATACCCACAGTCATGGACTGTGATAGAGTGCTAGTTATAGATGCAGGTATGTGCTTTTCCGTGTTAAAAAACGGCTGTTATAATGAATATAACGGCCGTTGTAACGGATTCGGACCCCACCCATTACCTTTCGTTATAACGACCGTTAATTTTTGAAAAGAGATTGTTAAAAGAATGCTCGTTATTGCCATTATTTTTCCATTTTTTCTTTTTCGGTTATAAATTTATTGAAATTTTGAAATTCAAATCTTGAATTTTGAAGTTTAGCTCCATTTTTTTTTCCATTATTTTCCCTTTTTCCCCGTTTTATCTGTTTTCCCTCATGTGTTTCAATCTGTTATGACCAAACCCTTCCGTTATATTTTTTTTAAAAAATGTTAAAAAAAGCCCGTTATTTCGGTTATTTTCTGTTTTCCTTCTTTTTTCCATTATAATTTTATTGAAAATTTGAATTGAATTTTAGTGCCTTATTTTCCCTTTTTCCCATTTTTTTTCCTCGTTTCCCTCGTGTTACAATCCGTTATGACAAAAAAACTGCCATTATAACAAAAATAACGACCGTTACTTTTTGAAAAAAATTGTTAAAAAAATATGCCTGTGATTTTCCGTTTTCTTTCCTTTTGCCGTTATAATTAATTTTGAATTTTAACACCTTTTTCTGTTATTTTCTGTTTTTCTGTTAATGCCTTTTGACACCTCCAGTCCGATACCGTTATAACGGCCCCTTTTAAAACCTTGGTTATAACTTTGTGACTGCTAAATATGAAATTTTATATTGGATGTTTGTTTATTTGAGCAGGTTGGGCGAAGGAGTTTGAGAAACCATCGCACTTGCTTGAGCGACCCTCGCTTTTTGGGGCATTGGTTCAGGAGTACGCCAATCGGTCTTCTGGTTTGTAGACGACCGGCAAGTTTCGCGGCAACTGCTTCCAGTGCTGTTAAAGCCATTGTTAAAAGGAAAATAAATTGCAGGCCTATCTTCATGAATTCAGTTGTGATCATGAACTACTAATTTCCAGAGCTGAGAAGTAAAATTTCCTTAATTAGGGCCAATTTTTGTTTTTCGGGAATCTGAATTGTGCTCGAATATCGACATGGTTACGCTCTATTTAAGTTAAATGCCTCAAGAAGCATATTAATCATCTATTAAGTTTTTTATTTTGCTTTTTTTTTTCAAGGCTTCTGCCCTCCATTTTGGATTCCTGAAGGGAATTTTTGCTGCGGACCTTATGAGGTAAGTGTTAATATCAAGGTTTAAAAGGGGCTGTTATAACGGTATAACGGAAAAATAACCAAAAATAAAGGATATAACGGCCATTTTTTCACAAAAATTTCCAGAAAATAATGACCATTATTTTTAAAGCGTTATAACGTAACGGGGGAGGTCCGAATCTGTTATAATTGTCATTTTTTAAACCATAGTTAATGTATCTGTTGGATTTATCAAAAAAAGAAAAAAATGAGATGCTTTGAAAACGAAAATAATTTGGAGGAATTCAATTATGTTTTCGATGATTCGATGTTTGTGAATGAATTAACCGATCATTACATCACATGGATTACAGTTTTGTAGGGTTTTTTTTTCTCATCTTCAAAATACTAATAGGGCTGTTTGATTGCACCCGAGAAAAGAATGCAATTTCCAATTATGTGTGAAAATAAGGGTTGATTTTCACGGAAACCAATTCTAACCAAATGTGGAACGGAAATGGATTCTAGGCTTGATGGGAGAATCTCGTTTTCTGAGGAAAATTTTTCCATTTTAAAATTAGCAATCAAACAAGGGGAAATTAGCAATCAAACACACCCTTAGATCATTGCAGATCAACTTGTCTGCGAGGGGGCAACGCAAGCACTGAATGAGAGTTGTGTTGCAATGAATGTTTGAGGCATTTGCGTGTGCTTGGTGATGCAACAAGCAACAATAGCAACAAATATTTGCATTAGACCCGATCATTTATTTATTTATATTTTTTTTGTTTGCCAAAAGGTTGCTACAAACAGCTGCAAACAATAGGCAAATGACTCTCTCCTCCCACGGGAAATCATCCGTTGATCTCCGGGACCTTCAAACTCCCAAAATGTCTGACACTTACGTTAAGACCTAAACTTAACCCATGTTAAACCCTTGGTTAGTTGGGCAAGGGTGGTTAATAATGGGTACCTGTCAGACATTTTGGGAGGGGACCAGCGGACCTTTTTCTCCTCCCCCTGTGGCTCCCTTTCCCAACCATACAAATATTTGCCTACAACCATTTTAAACTACAGGCAGGATACCAAGCAGGGCCTTAACTGAAAACTGAATCCCCCGAAAAATATTAAAAAAAAAGTACCTATTAACTGAAAATCTATATAACAAAACAAGAAAATTGTCTCCCCACTTATACCTCTTTTATAGGTTTCAACAAAAAGGGGCCAAGATCTTATCCCCCTAATGGACGGCAGATCTCAGCCACTCACACCTGATTTCGGCAAATGCTTTGTAGGAGAGTGCCGTGGGCACGGGTCACCTACTAGTATATATTTTACAATTAGTTGACCTGTACGAGGGTCATAATGATTACGCAGTTGTCGGTCCCTTTTAAATAAATTTTCCATTTCTTTTGGTCCATTGAGAGAATTATCAATTAATTAGTATTTTTAAACTAAAAAAAAAGAACTTTGCTGATCGACGTTACCGACGGGCCATAAAATGAGCCACGTGGTATATTCATAAAGATATCTGACCGTGTGGATGTTTGGCCCAACTACAGACAAAAAATTAGCCTGATTAGTGATTTCTAAGCGTTGGATTTGAGTCGATTTTTAACTGTGGAATTTGAGCATTATTTGGGGTACAAAGATCCAAAGGTTTAAGATCACTAATCAGTCTGATTTTTGGAATGTAAGTCTACCTAGGGATGGAGCCAAAAATCCATACGGTTAGTATCCTTTAACAGTATGCCACGTGGCTCATAGTGTGGTCCGTCAGCAAAGTTATACTCCGTGCATGAAGAGAGACTTCTTAGAATTAAAATTTTCAAAATGGTAAGCAAAATTTCTCGAGTCAATTAATAAAGAATCCGAAGGCCGAAGAACGCATTCTATTCAGTTTTTTTCCTTCAAAGTCCACGCGTTTGGTCCTGACCACGTCATTAAAATGTAATATTCTTCGTATGGTGGAAAGAATCGAAAGATCACATGATTGAGTGGAGGACTTGATTAGTGGGCCCATGCCTAATGATCACTACTAAATCAACCGTTCCCAGTCGGACCCCCCACCTGATTCAGTCCATGAGCTTCTAACAATGGCGGATTCCGACATTTGATCGCTGAGGAAACAATCACACGATTATTCCCTGTGAAACATCTTTCACCGCACACAATCTATCACCGGATCTGCTATAGAAGCATCTGTGGCCCCACCAATTGAGCACGCCATGATCTAATATAAAAGTTGGTCTTTTACGCACACGTGGTCATCGCAGTCTTACACTTGCACAAAAGAGGCATGACGAGTGTGGACCCACCATTTAATGGGTTCTATCCTGGAGATCATCACATCCACATGAATAGACAATCTGGACCATTCGATCTATTATCTGATTCCCTTGGTGGATCCTACATATTTTTTATGTCCCTCCACAAGATTGATAAATC
The DNA here is from genome assembly GCA_035048495.1 of Euptelea pleiosperma. Classification (NCBI taxonomy): domain Eukaryota; kingdom Viridiplantae; phylum Streptophyta; class Magnoliopsida; order Ranunculales; family Eupteleaceae; genus Euptelea; species Euptelea pleiosperma. Next base: position 26,495,092 of record CM068551.1, on the reverse strand, counting down.
AGGCGATAACAGAATCTGATCTGGTAAGCTTTTTGGTGTAACAGTGGGACCTACATACCTACAAATGTATGGCACATAACACTGAATCGCTACTCGTTAAAGGGCAAATACCATATCATTTCTCTCTCTGACCCAAGTTTCCGTTTTTTTTTCGAGGCGGGAACACGCGCGCCGCGAAAGTACCTCTATCAAACCCTCGACTTCTCTGCCCTAGATTTCTCTCCAGGAATCCGACAATCAGGGTTTCAATCGATCTGATTTTGCCAAATTTGTCACCATTACTTTCAAATTTTCGATTAAGGTTTAGTTCTTCGGGTTCAAGGCCTTCGAACACGTTTCTAGGGTTTTAATGCGAGGAGTGGATTCTCAGATTCATGATTTTGCCCTACTTTTACAAGTAAGTTCAGTCGCTTTTGAATTCTTCTCCTTTTTTTTTTTTCCTGAATCTCAAAAATCTAATGTTTCAATACTTTTTTGTGTTCTCAGGGGTTCCCTGCAAAAAAAATTCGTCCTTCTTTTCAATGTCATGGTGGTTCTGATTGGAATTGTAGTCGTTAGATGGGATTGGTTTTTAGGGTTTTTAAGGTAATTGGAAGAGCTTTAAGGAGCGGGCATGGGTGCCCCAACGAACAGTCGTAAGCGTGATTATTACTTCAGCTCGAATTCTAATTCCACTCCTTTTTCTCCCGATCTCGACTATCGATCCAATCTTCACCTCTCGAAGAAACCCAGAATTTCATCTTTGGGCCTCAGTCCCGACCGCCCCATCTCTCATGTTTCTCCACATAGTACAGTCTATCGAATTCATCGATACCCTGAACCTACTCAGCGTTTCCGGAGAGAAGTTCATGCTCCTTGTCGGAAATCCAAGTTTTCTGTGTCATTGAATTCGGGTAGAGAAACTCTCTCGCAGGCTAGTCTAGAAGAAATGTGGAATTCTCTGAGGCGTCGGTATAATCAGGTGAAAAGTACTTTAAAGCATTCGAGAAAGGAAAAGGCGGTGATTGAAGTGGAAGCGGAGTGTTCCAAGGATGTAATTTCCGAAGATTTGAGTGTAGAAGAAGTTCAGGTATTGGATGATGGGAGAGAAGGAGAAGTATGGTCTATGGTGTCAGACCAGAGGTCTCGTGACACCAGTGGTGATGCCTTTTTGTTGGAAAAATATGAGATGTTTGCGGATTATTCATCAGCGGTGTCTGACTTGACTAATCAGACCCCGAAGGTGGATGGTGTGGGGAAGATGATAGAATCTCTGTCAGTAAATCGTGGGGTGGAATCAGGTATGCTTCCACACAAAAAGTTGCACAACTTGGCAGAGAGACGGAATACCACATTAGATGGCTTGGCCTTTGAAATCAGTTTAGCTGAGAAAAAAAGGTCATCGTTCTTATCAAAGCCCACAAAGAAACCAGAGGAGGTAAAATTTGCTTGCTAATTCTCATTTGGTAATTCATATTTCAATTCTTTATCATTTTTTGTTAATAAATAATATTTTTCAGGATGTTCTTCGGGAGCCTTTTGCCCCTCTGACGGATGAAGAGGAAATTGAAGTCTCTCATGCCTTTTCAAATTCCACTAGGTAAGATTATGTTGGATATACTTATCAATAAATAAATAAATAGAAGAGATTATGTTGGATTTAATGATGTATTTGTCTGTAGTAATATTATACATTATTTTTACTTGTGCAGGAGGAAGATTTTAGTCACGCATGAGAATTCTAATATTGAGATTACAGGAGAAATCTTGCAGTGCTTGAGACCGGGCGCCTGGCTGAATGATGAGGTGATTCTTGTTGTTTTATTTACCTAATTCTGCAAAAGTTTCTATCGATTTGTACATTGTCCTCTTTTAATAAGGTTGTCACTTATTGAAAAGAAAAAGGCGGTTCGCGATTTTCTATACATGAGACCTTGTAGTGGTTGATGGAAGCTACAGGCATAGTTTATAACATTGTTTCCTTGACATGCATGAGTTTTCTTCTTTTGTAGGTCATAAATGTGTACCTTCAATTACTGAAGGACAAGGAAAATAAGTTCATAATTGAAAACATTCTAACATTGTTTCCTTTATATGAATGCATTTTCTTCTTTTGTAGGTCATTAATGTGTACCTTGAATTATTGAAGGAGAGGGAAAAGAGAGAACCCAAAAAGTTTTTGAAATGCCATTTCTTCAACACGTTCTTCTATAAAAAGGTTGGTTTGTTGCTCTAGTCATCTACCTCTCTTATTTTGTGTCACTTAATTATGTTAATTTGTTGTTTTATAAATTGATATGTGCTTGTTTACTGCTCAGTTACTGGACATATTTTCAATGGTTCACCGACCTTGACTTATTTCATCTCAAAACTTAGAACATTCTTTGCTGTATTTGCTTCTCTTTATCCACCTCAGTGGTCTGATGTGTTTCACATTATCCATGAATGCCTTGTTATATAGTGTTAATTTCAATTGACAATGCTTAATGGTGTTCATGATTTTATTCTTTTTTTCTTTTCTGTGTTTATTACATCTAGTTGATTAGCGGGAGGAATGGCTACGACTTCAAAGCTGTTAGAAGATGGACTACCCAAAGGAAGATAGGGTACGGCCTTATTGAGTGTGACAAAGTAAAGCTTTTACTCCCCTTCTAATTTTTTTCTTGATTATTTTGATGGGACACGAGGTTCATCTTTATATTGACATCACTTCTTTCCTTGCAGATATTTGTCCCTATCCATAAAGAGATACACTGGTGCTTAGCGGTCATCAATAAAAAGGATGAAAAATTCCAGTATCTTGATTCACTTAAAGGCATGGATACCAAAGTGTTAAAAGTACTGGTATGTTTGGTAGATAAATTTCATTCAAGCAAAAAATTTATATGAATGTAATTCTTAAGGGTCTCTTGTCTCCACGTGTTTGTTTTTGTGCAATGGTTTCTTTCGGTTTTAATGGATCATCTTGCTTATGATGAAAGGAAAAAAAAAGGGAAAAAAATGGTGCACTTTCTTATAAACCTGAACTTCCTGTGGACCTCATGTAGGAGACCTCTTTGACTAAAAGCACATTGATTGTATTTTAACTATCCCATAAATACATCATTTTCTGGACTCTTGCCCTTGTATTTTTGGCTGTCTTAAAGAATACAATTTGTTGAATGATTAGGATCGTCTAATGGACCTGAATTTTGGTTCAATAAATTTTCTAGATGGGGCCCACAATTTTTATATTTTAGATTGATGAGAATATTGTCCCTTCAAATGAGGGAGGTACATACTATTAGAAGTATGGGAGTACCATGGCTACACCATTAATTGACTCTGTTGTACCCCCTTTTTTTAGATGTAAACTGGATTTCCCATTCATGTTTGTCTTTTTCCATTTAGGGTGTGTTCGGTTCACTGAAAAATGCAGCTTTGAAAAATCTGTTTTTGGGTTAAGAATTTTACCGGAAGGAATGCAGCCATTAGTTTCTTTTTTTGGGTGTTCGCTTAAGACTTCAGAGGGAAAACACCACCAAAAAAAAATGCAGCCACATCAGCTTCAACCATAGCAAACCAAGTCATCCTTTCTGATTGGAGTCACTTGACCGGCTTAACAAAACACAACCACGTTACCATCCAACACTCAATTTGAGATGAAATTTTAATGTGCATTTTTTTTTTTTTTTTTGATAAGTAATTTTAATGTGCAGTTCAATCATAATATCTTTCTCTAGAACCCAACTTCGCCTCTTTTGGCTTTACACCTTAAAAAGAGCTTCGTCTCTGCCATCTCCTTAACCTGCAATTCATGTCTATGTTAACATCCTTTAGAAAAAGGATAGATTAAATGGTTATGGTCATCCCGTTAGGTCGGTTTTTTTGGTAGACGGGGGACTTGCCAAAGGGCTTATCCGTAAGTGCCACGACTGCAAGCAAGAGATAAAAGTCACGAACCAACAATATGGTAATCTCTACCCAACAAACAGTTAAAAAAAGAGAGAAAAAAAAACCTTCCCAAACCACAACTTAAATGGTTTTGTTTTATGTTTAACCCATCCATCCCAAAACCAACCCGCAAGAAGAAGAAAAAACTAAGTGATCCCTCTGCTGCTACGACCACTACCATTGCTGTTTTGTTGCTGCTGCTTCGGCTGCCTGAGGTTCAGGAGTTAGCTATAAAAACTCAGTGTAACGGAATTCAGTCCGTAATCAATGACGAAGATTGCATTGTTGTTTGATCATCTCTCCCTCTCTATTCCTCCAATTTTTAGTTCAGAACAGAGAACCATGGCTGTATTCTTATTGGTTTCTCTGTCCACTCCTCATCTGTGAAAAGAGAACCATCTCCCACTCTTCAGATGTGGCAATGGTAATGGCGGTGGGCTGGGTGGTGTGAATGGCGATAGTGGTGAGAGGAGAGGGCAAACCCTATAGAGAGAGGGAGCCAAAATTTACAGCACCAAAAAACTCTGGAAGTCCAGGCTGTGTTCGGTCAACCAACCCTAGGGAATTTTGATACGATCTACTCTTTATAGGCAGGTAAAGTTTTCCCATACATGTAGGGACACCTACCTTTGTTTGAACATATCAGGAGACTAGGTTGGTTTTAGTTTGTTGAAAGTTAGTTTTGTAATGATGTTAAAGTTTCAGTCTTGCATTCTTTTATCTTTTATATTTTTTTAAAATCCTTTGTAATGACAAGTGTGTTCTACCATTTCTCCTAAAAAGCCTTTCCCTTGTATCGACTAAGTTGTGACTTATTCCGATAGGAAAAGGAATCTATTTTGGAATTCTCATGAAGTTATTTTCTTTTGATTAAGTAAATATTGTCACAGACACTGTACATAAGGACAAACAATTTGACCATTTTGATAAGGAAATTGCAAGTGTTTAGGATATGGATGGTAGCAAGTTTTGAACTTTTAATGTTAAACCGTGCTTGTTTTGATTTGTTGGTAATAATTTCAGGCTAAATATTACGCGGATGAAGTAAAGGACAAGAGTGGAAAAGACATCAACGTGAGTTCTTGGAGGCAAGAATATGTTCACGACCTTCCTGAACAGGAGAATGGGTATGTATGCTATTCTAAAATGCATAAACCTTTTTCCGAGGGAAATTATAGTAAAAGGGAATCTTGGGTGAAATAATTGCAAAACAAAAAAAAAACAGTTGAACTTACAAACAAGGGAATTGTTTGTTAGATAATTGCCAACATCAGATCCTTCGTATGGCAAGCAATGATATTTGCTAATTCAATTTAGCTTCATAATTTGCAAGTTTGATAAAACAAAATGGGGAAGTCAGTACGTTGAGAAATTTACAAATCATATGAAAAAGAGTTTTAGGATATATCAAGAATACTGTGGATTAATTCCTAAAAATTGAAATTTAACTTGCTAGAAGGTCTCAGGAAATTCTTTGAAAAACAAAATAAATAACGTCGGATGTGTTTTGTAAATTCTGCTTAAATTTAGGTGAATTTCACAAAAGACACTCCCCCACCTCATCCTGTTTGTAACAAAAAGAAACTCACATTGAATTTTTAGAAGGAAGAAAGTTATTCTTGAGAAAAGTAAGACAAATACCTCAAACCTTAAAACACCTTGACACTAGTTTGTTAGCTAGACTGTTATATATTGAAATCACCAGTAGCAAGGATTTCTTGATGGACTTGGTCCATATCTCTTTTCAAATGAAAACCTTTTTCAAACTCTAGTTTTATTTTGAAAAGCTTTGAACTTTGTGAAAGTAGGAACACTTAATTTAGAATTTTTTGAGGTTTTAGAAAGTTAAATTATAGCCTTATGAATGTTGCCTTCTATTGACATCCAAGGCAAATGAGTGGCTTTGATCATATGGATGTTGCCTTCTTATGGTCATCCTGGATTGTTCACCAAATCTATTGTAACTTGTCCAAAAGAACACAATAAGCAGCATGTGGGTGGGAGTCAGATTGTGCACTAATGAGCTTTGAGAAAGAAAAAGGAAAAGCTGAAAATCTGTATTTAAAGTTGATTTTGTCGTTAGTGTTGATGTTTCTTGCTGTTGCATGGTTTCTGTGTGCTTACCAGTGCATTGGAGAGTAAATTTTGTGTTCTTAAACAGGTGGGACTGTGGCATGTTCATGATCAAATATGCTGACTTCTATAGCAGAAGCTTAGGGCTCTGTTTTGGGCAGGTAAGTAGACTGCGGTGGCATGGCTAAAGGTTTTGTGTGTGTGTGTTTGTGTGTGTTTGTGTGTGTTTGTATATTTAGTGTTTACACAGATACAGATGTGGGTTTTGGTGTTCGGCATGTTTTAGTTTTCCTGTGTTAAATGCTATTAACCCAAATAAGCCAGAGATTTGTCCTCGTAGTACAAAAACGACAAAAATTAAAGAAATAAGAAAATTAAGAAGCTAAATACAACTATATACATTTTAGTTTATCGTGATCTTTATATAATTTGGAGCGACAATGCTATTACAGATAAACATGTTATGCATGTTGTAATGGTATTTGCCACACATAATAAAGTTTGTTAGAGCTACAACCCCTTCCAATCACGATCAAACAGTGATAGAAGATGGGATCGAACACTTGGAAAAAAGTTTTGAGCAGTGGACCCTATATCCAATTGCTCTCGTATTCATTGTTAAATATAGATGGGACTGAACATTCTGTATATAATTAAACATGATGTATAGTTATCTTTCATTTTGAATGATTCTCTATACATTCTCTCTGTAGGATCACATGCCCTATTTCCGAAAGCGGACCGCTAAGGAAATCCTGAGATTGAAAGCTGAGTGAAGCATAAATGAGCCTGTCAAATTGATATCGCACCATAGGCTCCACGTGGTGGTAGATAAATTGGTCTACATTGAATGAAGTGACGTGAAAAGATTAGGTTGATAAGAAATTCCTGCAGTTTATTCAAGATTGTGGAGTTGCTGCCATGTGAATTCAAGTATTCTTGTTCCTATGAGTAGACCATCTGGTTAGATGGTGCTGAGATTTGCGACCCAGGTATGCTATCAATACTGGTGTGTTGAGACAATTCAGAGTCGTCCGCGTATAAGCGTGAGTGGTGACGGTGACTCAAACAGTTCTGATTTGAAGGGTTAAGGTCTGAAGTTTTTCTTTTGCTTTTGATTTTGTTTCTCTCGTCATTTTTTTTTTCTAGGTTAGTGTTAATTGTGCCCATCTCTTGCTTTCTTCATTGTAAGGCAATAGTATTGGTACGCTCTGATCTATGAGAAATCTTGGTTTCTTTTGAAATTTGTGATCCTATGTGTTCTAGTAGATACACTATAAATATTGCTTCCTCAATGTGTCGGAGACTAGGTGACCGCGTGATAGTGATCGAATTGTCCATGAACTACAATGCTCACCAATTTGATACTCTAATTTTCCTGACAGAAATCAGGTGGTGAGGCCAAATGGGCAAATAGTTAGGGCAATGAGATTTCAAGACAAAAACAATCATCGGCTTTACATGTTGCTGGGTGATGCAGGGCAGAAAAGTTATGGGCTGACATAAACCAGAAACTGGAAAATCAGAATGGGCTTTTGGGCCATTTTCTAGTATATTGTTGGGCCTGCATGTATTGGCGGCTCACCAACTAAATGGTTTTGATTGCTGTTTTTTTTTTCCTTCTATAAGCGATTAATGGGTTGCATAATGTACCGTGAACCATGGATATAGGCACTGGGGTGATACTCTTTCCAAGGGGACGGGGGATGAACAATGAATGGGAATTAATTCGCTCCGCTTTGTGCTTTCCTTATTCTCCGTGTGAGCCAAAGATTGAAGTTTTGCGTCCCGCATTTTATCTTCAACTAGTAATGAAAGCCCGTGCTTTGGAAATAGAAAATACAAACTAACAACAATTAATTTTTATATCTACATCTAATTGTAGTAGGAAATAATACAGAAAAATTACTTAACTATTCTATTTCCCTTCATCCTCTCTAAACTTGATAAGAAAATGAAAAAAAAATTGCTAACACCAAAAGAAAATAAAAAATAAGTTTTTATAATCTTTATTTTTACATTCAAGCATTGCACAACAGCACATCACTGTGTCCATAATAGTGACGACCCTTTCATCAGTTCTCGCCATCTTCATATTATTTTTATTCACAATATTTTCTTCATTATCTTCAACAATATCCCTTTAGCCTGTAAAACATAATAAAAAAATAAAAAAAAATTCATAATCTTCGTTTTTACCTTCAAAGATTTATATAATCCTAAAAAATTAAATCCCTATGAATAAACAAACAATAATTTTAAAATCTAAACATAAACATAAATATAAATAATTGAATAACAATTCTTTTAGATGCTCAAATCAAGTATGTAGCAGAGACGACTCATTGAAGGAAAAAAAAAAAATTTAGAAAAGATAGTAAAGATATCAAACCATATTGGCTTTTCTCCTGCTTTTGTGTCTTCGTCATTCGAAGAAGCTCAGTCAGTGAGAAGAAATGTGAGATACCTGCCTAAACCCTAATATTTATATATGACTAAATTAATAGCTAATTAAATGGACATTTATTTATTAACGAAAAATAATTGAGAATTTAAAGAAAAATAAATTGAGTTGGTTAGAAAGTCTAAAAAGTCATTAATGTTTGAGGTGCATTACTTAAAGTGTCAAGTGGTGTTTTTGGAAAAGACAAAAAAGATAGGGTAGAGTCAAGTGGATGAGAGAGGAAAGAGAATTTTAGGTTGTTGACATGGCACTCTGCATGAGTAGAGTGCCACGTCAACTTGATGTGGAGGAGAGAGAACGACGTTGCTCGCTTCTCTGCTATAGTATAGATATTAGTGTTATTGGCCCCTGCTAAAGCACGGGGTAAGAAATTAAAAAGAATTTTTTTATAAACAAAGAAATTCATAAAAAAAAATAAAAAACAAAAACTTTCATTATAACTATATAAAAATTTAAAGGAAAATATAATTGGACCGATTGCATATAAAAAATACCTATAAATTTAACACTATGCTCTAAATATATTTAGTAAAAAAATCTCCAAAAAATATCTAGAATAATTATGTTACCATGTCCTTTAAAACGGTAATATAATTACGTAAAACTAAAATGTGTTATTGGCGACTTCATAAATAAGATATTTAAGATAAAAAAAAAACTACAATAATATACAATAAGCAAGACATCTTTATTAGTTTACAATTTTACATTATAATTCTTAACTAATACGGCCATATATATCAAATTGATCTTAAAAAAAAAAGACTATTTTTTTATCCACATTCATAGGTCCATTCGTTCTTAAGAGTGTTCCTCGTAGCCGAGAGCAAAAATTATCTAAATTTCTTTTTCTTTAGCTTGATGCGCGACTTCTCAAAACTCCAGGTCTTCAAAAAATATATTCACCCACACTTCTGAAATTCTGATAAGTGATCATGCTACAAAGGATCAACCAATCACATTATTCTACAAAGCTCTATCAGTCCAAGCGGGTGCTAAAGAACTCCGCAATTGCTGTTAAGAATAACAGATTTGCGTCGATTCATCAGACTATTTTCAATCTGTTATATATATATATATATATATATATATATATATATATATATATATATATATATATATATAGAATTAGATATTTATTTATTCTAGGTGGATGAAAAAAAAATTGATCTAAATAGGAAAGACGTTTTAAGAAACCAAATAGACGTTTTAAGAAAGAAGATTGACGTTTTGAATAGTATGTAACGGTTTTGGAATAATATACACTTAATGTAACCAATTCAATTTTGATATAGCCATAAATTGTATTAATGCAGGAAGGAAGAATAGATGATAGAAAATTCGGTGTCGATGACATGGCACTCTACATGAGGAGAGTGCCACGTCAACTTGATGTAAAGGAGAGAGAGGGATGTTGCCCACTTCTCTGCTATAGTATAGATATATAGATATAGATGAGAACACCATTTTTATGAAAGCCAAACTTATCGTTAAAGCCCATCAGTATCTTGGGCTAGCTCTTTTGTTTTCAAAAATGCCGCCCACGCTATATTTGGCCCACAATTCTCTCTTCCTCCTTGGTTGAGTAATACTTCGCTGACCACCAACATGAGCCACGTGGCACATTCTTTGAGGATGCTGACCGTTTGGATTTTTTGCCAATCCAAAGGTGGACCTACAAACCAAAAATCAACTTGATTAGTGATGTCAAACCTTTGGATCCTTGTACCCCAAATAATGGTCAATAATGCTAAATTCCTACCGTTAAAATCTACCCATGAAAATTACGGACAATCCAACGCTTAGAAATTACTAATCAGGCTGATATTTGGTTAGTAGATTCACCTAGGGATTGGCCAAAATCCATGATCAGCTTCCTCTAAGAGCATGCCACGTGGCTCATATTGCGGGCGGTCAGCGAAATTTTACTCTTGTTGCCCTAACTCCCACATAAAAGAATAGACGAGAGAGAGGAGAGAAAGAGAGAGAGATGGCTCGGTCGAGAAGGAAGTACAAGCAGTCACGGACGAAGGTCCGAGTGGGACTGCCGAAGAAGAACCCTCGTGTCTTCAAGCCCGCTTTCACTCTCCCTCCAAAGCTCCGCTCGCTAGTCGACGCCTCCAAATGGGACGATAAAGCTAGTGTTCTGCGCAACTACAAATCCTTAGGTGTCGTCTCAAACCCTAATTTGCTTGGCGTTCGATCACGTACTTCTCACATTGTCGAAAGCGATTCTCTTCAAGTCCCACCTCCTAAGAACGCCAACGCCGCGTCGGAGTTCGAGCCCATCGATTCTGGCAGTGATCTCGAAGAAGATGGTCAGTTTGTTTCTCAAATCTCTATTCTTTGTTTCTGTGTGTAAGACCTGTGTTTCTATTGCCTGTTAGACTGTTTATTGAGGTTTCTGGTTTGTGGAACATTGTTTAGCGAGGTTTTAGGGTCCGTGGAGTGGGTTTTAGTTAAATCTTAGTGGGTATTTACTAAATGGCCAAAAAACTGGAGTTTGGAAGTGCTGGAGGTCTGCTTTTTATTAGTGTTTTCACTTCCTTCTGGTTCAATATTTAGGGTTTCCCGCAAGAACTATGCGAACTTGAGATATTATTGAATCGAGCATCAATGGACGTAAAAACATTGATGGCACTGTGTCAGGATCCTAAAGGTTAAGACTTAAGCTTTCCGCACCTCTATGGACGTAAAAACATTGATGGCACTGTGAAGTGTGAACCCTCCTTATAATGCCCAGGCTACAAAATTTGCTAATAGCTCAATGGGTCAATCTCTTCAGATATGTTTTCTGTATCCAAAGCTTCTTCTGATTTCTTTCTCACTGTATTTAATTCGATGGAGCTTACAAAAATTTCCATAAAGTTCAGAAGTGGAGAAAGCCCTCTTCTTAGTTATCCAATTTACAGTGTTGCCAGAATGGTTGCATACTAGTACTTCTCTAAGACTTCCAAAGATCCCATGTTGTCAGGCTTTGGTTCCATCGTGCGCTCATCGGGAGGTGTCCATATTTGCCTCATCATCATCATCATCTTAAACTTATCTCAAATATTTGGGGTCTGCCTCATGAATCCTATTTCGTCATTCAACTCTGTTTAGAATTATGTCTTCTGTCAAACGATACACATGCCCAAACAATATCAATCGCCTTTTCGTTATTTTCTCTCTTCATTGCACATGCCCAAACAACATCATTCGTCTTTTCCTTATTTTATCTCTTATTGGGGCATTTCCTAGGTTTCCTCAAATGTGCTCATTTCGGATTTTGCATTTCCTAGTTTTTCCGCTCATCCATGTCAATGGCATGTTTCTTAATTACCTAATATTCAGCTTCATTCTGGAGTGTCATGTTATTGAATGTGTACCTATCAAGCTAAAGGGAAAATTCTACAATCATTCTGGAGTGTCATGCTATTGAATGTATACCTATCAAGCTAAAGGGAAAATTCTACAAGACAGCAATAGACTCCCACTTCAAATGCTCTTGCTGGATGGTAGGCCCTTGGTGCTGCGGATGGTAATTGTATCCTTTTAATTCCTTGCTTCGGTATTATTTGGAATTGAGAGGTAGTCTTAGCAGCTCACTGAGTTTTTGCAGGCTCCTAAAATTCAAATTGTATGAAGGAAAAAAAGACAAAACCCTAGATTAATGTATGATTTTTTAATGGGATTGTAATTGTTCTATGAAATGGAAGTTACATTTACTTTGCAAAAGAGAAACTGAAGTTACATGATCCAGCGGATCTCCCTTGCTAATTGTTAATAACACTCACCTATCTTTGGTTGTCTAGATTTGAAATTCGCACTTGGAAAGAAGCGTAGAGATGGGAAGACTGCACCTTTGCAACCGTTGACTGCCATACAACGTGTTCACATCGGTCGGCTGATTGAGAAATACGGGGATGACTACCAGGTAGAGTGAAAAAATGTGTCTTTTGATGGCAAGGGTTGATTAAATTGGTGGATTTCTCAATTCTCTTGTTGATATCTCATATTTATTGTGTGAAATTATTTGGCAGAGTATGTTCATGGATACGAAGATAAATTCGATGCAGCATTCTGTTGCGACTCTGGAGAAACTCTGCAAAAGATATTACATTAATCAAGAAAAGAATCCCATGATCTTGCCTTGCTGACCAGGGTTCAATTTTGAGCTGGAAATGGTTTGACATTTTTGGGTTGTGTTCTGTCCATCCCTTGTTTTTTTGTATGATGTTGATCTGCGGATATATTTGATAATCAGTTTCGAATATCATTTCAAAGATAAAGGTTTATCACAGATTGGTCATGAAGGTTTGCTTCAAGACTTCGTCAATGTTCTGTTTATTTGCCTTGCGCCCAGGTTGAATATATATAGAGTAGAACCTCTATTTTTCAGGCCTAGGTTACCCAGCAAACGGAGGCTTTCCAGCCGGAGTGCCCAGGAGCACACTTCTGCTTTCTATCACAAAATCCGCTTGCTCAGATGCTACCAACGACCGAGCAAGAACAGAATGGGTGAGTCTCGCATTGATTAGACTGAAGAGTTTGATCAGTTTGAACCAATGAAGACCGCAGCATCCAGCTGACGGTCTGTTGTAGCAGAGTAATCCCATCCTGGACTTGAACCCTAGACCTCACCCGGGAAGTAAATCATCACACCTATCATCCAACCTCGACCAAGGAGGCATTCTGGTAGGAAGGCCGACCACTACATCAGCGGTCAGCCACCATCAGTCCTCAGTTCAGTTTTTGTTTGCAATCCAGCCCACCGATACACACTGAACTGATGTGGGGCTTTTATCCCTTATGGTGCAACGGCCACAGATGGGTGCAGGCCCCCGACATACTCCGGAAGCACTAGTGATGGGCCATTGGAGATTCCTAATTTCCTACTACCTCGCCCCTTAGTACATGTGCCTCTAAACCTACCACAAATAGGAACACATGCAGTACGAAGTGGAGGCCATAGGGATACTTCCCAACAACCCATCCCTAGGTTTTTCCTCGTGCATCTTGATACAAACATGAAGTTTATGCTGTCAGTGTTGACAACCACTTCTAAAAGCTTAAGCTGTTACATGGTAACGTAACTATGTATATCTAAGGGTCCAATGGTCTAATAGAGGCGGAGTGCTGACCACAGCCAAACAACAAACTCCAATAGCACGCACCCTCAGCTCTTTGCCGAGACATGAATCCACGACCTACTGGGACCTCCTGCTCTGATATCATGTTGAACAGTTAAAAAACTCCAAAAAAAAAAATTCTCTGTATTCATCTTTGAACTAAATGCAAAATGGCCAACCATTATAACAGTATGTTATAACCTTTTTCAGTGTCAAATACAAAATAACCTAATGGGGCTGGAGCAACACCGTTATAACGGCATTATTTTGCATTTTTTTTTAAATCGTGAGAATAAAAATTGTTTAAAAATGATTGATATCGTCATGTGAGCAGTGTTTATTACATTTCTAAATGAAGGCGTTATTGTAGTGTTTAAACACGTAACACTAGTCAAAGATTTCTTTTTTTCTTTTCTTTTGCAGCAGTATCCAATGATGCTAAATTTACTTTTTATGTTCTTAATGCAATTGCAAAGCATCGTCGTGGTTTTCACAACATGATACATGGATATAATTAAAAGAACAAAGCCTGCATTTTCTATTGTAATTTTTCTTTGCTTTTCTTTTCAAAATGAAATAAAAATTGTTCTTTGTTTCTGTTTATCAAACTCCAGTCACAATTCATCAACAGCCCAATGAACTCTAAGCCATCTGAATGGCGAGAATAAACACATCTGAAACCACAAATTTGATTTCACAAACATCTCCTCTTGTTCCCACAGTTGAATGAAGGCAGAGATCGGCGATTTGATCAACAATGTCGGGCCTATAAGCTACATGCGAGCCTCGAGTCCCTAGCTCCTCCCATACAGACTTCCCAATGATGGCTCACTGCTTGAAACTGTGTCAACAGAACAGAAAAAGAAAAGAGCATAGGTCGTTCCAAATTCGGATTAAATCTCTCCACTAGGGAAGAGCCAATGTACATATATCAATGAAATCTTTTTAACAATGAGAAAAATAATATCTCACGAACATACACGAGAAATAAGAGATTACAAGCAGATGATGATGCCACCATCGATATCAGAGAGGAGTCTCTGAAAGTGGCCCCAGAGAACCGACTTAACGGGGGACCTTTTTCCGACTGAGTATTTCCTGTTCTTTTAAGCGATGCTGGAATCTTGCCAGACGAGCTTGTAGGCCAACCAGACTCGCCGCCTTGCGCGAGAGCACAAAGCTCAACTGGGAAACATAGTTGTCGATGAGGCTACCTGGTTGATCCACTTCCGCCAACAGCTTCATCTCCTAATATACAACAAAAATGTAAACAGTCAAGTACTTCAATACACAAACTGTTAAATACTTTAACAATTGCCGCACAAACTTGCTAAGAAACAGGCAAATAATAACCCCATAGTTCAAATTTATAAAACAGAAGTTTCAACACAAAACCAGAACAAATCATATATACTTTCTTGGCAGTACTATCCCCAGAACATTACAGGTACTTAAAACCATATCAGGCTGAGGAATCATACAAAGTATTTCACATAGTAAAGTGTAAATCAGGTTGACAAGGGCATCTTGAAATAGGATTCATGTTGCCGACCCCACACATTTGGGACAAGGCATAGATGATGATATGATATAAATCACAAAGGTTCACAAAGCATCATTACAATTTTTTTTTTATCAGAAGTGCATAGCATCATTACAGTGGTAACTGAAGATACAATTTTGAAAAGAAGATATAGGGAGATGGTACTACAGACTTACTTCACGGACAATCTCCATTGTATCTTCAATTTCTTTTCTATGAGCTGCAATTAAAGCCTCTTCTTCCTGCAGTAGTAAAGAATTCAAAAGTCAATAAAACAATTGCATGTGGAAATTTATATCAACATAAGAAAAAAGATGAATCTTGGTGTGAACATGATATTCTATAAATTACCTCAAGTACTGCATTGATATCTCCATCAAGGGGAGTATGTTCATATTGTCTTGATCCAACACTGTTTGGATTAAGATCAGAAGTATTCTGCTGCTTGTAGCTGGTAGTGGACAACTCAGATCCTCCGCCATCTTTTCTAGACCAGTTCCCCAGCTTTTCAGATTTTTCTTCCCTGAAAATTTTTCTACGAGGTGGAGACGCCTTTTTCACTTTCTCTTCCTCTAGTGTATCATTTGCATTTTGAGCAGAGGAATATAATTTATGACTAGTTGAACCACCAAAAGTATTTTTCATGTCCACCCTCTCCCTGTCCAGGGAACCAGAAGTTACCAAAATTTCCTCCCTCCCATTGAAGGGGTAACTTGATGCCAAACTAGAAGGTTGTTCTCTCCCATTGAAGGGATAAGTCGGTAGCAAAGACGGCTGTTCCCTCCCATTGAAAGTGTAATTTGATGGCAAATTAGAATGTTGTCTGTCAAAATCAGCAGTAGAACCGAAGGAAAAAATTTCTTTTTCTACAACCCTTCTACCCGTATCTGCCATTTTTACTTCTTGAGTTAGGTCAAAAACATCCTCCGACTCTATGGAAATAGGCAAAGATGGTGCCAAGGAAGATTCCTTAATCGTAGGTGGCAGCGAACTTGAGACCTGATCCTTTTTAGCATTCCCACTCTTGGAGAGACTTTTAACCCTGCTCACTCAGCAATTATTTCTTATTAAAAAACTTGAATGAAAACTAATTGTTGCTCAGGTATTGGGTTAGACTTCATTCAAATAGGAACTGTCATACCTATCGGCATATCTCAAAGTATTGAGTGTATGTTCACAAGAACCTGCATTTGGAGAAATGCAAGAGATCATTACGGTCCTCGAGTTTCCGACAAAGGAATCACGAAGCACCTCTGTGAGTTTGCTCCCACGAAATGGGATATGAATCTGATCATTGTCAAGAGCACGAATACATTCCTTCAGGGCCAAAAGGCTCTTGTTGATTTCTGCCCCCTCAATCCTGCAATGGGAAAAGCAAACAGTTAATATCTAAAACCATATTACAAGATAAGGTTCGATACTCATCAAATGTGGTTTTCAAGTTAACGGTAAAAATAGACTATCCATAATTCTTCAACTTGTAAACCAGGCTACGAATGTTGGAATGATTTGAATTTTTGTGAGGATGATCTCCTCATCACCATAGAGACCATCCTCACCAAAAATAATCCTATTCCAAAACTTCTATATATATATATATATATATATAGAGAGAGAGAGAGAGAGAGAGCTAGATAGACCAAAAAAACAAAGAGGATGGTTATACTCACCCAAGGGAGACAGTGGATCCCACCTCCTGCATGTGTGCCATCTAATGGCATTCCACCGGTAGACTGTCCTTGTGGTTAACAGATGACTAACCTTAGATTTGCTCAGTTGGTAACAAGAATGAAATATTGGCCATGTAAATATACCAACACTCTTAAACATGCCCTAGAGCATCTGACAAGTGACATCAATAGAAGTACATAACTAGGAAGTACTTGAAAACCTAAGCTTATCATACAAGTTGATGCCTAAAATTATAATTGTCAAGCAAAGCAATAGATGTAGGAAATGAGAAACATCTCATTTCACAACATTTGTAATTGCTACTACTTTTTTTATCAGTAAAATATTATTTATTGAGAAGCGGCTGAGAAAGCCCCAGAGGAAAACTATACGAAAAAAATGAAGGGGGGAAGGACAAAAGCCACAGAAAATAAAGCTCCAACCGAAACAACCCCCTAGAAAGGACACCAAATCTAAATCCAAGCGATCCCATCAAAAAACAAAATCATCAAATCTAAATCCTCGTAATTCAGGAATGACTGAACCCCAACGGTATAAATTAGCCTTGATATTCATGAAAATCTCCTCTATATGGGCTTCCTTATCTTCAAACGTCCGACGATTTCTTTCCTTCCAAATCTCCCAATAAAATGGCAAACAGGATGGGCCTCCAAAGCACTAGACCGCTAGCTAAAAAGGCTTTAGCATACCATCCTTCAAAAGTATTGTATACAGATCAGGGGAAAATCCAAGAAATCCCAAAGAACCATAAAACCACTCCCAAATCTCCTTTGACACACTGCAATGAATAAGCAAATGATCGATGGTTTCCTCGTCACAATGGCATAGAATACATCTACTAGGCATCTGGAGGCCACGTTTCCTAAGCTTCTCCTCCAATGAAATCTTATCCAACATAGCACACCAGGAGAAGAAAATGACTTTAGAAGGAATTGGGGTGTTCCAGATCAAAGTTTCAAAAGGCTAGTTTGGAAACTGAGGCGTTTTGTCTCAAAAAGGCGAGGCATAGCCTCGAGGCGGTACTGAGGCGTAAGCCTCATTTAAGCCTAAGTTTATTTTTTTTTAAAGTGCTTAAATTTTTTTTAAAAATATAGTTAATTCTATAAAAATGACAAACATATCATGTGAAAAAAATAACTTAAATAAGCATAAAAGTAATTGAGGCTATAACTTTTACCTTACGAGCGACGATGTCGGGAATGCTTGAATGCTGATATCAAATCTTAAAAAATAACAAAAATAAACCCTAAACTTCCATGCCATATCTTTTCTACAACTACCACTACTCTCATGCTTCTTAGAAATCCCTCTCATCTTCTTCAATCATATTATTAAAAAAACGACAAAAACAAACCATTAAAGAAGGAAAAATGATTAAATTTTACATGTGGTTATGAAAAATAAGGCAAAAAGCCAAAATATGATCACATCAAGGGTTATGGTTTCGGGTTTTAACATGTACAAGTGAGGCTATAGCCTCATGTGCGCCTCGAGGCTATAGCCTCAGTGAATTGAGACTTAAGCCTCAGAAATGACCACTGAGGGGCGGTTTCTTAGAGCCTCGAGGCGAAGCGAGCCTCAAGGCGTAGCCTCAGAAAGCCCTTTTAAACCAGGTTCCAGATACGTTTGATCGGGAAATCACCCTGTCTCAGGCCCATGAGGGGCACAATAGGATTTGAGTGAGAATCTGCCTTTCGAGTCATTGATCCACCACCTTCTGTCCTCTTCTCTGTCCGAAAGCTTGACCCCTTCCAAACGATTAAGTAAGGTGGCTAAAGAATCCACCTCCCAATAGTTAATCCACCTTCTTAACCACAAATCCCAAGATAGGATGCCATCCACCAAAGAAGATACATCACGGACCGACCCCCCTTTAGGGCTAGACAGTGTGTAGATCGATGAGAACTCCTCTTTAAGAGGAAGATCTACGCACCATCTGTCTTCCCAAAATCTGTCATTGTTGCCGTTACCCACTTTGAATCTGCTACCATTTGACCTCACCAATCATCTTAGAGATGCCTTTCCACACACCCTGACCCGTACGAACAAGAAGGCACTCTGCTGTCCCAACCTAGAGAATCAACACCCTACTTTGCCGAAATCACTACTCCATAAACAGTCGCTCTCTACGCCGAATCTCCAAAGCCATTTCCTGATAAGGGCATTGTTCATAGTCTTGATTTGGCAAACTCTGAACACGCCCTCTTCTTTAGCTTTGCATATTCTAGACCAACTGACAAGATGAAACTTGTGGTTATCTTCTGTCATCCCATAAGATAACCACAAGTATTTTAGCGACTTACTGCCACAACTAATAGTTCAAGAAACAACACATAACTGTTCAAACTTCTAACAAAGTCTTAGACCCATAAATCCTTAAAATCCCACTACTCAACATCCAGACAATCAATCATAAAAATAAAAAAATAAAAAGATGAACAAGGATGCTTACTTTCTCTTCTTGTTATGGTTTAGAGAATTGTTCTTTATTACATATATATATGTAGGGCTGGGATAAGTCGACTGATGTTTTGTGACTAATATAATGCCTAATGGCCATGGGGCATACAGAGTACATACGGATGAGTTAAGTACTAATTTTTGGTCAGGAATCGGGATGTTTTTCTAAGCATAGATATCAACCTCACAAAAAAATCAGCCAGTTCCGACATTTCTAGCCGGATGAAAAGTGGATTACAAGTTGAAATGTTCTGAACCATCCATTTTTACCGTTAACTTTAGCTTCACATTTGATAAGGTTAGAAGTTTCACGAGTGATGATTTTTTGTGAGGATGATCTCCATGGTCCTACTAGAGCCTGCCAAGGCCCTGTTTTAAGCGCTAGGGTCTCTGCTAGGTGAAGCTTTGACTACACTAAGAAATGGTAAGCACGAAACAGCTATTTGTGAAGGGGAACAGGTTTCCCAATATCTATGCTTGAATATAAAAACTAGAAAAAATAAAATAAAATTAAGAAATTACCGTGTTTGCCGGTCATTATCAGTAGTGTCAGCACCACGTTCGCTGCCAGCAAGATCAATAAAAGAGATCTTCCCAACAATCTTGCCACCTTTGGGTTCATTTCCATCATTCTGTCTTTTAGATTCCTTTATTTCACTGTGCTTCTTAATGGCTAGTTGTAAAATAGCATGAGATCTTGAAGATTCCTCATTGGCACCAGTAGAGCCTGTACTTCTTGATGCATTTCCCCTCTCAATATATTCTTTAACGATCTGTACATCTGAGACTTCAAATTCCTGCAGTCCAACAATGCAAACTTGTTGCCGACCGTCTTCTCTCATGCAAAGTTTCCTGGTTAAGAACATTAAAATGATCTTAGATATTTATTAAGTCTTTTTTACCTATCTATAGATCTAATGTATGCATCTACACACGCACATACGAAAATATATCACATTAAGGTCCAATGTGGTAGAGCTCACAAGCCACCATACTAAATAGTCTCACAGATTGCATGATTCAGTCCCTCCCATCCACAATATCACATAAAGGCCCAATGTGGTACCTCACAAGTTCCAGCAATCTGTGGTGTTTAAACTTTCTGACCTGACTAATAAACATTTGGTAGCTTACATCAATAGGGTTCAAACACCCTAGATTGCATGGTCCACAGCAATCTACCAAACACACACACACACATCACATAAAGGCCCAATGTGGTTAGTTAACAAGGCCCTGTATTGTCTCACAGGCTCCAGCAATCCATGGTGTTCAAACACGCTGACATGACCAATATACCCTCCCGTGGCTTATATCAACATGGTCAAAACACTCTGGATTGCATAATCCACAATGTTTGACACCACCCTGCACACAGTCAAACCCAATTTCACGCACTCACCCAAGCTGTGGATTTAAAAAAAAAAGACATACTTCAATCGTAAAAAGTGTCCAAAAAATCCCATAATTACTTGGAGCTTGCAATCAGATAAGAGCATTAGATTTCCCAAAATAACAAAAGGAGGTAACCAAATCCAAAACAAAAAATAAAAAAAATACTGACCTTCTATCACTAAGAAGATCGTAAAGTTTTCCTCCATATATCTCGAAAAAGCTAAGCCACAATCTAAATCTCTGATTACGGTAGGTTGGATGATGCAATAACCTAACCAGGTCTTCTGCAGCTCTGAGAGGTAGAGGTTGCATGGTGAATGTTTTACCACTACCTGTAAAGTATAATAATACAGGTAATCAATTATCCTCCTCACAATCTGCTTAGCTTCAGGACAAGTAACAGTCGTAGAATGATATAAAGATATTCAGAGCAAAAAGAAAAGCAACCCCTAAAAAAGGAAGTGGCTTGAAAAGGTCGAAAACTAATGCTTTCAGTTCCTATGTGGCACCTATAGTTGGATACAAACCTCATTGATCATTTGTTCCAAACAACGAGTTCTTTTCATGTTTCACTTCAAAAAGCATTTTGAACAGAATTAAACAAATGTAGCAGTGTTGGTGTTGAATATCGTAATCATCATCAACATTAGCAGTGCCTTATCCCAACTATTGGGGTCAGCCTGAATCCTGTTCCACCAATCAATTCTATCTAGAGGCATATCTAGTGTGGAATATCTTTAAAGCAAAGATAATGTGAATAAAATGAAAACAAAATTCTTAAACATTTTGCCTTAAACAGTTGGTGATGATGAACCAGTTATGTACAGACTTAAATTGAGAGAATAATGAACTTGCTAAGGCAATTACATTTGTATTTAAAAAATAATAAGTGCTCACATATAAATGTATTCAATATAACTTCAAGGAAAATAGTATAATGACTCAAAACCATTTAGCAGCATGTTCAATTACTCTCAGCTACTTAAAAATTGAAGAAACAAAACGGAATAACCCTAAATCAATGTCACCCAAGATGCGTCCTACAATAATAACTAACAAACCATTCATATTACTCACTCGAGGAAAGCAAGAAAGCGGAGTATAACTGGATTGTCGGCTTATATTGAAATGCAATAACGAGAAGGAAAATCTGGATTTCTACACACCTGTCTGACCATATGCGAAGCATGTTGCTTTTGTTCGTTGAAATATGGTAGGAATAATTGGCTCTACCGTAACACGATATACCTGTTCAATGTGCAGGAAGCAATCGAACCTTAAATATATATTTTTTTTAAACGTCAAAAGGGGACTAGAAATTTAATATGACCACCCACTGTGGTTTACAGAAAACAAATCTAAATAGTATGACTAACAAAACATCAAACACAAAATGCCTGAAAAGCTGCCAAACAGGATGGTGTAGATAAACGACAAGCTCCTTAAGGAATAAATGAAAATGAAACCAGGAACAATCCAGAGTTTCTTGACCAAAAGTACATTAAAGCGGTAGCCATATCAAATTCCAATCTCTGAGAATGAATATGCTACCTCATCATTAGTGACACGCTCATCTAAAACAGCATCAAAACAAAATTCATGCTTCTCCACATACGCAGTCAGGTCCACCTTTCACACCAGAACTTGGAATCAGTTCTTTCAACGAAACATAACCAAACAAATAAATGAAACTTTCCACATCAACCCAGCATCAATCACACTTCTCAGTACGCATTGAGTACACAGATTTGACTAATTAAAACATCTGTAGCGGCAGATTCCAAACCTTTAGCTTGGGCTCATGGACAGCTAAGTATGCATTATCACACACAGTTACAATATCCTCCTCCTTCCTAGACAGCTCCTTCTTGTTTAAAGGCCGTTTACGTACCTAGGCACACAAGCGAACGTGAACAACCACAGATCCATAGAAAAATATATAGAATTTAAAGTTAAAAGTTTCTATCATCTGCTCGTGAACCAGTCAACAATCACATCAGTAAAGAGTAAAACAATGCCAGTAAAACAGGGACACGATTGATACTAACCCTCTAATGCATTCAGAGTTGAGCTTGAATGAAAAGTAATTGTAACATGTGCAAGTCCAGCAGGAAGAACTGGAATGTCAAGCAAAAAACAAAAAACCAAGGGAGAAAAAAGAAACTTTTACCCACAAAAAACAGTTACCTCAAATAATTCACATGCCTTTCAAATCTGAGCATACCAAAATCAGACATAAATTGGTAGAGACGTGTCTGCAGTTGTCGCGTGCAACGAAATTAAATAGGATATTTCGGAAGAAAATAAACTCTTTTCTATTTGTAAAAGTGTTCAGTTTAATCGTACATCTCATCCTTGAGAATTGTTTCCTTATTTTTCTGGGGCTTCTCACAGAAAATTAAAATTGAACTATATAACTGTAAAAAATTATTCTTATCTCATTACATCATCAAAGTTAAAATAACTATAAAAAAAACCTACCCTTTCCTAGGCAACCATTGGAAAAAGGATGGGAGAAGCTAAAACTTCACCAAAAAACTCTTCAAATAACCAAGGCCCAGCAGGGATTGGGGGGTATTAGGAGGAACAAGGATTCCAATGAAACAGAAACAAGAACTTTATACAAGGGCTAATAGTACAGATTATGAATTTGTTGTGGAAGGAGGCTCATCTAACACAATATGCTGGGTTTTGGAGGAGGCAAGAGCCCCATGGAGATTGGAGTACTTGATTGGTCACATTTGAGAGCTGGGTAGAGTTCTCTTTGCTGTCTTCTCTCATATTCAAAGGGGAGCCAATGAATGAACTAGACAATGACTTCGCAAGGGTGTGGAACAATTAGAAACTTTTGCAGGTAGAAATTTACTTCCCTAATAGCTTTGAACTTTCTTTTTCCTCTTTTCAAATGCTTATCAGGAAGAAAAAAATACATATTATTATGTGATATTCTTGTGTTAGAGTTTCCCAATACTCAATTTACCAAGAGGTAGCGCTAATATCCCAGAAAAAAAAATTAGAGTTTTATCTTTCACAATATCAGAAAATATAGTACTTATATATATCAGAAAAGACAGTGAGAATATCAAAGATTTTGTGCTGGAGGTACACAATCAAGAATGCTTCTTGTTTTGAATCATAATGCCCATATGTTTACAAAGTTATTTCCAAAAGAAAAAAAAAACAGCCACCATGTTTCGATTTTCAAGATCAAACCTCTAATTGTACTCCATCAGAAAATGTATACTAATCTTACTAGACAAAACAGTCCCCTATAGAAGATTGGAAACATTACTAGCAAAAAATCCCAACATACCACAACTTTAATCTTAGCCAGGTTGCTCTCCTTTGTGCTGCTCTCTTTTTCATTAGTTGGTAGTCTGATTGTGGCATCTGCTGCTTGCCCTATTTGTTGCCTGCTAGCCACCGACTCAAAGTCACTATCAAACCCCTTTGTAACAGCAGGCATAAATGGCGACGGCTCAAAGGTTTCTGACATCACATGCTGCCAAGGGGATGAAAACACAACAGTATTAACAAAAAATCCAAAAGAAAGACGACTCTCAGTACCAAAATTATCATTACAATAATAAAACTTACAATCTGCAGTTATATACCAACAAGTAAGAACCAACCATATGCAGTAGACTGGATAGAAAAACCCTTACTCACCAAATCGCTCAAATGAGAAATTATTAAATTTCTGGTACACATTGCAATTGATATCTATTACTACTTTAAAGCCAAAACAGGGGGTTGGGGCATGCCGCTCACACGGCACTCATCTTCATAGGTTTGTTCATCACGCTGACGTCCCTCATCAATGATAATGAGGCCACGTGGCACACTCTTAGAGGCCACCGACCATATGGATGTTGGGCCCATCGCTAGGTGGACCTACGTACCAAATATCAGCCTGATTAGTGACTTCAAACCATCGGATCTTTGTACCCCAAATAATACTCAAATTCTACAGATAAAATCAACCCAGGAAAATGACTCTATCCCAATGCTTACTGCTTAGAAATCATTAATCAGTCTAATTTTTGGTCTGTAGGTCCACCTAGGGTTGGGCCAAACATTCATATGGTCAGTGACCTCTAAGAGTGTGCCACAGGGCTCATACTGCAGTCCGTTATCAACACCAATGAGGCCCCTATAATCACTCACGTGCAACGCACGTGCTGCCCCCCTAGTAGAGTATAATTCTAGAAAGCGGTCATCCCAAAAGGGCAAAAGAATACAGGAAATTTGCTGTAAATTTGCAGTCAAGAATCCTACAATAATTTCCAGCTTCTCTCTACCCCTTCTCATTTTCTAAAAAATATGACAAGTTATTATAAATCTTATCTTGTAAATAACGCAATGGGCAAATCTCTACAACATTTTTCCCTTCCCGCCTCCCCTTGTTCATTCCCCTTCAATGTCTTCCCTTCTAATTTTCTGTGTCCAGAGACAATGCAAGTGCAGCACAGAACTACACAAATGTTTGTGTCGTGCACCCCTTGTGTTTGGTTAATATATCATGAAAAAACAGGTGACTTTACTTTTTATTGATAAAAAGAAAAGCTTGATTTGAACTTTTCTCGTAGCATGGAGCTTTATTGAGGGAAATAGAGGAAACCACGAAGAGGCGGAATAGGTTGTCATCTCATAGAAGAGGGCAACTCTAAACAGTGGACAAGTTATGTAACTTCTGCGAAAGTGCATACCTCATAAAAAGCAATTGAGTACCATTCAAGTAAGACGTGAACCCAAGAAGATAATTGTCCTTTTCTCTTACAAGTAATGAAAGACGTATGTTGACAAGAGGGAAAGGGGAGTCAAAAGCGCCATTTTCTATAGAATATAGTCAGAGTAATTGAAAAGGATCAACAAGTTTAAGACTGATTTGACTTAGAAATTTACAATTTCCACTAAGTCATGGATATTCTGCAGCTTATTACTAAGGTCTTGGCTACAAAACATTCTCAACCTAATCCCAAGTCTAAGCAGTGATTTTTGGAAGATTGGATTAAATTGCTCAAGCCTAACTTACTAATCCAGAATTTCTTCTTGAAATTGAGTTTCTATCATTGTTCTATTTTACTCATGTCATAAAATTCTTAAATTAACGAGCTTTATTCAATATTGACAAACAAAATGCTAGTAAACAACTCCTCCCATTTCAGGATGCCAATTAATAAAATGGATTACAATTATTCACCAAGAACATGAACCACTCACGTGCTTGAGTCTCCAATACGAGACCTTCAAGAGGGTGACGAAAAAATAAAAATGAAATTAGTTGCATCACATTAGGGATCTCTCATTTTTAGTTCCCAACGCAAGAGAAAACAGGAAGGCCGATGACATACAAGGGTTATCACAGGAGGAAACATGTCAAAAAGCATCATACCTCTGAAAGAAGCTCTGTGTCATCCATAGCATGAAGATCCAAAAGCCCAGCTCCAAATTCCCCTCTGAGTTCAGAGGAAAAGAAACCTTCTGTTGCAGCCACCGCTCCCGAGCTCTGGGCAGGTGGGGTGTATGGTTCAGAACCAGAATCCCCATTCAAATTGAGGTTCCTCAATAATTTAAAAAGCTTCTGCTTTTCTTCAGCGGATTGTGCTCCATAACCCTTCAGTAACATAAATAACTCCCACTTTATTATCTCATAAACCAAAATCCTGCTGAAATTACATATATAGAATAAATTTTCAACATACAAGACATTTTATAAAAGTTAAACTCCAACTCCAGGAAAAAGATAACAATAAAAAAATTGAAATAAAAATAATAACACTTCTCAAATTTCCAATTCATTTAAATTGGACACAGGTTCAACAACCAACAGAGGTCACAGGTTTCCAAAAATATATCAAAACGAAGAAAACAGAAGATCAAACCGACCACTTATAGTTAAGGAAAATACAAATGAAGTCATAAAATTCCCATTTCATTCAAAACCAGCATGTCATTCCCATTGAAACTGTCGAGAAGGAATAAGCAAAAACAAATAAATAAAAGTGAATCCTCGATCACAAATAATCCAACAAAAATGATGGCTAAAAAAACATAAAAGGAACCACATAATATTGGCCGTGTTTCTATACCTGCATTAGTAGGTTGGGGAGGAGGCGATGGTCGATACCCGTAGAAGCCAAGGGAGAGGCCAGATGCTGCAACCCGGCGGATTGGAGCCACCGTGCCATGACCGCATCACCGGCGTCACTCGTGGGTCCTGCATTGTGCAGGGACCCCCCTCCGGGATGGTCGTACAGAGCGGCTGCCGCAGCAGCAGCATTGCTCTGTTGCATCTGGCCACCCATGTGGCGCTGCGCGCGGCGTTGAGGAGCCAATTTTCACAAATTGTAAACCACAACTGCAAATACAATAAATCATACAATCATAAAATAAAATGAAATGAAATGAAATATAGAGGAGACGAAACCCTAAATCTACTGATCTCAACGAACTATACTCACGAGGAGGAGAAAAATCGAAGATCAAGCAAAACATTAACGTCTTCCCTCTCGAATCTGAGATTCAAAGCTGTTGCATCTGCAATCGAAAGCGAATCCGATCTAAGCGATAGAAATGCGAGCGGTTCGATTCAAATTTAACATAAATTGATTCTCTAGTATAACAATTCGAAGCCATTTCATACAATAACACGAAATCAAAGAAAATACGGGAGAAAAAAAAATGAAATTCTTACCAGATTCAAATCGAAACGAAATGTTTTTCCAAGAAGAATCACAGCAGCGATCTGTTCTTCGAACGGATAAGATTGCGAATCAATCCAAGAGAGATAGAGAAAATAAAAACCCTAATTTTGCTGCAATGGCAAGGGTTTCGATCTCTCTCCCTCTCTCTCTCAATTTTTTTCTCCTGCGATGATGGCAAAGTCTGCACGCGGGACTACGCTCTCATATACTTTTTATGAAGGATATATATTGTCAGAAACTATGTTTCATCAAATACACAAAACGGCCATGGAAATTATAAAAAGACTAAAATACCCCTTCATTTCTTGCATACTTACGAAAATCTTTTTCTTCTTACCCGCTTTCGGAGGGAACAATAGGAAGATTTACATCTCTTGATGACGAAATTACCCTTTACATTGGAGTGTTTGGTAAAGCTAAAAAGATTTAAAATCATTTTTACGAGTAAAGCGTACTTCATGGAATGGCAATTAACGTAATTTTATGTAACATTGAGGGTAACTGTTTTCATAATGTTTAAATGTGTTCATTAGTAATGATTGGGCGGCATTTACGAATTCTATTATTGGAAAGAAAATGGTAACTAGCCGACCGCAACTATTTCGGCACGGACTCGTGTCTTATTTACCCGAAAATCTATCATAATTACGAATTTACCCCCGACACCCTTGCCATATCATATGAGCAGAGTTTGTCTCAAGTAATCTAGCAAACCACCAAATGTTTCTCCTATATCCATGGTTCAAAATCTCGGGTTCGGACAGATCCGGATCTCCCAAATATCGTTCAGATTGGCAAGACGACCCGGTATTTCAGTTTGGTGGGATCGGCCGAGACTTCGAGGGCAAAAACTACGAAGCACATACATTCATTAACTTGTCATGCAAATAACAAAATTACCCCTTTTGTGCAGATGAACGTAACGATACTAGCAATGCTAACAAGCAACCCTTAATGAAGTTGCACAGATGCAACCCCGCAAAAATATATTTTTATTTAAATTTATAATTTTGGAGACAGTTTTGGTACTGACCTTCTGAGCCAAGATTTTACCCCCATCGAATGATCCCAACCATTAGATACTAGTGAGAAGGACGATGATTTATTGTAATTTCCATGCTGTTGTATATGCATTTATATTTGTCTGCAATTTTGATTTAGCTACTCTGATAATCGATACGACGTATACCTACGAGGTAAACCGATATGGAATATGAGAAGAAGGTCATGGATTCAAACCCGCCCGTCTTTCTCGGTTTCTATCTCTCTGTGTAATGGTCTTATGATCCTATTCCTACCTGAACTGCCTTGCCTACCGAAACAAATATTAATACCGGCCCAAACAAGCTTTTAAAAAAATATAGGGTATTTTAGTAACACACCCCTGAAATTTGAAAGTAATTTGTAATACCCCCTTATGCTTTCAAACGTTAAGGTTACCCCCTTGACCTAGTTTAACAATGGTTGACTTCAGTTAACACTGACTTGAATCATACATTTTTAGCATTGTACTTACAATATTATGGTCCTTTCAGAAGTGCATTAACAGGAGCATAATGCATGTCACGTTTTAACGTCAGTCAAAGTATGGTTAAACTACGTCAAGGGGATAACCCTAAAGTTTGAAAGTATAAGGGTGTATTACAAATTACTTTAAAATTTCAGGGGGGTGTTACTAAAATACCCAAAAAATATAACTACAAAATATAACAAGAATGTTTCTTTAATCAAAGTAATTATGTACAAATCCTAAGGGTATAGTGGTAATTTAACCCTTGGATAATGGCTGGGTTAGTTAATATTTAGGGAGGTATGAGTGCATGACACACACGCACAGGCACACGCACACATATATGTATGTGTGTATTTTTCTAGGTGATGAGTGTATTAAAAAAAAATCCATTTAATTTTGGCTATTTATCATTTTCTCCTACTCATTGCTTACTTGGAAGTTGGAACACCTAAAAAAAAAAAAAACTTATTAAAAGCTTGCTTTCTAGCTTGAATTAGGGTTTACAGGGTGTGATGTTTTGGTCACTGTGGGCCCTATTGGATGAGAAGAATGCTTAGGTTGGATCTCAATGGGGGCTCCACAATACCCCTTTTGATGTGGCCCTAGCCCCCCCATGATACCTTCTGAGACACTTCTTTTTGAATAAAAGCCTTGCTTTAACCAAAAGCGTGTAGGTTGCGACCCAACAAATTGGTATATGTGAATTTGAATTCAAGCTCATCATTTCTTAATTACTTAATTAGGTCTTCCAAACTACGTACCAATCGCAGTCACGATATATAAATTTTGCTATTGCTAATTAAACTAAATCCCGTGTTTTTATTTGTAATTCAATTAAACCTTTTACGGTCGAATTCAAGCAATCTATTTTTTTTTTCTTTTTTTGTTCGAACTTCGAACCCGTGCGATAAATTTGATTCAATGATACGAGTGTGATCATTGCAAAAATATTTCCTCGATCAAAATTAAGGAGCGTTAGAGCAATGATATTAAACATATGGAATGGTTGCACGAATCTGAGATCCAGTCGGGGACTTGTATACCGAATATACGGTCTATAAACCAATGCCATGAGAGAGAAAAATAAAAGAAGGAAGAAACCAAATTATCACAATCTTCCAATCTATGGATTTCCATTGACCATATGGAAGAGTGTGATAGATGGTTACAATTACTTGTTCAAGCTGACTTTGACAATGCGTATATCCCATGCTGTGTTGCATGGGTGCGGATACAAGGTGTCAGACTCGGCGGAATATTTTAATAGATTTTTTCTTATTTATAGGAAGTCGGAAACAAAATCCTGTATTTTTCTCTCTACAATTCCTAAGATAAATGAATCTTAATTTATACCTTAATTATACGGAAAATCTATTAATTATCTCACTTATTATTTGAATATTTTAATTATTCAAATATTGAAGTGTCCATGGCGTGTCGGTGTCTGAATCCGTGTCCAAGCGTATGGACACGCGATTTGTTCGCTGGTTGGAAGTGTCCATCAAAACAGCTCCCATGTTGGATCCATCAGATGGTTTGTTCCCATACACGCATCATGCATACGGCTATGTGCAGACCTTACATTTCCTTTGAACACAGTTCTCAGAGGAGAAGATATCACAACAAAGAAGAGGAGGTAGATGAGGATCGAGGTTTTTCAACAAAGAACTCTATTTAGGCCTTCTGAAACATCAAAATGACTCAGTGAATTGTAGCCTTATAACCACTCGGACTCGATTTGATTTGAGTTTACTCAAACTGGTTCAGCTACATATGATTTGAGTTGACTTGAACTGATACATATCAACATTGTCGGAAGCAGAAGGTGGTGTACCAACCCCCTTACTGCCAGGGGTCAATAATGCTACTCCCTAAGGGCATGCTAGGGGATCACTGGTGCAAGGTCGATCGCAGTCAAAGCCAAGGCTCACGGGATCGAATTGCGAAACAAGCCCGCGGGTGTGATGTCGATCGTGGTAAAAAGACAAAAGTTTACCCCTTCCTGAAAAGATATCTTTTTCTGAACGGTGGCTTGAGTCCCAATTAAAGTTATAACAAATGGTATCAGAGCCAAGGTCACAGGATCAAGTCACAAGAGGGGGGGATTGTTGGGGGTCAATAATGCCGCAACCTAAGGTGTACGAGGTCAATCGCCATCAGAGTCAAGGGTCACGGGATCAAATCGCAGAACAGGCCCATGGGTGTGATATTCATTGTGGTAAAAAGGCTAAAGTTTGCCCCTTCCTGAAAATATATCTTTTCAAGAGGAATGGCCCCGGTTAAAGTCACTCACTTGTTCTGTGGTTAGAGTCTTGGATTGTTCCTCGACAGGAGAGGGATCAAGTACTGATTTGAGTTGACTCGAACTGGCTCGACTCGATCTGATTTGAGTTGTCTTGAACTGAAACAGATCTGATTTGAGTTGTCTTGAACTGATACAGATCGACATTGTCGAAGCAGAAGAAAGCGTACCGACCCCCTTACTGGTTCTGTGGTTACAGTCTTGGATTGTTCCTCCACAGGTCAAACTTGCCTCATTTGGTAAAAACAAAAGAATTGCACTCGACCACACTCTTCTTCTTTCCTTTCCTTCAATTACACCAAATCTATCCAACCATTCAAAATACTTTGATGAAAATATGTACAGGAGTTTGGATTGATCAAGACTCAACATATATAACATCACCACAACAGTTTGAGACCAGATATAAGTACAAAAGCAAAAGAACCCAGAAAGCAATACAGGACATGGAGGAACCTCTAATCAAGTATGCATTTTGTTGTTTACACTAACAGTACCATACAAAACTACAGTTGTAATAGTCTTTCTCAGATGCCCATGAACGCTCGATACTGGGACTCCCAATGCTCCTTTGCCTGCCGAATCCGCTCTACTCTTTCCGTTTGAAGCCGCTGCTCCCAATACTCATGGCAACTGTTGAAAGATACACATTAGTAAAGGATTAGTTGAATCATCGCAGAACCGAAGAATATTAACCGAAACAGGTAGTCTTCATTAAATGGCCCAGAAATACTTCAAACTATCAAGTTACTGACAACACACAGCTTGAGGTGTGATTTCAGGTCCAAGTTGACTGTTTTTAACCAAACAGAGATTAGCAATGCAGCACAGTTATATTGTGCTGTAGAAAATGGGTTTACTTCACCATAACATACCTTCGACTTATTAGAATGTTAAGCTCCTCCAGGTGCACAGCACCTTCATATACTCCTGCCTGAAATCCATATCAAGATATACATCATGAAACAGGAAGTGTCGTATTTAAATGCATGTGTTATTAGATTTTTGGCCTGAGAAATGCCTATATGGATCCCATCAAATGGTGGTTCATGAGGGAAAGAGGAGCTTCTATCATCCTGTTGCAACTTGCAAGGATTCCTCCTGAAATATTTGTATCATCAACACTAACACACTTGCCAGCGTCCAAGTTAAACAGAGGGCGATCTTTTAGATACAATGAAGTTAAAAAATAGAACAGAACATAGATATTTACCTCTCGACATAGAGGGCATTTTTCTTTAGGCTCTGCTGCCTTCAATCCATCCACAATGCTCACTGATGCAGCAGAGCAAGCACACATGTAGCAGAAGATATGACCACACGTGAGAGAGACCGAATCGAATACTGTGTCCTGTTACAAATAAGTCAAATGAAGTTGTGGATTAGATATAAGAGAAGGAATCATCTCCCTGTGTGTGTGTACAATGCAGAGACAAAATTGAGATTCATTAAGCTAATTATTGAGCACTTCAACCATGAAGATGCAAACCATTTAGTTATGATGTAAAAAATCTTAAATTTGAAGTTGCAGTCAAACCCATTATCAGACCCAATTCCAAATCCTTGCTGAAGAATCAAGAGAACTTTTCAGCATATAACAGGCTTCAACAGGTGAGTCTCATGATTTTCCAAGTTAAAAATGCTTACCCATCTTTAAACCGTATGGACGGCTACAAAGGCTTAATTATAACCTAGTCTACATGAGCCGAGAAAGGTGGGCAACCCACCAATTGATAGGTTCCATCCAGATCTCATGCTCCAGAAATGAACCTGACTGGGAGATAGTAACCATCAACTCAATGGATGTTTTTCTGGACTCATACTTGTGACTGTGCAAACAAATTTGTAGAAGATGGGTACTATCATCCGCAGGTGTCAACAACCTCCCCATCATTGCAATAACACCACATGTACCACTATATCATTGATGGACCATCCACGGTCTACCTGATTGTAACTATGATTTCTTCCCTTGCATGTAGAACAAGCATATAGAACTCAGTCCACAGTCCACAAACTCACCAAGCATATAGAACAAGTCAAGTCAACATCGACCTTTACGGAATCAAAGAGGGAACAAGAGAGTGATGGCTTGCCATCCTCAAATGTGAGTGAGCAGCCCTCAAACAACCCTGGGACCGTCCTTGTCATGGCCTTGGTTTTCCTCAAGTTAATGTGGAAGGCCATCAGCTCACAGAGCCATGGTGATTGAAGGATCTCAATATGCATACTTTGTGCTTGTGATCTGAAGGCCTGCCCTTGCTTAGAGTAATGGATCTGTACCCAGAATGAAAAGTAAGCATTAGTATGCTATTTAACTAATTTATCCAAAAACAATATATATTTAACTAAATGAGATGTATACCTTGTCATATTTCTTTAAAATTTTCCGGATGGCAATGCTGTTGATCATTGCATAGGTAACAAGGTCTTTTCCTTCTTGAATCAAAGCCAAATGGTTTCCTTGTATCTTGCTTTTAAACCATATAAAGTACTTTCGGAAACCCGAAGCTAAGTGTAGTTCGAGCAACTTCTGTGCACGCTGATTAAAGCAACCCACAATTGCAGACATCTCCTTGAGAAGGGAAGGGAAGAAGGTCCCGTCGCACACTACACATGAATTTGCACTAGATACTGATTAGAAGTATAGGAGGGAGGGTGTCAAGAATGAGATTAAATATTGTTTAAAAATAAGATACTAAAAATTTGCCAACCCAAATAATTGGGGCATTTTTTTATAAGCAAGGGCAAGGCTTTGATAATGATGAAGATGTTCAAGAATCTAAGAGCTTAAGATACAATTAAGAACACTGTAAGACTAATAAGACTGCAAACAAAATTTAATGTAGACTCTAAACAAAGGAAGTAAGTGTGTTGGACCAGATACTAAAATTTGAATCTCGCACCTCTGGATTTTCATTTTTGATTTCTTATATATAAACAAATTCTTCGATGCGCCTAAGAATCTTCATGCACCGTGCGCGAAAGGTATGCTAACATCAATGAAAAAAGTTACTAACATCAAAGAAAATGGTCCCAAGTCCCTCATTGAAAAACTGGAGCCCAAATCAGATACTAGGCTTTGTAGGGAGGATGAGTAGCTGCCTGTGATAATTATGTCGTCAACATATATTAAGAGGACAGTAAGGTGCTGCCCTTGTTGACAAATAAGGGGAGATGAGTCTGCCGCATGTGTGCTGCGAAAACCCAATTCCAATAAATAATTGGTGTAACTTTCAAACCAGGCCTGAGGCGCCCGTTTTAAGCCATAGATAGACTTGTGCAGGCAGCACACATGGTCGGGAAATAGTGGATCAATGAACCCTGGCGGCCGCCGCTGCATGTACACTTCTTCACAGAGTATCCCATGTAAGAAGTCGTTATGGAAGTCAAGCTGGCGAATAGGCCACCAAAAGTGAACAGCGAGGGTGAGAACCACCCAGATTGTGGCAGGTTTAGCGACAGGACTAAACGTTTCCGTGAAGTCCACAATTGGCTGCTGATGAAGCCCCTTGGCTACCAGATGTGCCATGTACCATTCTAAAGATCCATCGGAACGGTTTTTGATCCTATACACCCATTTTCTGTGTTTTCCTGTTTTTCTCTTCCACAAACAAAAGGTACATAAAAACCAGAAATCAGACAAAATAACCATATTTTCCATTAAAGGGTAATTTCAGATGGGAAAAAACAAAACAGTAGATGTGAAAAGAAAACCGAATAAAAGAGCAAAATTTCCTTACATTGGCAAACGATTTCTTCACCATGATTTCTTGTTTATGAACATGGAAAATCATTGAATTATAAACCTATTCTCTTTCATATTAACAGGGTCTAAGCCAAAAAATATAAGTACATAAATAATGAAAAAAAGAAATAGTTATTCAACTTATTCTTATCATCTACAACTCTACATCTCTGTTTCTTTCTTTTTTTCTTCCATTCGTCTTGTTTGTACAGGCCTGTCATAGAGCAGAAGGACATATAGTGAAGAAAAACAATTTGAAGATTATCAAGGCAGTGATCCTTGTAAATTATTTCCAGCACGAATAAATGCTAATTTCGTCAAAATCAAGAAAAAAAAAATAGAAATTCCCATCATTTATAATCAACCTCATAACCAGAGAATCCCCTTTAAGCAAAAAAAAAAAAAAATCTCAATATGTGATAGAAAATGAAAACCAGAGAAGAAGTTTTTAATTAGATTTATATGGACATTTCACCTTCTATTCGCATAGTATTCAAAAGGTAACTCCAAAACTATAACAGAAGATTAAAAATCCAAAAAACCCAACAAATCAAATTCAAGCAATCTTAAAACTCTCATCAAAATTTTCTCCTTTTTTTTTTGGTACCTGGGCAATGGTGGGGGCAATTGGAGATGTTAAGAACCCCTTCTCTCTCCTCATCCTGGGATTGAAAATCTCTCCTACACTTCTTCAAAATCTTCTTGAGCTTCTTGAATCCAACCCCAGGTAGCACTTTCTCTTGCCCTTGCATGTATTCCTGATATTTTTTGCAGAACTTCATATCCTCTTCTCCTCTGTTCTAAACAAAAACTCATAAATCTACAGAGTTTTTTCCTCGGATGGGTTTCATTTATGAGAAGCCAACATTCCTTATTTTTATCAGCAGAACCTTCAAGGCTTGTCTTAAAGTAATAGAACAGAAATCAGAAAAGAAGCGTTTTTTATAGAATCATAGAACAGTAGATTTATCAATCGGTTTTCCTGCCACGAAATGGCCATTTTCTCAGGTATTTCTCCAGTTGTGGGCCATGGAAATATGGAAAAGATCTCTTTATGCTCCTGTGGGTCCCACAATCCCAAGGAGAGTGAAGGGCCATAATATGAGCCACGTGGTACACTCGTCGTGGTCATTGACCGTATGGATGTTTGGCCAATCCCTAGGTGGACCTGCAGACCAAAAATCAGCTTGTTTAGTGATTTCTAACCGTTCGATTGCAGTCTTTTTCATGAGTGTTTTTATTAACCGTGGGATTGGAGCATTATTTGGGGTACTCCGGTCCGAAGGTAGACAGATATCACTAATCAAGCCGGTTTTTGGTATGCAGGTCGTCCACCTAGGAGTGGCCGAACATCCATACCGTCAGTGGTTTCTAAGCGTGTGCCACGTGGCTCATACTTGTCCGTAGTCAATTTGCTGACGGACGTCCGTCATCAAAGATTTATTCTACCAAGGAGATATCCGGAATTTCTCATGATTCGCGTCTTGTTACATTGAGTTAATTGGTAGGACATACTCTTGATTGGACCGCCAGGAACCACATGATGCAAATCATGATAGAATCAGAGTAAGACTTGCCCGACTGCCCGTGGTCAGGTAGCTACCTAACCACCCACAATATAAGCCACGTCGCAATTTATTAGAGGACACTGACCGTATAGATGTTTGGCCAATCCCTAGGTGGACCTACAAACCCAAACCCAAAATCAACATGATCAGTGATTTCTAAGCGTTGGTTGAAGTCATTTTCGTTGGTTGATTTTAACCATAGGCATTTGAACATATTTACCATTATTTCCGTACAAAGATCCAAAGGTTTGAAATCACTGATCAGGCTGATTTTGGTTTGTAGGTCCACTACGGATTGGTCAAATATCAATACGGTCAGTGTCTTCTAATAAATTCCCACGTGGCTTACATTGTGGGTGGTCAGGCAAGTCTTACTGATAGAATCCAGTGGAACACTGAATCATCCCTGCAATTTCAATCTATATAACAATACGCAACATATCAGCACTATTAGGCTTCATACTTCATCTGACGATCATGATTTGATAGCACCGAGTCTCGCGTATCAAGGATAATTGTGGAACTTGTTAGTGAGCTTCCTCACGAAATTAAGGTTCGGTGATCTATCGTTATTCGCGACAAAAACGATGAAAATCTTGACTTGAAAGCATATACTGTGTATCCCGCCAAAAAAGAAGAAGCATATACTGTGTATCGTGTGGCTGAGATCGTGACAAAAACGATGAAAATCTTGACTTGAAAAGCATATACTGGGTCTCCCGCCAAAAAAGAAGAAGCATATACTGTGTATCGTGTGGCTGAGATCGTGACAAAAACGATGAAAATCTTGACTTGAAAAGCGTATACTGGGTATCCCGCCAAAAAAGAAGAAGCATATACTGTGTATCGTGTGGCTGAGATCGTGACAAAAACGATGAAAATCTTGACTTGAAAGCATATACTGGGTATCCAGTCAAAAAAGAAGCATATACTGTGTATCGTGTGGTTGAGATCGTGACAAAAACGATGAAAATCTTGACTTCAAAGCATATACTGGGTATCCCGCGAAAAAAGAAAAGCATATAATGTGTATCGTGTGCCTGAGATTTTGCTCATAAACGAGACTGAACGAGAAATTGGCGAGAAGATTGTCATCAGTGGCTAATATCGCCACGTCTGAACAAATCCATTGCCATGTGGAATTTACAGCTGTCGGCAAAATAAAACATCTCATAGTAACCCTTGTTTTTTGTTGAGAAATGCGAAAGTGCCTTTGCAACGGTTGTCAACGAGAAAAAACAAGTAAAACTTTGCTGACGGATGTCCGTCATCAACATTGATTACGGACCTACATACCAGAGTAAAACTGTCACAAGATGTTGTGACCGAAACCGCAATACGAGCCACGTGGAACACTATTACAGGGCGCTGACTGTATGGATGTTTAGCCAGTCCCTCGTTGGACCTGTAAACCAAAAATCAGCCTGATTAGTAATTTCTAAGCTTTGAAATGAAGTTATTTTCCTGGGTTGATTTTAACCGTAGGAATTTGAGCATTATTGAGCGTTATTTGGGTGCAAAGATCCAAAGGTTATAAATCACTAATCAGGCTGATTTTTGGTTTGCAGATCCGCCGAGTGACTGGACATACATCCATACGGTCAGTGCCATATAATAAAATGCCACGTGGCTAATAATGTGACCGTCGGATTTGAGCATTTTCCCATCGGGGGCTTCGAACTCATCTATAGCCATAGGCTTGTTCGAGAAGCCCCGTGAAGAAAAATGTTCAGATCCAATGTCTAGAAATCACCAATCAGGTTGGTTTTTGGTGGGTAGGTCCAGCAAGGGATGGTCATTGGTTAATAGTTAAACTTAATACATTCACTGGATCAATGAGCCCGAAAGAGTAGGTCACGTGTTAATTATGAACTCTGCTTTTTTTGCTGGCGTGGCATATTAAGTGGACGAAAAAAGTTTTGAAGCGGCGGGATTTTTGAAGCACGATCATCCGCCAATGATGGCACGCCACATATACACATGGCTTTTTAAAACCAAAGTCTAAACACTCTAAACTATGGGCATATGTGTCGCACGGTCATTATCGCTGCTTCAACGGGTAGATTCTCACACATGGTAGAATCGTGATTTTTTAAACAAGTAAGGGGCTTCTTGGAAGTTTGAGATAAGATTATGCGTGTTACGGACTTACGGTGCCTTGTCGTTTACGAAAGCATAAGCGCTAACACTTTTCCAAACAGTTTAAGAAAAGAATATAGATTATGAATGGTAAGTTTCCGCTAAGATGCACCTCCTTCTGCTAACTTGAACTACTCTTGTTTTTCAGTCTTTTTATGGGTTGATTTTTAGCCGTGGATTCGAACGTTATTTGGGGTCCTCGGATCCATCGATTAGAAATCACCAATCTGGCTGATTTTTGGTCTATAAGACCACCTAGGAACGGACCAAACATCCATGCGGTAAGTGGTCTCTAAGAATGTAACGGCCGATACTCTTATGTTACCTTACTACGGTATCTCCCAGCCGTTCGTTGAGAGGACCATACTGTTCTTTCATTTATGACCTCATGACGATCTTCCCACTCTCTTTTAGAGTGCGCAAATGTGGCAATAAGGCGACACGTAACAATCAAACCACCTGTTAACCCAATGTCTTCGCAACCAGGATTTTGGCTGTTACGTGCCGTTTTTGCATTGTTCATTTTAAAACAAGAAAATAGATACATGGAATATGCGTTTTTAAGGTTTAAAAATAAAACTTCTGAAAAAGTGTAAATGACACGGTTTCAAAGTGCGTACCAACACCCTACATGGCAGCTCAGATGGTTGGTGTGTAGAGGAGGTCGTGGGGTCAAACCCCGCGGACAGGCTTCCTCCTTTTGAGCGGTTGCTCCAGGAGTCATGTTTGCATACTTTCAGAGTCTGCACCGTCTTGGCTCTCTCGAAGGTCACCAGGTTTACATGTGACTTTTGAGAGAGCTTGTACAAGTTTCTATTGAAAAAATATATAAGAAGCTTGTATTAAAAGGTTTATCCGATTTAATGGCACCGATACTCTTCTCACCTTACTATTTTATCCCTAGCCGTTTGATGAGAAGACCATGGTGTCACATCATAGCCTCATGATCCTGCGAAATCAACACTTAGGGGATGCCAATTACTAAGGGGATGCCCTGTGCGATGCATGTGCACCTTACACGTGGCACACTCTTAAAGATCACTGACCGTACAGATGTTTGGCCCATCCTTAGGTGGACCATATTCAAAAGATTAATCCCCTATTGGTAATGTCTATTCGTTGGATTAGTCTTTTTCATGTGGTAGTAGTGTCGGAATCAGTTGTTTTTTTCGTAATGATGATCATCATCTTGGTTAAAAAACCGCCGTTATAACAGATTCGGACCTACCCCGTTACGTTATGGACCGTTAAAACGCCCAGAAAATAACGGCCGTTATAACGAAAATAATGGCCATTATTTTCTGAAAATTTTTGTGGAAAAAAACGGCTGTTATTTTCGTTATTTTCCATTTTTGAAATTTTGAAATTCAAATTGCCATTTTTTCCGTTATTTTCTTTTATTTCCGTTATTTTCCCTTTTTTCCATTTTTGCCACTGAGCGTTTTTTTCGTTATAATGGAAAAACAGTAACGCCCCCAGTCCATTATACCGTTATAACGGTCCCCTTTAAACCTTGATCATCATGGTGAGGCCGAAGGTTTAAAAGGGGCTGTTCACTATTCTAACTCATCAAATTCTTACCTCACATTCCTACAATCCTAGTAGGGCCCACACGCGGAGATTCTGTTGGATATCCATGTTCTCCCCAAAAAAGTAAAACCATAATAGTGGTTTCCTTTTGGTATCAGTGGGTTGTTGTTTTATGTTATATATATACTTATTCAAAGTACACTCACTTTGCTTTGAATGGAAAAAAAAATCTATGATACCGACTTCTGTATCAAAATTTTGATGCAGAAGTCCCTCAAATTGCAACATAATAGACTCGTGCGGACCCACTTACCACTTGAATGTCTGGCTGACACTATGATAGAGCTACACACCAAAAATCAGCGTGATTTGTGATTTCTAGCCATTGGATTTGAGCACTTTTTCATCATGGGTTTGGAACCAACTCATATGCCTGTTCATAAAGCCCATCATGAAAAAGTGCTCAAATCATGTGGCTAGAAATCACTAATCACGCTGATTTTTGGTGTGTAGGTGTATCATAGTGTGGGTCAGACATTCAAGTGGTAAGTGGGTCCGCACGAGTCTATTACATTGCAATTTGAGGGACTTCTGCATCAAATTTTTGAGACATAATGCTGCATCAAAGAACAGCCCGCTTTGACTTGGTCATTTGAAGACCAGAAAAAAGATTCGAAAGTTTAACTTTAAACACTATTTTTCGCTTACTTTTCTTAATCACTTGATTAGATGGTTGGGAGTGGAAGGGCCACTACGCATTGTTGCGCATGGCAGCATCCTCCATGGTGGATTGGAAATATTTTGCAAATGCCATCATCATCTATATAACAAAGCATCTCAGTTGTCTTATGATTCTTATCTCTTATTCTATCCTGCTTCATAAGATAAAGAGTGGTTGAGATCAAATCCATCTATCTAATGTGACCGGTTAGATTTCAGCCACTCAATCCCCTTCGTTTATTTGGTCACTCCCACTCATTTGACCCTATGTGTGACATATTGAAATTTTATTGAAAATGTAAAGTTCTAATTTTGAATTTTACCGCAGCTATTTTCTGTTATTTTCTAATTTTTTCCCCTATGCATTACAATCCGTATAACGGAAAAAACGATCACACCCCTACTCTGTTATACTGTTCGAATGCCGAAGGCACCCAAATTTTTGCAAACACTTTTGTCGGAAAGTACCGTAGACGAGGGCCATTTACTAGTTTATATAACAAGGGAGTTCAGCTGTCTCCCCCGTTTATAGGCTTCAATAAATAAGGGCCGAGATCTTATCCCCAACTGGACGGTAGATCTCAGCCATGCACTCACACCCAATTTTGGCAAATGCTTTATCGGGGAGCGCCGTGGGCATGGGCATGGCCTACCCTAGTTAGATTCCAAACAGTGATGATGAAAGTGAATTATATATATTTTTCTCTGTCTTTGACCTTAATCTTTCCGTTATACCTTTTATTTTTTAAATTCTTTCTAGTCATTATCCAGGTTTGGGTCGTCACTATTATCAGGTTTAGACGGTGCTTACTTCTTAACCAAGAAAAAGTAGCACCATCTGCAACATGTGAACAGCCAATTCAAGGGAAAAAAAGGGTTGACTAGTTTTTAAATGCAGTTTATAGGCCACAAGAAACTCAATTTTTTTTAGTTTTTATTTGGTTAAGTTGTTGCTCAACGAAATATTTTTAAATCATCCTCAAAATGCAACATGCTAGTAGTCAATCTCGTTAAAATTGCACGCCAACGCGTAAAGAATGGAACAATGGTTCGAAGTCTCGGCCAATCCATTTGATCCGCAGGGGGTTGTCTCCCTCGAGTCATACTGTTTGCATAAGGGGTCTCACATTGTCTCAACCAAGATGACCCGAGATTGAGTTGGATCCGGATGTCTGGATTCTAGACACCGATCTGGCACCTCAATTCTGAGGTCTCTCGATGCTGACTACTCTCGTGGCCCTAAATGGCTCATTTTCTTGGGCACACGGACCACATGGATGTCGACTCCACCCATTGGTGGGTATACACACTAAAAATCAGCTCAACTGATGAGTTCTGGCCGCTGGATTTTGTATATAAAAAAAAATGCTTCAATCCAACGGTTAGAATCAATCCTAAAAAGGTGCTAAAATATATGGTCAAAGAACTAACCAGGCTGATTTTTGGCATGTATATCTATCCACCAAGGGTGGGCTAAACGTCCATGGTGTTAGTGGGCCCCAAAAAATGCATTTGCAACAAGGATGAAAGTCTCGGGATCGGAGGTTAGATCAGTGGGCTTCAATCCCAATCCAGATCGTTCTGGATCTGCCCATCTCGCCCGAGACAAAGTGAGACTCCTTTGTAAAAACAGTGATCTCGGGCGAGACAGAGCCTGGTTTGGATTGGATCGGTGGGCTCCAGCCCTGATCCGGATCGTCCGATCCAGAACGTGATCGGCCCGAGACTTTGAACCATGCTATGTAAGGCCACGAGAGTCCTTTGCATCGACTCCACGAGAGTCCTCTGTGCTATGGACTGCTCCCAAAGTCCTCTGCATCTAAATTTTTTTCCCCACAACGACTAACTTCTTGTTTGGCTCAACTGTATGAGATATGTTTTCCTAAAAAATTCTTGGATTACCTCGTGCGTTGATAGCACGGAAAAGCCTTTTTGCCAAAAAAAACAAAATGGAGATCCAAACAGCCCATATTTCTCAAGCGTTTTTGTTGCAAACGAGTCCTAAAGAGTTCTCTTCTTTAGAATATCACGTAACTAACT
This sequence comes from Euptelea pleiosperma, assembly GCA_035048495.1. Taxonomy (NCBI): domain Eukaryota; kingdom Viridiplantae; phylum Streptophyta; class Magnoliopsida; order Ranunculales; family Eupteleaceae; genus Euptelea; species Euptelea pleiosperma. The sequence continues at coordinate 26,452,175 of CM068551.1, read as the reverse complement.
ATTGGTGGCATCTTTGTTTTTGATTCGTTAACGGGCAGAAAGATTTTGCTTTATCGTTCTTATGGGTCCCACACATTGTATTGGTGGCCATTATTAATTGGCCAAGAGTGATTTTGTTTAAAGTTTGTTGCTTGCACGTGATGCTGAACCGCTGTGAGCCTGTGACCACCACCTCCTTCTCTAAACAGTTGTTGCCTGCACGAGAGTCAACTACTTTAGAATAAAGGCGTGAGATATTTTCTTAGCAATAAAACTTGCTTAGACTCCGCCTAGAGCTACATCCAATTCTTACACCCAGTGGTGGGCCCACATAAAGATCGTGTTGGACAATCCATGATGATCGTCATCACCAAAAACAGTACGGCCCTGCTTGGTTGAATGCACTCACTTGCCATGGTTTGGGGATTACAAGTGATTGGTTGGGGGCGTGCAAGTGGTTACCCTTACAAACTCTTTAAGAAAATGGATGCAAGCAAGTGCAGTCCAAAAACTGTGGTAAGTGATTGCAATGCAACTCACCGCATTTGCATCGGGGTGCAAAAGGCATTCCTAGTGCAGCAAACCAAACATGGCTACATGTCAACATTACTAACCATATAAAATGAGTCCTTCTATAGCTATACCCATCCAATTCTTAAACCTGGTGGTGCAGCTTGTTCGATATGATCTGAGTACCCTAATTAGGGTTGCAAGGGGTCAACCCTAACCCAACCTGACCTTCAAGGTTATGAAAACCCAACCCGATATTCAGTGGGTCGCCTCCATGGATTTGTCTCAAGCAAGTTTTTGATAATGTGTGTGGTGGTGGTGGTGGTGGTGGTGGTGGTGGGGGGGGGGGGGGGGGGGGGGGGACTCAACGGGTCAGTTCCGGTTCGGTTCTTAAGGTAGCCAGAACTGAAACAATCGGTTCCGGTTCTTACTGGTTCGGTTCCTTAACGGTTCCGGTTCTCAAAGTGATAGAACCGGAATCAATTATGTATTTATGTCGGTTTCGGTTCTGGGTATATTGGGGCAAATCTTGAGAATATGAGGATTTTTACACTATATTTATTTATTGGTACTAGTTCGGTTCCGGTTCTTATCGGTTTCGGTTCCATATTAGACTACCTAGAACTCGAACCGTTATTGTCGGTTCATTTCCGGTTCCGATTACTTTTTAATCGGTTCCCAAAAATATGGAATTGGAACCGTTATTTTCGGTTCGGTTAAACGGGTTAAATTGACACCCCTAGCCTCGACCCTATTTGATCGGGTTGTCAAAATCCAGGCCCGAGACCAACCCAAGTTCTGAAGATGTCAACCCAACCCTAACCCAAAGTCGAGTCGAGCCCCCCCAAGTTGCAGCCCTGGTCCCAAGTGATCAACTCAATGGCTGGAAATCATCCAATGCCAAATGCTTGATTAACTGCTATAATCACCGATTAGGCTGATTTTTGGCGCGTAGGTCTACCAAGCTGTGAGCACATCCTGGGTAAGTGGGACGGAAAGACTAAAGAGTCGCTCCTGCATGCCCTGCGCTAGATTTTGCGCCCTCTCTGTCTGTGTCCCTCTCTCACATGGCGTCCGCCATGGTTGAAGACAACAGCATTGAAGATGACCAGCTCGATTCAATGTCTTCTGACGACGTAGTCAGGGCTTCTCGACTTCTAGACACTGAAATTCGAATCCTCAAGGTGAAATTTCGGATTTCTCGGGTTTCAATTCACTGCTTTAGAATTTTTTCCCTTTTAATGAATTCTAGGGTAATGATATTTTCTCCTCCTGAAGGAAGAATTACAGAGAACAAATCTCGATTTAGAATCATTCAAGGAGAAGATAAAGGAGAACCAGGAGAAGATTAAGCTCAACAAGCAGCTCCCATACCTAGTCGGAAACATCGTTGAGGTGATCATCTGCAGTTCTCGATCCGATTTCTTTTATGAAACAGTTAATTTCTCTATTGTTGCTTAATTTTTGAACGCAAATGCACGTTAATTTCCCGCTGGAAATCCTAATTATGGCACATACTGTTTAGGAAAAAGTATTATTATTTTTTTTTTGGGTGAGTATACGTTATTTACCTTTAAGCTTTAGATTCGCTCGCAGTCAAAGTGGAATCACTTGATCTGCTTATTGTGAGTTAATTTTGTTGTTCATCCCTTGCTCAATTGGATGAATTTATTCTAAGCACTTTACTCTTAACACCAAGTCTATAATGGTGGTTTTTTCTTTTTTCCCCGGGGAATTTAAAGAGAGGAGGGGTTGGAGATTCTAGTAGAACTGGGGTCTCAATGCTCATATACACTGATTGAAATACAAACTAAGAAGAAATGAATGTGGGATTTGTCGTTGCTATGGTAAATAACATAGTGATATCAAATTTGCCAGCGTTGTCCATTTTCCCTGAGAATACAATGGTTTATGGCCATATGTCTGCTTCAGAAAGATGGATTGGTTTTATTGGATTGGAAAAAATAGGTTTCTGTGGGAAATAACAATGAAGTTCACAAGCATTCTGGTGTCACACTTGATGCAACTATGCAATGGGACAGCTGCTTGGGCAGATACTAGAATGGTGATTCCTTTGTTTGGAATGGTGTTTTTCTGAAGGGGAAAAGTACTTGTAACCATCAGTTTTAAGCAATACCCTTCCCTCCGGGGATTTGGAACCTAATGCAGCATAGTGGAGCTGTTTACCATCCTAGGGACAGCTCTTATCTTTTTTCATGGTCTGTGGGATCAGCTTCATCAGTCCTAGACTCCTAGTTGCATAAAATAGGGTAAACATGTGGGAGAAATTAAATCTTCAGTATTCTGGTGGGACGTGGTTTCAAATTTTTTTTTTGGTGGTTTTAAGAATTTCATGCCTTAGAAGGTCATGCAGCACAATGTGTAGGGATTCCCTCTTGAGTATTAACATGGCTAGCTTTTTTTGGTTCATTTGTTATGTACTGTATTGCTTACTTCTCAGTATGTCAGTTTTATACCTGTGGAGTGTGGGCATACTGATGGCAATTTATTCATGTTTTTTAGATTTTGGAAATGAACCCAGAAGAAGAGGCTGAAGAAGATGGTGCTAATGTAGATCTAGACTCGCAAAGGAAGGGAAAATGTGTTGTATTAAAAACATCTACGCGCCAAGTGAGCCAGCATATTCTTATTCTGTGTGTGTGTGTGCGCGCGTGTGCTCATTGGATTCCTTTGGCTGGATACAGTTCTTACAAATAGTTAGTATAACTGCGGATGTTGTTAATCTTGTTTGTTAGCCATTCACCATCAACAATCTGTTAATGTTTTCTAAGAGAGTGTGACAATTGACGATGTTCTGAATTATGAATTGAGAAAAATCTCAAGCATTCTTAAATGTTAATACTTCTTCGTCAAACGAAATTGCGCATTAAATGTTCAGTAGTAGTTTCAATATGGTTTTTTGTATTTGTGGGCATTATCATCTTTGACAATGTCTTGTCTACAACGTGAATCTTGTTGTAATCTTGGATCGTAACCAGAATAAGAGATTAGGGTTAGAGATGGAAGAGAGGAGAGGAGAAGAGAATTGGGGGAAGAGGAGAAATCGTGTAGAGCTTAGAATAGCCTACACGATTTCACCCAATATATATATTAAGTGAAGTTTTACAATATTACAAGGGCCCCCTGTAGAATATAAGATATTACAAGCAGGTCCCTGACAACACTCCCCCTCAAGCTGGTGCGAAGATATCTATCATGCCCAGCTTGGATAACAGGTGCTCTAAGATCCCTTTAGTAACACCTTTAGTTAACACATCTGCAACTTGATCAGCAGTATGGACATACGGTGTGCAAATAAGTCCCTGACCAAGTTTCTCTTTGATGAAGTGACGGTCTACCTCAATGTGCTTTGTCCTGTCGTGTTGAACTGGATTATGAGCAATGCTGATGGCTGCTTTATTGTCACAATACAGTTGCATAGACCCTTTGACAGGATATCCGAGCTCACTGAGCATAGTCTTCAACCATAGAAGCTCACATACACCATGAGCTATAGAACGGTACTCTGCTTCGGCACTGGAGCGGGCGACAACTGGTTGCTTCTTGCTGCGCCAAGACACCAGATTACCTCCCACATACGTGCAGTACCCTGATGTGGAATGTCTGTCAGTGACTGAACCTGCCTAGTCAGCGTCTGTATAAGCTTCAACTCGCAGGTGTCCATTCTTACTAAACAGGAGACCCTTCCCTGGAGCCCCCTTAAGATAGCGTAACACTCGGTGTACTGCCTCAAGATGTGGAGAGCGAGGGGCATGCATGAACTGACTGATGACACTGACTGCGTATGCAATATCTGGTCGTGTCAGCGAAAGGTAGATGAGACGCCCAACAAGTCTCTGGAACTGGCCTGCATCAGCAATGGGATCCCCATCAACAGGATTCAGCCGATGTTGCTGTTCTATAGGCGTATCGGCTGGTTTAGCTCCCAAGTTTCCTGACTCTCGAAGGAGATCAAGTACATACTTTCTCTGTGAGATAAACACACCCTGCTTTGACCTAGCAACCTCAATGCCCAGAAAGTATCTCAAGGTTCCCAGATCCTTGATTTCGAACTCTGTGCCGAGGTATTTTTTCAATCTACAAACCTCATCTGGGTCATCTCCTGTGACCACGATATCATCCACATATACAATAAGAGCAGTAAGACGACTTTGACTTCTTTTAATGAAGAGAGTGTGGTCCGCCTGACTCTGCGAGTAGCCAATCTTCTTGACTGCGGAACTGAACCTCTCGAACCAAGCCCTTGGTGACTGTTTAAGCCCATACAAGGCTTTCTTCAGTCTGCATATAAGTTCCTTACTCCCAGTCGGACTGAACCCCAGAGGACCTGTCATGTAGACCTCTTCCTCTAGATCACCATGGAGGAAGGCATTCTTGACATCCAACTGGTGGAGGGGCCAAGAAAAGTTTGCTGCGAGAGATAACAGAACTCGAACTGAGTTCATCTTGGCCACTGGAGCAAACGTCTCCTGGTAGTCAATCCCATAAGTCTGTGTGTACCCTTTTGCAACGAGACGGGCCTTGTACCTGTTGATGCTTCCATCTGCTTTGTATTTCACTGTATATACCCACTTGCACCCCACGGGTTTCTTTCCTCTAGGCAATGGAACCAAATCCCAAGTACCATTCTTTTCTAGAGCTGTCATCTCCTCTAGCATGGCTGCTTTCCACTGAGGCTGGCTGAGGGCATTTGAGACACCGGATGGCAGAGCGACACTGGATAGGGAAATAGCAAATGCCCTGTAGGATGGTGAGAGCTGTTGATAGGAAACAAAGTGAGAGATAGGGTGCTTGGTAACACAGTTCCGAACACCCTTCCGATGAGCAATAGGTACATCAATGTCTATGGGAAGGATAGTAGGAGCAACAGACATATCATCATGAGGATTACTGAGGACACGATTACCTGGATCGAGTTGGATTTCCTGGCAGTGAGCTTGGATGGTGGACTGTTTCTCTTTTTGACGTCGTCTGGCATATGTCTTCAGCTGCGGATCCTGTGGCACAGTGTCAGTAGGAGATAAGGACAAGGGTACAGGAGACTCATCAAGCAAATCAAGGGGTACTGGTTGAGGAATCTCCCCCTGTGGAGGTATCAGACTCTCGTCAATACTCCCAAGCTCCCCCTAAAGAGAAGTCCGATCAACTGAGAAGAAGGGAAGACTCAAAAAATGTAACATCTAGAGAAACAAACCGACGACGGGTAGAGGGATGGAAACACCGATATCCCTTCTGAGTGGACGAATAGCCAAGGAACACACATCGGACGGCTTTCGGATCTAACTTGTCCTTCCTGTGATGGGCGTGAACATAGCAAACACAACCAAAGACCTTAGGTGGAATGGAGAACACAGGACAGGAAGGAAACAGGAGTGAAAGGGGAGACTTTGACCCCAAGACACGAGAGGGCATCCGATTTATTAAGTAGGATGCCGTCAACACAGCGTCAGCCCAATAACCCTTGGGTACCCGAGTACCAAGAAGAAGTGCCCTAGCAACCTCCAGGACATGGCGATGCTTTCGCTCAGCGGTCCCATTTTGTTGAGGTGTATCGGCACATGAAGTCTGATGAAGAATTCCATGCTCTTCAAAGTAGGAGGCAAGGCCACTGTACATGTATTCCCCCCCATTGTCAGTGCGTAGGACTTTTAGGGTGGTGCCCAATTGATTGCACACCATTTTATGGAAGGTCTGAAAGATAGTATGCACCTCATTTTTTGATTTCATAAGGTAGATCCAAGTGTAACGGCTGTAGTCATCCACAAAAACCACAAAGTAGCGAAAACCAAAGATAGAAGTGATGGGATTGGGTTCCCAAACATCAGAGTGCACAAGTTGTAAAGGAAACGTACTTTTTTTATTACTGGTCGGAAAAGACACCCGACATTGTTTTGCAAGTACACAAGTTTCACAGTTGAACTCAAAAAATGGAATAGACGCAAACTGAGGTAACAGACTCTTCATGACTGAAAGTGGTAAATGACCTAGCCTGTTATCCCATCGCATTAACAGGTCTTTATTAACGCTAGAACTACTGACATTGGCACTGGACTGATGTGCAACAGAATATGAAGTCGGCTGGCTATCGAGCAGGTACAATCCACCATCCTCACGACTATTGCCAATCATCCGCCTCGTCTCCAAGTCCTGAAAAACACAGTGAGTAGGAAAAAAGGTAACACTGCAGTTTAGGCTCTTAGTAAGATGGCTAACAGAAAGCAGGTTAGTGGTGAATTTAGGAACATGAAGTACAGAGGATAAAGACAAAGTAGGTGTGGCAGAGATAGTGCCCTTCCCTGAGATAGAGGAGAAGGTGCCATCGGCCACACGGACCTTGTCCTTACCCGAGCAGATATTATAGGTGGAGAAAAGGGATGGCATACCAGTCATATGATCGGAGGCACCAGAATCAATGATCCAGGAAGGACCAATGGGTGCCGTAGACACATGGTGGGCTGAATGGGATGTACCTGTCTGAGTAAAGGATGATGTAGGTGGGGAAGGGCCATCAAGCTGAGTAAGTAATTGTCGAAGCCTGTCAATGTCCATGCTAGAGAAGGTGTTGGACTGCCCAGAGGAAGGGGTCACATCATAGGAATCTTGACTGGTGGCATGAGCAGCTGAGGTTCCATGTTTGCTACCAGAGGGCTTCTTTGAGGAGCCTTGCTTCCCCCCAAAGAACTGTGCGGGACGACCACGAAGACTCCAGCAGGTCTCCCGAGTGTGGCGACGCTTGCCACAGTGATCACATCTGAGTCGATCACGATCATCAAGATCCCCATCCTTCTTGGATGTGGGTTTGCTCAATTTCTGAGTGGCCAAGGCAGACTTCTCAGATAAAGGAACATCAACATCTGTCTTAGAGCTCATGGCTCTCCTCCTGCTGTCCTCGCTCTGGATGTAGGAGTAGACCTGTGCAATGGTCGACGGCGGTGGATCTCTGCCCAAGATGTTTGCTTGAACCTGTTCATAGCTCTGGTTCAAGCCGCCAAGAAACTCGAATATGCGTCCGCGCACAATCATCTTCCGGAACTCCGTAGCATCCTTGGTACATGCAGGGGTGTAGGTCTGGTAGTGATCTACCTCTTCCCACTTGCTGCGTAACGCAGCGTAGTATGATCCCAAAGGAAGATCACCTTGCTTCAGATGTGCTATCTCCTGCTGAAGTTCATACATCCTAGCAAAATTCCCATCTTGGGAGTAGGTCTGAAATGCAATGTCCCATATATCCCTGGCAGTCGGGAGAAAGAGGAAGCCTGTGCTGATCGATGGATGCATGGAGTGAAGCAGCCATGACATGACCATCGAGTTTTCCGCTTCCCACTTCTCAAACGCAACATCGGAGGAATCAGGTGCAGTGACGCGTCCAGTGATATAGCCGGCTTTGCCTCGTCCGGTGATGTACATCTTGGCAGATTGAGACCATGCGAGGTAGTTGGTCCCGTCGAGTTTCACCGTAGTGATTTGTAGGCCCGGGCTGTGATCACCATGACTTCCCAGACTGGGTGGGGCAACAATAATCTCTGACTTGGCAGAAGATGACTCCTCAGATGTACTCATGGTAGTAGAGAAGACTTCTGATAAGAAATCACCCGAACTGCTGCTGCGGAGGTTCAAATCACCTTTTTAGATTTTCTATTGGAGAAAAAAACCACCCGCGAGAAACTTGTGAATGGTTCCGAGGACCTAAAAAAGGTTCCTGGATAGGTGCGGTAGCACTAGGGAGAGGTTCTGGACTCCTCTGAGACCTGCGGCTAGGTCCAGAGGGTCTTCTCTGACCTTTTGGAAGGGGCGGCTAGGCTTGCTGGCTCTTCTCCAGGCTTCTGGAGTGGGCGGCTAGGCCTGGGAGAACTTCTCCAACCTTTTGGAGTGGGCGGCTAGGGTTTCAGACTCTTCTAAAGCCTGCGGCTATCCATGGGAGATGATCTCCTTCTTTAGAAAGCCCTTCGCATCGAATTTCGCAATCCCTAGGGTTCTTTAGACCTTTAGGAATCAGGATTGAGCCATGGTTACATAACCATGCTCTGATACCATGTTGTAATCTTGGATCGTAACCAGAATAAGAGATTAGGGTTAGAGATGGAAGAGAGGAGAGGAGAAGAGAATTGGGGGAAGAGGAGAAATCGTGTAGAGCTTAGAATAGCCTACACGATTTCATCCAATATATATATTAAGTGAAGTTTTACAATATTACAAGGGCCCCCTGTAGAATATAAGATATTACAAGTAGGTCCCTGACAACAAATCTTTTTTCACCATTCAAGTCTATCTGGAGCTGTATCTTCTTCTAAAGCATGTCTTTGAATCCTTTTTCAGACCTCAATCCACATATTTTTTGGCCTTCCTTTTGCCCTTACAGAGCCTTCAATTTGCACCAAAATGCTATGTTCCTCCTCAGTGGTTAGTGTTGCCGTCAATGGTTTTCATTGTACCTGCCCAAACCCTCCCAATCGACTTCCCTTTATTTTATCCATTGTTTGGGCTCAATTATGATTTTGTCTTTCCTAGTCTTTCCAATCATCCATCTCAACATCTTCATCTTACACTTATTCTATGAACGTTATTTGCATGTGAGGATATTTATCAATTTTTATTTTTTTGATAAGTATATTTATCAATTTTAGAAACTGAAATCTCTTCAATTTATATTGTTGTAAAATTTTCAAATGACACGTTCTGCAATTTTTTTGAATAAAAACCTACTTGTGCAATGTTTTGTGGTTCGGGATCTGCTTGTTAGGTCTAGAGGATATTTATACTTTTGATAATAGAATTTTAAATCCCGCTCATTTTATCTATGACGTAAACACATCAGGAAACATGTTGTGTTCGTTTGGTTGGCCCCGTAGCTCAGTTGGAGGGAACAAGTTTGGGAACTCAACACCTCATACTTGACATTGTATTATGTACGTTGCATTAGTTAAAGTTGACCAAGAGACGCGGACATCTGAAGACCGAGGACTATATTTTTCTCGCAAATCTGTATCAAGAGTGGTGATCTAGGTATGGGTAAAAGTGATTGGCTTCTACACTTAGTGATTTTCCTTGAGATACTCCACATTTGGATCTGGTAGGTAGGTATAGATGATTGTGTGTTTTTTGGGGACTCTGTTAGCAGCCAAATTAATTGCCAAAATCAAAAGGGAGCACCAAAAGAAGAGACAACGAGGTGACAAGTGTAGTGCCGCTGACAAAAAGGGCACTGACACGTGGAATAAGGCCACAAACTAAAAAATTGGCGAAGAGTCTATTGGCAGCCAAAGGAGCCTGGCAGCATCAGGCTCCATTGCTTCAAAACCCGCAGTGAGGCCTTTCTGAGGCATTAATGATTATGACGAGCTGTCAAGGGATCTTAGGCAATCTGTACTTAGCTGGCAGAACCCTTGCAGCCATCCAAAGGATGAACATGGCACTTGGCAGTGAGCTCAAGCAAGTGAACTCTAGACCCGGTGGTGAGAGAACACATCTTTTTCTATAAAAAGAGGGTTAAGGTGAGCATTTTTCCAACTTTTTAGAAGGGGAAAACCATTGGGAGCATACATAAGAGAGTTTTCTCAATAGAAAGGAAAGAGAGAACACTAGAAATTAAGTGTTTGAAAAGGAAGAAGACAACAACCACATAAGTCAATGGCCTTGATTAGGTAGGAGAACACATACTTTTCCTCTTTCTTTCCATTTCTTGGTACTCTTACACATGTAACACATCTCCTAACACAAGATGAACTCCACAAACCCATGCACTTCTCCATTTATTTTGCAATGAAGGCACACATCGCCTAATATGGGATGTAAAAATACACTTGTTTGCACCGCATCGTTTAATTTGGAATACTATTGCCCCCTAACATGGGACATTTTATACCAAACCACTTAAAACATGGTTCACACCTCATACCTGAGATACAAGTTGAGTAAACCACCCAAAACATGGTCATTATCTTGTAATTCATGTAGAGAATGTTCTCTATGTGTAAACCACCAAAATGTGGTTAATGAACCACCAAAACATGGTTATCATTATTATGTACGGAATACACCCCTTAAGTGTAAACGCATCAATGGAATGGACATCTCTTGCCTTTATATTTTATTTTGATTGTTGTTTCTTTCGTTTCTCTTAATCAAAGGTGTTCTTTCTAAACAAGGAGAGAATTTTTTTATGATAAGAATAGAATTTATTATAGGGCTAAAAGCCAACGAAGCTACAAACAAGAGCCTAAGAGGTCGAGAAGACCACCGAAGGGCTACATTAATAAAAAGGAGGGAAGCAACAATCCAGCCACCTGACCGAAAGACCAAAAACGATTATCAATCTTCTCCATAGCTTACAAGATCCTAGTGAAACACGAAGTCTTCAAAGAAAAGACCTCTACACTCAATAAAATTTTATACCACAGGAACAAGAGACCCTTGATATTGAGAATAACTGTAGCCACCTTGTCTTCCTTGCCTTCAAAGACTTTGTTGAATTTTAGATTGTAACCAGTAGAAAAAGATTAAAGAAAGGAGAGAAATAGATATGGAGGAGGAAGAAGATGGAGAAAGAGATTAGGATTTTAGAGAGAGAAGTTACAAGGAAGAGAAAAGGTTGAACATTAACTGTTCACTCTCTCTCACATTGATATATATGAGATGGGAGAAACCCATTACAACTAAAGAGCAAAATGTGGGTTAAGTGGTGGACCCACTTAATTCCTTCAAAGGAGAAACCGTGGGGTTAAGTGGATGACCAACTTAACCCTCCTACAAAATATAAAGCAGACCCCACGTGGGTAATGGGACGCAACCCACTTAAGACAACCCAAGAAGTTACAGAGAAGAGAAAAGGTTGAACATTAACTGTTCACTCTCTCTCACACTGATATATATGAGATGGGAGAAACCCATTACAACTAAAGAGCAAAATGTGGGTTAAGTGGTGGACCCACTTAATCCCTTCAAAGGAGAAACTGTGGGGTTAAGTGGATGACCAACTTAACCCTCCTACAAAATATAAAGCAGACCCCATGTGGGTAATGGGACGCAACCCACTTAAGACAGCCCACGTGGGGTGTAAAGCCCATAAACTCCAACAAACTCTATTGTTCCTCTCCTTCCAAAGGCCCTAACAAATCACAAACGGAAGAATCCGTCATAAAATGTGGCCTCCAGAAGAGAACGCAAGAGTGTGCTAGCTAGCTATTAGAGACCTCAAGGTACCCGACATAACCTAGGACATCCCAAACTTTGCCAAAAAGGAAGATCAAATAGCTCTCACCACATCATAATGCATGAGGAGATGATTAACCGTTTCTCCGTTGTGCTTGCACATCGAGCAAAAGTCTACAACGACGATCCTTCTCGAAATCAACCGATCCACTATTAGGATCTTGTCCAGAGTAGCAGTTCACAAGAAGAAAGCAATCTTGGATAGGATCTTGGAGCCTTAGACAAAAGAAGCCGGGAAAGGAGAGCTGATAGGCCGAAACAAGGCCATATAAAAGGAGCAGATTGAAAACTGAGTGTCTCTGGACCAACTCCACATACATTAGTCCTAAACCGAGGGCAAGATGAAAGCACCAAGCAAGCGCGAAAGTAGCCAGAAACTGGCTCGATCTCCCAATCATTAAGGCTCCTCCTAAAATTGAAATTCCAAGACATGCCTTCTTCGTCTCAAGATGAAACGTCACTAATCGAGCAATTCTTCTTATCAAAAATAGAGAAAAGAGTCGGGAAATCATCTTTAAGAGATGCCTCTCCACACCACATGTCTTCCCAAAATCTAACCCTATCCTCCATCCCGACCTTGTAAGACCCCCCTTTGGAAAAGGCCCCAAACATCTTCATGATACCCCTCCAAACACTGCATCCATAAGTCGAACGAACTACTCTACTATCCCAATGAAAATCCGAGATCCCATATTTGCCCCCAATGGCCTTCCTCCATAGGCTCAAAGTCTCCACACGGAACCTCCACAACCACTTTCCTAATAAAGCCGCATTCATCCCAGATATGTTTATGATCTCTAAGCCTCCTTGAACCTTGGTGTTGCACACCATCTTCCAATCTACCAGGTGAACTCTACCAACCTTGTAATTCTAAATTTCAAGGGTCTTATATTTCTTCGGTCTAAACTTTTATTGAATGTCGCGGTATCTTTTTTGAGGACTTCGTTTTTCGTTAGGATTTTCTTTGTACAAGAGAGGGGGATTAGTCTCGTTTCATCTTTTTGTGTTGCTTGTTTTGATGTTTTGCTTTTAGTAGGTCATCTCGACCTCATTTGGCTGCCTTTGTAATCTTCTTTTGGCGTTTCGCCTTCAATAAATATTTACAATTATAAAAAAAAAACCTCTTCCAACCTCAACCTTATCATTCCACAAAAAGATCAAGAGTAATGCACCCGCATTAACTTGATAAATTGGTAAACTACATAACAAAGACACATTTTCTAAGAATTTGCCGTGTCGGACACCTTGCCATCTTCACGTGTCGGATACACGCCAACACGCCTTTTCAAATAAATCTCAGTTTATCTTAAATTTTTGTTTCCAGCTATTATTAGTATATGGTTTATGTTATTTTAATGTATATTAGCTTAATCTAAATAAATTCTTTCTATATTGCATACTTTACAAGGACTAAAGTGTTTAAAAGATATATCTTCTAGCATAAAGAATTAATTGTACAGATGTATCGATGTATTGGGTTTGTGGGGGTCAGCATGTCAGACACTCCATATTCGTGTCAGACATCGTCACACGTGTCCGTCTCCTTGTTACATAGGTAAACAATAATCCCTTGATAAATAAATTAATCAAAGGGAAACTGACCCCAAACAAAGGTGTTGAGAAGATCTTCATCTTCAAAATCCACTCTTCTTGACAAATTTGTAGAAGCACAGACTCATTTCAGTACATAATGATTGATCTTTGCATTTGATGCATAGTGAGTCAGGGTATCTATGTTCTTGTAGTTGGTATGCTTTTATGCTGCAACGTTCATTGGAATACTTGTTTAAAAAGCTTTCATCTTACTTCTGTGCAGGTTCTGTATCATTTACTGGTGGATGTATTTTAAGTGCTTTTTATACTTTCTATTCTTGATTGCAGACAATCTTTCTGCCTGTTGTTGGCCTTGTTGACCCTGATAAGCTAAAACCTGGTGATTTGGTTGGAGTAAACAAAGACAGTTACTTGATCTTGGACACACTTCCTTCTGAATATGATTCACGTGTAAAGGCCATGGAGGTCGATGAAAAGCCAACAGAGGATTACAATGACATTGGAGGGCTGGAGAAGCAGGTGCTTTTTCTTTTTTGGAAGATGACCTTACTCCACAGGGATTTTATTAGATACCAAAAACTTCACTTATTGGAACTTCGTATGTTCATTTTGTGGCAGATCCAAGAACTTGTTGAGGCTATTGTTCTGCCCATGACCCACAAAGAGAGGTTTCAGAAATTAGGAATTCGCCCACCCAAAGGAGTGCTATTGTATGGACCTCCTGGGACTGGCAAAACATTAATGGCTCGTGCCTGCGCAGCTCAGACAAATGCCACTTTTCTTAAACTAGCAGGTCCACAACTTGTTCAGGTCAATATTCATCTAGTCTTCATTCTTCTCACATATATGCGTTTTTATGCTTTTTAACCTGACTATTGGTGATCTGTAAATATTTCTGTTATATGAAAATACATTTGGCTCAAGAAAAAGTAGAAAATGGATTTGTATATTATATCTGCAAATAGGGTTGATTGGAATTAGAGTAATCACATACAAAGTGTCACGCCTTGTATTATGCATAGCATCAAACTGTACGTATTGAGCATCACAGTCGATCTTCAAAAAATTACTTCCTGGGGTGAAGAAGAACCACTTTTCTCCAAAGAGAAGACCAAAATTCTGTTCTATATACTATGGATATAAAAGAACCAAAAATTCCTTAATTTACTGTTCAAATATTTTAATCATTGCCCTCCAATTATACCTCAGAGTGCAAAGGTCTGTTCTTTGAAGATAGGACCTTTTATGTTCTCGAGATGGCTGTTAGGAAGGGGTTTTTCCTCCTTTGTTTTTAGCTTTTTCTTCCCTTTTCTTTCCAGTCCTTTGGATTGTTTCCTTTATTTGCTTGCCTTTGTTCTCTTCAGTTCTTTGTAGGTCATCTCGACCTTCTAGGCTGTTGCCTCTTTAATAAAATTTATACTTACCAAAAAAAAAAATATACTTAAAGGAAAGAGACAGTTCTACCCCTACATAAAATCAAACCTACTTGGAAGCAATTCTAAACTCACCTAAAACCATAGACTTACTGAACCTTCCTTATTTAAACCCTTAGAGAAAATAAACAAATAAATAATTGAATAATGATCCCGCCATAGATGTGCATCTTGTTGGTATTTTGACTATAGCTCACTCAATTCATGCCTGAATTGCGTAGGGTTGGTCTCGTTGAATAAATAATCAAACAAGCTATCTAAAGGTGCTAAAATTGAGGCCTTTAGACATTTTTTAGCATACCAATATGGCAATAAATAAGTGCCAGGATTATGCTGTGTCAATTCATTTTTATCCGGACTTCGAATTTCTTCCAGCTTTCACTTATGACTTTGCTTTTTATATTGAGTGAAAATCTGGTTGCTGAAGGATCAGCTATCTTCCATGTTAGAGCATTTGAAAATCAAGCCCCATGTAATCCTTATCAAGACTTCTATGTTTCTTAGCTCGACAGTAAAGCCTATTTTAAATTCCCATGAACACTTATGTTGCATTGATACGGGAATGGGTGTCAGAGTCTGACAGGGGTATGGAGTGTCCAAACCCCGAAAAATAGGATTAATGGATTTGGTTGTTTATTTTTAATAATTTATGGCACAGTAATTACTATTTGTATAGTAATAAAGATTATAGTGGATTATGTAATAGGATATCTTATAATTTGTATTATTTATCTAATTATTTATAGACAATAGATGTATTGCTAAATATGCTACATAAAAGATTTGAATTGGAACTCGGTCTATAGTAAATGTTTATTAATATCTTGCAAGTAAGGAAAGAGAAGACAATAAGAAATCAGAAAGTGGCATCCTTGAATCTGTGGGATGTCGGAAATCTGACACGAGTATTAACGCAGCGGAAAGCACGAACGAACAAGGAAGAAGATCTCTGTCTCGTACCTAAGTGCAACCTTGAATCCACAAGGAAAAAAAACCCAGGGAAAACCTAAGAGAAACTGAAAAATTAATTATTCTAAATTTGTAACATAACAAGCCTTATATAGACTATCGAAACCCTAACTTTCCCAAAATAGTAAAAATTACCAAAAATAGAAAAAATTCCTAAATATCATGACATTCCGGAAATAACCTTAAAATATTAAATTAAGACATTCTAAAAAAACTCAGGCAGAAAACAACTAAAACTAAGTTAAACAAAAATTTGCCAAAGATAGTAATTTTTTCTTAAAATCGCAATTTTGAAATGACCTCTCTTGGCCTCGGAAAATGGCAATGAATCTATAGATTTATTACCCATGTCGTGGAGCTTGTTGAGACAATCTCCGTGCATATCCAGTAATAGCGAATCTGAGTTACTAGCACAAAGTTATGGCCGTTTGAAGTTGACACTACCCTTTCGGCTAGATTTCCTACGATCTTGACATTCCAGAAACTGCTCAGCAACCTGTTCTACATCATGTTTAGAAGAATCCTATGATATAGTTCAACATTCCTGACATACTTGTATCCACACGATAGGATACTAACATTGGTACCAAATATTGCGTGGATACTTCTATGTTAAAATATTCTTATTGTTCATTTTACTATTAGGTATTTTCTTAACTGTGAGCAAATTATATAGATAGTACATTGTAATAATCTTACTGTAAAATCATTTTAAGATTAAAGGTTTCCATTACATTTAATACTCTAAAAAAATGATACTTAGCTTAAAAAAACTAAAAAAAAATTAAAGCATAGCATTGACATTTTGGATGGGATACCATATCTGCTTTCGTGTCTTGGATTTTTGGAAATGAAGTGTCATATCCCTATGTGCCGTACCATTGTCTGTATTTGGGCACCTTAGGAAGAATCCATGCAACATAGATGAATACTAATGTCAAGAGTTTCAGAACTTACTAAGGTGCAAAATATGTTTTGGAAGATTTATATTAACTAGTGGGTCATCATTATTTGTAAACATGAAGTTTATTGGCAGAATCTGAAAAACTTGACAAGTGCCCAATTTGATTTAGGATGTTTTCTACACAAAATAAATTTCTATGATGTTTGATTAGTTAGTTCTCAATGGTTGTGTAAAAGGGCAAATGTGCAAGGGATAAAAATTTTAGGCAACTCCATGAAGGAGCTGTAACCAGTTACTCAACATAGAGCTTTCTTAGATGATCTGTCTCAATCATGGACAAGTTAGTTCATCAAACAATTAGCCTCACTCTGGATCTGTTCAACCCACATCTGTGAGAACAGATATATAGTTTAATTCGCATGAAAGCTTCCTAGGAGGTTCGTGGTTCTCAGGACTGTCACAATGACTTGATTTTCTTTCTCTTGATCTGTTCAAAGAGAGTCAAAAGTACGATACGATACGCTCATCATCGTACTGCGGATATGCAGAATGCTTGTCGTCCTAAGCAACATGTTTGATGAGAAATATCCTAGTCGAATAGTTACTTTATCAGAACAGTTTTGATATATTTGAATTTGGCATTATTGTTTTTGTTTTTTTATAGGACATCACATTTCATTAAATTGAGCCTCATTTTTTTTTATATCTTTGATCGAAGGTGCGACTATAAGGATTTTGTCTTTTGAAAAATATCTTTGGTTGATATTTAAACTTGCATTTTTCATAATCATAATCAACTTGGAATGCATTCAGATGTTCATTGGGGATGGAGCAAAACTTGTTCGTGACGCCTTTCAGCTTGCAAAGGAGAAATCTCCCTGCATCATTTTTATAGACGAAATTGATGCAATTGGCACATAGCGGTTTGATAGGTACACCATGTTACTACCTTGTTATCTTTTTCTGTTTTGTTTTCTTTTTTACCTAATGAGTAAAATATAATGTAGGAAAGGAAAGAAAGCTCATAGTTTCTATTAAGAAGTTGATGCAATTTCCATTAACAGGTTTCAAATGTATTACATGTTCATTCTTGTAAAGTGCTTACCTAATTCTTGTATAATTCTGTTTTAGAATTTTGCTGAACAATAATTTTTGGGAAGTCACAAAAATTATGAAGTCATGGTGTGAGGATTGGAATCCTGTAACCTTTGGTGGGAAGTACTATAACCAGTAAGATATGCTGTGGGTTATCTCAGGGTATCTAGAATTACTGAAAATCGATATCTGTTTAGAAAGCAATGTGCATGGAATAAACAGACAACAAAGTCGTGTATTGGATCATTGGATGACTTCTCAAAAGACATGTAGAAAAGGAAGTGCATTTCTGCACATATGCTGAGGTTTGCTTCTATAAATACATATTCTAGGTGGGCGGTGGAGATAGTTGAGACGTAATTGACTTACGTAAAGGGACGATCACATGCGGTGTCTCCTGCAGGCTTTATGATCTCCAGTCCGTGTGAATTACTGCTCTTGCTGTTATAGAAAGACGTTAAATTGAAAGTTAAATATTTGTTAGGTACATTAAACTAATGAGCCTTTTTCTTGAAGAGCCTCATTGCATGTATATAATGTTCTTGCAATTTTATTGCAGTGAAGTGAGTGGAGATAGGGAAGTGCAGAGGACAATGTTGGAATTACTCAATCAACTAGATGGCTTTAGCAGTGATGACCACATAAAAGTAAGTATTTTATACCATTTAGATATTCTTTTGTTTCTTGCATTGGCTTTAGTTTATGTCCATGTTCAGTGCTTTTACTCGTTTGTGTTGGATTGTTTCTTTTCTTATTCTTCTTTATTTGTGTACCATCATTGGTTTATGTTGGATCATTAAGTTTATTTATGCATCTCTCGTCTTCAATTAATCTCTTTTTATTCATGCGATTTCCATAAAGTTAATGAACCCTTTGATTTGTTTTGTACTACGTCATAGAGTGGTTTAAAAAACGGGCATTATAAGTAACAGGCCTTGTAACGGTAATGCCTCGTCACGTTATTTCAGAAGTAACACCCCAACTGAAAAAACGGGTTTACTGTTATAAAGGCCGTTACTTTTGAATTTTTTTTACCGTTATCAAGGTTTTAAAAAAAAAAAATATAATAATAGAAACTAGTATTTTTGACCTTTTTTTTACTTCAGATGTGATTGGTGTGACCCATTATAACAGTCACAAAGGTGGCATTAAGGGACCATTAAAACGTTATTACGTCTCATTTAAAACCTTGCACCATAGTTCTACTTATAACAGAGAAAAAGATAGAAACATCACTGTGCTTTCTTTTTACCAGACATTTTCATAGCAAATAAATCACAACGCATTGAGTTGGATTGATCGTTTTTGTGAAATCTTCTTACTCATCATGGCTTCACTTGTAAATGTTCTTTGCTATTAACCTATTACTGGTGACATGACTGAGCCACTGATTACCTCAGGGTTTATGGCTTCTCAAAGACACTTTTTGGGATAATAATTGGGAAGTTTATTGAAAGAGAAGGAGAATCTACAAAAAGAGGCTACACAGAAGGGTAGAATATTCCCTATCACACGGCTGTTTTTTGGCTTTGTGACCAAAGGAAGGAAAAAAGAAACAAGATATCCCTAGCCCGAGGAGATCTACTGAGTGAAAACAAAATAGAACATGATACTAAAGAACACGTACCAAGATATTATACCAAATAACAGACATTAGAAGAGACTTCCGGAGAACACCTTCAGCTAGGACATCTGAACTGGAGTTTCTATAGTTAAGAATGGAAGAAAGAAAATAGTCATTCACACAAACCATTGATCTCTTCCATTGGTCTCCGAGGATATCTGTTCTCACCAGATCTGCTTTTTTGAGTCTGCTTGTTAACTCTTCTGAATTAGGTACTGGCAATATGGGGGCTTCCAAGCAACACTCCTAGCTACTTTCTCATGGCATGGCCCAATTAAGGCATCTCTATTGACAGTACCTTTGGGAAATCTCACTATAACGAAATGCATGAGGGACCAACTCAGTGCTTTGATCTTTGAAAATTTTAGTCAGTGGTAGATGTGTTGGATTATCCATAGTTTCATGCAAAAAGAAGTCTTGTGTGCTTTCTAGTTTTGATTAACATCACTTAAATAAGGATTTCAACAGTTGGTCACTTTGAGGCATATTGCCGTTGTGGTATTCACTGTTTTAATATGGTCAAGAATCATTGCTTATTTGCTTTCTTTTTTTGCTGGTATTACAAACATTATGTGAGGAACCTTTGAACAGTCTCCCTGTTTTCAGGCCATAGTTAATTTCCGTTGTTTCGTTGCCTCTTTGTTCATCAATTGAAATGCCCATGCATCAGGACCTACCTTTAAAATTCTTATTAAGGATCGTGAAAATCATCACTTCTAATGTACATTTAATCTGTTGTTTTAAGCAGTAGCAATAGTATGGTAGTATTAAACCATACTTTTGTTAAAGTGCAGGTCACAGCAGCAACAAATCGAGCTGATATCCTGGATCCTGCTCTCATGCGTTCAGGTCGTTTGGATCGCAAAATTGAGTTCCCCCACCCTACTGAAGAAGCAAGAGCTCGAATCTTGCAGGTGGCTTAAGCTGTCAAGAGTCCCTTCTACAAATTTTTTTCTCTGTTCTACTGCTATTGATAGAATTCCTTTTGATGTTCTTCTCATTGACACTGCAGATCCATTCAAGAAAAATGAATGTACACCCGGATGTAAATTTTGAAGAGCTAGCTCGCTCAACAGATGATTTCAATGGAGCTCAGCTGAAAGCAGTTTGTGTAGAGGCTGGCATGCTGGCTCTCCGTCGAGATGCAACCGAGGTACATATTCTCTACCTGTGGCACCTACGTTCTCTTCTATTATCAATAGATTTGATACCATAAAAATGACACTGCAGGATGCTTTTTTATACATAGACAAGGAAATGGAGTTCTTTATTACATTTGCTACCAGCACCACCTTTAAAACCATTATTATCAGCCCAATCCTCTCCCCCACAAGGTGGTATTAGGTGCTACACCTCAGTAGCACCTTGACACCGTAAGCATCAATTGCCTTAGAACTATCATGTTGCAGTCCCTAACATTATGTGCCATGGTCAAGAAGCATGGTTGTAGTCTCTCATACGTTGCAACGTGGATGGGCAGTTGACTGTTGCCATTATTATCACTAACAGCGTTGTCACTAACACCATAATGATGATCAATACTGGGCAGTTCACTGTTGCTATTACTATCACTAACAGCATCATCACCAACATCTTCATGATGATCAATACCATAAGCATTGCCATCATTGTTTCTTTTGCGGAAAGGCAGGATGTGGGTCAATAGTACAAGTGACCTTATTAGTGACCCCATCAACATTTTATAACTGATGATTGAAGCTTGCTGATCATGGATTATAAGGGTTCATTAGTGCAGAAACAATTGCTAATTTCCCCCTTGTATTTCTTTCCGTCACCATTATCTCTACCACTTCATCGCCGGTGTAGCCTTTACACTGCAGCGCCGGTCCCAATCCGAGATGGAGGAGTGTTACATCAGGTTGCCAGCCAGTGTAAAACTTTTGCCAACTCATACCATGAATCTTGATCCATTATTACATTTTGCTCATGCTAGGGCATTCCCTAGAAGCGACTTTTGGTTGCAGTGGGAAGTGGGCAAGGGTTGCGGTGAAAAGAAATTAGTCCAGGAAAGTAGGATTCATTTTGTCCACTTGGAATGTTGGGACTTGAACAAGTAAGAGCTTAGAGTTAGTAGACACTAGACACAATGAAAGGAAGAATTAACATAGCATGTTTGCAAGAGACAAAGTGGGAAATGACAAAAGCTAAGAAAATAGATGGTTACAAACTTTGGTGCACGTGAAAAAATAAAAAATAAAATGGGGTAGGAATAATTGTAGATAAATATATGAAATATAAAGTTGTAGGAGTAAGGAGAATAGGTGATTAGTTGTTTTCAATAAAAATAGGGATGGGTGAAGAGTTATTACCATAATTAGTGCTTATGCACCTCAAGATGGATTAAACTAAAGCATTAAGAGACAATTTTGGGAAGACGTAGATGGATTGATGTAAGGAATTCTTGGCGAAGAGGATATTTTTTTTTGATAAGTACAAATATTATTATTATTAAAGGCAAAGCCAAGGGAAACAAGCGGCTCCGCTTGTGAGGTTGAGGTGACCTACACACAACAAAGCACCAAACAAGAAAAGGAACTGACAAGCTCCTAATTAAAGGCCATCCCTAAGACAAAGGAGGTCCCATCGATACACAATCCTAAAAATAGTGCCCTCTACAATTTGTAAATACTTTAGACCATAAGAAAATCAGACCCTTAATGTTAAGGATAATTGAGGCAAAATCTTCACTTTTGCCTTCAAAAACCCGCTGGTTCCTTTCCTTCCAGAGCCCCCAAAAGATTGCGTAGGGGACTAATTTCCAAAGGGTGCGCCTCATTTAGATAAGGCTAAAGAACGCCAACTCAAGAGAAGGTCCAAAAGTGAGCCCAATATCACCCATCTCACCCCTACTTCATTTAGGAACGCTGACCACACCTCCCAAGCCACATCACAATGTATTAGCAAGTGGTTAACAGACTCCCCACTATGCTTACACATGCAGTAGAAGTCCACCACAATAAGCCCTCCAGAAATCAAGTGATCAACGGTCAAGATCTTGCCCAAGGATGCTGCCCAGACAAAGAAGGCTACTTTGGAGAGAATTTTGGGTTTCCACACCAAGGAAGCCAGAAACAAGCACTACCCTCTCTATTCAAGACCTCGTAGAAAGATCGAACAGAGAATACTCCACTCTTCGCCCACGTCTAAACTCGCTTGTCTCGTGCCAAAGGAGGAAGATGGGCTTCGTGGAGTTGCACTAGCAATCTAGAGAGGGGTTCAATTTCCCAGTCATTGAGATTTCTTCTAAACCCAAAATTCCACCCAGCCACCTCCCCCCTACTAGTTATACAATCTTGGATGGACCATTGCTTCCGCTCAGAAAGGCATAAAGTTCAGGAAAATCTTCATTCAAGGGCCTTTTACCACACAATGTATCATCCCAGAATTTAATCCAATTTCCCATCCTTGCCTCATACCGGATGCCTAGACCAAACTCCCCGGATACCTTCAAAATCCCCCTCCACACACTGCAGCCGTATGTGATGTGAGTAGAACAACTCTCCCATCCATAGTGACATACCCCATACCTGCTCTCAACGACCTTCACCCAAGGATTAGATTCCTCTTCCCCGAACCTCCATAGCCACTTAACCAAGAGGGCTTGATTCATCGCTTTGAGGTTCTTGATCCCCAATCCCCCTCTTTTCTTATCCTTGCAAACCGATCGCCATCCTACCAAATGCATCTTGCGATTGTCTAGCATGTCATTCTATAAGAAGTTCCGCATGAGTTTTTCCAACTCCTTCACCACACTTCTCGGGGCTGTGAAGAGGGACATATAGTAGATGGGCAGGCTAGCTAGGGTACTATTAATCAATACCACTTTGCCTCCATTCGAAAGGTATTTAGCTTTCCAAGACGCTAACCTTATTCTGAATCGTTCTCTGATTGGCTCCCACAAAGCTTTGGACCTATAGGACACCCCTAAGGGCATTCCTAGATAGGTGGTGGGCATATTATCAATATGACACTTCAGAGTGTCTGCCAAGACCGATAACTGATCCACCTCCCCCACCCCGTAAACCTTACTTTTAGCCAGGTTCGCTCGAAGACCTGAAGCAGCTTCAAAGCAACCCAAGAGACCTCTCAGGAATCTTACCTGATCAACGGAAGGGGCAAGAAAGATGAGAGTATCATCTGTGAATTAGAGATGAGATATTGTTGTAGCATCCGGGGCACGTTGGAAGCCTTCCATCTAACCCATGCTGACAGCTCTAGAAATCATACGTCCTAAGGCCTCCACCACCACTATAAATAAAAAGGGAGATAGCGGATCCCCTTGCCTCAAACCCCTAGTGCTCTTGAAATAGCCAGTCGGGGGCCCGTTAACCAGAACAGAGAAAGAGGCTGTCGAAATACATTTTTGAATCCATGATCTCCACCCGTTACCAAATCCCATCCTTCCCAACATATAGTCTAGGAATCTCCAATCAACATGATCATAGGCTTTTTCCATATCGATTTTACAGATAATCCCCTATACCCTGCCTTAATTCTGGTGTCTATGCACTTATTGGCGATAAGGACCCCGTCCAGAATTTGACAACCCCTAACAAAGGCCCAATTGCTCCGGAGAAATAATCGAGGGCAACACCCAACGAATCCTCGTAGCCAACATCTTGGCTATAATTTTATAGACACGCCCAACCATGCTGATAGGCCTGAAGTCTGCAATGTCGTCCGCCCCTTGAATCTTCGGTATCATGGCTATGAAAGTACTATTGGAAGCATGGTCCAAGAACCCTTCCTCTTGGAAGTCACGGACAACCTTCATAAAGTCATCCTCAATGATATCCCAACACTGCTTGAAGAAGGCTATAGTGAATCCGTCAAGACCCAGTGACATAGGACGGGAGTACCGTTCCGCGATTTGAGAAGGAATTAAGAGGGGATTACTATTCATGGCACTATTCACATGACACTATTCACGTAGCACTATGGTATGATTTGGGTTTTCTTACATAATAAATTGACTAAAAAAGAAATACAGATGGAGAAAGAAAAGAAATAGAGAAAGAGATAGAGATAGAAAGATACCTTCGGCTTCGCACCGAATTAGCTTGGCTTCGCATCAAGAGAAGATGGCTTCACACCACAAGAGAGATTTCTATTTCTTTATTCATAATTTTTTATTCTTAAAATCAAAAGGTACATCACTTTTTATAAGACTCCCTACTTGAACTTTCCAAATTCTAATCTAATTGAAATTAGAAACTCCTAACACAAATCAACTATTGCAATCAATAATAAAAATCCTAATTAGAAATAAAATATAATTTCAATTGAAAATCCTAATTAAATTAAAACAAATCTTCGTGGGGTCCACTTATCTAAAAATAATAAAATCAGAATATACTATAAATAGTAAAAATGGGATTGACTATAAATAGTAATTTCTTGATTTACTATAAATAGTAAGTCCATTTGCTTGACTAGCATAGATTCAGTGTAATGTGGACTATCGTAGTAGAATGCTCTCGCATCACCCAGGGCTTTGATGCCAAGTCTGAAAGCGCTTTCAAAACCGCATCCTTCTCAAAAGGCACCTCCAATCTCTCCCTACCCCCAGCACTGATTTGTTTAAACTACAACCCCTCCAAAGTTGGTCCATGACATGCAGCTCTTGCATAAAGGTTTGTATTAGAACCCAACTATGCTATCTCTTATATTGTTTTCTTCATCCAAGGTACTTCCATGAATCCGGATCCGGGCAATATGATTACTCCTTCTATGGGCATTAGTCGTCTTGTGAAAAAACTTAGTGTTATTATCTCCCTCCTTCAACCATTTGATTTTAGATTTCTGCTTCCAACTTAGTCAGCTTCTGAAATTCCTCCTTGAGGTTAACTCTCCTCACCCGTTCCTCCGCAAAAAGAGAAGCATCTTCCTCCTTATCAATACCAGAAATCTCTTCTAGCACAAGACCCTTGCATAAGTCAATTCTGCCAATCTCTTCTCGGTACCACTATTCGATCCTTTCTTTAAGCACTTTAAGTTTCCATCTAAAGGAAGGCTCCGACCTCCCTATGGCGGGCAAAGACTTCCACTACTCCTCCACTCTTCCTTTAAAGTGAGGATTACCCAACCACATATTCTCAAACCAAAAAGGAATGGGTCGGTATCGATAACCCCACAATATAACAGCAAAGGGACGTGGTACAGGACTGGTCTAGGCAAGGCAAGAAGAGAGACCCCTAGGAAATGGTCTTCCCATCCAATTGACACGAGGAATCTGTCCAACCGACACAAGGTAGGCTGCTCTTGGTTATTCGGCCATGTAAATTTGCCTCCCCCCATAGGGATGTCCATGAGTAAATGTCTACCAATAAAGTCCTCAAAATCCTTCATACTTCTACTGACTCTGCCTCTCACATTCTTTTCATGTAAGAACCTCGTGACATTGAGGTCCCCTCCTATGCACCACGGGTCATCCCATAGGCTCAAAATATCATCCAACTCCACCCAGAACTGTTCCCTGAAATTGTTTCTTGAAGGACCATAGACAACTTTCAGAACCCACTAGAACTGCTCCCCCACACATCCGCATCAATTTCGATGATGGACTTCCCTCACCAAAGTTTTGCTCTTTAAGTGAGTGTTTGAAGCCCGAGTCATCGCCAACTCCGGTTTTGGCTTTATAAGAGTATAGATTAATTGGAGGAACAAGATTCGTGTAGCCAACCCCATACCATTGGGAAAACGCTCAGAATGATGATGATGAGCATTATCTCTACTACTTATAACGATTGAGAGCACCAATTATGACGACCAACGTTGCTTGTCACTTTTTTCTTGAAATAACCCAATACTCCCACTATTTATTTCTCTATGCAGAAAGACCCTTTGGTCTTTTCATTTGTATAATCATTACAAAGTTTCTAGAACTGCTGATTGAGTTGTCACAAATTTTAAATTTGCCTCTCCAAATTTGAAAATACTAAATCTTCCAAAATGGGCCAATATCTACAACACCATTATAAATGGCATTTTTGTCTTCTAAAAATGTTTTAATATCATCATCCAAAACAGCTCATGTAATTATTACAAAGTTTTCAAAAGTGCCATTTGAATTGCAGCAATTCTCAAAACTACCCTATAACTTAAAATATCAACCTTTAACAATTGCCCTTTGGATTTTCAAATTATCAAAAACACTCCAATATAATCTTCTAAAACTGCCGTTTTTTCCCAATTCAATACATATTGATAAATAGGGACATTTTGGTCACTATTCTAGCAAAAGAATTCTTCTTATTTTCTTTTTTTTTTTTAATTGCACACGTGCCATGTGCCTCTATCTTCTAGTAGGATCTAATTATGTGAGATTTGATTTAGACATGTTCTTCTGTTGAGCTTTTTTACTATCATTTTTGTGTGAAGTCAACTAAATGCGATTATGGTTTGATTCCAGGTAATCCATGAAGATTTCAACGAAGGAATCATCCAAGTTCAGGCAAAGAAGAAATCCAGCTTGAATTATTATGCATAGATTCAAGCAAATCATGTGAAGGATCTGCATGAGTATGGAGAAACATTTATTTTGTCTCACATGTTAGAAGTTTGGTTGTAATACGTGGGATCTAAATTTAGTATACTGGCGAGGAAACCTCATGGCTTGGCTGATTAGCATGAATTCTACTCTTCATATTGGGGTAGTTCAGATCAGCACATACACCGCACAGCATGTAGCTTAGTTCTGAACCGGTTGGTACGTAAGGCTGGCGAGATCAATTGCGAAAAAGTTTGTGTATATTCAATGGATGAGTTAGTAACTGGCCATTTTAGAGCGCTACAAAATTTGTTTTAATGGATATTAATCTATTATCCAGTTTTGAAAAGTACATATGATACTCGTTAGTAGCAATGTATCCTATCTTGATGGGTGGCAGGATATGCGGCCCCAACATATATTTCAGCGGATTTTTGAAACAGCGAAGCAGTGGCCAATCACACCATCCACAATCCGCTGTTCAAAAAGCATTTCTGGGTTTGTTGAAATTTCGCTGAAATAAAGGAATTTTTTTAGGAAATTTCAGGAAAATTTGTGAAAAATTTAGGAAATCTTATTTCTCTGCGTAATCTCCATAAGATAAAGGGAATCTTAATTTGTGCGTTTAAAATAAGAAACAAGGCCTGGTTTATCTCTTCATCAACCCATAATAAAGACTAGAAGGGAGGGCCGAAATTCATGGGATTTCGGTTTCGGTCACCCTCAGAAACCGAAATTTCGAGCCAGATTTTAGCCAAAATTTCAAGCCATGATGGACGGATGTCATCAACGTTGATGGTGGACTACAGTATGAGTCACGTGGTAGGCTCTTTAGAGACCACTGACCGTATGGATGTTTGGCCCCCATCCCTATGAGTGCCACGTGGATAATAGTCCATCACCAACATTGAGGACAGACGTCCGTTATCAAAGTTCTACTCATCAATCATCGTCTTTCCTCGTAAAGCGGAAGTGAACGGGATTTTCCTTTACTGCTTATTACGCCGTACGATGACTGATTTCAAGCATTAGATTGAATTGGAGGAATAGGATTTGTATTTGGCTCGATTAAGATTATCTGACACGTGCAACAAAGAACAACGACAGTAGCAGTAGATATTTCTGAAAGATAACTGACCTTATGGATGTTTGGCTTACCCTTCAGTGGATCACAAACCAAAAATTAACCGGATTGGTGATTTTTAGCCGTGAGAATTCGAGTATTATTTGGGAATACTCAAAAGGAACGGATACAAATCACCTAGCAAAATAAAATTCATGATGCGGACAAAGGGGAAGAAGATGATATAATGCACTAGGCGTACCTAAGTGGGTTTTAACCTAACAGGTGATATAATGAACTAGGCGCGCCTAAGTGGGGTTTAACCGAACTTTCTTACCCGTCCCACTCCCACCTATCTTTTCTATCCCCAAAACAAAACCAATTTTATCTATCTAACCAGTCTTCTATCGAAATATCAGATGTCCGGGCTCAACTTGCGTCTATTTGAATAGGGTCATACTTTTCAAGCTTGAATATCAGTGCTCTCTTTCATATTTTGATAAGTAATATCAGTGCTCTCTTTCATATCAGAAAGAACGCAATCATCAACACCACCAAAATCAATTTCAGTTTCAAGTGCAGCATTAAGCCCTACACACATGCTACATCCCCGCTTGGAAGCCGGGTACCCCATCAAGGAAATTAGGCATAAACACCAAAAAGTCCATTGCTGCTCTTCTTTTTTAAGCAAGTCTGTTTATTCTCCACCGAATAGAACAAATGTATTTTTAAAAACAGGCCCACTCTAAATGTTATTATTTAAGAAAAAAGGTTTGCGATAAGAAAATAAATCTTTTCTGAGTCCCACGCTAGGTAATAAAACAACTCGCATAATTAAAAACTACAGCAAGCACCTCCGCTTTGAACGCGGCTTGGTGGCAAAATCTCCAACCCATCTTTAGCATTTGACCTCCTTCAAACCGAGGCCGAAGTACAAAAACGTGGGGTCAATGGCACCATCCTTGTAGTACGCAAAGACCAGGCTGCTATCATCGTGCATGCTCTCCCCCACAAAACTGCAAAAATTGCGCAACTCATTAGTTATTGCACTTCTCATTAGTTATTACTTGTATATACATACAAGTATAATATTATGCCGACGATCATGGTTTTTAATTTCGGCAAAATCTTCAAAATTTCAGGCCCGGTTTCGAGGTTCCCCGAATCTGAAATTCCATGAATTTTTGCCCCCTCTTCCTTCTATATTCTTCATTGATTACTAAATTTCAGGCCTTATTTCCTATTTTAAATTTCCTAAAATTTTCTGGCTTTTTCCAAAATAACCTAAATTTTTTCAAGAGGAAGTTTTGAAAATTCGTCGTTTCGGCCCTCACCGAAATGGCTACCGAAACCGAAAATTCAAACCTTGATGATTAGTTCTCAAAAATAGCCTTGTCTCAAGTGAGGAGAGAAAAGAAGGCCATACAATTGGAGGTCCTTGAGCTTCGGGAGGAGGTACTTGGTTGCTCCCTCAATGTTCTTCTTGAACTCTTCTTGCTTCTCCTCTTCTAACTTGGGTGTCAACAACTTGATGTACCGCTTAATGTATGTCACAAACTGCTTCTTGTCGAAAGGAGGTTGTTCCTGCATTTAATAAAAGTTTTCTAGTATAAGCTTTAAGAAATTTGAATTGTTGGGCATCATTAGAAGTGGTGGACATCACCAACCTGAAGCCGGAATGTGTCTACAATATCAACCACCTTGGCGGCCTGGTCTTCGACACCCTCGTCTTCGTCACCGCCTTCTGCAGAAGGGTTTGCACCAATGTCCACATCAACAGCTCCTTGAACAACCCACTGTCGAAAGATAAATATATTAGATGTCAGTATTTTCAGATTTCAAACCGATGATAAAAGACAATGAACAAGCACCCGATGCATGAATTGTGCCTATCATCTACAATTTCATGTTTTTTTTTTATCTTTTCTTGTGTGTGTGTGTGTGTGTGTGTGTCCAACAGACCATCTTATAGAGACTTGTGTAGCACCAGCAATAACTCAATTAAGCTAATTGCACAATTTTAAGCTCGAATTTTGTTAGCACCAACATTATGATACAATCTTGATGTTGATCCACACTGGAAAAAAAAAATGAAAAAAGTTGAGACTAGACTACTGACCTTCCCGTCGACTTCCCACAGCATTCCATTCTCGATTTCCTTGTAGGGAAATGAGTCAGAGAGAAGCTCATCACCTATAATTCATGAAGAGAAATTTCTTTAATCAATATAGCAGACCCACTAAATGCAATGCCGAAACCGAAGACTCGCACAAAAGAAGAAATCCAAACTCAAACTCATCAAACAGATATCTTTCAGCAAAACCATACATAATAACAAATACTATTAAAAAAATGATTCCATAATCACTATGACCTATATAAGTAAGATCATCGTCACCTACAGGGGAATGCTTGCAGAGATGTCCCATCCATAATTATCAGTTAAAAGTAAAAAAAAAAATTTTAAAAATAGAGGGATCGTACTCGTAGGCCCAACTATAAGCTATTTTACCTGTCGTGATTTCAGTTAAATAAAAAAAGGGATCAAAATCTTTACGCCCCAAAAAAATACAAAGGAACAAGCGCTTCTTCATTTTTTTTCATATAAAAAGTATTCAATTGTTCATACAGTAGAGCTTGTAAATCATAAAAATAAACTTTTCAGCGCCAAAAGCACGTTTCATGCACATCACAATTCCATGAGTCAATAAACATGTAAAATACATGAATTGACATCAAATTACATGAATTGACATCAAATTTTTATTCTAAAGCCTCGGGATATTGCTGCAAAACCTTCTCGGAAACGAATGGAAGCCTAATTACTAAGGCGATGAGATATTTATAAAAATAACTGATCTGCAAACATTTTGATACATATAAACAGTAGAAAAGCATGGATTATAAATAGGGAAGTTTGAAAGGGAAAAAAAAAAGATACTAGAAAGAAATATCGAAATTTTAAACCAAAGAAAAAGCATATAGAATGATGCTCGAGACCAAAACAGAATAACAATAATAAAAAACAATTCCAAGCAAATTTGAAATTCTAAGCAAGATTATAGCTTCCAGATCTGATCGAGAAGTCCATCCACCAGATCTGATACTTCAAGCTTCAAATCAGAACTAAAATCATCAAAAACACTAACAGTTGACATCGAAACCAAGAAACCCTAATAAAACAAACACAGATGAGACACAAAAAAATTAAATTTTTTTCTCCGAAACCCAGCAACAGACACAGTTGAATAACTAACAGAATCCAAAGCAACATAAACCCTAAAAACGCTAGAACATCAAAAACCATAAAAATTTACCCATTCAGACCTACAAATCCTTCAACATAGAAACCCAAGGAAGAGAGAAGAAAATATAGAAAATGACCTGTGAGGAGATCCTGATAAACAAGCATGTTTGCTGTCTGTCTCGGATCGCTTCGATACCAAAGACGGCAGGAAAGAAGGCCAGAGAGAGATGTATTCAGTGAGAGAGAGGGGTCTCGAAGATACGAGAGAACTATTTATAACCAAGGGTTTGATGAGGAAAAGACGATAAAACCCTATGTTCTAATTAAATACCAAACAAAGTCCTTCCGTATCTAGGACTTCGAATAGAATAGTATAACTTTGCTGACGGACGTCCGTCATGATGCGGAAAACAGTATGACCCACGTGGCAGACATTTAAAGCTGGGTAAAATTTTGATGACCGTGGTCCGATGACAGCGCGCAATATCAGCCAATCCTCAAATTTGACGGTTAAAAATTAACCCATGAAAACAACTCCAATCCAACGCTTGGAAATCACTAATGAGAAATTTTTACTATCTAGGTCAATTTAGGATTGGGCCAAACATCCATACGGTTAGTGGTATCTAAGAATGTGTCACGTCGATCGTACGGGTGTCCGTCATCAACATTGTTGACGGACGTTCGTCAGCAAAGTTCTACTCGAAGTAGGTACAGTGAAAGAGTTACCGCCTGTAACAAAGTTCTGCTCGAACTAGGAAGGGTGAAAGAGCAGCAAATCCCCACGTGTGGAAGTCAGCAAGTAGCGACTAAGAAGTTCCGTGAACAAATAGGAAAGGTGAACTATGAGAAATTATAAGATGGAGCGGGATTCTAGGTCGGGATCCGCGGACTCAAATTTTCACCCAAAATCAACCGTGGATTTCGTGATATCTAATGGTGGTTTTGCTTTGGTAAGTGAGTGCCAGCTTAGCACTATCAAGAACGGTTAGATTTCACGAAATTCACGGCGGAGCATTTGGGTTAAAAATTTGAGTCCTCATCCCCGGCCATATATGAGTCCGTTTAGAGCTATGTTGGACAATCCAACCATGGTTTAAAAAACGGCCGTTGTAACGCTAAGGATATGTCGGCCGTTATAACGGATTTGGACCCCACCGTTTTAACACTCAGAAAGCTTTAATTTGAAAAATCTAGACCATCCAGTTAAAACATTATTTTGGATCAAATTTTATATAGTTAGCGTTATTTTTTGTGATGATGATCATCATGAAAAGGACGTGCTCAATGAATAGTTGGATTGTCCAAAAGATATCCACGTGGGCCCTACCACCTAGTGTAAGAACTAGATGTAAGAAATGGTGTAACTTGAGAGTTGGGTTGCATAGGGCTGGCAATGTACCGGGTTCGAGTCGGATTGGTACTGATTTGGTACCGATCCGATAAGAAATCCAATTGATCTGGACCCAATCGGATCAATAAAGTTCAGTTCCAGAATCAATCCGATATGATTAGATCGGTTCCGGGTCCGATCTGATCTCATATGTATATAATATATATACATTTATAATTCTATTGGGCATATATTTAAATAATACATATTTAAATACTTTTAAGTAATTAAATATATATATATATATATATATTATATATTATAGATATCGGGTCTATATCGGATCGGAACAGGTTGTTCCGGAACCAATCGGATTGACAATCTGTGATCCGATATAAAAAAATAAAGTTCAGGACCTGATTTTTTCGGATCAGATCTTCAGTTTGATCATTTGATCCGATCCATTGCCAGCCCTAAGGTTGCTTGTACAACTCCTTAAAAGAGTTGCTTACTAAGATTCCTCTTTAGGTAAGTGGTTTAAAGTCTTCTATCTCTAGAAAATTTTTACAAGTCAGGTGCAATTCTAATAAGTGCAGCAGCACGGGTCCACATGTTTTAAAAGGAGATATTCTTAAAGTGTTAAAGTGTTGGGGTACGGGGTCCACATGTTTTAGGAGATATATTCTTGAAGTGGTGTGAGCCCCACCTTAACATGTGGTCTTGATTAATGCGACCACACTTTTGAAGTGGCCTTGTGATAGCCAATGTTTTATCATAATCTTCTATACCGTCATTTGGTGGGCCTTTAGAAAAGAATAAATATAATGATCTTTATATAGTAGAATATCTTATTTAACAACTATTCATGATAATCAAAAGCTATGAAAAATTTTACTTCAGAAGACCCGTTGCAGTCCATGCAGAGATTCTAGTGGCCCGTAGATAGATCATTTTTTGGGCAATGATAACATGGATGTTCAGCCCAAGCTAGAATGGGGCACAACATTGAAGGAACAAGGAGCTGGAAGGATTCCCATCCCAGGGAAATTGGTACGCTTCTTGCCGAAGACTTGTCAGGGAGAACAACCTCGAGAATTGTTCATCGCTGTTGTTGAAAGTATCTTTAATCATCAAAAAAAAAAAAAAAGGAGGTCATTTTAACAGTTTAACAGATTGGGGGCATTACCATTAAAACAGATTGAAATGGCCAAGGGCAATAATGGAAAAAGTGGTGCTGAAATTAAAATTTTGAAAATTAAAAAAAAAAAAATTTAACGGAATTTAACTGCATTTTTTCACAAATTAATGGCTGTTAAAACGATTTTAATGGAAATGGGCTTGGGGTGTTACCGTTTAAAGGCCATTAAACTGGCCGTTTTTAAAACCATGGTTCAGCCCACCTATTGCCACATAAACACACTAAAAATCAGCTTGATTGATGATTTTTAGCCATTGGATTCACTACTAAAAAAAACACGCTCCAATCCAATGGCTAGAATCAAAGCCTAAAATCCATGGCTAGAGATGACCAATCAAGATAATTTTTGGTGCGGGTTAAACGTCCATGTGGTTAGTGGGCTGGGGCCTTCTCTCACATGGAGCCTAAGTAGTGGTGATCACATAGTCCGTGGTGCATGTGGTGCCCAACAGCTGGCACATTTTGATTGGTGTTGGACACCTCGAGCTGCGCAGTAGTCACGTAGTCACTTTAACTAAGGTGTCCAAAACCAATCAAAATGTGCCAGCTGTTGGGCACCACATGCACCCTGATCATGTGATCACCACTCCTAAAAATAAAGCCCAAGCTCTTGCCATTTTTTGTAGTTTAAAACAAGGTTTAAAGGGACCGTTACAACGGTATAATGGACTAGGGGCGTTACTGTTTCTCACGTTATAACGAAAAAAACGTTCAGGGGCAAAAATGGGAAAATGGTGCTGAAATTCAAATTTTGAATTTCAAAATGGAAAATAACAGAAAAAAAAATGGAATATAACGAAAAATAACGGCCGTTTTTTGTCACAAATTTTTTCAGAAAATAACGGTCGTTATTTTCGTTATAACGGCAGTTATTTTTTGGGCGTTTTAACAGTCCATAAAGTAACGGGGTAGGTCCGAATCCGTTATAACGGCCGATTTTTAAACCTTGGTTTAAAATATGCTGAAGGTCTTTAACTTAAAAAACTTTATAGAGCAAGCCCCTCTATTGAGAAAGGGAAAGTGGGTTGTCTGCTATAACCACAAGAAAGAAGGACAAGTAAAAAAGGTTGATGAATCCGACATTTAGCATCTACCTTGAATATTCCATGTTCTCGCGTGCCAAGATAGGGAATGAAGAGTAAAACTTGTGTCACAAGATGTTGTGACGGAAGCCAGTCACATCATTCAATGTGAGCCACGTGGCATATTATTAGAGGACGATGACCGTATGGATGTTTGGCCAGTCCCTCGGTGGACTGGTACACAAAAAATCAGCTTGATTAGTGATTTCTAACCGATTAGATTGAAGTTATTTTAATGCGTTGATTTTAACGGTAGGAGTTTGAACATTATTGAGCGTTATTTGGGTGCAAAAATCCAAAGGTTGTAAATCACTACTCAGGCTGATTTTTGGTTTGTAGGTCCACCGAGGGAGTGGCCAAACATCCATACGGTCAGCGCCCTCTGATCGTGTGCCACGTGGCTCCTATAGAGTGCTGTGACCGGCTTCGGTCACAACATCCTGTGACACAAGTTTTACTCGGGAATGAATTGGTAGATATCTTTATTGCGAAAGAAAGTATCTTTGAGATGATCTATACCGCAAACGGACAAATCTAGTTCTGCCTTTGCAGACTTGAAAGTACGCAAACATTGTCTGTGTTGTTGGATGTCCATTGAAAAACGTGTTATTTCAATGTTTTCAAAAAATATATATATTTTATAAATTAAAAATACGTTTTTCAAGACGTATTCAACGGTGGATACAATGTTTGCATACTTTTGAATCTGCAAATGTATGAAGACAAGGGGTCTATTTGGTATGCATGCAAACCATTACGAGTGCAATGGTTTGTGTATGCATTGATTTGTGCAGCCATACTATTTTCTTACATTTGGTTCGCACTAATGTTGCCTATGCAAATTTCAAAATATATGAGCCCTACATATTAAGTACGAAAAAAACAACGAATTTTTCGCACTTAATACGTAGGCCCCACATATTTGAACATGAATTTCAAATTTTCAAAAATGAAAAAAATAGAAGAAAAAAAAAAGCAAAAATAACGGACGTTTTTTTTTTTCACAAAATTTTTCAGAAAAATAATGGTCATTATTTTTCGGTATCTTTTTTTAACATTTTAACGATATATAACGTAATGAGGGAGGTCCGAATCCATTATGGCAAAAACAACGGCCATTGTAATGGATTTGGACCTCCCTCGTTACATTATGTACCATTAAAATGGTCAAAAAATAATGATCGATATTTTTCTTATAACGAAAATAACGACTATTATTTTTTGAAAAAAAATGTGAAAAAAGGGCCATTATTCTTTCGTTAATTTTTTTTTCTTTTCCATTTTTTAAAATTTTCAATGTCATTTTTTCCATTATTTTTGTTTTTTTTTGAGAAAGGGAGAGGGATAAGGCTTGATTTGAGAAAATATTGGATTTTAATTTATACCTTATGCAAATTGTTTGCATAAGGAGATTGTGTAAATGATTGCTCATGGGGTAAAATGGGTTTTTAAATGCTGAAAGGGTGAGCATTCATTTGCCCCCAAGCATGTGTAAATCGCCAGATGCATACGTACCAAACATGCGTGAGAATGGATGTTTAGTCCACTCAGCAGACGAACCAAAAATCAGCTTGCTTGATGATTTTTAACCGTTGGTTTTAGTACTCAAATAGATGGTTTAATTCATCGGCTATAAACATGCTTTAAAAAATAATAAAATCTAATGTTAGGGATTACCAATCAGGCTGATTTTTTGTGTGTATATCCACCGAAGGGTGGGATAAACCATGCATAGTTTAAAATAACGCTGTTTAAACAGTCTTAACGGCCATTTAAACGTTAATGCCCCAAGTCCGTTATGTTAAAAGCCGTTTTATTTTCACGGCCATTAAAATCTGAGAAATTTTGTGGAAAAAAATGGCCGTTATTTTCAATAAAATCATTAAATTCTATTTTTTCAAATTTTGAATTTTAGTGCCATTTTTTCCGTTTTTTCTAGTTAAAAAGTGTTAAATTATATTTTTTTATTTTTTCTATTTTTGCCCGTTTGTTACAACCCGTTTAACGGTAACACCCCCAGTCCGTTATACTGTTAAAACGGTCTCCTTTAAACTTTGGGATAAACATTCATGCAGTCAGTGGGCCTAGATGACAGCTGCGAGTAACAAAAATCGTGCTTCCGCATTTGAAAAAGTTTTAGGCATACCTTGTTAGGGAAATGAGTAAAAATATCACAAGGATTTGGTGGATGCGAAAACAGAACCTAATTCTTTTCAAAGCTTATTGAAGGAAGAATAAAGGGAAAACAGAATGTTGAACGTCAAGTTGTGCGGTATTTGTTGTGGTGTGTGCTCTGTGGAGTGGACAACGTAGACAATTAAAACACAAATTGAGAGTATACCTGTTGGAAGAAGATGTAACAAGGTATACCTGACGGCACAATTTTTGTTACTCACCACTGAGTCCCTGACCACTGACCGCATGGATG
This sequence comes from Euptelea pleiosperma, assembly GCA_035048495.1. NCBI lineage: Eukaryota > Viridiplantae > Streptophyta > Magnoliopsida > Ranunculales > Eupteleaceae > Euptelea > Euptelea pleiosperma. The sequence goes on along the minus strand of CM068551.1, from coordinate 26,415,017 downwards.
TTTAGCCCACCCCTTGGTGGATATACACACCAAACATCGCCCTGACTGGTAATCTATAGCCATTAGATTTTAGTACTTTTTATGACGTGATTCTAGCTGTTTGAGTACTAAAATCAATGGCTAAAAATCATCGTACAAACTTTTTTTTTGTGTTGATGTCTACCAAGGGGTGGGCTAAACATCCATGCGGTCAGTGGACCCAGATGGCAGCGGTGAGTAACAAAAATACTCTGTAGGCATACCTTGTTACATCAAGATCCATATTTGTTAAAAGTGATGCACAGGGTCAGTTTGGCTACAGGTAAAAGGTTATCCTAGTCGGTGATAAGACAGGGACTGCGTGCAGTCCACACGACAGTTTTTGGCCCACGGCCTCTATAGATGGTCAAAGTTGGGTTCTGGAGAGATGCCTTTTTTTTTCTTTTTCAATGGGCAAAAACTATTTTATATGGTTCTTTATTTTTAATGTCTTATCCAATAATGCATAGAAAATGATGGTATAGATCTATATATCGTCATTCTTGGATCGATCCAGGCCATTGGATGGTGTTCAAGATTTGTGTGGTGTGGATGTCAGGGAAGGGTGACGAGGATGACGGCCAATGGGAATGATGGTAACTAGGGCTGTCAATGGATACCTTGATCCCGTCTGATAATGATTTAAATCCGGCATCTATCTATCTATACTATAAAGCAACAACCGGTAGTGCCACCCACCCATGTGACACAATTAAAGGCCTCTCTACTTTCGAAAGGTAAAATGTTCCCTCGTTAAATGCCTCTATTCTAAAGAAAAAAACTAAGTTGGAGTACGCCCTGCACAGTTCAGGATGTCCAGCATGCTCACATCCCTCATTGATGAGGGACAATAGTTTTCGCCTATCTTTAGGTGAACCTATATAAGCCTGTTTAGTGATTTCAAACATTTGGATTTGAATACTCATATAATGCTCAAAACTTACTATTAAAAATCAACCCATGAAAACTACTCTAATAATATCCTTAAAAATCATTAATAGGCTGATTTTTTGCATATAGGTCCATCTAGGGATGGGTCAAATATCGATACAGTGAGTGATCTCTATGAGTGTGCTACGTGTAAGGCACCGCCACGTGTAAGGTGCACATGCATCATTATTAATAATATTATAGATATAATATCTATCTATCAATACAATTATAAAGCAACAACCTAGGTTGCCACCCATGCGTGACAATTAAAGGCATCTCTACTTCAAAGCAAAAAAGCTATCCTAAGAAGCCAAAATCTGGGTTGGGGTCGCTTGTGTTGGGGGTGCGGCTGACCTCCACGATGGACTATAATATAAGCGACATGGTGCACTTTTAGAGACGAATGACCGTATGGATGTTTGTCCCATCCATATGTGGACCTGTATACATTATATCAGGCTGATTAGTGATTTCAAACCTTTGGATCAGAGTATCCCGAATAATACTTGAAATCTACGGTTAAAAAACAACCAATGAAAACCACTCCAATCAAATCCTTAAAATCTTGAATTTTTGCAAGACCACCTAGGGATGGGCCAAACATCAATACAGTCAAATATCTCTAAGAGTGCCACGTGTAAGGTGCACGTGCATTGATGCACGTGGCGTTTCCCTAGTTTTATATAATCCATATAGCAAAACAGGGAAGTTGTCTTATCTCTTATCTTATCTTATCAGGTTTCAACAAAGAGTGGCTGAGATCTTATCCTCCAAATGGATGGTGGATCTCAGCCACTCATACTTGATTTTGGCAAACGCTTCAACAAAGAAGGGCCAAGATCTTATCCTCCAATTGGACAGTGGATCTCAACCACTCACACCCAATTTTAGCAAATGCTTCGTTGGGGGGGGGGGGGGGGGGGGGGGGGGGGTATATAAATGAAACATATTTCGATAAAAACTTTTTGCCATTTGTTATTTGACTTAATAATTGTAATGTTATTTTCTTTAAATCAAACTTAGCAAGTATATCAATTAAATCGACTAGATATTGAATCACCCCAATCCGATCTGACGATAGTTTATCAAATCGGGTCTAGATATGGAATCACGATCAGACATTGGTATGGTGGTTCAGTACAAACATGTTTGGTACAAGGGTGTGAGAAAGGTGATGGACCGATAGTCCTGAAAAACACAATGAGAATGAAAAAAAGTGATGGAACAATTCAATATATTTAATAATTTTACTCGCATACATAGGACTGAAAGGAAATTTATGAACATATAACAACAATGGTGAATCAAGAATAGCAATGCCAATCCATTAACTTTAAGAACTATCAATAGTAGAAAATGCATTTGAACTACCTACCAAATGGTCAGAAGCTCTTTGGTCAGTAAAGCAACGAGAGTCGCATAAAGGGGTTAGACAAGTGCTACTTGAATTGAAAAGAGCAGCACTAGAAGAAGATGGAAGGCTCATTGACTCCAGAATTTTCTTCAGCTTAAAATATTATTCTTTTAATCAATCCACTTGATCACTCGAATCATGCTAAGGTGGTGCTTTGCTGAACTAATTGTTATAATGTCACCTCTATCATCTGATGAAATGATGTGATTATCCCATGCTAGCTTCCCACATAGACCCCCGACAATAGTCAATTGTTTAATTGGTCAAGCCATATTGAGTACACTCGTGTCTCATGTTCTCCACCATGGTCTCTCCCTGAATCTTGACCTCCACAAATAGACCAACCCCCTTTTTAGTCCTACCACCACTCTGGTCACCATTTCCCCTACCAGAATGAGTAGCGAATACAAATTTATCTCCATTGTGAATAAAATTTATCTCCATTGTGAATAAAATTTATTCAACAAATGTATCCACGGCCTCCTAAAATCTAGGCATGAATAGACTCGTACTCAGATTTCAATTTGAAGAGGAAATCTTTCTCTTTCCCTCTATCTCGGTCCTTGGCTGTTGACATCCCAAAAATATGAGAGAGAGAGATGTTGCGGAGGCGGCCCTCCTCCTCCTCCTCGTCTTTTTTTTCTTCTTCCTAGTGTTTTTTTTTTTGGGTGGGTGGTGTAAGTGAAAAACAAGTGACATTTTTATAATTTTTTGATTAAGTGGGTCTCTTGAGCTAAATCGCGGGTGCCAATATCCCGTTCCTTTTCATTTAAGATTCTAAATATTCTTTGAATTTGGGACACGTTACCTCACGTGACAAAAATCATCCCTTTAACCAGAGTAATAACCTCGAGTCAGAGCAGATAGCTTCATCGGATGGCAAATTATGAATAAAAAATTTCTTAAAAACGACCGATCAATCTCAGCCGTCAATTAATTCCATCTGGCGATCAATTTTGTTTCGAGACCGACTACTAAAATTCCAGACCACGTAATTGGGGCAGCAATCCGAAGGATCGGAGAGAGCGAAAGACATGGAGAGTGAGAGGGTTTGAGGTTTCCCCCTTTGCGAAGAACGATTTCTGGCTCTCGTTTCTCTGCGATCCCGCGAAACCTTCGATTGATTTCTAGGGTTTCCAGTTTTCTGGATTTAATTCTCCCGTAACTGTAACTGTTAATGCGAAGGACGAAACTACGGTTCCAAGAGATTCAGAGGGATTTAGGGGGAGATTTTTCTGAAAGTTTCGCTCAAGTTGGGTTTCTTGCTTGAGGCATGGGCTCGGAAGATACTGATATATTGGATGATGGGGGCGGTGGAGGGATGTCAATCGGCGCCTCATCGGTTTCTTGTTCGATTTGCCTCGAGGTCGTGACCGATAATGGGGACAGATCGAGGGCGAAGCTGCAATGCGGGCACGAATTTCATCTCGGTGAGTGAAAAAATTCTTTTTTTCCCCTTTTGTTGAAAGTTTTTTATTTTAATTGAAATTGTTGAATTATATAGATCTGACTATAAGGTCTTTTGTACAAACTGAAAGCTAGATTGCGTTTTGTGGTGCTTCAATTTTATCCGAGAAGTCTAACTTTTTACAAAGTTGTAGATTTGTAACAAAACTGAATCCGTGGTTTGCAATTCGGATACTTATTTTGATGTTTGGGTGGTCCTGCAACTCCGTATCTGTTTGCGGATTGGTGCTATAGCAGATCATCCCAGCCGTTTTTAATTCCTTTGCAAAGGCCAACAATGCATGGATTACCTTCGCGAAGCCTCTGCAGTCCTTCGCTGATCGGTAGCTCATTGGTAAATCCATTCACCGATCTGTGACTGCCCTCCTTCGCTCCCTTGCTCTAGGTTGCTGCTGACCCCGCATGAACACCCCTCTTCGCGAACAATGATGTGTTGTATTCTCATGTGATTGCCAAATGAATAAAGTGTGAACTTGATCAAACACTGAAGATGCCAATCCCCATCCCCATTGGGACCACTGCTTTTATAGTGACACACGAGCCAGGATATTTCTGGCAAAATTCTTAATTTGTTAGAGGCGGTTAGTATCTCGTCCTACGTAGAATTAGTCATTGTCATCCTCAATTATTTTCCATATTGAAGAAGTTGCCTATCTATTGTTGGCATGAAGGTCCGCCTGAGACCAGTAATTTGAACCCATTCAACACCTCTAGCAGTGATACAGTCTGTGTGGAGGTCACCATCTGCCTTGTGGTTTCTGCAACATGAAAAAACCAGAATAGATATCATCTCTAATGCAGCACGGTCTGTGCAAGACTCCCTTGCACCTCTAATTTGATTGTTCGAGTCCTCTATCGTCTTTCTTTTATCTTGTTGTTCTCTATTTGTCTCATGCAATGTTGTTAAAATTGAATCGGATCATAAAATCACAAGGAGTAGGAGTTGGATTCAAACTGAATCAGGTTTCAAATCATTGGATCGTAAGATTCATATGATTTTTCATTATGAGATAAAATGATATGAAATAATATTCAAAAAGTTCAGAAGAATATATAATATGCTAACTACTCTATAAATTATCATATAATGATAAGGCTTTGTACAAACATTGACAAAACATGTTACCTAGCAATCCCTATACGCACTATAGAGACATTGTTATAAACTTTAGTTATACAAACAAAAGATCTTTTCATAAAAAGAAAAATAAAATCATATATCTTCAATTTATTGTCAAATTAAACAAGTTTCCAATAGTCTCAATTCCCAATATTTTAAATTGCGTACATGGACATGCATTTATTGTCATCTGTGTTAAGTAGTTTTTCGTGTGGAAAATGCTACCATGAAATTATTTCCTACATGTAAGAACCGCTTATGTAGAATATTAAGTTTATGCTTCTTAAATGAAAGTGTAACCAACTTAATATCTTGAAAAAGAGTAAAGATAGAGAGAATAGATTACATATTATCCCCATATGGGTAGATACTTGGACAAAAGATCTCATTTGTTTTCTTGTCTCTCTCTAACCAATTAGGAGTTCTTTGTTAAGGGCTTTATTAACTCATTTTTTAATCTTTAAGTGTCCCTTTAAGTTGAAATATTTGAAAGGAACAATAAAAGTCAAAAAATTGAAAAATGTCCCATGGTTAATGGTGGAACTATGTTAAAATGGTCTTATTATGTGTGGAAATACATTGCAAAAAAAAAAAACATTGCAAAAAAGATGTTATGAAGTTTTTTAATTAGTAAAAAACCCATTTAGTTTCTTTTTCAATGTTCAAAGTTTAGGAAAAACCTAAAGTACAAACACAAGTCATTGTTTTCATTTAAAAACGTGGCACCTGTTTTTATTCAAATCGTAAGATTCAAGTCGTGAGTCGTACACAAATTGTAAGATTCACAAGGGAATTCTAAAAGGATTTATATATAATCACCGTCATCATAAACCTTATCCCAAAGATATGGGGTTGATTGCACGAATCATGTTCTTCCATTCAATTCTATCTAAAGCCATCTCTTTTGTTAAGGCAAATTTCTTAAAATCTCATCTCAAAACCTCACCCCACGTCTATTTTGGCTTTACCCTCGCCCTTTTAGACCATTCGACGTGCACATTCCTCCTCACAGATGCTGTCATTGGTCTTCGTTGTACGTTTTTAAACCATTTTAATCGACTTTCCCTTATTTTGTCACTTATTATGGCCACTCTTATATTTTTCACAAATGCATTCATTTCTAATTTTATATTTTCTTGTCTTATCATACATCTATCTCAACATCTTCATCTCGGCTACACTCATTTTATAAAAAAATGTTATTTCTTGATTGCGCAACATTCTTCTCAAGAAAGTGTCGCCGGTTATTTGATTTAAATCATAGGATTCTAATCGCAAATTGTAGGATTTTAATAACACCGGTCTAATGCCCTTTGGGCTTGTATCCAGTGTTGGTACAAGCACAAAGAACACTCTAAAAAGAAGAAAAAAGAAAGCCGATCGGTACACTCTCTCGGGCAAACTGATCATGAATGTTTGGCCCACCCCTTATGACCTACACACCAAAAATCAGCCCGATTGATCATTATAGTCGTTGAATTTCAGCATATTTTTCTATCACGGCTTCATGAAGAGGCCCGCGATGAAAAGGCCTATAAAGGTAGGGCCGAACATTCATGGTAGGTGGGCTCCAAAGATTGTGCAACGTGGCATTTTGGGCCCGTTATACCATTGAGTCCGTTTTAATGGGTCATATCAGTCACATCTAAGTAAAAAATGCTTAGGATATTAATATTTTATTATTTTTTCGTAAAAGCCGCGATAACATTTTTAAAATCACGGCTGTTATAATGCTTAGCCCATCAGTTTCAAGTGTTATAACTGAAACAACATAACAAAGTTGGGGGTTTTCCCTTATAATATCCATTATTTTCATTACAATGACCGTTTTTAAACCATGTATCAAACTTTTGAAGTGTTGGTAGGAAAAGTTTTTTCTAGTAGTGATTCTATAAGGACCTCTGACCCAAGTAAGTAACCATAAGGGGGTTATGCGTCCTTATTTCATTGGGTAGAATGCATCTCGTGCCACTCTGATGCGCGTGAATATTAGTAGAATTAAAATCAAGTCCAACCCAACATCAAAAAAGAAAAGAAAGGAATAAGAAAAGATAAAGAGAAATGGAAGAAATAGAGAATCAAACCTTTTCTATATTTCTTTCTTTGTGTTATTTCTCTAAACAATCTCTTCCTTATCTCTCATTGGGGATTTTATGGTTTTTTGTTTTCTCGTTGTTGAATGAGTAACATAAAACATTGAAGACTGTAGAGAGAATTTAAGGTACTGCTTGGATAGATACTTAATAAGGGCATGATAAGTTGCTGCATACGATTCCCTCTTTCTCCCCAATTCTTCTCTCTCATTCTACATGAAACCCCTAATTAACTAACAAATACATTACTTCAAATGATTTTTATTGCTTAATTAAGCTTAAGATTTGTTGTTTATCTTTAATACGTGTTATAAAAGATACATACATAAAAGCAAGGTTTATGTTAATTAAATTAGGGTTTTGGTATGAGAATATACATACTAAATGTATCGTTTCAGTACCTTAATGGAATGAGACACCTCAACTGAGACAGAACAGACTTTGAACCATGGTGGATTTCTTTTTAGGTTGAGATTGGTGCATGACATTGAGTCTTCGTTCCTTGGAGCTCCTCTTCTTTTCCTTTATTTTATGAGTGAGGAGTGATACTCTGAATGTGTTAAGGTGGTTCAAGGTGTAATGGTATGGCTCGATGATTTTTGGTGGAGAAAAATATTTCAGCTGGTAAGGAACTGGAGATCATGTTGTTATCATGTTCATTGGAAACAAACTGGTACAGTGATCATTTTGATGCTAAGAATTTTGTCTTAATGAAGTTTCACCTTTTATTTTGGACTGCTCTTACCTGTGAATGTGGGTTTTGTTCACCTTCCTGCTTCTCTTATATATATTTGTGATATTTTGACTCGTCATGTGACACGTCTATGTGGAGCCCACATGGGTGATTTCTGGTGAGTATGATCCCCTCCCGTTTTGGCATTTCTAGCCCTATAGTGGATTACAAGTTAAAAAAATTCCGTGACTGTCTATTTCAACATTTACTACAAATCCACATTTCATAGGGTTAGAAATTTCAGAATGGCTGATTTTTTTTTTTTTTTTAAGATGATCTCCATGGTGAGGAGATCACCATCACAAAAAATATAAGCCCTTGAATCATCTCCATGTGGATTTGAGAGTGAGAGACATGGATTCTTTGTTTGTGCAACTGTAGCCTAGTAATTGAATAGAACTTTCTATTATGTACTACCTAACTATAGTATCAACTATGAGCTAGCTTGTAGTTGTAATTTTTTTTTTCATTTATTCTTTCACGTGGAAACTTTGGTAGTATGTAAAATTTAATTGATCTTAGCTATATTTTAGGTGCATCTCATATGGTAATTGTTATTGGAAAATTGATAATTATCTCTCCTTTGTCTTTTGTATATACTCGGTCTTGTGATTTTCGTGGAAACAGGAAAAGGTTACACTAGCCATTATCGATTGTTTAATTGATGTTACGTGTCAATAAATTTAGAGTAGCATATTTTGTCTTTGTGCCATTTTTTCCGCTAGTATTTGTGCTTTAGGTTTAATACTTGTAAATTCCAATTGCACCCTCCTTACCTCGAAGGAATTTGCTGCAGCTATATCCTCATCGCATTTGTTATATTCACTTAAGACTTCTGTGTTATATCCATTGCTATCCTGTACAAGACGAATCATCTTTTATACGCTATGATCATTGCTTGGATATGGTCCTATGTTGAGTTTCTCATTATTTTGTTGATGATTTCCTTCAGATTGCATTGGTTCAGCGTTCAATGCAAAGGGAGTGATGCAGTGCCCAAATTGCCGAAAAATTGAGAAAGGTCAATGGCTTTACGCGAATGGTTGTCGCTCATTTCCCGAGTTCAGCATGGATGATTGGGCACATGATGAGGATCTTTATGATCTAAGTTACTCTGAAATGGTAAAAATAGAAGTTTTACAAATTAACTCATTTTTATCCAATTTCATAACAGTCACATCTTATTTCACCCTCGCGTTCTTATATGCAAGGATTATTTATTTATTTATTTGAGGATTGTTTTTACTTCTAATTTTGTTTATTGCATGAAGGGATGAAATAAGTTAACTGAACTGATGGAGTTTTTGTCAGAATTGATTGAAGACATTATTTTTAGCATTGTTGAAGTGTTATACACATATTGCAATTTGTACTTTGTTCAATTTTCTTCATGTAACAACCTTGTATACCAAAAAAGGAAAAAAGAATCTCAATGTAAGATAAGTTATTTCCTATTACTTTTTTATCATGGGTTATTTTATCCAAGATGCTTTTGATTGATATTTCGCAATTCCCTTATTATTGATCATCTTTGTTGTTGACTTTGGTGCAAACTTGATATTGTGCCTTTTGTTCATATCCAGGTGCCATGGTTCAATGGTGTGTGGGCAACCTCTGTTTCAGATGTCAACTATGAATTGTTTGATATTTCTTGTTGTTGAATTTACAGTATTCTAGCTTTTAAATAAACAATGAAATTATTCCACTTTAGTAAATTATTGTGATTATTCTCATGGAATGCATTGCCTGAAGGTCTATTGCAAGGTGAGGATTTTTATATTTGGTGTTAGTTTCCGATAGGGTACATTTGGGAGGTGAGTGGTTAGGCATTCGCCTTCGACACGTAACAACCTATGTAACTTAGACACAGACATACTTGTTGGTGTTAAGACCCCAATAACCCCGATTTGACATGTCCATACAATTTACTCCATATCTATATAACAAAACAGGACGGTTGTCTCCCCCTCTTATCTGGCTTCATAAAGGATGGCCGAGATCTTATCACACCAAGTGGACGGTGGATCTCAGCCGCTCACACCCAATTTTGACAAACGCTTTGTCGATGAGGGTCGTGGGCATGGGTCACCTACTATTTACCTACATATAAGGAATGAATTGGGTTGGATTTACATGTAGCCCAAGGGTCAGGCTCAGGAGCCCCACTTTTTATGCCTTGAGAGGGGTGTTACCGTTAAAACGGATTGAAACAGCCAAGGGCAAAAATGGAAAAAATAGATTTTAATGGATTTTAATGATTTTAACGGAAAAAATGGTGCTGAAATTCAAAATTTAAAATTAAAATTTAAAAATTGAAAATTAAAAAAAAAATAGAATTTAACGGATATTTAATGATTTTCTTATACCCCTCTTATCTTATACTAGTGGGTGCCCCATGCCATCGACACTCCTCGACAAAGAATTTGCCAAAATCAAGTGAGTGGCGGAGATCCACCGTCCATTGGGGGGAGGATTAGATCTCGGCCCTTCTTTGTTGATGCTGATAAGAGGAGGTATAAGTAGGGAGACAACAAATGTGTTTTGTTATATAGAATAGTAAATGGCCCATGCCCACGCACTCTCCGACGAAAGCGTTTGCAAAAATTGGGTGCCTTCGACACTCAAACGGTATAACGGACTGGGGTGTTACCGTTTTTTCCATTATAACGGCTGTTATAACGGATTGTAACGCACAGAGGGAGAAATGGAAAAATAACAAAAAGTAACGGTGTTGAAATTTAAATTTTGAATAAATTGAGGTCAAATGAGGCGGTTTGAGTGGCTGAAATCTAACCGTCCACTTTAGATCGATGGATTTGATCTCAACCACTCTTTATCTAACCGTCCACATTAGATGGATGGATAAGATAAGAGAATACAACTGAGTTGTCTTGATATATGCGTGGGTGGCCCGTGCTCGCGGCACTTTCCGACAAAGTGTTTTTAAAAATCGGGTGGGAGTTAATCTCAGCCATCGATATGAAGCATGGTGGATCTCAGCCGCTCATTATTGAAGCCCTATAAGATAAGAGGGGTATAAGAAAACCATTAAATTTCCATTAAATTCTAATCTTTTTTTAAATTTTCAAATTTCAAATTTTAAACTTTGAATTTCAGCACCACTTTTTTCTGTTAAAATCCATTTTTTCCATTTCTGCCCCTGGCCGTTTCAATCCGTTTTAACGGTAACACCCCTCTCGAGGCATAAAAAAAGTGGGGCTCCTGAGCCTGACCCTTGGGCTATATGTAAATCCAACCCATTTCATTCCTTATATGTAGGTAAATAGTAGGTGAACCGCGCCTATGGCACTCATCGACAAAGCGTTTGCCATGGCACTCATCGACAAAGCGTTTGTCAAAATTGGGTGTGAGTGGCTGAGATCCACCGTCCATTTGGTGTGATAAGATCTTGGCCATCCTTTATGAAGTCGGATAAGAGGGGGAGACAACCGTCCTGTTTTGTTATATAGATGGCTTCAATAATGAGTGGCTGAGATCCACTATGCTTCATATCGATGGCTGAGATCTACTATGCTTCATATCGATGGCTGAGATTAACTCCCACCTGATTTTGACAAACACTTTGTCGGAAAGTGCCGCGGGCACGGGCCACCCACGCATATATCAAGACAACTCAGTTGTATTCTCTTATCTTATCCATCCATCTAATGTGGACGGTTAGATAAAGAGTGGTTGAGATCAAATTCATCGATCTAAAGTGGACGGTTAGATTCCAGCCACTCAAACCGCCTCATTCGACCTCAATTTATTCAAGATTTAAATTTCAACACTGTTATTTTTGTTATTTTCCCATTTCTCCCTCTGTGTGTTACAATCCGTTATAATGGAAAAAACGGTAACTCCCTAGTCCGTTATACCATTTGAGTGCCGAAGGCACCCAGTTTTTGCAAACGCTTTTGTCGAGAGTGCCGTGGGCATGGACCATTTACTATTCTATATAACAAAACACATTGGTTGTCTCCCTACTTATATCTCCTCTTATAAGCATCAACAAAGAAGGGCCGAGATCTAATCCTCCTCCAAATGGACGGTGGATCTCCGCCTACTCACTTGATTTTGGCAAATTCTTTGTTGAGGAGTACCGATGGCACGAGGCACCCACTAGTATTAAGACATAAGAGATGTTTTTTAAATAATTTTTTGCATATGACCACAGATATAAAAAATTCATATTGGTATACAACATTGAAAGATGGTACTTAGTCTTCTTGTGATGCAGTTAACCTCTAGTAGGCATAACTTTTAAGTATCCAATTGAGAAGCCATCTGATGCATTGAAAAGCTATCTAAAACAACTATTTCGTTACTTTTGTGAAGATTCTAATGTTTTTGGCCTTAAAAAAGTCTTTGAAGATTCATTAAAGGGCTAATGATGCGAATTAAGGGTAATTTAGTCATTATAAAATTTATGTTCCTGTTACTTTAGATGGGATGGCTGCGATTTGCTACCTAGGAATTACGTTAGTTTGTAGGTTTTTTTTTTTTTTGTTTTTTGTTTTTTGTTTTTTTTTTGTGTGTAAATAATCATTAAAAGAGCATTGTAAAGAGACTTTTGATCTTTGAATAAATTTTCCTTTAGGCTTTTAGTTCCTTTGTGAACTCCCGGGAATCGGGATTGCTTGGATTAGCACCCTACATGAGTTTTTTCTCTCAAAGATAACCTCAGTAGTGCATTCAGTCCAACTTTGCTTGCGTCAGGTATCAAAGCAAGCCTTTCCTTGTAAGATTTTGAGCGGAGATTTGAAGATGTCGTTTTGGGTGTTGAAATGACTTATATAAGTTGTGGATTCATTTTGAAACATAGGGTGCAAGTGAATCTGCCGCAAAAGAAGAGGGAGGGCTTGAGGGTGTCACGCTTTCGGTTAGAGAAGAAGACAAAAGGTGGTGGATCATAGATTCGAAGGGTAGTTTCTCAGTCAAATCATTCTACAACATGCTCAGGGGCCCAACACAATCCTGCTTCCCAGCTAGACGTATTTGGTCTTCTCCCATTCCTTCTAAAGTTATCTTCTTCGGTTGGTGTGCGATGCTGGATAAGATCCTTTCGGTGGAAAATCTTAGGAAACGTGGGATCCAGATTCCTAGCAGATGTATGCTTTCCCGGGGCGACGAAGAAACTACCAACCACTTGCTTATCCACTGCCGGGTGTCAAAGAGCATTTGGGATCGTTTCCTATGCCTTTTCTGGATTTCCTGGGCTTTCCCCAGGTCCTGTGCTTGACACTTTTGTTGGTTGGCAGGCCGCAGCTTTCTCTCCAAGTGGGCGTAAGTTGTGAAGGATTCTTCCTTTCGCGATTTGCCGGGAGTTATGGAAGGATCGTAATTGGCGTACTTTTGAAGACAAAGAGGCCCAAGTAGAGGAAATCGTTCTGAATATCAAGGCTACTTTATACCATTGGGGTTCCATTATTTCCGAGGTGCAAGGTTTCAGATTTGAGGATTATGTTATCCGATGGGAGCGTTTGATGTTGTAGCTTTTTGCTTTTTTCTCGTTCTTGCTTGGGCCCTGCTTTGATTCCGTTTTGGTTTTTCTCTTTCGTTGTATAGTTTTTTGGGGCCTTCTCAGCCCCCTTTATTATATATCTTTTACCCATTAAAAAAAAAAAAAAAAAACATAGGGTGCAAAATGACAAATTTGCTAAATAGCCTTGAAATCAACCATTTGATTAGAATGTAGGATCATTATGCTACCAATATAAAGGTTATTGTCATAATTCATTATGGTCTACTACTGCCTTATATGACATATTATATGATGAATGTGAAATGTTTGTAGTGTGGGTTTATATTAGGGAGATGTAGGAAAAAATTGACCTTTTAGGTGTTCTGCATGTTCGTTGGGTATATGCTTTATTTTCACTTGTGAATTTGAATCTTGCACAGATGATAATCGAATGATCAGGTCTAGTGTTCATTTACAAGTCTATACTTTTGTCTTGTAAGAACTATGTTATGCATTCATCACTAATGTATCAAACTGAAGCTGATGGATCTTTTGTTTTCTTCTTGGGTGTGGGTGTGGGTGGGGATGGGGGGTAATAGGAGCTGATGGTTCTATTTTGCATGGTTGATTCGTATAATCTTCCTTGGCATCAAATTATGGTCTGACTCTGTTTACCTAGTAGATATTTCTATTTTTTTTTTGAAGACATGTTTCTATTAGTAAAATTATTGTTTATTAATTTATATATGAAGATAAATTAAATGTATATATTTATTATTATTATTATTTTTCTTCTTTGTTATCTATAAAAGATTAGTGTTAATAGACCATCCTTTTATTTATCTATTTATTTTTGGACGATGAAAACAACTACCAGCCCAGAGTTTTGGAGTATGGGACATGAAATTGTATAATAATATTTGTATACATTGGATGCATTTATTCTTTTCTTTATTAAATCAAATTTTATTGGTTATATCGGTTGAAAATGTGTCGGTGGTCATCTTCTTTCTTTATGTTTCTCTTGTAGCTCATGTCTGTGTGAAAGTGAATCTGCCGGAAAACTTGAGATTGCTATTATGCTCAATGGTGGTGCTAGAACCTTCATTAATGTTGCTTTGGTTTATGATTTGCATCGTACTTCTGTCTCTAGAACCCCTCCTACGATGATATTGGTCTTCCCATCTTTGAGCTACATCAGGCTCTTAACTGCATTCTTTTATTTATAATTTATGTTAGAAATAATAGTTAATCGGTTTTATTCGTATGAGCATGTGGCTACTTATTTGAAAAGAGTGAAATATCATGCTTGGCCACTTGATCTTGTTTCAGTGTTAAAATTTTAAACTTATGCATGAGAAGATGTAATATTGCTGCCACCTTACCACTTTTAATTTTCTAAATGACTTTTGCAGCCATTTGGAGTTCATTGGTGTCCATTTAGTGGATTGACTCGGATTCCTTCATCGTTTGAGTAAGTATGATCTCCCAGTTATGAGCTTGTATTTAAGTTCTTTTCTGCTTTGATTTTCTAATTTGAAACTTTGCGACTAACCTTCGCTAACTGCTTTTCCTATGGATTTGTTCCTTGTTTTTTTCCTGAAAGCTTCATCATCATCATCCAAGCCTCTCCTCCAATTATTTTTGGTTGGTTGCATGAATTCTGTTCTGCCATTCCATTCTAACTAGGGTCATATCCTTTGCTAATATGTACACCTTCGCTCCCAAGTCTTTTTGGCCTCTTTTTTCGGCCATACTTTTGGACTTGCATCAGTGCGGACTGTACTAATGCCATAAATGACCCTTGTTGCACATCTCCAGACCTTATTATTTTATCACATATCGGATCTACTCCTAGGTAGCGATCATGTTATGTACATGTTTATTGATTAACATTGTGCTTTATAAATCGTAGCTGGTCTTATTGTTGTTTTATTAAATTCTCTTTAATGTCTGACAATTATGCGTCAGTTATATAGCACTCTTGGATGCACATCTCCACATTAGACACCCAACTCTAATTCAATGGGCAACATCCTCTTCAATCCCTCTCTCATAGATAATTGAACTATGCCCCTTTAAGTATCCTAGCCAGTGATACTAACTATGCCTTGTCTTTATGCATGTCATCACCAAAGTTGCAGTCTATGCATTTTGTCTTGGTTGGATTTATTTTTAAAATCCTGAATTGCTAGGCATCCCAACATTTTATTGTGCATTCACCCTCACTTTTTCATCAACCAACACTATGTTGTTTTCAAATCCTTGTTAGCAATTTCCCATTTTACTCGTGTTTAATATGCGAATCCAACGTTTGTTAGAAAAATTGTATTGAATGTCCATATATTTCGATTATAAACGGAAAATGTGTCCTTTTTTGTTTAAATTTAAAATGCAGTTTTTGAATTATTGAAAAAAAAAATTAAAAATTTGTTCGAATGGCAATTCCTTTCCCTCTCACCCACCGCCCACCCCCTCTCTCTCTCTCCATCTCTCTCCTCTCCCTTTCTCTCTTAGTGGGACTGCATTATGAGTTGTAGTTTTGAACTTAGGACTTGGGAAGAAGATGAGAACGAGAAGATATTTTAGGGTTTGATGCACATTAGGTATATACATCCTTTCAAGTATATAAGAGGGACTGCTGGATTTGATTCTCAAGCCCATAGTATTCTGCCCCAAACCATTTAACATAAGCATATTTAGTATTGTATAAAATACTATGTACCACGCCCAAGTTCAATTTTAGTCCACATGCTGGATTTCTTAAGTAAAACCATATTAAACCTGAATATTTCCCATACCTTATTTTTTCCGTTTCTCCTTGATCAGATTTTTTTCCTTTTTTTTAATTGCCAAAACTCAAACTTTTGCTATGCAATCTTTTTGCCATATGCCAAATTGCTAACAAGATTTCAAACAACATATGTGAAGCAACCTGCTCTTCACTATGAGCATTAATTCATCCGCAACGAGTGAAAAGAAAAGTGTAAACTTACCGCAACTAGGAGAGCTCATCTGTCTCCACTAGCTGTTCCCATGTTCGTTACGGCTCCTTGGTGTTAGTCTATAGCTGCTCAAGATTCCTTTCTTCCTCAGTATCCTCCGAATATCTCTTTTGGAACTACATAATGTGCTTTCTCTAGGTCGCTAATACGGGGATTCTTCCTCTTCTTTCTAAACTTCTCCATCATTAGTTCAAGTAAGAAGATGGCCTTGATGGCTGACTCTCTTGGCATGAAGCCAAACTGGTTTTGATGTGTGCTCAACTAACATTGACACTTATACTACTTCTTTGAGTTTTTGTTGCTGGTAGGATCACTGGCATATTTTTACAAAGTTCATGGTGGATCAAGTGAGTCACTTATACAAGCTACTTGTGTTTGTACCTCTTAAAACCAAGATGGCTTGGTTGTGATCAGTTAAACTAGAAGAATTAGTAGAACTAAAAGAAGAGAAGGAGAAGAAAGTTGAGAGGAGAAAAAAAAATATGAGAAGAGCGAGGGACGATTCCCCTCTCAATGGTATTTATATTATAGTTCAAGTTGTGGGCCCAAACAATTTAAGAACATAAAACATATAGACATACGATAACACTCTTTCTTAAGCTGGTGCGAAGATATCACGCATGACCAACTTGCTAACGAGAGTCTCTAAAGTACTTCGACTGGCTGCCTTAGTGAAAATATTAGCTAACTATTGAGACAGAGGAACAAAGCTAGTTTATATCTCCCCCGAAATGACAATCAACCTCAATGTGTGCTTAATGCGATCTTGTTGAACCGGATTATGAGCAATGCTGATCATTGCCTTATTGTCACATTATAAGGAATGCCGATTTAGGTAGGGGGCAATCCAATTCATATACTAATAATTGTAACCAAAGTGGCTCACAAATACTATGTGCCATCAATCAAAATATAGCCTCGACACTCGAACGAGCAACAACAGATTGCTTTTTGCTTCGCCAAGTCACCAGGTTACCACTCACCATCGTGCAATAACCAGAAGTGGACTGTCTATCAGTAATTGATCCAGTGATCCAGCCAATTTGCATCTGTCCAAGTCTCCACACATCATGGTAAGCTTGTCCCGGGGCATCCTTTTAGATAGCGTAAAACTCTCAAAGTTGCATCAAGATGGGTCGAGCAAGGGGCATGCATAAATTGGTTAATGACACCTACATCATAAGCAATGTCAGGTCTCGTAAGAAACATATAGATTGGTTTCACCACTAAGCACTGAGACTGACTGACATCCACAAAGGGTTCACCATCCTTGTCACTCAATTTGTGATTGGGATCAATAGGGGCGTCGATCGGTTTCGTTCCAAGCCAGCCTCATGGAGCAGATCCAACACATACTTGCACTGGGAAATGAAGATGCCTTTCTTAGACCGTGCCACTTCAATGCATAGAAAGTATTTGAGGAAGCCAAGATCTTTGACTTCAAATTTGTGGCCTAGAAGGGTCTTCAATTGCTTGATTTTCGTAGGACAGTTGCCCGTATTGACGTTATCATAAACATATACAATAAGAGGTGTAGTGTTGGTCCCGCTGTGTTTCAAAAACAAGGTATGAATCTCACATCCGTCATAGCATGTCTGAATCTCTAAAACCACACCCTCGGATACTGTTTAAGACCATAAAATGACTTCTTGAGCCAACAAACATTCCCATCAGCATTGGAAAACGTAATGCTTGGTGATCTATCCATATAGACCTCTTCATGCAAGAAGGCATTTTTCATCAAATTGGTGACGTTCCCAAGAAAAATTGGCAGCCAAGGACAAGAGGACATGGATAGAATTCATCTTTGCTACAAGAGCAGAGGTTTCTTGATAATCAATACGTAGGTCTAGGCATAACTTTTGGAAACTAATTGAGCCTTGTACCTGTAAACTGTGCGATCTGACTTGTATTTCACAGTAAAGACCTACTAACAACCAACAGACTTCGTCCCCAAGTTTCAATTTTGCCTAATGCCCACATTTCTTCCTCTATAGTTGCTTTCCATTGCGAATGAGATAATGTCTCTTTTACACTGGAAGGAATAGTGACAGATGATGAGGTGGCTACAAAAGAGCAGTAAGATGGAGGCATAGCATGATATGAAACATACTGGGAAATAGGATGAGATGTATAGCTACGTTTACCCTTACGTAGAGCATTAGGAATATTAAGATCTGTATCAATGGGGAGAGAAAGGTTGCCAGAGGGAGGAGTTGGCTCCTCAGAGGTGTGGCTTGGTTGTTCACTGGTGGCTTGATTCTCATGTCGTATGAAGAATTTGGGGAAGAATTGAAATCCCTTTCTTTCATGTAATACATCATCTAACATAGTAGTAGGTTCTGGAATCAAAGGCAAAGGGTCTGAGTGGGACAATTTAGGAAGTGGTTCATGATTAGAAGTTTGGTTGAACTACTCCCCTTAAACAGAAATCTAACCATGACCAGGATAATAGGACCAATCCTTAAAAAGGAAACATCCATCGTGACAAATCGACGATGAGATGGTGGATGGTAACACTTGTAACCTTTCTAAGACAAAGAATAGCCAAGAACGCTTTTGGGTTGAGTTTAGTACTTGTGGGACCTAAGATGTGAATGAAACAGGTGCATCCAAAGACCGTTGGGGGAACAGAGAATACAGGACAATCTGGACAAAGGATGCCAAAAGGTGTCTTGAAGTTCAAGACACTAGAAAGATTATGGTTAATGATGTAGCATGCAGTCAAAACAACTTCAAACCAGAAAGTTCGAGGAACATTCATCTCAATAAGTAGGGCTCTCCCCATTTCCAACAAATGTTGATTCCTCCGCTCTGCAGTGCCATTTTGTTGTGGGTAGTGAACACAAGAAGTTTGTTGTTCCATATCGTGCTCTACACAAAACTATTTCAAGTTGCCTAAGTATACTCCCATCCATTATTAGACCTAAGGACTTTGATTTTCTTCCCAAACTGAGTATGAACCATTTCATAAATTTATTTAAAGATAGTAGATTTCCTTGGTCCTCATCATAAATACTCACATACACCGCCTATAATCATCCCCAAAAGTAACAAAATATCGAAAGCCCAATAATGAAGTGATAGGGGAAGGTCCCCAAACATCGAAATGTATGATCGAAGATGAAGATGAATGTCTCCTATTAATACTGGAAGGAAACGAAGGACAACAGTGTTTTGTTAATTGACAGACTTCATATTGAAAATTAGACGACTAGAGATTGAAACAAAGATGGAGACAGACGCTGCAAATAAGGAAAAGAAACATGACCAAGCCGAATATGCCATTGCATTATTCGTGATTTATTGACCTCCATACTACTACTTGGCACGTGCCCGAGGAAGATGCTAGACTGACAGAATGTCAAGAAGGTACATGCCATCTGCTTCACGACCACTACCAATCAACCTCATTGTTGCTACTGGCATACACGAGATTAGTAATAGGGAACATGTAGAACGTCAGATAAAGGCTGGAAGAAACTTCGATAGTTCCTTTACCAGCAATAGTTGATAAGAAACCATTAGCTAGACGAACTTCGTCTCTCCTGGAACAAAGACTATAGGTCTGAAAAGACGAAGACATACCTGTCATATTGTCAAATGCTCCTGAATCGATGATCCAAAAGGTAGGCTGAGATGTGGAAACATGATGGGCAAAGGCAGATATACCTAATTGGACAAGGTGGAGGTGGCAGTGGGTCCCTCTATGACATGAGAGCTTGCAGACGATCAATGTCAACTAGGGAGAATAGTACCATTTCAGCAGGGGTAGTCTTTTGAGAGCCAAGGGAATCATTAGTCATATCAGTATTGGAGGTATTGTGAGCTGATGAAGGTCTGCCCTTTGGCTGACAGGAATTTGGGTGACCAACCACATCCCAACAAGTTTTTCGTATAAGCCCAAACTTCCCACAATGATCACGCTTAGGTCTCTCTGGACCACTGAAACTCTGTGAACTTTATGTATAGGTTTATAGGGTTTCTTCCCACCAGTAGCCTATCTCTATTACTGTTTGTTTGTTACCACAACTGATCTGTCACTACTAGGAAGAATCTGCGGCCCCATAGCTAATTTCTGGCTTTCCTCATTTTGAACATAGGAGTACACAATATTCAAAAGAGGGATAGGGTCTCTCTGTAAGATATGGATTCTAACCATCTCGAACTCTAGATTAAGTCCGGCTAAGAACTGAAATATTCAGCAAGTCTCAACATGCTTGTTAAACTGCTCACAATCTTTGGTACTATCCCATTCTTAACTCCTGTCACATACTATGTAACTCAAATAATTGGACTGTCTTCTCCCCCTGCTTCAAATGAGAGATATTTTGTTACAATTGATAAGCTCTAGCATTGTTCTACGCCTGAGAATATTATTATGCTACTGACTCCCAGATTTGTTGTGCATTCTTTAGAAATAAATACCCTCTAGGGCCTCTACTGATCTAAGGCTGCATCGAATGCAATACCCATGGCATAACCAAAGAAATTTCAGCATCCCATCGATCATACTTAGGATCTGTGGTACTTGGTTGTGCCAGTTTCCCATTTAGATAACCCACCTTTCTTCTTCCTTAAATGGCCAACTTTGCAGATTGAGCCCATTTTAAATAATTCGTACCATCAAGTTTCACCGTTGTCTGAAGCATGGTTTTAAAAACTGTCGTTTAAACGGTTTTAACGGCTGTTTAAACGGTAACGCCCCAAGCCCGTTTTAGTTAAAACCGTTTAAACACGTTTTGAATTTAGCGGTCTTTTTTTTTTGTTTTAACGGCTGTTACAGCCGTTTAATCCATTAAATTCCGTTTTTTTTTTTAATTTTCAAATTTCAAATTTCAAAATTTGAATTGCAGCACCACTTTTTCTGTTAAAATCCATTTTTTTTTCTTCGTTTTTTCCATTTTTGCCACTGGCCGTTTCAATCCGTTTTTAACGGTAACGCCCCCAGTCCGTTAAACCGCTAAAACAGCCTCCTTTAAACCTTGGTCTGAAGGTTGTCCAAATCTAGTGCCTATAGTAGTAGATGACTGTGCTGAAGTTACTCCTGACAGAACTTCTGTATTTTTCCTCTCAGAAATTTCTTGATCACAAGATAATTACCCAAAAAGCAAAGGCAAATAGCACATACCTCAACCTGAAGGTTCAATTACTGCATCAAAACACCCAAACTTGTGGATTTTGGGATACTACAGCCTTGACATGGGGCTATTACTGCCAAGCATGAGCTTGAATCAACATGAACGGGGTCCGGGAGGTGGGTGGACAGGACAGCCCTAGAACCCTATATCAAGGGGTGCGGCAACCCAAGAGAAGACTTCTCTCGGGTTTTGAGGGGGCTGCAGCCCTAGAGAAGATTTCTCTAGAATTTTGAGATCTCCTGCTTTGATATCAAGTTAAACTAGAAGAATTAGTAAAACTAGAAGAGAAGAAGAAGAGAGTTGAGAGAAGAGAGAAAAAAGATATGAGGAGAAGAGTGAGGGACGGGGCCCAAACAATTTAACATAAAAAGCATATAAAGACATGATAACATGATCTACCTCTCTCCAAAATTTTGTACCCAAGCCAGAATCTTTAATTAGTTTAAAGTGGGACACATCATTCTGTTACCCAGCTCAAAAATGCAGTCCTGGCTTCTATGTGTTTTTGAAATTGATTATAAGAAATGCGATGTGAGATTCCAAGTATGGTCTGCAGTTCATTTTAGGAAGCAGATTCTCAAGAAATCTCTGTACCCTGCCTGCCTCTTCTAGCTCATTGTAGCCCTAGTGATACTTTAAACTCTACCGCTATCACAAATTATTAATCTGTAAAGGTGCATGAATGCTCATGATATATTGTTGTAGCTCTTGTTTCAGCTCCCTTGATCTTTGTTTGTGCAATCAGGACAGGTCCTGTGTATGGTGCATTTTCTTTTAGTAGATCAAAATAGCTAAGAGGAAATACCTGTTGGATTCCCAACTTCAATGTGCCAGGATCCAACAAAAAATGTAATGTGTTGAGCAAAAAATTATCTCAAAACATATAAAAGCAAAGTGATAAGAAGGAACTATGATTGGTACCTGATTACAAATAAAGGATGTATCTTTTTTGGTGGGTAACCTGGCGTGGAACTTGCAACTTCCCAGTTGTGACATAAAGAATCATCCAATTAAGCTACAAGCTCAACCCCTTTAAATTGAAGCACTACGTTAGATGATCACATTCACAACAAATTAATTGTGGATTGACAGCCTCGATACAAACTCGGGAGTCCTCACAAGCATGCTCTTGATATTCTTCACCTAATCGCCTATTTTTAAATCTCCCAATGTCAAGTATCTAGTTCAAAGCATCTATCCTTGAGCTATATCGATTAACCACTTCCTGAATTAGAAAGTACATCACTGCTTGCTCTCCCTCTGACATTTGATGTTCTAAATCTTGCAGGGAAGGGGAATCACCATCAACTGCATGTAAGTTCTTTCTGAACTTCTGATTTTCTGTTTAAAACTGAAGTGAACTTATGACTCTATATTATTATAAGGGCCTGTTTGGCAACTAGACATGGATTTGGACCACATTATGATGCAACAAATACGGATGTCCGTCATCAACGCTGATGATGGACCACATTATGAGCCATGTCACACATTATTAGAGACAATAGACTCTATTGATGTTGGTCCCATCTCTAGGTGGACCTACATACTAAAAATCAGGTTGATTAGTTATTTCTAATCTTTAGATTTGAGCAACCCAAATAATGCTAGATATCCCATAGTTAAAAATCAACCCATAAAAAGACACATTCAATGGGTACAAATCACTAATACCGTATGGATATTTGTCCCATCCTTAGGTGGACCTACATACTAAAAATAAGGCTGAATGGTAATTTATAAGCTTTAGTTCTTCGTACCCCAACTAATGATAGAAATTCCACAGTTAAAAATCAACCCATAAAATACCCCAATCCAACGGTTAGTTATATCCCTAGGTGGACCTCAGGCTGATTAGTTATCTCTCAACTTGGATCATCGTACCCCAACTAGTGCTATATATTCAACAGTTAAAAACCAACCCATAAAAAACATCAATCCAACAGTTACAAATTTATAACCCGTTGATGATGGACCACAGTATGAGCCACGTGGCACATTATTAGAGACCACGGACCGAATGGATGTTTATCCCATCCCTAAGTGGACTGACATGCTAAAAATCAGGTTGATTAAAAATTTCTACCCTTTGGATCCGAGTACCCCAAATAATGCTAGATATCCGACAGTTAAAAATCAACCAATAAAAGACACCAATTCAATGGTTGCAAATACCTAATCTTGCTGTTTTTTTGGTTTATACATTCACCTAGGGAAGAGTGTGAAAGTTGGAGCTCAATAAAAATTCTCTCGAATCTCTCTGCCTGGAAATATAATTCCAGGAATTATAAGTTTCTTCTCCCCTCCTAAAACTTCTAATTCTGGGAAAATCACGGAATTGGAAATATAATTCTTGAAATTCGGTCCTCCCAAACACCGATATTTGTGATTCCAAGAATCACAAATCCAAATCTGGCTCAATTCTGGGTTACCAAACAGACCCTAATGGAATTTCCTTTATTGCAGATCATGATCTACTGGGACACCATGCTATCTTCACCGAACATGCAACTGCACCATCAGCTGCCCATTCGTGCCCATATGTTGCCTACTTCCAACCACTTCAACCCTCATCCTCAAACTCTAATGAGAGTATTGCTGATGGTCCTAGCTTCAATCATCACTGGAATGGCCTGTCCGGACCCAGCGACATCTCCACTTCCCAAACTTTTTCTGCTGTAGATCTCCACTATCACAGTTGGGACCACCATTCACCCCCCTTTTCTCCAACTAGCAGCCGTGTTGGTGGTGCTGATCAGGCTTCAGTTTCATCTGCCACATTAAGATCTACTAGAGGTGATTCTGATGGTATACAAAGATCGGGATCTTTTGTGCATCCATTTCTTCTCGGTCATGGGTAAGCCTTGATAATCCAGGATGTCTAATACTGCCTAACAGGATTGTCTTCTACTTATTGAACATTACAATACTAACATTGCATGCACCTCCATCTTTACAGATCTGGTCATAGAGCCGGCAGCTCTGTAGGACTCACCCCCATGGTTCCACCTTATGCAGGCAGCAACTCTCGGGCCCATGACCGGGCCCAGGGTCTGCATTCATACCACCATCAACAACAGCCCAATACCCGTAGCATGCGTCCACCCATATTTTCAAATGCTAGGAGATCCAGTGGACCAAGGAGCTTAGCCCCTGTAGGGTCAGTGGCTTCATCATCCGATCATGCCAACGGCTTCTATTTGTTTCCTTCTACAGGCTCATCTGGCAGGAACCTCCAAGAAGCAGATGGTTCATTACGGAACCGCTTTTATGCATGGGAACGAGATCGTTTTGCCCCGTTCCCATTGATCCCAGTAGACAGAGAATCAAGTTGGTGGGGACCATTCCATCAGGCTGCCAGTGGGCCAGATTCTGGCAGCAGTGCTAGTAACTATTGGCACAGGCAGGTGTCCGATAGGACTTCGTCACAAGGTCGCTCTGAGAATTCATCCTATCAACCAGTTTACCCCTCCGGTCGAATGCACCCTTTCATATGAAGCCCCGTCACTCCAGTGATTGAACAAAAATATATATGAGAAATGATATAATGCTTCCCCGTCTGTAAATTTGTGCAGACTTTTTGTCCTGTCGTGTGAAACCGAAACTGAAAACGATCTTTTGGCAGTCACACGACCAGTGTGATGACTTTGGCTTCTCTAATTTCTCGGTCGTGGGGATATAAAATAAGATTTCTCTTTGAATGGTGAAAACCAGAACTTGTGTTGTTGCCCATGTAGAGCATTCCCTGGACCATAGCAATTCGGCATACGGTAAAGATTCGGAATGGGAAAATTTCGAGTTTAATTCAGTTTCAGGATATAAAAATTTGGGCCATTGTTGAAGTTTTATATTCATTTAGCCTTGAAAAGCCCGAATTTTATCGGTTTTCTCATTTATTACAGTCGTTTAATATGTTTTGCCTGTTCACAAGGATAAGCAAAACTATAATACACGCAGGATAAGGGTGGGCACTAGCCACGTGGCCCATCCATAGGTTCTATTGGATGAGTGGTTTGGATTGGTTATGTCCGCTCACTGTGGCACAATATGACGGGCATCAATGGTAAAAGGTTGCGGAGACGAGTTCAATTTTTATTTCCCCACCACAAATACACCTTAACCATAGTTAGCAATTTGGCACATGGCAAATATTCAAATATTCGGAACGGGAAAAGTTCCGAGTTTAATTCAGTTTCAGGATATAAAAATTCGGTCATTGTTGAAGTGTTATATTCGTTTAGCCTTAAAAGCCTGAATTTTACCGATTGTTTTATTTATTTTACGACCATTTAATACATTTTTATTTTTAAAAAAAGTGCAAAAATGTGTATTAAAGGTGAATAATACGTGCTTTATTCGTTTGATCTTAAAATTCGCCGGTTGTATTAAACGTTTCTTAAATAAATAAAAAATCGTGAACGTGAATTTACTAACTAGGCACCAAACAACTGCTTTCAGTCTGTCATGATGAAATACCACCTTGTGTTCCACACGCTCACACGAGAAATTCTACGTATAAAGACTTCCCAGCCCAAGATTTAGCGCTTCAAAGCTGCACGTGGCTTTCGGTTTGTACCTTGTTAAGAAGCAATTTTCTGTGTTTTTGTTTTAGGATCAAGCTCGGCGTACGCATTTACACACAATTCGGTGTACACACATGGAAGATAAATCAATGGCTGATTTTTTGTGAGGATCATCTCTTCACCATATAGATCACCCCCACAAAAAATCAGCCCATTCTGAAATTTATAACACCATAAAATGTGGGTTTCAAGTTACCGGTAAAAAAATAGACGGTCCATACTTCTCTGCAAGCCACAAAAGCCGCCTCCAGCACTGATTGGACCAAAAGCCCAACAGATTGGATGATTCCAAGCACCCACAGATGTACCTCCTTTTTCAGGAAAAACAATCACCAGTCGCACCAGATTTTATAAGATCATCAAAACAAGTTGCCCACCCACAGAAGCCTGATATTTCATGTTACCTGGCTTTACCAAACAACCTCATAAGCTAAGTTGTGATTTGGTGAACAAAAGTTGGAACCAAACAAGAAATCAGAAGATTGAACTTAAGGCAGGTGCAAAAGGACTCTGGTAATAATCCAAACTTAACAAATCGAGGTGCACAGTTCATACCACATTACTGTCCGTGCAAGCACGATGGAGTAACCTGTGATCTTTGCCAAAGGTCGAATGAATGTTAAACAGCAACTCTGTCAGAGAAATAAAAATGGGTTTTAGAAATGCAAGGGGTTTTAATTCTACACAACTCCAAATCAACATTCTAAAAGGTCACCAAGTATATGTTCAATATGTATTCACTAAACCCAATAGTCATAGTCTTGGATGAATCTGTTACACTGTTGACCGAAAAACTGTATCCTCATTAATGGCTTCCGGTTTCGATGGATTAGCACCTACGATCAGATCTCACCTGTTAATCACACCTCCAGGTATCAGAACAATTTGATGCATCAGATTAGAGAGGTTCAGTATTGAAGCAAGCAAAAACAAAATTACTATCCACAAGTAATATCATTCTTATATAGCAGAATGAGACCGAGATAAACTTCTGCTTCTGCTCTTGCTCCTGCTCCGGCTGGGGCTCCGCCTCTTCGGGCTTCTACTCACACGTTTGTGGCGAGGAGGCTGCACAATGCTGAGTTCAGTAAAGAGGACAGTTTGAAGCAAGCAGTGGCATGACTTCAAGTCCACACAAGTTTTCACTTACAGAGGGTAATGGAGATCTGGACTTTGACCGGGATCTGCAAAAGTTCCAGAAACAACCCAATTCAATATCCTCAACGTTCCCTTAACACTTTCATCCAAAAGCCTCGACGCCTCTTCCACGTCAGAGTAACCATATTCAAAAGGGCAAAAAGGAAAACCCATAAATCTTTAGAATCATCCAACAGAGTATGAGAATATATGCAATCTATAGCAATTCCCGTTGAGAATCTACACGACCCAATCGAGTGAAGATACAAACATCAATAAAAGCACAGTAATATATGTATTTAAGACATTAAAGGAGAAGGGATGGACATCTTTCCATTTGTACCACCAAAATCCACAAAGAATCCTGAGCGCAACTCCTAATCGGGTGTCCACATTGGAGGAGAAAATGATTTTGAATTTGTTCCTACCGATGATTGGTGGTGAGTCCCAATATCACTTAGTTCACAGTAATCCAGCTTTAATATCACAACCCATCATCTCTTCCGTCCCACTCTAGCTCCAATGGGCATGCGCTATGCATAATGTACGAGAATTAATATAACTATAAGGTTTCCAAGGCTGCCCGTCTACCAAAGAGCATACCTCCACAACCAAAAGAATTGCAGGCATTTGCACCATATATCCCATCAAGTTCCTAACATGCAATCCCCAAATCGCCGCATAAATCCATATCTAGAAAACAAACAAGGCAACCTTCATAAACATGGAACGATAATTGGGCAACCTGACATGCTCTTTCTCAATTACTCCCCATCCACTTTTGAACAAACAAATTATGAAGTAGAGTGCAGGGAATGGTAAAAATACAAAACAAGAACAGCATGGGATATTGTAGTAGGCCTGCTCAAGTATAAATTCCACCATTAATTTGTGTGAGAACTTGAAACTAGTGGCCAACCACCTTTTGAGGTCTATAAACACGTAAAGGATAGTGGTATACCACTGAAGAATACCTATAACAGATTTTCCAGCCATGTCCCCGAAATTTTTGAGTGTGAGGACGACAAATCCATTACCTTTTGTTCATTGCAATTTGGGATGACTCCAGGTGGATGCATGTCACAGAACCATGTAATAAATGGGAATATCAAAACTTTCATGACTTATCAGAAAATGCATGGAGAATTCGCGATATACTATAAAAGTCGATTAAAGGGCTTTCAACTTGAGGTTTCTTCTTTAAGTGTAGGACAGGTCATTACCATATTCACATACAAAGACTTCAGTTACAGTTGTTAATGGCTCCTCATAATGTGCGAAACATGCATTAGTGATGCTTTAAAAGAAAATGATTCTAACATATAGACAAGCACAGAATTGGCTTGGAGACAGTAACATGCATTCACCATACTCTGTATTTAAAATTTTGAACTTACATGTACAACAGAAATCTGAAGCAGAATGGTAAAAAAAATCCAGTTAGTAAATATATGTACCTCAAGTAATATGAAGAGTAACTGACCAGCAATGTAACAAGTGCACAGTACTATTAAAGTTTTTTGCCATGTAAGACACATATCGACAAGGATATGCATGTCAACACATCCTGACAAGTGAAACAGTGACACCTTTTATTTCTATTCAAAAAAAAAATTCCAAAAGAGGGGTTGTGCATTCCATCCTACATATACTACTTTGTTAAGTTGTTAAACACAACTTTGATGGTTTCTTCCCTCTTATAAATCTAGAGATATTTATTATGTTATTAGATGGCTCCATGGCAAATAGAAATGTTCTCTTTTCCTTTTCATATAATTATTTCCTAATTTTTACTAGAAAGAACTTCTAATTGAGATACAACCAAAGTATTAAATTATAATTGATGTATGGATGTGTCTGCATTTCAGGCATCTTAAATGGGCCGTGTCAAGCACTTCGAATCTGTGTCAGACACTGACACACGTGACCATGTGGATCGTTTGGGTTTACAAAAAAAGGATTCCAAAAGAATATAGCACCACAATCTAACCAGCTAGCTAATTGTCATTTTAAGACTTTCAACGTCGAACATAACTTGACATCTGATCATGCATTACCAGTCCAAATTAGTCGCTTCAGTTGAAGAAGCTATAAACCAAGGAGCGCATTAAAAACACCCAATCAAAAAAAATAGAAAAATCACAATTTTTTAAACAGTAAATTTTTAGAACATCGCAAGTAAATTTATGAATAACAATAACTGGGAGGTAGAAATTTTGAAAAAAAAATGAGACTGAGCAATACAAGCAGGTGTGTACATAAAACTGAAGAATGTGAAGCAATATGTAAATCTGAAAAAACAAACAAACCCAGTGGAAAAGAAGAAGACAGGCATACCTTGACAATGAGCGAGGCTTTGATCCTGAACGAGAACGTGAAGAAACAGATCTCGATCGAGATCTAGACAAAGAACGACGAGAAGATTTGGCCCTTGGAGACTTGCTGCAAAACAACTCATAAATGGTTAAGAAACATTACCACAAAGGATATTGCAAGGTTAATATGCCTTAACAACATAAGCAAACCTCCGGCTCCTGCTTCGACTGTAGCTGCGACCAGGGCTTCGACTTCTCGAGTAGGATCGACTACGACTCCTAGATAAGCTCCGCTTTGATTCATACTCCTTCACCTATAATAGATGAAATGGATAATAAACTCATACATAATAGTTGCACAGCAAAGAGGAGAAATCAAGATTCAGGATAATAGGCAACAAATCATACCCGTATATATGCCCGAGAAAATGCATTCCGAAACTCAGAATCATCAAGTTTCCGGATCTGCAGAGAAGAAACAATAAAAATCATTACAGAGAACTACGTGATATTTGATGCCGAAGGAAATCCTCATGCATTCACGAAATAAAAATACAGATCATCCAACAAAATGATCACTAAACAGACCATCCACTTACTGCATATTTCATGTCGTCGTAGTTGTTGTAATCCACAATTCCTGTGGTGCCTAAAAACACAACCATAAAACATATTTTACACAAAATGAAATGAACCAAAACGAAACCCAGAATAGTCATTGAATCCACATATCATGCAGCTCAGCTAAAGCCAAGACATCCAGCTAAATTCTTGTGGCCCCACGATGTTTCAACCGTGCAAAATTTTTGGAGGAGAAATACAGTATAGGAGAACAGTTGAAGCATGCAAATACCACTTTGTCCAAATTGTTCTTGGCATTTTCATACCACTTAGTTCTCTATTTAATCAACTGAAAAGATGTTTCAGTAAAGAATAAATGCATTATAAGACCAATTCGAGGCTAGAGAAACCAAATCACAAAACAGACACAAAGACTTAAGTATTAGCAAAAACATATTAGGTAAAATTACAAATTTAGTGGTGATTTGCATGTGTATCCACAAGAGTGTGTATATCTATTATGACAACTTTTGAGCATTGACAATGCCAGAAATTAACTCCTACAAACCTATGGGACCCTTTATGGCCAACCAAGAGATAAGTAAATTGCAATTCCATAACCAATTGTCTAAGGTGGCGTTTGGTAAAACTTTTTTTCAGACCTTAAGTCTGAATCAGCTGAAATTAAGTGATTTTGGTGATTAAATTGCGTTTGGTAAACGACTTAATTTCAGCACTTATCACCAAACTCAAGGAAAAAAAGACAAAAGTAAAAAGTGACCCAGCCTTCACTTTTTGCGGTAAGTGAATGAATCTTTAAAAAAGATTCTTTGATTCTTTTTTAATACCAACAATGCCCTTTTTTCAAACCTTTCTCTTTTAAAAACTTACGAAAGTATCCTAATAAACATTTCAAAATACCCACAATGCCCTTGACTTAATTTTAAGACTTAAGACCTTAGCCAAACAACCTAATTCAGACATAAGTCATTAAGCTACCAGATCTTAAGCACTTTAAGCTTTTAGATCTGATAACTTAATTTACCAAACGCCACCTAAAAGATTCAGTTTGGGTAGTTTAGTCAGGTGCTTACACTCACACCAACTCCAAATTGTGGGTTTATCTTTGTCATTGTACCAAAAGCAAATCATATCAATAACTTTTTTTTGTAAACATGGATAGACGAGGATATGGGATTGGTTTAGGAGCATTTAGAGATTCAATATTGTCTACGATGGGATTTTCTCCAGACACGGCAAGGGCATGGGTCTGATAAGTCATGTGTGTGCAAAGTGGATATGACATCCTCATATGTGTATTCTCACCAACTTCACAAATGGCATCATGTATAACACCTCATATTTGTGTTTTAAACCAACACGCTTATGTAAAATCACAAGGTAATAATTGTTATATACAAGGATGAAAATAAAAACAAAATTAATACAGGATACCAAAGTGCAGATTTATCATTTTATTTGACGAAAGCCTTTTAGCAGTGAATTCCGTTGAAGACTGGAGAAAGTAAGCAAAAAGAAGCCCCTGCTATGTTTGAAGTAAGCACGCATAACAGACTCGATTTAACAAAGTACTAAAACTCAAATTTGGAAACTCAACCAAGACTTTTAACTTCTAGCCTATTCTTAGTAACAATAGAAAATAAATAAGCAAATTTTACTAAACTTTACTAGAGACCATAGAACTTATTAGAACTCTTCATACAGAAGAGAAAACAAATAGAAACACCTACCTTGTCATAGACTCGTTTCTGCAAGATGTTCATATTTTTGTCGTAACTCACTAAAATCTTGTTGGATTTGTGCAATCTTGGGATTGTTGAAAAGCTAATTAAATAAGTTTATTATTGGACCAAAATTAAGGCCGCCCATTTGGATACTTCTTGATGCAGAAAATGTAACCTTAAATAAGGTGATGATATTGGAATTCAAAAAGAACAAACATACAAAGTAGACATTTATAGATACTGTTCCCCACAATTTGCGTCTAGTTTTGTCTTACGAATGAATAATATTTAAAAACTGAAAGCTGTAGTTGAATTCAACTCACCACCACCATCACGGAACACTTGAGAAAAACAGACGTCCCCAGCACGACGCATGTGGTCCTAGTCATGCAATATATGCAATTCAAGGTTAACAACTTGAAGTAACTAATTAAATGAAAAGAGAGAAATGGAGATGAGTTTGGAAATAGATGTTAATAGACTAAGGTCTCAAGCTTACTTTTAGGTCTTGCCATGATGCAGAAGAAGGTAATCCAGTGACCATCACTGCATAGGGAGCAACATAAGAACATTTACTGGCAATAACATAACCATCCTCTAGAGTAACACATAAAGCTTTGTAATGGATGAGAATACACACCACGATATTCGGAGCGCCTGGAGACTCCTCCACGACCACCCCCACTGCTGACGTAACTGCTATGGCGATCTATTGATGACAATTGTCCTCGTCCACCATGTGCAAGTTCCACCTATAAGCCAATGGAAACAAGAGAACATGACTAAGAGAAAGATCGAACATCACGGATATTACCTATTGTGAGCGCAGCAATAACATATAAATAAAAATAAAAAGAATAACTGACCCTTAGCCGATGCCCATCAAAGTTATACCCATCGCGACCACGAATAGCATCTTCAGCATCACGAGAATCTTCAAACTACAACACACCAATACTGAAAATATGAGGGACCAGAAAGGAAGAAAAAAAATGGGAAAAAAAGTTGGCGATGCACTCATAGCAGATGCAAGTCATGCAACCCATGCATGAAATGTGACAGGAACTATACATGCTATGAGTAATGAAATAGGTAAACATCACGATGTGTTACTGCTAAACGGTCTATTTGAGATTTTCACTGGGTTTGGAGAGATCAAATTACCTCAACAAAGGCATAACCTGGTGGTCTTGGTGGTATCTTCAAATCAATATCAACAATAGGCCCATACTGCAATGCAAAAACCAATGACACAAAATATGTATTACTAAATAAGGCAATGGATAAAACTTAATTGATTTCATTTATTAACCTATGCTACCCAAATGAGCCATTGTGGAATGAATACCTGTGTCCAACACATGTTGGACACGGTACTTCTAGAACACCGTCCATGTCATAAGTAATCGCAAAGGTATACCATTTCCAATCTCTAACAAATTTCTTGTATACATTAATTCTTAGACTAATCTTGTTACGACTTTTCTACAAATCCCTTCTATGAAACTTTAAAAATCTACAAATCTTTTGCCCATAAAATGAATAACATAGCCGATCTCACGTACCCTGTTCTCTGAAGTTTGGCATGTCTAAGACACAGTCAATGTGTCATAATCAAGACAAGTGTGTGATACAATACATGCTTTTAATCCATAAATGTCAAGTTCTGCGTTCACTTAGCAATTCTGACAAAATCGCAAACAAACCTTAACAAGACTCAGCATTCTTCATAGGTCCAGCATGTAAAAATAAAACAAAATCTTAATTTAAAAATTTTCCGCCGAGTGACTAACTCAATCAAAATAGTAATTAATTTCAATAATAAAGTGAAATTAGATGTATAACATACCGCACAAATCACAAGCCAAAAACAGATTCACTGCCTATAGAAGTAAAAAATAAATAAATAAAAACCTAAAGTTACTTGTAAAACAGATCTTCTACTTCTCTCTCACGAATATCGCCGGGGAGATTGCCGACATAGAGGGTTCGACTTGCACGGCTACTCATAGTTCCTGAGACCAAAAAAAAAAAAAAACAATTTGATTACTAGACGTAAAAACACATACAGGGGAAAAAATCATTAAAATTAAACTTTTTTTTTTAAAAGACAACTGAAGCATGTAAAATCGCGAACCCTAGCTTTCTCATCCCGACTAAATCAAACCAAACCGCGTCTGTGATTAGGGCAAAACTAAACTAACGAAAAAACGTTTATCTCGCCGTCTACATGACAGAAAAAAAAACTGTAAAATAATCAAAAATTGAGAAAAATCCTAATCTATGAACAGATGCAACACCCGAAAAAAAGCATAAAAACTAACAAAAATTAAGAAAAAAAAAAACCTAGAGACGTTTGAATTGAGAATAAGAATGGGAGAAAATGTGAAACGTAAGGAGAGAAGCTACAGAACAAATAAGAAGCTTACCTTCGAAGGAAACAGAAGCTGTGAAAGAGTTTCGAGGGTTCGGGTTTTTCGCGGGGCGAGAGAGATAAGGGTTATATATGTGATGGGCGTTGCTGTTTTTTTAAGACATGTGAAGATTTTGAACGCGAATCTTGCACCAATGGACTTCTGTGATTTACGAATCTCGAGGCATTTCATAGATGTAATCACCAAAGTCTACTCGATGGATGATTATAGATTTAAGTGTAAATTATTACGGTGTCTTTTTATGCGAGATAGCTGATCCTTCTCGAACGAGAGCGAGAGGCAGAGATGTAAATAGATTGGAAATGGAGGGTAAGGTAGTAACGCATCACTCCTAAGTCCCAACTCGTGAGGCGGACGATCCCAGTCAAGTCGGGAACCGGCCACAGAAGGTGAGACACTGAGACTTGTGGAAGCACCGGATAGCGGTTATGTGCAAGGTTTAAAGGAGGCCGTTTTAACGGTTTAACGAACTGGGGGACGTTACCGTTAACCGTATGGATGTTTGGTCAGTCCCTCGGCGGACCTGCAAACCAAAAATCAGCTTGATTAGTGATTTACAACCTTTGGATCTTTACTCCCAAATAACGTTTAATAATGCTCAAATTCCTACCGTTAAAATCAATCCATGAAAATAACTCCAATCCAACGTTTAGAAATCACTGATAAGGTTTATTTTCAGTTAGTAGTGCCACCTAGTGATTTGCCAAACATCTATACGGTCAGCGCTCTCTAAGAATGTGCCACGTGACTCGTATTATGTGCTGTGATCGGCTTCGCTCACATCGTGCAGTGAGCGAAGGTTTACGCCCTTTTAAACAGAGTCTAGAGTCTAGTCTAGACTACCCAAAATTAAGCTGGGCCTGAAGACCTGCGTTTTGATTCAGTGGTAAAAAACTGCAGCCCAAATATTTAGCGGAAGACCCAACGACCAAAGCCTTGGCCTCCTTTGGGACCGAATTTCCCCTCTGTAGGTGAATTTTCTCACGTCTCTCTCAATCTCGATTGTAGGGTTTGGTTTCTGATCCTGGTAAGCCATAACACGCGTAATATTTGAAAGAATTTCTATTTTTTCTTGATTGTTTAGCGTTCGAACAATAATTGGACGAGAGATTTATGGGTGCATTTGAATTGTGGTTTCAGATTAATTTATGGGTAGATATTTTCAGGAATCGATGAAATCATAATTTTTTCTGCGTTTGATGTTGGAGGTTTTGAAATTGTTTGAAGTTAGTGAAATATTTGTAATTTTTCTGTATGAGATACAGACTAAGTCATGGTGAATTAGGCATGTTGATCTGTGCTGAAACCCTAACTTGCATTTTTGGGATTTGGGATTTTGGGTATCGAGTTTGTGGTTTATGGAGGTCTTCGTGTTAGGATTTCGGATTGGTTACTGGGAGAGAGGGATTTAGTGAGTTTGTTTGTTAATTCTTTGTAAAGATTGATCTGCAAAGAGATTGATTGGTTTATCTTGAACAAAACTCTTGTCAATTTGGAGTTGTGTTAGGAAGTTGGGATTTGAAGTTTTCTGGGCGGCAATTGGGATCTTAGAGAGGGAGATTGATCATGGATGGTAACAAGGACGAAGCATCGAGATGCATTGGGATAGCTGACGCAGCTCTTGCATCTGGCAATAAGCAGCGGGCGCTGAAATTCATTAGAATCGCACAACGCCTTAACCATAATCTCCCTGTTGATGATCTACTGGCCGCTTGTGAAAAGCTAGAGTCTACCTCCTCCACATCTTCTGCTGAAGGAAAACCCGTAGATCAAAACCCCAAAGTGCCTGCACCCTCTAACACTGCTGAGTTCACGAATGGCGACCGGACTTATACTGAAGAGCGTGTTAAGCTGATCCGTGAAGTCAAGAGAAACAAGGATTACTATGCAATTCTTGGTGTGGAAAAGACCTGTTCGGTCGAGGAGATTAGGAAGGCTTACAGGAAATTGTCTCTTAAGGTTCACCCTGACAAGAACAAGGCCCCGGGTTCAGAAGAGGCATTCAAGAAAGTCTGCAAGGCGTTCAAGTGCTTGAGCGATGAAGAATCAAGGAGACAGTATGATCAGACAGGTCTGGTCGAAGAATTTGAGTACAACCAGCAGCACAATATCAGGAGGAGGAGGAGGAGAACCACATATGACTCATTTAATGATGATTTCGACCCTGATGAGATATTCAGGTCATTCTTTGGTCAGGCCGACATGTTTCGGACTGCTCATTTGTACAGGACTAGAGGAATGGCCAATCAACAAAGGGCAAATTTTCATGGAGGAGGGTTTAATGTTATGGTTCTTCTTCATATCTTGCCATTCTTGATTATTATCTTGCTTGCTTATCTGCCTCTCTCCGATCCTGATTATTCCTTGCAGAAGACTTATTCCTATCAGTTTCACAAGGTCACGGAAAAAGAAGGGATAGAATTTTATGTTAAATCATCTGATTTTGATCAACATTTTCCACTCGGAAGTCATTCTAGAACAAACCTTGAGGACCATGTGGTGAGGGAACACAAAAGTGTACTTCGACGCTATTGTCATGTAGAGCTTCAAAGGCGTCAGTGGAACAGAAATTATCCTACGCCTCACTGCAACAAACTTCACAATCTCAAAGTAGCATGAAGGTTTAATGAGGTGCACTTTTTAATTACGAAACATCAAATTAGATTTTGTATAAAATTTTATTCTTTTGCTGCTAAAGTGTACCATTATGGAAATTTCATGCACAGGTTTAGTTGTGGAATATTTTACTCTATACTATTTATACATTGTTTTCTTTGTTTCTTTAATTTGGAGCCTTCTTCCGTTATCATTTTTTTCCATTTTGCCGCAAATATAAGCAATTGTTTATGGTCATGAAGTTTTTAGGAGGATCTGATACCTGGATATTGGCATACTGCTTTACTTGGGGCTAATAAAAAAATTTCCTTTTTATGCCATCCCCCTCAAATTGTTTATGTATTTGTGCTTGTTCATTGTGTTTTGGAGGTTATTTGCTAGAGGGATCAAATGGTTCTTCCCTTGAACATAAATCTTCTCTGACTTGGTCTTTCATCTGAGCTAATAGGATTTGTGACTATAACATGCTCATGTTTACAAAATATTATAGAAACCTAGACAGCACTAACCTGTTTAAAAGTTTTAAATTGGTTGTGAAACAGTAATGTGACTTTAAGTTTTGTTTCCAGTACAGTTAGTGGTGGTATGGTGAGATCAAGTAATTGGTACAATTTCCATGATTTGGAGATCTACGAGATTGTGGTATTGATGCGGGAGCATTCTACTTAATAGTCCGCAGCTACACCAGATCATAATTAATTTTATTTTAATTAGGAATGTTATCTTTTTTTTTATTTGACTTGTAATCAATTTCAGATATTTTTAGAAAGTCTTTTAGTTTGATTAGGATTAAGAAAGTTAGAATTTAATAAATGGGGTTGTAATATTTGATTTTAGAGACGATGAATGAAGAGATATTTTATATTTTGGAGTGATTCCAAATTTTCTAGGTGAGATGCCTAGGAGGGAAGAGCCATTATTCCTAGAGGAGTGAATCGTTCAAAACTCGATGGAGTGATTCCATTGAGTCTTCCGATCGCAAAATGTGGTTCTCCTTGTCCTACATCAAATTTGGTATCAAAGCCAAAATTCCTGATACAGGTTTGGGTTACTCAACTCAAACCTTCACTTTGTTCGTCGCCACCAACCACCATCAACTATTACAGTCATTGGACTTCATAACACCATCGTCAATGGCTGATTTTTGAAATTTCAGAATGTGCTGATCTTTCGTAGGGGTGATCTATATGGTGAGGAGATCGCCTTCACCAAAAATCAGCTATTGATTCATCTTCCATGTGGGTACGCCATATATAACCACTATATCATACAAGCAAGCTTGGCTGGCCAAGATGAAAGCTATGAAGGCCAAGCAAGATTTGCGGGCTAGTGAACGCAATCCCCACTCATTAACTCTATCGACCACCAGCCAAGCCCACACTCCACCCAACATCTCTCCAGTACCCCTTCTATTCCCTATCATTCATCAAGCCTCACATTACTTGAACCCTCCCCAATCTCCATCAAATGGATAAATAGCCTCACATTTACAAATGAAGAAGCAGCAGCACCCATTCCACAAGCCCCAGTTCCCCCACACCCAAAAAAAATCCACAGTATGATGATCCAGTTGAAAAGGAAGAGGTGCAAGTCGAAGAATATTTCCTTTTTTTTTTCGTTTGTTGGGAGCAATTTCCACAAAAAAAATGCATGGTGAGATGCCTTGCAAGGAAGAGTGAATCTTTCGCCGAAGATCAACAATTACTCCCAAGTATTTCGAATATGATGATTGATGGAAGACCTTTTGATACTGCTCTTGTGAAAGGGTTTGGTGTGAAGCCAAGGGAGTGATTCCTAACTATCTAAAGGCCCAGATCAATTTGTCTGCATCCAAAATCGAGGTCGAATTCTTTTCAATCAGGAGGGTTTGATGCAGGAGCATTCTACTTAATAATCCACAGCTATACCGGATCAAAAATAATTTTATTTTAATTTGGAATGTTATCTTTTTTATTTATTTATTTGAGTTGTAATCAATTTCAAATATTTTTAGAAAGTCTTTTAGTTTGATTATGATTAGGAAGGTTAGAATTTTATAAATAGGGTTGTAATCTTTGATTTTAGAGATGAATGAAGAAATATTTTCTATTTTGGAGTGATTCCAGATTTTTTGGGAGGGAAGAGCGATTCTTCCCAAAGGAGTGAATCCTCTTGATCGCAAAACGGGATTCCCCTTGCCCTACATCAGGTATCCTCAACCACATGTTTGCTCACAAACAAAAGTAAGATGAAGTATGCTCAAATTTAATGGAAAGTGTATGTTGGCTTTCTAATTCTGGTCTCAATATTCAGTACCATGGTTTGCTGTAGCAGTCAAATTGGTATGAACTGCAAATAGACACACTCATTACCGGGAGGCGGTACAGTTTGCTATCGTTTTTATCAAACCTGGATAGGTTTGGAGTGTTTCTACTAGTCCTTTTGTAACCTTCGTTGGTACGAGATGTGCGGAGACCTTGGAGTTGCCTGTATGGCAATGGGGTTTAGATCTGCTCAAATCAATTTCCTCTTGTGCCATCTTTTGGGGTTTTCACCATGAGATAAACTATTCGAATATGAAAGAAGGAATGGTCATGTGTTTGGTTGCTAACAAGTTAGGAGTTTACCTTGATTTCTATTTTATTGTATTTGTTTCCCATATCATATTTTCCTACCCTTTCTTTTCCCCCACATAACAGCCAAGAACTATTCCAAGTCTTTCTTGATTGTTTTTGGATGGACAAAAGCTTTGCTTTTCTCATGTTATTATTTAATTTCTGAAGCTCAAGGTTTACTTAAATTGTTTTCCTTACTTTGTTAAATGGATGGGATATTTTTCAAGTTCTCTGTTAATACATGCCATTTGCCAATTTAGTAACCTTAAAACATAACCGAATTGGTAATGTAACTTTGAGTTTTCAATCATTTAAAATGAATTTCTAGATCCACAGGTTTATCGACATCAAGTTGGTGAAAGGAATTCTTGTTGATTGATGCAATTATATATGGTCCCAAAAAGTCTTTTGCTTTGCTTGCTTTCTTTGTACTTTTTGTTTCTGCAAGCTGTCAGGAATCACTTGTATTCCACTACCAGTAATAAACTAGTATGTTTATTGCGGCGATAATTGTTTGAGATGATCATGACCCTCTTTTTTCCAATCCAAATTGAGCTGGTGTGACTGTCACCATTGCATAAATGCCATGAAATACATTAATGAGACCTTTTATATACCACTCTGCACACACAAACACGATGCTCTGACGTCTTGATATTGCTGCTTCAGCTCACTTAATTAGTTGATGAATAGTTCTTCTCTAAGATACTGGCATCTTCCTTGGGTGGCAAAACTACATTGAAGACGGATTTGCTAATAGTAGGGGATCTTTTTATTCACTGCTATTGGGCTCAGGAACATCAATTTTAGCATTAATATTGACCAAATTAGATGTATTGGGTTACATCTTTTAGTAGTTTATATTGTTGACGACAGGATTATAGGTCATATGTTCTTTTGAGTGTTGGTTATTTTTTTACACTACTGATTAACCTTGTTTGTGTTTTGGGTTCTTGCAGGGGTCATGGCTAGATGGTAGAAAACTGGAGTATTATGGCACAAGGAGTGTACTCAAATGGCTAGATGAAGGCAGATACAATATATCCAGTTCTTTATACTGAGGCAACTCAGCATTTTCCTCCTAGATCGGGGTGGACATAGCGGCCGTGCACCTGCAGACTTGTCCGTATGCCCAACTGACACTAAAGGTGGTGCAGAGAAGGTGCTAGGCACCCACATCATATCAAACACTTCACATTTGGTAAGATATTGCGGGCATGGAAATGGTGCGTCCACATAGAGAGTGTAAATGGGTTGCTAAAGGATTTTGTTTTATGTTCATTAGTGAAAATTTAATATTTCTGATGCGCAGAGAAATCATCATAAGACGATGTAAAGATTGCTGAATTTTGATTCTAATGACATTTCCCTCATTTTCTATTATACTTTTGCATATAGAAGGCCCTTAGATCCTTCTTTAGTGACTTTAGGGAAACTTGAATGGTCGTTTATGTTCAAAAATCCTAAAACAAAACAGAACCCAAAAAAAGTTGTTGAAGAATCTCAAACCTGCACTGCCCCCGTAGATCTTTATTTTGCTTTTTAGTCGTAAGCAAGCAAAACGTTGAAAGGAAGGAACCATGGAGAAGCACAAAAAGAAAACCCCTTGGACGTTTTGGAAAAAGAAGGGCCAAAGTTTAGTAAAAAATTATTTTAAAATCTTTTAAGGGTCGGGCTCCGTTGACAGATCTAAATTGACATGCAAATGACAGGGACACAATATAAGCCAGGTGGCACACTGTTACAGGACTGACTGTACGGATGTGTGTCCTATCCCATGGTGGACCTACAAACCAAAAATCAGCCTGATTAGTGATTTGTAAGTGTTGCATCTTTGTACCTCAAATACTGCTTAAATTCCCACAGTTGAGATCAGCCCATGAAAATAAGTCCAATCTAAAGCCTAGAAATCACTAATCAGGCTGATTTTTGGTTTGTAGGTCCACCGTGGGGATAGGACAAACATCCGTACGGTCAGAGTCCTGTAACAGTGTGCCATGTGGCTTATATTGTGTCCCTGTCATTTTAGATCTGTCAACCGAACCTGACCCACCTTTTAAATTTAGAAAACAAATTTTTTTTTCAGTTGGACATGTTAAAGACGAAGGCATTGATTTACCCAGGAGTAAAACTTCTATGACGGCATTCTGACAGATGCTTCTATCACGTAGAAAATCACAGCCCATGTGGCACATTCTTAGTGGTTGCTGACTGTATGGATGTTTGGCCAGTTCCTCAGTGGACCTCTAAACAGTGTTTTAAAACCCATTGAGTCAACTCGAATCAAATAAACAAAGGGTTTGGTGGGTTATTTTTTTTACAGAAAATAATACACCAAACATGTTCCAAATAAGTTTCCAGAATGCCTGGTCAACACAAACTCAACCAAATTTTATAAATTCTGTTTATAAAAATATGACATTTATATATTAATATTAATATATTACTCAAGTAGAGCTACTTCAGGTCGAGCTTGAGTCTTCGAGTTAACTCAGCTCTGTAGACTTTCGAGTCGAGTTGAGTTTCCGAGTTTCAAACACTGTCTCTAAACAAAAAATCAGCCTGATTAGTGATTTCTAAGCAAACATTTTAACCGTAAGAATTCGAGCATTATTGAGCGTTATTTGGTTGCAAAGATCCAAAGGTTGTAAATCACTAATCAGTCTGATTTTTAGTTTAGAGGTCCACATAGGGACTGGCCAAACATCCATACGGTCAGCATCCACTAAGAGTGTGCCACGTGGGCTGTGATTTTTATTGTGATAGAAGCATCTGTCAAATGCTGTGATAGAAGTTTTACACGTCCTAAAGAGCATAGATAGTTCTCTACCATTACTCTTGACTTGAAGTAAAACTTCTGTCACAACCCACGATACAAGCCACGTGGCAATCTATTAGAGGGAGCTGACCGTATAGATGTCTGGCTAGTCCCTCGGTGGACCTGCAAACCAGAAACCAGCCTGATTAGTTATATAGAACTTTTGGATCTTTGCACTCAAATAACGTTCAATAATGCTCAAATTCCTACGGTTAAAATCAACCCCTGAAAATAACTTGAATCCAACGCTTATAAATCACTGATCATACTGATTTTTGGTTTGCAGGTCCATCAAGTGACTGGCCACACATCCATACGGTCAGAAACCTCTAATAGTATGCCACGTGGCTCGCGTTGTGACAGAAGTTCTACTCCTTAAACCTGGAGTGCTGGCAGTTTTTTCAACGCGCGCAAACCGATGTGCGGACTATTTAGCGTATCTGGATTCTGGGATTTCTCTTCTCCTTTTGGAACTATTGTTTTGTACCATCCCCTGGTCTTTGAAAGTGAGAAAGTATCCACTCGCCTCTTTGTTTACACGTGTCCATGGTGGGTGTATAAAGGATGATTTTTAATTCCTACTTGCGCGAGTGGCGTTACCATTCCTTGATAAAGTTCTTTCTATTTTACTATTAATTTTAATTTTTATTAAGAGGAGGGTTTTTTGTGGTGGAGCTGCAGAGCACTTATCCGTGGGAATTTGAGCATTATTGAGCGTTATTTGGGTACAATGATCCAAAGGTTGTAAATCACTAATCAGGCTGATTTTGGTTTGCGGGTCTACCGAGGAACTGACCAAACATCCATACGGTCAGCGCCCTCTAAAAGTGTGCCACATGGCTCGTATTGTGGGCTGTGGTCGGCTTCGCTCACAGCCCTGTGTGAGCGAAGGTTTACTCATAAATTAGGTAGCCATAGAAACGTACATGCATGAGGGCAGTGTCATACCGTGATTGATTATAAACAGCAAGTGCCTAGTGGTCGAGTAGAACTCAACTTCTGCATGCACAATGTGATCGAGTAGAACTGTAGAACTTTGCCGACGGACCATAGTACGAGCAACGTGGTAGATTCTAAGAGATCGCTGACCGAAAAGTAGCCTGATTAGTGATTTTTAAGCGTTGGATTGTAATCTTTTCATGAGTTGATTTTTAACCGTGGAATTTAGAGCATTATTTGGGGTACAAAG
Source organism: Euptelea pleiosperma (assembly GCA_035048495.1). Taxonomy (NCBI): domain Eukaryota; kingdom Viridiplantae; phylum Streptophyta; class Magnoliopsida; order Ranunculales; family Eupteleaceae; genus Euptelea; species Euptelea pleiosperma. Next base: position 26,371,636 of record CM068551.1, on the reverse strand, counting down.
ATCCATTGGTTTGAAATCATTAATCAGGTTGATCACCTAGAGATGGGCCAAACATCCCTACGGTAAGTGGTCTCTAATAGTCTGCCACATGCCTTCATAATGTGGTCCGTCATCAACGTTCTACTCGCATGTGCTCCGCTGATTCGAGCCAATCAACTGAGCACATGCAGACAGCCACTTCTGACTCTCTCAGTTCGCAAGTACTTCGTATTTAGTATTTAATAAATTTTCTCACATCCCCTTGATAAATCTCCTATATTAGTAAACCCCCTGAATTTTCATTACTTTTGTTTTGTCTCTGTTGACTGAATTTGACCGTCATCAGAAACATTAACCGTCATCCAAAATTAGGAGGACCAATAGAACCAAACCGACTCTTCAAAAATAAAAATAAAAACTATGACGTTTAATATTTCCGACATGGTCAATGACAGTCAACGGGTACAAGACCAAAAGAAAACTGGGGGGGGGGGGGGGGGGTAACTAATATAGAAGATTTATGACGGGGGTGTTACAAAAGCTAGCTCCAATGAGAGAGAGAGAGTGAGAGAAAAGTTGCTAACCGACAATCGTTGTCTTTCTCAACGCCGGCCGCCCAATTATCGCGTTCCCATTTTATTTATAGAACAGGTCCCGAGGACAACTTTTTCTACAAACAATTTTCCACACCTCTTCTGGAGCGTGGATTCCGAGAATCCAACGGTGGTTGATAACTTGATAGTGCTGGGCCGGCTTTCACTGTTGCCAAAGCAAAACCACCGTTGGATTCTCCAAATCCACGCCGGAGAAGAGGTGTCGAAATTTGGTTGTCAAAACAGATTGTCCGCGATTTATTGTCCGCAGTACCTTCAAAACATACCATCTTCCAAAAGGCTAGCAAGGGTATTTTAGTATTTTCAATGAAAATACCGACGTAGATCCTCCTAAATGACCATAATACCCTCAATCCTCAATTCATCTGCAACAAGAAAAAGTCAAATATATTCTCCTGACTATATCCTCAGAAGGGTATTTTAGTACTTCACATTAACGCGTGTAAAACTTACAAATTATAAGTGTACAAACTACAAAGTACAAACTTTCGACGGTCAAAGTTCATCCTCTAATCACCGGAGTCATCGCCATTCCCGAACAAGGAGACCTGATTGTTCAAGAGAAAGAGGAGGAGGAGGAGGAAGAGAGCGACGCCGACAGGGGACCCACTGAGGCGATGAATGGAGTCGGGTTCACCAGTAGAGAAGACACCAGAGAGTACGGAGCCTCGGTCAGAGGAGAGGAAGTGAATGACTAGGAGGAGGACGATGGGGACGAGGAGAAGCCCAACAGGACTCAGGAGCTCTGATATAGCCCCCGTTATGGCCTCACCTTGGCCACCTAGTAACATCGGCACCACCACCACCAACACCACCACTACTACAAGCAGCACGCCGTGAGGCGCTCCTCGGCCTTCTTCGATCATGTTGTTGTTGTTTTTCTCTGTGGAGCGGATGGGTGCTCTCTTAAAATAGACGCGCGCTCGGACGCGTTTTGTTTAAAAATTAAAATAGATCTCTTTCATGGAAATTTAAAAATAATTTCTCTATAGACCGACGGGTCTGTTTACTCGTGTATATCGAGCACACCATTTCAATTGGTCCGACTTAGGGATCTTCAGTGCTAGAAACCCATGTACGGAATGACTAAACGGTGATTTAATGGCTATGATCTTATGTGGGACCATTGATGATGGGATCTACCTTTCAATGTGTGGAAGGTTGACCACATTTTTGGTCTACAGGCTACAGCTATCTTCACTTTATGTGTTGCACGCGAGGCGCGTACGTGGGGTTTCCATGCTATTTCCCCTATGTAATTTAATGGGCTGGAATCTGGATAGGTGTTACCGAGGCCTTCCAATAGGCTTGGGCTAACAAAAAATTATGTTGGGCCTAATAACTAAGCCCACTATTTCATGCTGACATACCACTTTGCTTGATCACCAATGGGAGCCCCCATATATCATATCAACCAAAGATCAAGTGGATTATCCACATGTCATGTGAGTCCCACGTGTCATATAATCCTTACTATCAAGTGGATCCTATGTGCCAAGTAGGCCCACCGTGCCATGTGTTAGCATATCAAGGTCCGACATGTCATGTGGGCCCTACAAATTATCTGGTCCAAAGATCATGTGGGTCCACGTATGTGTAATGTTATCAACATCATGTTGGCCCCACTCACATTTCACGTGTTAGTGTATTAAGATCAAGCATGGTTGGGTGCATATTAATACGATATTGCATATACACCGAATCAGCAGCGGTGCAACTCAATGTTCCACCTTCATGCAACTTCACAAGTTTCATGGGGTGAACATTTGACGAACTTTTAGGGCCAACGCAACTTGGAAAGCTGCATGACTTGATCGCACCAAACACGCGTATTTGGTCAAAGTTGCGCGGCTTTGCAGTAGACAAATACAGCCTTAATAGCACTAGATAAATGTAGTTATGGTTGTGTACAGGGGAATGGGCTTCACGACTTAGCCAATAGGCCAATAGGCTTGGGTCATGGCCCATAACGTGAGGCCCAAATCCAGCTCCACTTGCTAAAAGATGTTGGATGGATGGAAAAGCCATTAACCACGTCAGTCAACAACTCCAATAAAGGGTATTTTTGACTTTTTGGGTTCTAGCATGTGGGAGGTGTGACAGGTGTCCAGGTTGGGACTGGGAGATTTCAATGCAAGGAGACAATGACTGAATAATTTTTATTTTATTAACCAGCGAAGGGGAATAAAACTCAACTATACACTTTTAAAGTGCAAATATTGTATGGATCGTTGGATGCACCTTGGAAAACGTGTTTTTAATATTTAAAACTGAACTTTTTTGAAATTAGTGAAATGACATGTTTGTCCAATCGCATCTAGGATGCAGCTAATGTTTGATGCTGTTACGTTATGGGGCCGTTAAAACGCTTAAAAAATAACGGCTGTTATAACGAAAATAACGGCAGTTATTTTCCATTATTTTTTCATTATAACAACTGTTATTTTCTAGAAAATTTGTTAAAAGGCCATTTTTCATTTTTTCCGTTTTTGAATTTCAGCGCCATTTTTTCCGTTATTTTCCATTTTTGCCCAAGTGTTTTTTTCGTTATAACGGAAAAAATGGTAACGCCCCCATTCTGTTATACCGTTACAACGGTCCCTTTAAACCTTGGCTTAGAGTACTCAAAAAATGAAAAATAAGTAGTGAAATTATACTTAAAATAAGGGATTGGCAAGTGGGTAACAGATGTAGGGTGTGTTCGAAACGGAACAGAAATCAAGGCTTCGACAAATTCAACTACAGAAGATAATCACGACCTTCCATAAACCCTAGTTGAATTTACAGAGAAAATACCAAAGAATTTATGGAAAAATAGCCAGAAGAAATCACTCTAATATTCAATTCAAAATCAATCAATAATCAAGTCTCAATTACAAACCTTCTTTTATAAACTAAAGATCTTAACTTTTTTAAAATAATTAAATTACTAAAAGTAGAATTTTTTTTTCTTTTCAATCAAAATTCTCTTACTACTATTAAAATTGCTAACAAAGGCCTTCTAAATCAAATTCGAACTCAAAAGATATTTTCTCAAACATGAAACAGAAAACACTTGGTAAAAATAGCAAAGACAACATTCAAATTACGATTTGACCTTTTCTTTAGTCTTTTACCCAAAAATTAGTGGGAATAACATTAGAAACTAAGCATGTAGAGCTCATCAATATGATGGAGTGCATATGCAATAATAGCAATTCTAAGCTACGACAGCAAAGTTATGACCGTTTGAAGTTAAGGTGCACGTTTTGCCTTCCGTATGGTCTTCTTATGATGAAACTGCTCCAAGTAATCGTCTGTTAATTACATTGCATCATCCTCCCCTAGTTGGAGAGAATTCACCCTCGAATTCAAAGCGTCGTCATCAGAACTATCACTATGATACCGAATGAGGTGTTTCGAGCTTGGCAACTTCAAATGGTACGCATTGGAATTCAGCTTCTTAAGTCTCTAACGGACCAATCTTGTGTGCAACGAGCTTATTATACTCCCCAACTGGAAACCTATCTTTACTCAAGATAGCCCACACAAAATCGCCAACATCAAACTCTCCGAGTTGGCGCTTCTTGTCAGGTACAACCTTGTATTTAGTAGTGACGTCGAAGTGATTCTTCTGAATTTCCTTATGAATATGCTGAATCTACTCAATGAAGTCCTTAGCTTTTCCATGGACTTGTTTCAAATCCGGGAGGTGGTATGTCTAAAAGGGACCTCAGGTTAAAGCTATTAACATAAAATGAATTGAAACTCATGTTCTTGTTCACAGAATGATTGAAGACAAATTCAGCTTGAAAGAGATTACAGTCCCACAACTTTAAATTAGCCTCAACCAAGCTATGCAATAGATCACCCAACAAACAATTGACAACCTCTGTCCAGTCATCTGTCTATGAATGATAAGCATTACCAAAATCTAGCTTGGTATTAGCAAGTTTCCATAAGCTCCTTCAAAAAGTGACTAAGAAATTGAGTATCTCTACCTGACACAATAGACAGAGAAAAGCCATGAAGATGACAAACCTCCCAAAAATACAACACCATGACATTCACTACATCCATGGCTTTTTACAAGCAATAAAGTGTGCCATCTTAGAAAAGCGATCGACGATCAAAAAGATAGAATCATAGCTCATGGCTCATGGAGGTCATATGTGGTGTTACCAGAAACTCTTGCCATAAAAGGATTTTGCAAAGGTTTTCGGCTCAAAGTCTAGCATAAATCAATGTGTTTGGCTATGAAGTTTGAATTCATTCTTGCTCAATGGACTGGTTGTCTGCAAAAACACAGTCATCTTGCCCTTCTTTCAGTCATTGAAAGGGTGGTGAATTTAGGAGACCTACTATCCTTGCCAACACCCGGAGCAATGGCCAGTTAAACCAATGACCTGGTTTTCCAATCAGTATGGGCCAGTAAAAAATCCAGACAGTCGATCTATTTGACCAACCAGTTGACCCAGCAACCCAGAGAACCGGTCAATCCAGGTCTAAAAACATTGGTCAACATCACGTAACAGCAAGTCATCCATAAACACACCTGTGACCTAATATAAAGAAGGAAACAGAGATGATTCTTGGGTCTCTTATATTATTGATGGTAAAGCTCACTATTAGCTCTACACATTTGTTGTTTATGTTCAACCTAATTTTTTGTAGACCTGGAAAACAGAGGCAAGAAGCATCACTGTCTAAATGTACGATATGGCGCCAACAGAAAGGGATTCTCTCTAGATGTGCAAATGGCAAGCCCACCCGTCACGAAGGGATTCCTATTTTACTTTGTATCTTAGAAGATGAGATCAAACCTGCGAGCTCAATGTTGTAACAACGGCTCGATCCAATTGAGCTGCTAACTCAACCTCTAGACGAATAATAATAACCTAACTCGAGCTTAGGTTGGATGACAGTGAGCACTGTCGGAAGGCATGATCCCGAAACACACATCTAAACGACCAAATTATCTGTCAAACTCTTTCTTTAGTCCTTGACTCTAATCATTCGATGGTTGGCCACTCAAATAGGAGCTCAAGAAATGATCTTTCACCAATGGATTAGTGATTCTTACGAGACTGGAACAATGCCAGGTTGACTACATACCAGAATATGTGATCCTACTGCTTGGATTAGAAGTAGCATGAAGCGGGAGTGGGTCCAAGAGCAGGAGCAGCAACAAGAAGTTTCAGTAAGCTATTCAAAAGTGGAAGCAGCAACCTGAGTACAAGATTTGAGCAGCTACAAGTCAATGGACTCGAAAGCAAGATTGTCAGATCACAACCACATGTGCACTGCAAGACCATGTAGTTAACAAAACACATTCTTTTTGAAGAACACCGCATCAATGCATTTCCATGAGGCTGTCCATATGAAGACTGACACAAATCCACCTACCAAAAAAGGGAAAAAAAGGAAAAGGAAAAGACACTACCACAAATCTATGATAAGAAAATAAATTGTCTTGTTCTTTCAAATGTATCAATGGGGTATGATAGAAATATACCGTGTTAGTATACTTACAACAGTATTACCAAACACATGTAGTACACGCTCCTGGATCCGAGAGTCAATGGTGGACCCAGCCTTGAAGATCTACCTTCCCCAAAAAGTTTGCCGCATTCCACTGGACGGTCCAGACTGGGGATCAGGTGTATGTTAGTGAAATAGTAATATGTCAAATATAAAACCGTACAATCCCACCATTCCCTTGGTGTATATTCAGAATAAAGGAGATGCCCAACTCTATGAGGGAAGAAATGGAACAATTTAAATCATAAGATATAGGTTTCATCAACACATTGATTATTGGTGTTCCAATGCAAGTATAAATTGACATTACCTTGCAATTTAGCATAAACTGAAAAAGCTACATTCATTCTGAAAGCCACATTAAAACAGTTGTCAGAAATTACAAACACACCAGTCCCCATCAAAATGCAACCGAGCAACCCAATATTTATTCTCAAAATAAAAAAGATGATAGCTTATGATTGGGTCCTAATGATGATTCTTTTCGATGTCCTCTCCACCACCTTTGGCTTTCCGTGCAGCTGCTCTTATTTGTCGCTGCTCCTCTTTGTAAATCCGGTTTCTTCGCTGGTACTGCAATAACAATTCCATATCCATCTTAGTAGGAATTGATGCAAACATGTAGCAAGTCACCCAATAATAACAATTATATGATCACCTTTAATCCAAAATAATTTCGCAATATTAATTCAAGTTTTAGGCGGTACTTATGTACTGGTACTCTATAGTCTTCGAGTAATATCCACGGTTTGGAGGAGGATCCCGTTTGCTGTCATCTGGGGATTATGGAAGGAAAGGAATATGAGGGTGTTCAGAGGAGAAGCCAGCTCTATTCATGACATCATCATTAGTATTAAGGCTCTCCTTCATAGTTGGGGTAGCATCTCTTCTGAGCTGAGAGGAACATTTTTTAGTGATTTGGTTTTCACGTTTGAGACTTTGTTGTGGAGGTAGTTTCGGTTTTTGTTGTTTTTTGTTTTCTTGTTTGTGCCCCTTCTGGGACTTTCCCTTTGTTTTCCCCGAGATCCTCTCGATCTCTTTTCAATATATTTGACTTTTCAAAAAAAAAAATCCACGCTCTGTAAAAAAAAAAAAAAGAATGAGACGTGGCACAGATGCTAGATGGCAGGAGTTGGACCTGCCATAGAAATGGTTACACCTTACAGATCTCCTCCTAGGTCAAAAAATTGAAGTGATCAAATAATTGCCACCAAACAATACATTCCAATTTTCTGTCTGGAGAAATCAAGCCAATAATTCAAACATCAGAAGTCTACATATTAGGGTTGTAATAATCCAAATCGTTGAGCCACATTCTCATAATGTGCTTATATACAGTCATTGGTTATGCAGCAGTCATAGATACATCCATATGCATTCAGGCACTCACAATGAATGCATCCACAAAGAAGTGCAGTAGACCAAGTTTGTGGACATTTCATGGAATAATTATTTTTAATTGGTAAGATAGAAATTTTATCAAGAGAAAAGAGGGAGTGGAGAGAACTAAGGAAGTTCTTCTCCAAAATATTAGAGAAAGAGTCAACTAATCCGTTGGCAGTTTTGGAATTGACTGTACAAAATATCAAATTAATCCACATTATCTCTTAAGTGGTCGAGAATATTACCTAAAGGTCAAAAGGCCTATCGCCTTTCCAGCTGCCCAAGAGAATGCATTCAAGGAGTCCCCTTCAATTGATCAGCCTTCCGAGAAATTCTCAAAGATCATCAAACCTTCAAGGAGAGGAAGAGCTCAGCTTCATTCGATTCTTTAATGCCAATTAGACCAGAGAACACCTTCAAGATCTCTCTTTATGGTTCCTAAGAGATCAAACACTACCTTCTACACCTGGATTCCCAAAAGAACATCAACGATATTCAAAACTTCTGAGAAATTCTCAAAGATCTTCAAAGCTTCAAGGAGAGGAAGAGCTTCTGCTTCATTCGATTCTTTAATGCCAATTAGACCGAAGAACACCTTCAAGATCTCTCCTTTATGGTTCCTAGGAGATCAAACACTACCTTCTACACCTGGATTCCCAAAAGAACATCAAACTTTAACTTAGTTCTACGGAGACCAACAATGCTCAGGGGATTTTTACTAAGCCCACTAATAATCACCTCACTCCAACCGTACTTGAAGTATAACGAAAGACATGTCATGGAACTCTTTGAGATGATTAGCTGCCCATCTCAACACATTAACCTGATTGAGTTCATAGACTTGTTGCTACGATAGACACTTATCTTGGAATCTTCCTCTATTTCTCTCGAGCCAAAGAAACCAATAAAATGGACAATGCAACAAGTTCCAAAGGACTCTTCCACGACTCTAAAGCACCTCTAGGGCATTCATCAAAGAGGTCCTTCATGTTGGCTGGAAACACCCACATGAGCCCAAAAAGAGTGAGAAAAAGCCCCACAATTCCCAGGCAAAGGTACAGTTATGCAACAAGTGTTCAACTGATTCCCCCACACAACGACACATAAAGCACATACCAAGATCGAATCACTTCCTCCGAGCTAAAAATCGTTGGCCCTTGCATTGAGCAATGGTCCAAGAGAGATTTTTCAATGAAAGCTTCCCTGTGTAATTCCTGAATCATCTCCGTGAAGTCCTCCCTAATGATAGTCCAACGTGCCTTACAAACTATGGATAAGAGCACCTTGTCCTTAAAAAATTCCTTCTCTTGAGTTTCACTGTGGAAGGGAGAAATATGGTCAAAGTCTAAACCGTCAATTCTTTTTTTTGATAAGTCTAAGCCATCAACTCTAGATTGGTTAAAAGTGATCGAACAATATATACCTTTGTAGAATTAAACAATCGTCCCCCTAATTTCTTCCATCTCCTTTACCACCCCCTCGTCCTTGATATCGAGGTGTACAATTACCCTCTTGCGTTTTGGTGAAAAAAATTAGTATTATTATTGCTTTTTTGGTCATCTAACTCATGATTTTTTCTTCCAACTCATCTGTTCCATTATCATAAGCATTTTACAGTTGCTTTTAATCAAGTCTTTTGACTTACTCTTCCAATATAAAATGATCGAAAAATCCAACATACGATGAACATTCAACCCCAACGGATGTCCAATCAATACTCTTATATCTCAAAAACACAACACATGCGTTGGACATCTGTGTCTAGTGATGTAAGAAAAAATTCGGAAGATAGATCCATGTGATCGAGCATACTCTAACCAATATCTTAGTCCATTTCAAATTAAGCTCCCTTAGTGGCTCCAAGCACAACTGGCCTTTGTAGATATCAAGAGTTGGACCTTGTAAAATATATGGGAATATAATCTTGAAAAAGCCAATTTTCTCAATCATCAAGTTATAGTACATCATCAAGAAGACTGGGAACTACTTTTTCGTTCTTCTTGTTTCTTGACAAGTACCTATGTTGGCATATGTTTTGATGGCACCTCTGTAACAGAAAATGATTAGGTGTCCATTCAAAACCTAAAAGACATCACAAGTCAAAATTGCAAGTATGCGTCCGATTTGCTTAAGCAAATTTTTTTTTTACTTAAGGATGACAAGTCTACTAGACTAGACTTGTCCTTTGTAGTGGGGGTTGTCAGTCAATTCATGCATGATTCCACAAAGCCTCACCTAGATATCACTAAAAAAATTCTTAGTCTAAGGGTCTGTTTGGCAACCAGACACGGATTTGGAATTGAAAATAGAATTCCAAGATTTGTGATTTCTAAGAATTTGAATTCAAAGAATTGAAATTTCTTGTGTTTGGTTGCACCAGGGAAATTACTTGGAATTCCCAATGAATTCGAATTTTAACTGTTTGGACATCTAACAGAATTGAAATTTGTATCCATCTACATAAGAGAAATATCATCTCATGAACTTTATGTTCTAATGACTGCTATTTTTTTGTCATCCGTCAATTAAATGTTATCGATGCAAATTTAAAGAAAAAAATTTAAAAATAATAATTAAAATTATTTTGATCATTTTTTTACTATGATTAACCCGTGTCAAAATATCAATGGCTAAAGCCTAAGTGGCACATGATGCAACAAATACAGATGTCCATCATCAACACTAATGATGGACTACATTCTGAGCGCGCCATGTGGCACATTATTAGAGACGATAAACCATATTGATGCTTATCCCATCCCTAGGTAGACCTACATACTAAAAATGAGGTTGATTAGTTATTTGTAACCTTTAGATTTGAGTACCCCAAATAATGCTAGATATCCCATAGCTAAAAAACAACCCATAAAAGACACAAATCCAATGGTTATAAATCACTAATACCGTATGAATATTTATACCAACCCAAGGTGTACCTACATACTAAAAATAAGGTTGGTTGGTTATTTATAAGCTTTGGATCTTCACATCCCAACTAATGCTAGAAATCCAACGGTTAAAAATTAACTGATAAAAGAGACCAATCCAACGGTTAGATACATCCCTATGAGGACTTACAAACTAAAATCAGGCTGATTAATTATCTCTAAACTTGGATCTTTGTACCCCAACTAATGCTATATATATCCCACGGTTAAAAATCAACCCATAAAGACATCAATCAAACGGTTACAAATTTGTAATCCGTTGATGATGGACCACAGTATGAGCCACGTGGCACATTAGTAGAGACCATGGACCATATCGATGTTTGTCCCATCCGTAGGTGGACCTACATGCTAAAAATCAAGTTGATTAAAAATTTCTAACATTTGGATCTAAGTATCCCGAATAATGCTAGATATCACATGGTTAAGAATCAACCAAAAAAAAAAATACACCAATCCAACGGTTTCAAATAACTAATCTTGCTGATTTTTTATTTATAGGTCCACCTAGGGATGAGCGTAGGAGTTGGAGCCCGAAAAAAAATTCTTTTGAATCTCTCCGCCCGAAAATAGAATTCCAGAAATTTGAAGTTTCCTCTCCCCCCTAAAACTTCTAATTCCAGGAAAATCACTGAATTGGAAATATAATTCATGTAATTCAGTCCTCCCAAACATAGAGATTTGTGATTCCAAGAATCACAAATCCAAATCCGGCTCAATTCCGAGTTACCAAACAGACCCTAAGATTTTTCAAAGGAGATTGTAATGCATGGGCATTTTTACACTGGGCTCGAGTGGGGCAGCCCGAGTAAATGGGGCACACTCGAGGTGGGGTGGCCCATGTGATATGGGCTCACGAGGGGTCGTGTCGACCAAGAACCTAGATAGATCCTATGAGATAAAGAATTTAATCTCACGCTACCAACAGTCACGGCTTTTGGGGAGTATTAGCTAAATGTCCTACATCAAAGTGGTATCAGAGCGGGAGGTCTCGTGTTCGAGACTCCTCACCCAGGGTGATTAATGCAAGGGCATTTTCACACCGGGTTCGAATGGGACAGCCTGCATAAATGGGGCACACTCTGGGTGGGATGGCCCGTGTGAAATGGGACCCACAAATGAGGGTTCGACCAAGGACCTGGATTTGGGCTATGAGATAAAGGAATTTAATCTCACGCCCCCATCAGTCGCGGGCTTTTGGGGAATATTGGTTAAATGTCCTGCATCAGATTGTGGTAACATCAACTTGCTCTCTTTTGGTTCTTGATTAGCCATTTCTTCCCACGTAGGTTCGACTCAAATGATAGCAGATGGCTACAACGAGAGGTTATATCTATTTGGATATTAATTTAGTTCATTGGAGAAGAACCAAGATATTATTGCTCAATCAGATAAGGAGGTTGAATAGAATTGTTGCACCGTTTGCAATGTGAGCATGATCCATATGACTCATGAATTAACTAGATCGCTATGAAATGATAACTAAAGCATCATCCACACTGCAACAAGCCCAAATTTTCGTGTACAGATCAAACTTACAAGAAAAGGAGTAGACTGCCACTTTGTTTATGAAACTTCCACGAGATGTAATCAAAATGTGACATTCAGCCAAAGAATTCTAACAAGGCACAAATTAGAAAGCTTTTGATAGGTTTGTACACCGACTACTCCACTCCAAATGCCCTTGTGTTGTTGAGGATGATTATAATAATACCGTCTTTTGGGGGCTAAAGGAACTGACGAAAATCCTTGAAAACTCTCAAAACTCATTGATAGGGTCCAAGACTGTTGCCAAGACTTTATTTTATTTCAAGTCGTATACATGGATCAAAGTCATCGGTTTCGTTCGTCCATGGACAAAACTGAAGCGTTTCATCCGTATGGGATGAAAACAAACAAAACCATGTGAAACTCACGTACCGTTATCAAAATCCTTCAAAAAAACCGCAGAAAAAATAGAAAACATATAATGTATTAAAGTTTGTAAAAAATTACATCCTACATTTGATTTGCACCCAACAATAGTAACTTGTACTTGTAGTACTATTGCACTGATTCATAGTCTGACAATAACTCAATCTGCGTTCCAAGTCCCTACTCTAAAGTTAATTAATTTTTTTCTACGTTAAACACATTGATAATTAAATTTTTCTATCTCGAACACATGTGGCCCAATTAGGTAGGACTCTGACGAGTATTCAAAAGATTGTGGGTTCAAATACCAACCTTGACAACTAATCCCAATCTAGTTAGAAAAGTTAATTAACTATAGATGGGGATCTAGAACCTTAAACCATGGCCATATATAACTTAGTGCAAAATATATTGCCGACTCATTCATAAATCTATTCTCAAACCCTTTTTGTTTCTTTTGGTCTATTTTTTTAAAACTACCCATCAGGGAAAAATGTGAGGTTGAACTGATCAATATGAAAGCCTTGGATGAAAACAAATCCTTCGTTGACAAATTTGGGATGATCAACCTAGGTACTCCACCTTGAGGGGTACTGTTGAAAGTTCAAACTTTTATAGTATTTCTGATTCCTTTTGTTCTGCCACTTGAGGATACCATTAGGCGATACATGTGCGTAAAGCCTGGGTTTTAATCCACCAAGTTTCCACAGCTGACGTCCTCAGCGACTTACTCTTGGGTCCATGAGCCCTTTCCACATGACGGCTTTCACTCTGGCCTCTTTTTTCACAGGTCGCCCCTTCCTTGACTAGAACTCGGGACATGGGGTTGGATCTAATACCAAATGTTAAGACCCAAACCAATACACCAAAAGCACCTAAGGCACATAAATCTTAGGTCTTGATCTTTAGGATCCTAACAGATTGATACAAATTGAAACACAAGTTTAACATATGACGCACATAAATATATTGTCACATAGAGACGCTTATTGCTCAAAGACTAACCACACTATTTGCTAGTGAACCCTCCTAAAAACAACTCATTAACAATAGTGGATCTTGCCACGTGATGTATGTTAATCTAGGAGAAGACTTACGTCTAGATTTAGCTCTTTATCTTCTTCCAATTGTAACAAATGACCTACGTCGATGCCATTTGTCGCAAGTCAAAGACCTCCTTCGGGTCCATACACCGCCATCGGGAATGATCTAGCTCCACCCGTCATTAACCAAAGCGTTCTGATTCTCCAAGTCACCGATCATAGTCCTCCGGCTCCAGACGTCGCTCAACGACCGCCTCTTTGAACCATCGTTGACCGAACTCCTTTGATTACAACCATCGTTGACCGAGGCCCTCTTCCACCAAACACCGTGGACCAAGGTGTTCCGATTTGCCTGATCAGCGACCACAATCTATCAGATCTATTATTTGCATCCCAACGATCTTCAGCATCTGCCATCGCAGAACAAGGGTTTTGGCTCAGCACGTCATAACAAATGCGTCAACGAATCTCGTGTTACCAACACTGCCTTGGGACTCGTGTTGACATCCGTACCTTAGAATTTGGCGAATGTGCTAGAATCGAAAAGGATTTGGGATCCGGGAGAATCTTTGTAATTTTCGCATTTCGACCTTGAGGACAAGGTCTCTTTCAAGGGCGGTGGAGTGTTACGATCCCATGTAGAGTCCTAGTCCTATTTTAATTAGAAGACTTTGTTTGATTAGAGTAGGTTGTTTATTAGGATTAGTTTCCTCTTTGAGATCGGAGTCTTAGGGTAGCAGGTCACTTGAGAGTATGGTCTATATAATGTAACCTCCGATTGAGAATATGGGAAGGAAATTCATTAATTTAAGTAGTAGCTTTAGTTTACATGCGTAGCCTATTTAGTCATCTTTATTTAAGTTAGTCAATATATCTCTACAATAGAATGGGGTTCTATCATAACTCTAAATGAAACTAACACCCAATTGAAGAAGAACCTTAACGAGCATATTAGGTGCAGACAGTGAATCAATTATCTCCGCCACTTGACCGCGTTAATGGGACAGAAACAATGATTCGACGACCCTAGAACGACCTTCGAAGAAACTTACTGGTAACTGAAACCTAGGGTTTCAATTTTTTTTCTTCCACTATTTGTTTTTAAATCTGAAAGCTATGGTTTCGAAACATTAACAGTACCAGATTAGATCGAAAACATGGTGAAGGAGATAAACCAACCGACCTCTTTGGAGTGATGGAGGCACTCGAGATAGTCCTCTCTAAGAAGAGCACAGTCTTTTGGCTCCCTGCAACGCGACATACACTCGCTGAAATCAGTCCAGAAGTCGTAGCACCGCCCTTTGTTCCCCGTGATTCCCCAACCTGAAGCCATTTTCCTCTCTCTCTCTCGGAAGATTTTGTTTGGTGTATGTATACCATGTACGTCAGAATGGGATGGCGGGGAGGGAAGTAGTTTGGTTGTAGAAGTATCTTTGTTCCGAGTAGACTAAATCTGGAACTAAAATCTACGGGGTGGGGAGGTAAGAAACGGAATATAACGCAAAAAATGGCACTTGAATTCAAAGATTGAAAATTCAAACTCAAATTTTCAAAAATGAAAAATTAATGGAAATAACGGCCGTTTTATCACAAATTTTTCGAGAAAATATTACTTTCGTTACAACAGTCGTTTTTTAAACCATGGTACAGATAACCCCTCACTGGAAGAAAACCTGAAACTTGGTACCTGAAAAGCTCGACCCTACGTGACTTGGTCAAGTGTGAGTCCGTTTACGAATACATAATGGTCCAACGAGGCCCATGTGTAAACAATTCAAGGTTATTTTCAATGGTTCATATAAATATGAGGGTGTTGTGCTGTGTGTAAACACATCTAGGATAACACGACTTGTAGTTTTATGGAACATGGGTACATGGCGCTGTTGAGGCCCCTAAGAGCAAATTTAGCCTTGCAATTTTTTATTTTTTTTGGTAGTCACCCTTGTGGGGATTAGCAAGTGAAACCTGTACGCCTGGCACACTGCTCAAAGGAGGAAATCTACCTATGTGGGTTTGACCCCACAACCATTTGGCCTTGCACCGAAAGATTGTTTTTTATATTCTCTAACTAATCTTTATTTTTTTGGCGTATAATTGGCTAGCAATTTCAACAGTCTTGAACAATGAGTTGGTCGCGGTATTTAGGATTGGGTTGCCCCTTAAAGCCAGAATTGTGCCTCATTAAATTACTCTATATTTTAAAGCCAAAACCTGGGTTGGCATATGCCCCTCGCACAGGCTTGGCTCGGACCGTCTAGCACACCGATGTCCCTCATCAATGATGATGAGAGACCATAGTATAAGCCATGTGGCTCACTCTTAAAGACCACTAACTATTAGGTGGATGTATATACCAAATACCAGCTTGATTTCAAACCTTTTGGTCTGTGTGTACACCAAATAATGCTGATTTTTTGCATGTAGGTCTACTTAGGGATGAGCCAAACATTGATACGGTCAGTGATCTCTATGAATGTGACACGGGTAAGGTGCGTGTGCATCACACGTAGCATTCCCTTAATATTATGGAAACACAATTTATGTTAATAAAAACTTTTACCATTTGCTATTTGACTTATGAATTTTTAGTTTTTTTTTCTTTAATTAAAGTTTATTAGATTTTGATTAGAAACTTGTCAAATCAGGTCTGAATCAAGGTGTTGGGTCCATCGGATCGAGTTTGGATTGAGGAATTGTGATCAAACAAGCTAAAAGTCCTGCATTAACATCGATACAGTTCGAATCTGGTCCATTGATAGCCTTGGTCGCATTCACGGTACATGGATAAGAGTGTTGGAAAATAATCCCCTTTGCCTATGTGCAAATCGCAACAACAATCCGCACCACAAAGAAAATCAATCGAAACAGGGTTATTCTTGTCTCTCACACAAAGAAAAGACCGTACCACTCTCCTCTTTCCTTTCTTCTTCTCCAAGAAATGGAGAAAAGAAAAAATTCCCATTCTTTTTTAATGGGACAAGTAAAGTGGGGTTCACCTCGAAAAGGGGAGAGTGGATGGTTGATGCGTACCACTCCATGGGATAGGCCGCATGTTCAATCCCCCACCTAGGACAGAACAACCTAAGAATGAACAACCCAAGGGGTAGAAATGCGGGCCTATATTTTCCTCTATTGGCTGCTGTCGAGTCTGATTTATGAGCCACGTGGCACAATCTTAGAAACCACTGACTATATGGATGTTTGGGCCATCCCTTAGTTGACATACAGACCAGAAATAGTCTGATTGGTAATTTTTATCCATTGGATCTGAGCACCTCAAAATAATACTTGAATCCCATGATTAAAAACCAACCCATGAAAAAGATTAAAATCTAACGGTTATAAACTGCCAACATTAGATTATTTTGGTCTGTAAGTCCACGGATCATTAGTCTGTAAGAGTGTGCTAAGTGGTGCTTTTAGATTCGTCATCAATCTATTACAACTTTAGACTTTAAAGCAAAAATTGGGGATGGGCCATGCCCTTCACACAACCCTCGCCTACAAGAGCAGAACTTTGAGGACAGAGGTCCATCATCAACGTTTATGACCGATGACAATGTGAGCCACATGGCACTATTAGAGAATACTGACCATATGGATGTTTGGCCCGCCCGTAGGTAGACCTAAACAAAGAAATAAAAAAATCAGCCTGATTAGTGATTTCTAACCTTTGGCTTTGAGTACTCCAGCCCCAAATAATAAAAACTCCAAGCCAACGAATAGGAATTATTAATCAGGTTGAAATTTTGTATGTAAATCCACCTATGGATGAGCCAAACATCCACACGGTCCGTGGTCTGTAAGAGTGTGCAACGTGGCTCGTAAGGTAAGTCTATCATGAACATTGAAGAGGGAACCCTAGCATCACTCACGTGCAACGCACATGCCGCTCCCTAGTGACGTGTAAAGAGAGTCCTCAACACGGTTGTCGTCTACTCTTTTCCCGTCAACTGTGGATCCCACAAAAGCGAACGCTTTCGCCGCAGGATACATTTTATAGGAAAAATCTAGTCTGCAACGTTTATAGACTTAAAAGTATGTTAACATCGTATCCACCATTGAGTGTTCCTTGGAAAACGTGTTTTTAATTTATAAAATATTATTTTTTTAAACATCGAAATAACACATTTTTCAAGGGACATCCAAAGTACTGATAATGTTTACATACTTTTAAGTCTGTAAGCAGTTGCAGACTAGATTTGTCCCATTTTACGTGCTTACGTTTGGAGGAGGAAAGAGGTGCGCAGAACACACCGCGTGTCATCTAGTATAATCCCACGGTCAAAACATTATTGGCGGGTGAAAAAGTGAAAGGGTTAAAGTAGGGAACTTGCACACAAAGAAAGGCGGGAGAAAGTAGGAAGGAGCGAGCCCTTAGAAGACATTCCCTGTTTTTTTAGCAGGGGAGAAGAGAATTTCGAAGTTTTCAGCCATGGCGTCTTCTCCTACTTCTTCTTCCTGTTCTTCATCTTTCTCCTCTACGTTTCCTTCTTCTCAGTTTTCATCTCTTCCAGTAATGGCGCTCAGAGATAAAATCGTCGAGAAGATTCAAGAAAATCGCGTAACCTTGATCGTCGGCGAGACTGGTTGCGGTACTTCGATCTACTCTCTCAATCTCTCTATGTTTCTCGATTAGTTTTCACGGATCACGCTTAAAATCTCTGTTTAAGTTCTGTTTTACTCACTCTGAGTTCAATGCTGAAAGACTTTCTTTTTTTCTTTCTTTCATATTTTATGCTGATCGTGTTGTTTCTTCCGTTAATGGTGAATTAGGGTTTCGATTTCAGGGTCGTACGGTGTGAAATTTAGGTTAAGATTCATGTTAGTTGATTTTGTTAGAAATAATATTGAGAATTAAATTTCGTTGTGTTTTCTGGAGGACTACAGTGATACCACTTTACTCTCAAAGCTTAAGGTAAAGTGGCTGTTCAACATGGGAGCAGGGAGGTGTTATTAGGTTGCAGGTTCAAGTCCCGGGCAAAGTACTGGGGGGAGGTGTTGTTGGAGTATATTGTTTGACCAGCACTCCGCCCGTGTTAGACCCATGGACCTTTCGATACACATTGTTACGCCTCCCTCTAACAGCTTAAGCTTTTAGAGTAAAGTGGCTCCCAATACTTCCTCAGTTTTTAAGTGCCTTCAAGTGAATTGGATTTATTGTGAGTTGCTTGTATGTACTTGTTGCCTTTGCATTCTATCAATGCCCGTTTGAACAATAAAATTCAACTAGTTAGAAAGAAACTTCAAAATGTTTACATTGCAACGGGTTTGTTAGAGTTATAATTTCAATCCACCTAAAAAATATAGGTGAATTTTTTTTCAGGATCTGGTCCGCTTCTTTTGTTAGGTTATTTTACATGATCCAAGATTTTGTATTAGGTCTTAGGCATGCACATAGGTTTTGCTAGTGTGATATAATTTTTTTTTGTTTTCTCTTTTATTATCAAAGGGAAGAGCTCGCAGGTTCCGCAATTTCTACTAGGCGAAGGTATTGAACCCATATTATGCACACAACCTAGAAGATTTGCCGTTGTAGCTGTTGCTAGAATGGTAGCAAAAGCTCGAAAATGTGAGGTGGGAGGCGAGGTTGGATATCATATAGGTCATTCAAAGGTAACGTCACCAAGGTACGTTTACGATTATTTGTGAACTTAGTTGGCCATGGTTAGGGCCTTGATGGAATTTACCCTCTATGCCATGTTATGTTTCATATTATCACATGATTGGACTATGGTAACTATGGTTTGACAAACATGGATTCATTTTATTGACTCGGTTATTTTGCGTATTCCCTTTGTTCCGTTCAATTATCAAGCTATTTTATGTTCCCTGTGTTGCATATCGGGGATTAACGCTTACCCACATCTTTGCTTTGTGTGGGTAGTATGAATTTGATTTGAAACTAAGTTATTGCATATTTCTCATTTCTGTAACCAAATGTTCGGTATGCATTTTCCATGGAGCTCATATCATCAGTACTTGAGCATTGATTGGGCTAAACCTTGATTGTCACCGTTTGAGTATTTGAGCCTTTACTTGACTACACCATAGTTATCATTGTTTAGTGCGATGAATTGAATTTTCAACTCTCCGTAAAGCTCTGGATGTGCACAAAGACATATTACTTCATTGCAAATATGGTTGGATCTCCATATGATAAATGGTACCTGGAAGAGCAAGGAGCGATCTTTTGTAACAAGATCGATGGCTGAGGCCAAGCATAGGTTGCTAGTGCGTGTTGAATGTGAGTTGACTTAGGTTTTCTCCTAACCACCTAGGAGTTGTTGTGCTCCTACCTATGGAAGTGAACTGTGTTAATTATGCTGCTACTGCATTTTAAGTTTCTGTATAGGGTGGATCAGACACGTTGAGGTCGATTGCCACTTTGTGAGAGTGGAAGTCATAACTTGTTACGAAGAAAATCTCTAAACTGTGCTTGAATCAGAAGATAAACAAGTTGATGTACCAACACAATTAGGAGAAATGTGTTGTGGACCTTGTGGTAATAATTGGACTTGTCGCACACTATTGATGTCTATACACCAGCGTTTGTTTGGGAGTGGGAATGGGGAGAGTTTTGTAGCATGTAAATATTAATTGAGCAAATGTTAGGGAAAGTTTGGTCATTCTGGAGGGCGTGTTGAACCATATAAATAATTATGATCAACTGCTAGGGAAAATTTGGTCCATTGCTAAAGTCATTATTGTTTTTCCATTACTACTCTTTGACTCGAGGTTATTCTTTGTAATTAGTCGTTGAGTCCTTATCAAGGAATTTAGAGTCTCTGCAAATAATCCTCTTCTTCACTTATTTGGTGATAGCCTGTAGCAATTTTAGCGAAGTATGCATATTTTTTATGTACCATGGCTCGATTGTGGTGCTTTCCCTCATAATATGGTACATTAGTACTAGTTACTTGAAACCTGGCATGCACTTTTCTCAAGGTCAAGGTCATCCTTATGCATTTAGGGAGGATTCTGATTATGAGTTAATTACAACTTGGAGGGGTTTGCTTTGACTGGCTTAATTTTTTAAGCTTTTGAATTACTCTGGGTAGGTCCCTTTTGCTTCTTTCGCTTTGGTTCTATGTCATTCATTGTTTATAGTTTTGATTTTATCTTGAGAACATGTAAGGAGGACTAGTGTGTAGAATGTGCCAGGCCTTTATTTTTTCTCTTTCTATTTTGTTTTTTTTTAGTACTTAGTTTCCGGCTAGTAGTTTAAAGAACGTGGAAAGACATCTTTCTCTCTCTCTCTCTCTCTCTCTTTTGGTCTCATTTTTCCGTTGTTACTTGATGTCAATATTTTCCCGGCATGTTATATGGCTTATCCATATGCTAACAGTCCTTGAATTTCCCTCACACTGTTTTTTATACCATATCACAGATCAAGGATTGTTTTTAAAACTGCTGGAGTTTTGTTGGATGAAATGCGAGATAAAGGGATGGATGCACTTAGATATAAGGTTATCATTCTTGATGAAGTGCACGAAAGATCTGTGGAGTCCGATCTTGTTCTTGCATGTGTGAAGCAGTTTCTCCTGAAAAACAATGATTTGAGGTTGGCATTTCTTTCCTTTTTCTTTTCCTGTTTTATTGTTGGTCATACACTGATTTTGCATTTTAATGTCGTGTTTTCTATGTGTCCAGTTATTTTTACAGTTCTACTTGGTTTTGTCGGGTTCAATTTTACAACAGTGATTTCAGAAATTACAACAGTCCTATGAATCTTGAATGAAATTTCTGGGGCCATTGCTTCAGTATCTGATATTTTTTACATTTTATGTTTTTGTAGGGTGGTATTGATGTCTGCTACAGCAGATATTGCAAGATACAAGGATTACTTCAAGGATCTTGGTAGGGATGAAAGGGTAGAAGTGCTTGGGATCCCAAGCTCCACCCAGAAAACAATATTCCAACGAAAAGTTTTATATCTTGAACAGGCAATCAGCTCTATTTCACATTTATGAATTGTTGATTACTTGATTAATGCATCTGTGCTGCTATTTATTTATCTGGTTTTGATATTCGTGATCTCTATGTAGCTGTCATGCATGATGCAATAGTTGTTACTATTGTCTGAGCGTAAAGCCATGGATGTATGACAATGACCATCTTATTATTAGACATGTGGCTGTGCTTAGTGGATAGTTCTTGCCTAGTAAAAATAGTTTTCTGTTATGCATTTTGTCATATTGCTCTTGCATGTTTTAACACATCTTTCTATTGTCATGCACTGCAGATGTTTATATGTCAAATTCTTTACTTTATAGAAAGATTTGCTAATTGTTCTAGTAAACTGATTGTTGACCAGGTTACTGAACTTCTTGGAATAGATTCAGAATCCTCATCAGGGAAATTCTGTCCTCGGTCTAGCCTCTCCTCTTCTGATGCTGAAATCAAACCTGAAGTGCACAAACTTATTCATGATCTCGTGCTGCACATACATGAAAACGAGCCCGACATTGAAAAGAGTATTTTGGTTTTCCTTCCAACATACTATTCATTGGAGCAGCAATGGTTCCTTCTAAGTCCCTTCAGCTCATTTTTCAAAGTTCACATCCTGCATAGCAGCATTGACACTGAACAAGCTCTTGGGGCTATGAAAATCTGGAAGTCTCACCGTAAGGTATACTACTACTTACTATTATTTGTGCCTGTTTTAATGTTCATGGAAACCCCTCATTGTGATACTTGGATGCAAAGATAGTGAGAGGGATTTCCCTGTATCAGCACCTCTTTGTTTTGTTCATTATAAAACATGTTTCCTGTCATTTTATAGAATGGTGAACAAATGTATCTCTATGAAAGGTTTGGGTAGCTTTACTTCTTTGGCTGAAATAAGGAACGAAAAAGCTAGAAAAATCGAGAGTGATACTTCATAAGTTTGCAGTAGCCAGCTGGGACCATTAGCTATATTTCACTTGTGCACGAAAAAGTGCACAATCAGAAAAATGATGATGGCCAAAAATATAATTTATATGCTAGACAGATAAGTCTTGCCAATTCTAGTCAAAAATATTATTCTAAACTAAAAGAGTGAAGCACGGAGTACACACCAGGTGTAGGCTTTGGAAAAATCTTTCAAAGAACATGTTTGTATATTAATATAGTATATTGAAATAGAAGACTAACCAATAGACATGATCATGGGGTTCCATAATTCCATAATGCAAAAGAACAATAATGAAAAATCAATATCATAGAAAATCCGATCAATGTAGACTGCATTTTGTTTTTGGTACTTGAGGTGGTTCTAGCCTAGACTGCTTGACCAATCAGGCTAATCAAGGCGGGCTACTCACGGGTCAACAAGAGACATCCACTGTGGTACACTGCACTTGTGGAGAGTGAGGAGATGTCCACCTATACACGGATTGAATGCATGACTTCCCACAAATGGGGGATGCCTCTATTTCCCCTGCCAAGAGAGTGATTGTCGTGAACCTCAGTGTAGGTGGAAGGTAGAACTTGGTTAGCTTATCTTCTATCTTATTCCATGAAGGGCTGACTGCTATTTAATGTGTCTTCATATTGTGGAAGTATGGTTAAGATGGTCAGAACCTACCGATGTTGGCTTTTACACAGTGGTTGTATTGATTGCACTAGTTGAAGGTGGATTGATCCGGAATTGATTCAAGTAAATCTGAGGATGGAGATGTTTGGTCCAATGTGCTTCTATTTCATTCTTTCCTAGTTTCTGCCTGAAAATAAAGACATCCATGAAATACAATCCAATTTTAACTGTTGTATTTGTTTCTTGAGAAGGATGTTGTGTACCTGAATAATGTCTATTGTGATGGATGAACTTACATGCACACAGACGTGTAATGCAGACAGATGAGAGAAGTCTCCTCTCAGTTTTTTCTCGCATGTAGAAGCTGAGGTAGCGGTCCCGAAACAGTCCACATGTTTAACAACATCCCCCTCTCCCCAGGTGGCAAGTTCCAGCCCAAGCCCTCTGCCACATGGAAAAAAGGAAATGTATTTCTTACAAATGAAGAAAAATACCAGCAAGAGGTCTGTTGGTTTGTGGTGAGTTAATAACAAGGAAACGGCACTTTTAGGGGTTTTCCTGTTAGACACGTGTGTCGACACATCCCGACATACATCCGGACATGTAGGGCTGTGTCTCCTTTTGTTTTAGTACTTTCTAATATAAAATTGAATTCTAAAAGATGGCAGGTGTGGTCCATCCTCGTAGAAATACTCTTTTAAGTTGTCAAACATAGCTATAGTTGTTTGATAGTTTTCCCTTCTATAAGTCTACTTATATTTAATATGTTATTGGATAGCTTTATGGTTTATAGAATTGTTTTCTTTTACTTTTATACATTTCTTTATTTTTATTAAAAAAATTTCTGGTTTAAACATAACTAAAATATTATATTATTATACGTGTACGGATGTTCCATGCGTCAAACTTTTTCAAGGTGTTGTGTTAGACACCGATACACGTGTCCGTATCATTGTTACATAGGTGGTGATTGTTCTTGCAAACAATGGTGAAGATGACCTCAAATACGAGCTCCCAATAAAAAATCCTAGGGCTTTGATGAGATACATCAACTCTAGGAAGAAGAAAACTCTCCTTCAAAGAAAAAAAAGCTTTGTGTTGGAAAATTCTGGTCTAAGGAGCCAGGCATCCCTTTTCTTCTTTTATTCATATCTAAATCTCTCTGATTACATTAGAAACTTCAACCACAAGGAAACTTTCTCCAAATAAATGACTATCACTCACACCTCCAAGATTCTCTCTATATTCTATATCTAGATCAACATTTGATTTAAAATAAAAGACTCTTCTGGACCACATCATCCATTATAACTTAGTATCCTAAAAATCCAACTATAACACTGGACCTACCCATGTCCACCTTATTAAAATCATCACTATCGTTGATTAGCCTCAGCACAATATCAACCTATCCTTCAACAAAAATAATATGATCATGGTTGTTCCTTGTTCTTCCCACGTTTTATCTTTCTGCTATGGACCTTGGTTGTTCGTGGGTCCCCTTTGGACATGTAATCCAGGTCGATCTCCGCTTCTTGTAAAACTCGATCATTGTTGTCACTGCTTATACGTGCATAATTCCCTCTGAGTTGGAGAGAGCTCGACGTTGGCAAGTTGTTTTCGACATATAATTGAAAGAGTTCATCCATGCTCCTTAATTCTTCTCTTGAAATCCAAGTGCTCTCTGTCTTTGGTAATTCTTCCACTAGATTAAATATTGAGGATGTGAACCCTTTTGTGTCGATGTACTAGACTTGAACGACTTGCTCAACTTCATTAGGTATCTTAGCTAGCACTTGATGTATTACATCTCCCACTGCATCAATCAGTGGCTCATTACCTTCATAATAGGCATGGATGTTAGCTACATTGAATATAGGAGCGATGTCCAACTCCCTTGGCAAGTCAATCTCATTTGCATTATAACCAAACTTTCGCAACACCTGAAAAGTACCAAGCTTCTTTTCTTCAGTTTCGTTATAGTTTCCCATAGGACACCTCAAGTAGACCATCACAATGTCTCCGACGTTAGAAGTGTTGTTAGGGACTTATTTGTAATATTTTATATTTTGTAGGGGTATATTTGTAATTAACTTAATAGTTAATATTATAAATACATGGTGAAATCGACTAGAGCAGTTTACACACTAATGATCTCACCACTTCTCCCATCTTCTCTTCTCTCCTCATCTATTCTCTGATCTTCTTCTTCCTCTTATTTTTTGGATACAACTTGGTATTATAACATGGTATCAGAGCATGAGGTCCCAGTAGGTCGCGAGTTTGAGTCCCTAGCAAAATACTGAGGGGGGGTGTTGTTGGGCTATGTGGCCAACACTCTACCTTTATTAGATCCTTTGATATACATTGTTACTCCTCCCTCTAACAGCTTAAGCTTTTAGAGTAAAGTGGTTGTCAACATGGTATCGGAGCTAGGTTATGTAACCATGGTTCAAACCTAGAGAGAAACATGAACTCTGGGGTTTGTGAAAAAATAGAAAGAGGTTGTCCAAAGGAAGAGATCATCTCCGATGGTTAGCCACATGTTGCAGAAGCCTGAAGAAGTGCTCCTAGGCGTAGGCACGTCTCAAAAGAGTCCAAAAACCCTCTCAGCCATGGCCGCATGTCTTAGAAGGGTCTAGAAATCCTGGCCGCATAGCTGCAGGTCACAGAAGGGTTCAGAAACCCTAGCCGCTCCTCCAGAAGCTTGGAGAAGTGCTCCCAGGCATAGCCACACCTCTCCAGACCTTAGAAAAAGTCTCCCTGGCCTAACCGCCCCTCTCATAAGTCCAGAGATCTCTCTCCATACCTAGCCGCACCCCTCCAAGAGACTTTTGCAGGCTTCTAGAATTTTTCTCGGGTACTTCATGGAATTTTTGGAAAATTTCTAGTGACTTTTGATTAGTTTGGGGATTTTTTGGGTAACCATTTACTGCCTCCGATGCACGTTCGTGACCTACTTGGGTTGTTTTATCCCTCAAAGGTTTTTTCTCTCGTGGTATCGGGTTATGTTATCATGATTCATGAGTACATCTAAGGAATTATCCTCTGTTAAATCAGGGGTTATTCTTGCTTCTCCCAATCCAGGGAGTCATGGTGACCACAATCTGGCATTTCAGATCACTACGGTGAAGTTGGATGGGTTTAACTATTTGGAATGGTCCCAATCCGCTAGGATGTATATCACTAGTCGTGGGAAAGTGGGCTACATTACCAGACGAGTAAATGCACCTTCAGAGACTAATGCCGTATTTGAGAAATGGGATGCGGAAAATTCGATGGTTATGTCATGGTTGCTCCACTCCGTGCAAGCATCAATCAACAAAGGCTTTTCCTCTTTCTTCCATGGCCAAGGATATTTGGGATGCAGTATCTCAGACTTATTCTCTGGTTGAGAATTTTGCCAAGATGTACGAACTTCAGCAGGAGATTCGAGGCTGACGCAAGGCAATCTTCCATTGGAGACCTATTATGCTACTCTGCGAAGTAAGTGGGAAGAGGTAGATCACTACTAGATTTACACTCCTGCTTGTACGACTAATGCTATAGAGTTTCGAAGAGGGTTGAGCGGACTCGGATTTTTGAGTTCCTTGAAGGTCTGAACCAAAACTACGAGCAACTTGTGTTTAGGTGTTATGCAGAGACCCACCACCCGCATCCCTGTCACATGTCTACTCCTACATACAGAGTGAAGACAACATGAGGAGAGCCATGGGCTCCAAGCCAGACACTAAGGTTCCATTATCTGAGAAGTCGGCTTTAGCCACTCAGAAATGGGCCAAGCCTGCACCTAAGAGAGATGGGGAACCAAATGATCGTGACAAGCTTCGCTGTGACCACTGTGGCCGGCGTCGCCATACTCGGGAGACCCATTGGAGTTTACATGGTAGGCTTGGACAGTTCTTTGGTGGCAAGCAAGGCTCATCTAGGAAGCCTTCTGGTGCCATACAGGGGACTTCTGCTCACGTTACTAGTCAGGAGTCCTCCGATGTGATACCTCCATCCTCTGGGCCGTCCGGTACGATCTCCAACATGGACATTGACAAACTTCGCCATCTTCTTGTGAAGCTTGAGGGTCCTTCCACCTTTACCTATGCATTTGCTTAGACAGGTACATTCCGTTCAACTTATCATGTGTCTACTTCATCCAATGGTCCATCTTGGATCATTGATTATGGTGCCTCATATCATATGACTGGTATGTCCTCCATTTTCTCTACTTACAATATCTGTTCTGGTAAAGATAAGGTTTGGGTTATCGATGGTAGTTTCTCCTCTATCTTGGGGAAGGGCAATGTTTCTGTTACACTTGCCTTACCTTTATCCTTTATTCTTGATGTTCTTAAATTTACCCAGATGTCTTTACTTCACACAACCTATATACTTCACACAACTTGTGGATATCTTTGCTACCAAAGCGTACCCAAATAATTTTTTGGCCTACCAATTTCACCTTCTTATGCTCCACCATATCCTTGTATTCGAAACCTTTTTTTACTTTAATAAGCCATTCTAAAAAATCATCGGGATTGAGCTTACCATGGAATTCTGAAATATCAATCCGCATCGATCCATCTCAATTTTCCATAAGTATCGCGTTTCTTTCATTGCTGTCCACACGTCTCTGGGTTCCTCCATTGATGATATGGGTTAGTGTCGGAATCCACACTATCAACATTAGCATCTTTGTCATTGTCCGTGGTTCTCCCACGTTTAATGTCGAGTACATCAACCTTGAGTTGATTCACCTTTTGTAATAACTCTACCAAAGTTTGTTAAATCTGTCCCAACAAGTCCTGCTTGGTTTGAGCTGCATTAGCTCTTCTAGGCAGCACGATCGAAGTACTATTGGATTGCCCGAGGAAATCCCTAAGCTCTAATACCAATTAATGAACGCTGAAAATCCCCTTTCCATATGTAACATGGAGAGAAGAAAAAATCCAGCAAGTGGTCCATCAGTGTGTGGTGAGAGTTCTACAAACAATGGTGAAGGCGGCCTCAAATACGAGCTCTCAATAAAAATTCCTAGGGCTTTGATGAGAATAGGAAGAAGAAAAAATTCTCTTTTAAAAAAAACTTTGTACTGGAAAATTCTGGTCTAGGGAGTCTTTTATTCATATCCAAATCTCCTTGATTCAATTAGAATCCTCAACCACATGGAAACTTTCCCCAAATAAAAGGCTACCACTCACACCCCCTAGATTCTCTCTTTATTCACTATTTAGATCAACATTGACTTAAAATAAGACTCTTATGGACCACATGGTCCATCATAACATAGTATCCAAAAAACCTATCTATAAAACTGGACTTACGTAGGTCCACCTTATTAAAAACATCACTATTGTTAATCTGCCTCAAAATGCAAGATCAATCCCTCCTCTAACAAAAACAGCACGATAATGGTTATTCCTCGTTCTTCGCACGTTTTATGCTTCTACTATAGACCTTGATCGTCCGTGGGTCCCCTTTGAACATGTAATCTAGCTCGATCTCCTCTTCTAGAAAAAACTGGATCATTGATGTCACTGCTTATATTTGCATCATGAATGTTTCTAAATAGAGAGAAACCTGCCTTTTTAGCCACATGACGGAGTCTTATTGGGCTGAAACTTGCCACAACAGCAGAGGGAGCGGTGCTGAAACATGTGGATCGCTTTTGAGCCAACCCCTCAGCTGCCACATGTTAGAAAACCCTTCAGAAATAACTTTGTTCAAGTCCATCCGCCACTTACACTCCTTCAATTTCTGTTTAGATAGAAAGTAGGATGGGTTTGATATTAACTCTTATATCATTTCTCTGCAAGATCTGGCCGTATATTAGTTGTTTTCACGTGTTTAATAGTTTGGACGTCTGAAGTCTGATTGGATTAGAAGCTAATAAGCTTTACCTTCTTCTTTTATTGATCAAGTATGTGACAAATATTACAGGTTACATTTAGCAGTTCTCTAAAAATTTGGATTTGTATTACAGGTTATATTAGCCACAAATATTGCAGAATCATCAGTTACAATACCCGGAGTAGCCTTTGTCATTGATTCTTGCCGGTCTTTACAAGTCTTTTGGGACAATAACAGGAAGAAGGAATCAACAGAGCTTGTCTGGGTGTCTAAGTCCCAGGTACTGAGAGAATTCATGGCTTGGTTTTAGATTTTGCTACTAAAACCCGATTAATTATTTGCAGTTATTGGCTGTAGGCTGAGCAGCGTAAAGGAAGGACGGGCCGGACTTGTGATGGTCAGATATATCGATTGGTTACTCGATCATTTTTCAATGGGTTTAATGAGCATGAACTCCCATCTATATTGAGATTATCGTTGAGGAAGCAAGTGCTTCTGATTTGCTGTGCTGAATCTAAAGCCATCAATGATCCCAAAGGTATGGTGTTCATTACTTGATCATGATTCTGATTTCCATGTGAAATTTGCGGTTCACAATTGTTGGAGGCTCTTTGTTTTTCTGTCCAAAAGGATGTGATAGGTTAGATCGTTACAATGATCCAATAGAATCGATTCAGCTTTGGAGATCTCCTAGGTGGATCATTGAATGGAGGGTATGCTGGGGTGGTAGCATGCCATCCTTAAGTCTACCAAAAGGTCCCCTTGATATCCTTTAAGAGCAATTGGTAGTGAATTATTCATGAATAATTTTTCCTGATGATCGTAACATTAGTGTCCCCGATTGTGATTTATTACAAAACCATTTATCAGAGTTCTGTTTCTTTTCAATCTAAAATCGTTAATTTCTTGAGCTTATTTTATCCATCCGGAAATTCTATATATGTTTTGATGTGTGTGTGTCTACTAAGTTTTGCTTACTGTCCCCAAAGTGGTGCTTATTCTCTGCAAGAGTGAAGATTCAGATTTTTTTATGCAATGCAAATCAAATGGTGCTAACTAATGGAATTTCGATGTTCTTAAGTCTTGTTGCAGAAGTCTTTAAATCCACCAGATCCTGAAGTGGTTGAAGATGCGTTGAATTTGCTTGTTCATAATCATGCACTGGAAAAACTAGCCTCTCATAGGGGCCGGTATGAGCCAACATTTTATGGTCGATTGCTTGCTAGTGTCCCATTGTCTTTTGAGGCTTCTGTGCTTATACTCAAGTTTGGGGACATTGGACTGCTTCGAGAGGGCATTCTGATTGGAATATTGATGGATCAACAGCCTCTGCCTATTCTTCATCCCTTTGGACAGGAAATTCTGGTATTATCTATTGACTGTATTGACTTCATGCACCCGGGTAGTCCTATGCTCTTTCTGTTTCTGATTGTTTATTTCTACTCAGTTTTCAGAGTACATAGACAGATACTTTGGGGGAAATGGCGACAACATGGTCCTAACTGGCAAAAGGGAAGTGAAAGTCATGGGAAACCTTTGTGCATATCAGTTTTGGCAACGTGTTTTTAAGGTGAACTTTTATCTTCTGCGTTAAAGTAGCGTCATGCACCTCATATAGGGAGAAATTGGACATTTGGCACGCTTCCACTGAACTACCTGATCCACTGTCACCCTCTCAAAAACAAAGACTTGATTAGCCACTTTCCATGAAGATACCGACAATAGTCAACTGTGTGATTTGTTAAACCACAATGGGTACATTTTCTGGTTCTATGGCCTTTACCACTACTTTCCCCTTTATTTGGACCCCCACATGATAACCGACCACCTCTACCTACCACTACCTTGGCCACCATCTCCTCTTGTAGAAGGAGAATTGAAGGCAGAATTGTCACCCTTATTAGAACTAGGTATAGGATCACCAATCGAAACTCTCTGTAGTCTTGAATAAGCTTTATTTAGTGAGGGAATTTCATGCCCCTCTAGAATCTGGAGACGAACAGATTCATACTCCCATTTTAAATCCAATAGAAATTTGGCCACCCTAAATTCTTCACGTCATCTTCTTTGAGTCTATATCAGTGGTAAGTGGCTGATAAACATTTAAGTGTTCCACAGACCGCTCTATACTGAATAATATTCACTAAGAGATTTATCTCCTCGCTGAAGAGATAAAATCTCTTGAAATAGCTAGTAAGTACAAGAAATGTTCTTTTCAGAGGAATATGTCTCTTAGTGCCTCCTAGATTTCTTTGGCCATTTCAAGAAACATAACATTGGAACTCACGGTAGGTTCCATATTGTTCCATAACCACGCCATTATTTGAACATTTTTCAGCAATCACTCTTTGTAATTGCGCGAATCCTCTGTAGGTTATTGAGAAGTCAAGTACTTGAGTTTTCTCGTGGCGGTGAGAAAAAATTGTATTGACTTAGACCATTGCAAATGATTCATACCATTCAATTTAACTGAGGTCATTTGAACTCCTAAAAATTAGAAGGGTTTGATATACTAGTTTTAAGAGATTTATCCTCCATGATCAACTCAAAAAAAAAAAAATTCAAATAAAACACGGAGTACTGATCATGAGGTAGTTCACGAAGTGCTGTTCATAGTTTACTTGGATCATAAAACACAAACAAGACAAGTAGCGGGGCACCACATCTTTATAACTGACGACAAACACAGTTCCTTCCATGAAGAATCATCAAAACGGGGTAAAAAAAATAGTTTCCTAGAAGCGTCACAAATCTCTTTTTCTCTTAACACAGAGATTCTTCCATATGTCACACTGAATATCAAAATAAAGAAAATGTAAATCCTAGAAAAATGGAAAAATCAAACCCGCTTTGATACCGTGTAGTTTAATTAGGGTTTCCTCATAATAAAGAATAAAAATAGGAAGAAGAAAAGAAGATGAATAAGAAGAGTAGGATGTGAATAGAAAGAGACAAATGGGAGACGAGAGAATGGGACATGTGCACTCTATGTTGCACACGTCCCTCCTTTCTTCACTTATATTAGGTGGGTTTTCACAAATTATAGAATTTTTTTTTTTTTTTTGATAAGATAAATGGATTTATTAGAACCGGGGGAAAACCCCAAAGGAGCAAACAACAAGACAAGACGAGGGCAACTCAACAAAAGGTTGAGCCGCACCTCAACACAACAACTCATCCCATTTGAAAACAAAAGAGTAAAAAAAACACCCTCTAAACTCCGGCAACACTGTAGACCAATAATACATGAGGGCTTTGACTCTCAGAACCACCCTAGGACCTTCTGCTTGCTTTCCTTCAAAAATGCGTTGGTTTCTTTCTTCCCAAATAGCCCAAAGAATAGCAAATGGGAGAAACCGCAATAAAATTCTTCCTCTCCCCTTTCACAAATTATAGAATTGCTAGTAATAAGTTTAAAACCAAAAATACAAAACACATCCCTAAACAATTTTATCCAATTAATAAACTCTAAAAATATCTACTAACAATGGGTACTATTCAAGCTTATATGGTAACTATGATCAATCCCAATTGTGAGATACTTTTTAGATTCTTTTCTTGTTTCAAAAAGGATTTAGAAACTATTTATCTATCTAGAAGGCATAATGGAAACATACATGTTTAAATGTATCCCTCTCAAGTACTCAACAATCAAGGGACCACCTACCTTTTTTCCATTTGCTGTAGTGTCTATGTGTGTGTTATTGCTTTTCTCCGTCACTCATGCTCATATACATTTTACAGATGGTGACATTCAAATGTTTTAATGTGCTTCTTACAGTACGTCAATAATATTTTTCAAGTACAAATATTGCAATTCACCCGTAAATAGGGAGAGCTTGAGTAGGATATTTTCCATATTCTTAGAATTGACTGGCTGAAGAGGAGATGTGCTTCTGTACTATGTGACTAAAACACACCAATCAGACTTAGGGAACATTTTATAAGACAACATTAAAACCAGTTATACTTTATGGTACAAAATGTTGGGCAATCAAGAAGCAAAATGTACATAGATAGGATGTTAGCTAAGATGATGATGTTGATATGGATGAGAGGTAAGACTAGGAAAATACGATGTTGATACGAATGAGTGGTAAGACTAGGAAAGACAGGATCATAAATGAGCGCATCTGAGGAAATATAGAAATAGTTCCAATAGGTGATAAAATAACGAAGAGTCATTTGAAGATTGAAGACTTTAAAAAGAGGGAAGGTGAAAAAGGATGCAAAATGAAATAGTGAGGAAGGATTTAAAAGCTTAAGTATTAATAAAGGATATGGCCTAGATTCAAGGTTTAAAATATCATACATTTGTATTAACATTTATGTGCGTTATAAAAGACACATGCCTTGGAAATAAGCTTGTAAACTACTTGTAGTAGCTAAATTATGCTTTTGGCACGAGACGAAACATTCCCCTAAGTATTTTGTCGGTAGATTAGTGGAACGAGACGTCTTGGCCAAGACGAAATGAGACGGAACGAGATTTTTTGAACCATGCCTAGATTGAATTGAATGGCGAAATTAGATTCATATAGTCGAACCCAAATAGTTGAGACAGGGCTTGGATGATGATGAAATGTTGCAATTCATTTCTAAGGACACATTCTCATAGCAAATTACCTAATGATGCCTTGTCAACATCAGGGCTTCTAAATTTCAAGTTTCATAGGTCTGATCCTAGTAGCAATAATTGGTACAAGTCGGATTGCCTTTGCCATCCCTCTTCATTAACTAGAATTGTTTAAAACTTGAATGCATATATGAAAGAATTTATGCATTCTTATTAATGTTGTTTAATGTCATATATCACAACGTTAGTTCTGAAACTGGTTAGTTAGATACCTGCTGTGAGGCATGTGGAATCTCATTTAAACGCCCTTCACAGATTTTGAACATTTCAAGTAGTTATTTGATAATATTGACTTTTTGTCTTTGAAGGATAAGCATCGTATTGAATGGCTGAAACAACTTGCCAATTTTGATGAGCCAAAAGCTACAGAAATACTGTTACCTAAACTTGAAGAGGAATGGTGCTCTTTCCACAATCTTGTGCAGACATCACTACATCATGTTTCGGAAATATGTATGGATTTCTAATCATTATTGAACATAAACTCTCATAGGTGAACTCTCATCTGCAACCTCCCATCTTTCCCTGCAGATGAAGATATACTAAATGCATTGCACCGGTTCCGGCCCAAATTTCTAGTTGCATCAAATGGACTACCCTCTTACTACGATCCTTACGAATTCGAACACACATGCCTCCTTCAATCTCGGCCAAATGGAGATATGGGTTCACTTTCTTCTACTGATGAACCCCTTGATTCAACTATAGAAACAATGACTTGTCTTGCTTTACCATATGTTGCTTCCGACCACTTTCAATCCAATGCTGTGGCTGAAAAGCTGGCAAATGTTATCAAAGAGGTATTTTTTCTTGTGCCGTGTGCTTTTTGTGCATAATCTTTGCCGTCAAGATTGATATTTTATTTCCCTGGTTTTGTTAAACAGATAATAGTCAAGTATACAGAAGACACTACTGTGAGTCAACATGAATCTGTAAATGATGTGGGTTCTCATGTCATGAATGAAATATGTATATACTTCATCAATGGATCTTGCAACAGGGGCAGCCAATGTTACTTCTCCCATTCCCTTCAAGGCAAAAGACCTGTATGCAAGTTTTTCTTTTCTTTACAGGTATCTCACTTGTCTGGCTTCAATTTATTACTGTGTATCTTATCTTAAAGAGAGTGTAACAAGTCAAGTTCTTTCAGTACGTGATTAAAATTAACCATAAAATATAGAGCCGTGCTACATTCTTATCTCTGGTGGTTCAAATATCTTTGGTTCTTTATCAAAAGAAACCCGAAACTCTTCTTTTGTGGATGTATGACCTGTCGAAGTGAAGTTTACTTGTAATATTTCATCGAATTTTATTATTTAGGATCAAAACTTTAATATAGATGGAAAAGTGTTTAAAGCACACATCCCCATTTCCTTGCTTTTGGGAGGTTCTTAGGTGAAAAATAATAACTCCATTGAAAAAACAACTTGTAGAGGATGAAATCAAGATCAAATTCCCATCGGCTTGCATATTTTCAAGTTTGTGTGAAAACTATTTTTCTTTGTAATTTCTTGTTTCTTTTATACATTTAAGCTATGTTAGTATTTTTATTTTTTTTTGATAAGCTATGTTAGTATTACAAATGTGTAATGTATCATATCTCCAAACATTTCTATGTAGGCAAATTTTTACGAAGTTTCTCCATCTCAAATTTAGCTTCTTTGAATTAATTCCTGTATTATAGCTGAGCGAAGTGTAGAAGTCGAAGTTGTTGAGGCATATCGTTGCTCTTGCATCCTAACATGTTCTACTTCATTTTCTGAAATTCACCTCAAGCTATTCTGGCGGAACTTTCAAAATGGAACTTCTTTACGTCCCACATTTTTCTCCTGTACATTCCAGTTCTTGTATAGTTTTTCAACCCCAAAGCCAAATATAGAAAATCATGTTGTAACTTTTCTTCCCTCTAATGCATAATTCATTAACCTGGCCAAATTTGTATTTTCTATTTTACCAAAAAAGTCATCTCTGGGTTTTCATATTTTGTGCAAATGTCAAACATGATGCAATGTGGGTGGCCCGAGGGCTTAAACAGGATTATAGCTGACCCACTTTTCAATTTTTCAATCGTAGTGTACCACATCTTACCCTACCAAAAATGTATCCGAAAAGCATATTTTGAACTGTGTAATTGGCATAATGCATAAGCACAATATCAGTCTCTTTTCCTGTTTTTGCCTATTTTGGTGATCAGTCCTTGAATCATCTCCATGTGTGTACCACTTAGGAGTTATCATAGGCGTGTCAATAACTCAATTCACTTTCATAAGGCTATATCGGAATGTCAGCCCTTGTCCCATCCCTTGTGGCCCCACGACCGTGTGCAATTTATGTGTCAAAAAAGCATGTCAACCTATCTGAACCCTATATAGGTTGGCACACCTTTTTTAACAGACTAAATGACACAGGATTGTGGGGCCCACATGGAGATGATTCAAGGGCTGATCTTTTGTGACGATGTTCTCCAAAAAAAATTGGCCCTTCTAAAACTTTCAACTCTATCAAGTCTGAAGTTAATGATAGAATGAACCGTCCATTTCACCATTAACTTCAACTCCACATTTGATAGGGTTAGAAGTTTAAAAAGGACCAACAAATGGAAGTTTCAGAAAGGACCCATTTTTGGGGATCATCCTCGGAAAAATCACCCCTTGAATTAAAAATAAAAATCAGCCATTGAATAATCACCATGTGGGTTCCACGATTGTGTCATTTAGTGTGTCAAATATCATCCTATCCTGACCATATATATGTACATGGAATACGTAAATTATACTTCTCAAAATAAAAATTATGGAACAACAATCGGTTTGAACATTTATGAATTGCTGCTTAAAAAAATAGATGTTTATGAATTGGCATCATATTACTACATTTAGCTTGCCCAAAGTGTTCCCTTGTGCAGAAGAAAACACATTTTCTCTAACCTGTGATGGATGTGGATGAGCAGGGATGTCGCAATGGAGATTCATGTTTCTTTTCTCATGACCTTGGTCCATCCGTTCCATCATTTAGCAGTCCAAGCTTATGTTTGCAAGAAGACGGACACGCTGATGCTGCTTCTTTTCTGCGCTTGTTACCCACAGCTCCCGATGGATGTATTCTTTTATTGGATGATACTGATTTGCATTTCTCCTCCAATCTCTCTGGCCACTGTGATCCAACCAAGATAATCTCCACAACATGTCTGCCACAGATCTCCATATTTGATGACTCGTTGTTGGATGTCAGAATATTGTGGGGCTTGAGTCACCCATACCAAACAATCATCGGTACTGCAGGAGAAAACAACATCCCGTGGAGAGAAGTGCAGTGCGTGTTGTGGTTTGCTAAGTTCACGGGCAATAGTGATGACTTGGAAGGACAGCGAGGCCTCTTAAAGAAGTTTTTTGAGTATCTTGCTATCAGGATTTTGGGAGATACCTTGTATGAAGTGCGCGTGATTCTTACCATGAACAATATAAGATTTTCACAGCTACAGGTAAGATCAGTTGCTAGTTTAAGAGTTCTGTTATTCTGAGTCCCACCGTACCATGAATTGAAATTCGAGGTAACCACTTTTAAGAGTAGAGCTGGTGCAATTAGGTAGAATACCGTTCAACCATATCCTGGGACATGTTCCATATATGAAGCTTATGTCCACTTCAATAATGTTACACCACTCTATGGATGGGACGTGATGTAAAAATTTGCACCATTGAGAAATCTTAGTGTTTTAAGAGCTAATTCTTGGAATACAATAACTATGTAAATGGTTGCGAGTGTCCATACATCAGATGGTTATGATTGTCTGATTGTTGCAATCTTGTGTTATGGCTTATCCAATGGGTGATGTAACATCAGGACGGTCTTAATTGATCAGCACATGTGCCACTTGAGAGGTAGGGGCTGAGTCATATTCCATTGGATGCCTTGAATTTTCTTTTATGTTAATTAAGACGATGTTAGTGTTTATCGTGTCACTACCATTCAAGAGAGTTGATGTTGCAATGCATAAATCTTCCTTGCTTCATTCTTAGCCCATTTTGAATGTTTAAAATTTGGACGGAACTGCAAGTTATGTCTGTCCAATTGTTTGCATGATTTACGATTTACCCAATTATTGGCATTCTTCTACAAGGACTGTGTGGGGTGTGAAGCCCCAACTCAAACTGATAATTGATTCAAATTCTTGTGATGTTGGGCCACTCAATTGGAAGGTTACAAGAAGTGACAACAATGATGATTGGGTTTTGATTGCTGTTTCAGGTGGAAAAGTTGGGTAGGGATTGCTTCTTCTTCCTCACGGAGTCATTCCTTTTTGATGAATCAAGCTTTGGAGAGTTCTCGGACAAAATAACTGCAAAGAAACCAATGACGGTGTCAAGACCTGTCTCATATGTTTTTGATCTTCATCCGCCTACTGACATCCAGTTTGGAGATTACGCGGCCACACTTCACAAATATCTAAACAACAGCCAGTGAAACATAAGAAGGTTTTCTCCTGGCGTCTGCATACTAACGTTGGTAAAGGTTGAAGAGGAAGATTAGATATTTAACACTTACCACAGTGATGTCAGGGTTATTATTTAGCAGAACACCTAGGACGTCTGATTTTGGTTTTGCCCTGTATATATATATATATATTGATATATTTATGATGAAATATAGTTCTCAGTAGGGAGTTTTGAGAATCTCAGGTTCCTTCATTTGGTGCTTTTATCTTGTCCACCAAAAGAAAGAAGAGAAATGACACTCTTGTATGTATATATGGTAGAAACTTTTTTTATCTCTTCTATTATAATGGAGCTCATCCCTTTAGCCATGAACCAATCTCTCGAGCTGTTGTGCATGACATTAACAACATTTTTCTACAAATACCCTTATAGACATGCAGTACATAGTTGTTTATACAAGGCTATTTCAGTCTTTACTTCTCTCTCTCTCTCTCTCTCCAAAAAATAATTTCTCCTCCATCAAGCACTCAGTTCTCTCGTTAAAAACTAACTTTTTCTTTGAGATTTTGAAAACGGAATTTTTTTTCAAACAAAAAGAACTTTTAATATATCTGTGAAAAAAGATAATTTTTTTGAAAATTTGAAAAAAAAATAACAAAGCGCCCTTTCAAAGGTTGTTTCTGATCTGACTGAAATAAAGGGCGTCTAACCCTCTGTGCGTTCCATGATGCTCAAATTCCTACGGTTAAAATAACTTCAATCCAATGCTTGCAAATCACTGATCAAGCTGATTTTTGGTTTGCAGGTCCACTAGGGGACTGGCCAAATATCCATACAGTCAGTGCCTTCTAATAGTGTGCCACATGTCTCGTATTGTGGGTTGTGACTGGCTTTGGTCCCTTCCAAAGGGACAGACGCCCTTTTAAAGGGCGCTTAGTTATCTTTTTTACAAATTTTCAAAAGTTTTATCTTTTTTTTTAAATAAATATATTAAAAGTTCTTTTTGTTTAAAAAAATTTCTGTTTTTAAAATCTATTACTTTCAATTTGTAAGATAGTTACAACAAAAATGCATACAATTTCTCGTTAGCTAAAATGAAGTATTTGTGGTCCTGAACTAGTTAGCAATTTCCCGTTTAATGTGTATTTGACGTATTTTTAAGAAAATATTATATTATACTTTTGTATTATTCAAAGATTTTTATGAGGAATCATATTAAATGCATATTATACACAAATTATTCTGAATTATTGAAAAACTTAGTTTTTAATTATAAAAAAAATTTATAAACAAATGTAAAAGAACATTGATTTTATAAATTATAAATTATTCCGATTATATCAAACTCCACTCCAGAGTCCAGAGTTCGGTCACCTTCCAAACAACTTTTCTCTTTCCGAGTAAAACTCGCTGACTGTTGATGGTCAGCAGAGTCGCTAACCACTCATAATACGAGCCACGTGGCACATTCTTAGAGGACAATTATCGTATGGAAGTTTGGCCAGTCCCTTGTTGGACCTGTGAACTAAAAATCAGCCCGTTTAGTTATGTCAGACCTTTTGATCTAGTATCCCAAATAATGGTCAATAATGCTTTAAATTCTACGGTTAAAATCAACCCATGCAAATGACTCCAATCCAACGCTTAGAAATCACTAATCAAGCTCCGCACACGGACTAGCCAAACATCCATACGGTCATCGTTCTCTAAGAGTGTGCCCCGTGGGCTCATATTGTGATGTGTGATCGGCTTTTCTCACACAAGTGTAATGTTGTAAGTGAAGGTTTTCTCTTACAAGAGTCCAATAGGAAGGAAATCATATAATCACTCAATCATGGTTTTAAAAACGGCCGTTTAAACGGTAACGCCCCAAGTCCGTTTCCGTTAAAACACGTTTTATCGATTTTGAAAAAAACGGCTGTTTTTTTTGTTTTAACGGCCGTTAAAATAGTTTAAACAGCCGTTTAATTCTGAAAATTTTGTGAAAAAAAAACGTC
Source organism: Euptelea pleiosperma (assembly GCA_035048495.1). NCBI lineage: Eukaryota > Viridiplantae > Streptophyta > Magnoliopsida > Ranunculales > Eupteleaceae > Euptelea > Euptelea pleiosperma. The sequence continues at coordinate 26,331,805 of CM068551.1, read as the reverse complement.
CGTTAAATCCGTTTAATTTTCATTAAAATTAGTTAAATTTCATTTTTTTTTATTTTTAAAATTTTAAAATTTGAATTTCAGCTCCATTTTTTCCGTTTTTTTCCGTTGAAATCCGTTAAAATTCATTTAACGGAAAATTTCTAAAAAGAAAATAAACTTTAATCTATTTACAAAAAAGAATACAACTTTTCGCAAATCCCAAAAAAGAAAACGAAACGCCCTTTCAAAGGGCGTTTTATTACGTGGCACATGTTTATCAAAAAACGCCCTTTAAAAGGGCGTTTGTCAGTAAAAAAACATCATTTTAAAGGGCGTTTTTCAGTAATAGACGCCTTTTTAAAAAACGTCAGTAGAAAACGCCCTTTTAAAGGGCGTTTTTTACTGACAAACGCCCTTTTAAAGGGCATTTTTTGATACCCAATTTTTACTCCCATTTTGGCGTACCCAGAAGATGAATCAATGGCTGATTTTTGGTGAGGATGATCTCTACGGTGAGGAGATCATCCTCACAAAAATTCAGATCATTCCGATATTCGTAGATTGGTTTAGAAGTTGAGGAATTATGGGACGTTTTTTAAAATTTCTCAGGAATAAAGGCCCTTTAAAAGGGCGTTTGTCAGACGTGTCAGCCATCAGTCATTCGTTAGTCAGTCGGCGACTGATTGGACTGACAGCAGACGAAACGCCCTTTGAAAGGGCGTTTCGTTTTCTTTTTTGGGATTTGCGAAAAGTTGTATTCTTTTTTGTAAATAAATTAAAATTTATTTTCTTTTCTGCAATTTTTCGTTCATTTAATTCCGTTGAATTCCATTTTTTTCTGTTTTTTTCTATTTTAACCCCTGGCCGTTTCAATCCATTTTAACGGCCGTTTAAACGGTAAGGCCCCAGTCTGTTTAACCGTTGAAACGGCCTCCTTTAAACCTTGCTCTCAATATCTAATCCTAATCCTGATTGATACCTATTAACTTGGTAAAGATACGGTGCATAGGAACCACGTGGCACACTTTTAGAAGACATTGATCATATGGATCTTTGGCCAATCTCTAGGTGGACCTACAAACCGAAATTGACCTAATTAGTAATTTCTTAGCGTTGGATTGGAGTCCTTTCATGGGTTGATTTTATCAGTGGGAATTTGAGCATTATTGAGCATATTTGGGGAAAGGATCCAAATGTTAGAAATCACTACTGAGGCTGATATACGGTTTGTAGGTCCACCTAGGGATTGACCAAAATCCATACAGTCACCTTTCTCTAGATTGTGCCACGAGGCTCCTATTATGGGCGGTCAGTAGCTTCGCTCGACGGTCAGCGAAGTTGGTCTCTTGTGAGTTGTGACTCTTCTTCTTCTCTGTTCCTCGAATGTGAAAGCAAGTCCGCGAAATCTCTCAAAAACCCAGAATCCCTCCGCTTCTCTCTCTCTCTCTAAAGACGAAACCCTAAGAAAATGTCGATATCCCCAAAACCATGACACAAAAAGCCCTAAATTCCCGCCATGCCCTAGAATCCTGCACATTCCAGCTCCATAGCTGGAGACCCTTTCAGCTCCAAACCATAACCAAAACCCTAGAATCCGATATCTACAATCCAAAACCCTACTCCACCTCCACCACCAATGGCGTTAGCAGCAAGAGACCTTGCCTCTCCGACCGAGCCACCGGTTTTTCGATCGACAGTCTCGACATGTCGAAGCTAAGCTTATTCGAAGATGAGAGGACTTCAGTGGCATCGCACAAGAGAGAGAAATTCTGGTGGATCGCCCGGAAAAGGAGGCGCCGTGGATCTCGATCGGTCTCTGGCCGGAGCAGCGATAAGAGTGGGACCATTCGGTGCTGCTCCATTGGAGCATCGGCAGCTCAGGCGACTTGCTCTGATTTCCCTGTTGCGGCGGGTACGGATACAAGCGGGGAGTTGTTTGTGAATGGGGATGCGAATTGGTCGTCCGATGTGAGCGAGGCGAAGAATTCGAGAAAAGAGGGGAAGGATAATGGGGGAGGAGGGGAGAGGGAGAATTTGGGTTCTGGATCTTGGCAAATTGGGGTTTTTGATACGCAAGGAAACGAATCAGGGTATGGGAGTGAGCCGGGGTATAGAGGGGATGCGGAATTCGGGTATGGTGATGAGCTCGATGAGGAAGAAGATGATGGGCGGGTGTTGTTTTGGGGAGAACGACTTGGAGGTAATTAAAGTTGATTCTTTTTAGCTTGAATTTGACGATGGTACTTTCCTTTTCTTTCATTATGGATGGATTGTTCAATTCGAACAGGAATTTTCAATTCTAGATTCAGACATGTGGAACATATCCTTCTCCTATTGTTTGGATACTTGTTGGGTATTTATTTTCTTGGACAGTCAATGTGATCATATGGATTCATGATCAACACTTTAGCTCTAAAAACCTGTGATCGCAGTTCCTGGCCTTTAAGTTGAATTTGACCTCCATTGATGGATGTGTTTGGCCGGAAGGGTCCTCAACGGGTTCAGTAGCTAGAAAGCTTTTAGGGAGTGAGATTGAGTAGCCGCACTCATGGAAGCGGTAATTTCATTAATATCATTGAAGCATTTATATGTAGAAAGTACTAAGGAAAAAAAAGGAATAAAACAAGTTTTTAGTTTGTATTGAGATCTATACCTAGTGGTGGGAGCTCCAAAGAGTAGCGCCTTTGGGTCCAGGTCTCTGGCTTACTGTGAAGTAACTGAGAGGGAATAAGGAAAAGTTTGATGCATATAGTGCAAGAACGATCTTGGGTGCTGGGCGTTTTTGCATTAATATGGGTACAGGTATCAGAATAGTGTCTGATTTGGTGAACTTTGAAAAACAGGATTTGCAGACTCGACCCTATATTTTAAATAATGTAAATAAGTAATTATGTTATGTAAAAATTAATAAGTATAATAATGGATTATATGATGGGTTATCTTATAATTTGTGTCATATGCCTATAGACATGAGAATACATTTTATTCTATGTACAAGATACATGCACATATATCGGTGCCTGACACTGATTCGAAGTGTCAAACACGCTAACACCCACAAACCTGATACACAGACATATCCGTACAGGTTATTCCATAGGTTGAGAAATATTTTTTGAAAAAAATAACTTTAGTTCACGTTAAGCGTATAATATGGAAATAATGTATTTAGGTAAGCTGGTATACTTTAAAATCATATAATTAATGTATGAACAATAGTTGAAAACAAAATATTGAAATGAATTGGATTTGCTTGAAGAAGTGCATTGCCATGTTTCATACGTGGAGTATTCTTGTTGCATAGCACATATGTTATGTCATTCGGGTACGGCAAAGACACTGCCAGGATATGTCATGGACACTGCATTTACACTTAAAACATGAAGTCTGTCATGGGTACGATGTCCATTTTGAAGTGTCTGGATAATCTAGCAGGCTAGCATATTTATAATGTTTTGTTTGCCACAGAGAAAATTTAGATTGGGAAAGATAAAACTCATAATATATGGTTAATGTTAGTTAATATCTTGCAAGTGTGGAAAGGAAAAACAGAGAAATCTAGAAATGTCCTACCGGAATCCGTAGTTTATCAGAATCTGATACGTGTCTGACATGGGTACTTCACCTGTTTAGAAGAATCCATGCAAGCAGTTGGGGCCTTACTGAAAGCTTTACTAGGTAAGGTAAAAATGAAACTAAAACCTTGTGTCCTTGTGTTTAAAACATTAATGGTGGATGGTATAAAAAAAAATTAATGGTGTTTGAATTGGCAAATGCAACTAATTATTTGTTTGTTTCCTGAAACAAAGAGATATGGTCCGAGAGAGAATCAGAAGATACATTCACTTAGAACCAAATGAGGAGCTTGAGAAAGCAGAGGAAATTCTCTGTTTAGAAATTGATGGTGAGATCTTTTGCTAGAAGCCAATGTTTGGAGCTGAACCTAGCGTCCACAATCTTCTCGCTTCTATAGAAAACATTGATCAAGCGAATTATGTTGTGGTATACCTTTCAATGTGACAACTTCTTTCTCATTGTCAACGAGTTTCAGATTTGGTACCGGCCATTAACTTCATTTAGGTGAAAATCATGAGGCTTCTCTCCACAGGGGTATGAAAGAATATGTTCTGCAGGAAGCGTAACAGAAGTATAAGGAATTGGAATTTACAACGGTTTAGGAAGAATCTGTTCTGCCGAGGTGACTGACAGAAGCATACGGAATTGAAATTTACAGTGCTTTAGGAAGCTATTGGTTACCTTTGGTATGAAAAGTGAGCAGGGAATAGGTAGGTTCTGTTATGATAAATATTGATACTTTTATGCAAAGTTTGAAAGGGACTGTTATAACGACATAAAAGGTAGCTAGTGTTACTGTTATGACCATTATGGGTCAAATAACAGTAAAAAATTAGTTCTTTTTTTTCCGAATTCAGCTAAACGTAAATAATGGTTAACAGCCGTTATAGCCGTCAGATACGTAACGTATTTAGTGTTAGATACAACATAGTGTAGTAGGGTTGGAGCATTACTTTTAACAGTTTTATAAAGCCATGCTTTTACGTTCTTACTTTTTTTTTTTTTTTTTTTTAAATATCTATATATACAACATAGCGTAGTAGGGTTGGAACATTACTTATAAGTTATAACTGTTTTATAAAGCCATGCTTTTACGGTCTTACCTTTTTTTTTTAATATCTATATTTGATTAAGAAACCTAAAAATATAAAAGATTAGAATGTGGTTGAGTAAACATGTTATAAAGGTAGTATTAATGCTGTAGACATTATATTTTTAGCTTAGTGTTAAACATAGTTTAATATTATGTATCTTAGTGCATCAATGAATAAAAGTGTGATCCTTTTTAGTAAATGTGTTCATAGAGTAATCTGTGATACCACATGGGTATGGGTATAGGATCAGTGTCGGGATCCTTCAAATACTTGTCCACTTTTTCAGGTTCAGTTTTTTTGTGTTGGGTACGCGCCCACTGAATTGGACATACTCATGTGTAAGAGGAAGAGGAAGAATGTTATAATATTAAGAAAATTAAAACATTACTGTTACATTATTGAAAAATGTTAAAGTATTACTGCTATATTAATAAAAATGATTAAGATACTAACTATATAGCCATGTCAAAGTACCCAAAAAGTGGGGGAGTTGAACAAGTCCTACACTTGGACACATACCCATACCTGACACCCATACCCATAGCCAGGTAACATAGGGAGTAATATAATTGCTTTAAACCTCATACATTTCGGGTATCTAGGCATCTAACAAAATTTAGAGTAATGGATTGATGTATATCGACAATTTGTTCCAGTGTATTGGTCATATATTGACACATATCGCGACATTTATTATTTTTTCAGCTTACCTATATGCACTACGATACTGATATTTTAAACCTTCTACATAAGCAGTTGTTCTTATCAAGAAACAGCTTGTTACTTGGATGAAATTTCACTATTGGGGGGCTTCAATAAGATGAACTAAAAGAATATTATAGCCTCTGCAATCCTAAGCATCAACTGTTGGGTAGCCTTCTCATTCTGACAGTTCAATGTCATTTTTAAAGTTTATGTGGACTTGTGGAACGTTCTCCATATCTTTCTCCTAACTTCGTCTGATCTTTCTGGTGATCTTGCTGATGGTGCCTGTGCGATTTTTTTCCTCCAGAGACGGACTGCAACATGGGGCTGGTTGGGGAGAACAAAATCTCAGAGCAAAAGGCTCATCACAGATGCAGGCGTAAGAAGCATGATTGGAGAACTGTTGGTCCACCAAGGTAACCACTTCTAAGCCTAGAAGTGTTAGCCTCCCATGTAGCATCACCCTGTCTTCGCCTTTCTTGCAGCGAGGATTATCTATTCCTGGATTTGTCACCAGTACTGAACATATTTATAAGTTTGTTCAATGTCTTACATCCTCTTTAATGCAGAATTTGTATCCCCTTCTTTTCGACCAACCATGCTTCAAGTTTCTGTTCATTTTATGAAGGTGTTCATTGTTTGAAGAAAACGAAAATGCTACCCTTAGGGGACAGTGGCTGTATTGCATTTGATAACCACACCAAGCATTTTGCAGAACTCTGCCATCCCTAGGCTCTGGGTGACACGAAATGTTTCGATTAAAGAAGTATTAGCCTCCCATGTAGCTTCACCCAATCTTTGCTATTCTTTCAGCCATGATTATTTGTTCCTGGATTTGTCACCCTTGCTGAACATATTTATAATAAAATATTAATATTCAACGGCGTTATTTTGAAACAAAAAACTTTTTTTCTTTACCATTGACGAGATTTTTTTAAATAATAAAATATTAGTATTCTTGCCATTTGTTTTACTCAGATATAACCCATTATAATGGCAACGGATGTAACAGTAATTTTATGCGACTGTCCAAAGGCAAGAGAGCAAAGAACCAAGGGAAAAATCTATGAAATACAGAATTCAGTGTCAAATTTTTGTTAAGAGTTCCTCAAAAGTTCCGCACAGAGCACTCTGTTAGGCCTAATGACTCATGAGTGGTTTCATCCACACCTTGGCAGACCTACACAGTAAAAATGAGTGGCACTTTTCATCATGGTCTTGGAGCCAACCCATGCCTGTTCGTGAAGCCCGTTATTAAAAAAAAAATTGTTCCAAGTCCAAATGCTAGAAATACCAATCACGCTCACTATTGGTATATAGGTCCACCAATGTGTGGGTCAACTTTTCATGTGTCAGTGGGCCCAAAGAGTGCCACGGAGTATTTTGAGGGACAACTATCCTAGAACTGCTCAGAGGGCGCTGACCATATGGATGTTTGGCCAGTCCCTCGGTGGACCTCCAAAGAGTCCAAACCAGAAATCAGCCTGATTAGTGATTTACAACCTTTGGATCTTTGCACCCAAATAACGCTCAAATTCCTACTGTTCAAATCAACCCATGAAAATAACTTCAATCCAAGACCTCGAAATCACTGATCAGGTTTATTTTTGGTTTGTAGGTCCACCTAGTGATTGGGCAAATATCCATACGGTCAGCGTCCACTAATAATGTGCTACGTGGCTCTTATTGTGGGCTGTGACCGGCTTCGGTCACCATGCACTGTGACCGAAGTTTTACTCTTAAAAAAGGCCCATGATTAGGAAGTCTTATGAAGGGCCCAATAGATTGATGCAGCTCCATTAATATCAGAGAGAGAACTTCAGTCCTCGGCTACCCTCCCAAATGACACGCGGCCCACTCATTCAGGCTCACTGACCTGATGAACGTTTGGTTCACCCCTTGGTGGACCTACACACCAAGGATTAGCCTGATTAGTGGTTTCTGACTGTTGGATTAGAGCATTTTTCATGGGGCGATTTCTAGCCGTTGGATTCGAGTATTTTTTGTGGTTACTTGAAACCAATGGCTAGAAATCACCAATTAGGCTAATCCTTGATGTGTTGGTCCACTAAGAGAGGGGCCAAACGTTCATGGGTCAGTGGGCCCGAAGGAGTGTGTCACGTTTCATTCTTAGGGAGTCTGACGTCAAACTATGAAGTACTAACAGGGCAGCGAATATGCGTTCATTTTTCCTTGGAGAAGCGGAGGGAGAGGAGTAATGGCGAGAGCAGCTGAAGCGTTGAGTGCGTACAGAGCGCTGCTTCGAGCGACTCGAAAATCGTTCAGGGGAGACACGTTGATGCTGAATGAGTCGGCTGTGGAGGTAAGAAGGAAATTCGAGGACAACCGACACGTAACGTCCGAAACGGAGATACAGAAACTCCTTCAAGACGCTCGCGAAGCTTCCGATTTCATTTTAAACATGATCGTCCAAGCCAAACTCAACCCCAGCGGCGGTTACGGTAAATTTCTATTTAGATTCACCCGTTTGTAATCCCAAGTTTCGATTTTTTTTTCTTCTTCTTAGTGTATCTTAAAGATAACTAGGATTTGTAGATCCAGATTTACACAGAAAACACGTAGAGATTTATTTTCGTTTCTGGGTAATTGCTCCTTAGTTGTTTTGTTGGGGTTTAGCTTGTTTTGAAATTAGAATTGAGTTTCTGTGAGAGTGCGATAGAGATGGTAGTGGTGATCGGGTGTACAATCCATAATTACCTGATTTGCTGTTCGATTCGATCTACATTGTTCCTTATTTTCGACGCTGTATTGGTATGGCTGCTTTATTCGCAAATCCAATTCACGATTCGTCGCTTGAAGAGTAAATGGTATAAATTTCATGTATGCACACCATCTGTTTGTTCATTGTTCCGCAAGAGTTATTTTAATTATTCTATGATTGTTTCTTTTAATTTTAGTAGTATTATGATATCTGGTTCAATAGTGTGATTGTAGTAGGATTTTTAAGAGTCCAAATTGTTTAGAAATCGATTCTTTGACTCTTAGAAGAGAATTTTTTTTTTGAAGTCAAGTAGATTTATTTACTAGGTGTAGGTCTATAATTCTAGGGCAGATGTAAAAAAATTGGAGTTGATAGTTGATTAATAAAATTAGAGAGAATTTTCTATTAGGTTTAGCTTGAGATTGGTTTTAGCCCAATGACATGGATTCGTTGTGTTGAATGGTGGATTCCGGTTCCCCTTCTGCTCACATTCACGTTTAGGTTTAGGTTTAGGTTTTGGTTTTGGAACCAGTAGGGGGTAAGTGGCGTTTTGTTTAGAGATGAGAAATGTGCGGTCATAACGGAAGGAAGCTTCAATTGAAGTTCCCCTCCCATACTTTAGAATGATTCCTCTAGCTGGCAGCTACCACTACATTTTTCTATTGAGTCGGCCATTAATGCTAGCAATTTTGCGAATATCTAGGCTTGTTTTATCTGTAAACCCATTACTTATTAGAAACGTAAAATTATTTCAGGCCCAAAATATATGTGGATTCCAGGGGTGTTGAACTTGAAATTTATTGGCTTCAAGTTGTCCTTTTCTATGGGTAAACTGGGTTTGATCTTTAGAGCCTTAAGGTCACAACTAGAGCACCATCTAATTGAGCTACTGATTGTGGATTCACTTCTACAGCATGACCCCTCCTTTTCTTTCGGTTGATAAGCTGGGAGCGAATCTACGACCACACGGTTGTGCATTGAGCACAGTCTATTTGAGCTTGAGACTTAACCTGGCTCCAAATCCGTATCTTATTGTACTAGTGATGAAGTCAGAGAGAACAACAAGGCTCCTTGGAGAACTTGATAAGTTGGCTTTTATGGAGTGGGTTTTGAGAGCCTTTGACATGGCCTTGCTCTTGGCATCTGTTTCATGCTGGCTGTTCCGTAACTGGGTTTCTTGTTTGCAAACAATCACAGATTTCTTCAACTGGTTGCTTTATGTATTTCAGAATTTTTCTCTGTTGGAAATGTCTAAGGTCTTGTTTTCGCTGTCTATAAATGGCATAACCGTGTACATGTATTACATGTAGGGGAGTCGGTTCCACAATTTGATGTGTCCTACCTTAGGATATCTCCTGTGCCAAATGAATCCAGTTGGTGATCCTAACCATCCAATCAAGGATTGTTTTGCTGACTGTCCAAAACAATGTGGTAGATAGGATTATTATGGTCATCCAGTGCCATTGATGTTACAGTATATGAGGAGAAAACCTTGGATTTTCTTTTGTATCTTTGTCATCTTTTGAACTTTTCAAACCTGTACATGCATTTGACTGCTTTGGTCCACCTTCTATATTATTCTTTCAGTTCCTGTTCTACTGCTATCTATGTTTCTATTCAGTGGTTATCAGTAGTTTTCTAAGAATTTGTCCTAACCATCACAAATACTGCATGCTGCAGTTGTGAAACCCAGCAAAGAGCATGCGGGAGCAACACTCGAGGTTCCTTCAGAGGAGATTCTTCCGAAGTCCATATAAGTAGCGGGTGGGTCGCAGGGGCTCAACATCAATGCTTCAGGTTTCCGCATTTGATATTTTGATAATGGATTATTCTGCTTCAGTATCCACTGTTCAGAAGCTTACAAGGGCATTGCTTTTTGGTGTTTCTAACTTGTATTTGCTCAAGCAGAAAGCAATAATGGTGGAAGAACCAATCCAAATGATCCCAACCATCCAAATCGTATACTTTTGTAGGTAACTGTTGACCATTAGTCCACAACTTTATCGACAGTCCTAAATTAGATGATTGATCGGATGATTTGAACATTGATGAGTGAAAAAAAAATCCGAGTTGCTCCCCATCCAAGAGACTGTTAATTGGACGGTTACAAATGTTGCACGTCGGGCCAATTGAGGATGTGGATGTATCAATCAGTTCGTTAAATGTAATAGTTACTATGCGGCATTGCACGTGCTCCTTGTTCACCACCCTCAACCAACTAACCAAGTGCTCAACGTGGGTCGGGTTAAAGCCTTGGTGTACGTGTCAGACATGGGGCTACGTCAGTTTAATTCCACCTCAATGTTAGCCCTTAGATTTGGAAATGATGACATCATATGCTTCTGTGACATTATTCCTGACATCCAAGGGATGACGGTAGGGCCCTCAATGTATCAGGTTTGAGTCAGATCGATGCTGATCCAGTATTAATTCGATAAGAAAATAACCCAATCCAATAAGAGATCGAATCAAATAATCGTGATCCAGAATCGATCTGATAGATAGAATTAAGAGATTGAATCACGTAATTGTGATCCGGAACCAATCTGATAGAAAGAATAGAGTTCTGGAACCGATCCAATCAGATCTAATGCACTAGAAACATTCATAATTTAAATAAGATCGGCATAAATGGACCTGGTACCGTAAAAATGGGTGGTTCTGTGAAAATATGGATCCAATTTTTGGGTTGATCCGATCCATTGGCTACTCTAGTTAGGAGTCTTAGGACAAGCAATGGGACGCTGATTGACTTTTGACTGTTCAACTGAGAGACACGGAAACAGATCGAGGTGGCGGGCGGCTTAAATCATTTCGATTAATGCGCAGCATGTATTGTGTGCACTTGAGCTGCGCAAGATCTGGTGGTTGCAACATGAAGATCATCACCATCTAATCAAGATGGATTGATGCTCAAGATCATTTTGTCTATAATATTTTCAAGAAAATCACCTCAGCCCAACCCAGTTTTAAATTTGAACCAAAAAAGTGGATCCATACCCTACTAATCTGTCCAGAAGTTGGACACTACTAATCTGGGTCGAGAAATTGGATATCAAGAAACACGGGACGAAAAGTTTGATGTGGCAGTACTTATGCTGTGTTTGGGTAAGCTTAACCCAAGCTTATAGTTATGGGTTAAAGCATTGGGTTTGGGTAAGAGAGGATGATTTGGTCAACTAAAAAATTTATGAAATGATTAGAAGGATATTTCTGTCATTAAAATGTTTCACTAAAGGTTCTCTTGATCACGTCGCAGCCCTTGAATTGTGAGGGCACCCGAACTAAATATTCATCCCACAATTTTCTTTTTTTTAATCCATCCGACAATTACGTTGACAAATAATATGTGATTTTTTTAGGATAGAACTCTGATGACAGCGCACAATATGAGCCACATGGCACACTCTTAGAGGACTTTCACAGTATTGATGTTTTTCTTCCAATCCTTAGGTGGACCTACAAACCAAAAACCAGCCTGATTAGTGATTTCAAACCTTTGGATCTTTGTACCTCAAATAATGCTCAAATTTTCACGGTTAAAATCAACCCATGAAAATAACTCAAATCCAATGCCTATAAATTACTAATCGGGCCGTTTTTTTGTTTGTAAATCCACCTAGCGAATTGGCCAATCATCCATACGGGCAGAGTCTTCTAAGAGTGTGCCACGTGGGTCTCTGTACGCTTGCATGAAGTTGCACACAGTGATCTCGAGTCCAACAGTTGAAAGGCATTTTCGTAAATTAAGCAAATCGAAGCACAATATGTGGGGTGCTTACAACGGATTGAAGGAATAGGACATTTTAGGTATTTAATAAGTTTCACTTAAGTTTTGATTTGAACATTTGCGTTTTTACAAATGCTTTCGGTATAAGTTATAAGCTATAAGTTGGATTTAAATAGCTTCTTCCTAAGCTGGAAAATTGGCTTTTAAAACCCGAAAAAACCGTTTTTCTTAAGTTATAAGCTGAGTTTTAGCTTACGCAAGAAAAATCACTTCCCATACAAAAACATCTTTAGCAACAATACGTGGCACAATATTAGAGACCACTAGAAAAATCACTTCCCATACAAAAACATCTTTAGCAACAATACGTGGCACAATATTAGAGACCACTGATCGCATGGATGTTTGGCCCATCCCATGATTTGAGTAAAACTTCTGTCACAATCGGATTGCAAACCACACAATCACAGCCAATGAGTTCTCGGGGCACGTACACTTAAAAGCAAAAGCACATGGTGACGTTGCAAAAAGTACTTGTGTACGTGCCGAGAACTCATTGGCTTGTGATTGTATGGTTTACAATTTCTTGTGATAGAAGTTTTACTCCCATGATTTCTAATCCAGGAGATCTGGTTGGTGAAAAAACACAACCGTCCCATCTATAATCCCTTTTTCTAGAGTAAAACTTTGATGACAGGGTGCAATATGAGACACGTGACAGAGGATTCTGACTGCATGGATATTTGGCCGATCCTAGGTGGAACTACAAACCAAAAATCAGCTTGATTATTGATTTCAAACCTTTGGATCTTGTACCTCAAATAATGCTCAAATTCCCACAGTTAAAATCAACCTATGAAAATAATTCCAATGAAAGGCCTAGAAATCACTAATCGGGCTGATTTTTGGTTTGTAGGCCCACCTAAGTATTGGCCAAACATCCATACGGTCAGAGTCCTCTAAGAGTGTGCCATGTGGCTCATTTTGTGCCCTGTCATCAAAGTTTTACTCCTTTTTCTAGATCATCCATCATAATTTCTTTACCTAATTCAGTTCTGATCGGAAAAATCTAGTCTGTAAATCTTTGCAGACTCAAAAAGTATACGAACATTGTATCCACCATTGAATACTCCTTGAAAAACATGTTTTTAATTTCTAAAATAATTTTTTTGAAAACATTGAAATAACACGTTTTTCAATGGACATCCAAGAGTAGTGACAATGTTTGCATACTTTTTAAGTCAGTCAGATGACGCACTAGACCCATTGAAATGTGATCTTCTATGCATGCGATCCACGTGTATGATGATCACCCTCATCTCCATTCACGAGAGGCTTGCCGGCCCATTCAAATGCTTAATCATACGTCCCCATCTATTTCAGCCACCCCCCAACTTCCCTCTCTTTATTGCAATCACCACCACCCCTTACCTTTATAGAAGACACCTGTAAAGCTGTGCCCCTCATTTTCCAACTTGCTCACACCCTTTAAAAGGGGTACAAACCACTAGTCTAAGGCGCATTGTCTTCCCTACTCTAGGGTTAGGGGTTTATTAAATTTTCCAGGGCCTCTAGAATGACGACAAGTTTATGCATTTTTGTAATGTTCATACTCCTTGTCTGTATGACACACCAGGGTAAATCGACATCCGAGAGTGGAGATGACTACGTTAGGGACGCATGCAGTGTGACACAGTACCGTGACCTATGCATCCACTCGCTAGCCTCGTTTTCCAATTCAGCAAAGCGGAGCCCTAGAAGGTGGGCACGAGCAGCTGTGTCCGTCACACTAGGTGAGGCTAAGAGTGTTGCGCAATACTTATGGAAACTGAAGGAGAGTGGACGCATGAGACGGAGGCAGCAGATAGCCCTCTCGGACTGCATTGAGTGCTTCCAAGACACCATCGACGATCTTCAAAATTCACTTGCTGAGCTTAGGAGATTGGACACAAAAGCGTTTGATACACAGATGGGGAACATTGAGACATGGATGAGTGCTGCTTTAACTTACGAGGATACTTGCTTAGATGGGTTTGATGGTCGAAAGGGGCAGCAGGTAAGGATGCTTCACAATAAGGTGTTGAATGTTACTTATTTCACGAGTAACGCCCTCGCTCTTGTTAATAAACTAGCATCGGTTGGTGGATGAAGCTGCGCTTAACCAGTACTCCATAGATATTGTCCCATCAAGACTATGTTAGGGCCAAAATCGATCTCAATGTTAGCATATTATGCATTGTAGTGCACTATGGTTGGGATATATTGTGTCTGACATCTCATGTGAGTGTGCCGTTATGTACAGTATATGGTTGTATGGACAATATGTAAAATAAGAAATTATAAAAAAATCAGTTCTTATCCCCCAAATGGACTATGGATCTCAACCACTCACCCGATTTTGGGAAATGCTTTGTAGGGGGGTGCCGAGGGCGAGGGCACGGGTTACCCACTATACATCTATGTAACAAAAGAGAGAAGTCACTTGTCCCCCCTCTTATCAGCTTCACAAAGGATGGCCGAGATCTTATCACCCCAAATGGATGGTGGATCTAAGCCACTCACATCTGATTTTGGCAAACGCTTTGTCGGAGAGTGCCGTGGGCACGGGCCACCTATTAGTATATATAAAAAGTACAGAAACCACGGAAATGTGGTTGTTGTAAGCTATAGAAATGACTTATCTTTGGGTGTATAACCATGTATTGAGATTTACGTAATTCTAATTATACTATTCTTGTACAAAATCGAACGATAATGACATCTAAGTTACATGATCGAGTCTGAATCTACGAACCATGTTCGTTTGTTATTGGATTGGTTCTGGTTCAACACTAAAACCAACAATTACCAAAGGGATCGGGTCTAAAGACCGCCAATCCCTTTGTGGACCTACACACCAAAAATCAGCACGATTGGTGGTTTCTAAGCTGTTAGGATTTTTCATCATGGAAATAAAACCCATTCAAAGGGCCTGTTCATGAAGCCCACGACACAAAATGCTCAATAATCCAATTGCTGATTTGGGTGTATAGGTGCACCAAGTGATGTGGCAGCCAAACATTCATGGATCATTGGGCCCAGAAGTATGTTCCACGGAATAAAACTTTGATGACAGGGTGCAATATGAGCCACGTGGCACAATCTTAGAGGACTCCGTATGAATGTTTTTCCAATCCCTATGTGGACCTACAAACCAAAAATCAGCTTGATTAGTGATTTCAAACCTTTGGATCTCTGTACCTCAAATAATGGTCAATAATGCTCAAATTTCCACGGTTAAAATCAACCCATGAAAATAATTTCAATCCAACGCCTAGAAATCACTAATTGGGCTGATTTTTAGTTTGCAGGTCCACCTAGGGATTGGCCGAACATCCATAAGGTCAGAGTCCTCTAAGAATGTGCCAGGTGACAGGTCAAAGTTTTACTCTGTTCCTCACGTGGTATTTTTGGGGATTCTGATTTTTTCTAGTGTTGCCATCATACGTAGGTTTACTATCAGCCCCAGATCCAGACAGCAGGATGGTCCTCAGGATACGTAGGATGGTCCTCGCGATTCAGACCAAAAAAACCCGAAACATTTGCGGTCTTGACCTAAGGGCGACGGTCGTCCTCAAAATAATAACATAATTTCCCACATATTTTTGATAAAAACATCCCTAATTTTATGAACCGTCAAAGCGACGACGCTTCGTATCAGAGTTTGGCCGCAGGTCCACTGCCACCGTCGAAAACTACACGTTAACAAATTTGCTTTGTCTTCTGGGTTCTCCCTCACTATAAATATATTCTCCAACCCATTTTCTTCTACGCGTCTTTCTGTAAGAAAAAAAAAATGGCGGAAACTAAGAACACAGTGGAATCTATCAGACATTGGGTCGTCGAGCACAAGCTTCGAACAGTAGGTAATTGCTTTTCCCCAAATTTTTTTGCCTGTATTCTTCTTATTTTTGATAAAATCTTCCCCTCCGAGACAAAATTTTGATTTTGATGCCTTTGATTCATAAAGGGAGTCTTTGGCTTAGCGGTCTTGCTGGTTCGATCGCTTACAACTGGTCTCGACCCAGCATGAAAACCAGCGTCAAGATCATTCACGCTAGGTATAATTTCTATTTCTCCTTGCAAAGGGTTTGATTTGATTGAGCTGTGTTGATTTCCCTTTTGATTTATATTTTTGTTCGTTAATTTATGCAAACGGGTAGAAGTAATCAAAGAAACCGAAAAAAGTCATGTTTGAGTTTAGGGCTTGACATATATGGCACTTTGGATTGAAAATATGTAAATTTGTGCCTTTTCTTCATGTCGATTTCAGAATTCACATGGGTTTCGTGGTTTATGTTGAAAATTGCAAATTGAGAGTAATGCATGTTTGTTGAATCCAGTCGCGTAATTTCTGAACCGACGACCAGCTCTATTGGCTCGGGAGTTCTTTCTCTTTGTGGAAATTCAAGAGGTTAGAGCGTTTTAGAAAGAAGCAAGAAATTAAATATAAATTGAGGAATGAGGTGGGAGAAACTGCAAATGTAGATTGGAGAGATTGGGTCATTTAGTTGATCCAAGGGGTATGCTATTTGAAATGGATTGCTAAGTTAACATGGGATGGAGATGATAGAAGAGAGGAAAACCGAATAAGAAGAATCTTGCATGTTTATTTTTCAAGTTAAAATGAGTGCTTCTGCTTCACTTGTAATTCTATTTGATGGTTTTGCAAATGGAAGTTTATAGATTCTTAACGTCAGCTCAAACTACCCTAGAAAACCGGAGGATACCTTAAATCACCCTTCTTGGGAAAACTTACTTGATGTGGAATATAGACGGGAAATTATTCCAAATCATGACCATTCAAACAAAGTCGTCTATTCTTGGGAGCATTGGAATGCACCAAACTTACGCATGGAGACTGGGTACACTCAATCCTTCCCCTCTGCCAACTAAGGGAGAAGGTTTTGGATTTAGATTTGGTAGCTTTCCATTCTCTCAGATGACATTTGAACAATCACATGCCGTCTCAAAGAAGGTTCCTTTGATGCTTCCCCAGCCTATGGGCCGCCAAAGTGAACATCCTGAAAGCGGCATAAGATGGGTAAGGAAGCTAGAAGGGCATTTCTAACAGAGTTCCAAAAGAAGCTCTGAGGTTCCATATTGTCTATGACTAAAGTTTACCACTTGTCAAATTCAAAACTGGGACGGCCATTGTTGATTCATTCTTATCCGATGTCAATGATTCCCATAAATCAAGTCCTGATAGTGCCTGTAGCATCATAAAGTACTCTCAACTTTCTTCCTTGAGTGAGGGATGTATTACAAGATATAATGGGATTTTCAGCAAATAGAACATGAGATATTGATGAACCTGTCTCCCGCACATTGAAACATTACGTTGTCCCTTTACAACAAAATTATGGTTCCTGGTTTTAAGTTAGCGTGTTATGGAACATAGACTTGTGGATTGGTGACTAGACAGCAGGCTAGATTACTTTAACTAATGACACTGTAATAAAACCATTCAAAGTTCTAACCTCTCTGCATCACAAAAGAACATGAAGACTATCAGTGTGACACGACATTCAGAAATGTCAGTGTTGTTACATCAGAGTGATCGATACAAACACATATATCTAATATGTATATAGATTAGATATATAGCTGTGCATCCTTTAATAAACTTCTGTAAATTTATTTCTTCCTAATTTTACACAGGTTTTTTTTTTCTTTTTTTGCTCGAGGAAAACTCATATTGTATCACCAATTCACAATACTTTTTGGCCCAGGCTCCTGATTGATGCAGTCTCCAAGACCAATAACTGAACCCTGGTTTGTTAGTGACCTGATTATAATAATATATAAGTAATATTACTGACATATGAGTGATTCCCATGCCCTACTTAAGGTCTTATTACTGACCATGAGTGACATGTCATGCAAGGTGTAAGCTTAATTTTTTGAGAAGTTAAAGGGTTAGGATGCTGAGACCTTTCCTCTATATGGTTTAGAAATCTCAGTCGTTTTGTACTCACCCACCTCAAGGATATCCACAGCAGATTGATAACTGGTCTTGGTCTGATTTTAGACCAACATCTTTGTTTGTGTCCTGGACTCGGCACATTAAAATTTTATTTTATTCTCTAAGGATGCATTTATAAACTATAGTTGTAACTTCCTTTTGTTTTTGTGCTTTTTACCACTACTGCGTATAGGCTACATGCACAGGCTCTTACTCTGGCTGCTTTAGCTGGAGCTGCGGTTGTTGAGTATTATGACCACAAGTCAGGAGCAAAGGCAGACCGCTACGCAAAGTTCCTCCCTATGGATCCACACACACATAAAGATTGAAGGAAGACTCCGTGAAGATGCACACACTGTTAGCTCCCGATCCATTTTTCATCCCCATCTCAAGTGGGCAGGAATTTTATTTATACGCATAAAGGGTAGTTGGTAAACAGATCTGTATCGACAGTCTCTTTCTCTATGTTAGTCTTTCAAATTCCCCTAAGATACATTGTTTTGTTTCAAGGTTCAGTTTTTCTATTACAAGTGATCAGATAAAGGGCAGGTTCTGTTGCCAAGAATTTATTAAAAACAAAAAGAGGCTAATTGGTAATGTATTCCTTTGTTCCATTAGATTGAGAAAGAAAAAGGTCAAGAGAAGTGTTAACCTCCATTTATATGCAGGATGGAGGATGATCTGTTTGGGAAATAAGTTGTTCTTTTTACATTTCTTGATCTGCAAAGAATTTTTGACATCATGACAGAAACAATGGGCTACAGATGGTTTGATGTGAGGAATGGAAGTGACGGGATATGGCCCGTGATCCATAATCCTCAACAGCTACATGTGGTCTGTCAACTCATTGGCCAATGGACTACAGACTCTTTTGTGGTGTGCAACTTCGAGAACAAGGCGGCCTTGGTAGGCCCTCTCAACCTCCAAGTGCTTTAATAAATTTCCTCTTTTACCTTTCAAAAAAATTCCGTGAACAAGGCACATCCCAAAATAGAGGTTGGGAAGAAGGCTCAGGCTTCAGGACAGGCCTTTTTTGACTGGCTCCTGTTACAGGACACAATATGAGCCACGTGGTGACCATATGGATGTTTGGTCACCAATCCCTAGGTGGACCTACAAGCCAAAAATCAGCCAGATTAGTGATTTCTATTAGTGATTTCTAGGCGTTGGATTGGACTTATTTTCATGGGTTGATTTCAACCGTGGGAATTTGAGCAGTATTTGAGGTACAAAGATCCAAAGGTTTGAAATCACTAATCAAGCTGATTTTGGTTTGTAGGTCTACCTAGGGATCGGCCAAACATCCATACGGTCAAAGTCCTCTAAGAGTGTGCCACATGGCTTATATTGTGTCTTGTAACGGGAGCCGGTCGAAAAAGGCCAGTCCCTCGAGCCTAACTTGGTTGAATCAGTAATACAATGCAGAGATGATGGAAAAAAATGCATCTCAACAAAGAGGAACCCCTGTAACAATGCTGAAATGGACAAAATTCTTTCAAAGGTAAAACTCAACTTGGTTGAACCAGTAACATGTAAGACAATGACGAAGAGATGATGGGAAAATGCATCTCAACAAAGAGCGACCCTGTAACAATGGTGAAATGTACAAAATTCTTTCAAATGAACCACTCAACTTGCAGTTGAACCAATACCATTTTTATAAAGACGATATTTGTTTCCAATTTGAGTATTGAGCTCAACTTAGGTGAACTAGTAATACAGTTAGATGATGATGAAGAGATGGTAGAAAAATGTGTCTCACCAAAGAGAAACCCTTGTAACAATGGTGAAAAGTACAAAATTCTTTCAAAGGAACCCTATAACGATGATGAAAATGGAGCTTCTTCTTGTAGATATCTATACAACGTGTAGAAAATGGGTCTCAACAAGAGGACCCCCCTGTAACAATGGTGAACACCAGCGTCAAAATTGTTTCAAAGAGATTAAGTCTAAACATCGTAGACGCTTGTCAATCAATGATAAGGGCATTATTGTCCTATCATTTTTGTTTTAAACAGATTTAGAAACAAAAGTAACCAAACAAGAATCAGTCCATCATTTGATAAATCAAGATCAATTAGTACTAAAAAATTTCCTATGACTTGATTGGTCGCGTACAATTTTTGATATCTTGCAAGAAAAAAGTAGATGAAAATTGTATATCATTTTGATCAGATTTTCAAAAGCATCATCAATTAGATTGGTTTTTGACTTACAAGATCAACCTCTGCAAATGGAGAGACTCACATTTTTTTTTTAACAATGTTTATTCCCCAAATAAATTCCACTTAGGAAGGAACTAATTTTGACAGGAGAGCTAAAAAAAATTCCTTTTTTTTTTTAACTCGAGAGCAAAATTATTTAAAATTTACGTTCTCACTATCTCAGTAGGATATCAAACTCGACCTCGTAGGCTTGAGAGAATGCCAGTGGCAACTTTCAGGCCCCATTGACCCAGGAATCATAAATGTTTGGCCCACCCCTTTGTGGACTTCTAGTCCTGATTGATGATTTCTAGCCATTCGATCTGTACCCAATAAATGTTTAAATTCAACGGCTAGGTATTTTTGGTGTATCAGACATTCATGCTCACTGGGTCTGAAACAGTTACCAAGTGGCATCTCTCAGGCCTACGAGTTCCAGTTTGATCTCGTACCGAGACAGCAATTTTTCCCAAATACGACGTAGGGTCTGATTTTGCCACCAAATCTCTCTCTCGCTCTCTTCCCCTGAGAGAGCCAGAGAGTCGAAGGACGGAAACGAAATATGCCAGGACCAACGTTAGAGATGGAGCCAGTGGAGCCACAGTCTTTGAAGAAACTGAGCTTCAAATCCCTAAAACGAGCTCTCGACCTCTTCTCTCCCATCCATGGCCACTACGCTCATCCCGATCCCGAGAGGTGATGTTTCTCTCTCTCTCAGTCCCCTCAAAATCCCCTAATTTCCATCTTCTTCGTCATTCTTTTTCGTTTCGATTCGATTCGATTCAACTAGCTTTTTCCAGGGATTTGTTTTGCTGTTTGACGACTGTTTTTTTATTTCAGAATCTTTTTTCGATTGTGAAATTGCACCAACTGATTCTAATTGAACTACAAATGTCTTTGTTTTTTTCTATTTTACAGTAAGAAGATACGGAATAGTTACAAGGTTGGTGGTCTTTAAGCAGTTTAGGACTTGGATTATTCTTTGTTACAGTTAATTGTTCCTCATTTATGTTACTGAGACAAGCATGTAATGTGATGATTTAACTGTCAAAAAAAATGCGATTGGAATATTTCAATTTTCCAATTTTAGCCGATTAGTTATTTAGTTTGAGTTCTTTAAGATCATATCGATTGCCTCAATTTTATTTTATTTTTCTCAAGAGTGTTTCCTTTGTAGTTGCAACTGTATCCTCCCTCCCCCCTGACTGTATGTGTAATTCGATTTTAAGATGCACGCGGAATATGGGGCAATAAAGAACTTGTCAAGTCAGTCTGGTCATCAAGTCAGTCCAGTTCCACAAGATCATAGTCAACAAACTTCCAATTCTTCTGAAGTACTGGCTCTCCCAGGTAATTAGTTGCTCTCTCGTAATTTTATTCTGAAGTATTGCATTTTCGTTTGTAATTTTTACCCTGCCTTTTATGATCTTCTTTGTCTTTTGTTATTTTTTTTCGTAAATGAAACAATCAAGTTCAGTTTGTGGTAGAATAACCCACCCACTCCTCCAAAAGGACCAAAAGAAGAATTTGTATTCAAATTAGACAACTCTATTTAAATTAGTTTTAGTTGGCTAACTTGGAACATTGTAGGAACTTCTACGGTTTGCATATTTTTATACCATGTGATGTTTTTGGCTTTAACCCACTGTTGTCCATGCATTGCTGATTGGCCTAACCAACATGGAAATGAGACCGTAACAAGTTATATTACATTGCCCCTAGTTCATCAACTTCTGTGGTGAAAGCAAAGCATCCAAAGTTTCGCTTCTTGATCTAACTATACTGTTAATACAGTAATTGATGTCTAAGAATTGGTTTTGCTAGTTCTTCTATTGTTCTTGGATCTCTCTTGTTAATGCATACCCATTTTTTCTTGCGATGAGAGAAATGAAAAATGTGTGATTATTGCATAAATGGGAATAGATGATGGTAATGTTCTATTTTGACATTGCAATGTGTTTTGCTAACTTTACTTTTTTGATTGCTTATTCTTTTGCCTAAGGATCCATTGGCCTTGTTCTATGCAGGTAGTGAAGATTCTCGAGATCCACAGAAAGGAGGGGCTCAAAATGCTTTAGTTATTGCTCCGTCTACGCAAGCAAAAGGACTGTATGTCTGTTCTTCTTTCTAACTGTAACTGTAATCTTTATTTATTTATAATTCTTTGTATATGCAGAGTACACTAAAGCATTTACATGGGAGATTTGTATTGTTGAACTGGAATGATTGCTTATAAATTTTGTGTTTGTCAGAAATGATGCAGGTGGTCCTGTTAAAAACACAGCAGGAGTCCTTATTTCTGCTCCTGGATCGTCTGAGAGGTGTTTTACCTTTCAGCTCTCTCCTTTCTATGCTTTCCTTTGATACCCTTGTCATGCACAAGATGCATACATTTTGTTTGTATTCTATCCCCAATCAATTAACTTACTTGCATTGTTGTCTCCTGTGTGAATGCTTCATTACTTTTGTGTTGCTTGGCTAGTTAGGGGCTTGAGTTGTACATTTACACTGATTTTGACGCGACCTGCAAAGCGATGCAATAACTCTTCTTTCAAGATATAAGGAATGCATTGTCAGTACATAACACACCCAAAAATTAACGTGGTTGAATAATTTTATGCTGGTTTTAATCTGTCTTATTATAGTTTCTCTGTGTCCTTGACATTTATCTGCCTTGTTTCTAGTTGATGTCCTTTGAGATTGATGAAGACTTTTTGGCAGATTGATATAATACACATTAAGCATATGGACCCATACAAAACCTTATTACAGGTTATTTTGACTTTTTGTGCATCAATCCTTTAGGATTGGATACATACATGAACAAGGCAGTTCGAGTTGGTAAAGTAAGGAATTTTCTGAATCATTGTTGGGTTTTTCATTTTGCTTAACATAGCAACCTGATTAAGAAACTTTCTACTTTTGGCTGTGCTTGTATACTTTCTATCCCTTTTGTCTATGCTGATGAGTGTGATAAAGAGGCGGGAGAGGTTTTTTAAAGATTTTTTGTGGAATGACAGACATGATGGCTCGAAATATTACCTGATGAATTGGAACACGGTTTTGTCTCCTAAGAAAATAGGGGGTCTTGTGGTTCTGAATTTGAAGACTATGAATGTCACTCTTCTTGGTAAGTGGTTGTGGCGTTTTGGGGAGGAGGAACAGAGTCTACAAAGGAGAGTGATTCGGGCCAGATATGAGAGTAGTAGCTATGGTTTGGCTAGTGGCAGCGTTAGAATCCCTTATGGGTTCACTATGTGGAGGGGGATTCTCAATGTGACACGAGTTCTCCAAGTACATCAGTTTAGATTAAGCAAGGGTGATAGAGTGAGATTCTAGGAGGATTGTTGGTGCTGTGAGCTCTCCCTCAAGGAAGATTTCCCGCTTCTCTTTGGTATATCAGATAAAAAGAATTTATTGGTTGGGGACTTATTTCATGAGGAGGCGCGTAGCACTTCTTGGGACTTTGGGCTTAGGCTATTTCTTAATGATTGGGAGGTGGGGTTGGTTTCTTCCTTGATTGAGCGGCTCTCAGCTTGTTGTGTTGACAGAGGGGCTGAAGACTCTTGTTTATGGTCTTGTAATAGAAGAGGCATGTTTTTGGTAAGGTCTTTCTTATATCATTTGGGGTTAAGATTCCCTTAAAGGTTGCTTTTTTTGTGTGGTGTGCGGCTTTGGAGAGGATCTTAACCATTGATTACTTGAGAAGGAGGCGAAGGTGCTTTGTGGACTTCTGCATCATGTGTAAAGAGAGTGGGGAGTTTGTCAATCATCTTATTCTCCACTATAAGTTTGTTAGAGAAGTTTGGTGTTCTTTCCTTGCTCTTTTTGGGGTTATGTGGTTGATGCCCGGTTCAGTGAAGGAAAACATTTTATAGCGGGTCAGTTTTTGCTTTCTCTTCATGTTGCAGAAGGATATAGAGTATCCTTCTGTTTTAGAGCATCCTTCCATTTGCTATTGTTTGGGGGGTTTTAGAGGGAGAGGAACTTGAGAATGTTTGAAGACAGAGGAAGATGTGCATCGTATTATTTTATCTATTAAAGTGACAATGTTTCAGTTGTCTAGGTTGTTTCCGGAGTACAGGGGCTTGTTTTTTGAGGATTTTGTGTTTGGGTGGGACTCTTTGATGTATAGAGAGTAGATTCCTGCGTTTGTTTTGATTTTTCTTGTGGGTTATATCGTCCCTAGAAGGCCACCTTGTCCTCCTTTAGGCCTCTTTCTTTATCAATATATTTCACTAATAAAAAAAAGAAATGTCTCACTTTTTGTCTGTTGGCCTTGTAAGTTCTAGGATTTTATGAGAGAAAATTCTCTTCCATCCTTTGAGAGATGGGTAAGGAAAATGGACATGCTGGCGAAGCAGTCTATGATAATGCTTTTACTGCTTTGTATAATTGAATGGTTGGGTCATATTTGAATTAGACTTGTACTTCCTCCGCACACTTTGGGCACATTGATCAAGTTATCTGCCATTTTTTCTCGAATTCCCATTGAGCCTATCAAATTTGGGTGTTAGTGGGTCATACTGTGCTCTTTGTTATTTGATTTGACTTTTTTTATTGTTTTTCCATCCTAGCATGGTAATGCAATCCCAAAATGTGGTCTTATAACAGTTTTGCTTGAACGCTTTTCTTTGATATGTTCTAGGAATACATCAACTTCTGCTCTCATGGAAAGGATTCCAAGCAAATGGCCCCGTCCTGTATGGCATCCACCGTGGAAGAACTACAGGGTATGCCCTTTTCTGGTTTATTATGTCGTTATGATCATAAACATGGAAAAAAGAATGTTATGAAGTGTCTCAGACTTTTATCAGAAGAAATTCAGTATTGTA
Organism: Euptelea pleiosperma; assembly: GCA_035048495.1. Taxonomy (NCBI): domain Eukaryota; kingdom Viridiplantae; phylum Streptophyta; class Magnoliopsida; order Ranunculales; family Eupteleaceae; genus Euptelea; species Euptelea pleiosperma. The sequence goes on along the minus strand of CM068551.1, from coordinate 26,306,956 downwards.
TAGTTGGTCCTATTCATAATGTTTTTATCTTGCTGGGTTACACCACTTCATATTCACAGTAATCAACAATCTAGCTTGCGCATAAAGTTGCTCCAGTTTTTTCCTATTTTACGTTTGATATTTAAGTCACTATGGTGGATCTTTATCAGATGCTGGTTTAATAATACAATATGTTTTTGATGTATGTTATGGAGACACAAATTTATCAATAAATCTATTGTTTTTCTTTTTGCTAAGGGGAGAAGCAGTTTTTGTGATACGTGGTTCCAAGTCAAGGGATTAGAAAGTACATAATCAACTTAAATGTGATCATTAGTGTTTTAAGATCTGTGATACCTAAAGTATTAAGTCTTGCAAGATACTTACCATGATGATTCTTTAGTTTCTTGAATGTCATAGTTCTGCATCTCGGGAATATGTCTAGAAATGGAAGTGCCACAGAGTATTGTTCAAACTGAAGAATGTAGCAAAGAACCTAGCAATGAACAATCACATTAGTGAAGAAAAAGAATTTGTGTACAAGATGAATAGGATAATGGGAACTGTAGAATAAATATCTGAGAAACACGTATAGGTGAGTGCCATGAGCTATATAACTTAGACAACAACACATAATTGGAAAAATTAACAGAAAAAATGTTCTGCCATCGTATGTTAATTAATTGACTGTGGATCCAATAACCTTTTATTAGATAACTCTTTTCTCTATCATGAATTGCTATCTTTTTTAAGCTTGTTTTTTTCCTTTTATGATGGGACATATTCTTCATTTTTTTTTTCTGTATTTATCTTGCTTTCCAACATTTAATGTTCTCTAACATTCTCTCCTTTAACTTGTGTAGGTCATTAGTGGCCATTTGGGATGGGTGAGATCTATTGCATTTGATCCTAGCAATACATGGTTTTGTACTGGCTCTGCAGACCGCACAATAAAGGTTTTAAGCTCTAAATAACATTCTCCCATTTTGTGCTTAGTGCTTTTAACGAAAACTTTCAATTATATGCCTCACTAATAGATATTTAGGCCTGTTACGTCAAGGTTTAGTGGTTTCTTTTTGTATTTTTTTAAAAATAAAAACAATCCCAATCAGCTTTATATTCTTTTAATGAGCTAATTTGGTAGAAAATATAGTCAAAATTTGAACCAGAGCGCTGAACATGTCATTATGGGTTTTTAAACCATTCCCTAGTTTATTCATTGTAAATAACATCCTGTATAAATTTTTACTATTGTTCATCACTTTATCCTATCTAGATGTAGATAATACCTCTGTCATAGTTCCTCATCACTGGGGAGTGCCCTTCTCTTCCCAAGCTGGAAAATGTGCCATTCAGATTCCTTAAATTCTGGATTGCTCAAATTAACTTTCATCAAGTGGTTTGGCAAAAAAAATGCTGGTGTTGGGAAATCTTGGGTAATCCTATCTATATTGTCAATCAAAAGCTGAAGAGGCTTAAAGCTACTTCGAGCAAATGGAATAGAGAGGAGGTTTGTACTCTTGGAGCTAACATGGGAAAAGCATCGGTTGAGCTGGCTGATCTTCAAAGTAAACTTGAGGATGACCCACTTAATGATCAATTGGCTGAAGAAATCTCAGCCAAAGAGAAGGACATTTCGAGAATCCGGATGCAGGAGTCATTATGGAGGCAAAAATCGAGGATAAGATGGCTCAAGGAAGGGGATCGTAATACAGCCTTTTCACACTACGACCAAGATCCGATGCAGTTCATCTCTTATCCATGAGATTAGCAAGGACAATGGATTGGTAATCAAGAATCCAGATGAGATCAAGAATTGCATAGTGGAATTTTTCAAATCTAAATTTGCCTTTAAGCCTAACAACATTCATGAGGAGATCATCGGTCTTATTCCCTCTATGGTATCGGTGACAGAGAATGATATCCTCTCCCGGATCCCCGATGAAGGAGAAGTTAGGAACACAATCTTTGCTATGAATGCAGATAGTGCTCTTCGTCCGGATGGGTTCCAAAGATGTTCTTTTTGACGTGTTGGGATATCGTGGGTGAAGATGTTGTTGCTGTGATCATTTTTTCCAGATATGGGAAACTGCCTTCAGGATTGAAATCGAGTTTCATTGTCCTTATTCCTAAGGAAGTGAATGCTTCAAATCCTGGGCAATTTAGACCTATTTTTCTAAGAAATTTCCTCCTTAAGATTATTACCAAGATAATGGCAACCTGGCTTGGTCCCATTGCCTCCAAAATCGTCTCTAAAGAATAGTGTGCTTTCATGAAGGAGAGGAGCATCCATAGCAATATTGGCCTTGCCTCTGAAATGATTAACGAACTGAAGAAGGAGAAGAGAGTGGGTGGAAATGTGGGCATCAAGATTGACATCTCTCAGGCTTACGACTCTCTTAGCTGGGATTTTCTGTGGAGGGTTATGGACAAATGCGATTTCAGTCCGATTTAGTGTAAGTGGATCGGAGAACCAATTACGAATTCTTATCTATCTGTTTTGATTAATGGAGGGCCGTGTGGTTATTTCACTGTGGTTAGAGGGCTCTGACAACGTGATCCTCTTTCCCCTCTACTGTTCATCATAGCGGAGGCTGCTCTAAGTAGAGGCATCAATTGGTTGAGGGACAACGGTCGCATTAATCCTATGGTCTCCTCAACTCAGTATTCTGGTCCGTCTCATCTCCTGTTTGCAGATGATATATCCATCTTTGCTAATGGTAGGAAGAAGGGGCTAAAGGAGATCGTTTCTCTCGTAGACATGTACCAAGAATCAGCAGGGCAGATCATTTACAAACAAAAGAGTAAGATATTAATTGGAAGCATGGGTCCAAATAGAAGAAGTGAAACTGAACAGATCTTGGGCATTAAGGAAGGTTCTCTCCCGGAAAAGTATCTTGGTGTGCCGTTGGTGCGAGGTAAAATTTATAATCGGGCATTAAGGCCGTTGGTGGAGCAGTTCAGATCACGGTTCAAAGTACACGATATCGTTTCGGTATCGTTCATGGGCATTACTGAAACGTATTTGAAGTATCGTTCGGGTTCAGATGAAACTCCGTGAAACCGAAACAAAATGTTAGTGCAAATGTGCAAATAAGATGACGTATCGTTCGGTTTCGGACGAAACCAACCGAAACGTATGTAGTTTCGTCTTATAGCGAAACCGAAATGATACGAATGAGACGTTTCGGTTTCGGCCGAAACTTTGAACCATGGTTCAGATCTAGAGCATCCGACTGGGTTGGGAGGCTACTTTCATTCCATGGCAGAATAATTTTAGCTAAATTAGTCCTTAACAACTTGCCTTTATACAACATGGCCATATACAAATGGCCAAGGGATAATCAAGGAATGTGAAACCATCGTTAGAAACTTCATATGGAGGGGGACCCATCGTCTAAGAAGTTGGTGACTATGTCTTAGGAGAAAGTATGTAAGCAGTTAGATGAGGGAGGCCTTGGAATTCGCAGATTCCAAGATGTGCATATTTTGCTTTTAATGAAGCTCTCATGGAATATGTTTGAGGGGAAGGATGATTGGGCGGCTTTCATGAGGGGTAAATACTTCATGATTTTGTCTCTTATCACAAGAGTTCTTCCATCTGGCAATGTGTTAAAAGTACTTTGGAAGAGATGGAACTTCATTGTGGCTGTGTAGAGGGGAATGGGGAGAAGATCGATGTTTGGAGGGAGCCTTGGGCTGGGGATTATGCAGTCAAGGATGTTCTGAATGTCGACAAGGTGTGGAGATCATGCTCTATCAAGCTCAGTTATATGGCGCCGAACAACCAAGGGTGCTTTCCTAGTCCGGTGAGTAGGGTATTTCAGATGGTAGGAATGTTACCACATGGCTTGATTTCTCCAGTCGAGGATTGTAGAATATGGAAGAATACTACCAATGGTAGGTTTTTGGTTAAGGCTGCCTGGGACGCGATTAGATGCAGGTGCGTCAAGGTAGGATGGTTTAGATGGCTTTGGAAAGGAACGGTGCATCCTAGGATTGCCGCATTTTTTGATAATCTTATGGCTTCTATTGATTTGGTCTTGCGTGAGATTTTACGAAATGTCTAGGAATTCACAGTGCACAGCAACATCGGTCATCAATACCCGGGGTCAGGTCTTCTTCTCCTCAAGAATTTTGGCCTTTGGCCAGCGCTAAGCAAGGCTCCCTCTGCATGTAAGTGGAACTCCCCTCAGCAGGGTATCATTAAAATTAATTTCGACGGAGCTTCTAAAGGAAACCCAGGCGTAGGTGGATTAGGTACTGTCTTCCGTGATCACCATGGAGCAGTCAGAGGTGTGCTTCTTATTGATCTTGGGGTGATCATGAGTTATCTTGTGGAATGCTATGCGATTGTGGAAGGTGTGGAATCGACCTTGTTGAAAGGTTGGAAGAGAATTTGGATCGAATTGGAGTCCGAATCTGCTGTAATGGCCTTTCTCAAGGATGATGTGCCTTGGAAGGTTAGAGCACAGTGGAACTCCATCAAGTCAAGGCTCGAATGGGTTCGTATTACTTCTACTTGGAGGGAAGTTAATTTTGGGGAGGATTGATGTGCTAACATGGCGTCATCTTTGAGGTGTGGCACTAGGAAATGGTGGGATGGGCGTCCTCCTTTTCTCACCTTGATTGAAGATCCTACAGAGACTTATTACAGGTTTGATTGTTGATGGATTATCTTGGCTTTTAAATCTTCTCTTTTTTTGGGTGGGCTTGTCCTTCTCCGGTCCTGTATATTCTTTTTCTCCTCTTTTTAATACATCATCAATTAGCAAAAAAAAAAAAAAATAGTTACTCATCACTGAGAGGATTGCTTTTCTGTAGACTGGCTTCTCAACTTTTCATTGGTTACACAGAAAATTGTTATTTGAATTTTGACTTCTACTATACTAGTGGACAGAGATATAGGAAATTAGGGACTTGGAGCATTGAAAAATTAATAGATATGTGGGATAATCATCCTTGAAAGTAAAACAGGAGACAATACTGTTGTAATATGCCAGAAATTAGAAAAATCACCATAAATACCATTTTTCAGAGACCTAATTTCATGTCCTCTGGATACCTACTGATTATTCAGAATAAAACTAGTCTGCACACGTGGGGCAGACTCTAAAGTATGTGAACATTGTCTGCACCGTCCAACTTGAAAACAGTGGCATCTCTCTGTTTTCAAAAAAGTTTAATTTTTAACTCTAAAAACACATTTTTCAAGGTGTGTCTGATGGTGCGGACAACATTTGCGTACTTTAGATGCACAAGTAATCTGCACCACGTGTGCAGACTAGCTTTACTCTATTATTCATCTGTATTATTTTATATATTTCTTTTTGGAGATTTGGTGCTACAGTAAATGAGATTAGCTTTATCTGTCTTTCTCTGAGAGCCATGTCTGAACTCTGAACCCTTTTAACCTGATTTGGTTGACAAGATATGGGATGTGGGAACTGGAAGGCTAAAGCTCACATTAACAGGACACATTGAACAGATACGCGGTTAGTTCCTTTGTGGTAATTGTTGTGGCTTTTATTGGTTTGGTCAAAGATGATATGTTCTTTTGCGGACAACAAATTGTGAATCAGGTATGCCAGTGGTAAGCATGTGTGTAATCAGGTATAATAGTGGTGAGCATCTGTGTTTCCATTTGTAGGCCTCGCTGTGAGCAAACACCATACGTATATGTTCTCTGCTGGAGATGACAAACAAGTTAAATGTTGGGACCTTGAACAGAACAAGGTTTGCTGTTGCATTATAAAATGCTACCTGGAAGTTCTAATTTCAAGTCTGTATAAAGTTCTAACTTGAAGCTGATCGTGGTTGCGTAAAACATTTATCATTCTTTTTACAGGTTATCCGGTCATATCATGGGCATCTAAGTGGTGTTTACTGCTTAGCTCTTCATCCCACTATTGATGTTTTACTTACTGGGGGACGTGATTCTGTTTGTCGGGTAAAAAATATATTCAATGCTTAAAATTGAAGTTCCTCCCTTAAACATAATTGCTTAATGTTTCAAGCTTATCATTTTTTATCAAAACATTTGCTTGAAGTGCGGAATATTCAAAATTTAAGGGCATTTATAATCTGATGAATTTAAGCTGAAATTGCTGGTTTGAATGTTTCAATGCAACTTACAATTTTTCAGGTCTGGGATATTCGTAGCAAGATGCAGATTCATGCTCTGTCTGGACATGACAACACAGTTTGCTCAGTTTTTACTCGACCTACGGTATGTAAATCTCTTACCAATGAGGAATGATGATATAGCTACAGTTGGCAAAAACTGGTTTTCACTTCTATTCAAAATTTCTCTAGTGGATTCTAGAAATTATCTGTAGTGTGGCATAGAAATGTGTTCCATGTGCTACTTATATATTATCACTGATATATGTAGCGGTGCTGTCATGAGATTAGGCAGATGCTGAAATGAGGATTGTATTTCTTTGTTGTGTTCTAATCATATGGTTGTTTTTTCCTTCCACTCTTTCATTTTTCATGAAGGTCTCTTGTTGTTTGGAATACTGAATACATAACAATGGAAAGGTCCCCTAAGGTCACCCCCTTTTGTGCAATGCAATTTGCAAATACTCCTTGCGTTCTGTGGAGAATCCCCTTCAATCCAAATAGTGGAGTTGGAGCTTAGATTTAGTGAAGGCCTCCAGGGAGTACAAATATGTTTAACTGCAGTATCAACCATCCTAGAATTATGTAGTTTTTTCCTTTTTTTGACCTATTCTCTATAAATTCCTCTGTGGCTGGAGCGAGAAGTTGTTTGAAGCCTCTTAATTGCAGTGTATCGGTTGGAAATATGGTGCTAGGCTGAAAAAATTACTTGATCTGTTTAATGTCACGTTTACTAAGTGTTGTGTCCACAGTGCTTGTATTAGCTTAAGGCTCCTAAACTGTTATGCTGTTTTCAACCTTAGTTGAAGTTGTCTCACCCCATGAGTTGTTCTGGAGTTTGGAGTTTATTATAGGTTTTTGATAGTGTTTCTATTGTACCATTGGAATGTCTTAGTCATTCTAGATTTTTATGACTGCGTTGACTGTATTAGAAAATCTTGTGATTTTTAGGTTTCCTTATTGTTCTCTTTCTACTTTTTTTCCTTTTCTGTTTTTTAGGTTTCTTTATGGATCAAAATTATTAGAAATACTGACGACAATTTAAAATCAGTTTCAAGTTAGGTAGTTAAAAAGTTTTCCGTAGTTTTTCACATTATTTGTTTCACGTGGCATAGAATTGAAATCTTCAAATAATAACTAAGGACAATGCTTCGATATGCATGAGAGATTCATGAATAATTGATTAAGGTTCATTTATATTCCCTTTTGGCCTGAATGGTGGGTTCATGAATATCCTCTTCTTCCACCAATACCGAAAAACAGGGAATTGGGCTCTTTTGATCGTATATGTCGAACCTGGACTAGTAAGAGAATTGGGGAACGGGGAGGGAGGAGAACGCCATTGAAAATGACAAGGGGCAGCTATTTTCATGTAAAACTTTTCATGGTCATTAGAATAACCTCAAGGAATGACGAGTTGTGTCTTACTATTGTAAAAAGAATTTCCAATTTTTGGGGCACATAAAAAGTCTCATGTGGCATGCTGGAGGCTTATCTTAAAGCATGGTACATACAATGTTGTGCCATAACATAATTCTGATGAGATGCCAAACTTCTTGGCTTTTTGTACATTAATTGAACCTAATATGTTTATATAATTAAAGTTTGTGTGCTGCATAAAACATAAGGTAGCTTTAAAATGATAATGTAATAACAAGTTATTTTCATAAATCCTTTTGATGTTAAGTCCTATTATGTTTAAGTGTTTGTTCTTTTTTCATGTGCACCTGATGAGTTCTAAACTTGTCCTTACAATTACAATTAGGAAAAACTGGTGGAAACGTTGATAAGGAGCACTTAGCCATGTAACATATCTGTAGAAACAGAAAGTATGTTAGTTGGTATGCAACATTTTCTTATAGAAATGTGTTTGCCTCTTTTTATGATCTTAATTAATCATAGAACTTTCCTTTTTCAGGATCCACAAGTTGTAACTGGCTCCCATGACACAACCATTAAGTTCTGGGACCTTAGATATGGTAAGTGTCTGTTTTTGCAGTTAAAAATTTTCTCCTATAAATTATTTGTTTCTCATATCCTATGTTGCATGGATTCTTCTAAGCACCTATGTCAGACGTGTTGGAGTTTAACATGATACGGATTCTGGTGCGACACATCCAAATTCTGTTTTGCTTTTTCTTTCTTTACTTGCAAGATACTTATTAACATTTTCCATAGGTTATGAGTTTTATAACATTATGTATATATATATGATAAAAGCTGGCATACGACGAGTCTAACTTTTTGCTATGAGCCTTAGCGTAAAGATTTGGGAACCTAAAGTGTGCGCTTCAATTAAAAACATGGCACCCAATCTACACTCTAATTCACACAGTTCGGTGACGATCTTATTCGACTTGACAAAAGCATCGATCATCACATAATATGAAATCTATCTCGATCTGTCTGGATTGGGACTTTGACTTCCAGTTCAAAGTGAGGAAGAGTGGCTACCTTTTTCCTTCCAGTCTAGGTAGTGGCTTTTCCTGACTTTTGAAAGACACTGTGTAGTGTGTACGCCTTAGTGACTCCTTTCTCGAGGTTTTTATTAAACAGTTTCATACAAACACAGAAATCGGAATATGTGCGTGTGTGTATTCCATCTCATTATCCATTATTGTTCTCATTATTGTATAAAAAATAATTACTTTGCTTCACATTATTTAAATTATACTGCAAGTTCCATGAATCCTATATTTCAAGGTTCACCAAATTTGACACTCTGCACCTGTGTCGGACTCTTAACACCTGTACCCATATCAATGCAATGTAGCTCATATCAATTGTTCTGTTCTTGTAGGAAAAACAATGGTCACTCTCACTCACCATAAGAAATCTGTTCGGGCAATGGCACTTCATCCTACAGAGTATTTAACTGAACCTGTTGTTTGTTCCTTTTTGCAGAAGCAGCAGCTCTTCTTGATAGTAAAATTTCTTTGGAAATATTTTTCTCTACAATTGTCGCTGTATATCCCTTTCTTAAGGCATCTACCTAAAATTGACGCCATTGTCCCCCCATATTTCAGGCATTGTTTTGCATCTGCATCAGCAGACAACATAAAGAAATTCAACGTTCCAAGAGGAGAGTTTTTGCACAACATGCTGTGAGCGTCCAACAAACTTAATGTCTATGTACTTCCAATTGTGGAGTTGCTTGATGTACACTCTTCATCTTCTACATTGTGTTTAAAATGGTAACCATTGTTCGGACTTCGGATTCAGTAAGATAGTGATTGTCTGATTGATGACTCCATTTCAGACCCAGGCCATACACATGAACTTCTGATTTCATTAACTATTCTCTCTCCAAATGGAGATGGGTTTAGCAATCTTTTAGACATTCTCACTTTCAAATTGTTCCTATACCTAATCCTCTAACATCTTGGCATTTTATTTCGCAGCTCGCAGCAGAAAACGATCATAAATGCAATGGCTATCAATGAAGATGGTGTGATGGCTACTGCAGGTATTTTACAAATTCAGTAACTTTTGAGCACAGATAAATAGAGTGGGCAAATATTAGGGAGGTTATGTGTTTGAGCTATCTGATATCATGTTTTGGTTTGTTTTACCTAGCTTACATATGGATTAAAATTTAGATAATAAGAGGACTTGCATGAAGATGGAGGTTAAAAAGAGCCATGCTTTCCTAACTGTGCAGTACACATGGTGCACATGCAGCAGGATTCACTGTCCACATTCCTATGGGTCTGACCTAGGAGATCACCTTGGCTAAAAATTGTCCCGATTGGATGATCCCATACACCCGAGTGGACTATTTTACCTTACTTTTCTGACGGTCCAGAAGAGTGCGATGGATCGGATGGTTACTGTGATCCAATGTGGTCAAATATTTTTCGTAGGTGTAGGTCTCCTGAATGGGACCCACTGAATGGCATATGAATGACCCCGCTTGTGCACTACTTTTGTATGGCACAGGTAGGATGATGGACTCTTCCCTTCCTGCCATTTGGACCAAGCATTCTTTCAAAAAGAAAATGAAACAGAGTATATGAAACAAATATGTTAAAAGTTTTTGTCTTTCTTGAAGGTGACAATGGGAGTTTGTGGTTCTGGGATTGGAAGAGTGGCCATAACTTCCAGCAATCCCAAACTATCGTGCAACCTGGTATGTATCGTAGCACACATGGGTTCCTTTTGTGATTGTTACTGTTTGTGGGAAAGTTCAATGCTGATGGATATTTCCTGTGTTTAATAGGATCGTTGGATAGTGAAGCTGGCATATACGCTCTCTCCTATGACATAACCGGTTCGAGGCTTGTTAGTTGTGAAGCTGACAAGACAATTAAGATGTGGAAAGAAGATGAAAACGCCACTCCAGAAACTCATCCCCTCAACTACAAGCCACCTAAAGATCTCCGGAGATTCTAATGATCCGTTTGTTCTTGCAGTTTTCATCGGTGATCCCTTATACCATCGTCGTCCCATGAATCTGCTACTCATTCTATATTTAGACTGCTTGAAGAGCTAAGCATAGAAGTGTATACGCAGTCCTCCCAGAATGTGGTCTTACTGGTCAGGAAAGCTGGAATGTAGTCTACGTTTTTCTTTGCCGATGAACCTACTGCTGCAAGCTTATATGCATCTAACTGGGGTCTGGTAGGTGGAAATCTCTTTGATATTACTTAAATTTGTGAGTTTGTTCATATTTTCATTAATATATTTGAATTAACTCTTAATATTAGTGTTAAGTGCATTACTTTCTACAGTTATTTACTCTTTAATATCATTTTGTATTCCACATGAAAATATGAACATTTTATCAGAACTCACAGAACTATCCTCTAGCATAATAATGGAGGTCGAGGCCATCGATCAAGATTATTCCAACTGAATATTCATCACTGTATCATTAAGATTTCTGAATTGCCACCACCTATTGGAACGATGACGACTGTTTCCCTGAGTGTCTAATTCACCATAGTACCCAATTGTTGCACCACATCTAGAAAGAGACCATCTCCATGATGGTGTGCCCAGCCATGGAAAACATGTTTCTAAACAAGTGGTAATCTGTTTAAGAAACATTAAAATGTAAGGCTCAGGCTCCGAGGAACCCCTTTTTCTGGCACCTCTCGGTGTTTGTGCGCTCGCCGTGGATTTCACGAATCCAACGGTGGTTGTCAGCGCCTCCAAAAGTGAAAAAAGTGATGCCAGTTCGGCGCTGACAACCACCGTTGGATTCTTGAAATCCACGGCCGAGCACGCGAACACCAAGAGGGGTCAGAAAAATGGGGGTCCCCTGAGCCCGACCCCAAATGTAATGGGCATTATATTTGCAGTCATAGAAGACTCAGTTCAGCCGCCTTTAACCTTCTTAATTTCGTCTTTAAAATTTGGTACTCAAGATTGGAGGTGGACTTGGGAGGTGATGACCACTTTTGGTGACCAGCGCTTCTCCACTTGACAAGTATCCCTGTTTTAAAATTTTGAAATTCGAACTTTTTTAGAAAAAATGTGTTAGGCAGTGGTTGAGACTTGAGAGGGGTACTTGTCAACTGGAGTGGCACTTGTCACTAACTAGCGCTGGTCCCAAAAACATTTCTTGGTCAGCAGCTGTTGCTGCTGACTTCATAACTTGTAAGACGGGTCTTTTGCCAAGTAGAATGCTGATGTGGCAAATATGGTCTGTCCATCTGATAGATAACCGTTACACCCTTGTCCACGTTTTTGCATGTTTCCTTTGGAAGGATAGCCCTTGATGAGTAAAAGTGTAAAACTTCTATTACAGCCTTCAGACAGATGCTTCTGTCACAATGAAAATCACAGGTCACGTGGCACACTCTTAGTGGACACTGACCGTATGGATGTTTGGCCACTCACTCAGTGGACCTCTAAACCAAAAATCAGCCTGATTAGTGATTTACAACCTTTGGACATTTACAGCCAAAAATCACAGGATGGATGATCATTGCCCGTATGGGTGTAATATATATTATTGAAAATGGGAAATCCAAACAGACCCTTAAAGAGACTACTAAGTTTAGTCAACTAGTCTGTTACACCTAACATGAGCTAAGACAGGTCTCATCAGCATGTGGGAGACCTAAAAAGTTTTTGTTATCCAAAGGAAAACTAAGCTTAGACCCAATTAATCGTGATTTCACCATTGATTAGCAAACTGATTCGATCCAGTGTTTCATACTCCTACCGAATCATACGAGAGCCTCTTCAATGTAGTCTTTGATCAGATGCCGTGGGACACACTCACATTTGATCTTGTGATCAGACTAGTAAATTTAGGTAGGGAAAAAGGTCGTGGTTAGAGAGATCTGCCCATCAAAGAGATGGCCAAATTGATTGAACGGTTTACATTGATGAGCTGGTGGGCCATGTTTTCTGTCTGGAGGGAGGGTGCATAATTCTCAGTTCACCTAAAGCCAAATTGGGAATCAATAGTTATTTTTGACAGAGATTTGAAAAGGTCGTCTCCGGGGTTCGCCGCCCACTTGACAGCATAACGGAGAAACGTGGGAAATCTTTATGTGCCACGTGAACGGTGTACCGTCAACGTCGCTTGTGAAGGAAAACTCTACGACGTGCAAACGAAGTCGTGTGGAGCCCACAAAAGATCTTCCTCACTCAGTGTCCAATCTCTGTCCTTTAGAAATTAGAATAAATGTCCCTTTTTATCGGTAGAAAGTAGAATTACTTAAACACCCTTTGCTTGCAATATTATTGAAATTTGAAACTTTGAAGCCAAAAACGTTAACGGCCGTTATAAGAGTAACGGCTACCCAATTTTATCCTATATGCGAAATGTCACTTTTATGTAACGCCTGTTTTCCACAAAATAACAGCCGTTATATAACACCCATTATTTTTCATATAATATTTTCAAAAATAATGAATATATAACATTATATAAGTGGAGAATTAGGTTAATATTATACTGAAGTTATCTCTGAGTGAAGAGTAATGGCATTGTGAAGATAGTAACGTAATTAAAAATGGGAAATTTTAGTATCAACCTAAGGACATCAATGCCCTACCTTCGTGGTCATGAGGTCCAGATCAAGGTTTAAAAAACGGCCGTTATAACAGATTCGGACCTACCCCGTTACGTTATGGACCGTTAAAATGCCCAAAAAATAACGGCCGTTATTTTCCATTATTTTTCTGTTATAACAAAAATAACGACCGTTATTTTCTAGAAAATTGTGAAAAAAACAGCTGTTATTTTCGTTTTTTTCCGTTATATTCCGTTTTTTCCGTTATTTCCATTTTGAAAATTCGAAATTCAAAATTTGAATTTCAGCACCATATTTCCCGTTTTTTTCCATTATTTTCCCATTATTTTCCGTTTTTGCCCCTGAGCGTTTTTTTTCTCGTTATAACGGAAAAAACGGTAACGCCCCCAGTCCGTTATACTGTTATAACAGTCCCCTTTAAACCTTGGTCCAGATTATTGGATGTTCTAGCTTTGAAATTCGTGCTGGTCTTTGAGATTCGTGTCGCGGTCTTCAATGGTGGTACCATCTGGTGGGAATCTTGATGACCATCAGTGGTGTGGTGTCCAATGCTAACCACTGCCCTTAAAAAAATGTACGCGCATTTGCATGCGGCTCGCCGGCTACCCATGCAAATTATCAAGATATACAGGTTGTATTGTATTTAAAATCCTCTTTCTTTCCTATGAACCCGAAACCATTGTCGCCGGAGTAGCTTCCACAAATAAGTCCTTTAATGGTTATTGTTACCAGTACTATTTTGATGGTTTACTAATACTCTCTTCAATGGTTATTCAATTTTCGCTCTCCAAGTGGGAAAAAAAAAATTGACCTCTGCTCTGTTCGTAGGATTTGTGCAGTTTATTAAAGACTTTTGACCTATTTTGGGTTTTTCCTTTTTATTTTTTTATTTTGAGAAAAGATGGTCCTTTGTTTCTCAATCGTGATAGACGAATGTTATGATCCTAGGTTAAGACCTTAGCTTTCCGCTCCACTATCACCAAGGTGCTTTTGGAGTATTGGTTTGGGTCTTAACATTTGGTATCAGAGCTACTTCGAGAATGGTGAAACACAACACTAATCCGCAGGAGCTCACCGGCATCGAGTTCAACTTCCAAGTACATAAGGATCAAATCGACTCTCAGGTTAAGGAGCTACGAGAATCCTTAAGCTTGATAATAGCTAAAAATGACGAATTTCAGAAAATTATACTGGAGGAAATTCGACAGTTGCGCGTAGGGCCTAAACAACCCATGCAGTTGGAAGAAGGTCGCTGTCCACCAACCCGAACCGCTCGCATTCATCTATGACCGTATGTCCATTGAAGTTTGATTTTCCCCTCTTTAATGGTAGCAATCAACTCAACTGGATTTCAAGAGCAGAACGATACTTTCGTTATCATCACACCCCTAAGGATCAAAAGGTGGAGATCGCATCATTCCATTTAGAAGGTGATGCAACCCCGTGGATGGATTGGTACGAGTCAAAACAGCCCTCCACCTCCTGTGCTGATTTCCTTGATCCACTCATGGAGCGTTTCGGACCCTGTGGCTACGAAGACTTCAATGGAACATTATCAAAACTCCACCAAGTAGGAACCGTTGAAGCATATCAAACTGAGTTCGAAAGAATGGCATGTCGAGCCCATGATTGGACCGACGAACAACTCAAAGGATGCTTCAACAGAGATACAAGATGAACTACATCATGAGGTTCGTTCTTTTCGACCTGATTCATTATCTTCGGCCATTGCATTGGCCCAAATTCAAGAAGATAAGATATTGGTCCGCACGACCACCTCTAAGTGGTCCATTGGTAGGTCTGTGCCTACTCCACATATGCAGACCCATTCTTCCATGACTAGTAACACCCAACCAGCCTCCGATAACAACCAACTCACACCCATCACCCTTCCTCTAGTTCGTCGGCTTACTCCATCTGAAGTTCAAGAAAGGCAACTCAAAAATTTATGTTTTACGTGTGATGAACCATTTCGACCAAGCCATAGATGCAAGAAGCCTCAACTGTTATTCATGGAGGGGGGGGATTGATGAAGGTGAAGCTGATCAAATACAGGATTCCATTGGGCCAATCACTGAACCAAGGCCTCTTGAAACCGTTACTGTCTTCGAATGATTTCTGGACTTGGCGGCCTGAGTACTGGCCGATTGTATGGGGGGTGGAATGATAGGATCGTGCCTATCATCCACGATTTCTCATGGTTGGGTTTCTATTTTAGGTTTAGGTCGAATAAGGAGCAACTTTCTATTTTACGGTTGGGTTAAATAAGGCAGTTACACAACTGCAACTACTTTTCTTTTTGTTTTGATTTCTTTTTAGTTTCTTTTTCATAGCTTTTCCTTTATTGTTAGAGGGGTCATCTATGAATATGTGAGTCATGTAAGGAGAGAGGACATCTTGAATATTGAATAAATGTTATCTTTTGTGGTTGACAAACCCGTTTTTCTTTTCCTTCATCTTTTCCTAGTTGGTCTGATCCTAACATTTGGTATTAGAGCCAACCCCACTTCCAGGGTTCGAATCACGGGAGAGGCAACTATGGTAAAAAAAAAAAACCATGGGCTTGTCGTAATATGGGATACGAAGGGCCCGCCATAGGATGGGCTATGGAGGTTAAATAAAAAAAAAGAAGCTCATCATAGTATGGGATATGGAGGGCCCGCCATAGTGGCCTAGTGTGATCAGCCTCGGAAGGGGCGACTTAGGGAAAGGGCTACCTGGGGGCTCGCTCAAAGAATGAGAAAATGGGGGTACTGGGAAAACTGCCGGAGGCCAGCTCGCAAAAAAGTGAGAAAATAAGGGGTACCGAAGTGAAAGCCACCTTAGAGTGGGCCGTCGTGGACGTCGGCTTTGGAGGGTGGTGGAATGTTACGATCCTAGGTTAAGACTTTAGCTTTCTGCTCCACTATCACCAAGGTGCTTTTGGAGTATTGGTTTGGGTCTTAACAACAAACTTGGTGTATGATTCATCCTTCTTGTTCATGAGAGGAGTTGGCAAGATGGATGGGGGAATTAGGTTGATTAAACACGGGATTATCAACTCAGTTTATGATTCGATGAACTCGTTGATGGTGGAACCAATGGGCTCCTTCATTGTGAGGACGGTGATGGAGAAGTAACCATCTCGATCAATTAGGCACTTTGCGAGCTTGATCATTGATGTAAGGTGATCGATTGCTGATGCTGGATTATAATGAAAACCAAATTTGATTTCTTCATCTCCTTGGAACGAAGACAACACCAAGGATTTAAATTTCAGTTTCCCCCTTCTCTCATAGCACCAAGTGAGAGAAACGCGCGCAAAGAGGAGAATGTGTATGTATAGGGTTTTCAAAAGAAAATGACCTAACTTATTAGGACATTTTTGGGGGTTGTCGGGCCTTTGCAATTCTTGGGGTGCCACTAAAATTTTTCAACTTAAAATATTTACTTTAATAACGAGTAAGTACAATGAAGGGACATTTAATGAATTAATAAGATGCCTCCCGAAAATAATAGGAACAAATAGGTGCTAGGTGAACGTGGTGTGGTGTGGTGAGCAAGTTTTGGCTTTAAAATAGTGGGGCACAAGCAAACATGAGTAGTGAACAAATTAGAACTCGATAATCATTTTATTTTTATTGTTTTAACAAGTAAAGGAATGAAAAAGGGAAAGCCTAGCTTTGTTAGGAAGCATGTCCCGTCCTCCTCTAAATCAGATTTATAAAATTGGGAGTCGTTGATCATGTTTCCTGTGATGGCCCACAATGGCAGGTGATTTTGAAGCCTAGGTCGAACCTTCATGTAGGAAGGACAACTAGGTGGTTGATATTCTATCATTATGATTGCTTGATTAACTTTATAATACTAACGAGATTGGTGGTCCAGATTGATTAACTAGTGGGCTACCTTTTGATGACATGGCCCTGTCATCGAGGCCGATGACAGGGTTCATTATGAGCCACGTGGTATACTGTTAGAAGACTTTGACTGTATGGATGTTTTACCAATATCCCTAGGTGGACATACAAACCAAAAATCAGCTTGATTACTGATTTCAAACCTTAGGATCTTTGTACCTCAAATAATGGTCAATATGCTCAAATTCGCACGGTTTAAATCAACCCATGAAAATAATTCCAATCCAATGCCTAGAAATCACTGATTGGGCTGATTTTTGGTTTGTGGGTCCATCTATGGATTTGCCAAACATCCATCTGGTCAGACTCCTCTAAGAGTGTACCACGTGGCTCATCCCTATCATCAAAGTTTTACTCACTAAATAGTGGTCAGCTCAGCGCTATCAACCACCACCGTTGGATTCTCGGAATCCAGGGTCCAGAGTCGAACTCCCAAGAGGGGTCAGAAAAGAGGGGCTCCTGAGCCTGGCCCATTTTTAAAAGATTTGGTGTTTAGTGAGCTAGAATATATATATATATATATATATATATATATATATATATAAACTAGTGGGCAGCAGGTGCATCTGATCGTGATTAACAAATTTCTTCATCCTATTCTTACATCCAGTGGTGGGGCCCACATGGGTTACCAACATAATCTCTTTGTGGGCCCACCATCGGGGTGTAAGAAATGGTTGTAGCTCTAGACGAACTCATTCCGAAAATTTAGAGATTGCGAGGGGTTGTTTCTGAAAATTTAATATGGTTTTATTATTAAGGAGCGCTGTCAAGCATGAGGGTCGTTTGGTGAAGCTTAATCGTTGACTTTACAACAGAAAATATTAATAAACGAATTTTATGATTTTTTTTTTGTAAAAAGGTTATTATATTATAGAACATTTCAAAGATCCACTGCAATTTACATAATTTATAAAGAATCATATGATACACGAAGTATTTTGAATTATTAAAAAACTTTTGCAAAATCATTATTTTTTTGTCAACATTTTGAACGTATTTTTGAAAGATGCCGAATTATTAGTTATGATCAACAATTGTTTCAGAAATCAAGCCCACTGCAATGAAGTTTCAAGTTTTCTTCAAATGAAGTAGCCATGAGCATGGTTTTAAAAAATGGCCGTTTAAAAGGTAACGCCCCAATCCTGTTTCCGTTAAAACCATTTAAACATATTTTGATGCTTTGAATTTGATGTCCTTTTTTTTTCTTTTTTTTTTTTTAATGACTGTTAAAATCGTTTAAACAGAAAATTTTATTGAAAAAAATGGCTGTTAAATTATATTTTTTTTAATTTTCAAATTTCAATTTATTTGAATTTCAGCGCCATTTTTTCCGTTTAATTTAGTTAAAATCTATTTTTGCCCCTGGCCGTTTTAACAATAACGCCCCTGTCCATTAAAATGACCTCCTTTAAACCTTGGCCATGAGGACTATTTTAGATTTATTAATGAAATACTCTAAATCATATAATTGCAAGGATATATATTATGTTACAATGGTTCCGAACCGTTTCAGTTCAGAATCGTTGTAAATTTGAAACGGTCCAAAACCGTTGCAAACATTTAAAATGTGCAAATTGACGTTTTTGGTGCAGTGCATGAATATGAAGTGTGCCAAACCTTGGGTTTGAAGCGAAGGAAGTGAAGCTCGAAGCTTTCCAAACCAATTACCAAGGCAGCTTATGTAGTGGCCAGCCTTATAAAGCTCGCTAAGCTTTGCTTCCCTCCCCCCTTACTGAACTTCACTTTGAAGTCGGCATTCTATAAGCAAATTGTCGAGTTGAGAATACACACCAAATGTCTTAGATAACGGAAAAAACGGCCCCTTTAAAACCTTGATTCAAAAACAACTAGGAGACAATACGAGATACTAATGATAAATGTCTAAATAATGTCCATGTAATTTGCCAGATAAATTAACATGCGTCAATATAATATTAACCTAAATAAACTATAACAACTAGGTTTTATATGGAAAGAATTGTGGGTTTACTACGTGTCGAACACAATTTAAACTTCTTAACCTATATATATCAAGGGTCGGGCTCCAGTTACCGCCCCATAATGACAGGCTCCGGTTACAGGATACAATATGAGTTATGTGCCATACTGTTAGCATACTCTGACCGTATGGATGTTTGGCCAATCTCTAGGTGGACCTACAAACCAAAAATCAGCCTGATTAGTGATTTCTAGATGTTGTATTAGACTTATTTTCATGGATTGATCACAACTGTGGTAATTTGAGCAGTATTTGAGGTCCAAAGATGCAAAGTCTAGAAATCACTAATCAGGCTGATTTTTGGTTTGTAGGTCCACCTAGGGATTGGCCAAACATCCATACAGTTAGAGTCCTCTAAGAGTATGCCACGTGGCTCATAATGTGTCCTGTAATCAGAGCCTGTCATTTTAGGGCGATAACTGGAGCTTGAGCCATATATCAAATAATCTTAAAGTAAATGCAAAATTTTTGAATTGTGAGAAGTTGGATTTCATTATCGATGGCTAATAAATCTAGCTCCTACACGTACCCCAGGAGTAGTTATCAATGTTATCTTGTATGGTTGCCCCAAATAAATTTTCTAGAAATGATTTTTTACATATGGCGATCAATAAAAATCTTTACAGATAAAGGATTTGAATGTTAGAAAGTATTACTCTGAATAAGTTTTCTAGAAATTATTTTTGCATATAAACATGTAAAAACACAATTTTTTTTTCTATAAAACTTTTTCTCGATCTTCATAAAGAACCTTTATATGCAAAAATCATTTCTAGAAAACTTATTCAGGCAATCATACAGAGCGCAAAGGTTATAAAACTTTTTCCGTATCAACATTTCCTGACATACAAATACTTTTTTCCGTAAAACTTTTTGTTGGACCCCATACATAACCTAAGTAAAAAAATTTCTTTTAGAAAAATAAATTAACTACCCATACTTGCTCCAGATAAACTAATCGCTTTTTTTTTTTGTCCAAACCAATAATTACCTTACTCTCTTTGATCCCCCCAAGTTCTCTTCTTCTTCGGCCTTGCCTAGATCAATGGCATCTACTTGCCATGATTTTGGGATTACATCTGATTAGTTGGGGGAGTGCAAATGAGTTGCTGTGCAAGTGGTTGCCAACTGCCAAGCCCTGCAAATTCTTTAAGAAAATGGATGTAAGCATATGGAGCCCAAAAACTATAGTAAATGACTGCAATGCAAATCACCCCAAATGCATCCCGGTGCAGTGAACCAATGAGGGCCTTCTTTAGTAAAGTGCATCCAACGTGCCTTCTCCTAGTCTATCGGAAAGAGAAAAAGTGGAACAAAATGTTCATTTTAATCAAAGTAAGAGCCAAATTAAAACACTTTCAACTAAGTACAGTGGGTTACCTTAAGTAAAACTTTGATGACAGCGCAATATGAGCCACGTGGCACACTCTTAGAGGACTCTGAACGTATGGATGTTTGGCCAATCCCAAGGTGGACCTAGAAACCAAAAATCAGCCCAATTAGTAATTTTTAGGCGTTGGATTGGAATTATTTTCATGGGTTAATTTTAACCGTGTGAATTTGAGCATTATTGACCAATGTTTGAGGTACAAAGATCCAAAGGTCAATCTGGTTTTTGGTTGTAGGTCCACTTCGGGATTGGCCAAACATCCATACATTCAGAGTCCTCTAAGAGTGTGCCACGTAGCTCATATTGTGCGCTGTCTTCGGCCCGATGACCGGGCCTAACCTTTTAATGATGAAATTCCTTCATTAAGTAAAAAATGGGTCGGCTCCGTTGACAGGTCTAAAATGACAGACCAAATGATAGGGACACAATATAAGCCACGTGGCAAACTGTTACAGGACTGACCGTATGGATGTTTGTCCTATCCCATGGTGGACCTACAACCAAAAATCAGCCTGATTAGTGATTTATAGGCTTTGGATTGGACTTATTTTCATGGGCTGATCTCAACTGCGAGAATTTGAGCAGTATTTGAGGTGCAAAGATGCAACACTTATAAATCACTAATCAGGCTGGTTTTTGGTTTGTAGGTCCACCACCATTGGATAGGATAAACATCTCTACGGTCAGAGTCCTGTAACAGTGTGCCACCTGGCTTATATTGTGTCCCTGTCATTTTAGATCCGTCAACGGAGCCCGACCCGTAAATAAAAATAAAAATCTAATGTGTGCCGGGTTCAACAGGCGCATGTTAGATCCGACTAACGTACAAAACTAAAGTAAGCGTACGAGTTGCTCCAATTCCCGCACCAAATGGCTTTGCGTTGCGCATTCATTGGTAAAGGACGGTTTGAATTTTCAAACATGGAACTATGTAGTAGGCAGGCACCATTTGATGCATTTGAACGACATATATGGTCGGACAATAATACCCTTAATTGCTTCCTTAATCACAATTGAACCACTGCCTTTTCTTTAAACGCAGACACAGACAGTGAACCAAATTAAACTTGTACTCATGTACAGACGAAAATGTCCTTTCTCATTTATGACTGTATCAATTAATAGTTAATAATGGCCTCTGGTGGACCCACACGAATACATGGAATATCGGAGTAAAACTTGTGTCACAAGATGTTGTGACGGAACACGGTCACAGCACTCAATACGAGACACGTGGCACCCGATCAGAGGTCTTTGACCATACAGATGTTTGACCTACAAACCAAAAATCAGCCTGATTAGTGATTTAAAACCTTTGGATTTTTGCACCCAAAAAACGCTCAATAATGCTCAAATTCCTACCGTTAAAATCAATCCGTGAAAATAACTTCAATAGAATCAGTTAGAAATCACTAATCATGCTGATCTTTTGTGTACCGGTCCACCGAGGGACTGCCCAAACATCCATACAGTCATCGTCCTCTAATAGTATACCACGTGGCTCATATTGAGTGCTGTGACCGTGTTCAGTCACAACATCTTGTGACACAAGTTTTACTCGCAATATCGTTTCGTATCGGCAATAGTTATGAAAGTCTCTGTTTTTGCTTTTAATTGAAAACCTGATTTTATCTGCACCCATTAAAAAACGTAACAGTTTACGAAGGATATTCCAAGTAAAACTTCCCTGATCGCTGACGGTCAATATGAGCCACGTGGCACACTCTTAGAGGATGCTGACAGTATGGATGTTTGGCAAATGCATAGGCGGACCTACAAAATAAAAATCAGCCTGATTAATGATTTAACACCTTTGGATCCTTGTACTTCAACTATGGTCAATAACACCTTATGCTTGGGCCTTAGGTGGGCTTTAGTTCCCGGCCCAATAAAAAGTGATTTGTACTTTCTAGCCCCACTTTAAGCTCTAACTACTAAGCAAGGGCCTGTATAGTGATTAATCTTGTATGTGTTCCTAAGAAAAAAGGAATTTGTCGATTTTTTCGAGTTCTCAAAGGGGGTGAAGCCTAAATTAGATTCATTTAAATTGGCATTGCTCGATCAACCGTTGTGTTTTAGGGCAAGTACCCTTGGCCCGAGTAAGACTTCGCTGATGGACGCTTGTCAACAAAGTTGCCGACGGACCACAATATGACCCATGTGGCACATTCTTGGAGATTTTTGGCCCAACCTTAAGTGGACCTACAAATCAAAAATTAGCCTGATTAGTGATTTCTAGGTGTTGGATTATAGTCATTTTCATGGGTAGATTTCTAACTGTGGAGTGTTAGCACTATTGATCATTATTTGGGGTACAAAGATCCAAATGTTTGAAATCACTAATCAGACTGATTTTTGATATGTAGGTCCACTAGGGATGGGCCAAACATCCATACGGTTAGTATCCCCTAGGAGTGTGCCACATGGCTCATATTGTGGTCCGTTAGACGTAACATCAGTAAGCAAATTTCTACTCCACTTGGCTCCATGTTGAGCCAGGTTACGATTTGATCCCAGCTCCTTTTGAGCGTTAGATCAGATTGGGGATCACGATGGACCAGCCCGGCTTGATATGGCCCATATGAACCCTTAACCCTGGGCCTGGTTTAACCCTAAGAATGAAAATGCGGATTCCAAGTTCATGTTAAGCCAGTAGCGTAAGTTGAAGTCCAAAATGGCCAACTAATTTCGTCAAACCATCACTAATCTGGCAAATTACAATTTACCCATTGACCCATCAGACACAGATGCGAATGTATTGGCGATAAAAGGTTAATTTCGTCATTCACCATAACAAAGAGGTCGGAACTCGGAACCCAAGTTTCTGTGGGCATTTTCGTAATAGAGAGCAAAACCAGGGGATATTTAAGTGTGTTGCAGCTTAAATTCTAAAACAGAGAGAAGCGTCGTGTACGCGCGGGGGGAGCGACTTTCCGGCCAGAATTCCTGCACAGAAGCTGATGTGCCGGCGAATTCAAGTCATCTGAGCCTCTTACGTAAAGAGTTTCAGCTCTTTTTCTCCTTCTCAGATCGATCTGAGCTTCTGTCTTCTCTCTCTTTCGATTAATTTCGATCTTCTCTACAAAACCCAAATCTTTTTTCGAATCATCGAGCAATCTTGATCGAGAAAGGAGAGAACGAAGATGGGTTCAGAACTAACTTACAGAGGCCATGAATCCAAATCTCAGTTCGATGTGTATTCCCCTAAGCCTCCCAAGCCATGGCTCTCTGTAACTCGCCCAATTCGCTACATGCTTCGCGAACAGCGCCTCCTTTTCGTCCTCGTGGGCATGGTCATCGCCACCGTCGTCTTCGTTCTCCTACCTTCCTCTCCTTCGCATTTTAATCACAACTACAACCCGATCCCCGATCAATACTTCCCTTCAGAATCGACCGGACTCGCTCACCGGGTTGTTTACGAGCAACGTGGCGGTTTTGGATCGATGAATTCAGGTGGGAAAATCCCTCTAGGTCTGAAACGAAAGGGGCTTCGGATCGTCGTTACTGGTGGGGCCGGGTTCGTCGGGAGCCACCTTGTGGACCGTCTGATGCAGCGTGGCGACAGCGTAATCGTCGTTGATAATTTCTTCACGGGGAGGAAAGAAAACGTCATGCACCATTTTGGGAACCCCAGATTCGAGCTCATACGCCATGATGTCGTCGAGCCCTTATTGTTGGAGGTCGATCAGATCTATCACCTTGCTTGTCCAGCCTCGCCTGTGCACTACAAGTTCAATCCAGTCAAGACCATCATATCCTTTCTTTGATTTCATTTCTGAGTTTCGTTTCGGTTTTAGGGTTCTTCTGGTTTTCGATTTGTTCTTGTTTGCTCTGTTTTTTGGCTTCGTTTGGATTCCTTGATTCTTCTGCTAGGGTTCACAAGACAAATGTGGTAGGAACTCTGAACATGCTTGGACTGGCCAAGAGAGTCGGTGCGCGGTTTTTGCTAACGAGCACCAGTGAGGTGTACGGTGATCCTCTGCAACACCCCCAGGTCGAGACTTACTGGGGCAACGTAAATCCTATCGGTGAGTCAAATTCTTCTTTCGCCTTCTTGTCTTAGTCGGCAACCGGGATCTGACGCCTAGTCTGCCGCTGCTGTTCTACTGTTCTAACGTGCGCCGGTTCGTGCTTTAACGAACCTGCGCACGCTAGTAAGATTAGCTGCCTTACATCTAACTTGCGCTGGAGAACACTGACCGATTGTGAAGTTGTCCGTTTTTCTGAGCCATAAGGCTAAGACCGGTAATGTGTCAGATCTAAT
Source organism: Euptelea pleiosperma (assembly GCA_035048495.1). Classification (NCBI taxonomy): domain Eukaryota; kingdom Viridiplantae; phylum Streptophyta; class Magnoliopsida; order Ranunculales; family Eupteleaceae; genus Euptelea; species Euptelea pleiosperma. Next base: position 26,282,307 of record CM068551.1, on the reverse strand, counting down.
TTCAGTAATTTGTTCCGTAATTGACAGTTTCACGAATCAACGGCTAAAAAAGTGCTAAAATATATAACTAGATCATAAAGCCAATCAAGCTGATTTTTGGTATGTATATCCACCAAGGGGTGGGCTAAACATCCATGCGGTTAGTGGGCCCAAAACAGAGCTATGATAGGGCCACTGAGAGCCCTCTGCATCTAAATTGGGGAAATTGACTTGGTATTTGGTCGTCCCTGTTTTTGGTTTTTTTTTTTAGGAAATTTCCGTTTTTTCTCCTTAAAAAATAAAAATACCAGAAAATCTTTGTTACTGTTTGAATCTCTCTTGGGGGTATGTTTCGTCATTTTGGCAAATTTTTGTGTCCGGTAGTTGAAGCACTTGAATACCGGAATCTGACATATGAAGTTCGTTAATGGCCGGGATCTGACACAAATGGAGGGACTGGTGCAGGTGTGAGGAGTTGTTACGATGAGGGAAAGCGTACGGCGGAGACTTTGGCCATGGATTACCACAGAGGAGCCGGCGTTGAGGTGACTGAGGAGGAGATCATATAATTTAATTATTTATTTTGATTTTTTTTATTTGATTTTGTTGGATTTGAAATTGGGGATTTTGCAGGTGAGGATAGCTAGGATCTTTAACACATATGGACCTCGTATGTGCATCGACGATGGCCGTGTCGTCAGTAATTTCGTTGCTCAGGTGGATTTCTAATTATTTCGTGTTCTTGCTTCTTATTATTAAGTTTTTATAGTTTTATGAGAAATTTATCTTGTTTATGATATTTGCAGGCATTAAGAAAGGAGCCAATGACAGTTTACGGAGACGGGAAGCAAACGAGGAGTTTCCAATACGTTTCCGATCTGGTAAAATGCTTTTTCGAACTATTTTCTTTTTTGTTTTTTTCTTGTTTGGCTGTCTTTGGACTTTGTCGTTGCAAAAATGTTTATTTCTTCTGTTTCCCTCATTTCCAGTAAGCTCCTCCATTATGGGCAGTGTTACTATCTTCCTCGGGTGCATTTTTCTCTGTGGAGCACATAAAAATGCACTAGATGGACCTAAACACCAAAAAGCAGTTTGATTGGCGATCTCTCAAATCTGAGGGATAGAGACCGCCAACCAAGCTGATTGTTAGTACGTAAGTCCATCAAATGGTGGGTCAATCAGTAGACCCAAAAGAATATGCCAGGTGGCATTAATTATGCAAAAAATGGGTCTGTTCTTTGATGCAGAAGTCCCTCAAGTTGCAATGTAGTAGACCCGTTCGGGCCCACTTGCCCCTTGAATGTTTGGCCCACACTATGATAAATCTACCACAAAAAATCAGGGTGATTGGTGATTTCTAGCCATAGGATTTGAGCACTTTTTCATCATGGGCTTTATGAACAGGCCTATGAGTTAGTTCCAAGCCCACGATGGAAAAGTGCTCAAAACCAATGGCTAGGACTCACTAATCACGTTGATTTTTGGTGTGTGGGTCAACCAAGATGGCGGCCAAACATTCATGGGGGCAGTGGGCCCGAAAGAGTCTACTACGTGGCAAATTGAGGAACTTGGGTCAAAATTTTGATACAGAAGTCGGTATCATAGATTTTTTGAGAGTCTACTACGTGGCAAATTGAGGGATTTCTGCGTCAAAATTTTGATACAGAAGTCGGTATCATATATTTTTCTCAAAAAATGCTCGACAGACTAAATTCTCTGACATCATCTTCCATCTATTATTTCAGCATCATCACGTTCTCATCTGCTAATACAAAAGAATCTGACGTGCGTGTGTGTACAGGTGGAGGGTCTGATGCGATTGATGGAAGGGGAACACGTGGGGCCCTTCAATCTTGGCAATCCTGGCGAATTCACCATGCTCGAACTTGCGCAGGTATATCTCTCAATCCCAAACTTCCCCATCTCATTCTTATTACGAATATGTGATATATTTCATTTTTTTTCTCGGTTAAAATAAAGATCCTTTATGGTGGACCCCATGAGTTAGTAGGTGGGCCATACTAGTAGCGGGGCCCATTTTGGAAGAGGTCGGGGCTCTTTTATCTGTTTGGTCATGGTTGATTGATATTGGATACGTGGCACAGACTTGGTCCTTCGATTCCATAAGAAAATGCACAGTAGCTTTCGAGAGAATCGTAGTACTACTTTGACGGGATCCCTTCTCGTTACTTCCACACCCAAACGGGGAACAGATACAAACAAGAAAGAAATAGATTGCTTGGGAAAAAGAGATCATTTTCGCCGGGGCGCTGTTGAGTGTTGACTACTTTTCCTCAAAATCACCTTTTTCCCCTTATTTTATGTACAAACTATATTTTGAAAACTCCGGGTCATTTTAATTTTTAATTTCTTTTTTTTCTAATTTTTTTTACCCATCTAGTCGATTTGCGAGTCATCGATTCAACTCGATTCGTTGAGCTTCGAGTCAAGTAGAGATTTTGAACCCCCTTACGTTATTTTGAAAATAACATTTTTCCCGAAAAAAACTGGATGTCCGTTATAGTGGAATTACCATTATTGAGACTTTTTAAAAAAAATGTATTATTAATATTCTGACTTTTTTTACTCAAATGTCACTGATGTGACTGGTTATAACGGATGTAACTTAACGGTAACATTGTGTGACCGTTATACCATTATAACAGACAATTTAAAACCTTGATACAAACTGAAAGTATACGAACTACTGTGTGTGGGTGTGTGCGCAGGTGGTGCAGGAGACAATAGACCCAAACGCAAAGATAGAATTCAGGCCAAACACAGAGGACGACCCGCACAAGAGGAAGCCCGACATCAACAAGGCTAAAGAGCTGCTGGGGTGGGAGCCCAAGATATCCCTGCGCAAGGGTCTCCCTCTCATGGTCACCGACTTCCGACAGCGCATTTTCGGTGACCACAAGGAAGGTGGTTCTATCTCTAGCATGTCATCCACAACCTAATCGACCTCAGGATAAGAATAGCTTTACTTCTCCATCTTTCTAGCTTATGCAATCCTTTTGGTATTTGTACTCGTTTTTTTTGTTGTTCTCAGTTATTTTGATTTTTAAGAATCATATCATCATAGACGGCGAGCTTCGGAATGTCAAATATATATATATATATATATATATATATTTTTCCCCCCCTTTAAAGTGGTTCTTACTTCTTAATGCAATTAGTAGTAACAGGGGGCCATCTTTTTCTCATTTATTGTTATTTATTGCCTGCATTCACTTCCAAGTATTTAGGGGAAATGGGATCTTTCAATAAATACCCCTCCATCAAGGTTTGTAACTATGGAACTCGTGGTACAATTTTGACCAATGATAGAACGACAACTTGACACCGTTCATGGAGCACAGACCATGTGATCATTTATTAGTAATTACTCATTTTTGGGGTCTTCATTTAACGAGGCCTCATTATGGAGTATATTCACAGATACAGCAGACTGAGCCCGAGTTTGCTGTCCTCTTTCAGGCCCACTGAACTATGGTTTTTTCGATTACCCCTTGGTGGACCTACACACCAAAAATTGGCTTAGTTAATGATTTCTAGACGTTGGATTTGAGCATCTTAATAAGGGTTTTTTCTAACCATTGGATTTGAATATTTTTATGGAGTCATTTTTTATTTGAGGTTTTATTTGGGTGCTAAAGTCCAATGCTATATAATTAGTCACGGCAGTCACTCATCTGAGTAAGAAAGTATCAAATCATTATTATTTTTATTCTTCTTTTTTTTTTTTTTTTCTAAAATGACCCCAGCAATATATCTGATAACAGCCATTGTTTCCGTTAATAGTCTATTCTGCCTTTTTTGGTTTTGGGCATTATTTTGGGAATACAGTATAAAGGAGTTGGGCGTTAGTGTTGTATTGGACCATTCTTAAATTCTTGGGATCACAAATGTCTGTGTTTGGGAGGACCGAATTATAGGAATTCTATTTTCAATTTCATAATTTTCCTGGAATCTGAAGTTTTTAAGGGGGAGAAAAAACTTTTAATTCTTGGACTTCTATTTTCGGAAAATATTAGGGATGATACTGTAGCATATCATCCTACGCTAAAACCACTGGAAGTTCTTTAGAAATTTGTGTAGTGGTCCTTGGAATTCGTGTGATGTGAATCTCGATTACCATATGTGGTCTGGAGTCTGGACCTTAATTAGTAAATTCTTGAATTCACGAATAATTTGCAAAGCGTACAAATTATTTAAAAAATGAACCGAACAACATCTTATTTAAAAGTTTAGATAAATTCATACATGAAGGAATTATTCAGTTTTGAGTAAAACTTGTGTCACAAGATGTTGTGACGGAAGCCAGTCACAGTACTCAATATGAGCCACGTGGCACACGATCAGAGGGCACTGACCGTATGGATGTTTGGCCAGTCCCTCGGTGGACCTACAAACTAAAAATCAGCCTGATTAGTGATTTAAAACCTTTGGATTTTTGCACCCAAATAACGCTCAATAATGCTCAAATTCCTACCATTAAAATCAACCCGTGAAAATAACTTCAATGGAATCAGTTAGAAATCACTAATCAAGCTGATTTTTTGTGTACCGTTCCACCGAGGGACTGGCCAAACATCCATACGGTCATTGTCCTATAATAGTATGCCACGTGGCTCGTATTGAATGCTGTGACCGGCTTCCGTCGCGACATCTTGTTGGATCAAGTTTTACTCTTCAGTTTTGAACACGAAGAATCATTTTATAAGACAAAAAGTTAATATTTTACTTTATTTATTGCCAAAGTATGTTCGTATAGTAACTAGTGGTGATTCTTTCACCGCCAAAGAGAGAGAAAGAGAGGGCGATTCTTTCACTAGCAAAGAGAGAGAGAGAGAGAGATTCATCTGGCCAGGCCCGCCAGAGCCGAAAAAGAGGCCAGATACATAATCTTTATTTTGTGTTGGATTGATGGAAATGGAATGAAATTATATAATTTAGAGTAAGCTTTGAAGGCAAAAGGGGCAATCTGTCTCTATTTCAATTGGTCAATTACTACTAATTAAATGACAGTTGCTTCCCACTCTCCCTTTCAAGATAATTTTTTTTTAATATTTAATTCTAACTACTAACTACTAACTACTACTCTCCCATCATCTTCGCACCATTTTACATTCATATCTTCCATCTATAAATAATAGACACTTGGCACTCCCTTAAACACCACAGACTTCTCCGCACGTACCCAAGTGCATTTTGCCACGTACCCAAATGAAAGGTTTTTTTTTATTTCTTTTTTTTTTTTTTGTCGGGCTAGGGGACTCGTCTTTTCACTCATGTTCTAAGACGTGGATTCTGAGAATCTAACGGTGGCTTATAATGCTAAGTTGGCATTGACTGTTTTCTAAAGTAAAACAACCGTTGGATTCACCAAATCCACGGCTAGGACGAGTGAAAAGCGGTTCCTCATCCCTATATTTTTTATTACAAAAGCAATCTGGTTGGTGGCAAAAAAGCATTGGGGGTACGTGACGAGAACTCTATGGTAGTCAGCAGCTTCACTGACAGCCAGCTGTCATCAAAGTTTTATTCACAAATTACTCAATAACTCATTATTACTTTTATTATTATTATACTCCAACTTAGCCGGTCAAACATTGTCCAGCTGTGCCATGATAATATGCCACGTGGACAAGTAGATAGGAAAACCAGGTGAAGTTTACAGGCTTCCTATCCCAATCATTCCCGGTAAATCAAAAAGAAAAAGGTAATTAACAATCAAAACATCCCATGATTTGCCAGTATTATATATGAATTATTCTTAACCTATTAAAAATGAATTTTAAATGCCGAAAAATGTACAACGCCGAATTATACTCGCACATTTTCCGTAAAATAATTTCCTTGTATGCGGAATTGCTAATGTTAAGCAACCATTTAACCCAAAAGATTGACCTTTTAGGAACGTTAGAACACGGGACCTCACATGCATCACACCATCTGAAGAAAGTTGTTTTGCCCTCTTTACCCAACAGATCGACATTGTAGGAAGGTTTGAACACGGGACCTCCCAGACATCATACCCATGTTCAAACCTTCCTACAAAATCGATCTTTTGGGGTAAATGATTGTTTAATAGCTATGGATAAACCCGCCTCTCTATAATGGTAGATCAAATTTTTTGACACCCCCACCAGAAAACTGCCCCACAAGCGAGAGTTCTCCATATAAAACTAATAAGAGGTCAATAGGCAAAAGATCAAAGTTCGGCCTGTGTGAGTGAGGGTTTGATAGGCAGAGTTGAATCGCTAGTTAAAGGAGATGAAGATGATTGGACCCACATGAAGATCATATTAGACAATCCAACCATAACTTGAGCCAACGATGATTGGACCCACATGGAGATCATGTTAGCAATCCAACCACACCTTGAGTTGTCCTCGCCATGATGATCATTACCATGAAAACTCAGTATATTCCAGCATCTCTAACCATACTAAAAGTTGACCTAAAGTAATAATTTAACTTGATGGTCCGGATTTTTCAAGTAAACCTTTTTTTTTAGGTTAAGAATGTCATAATGGAGTGAAGTTCTTATGAGATGGTCTCCCCGGTATGAACAACTCACAGTGCAGTTGGATTGTTCGACAAGATCTTTATACGGGCTCCACCACTGGGTGTAACACTTGCAGTAAAACTTGCCTTACCAGTTCCCTGACCGCCCACAATATGAGCCACGTGACACATTTTTAGAAGATGCTGACTGTATTGATGTTTGGCTAATCCCTAGGTGGACCTACAAACTAAAAATCATCCAGATTAGTGATTTCAATCCTTTCAATCTTTTACCCAAATAATGCCCAAATTTCCATGGTTAAAAGCATCCAATGAAAATGACTCCAATCCACACTGATACCACTCTGCTTTGAGGCAAAAAGAAACACTCACAATACAATTAATGATCGTCTCTGATCAAACGAGGTATATATAACCCCGAGACGAAACTAGGGTTTCCATATCTCTATGTGAAAGTATGAAAATGCCCTTAAGGAAAAAAGGCCTCCCCAATCCAGACCCTAAATTGGACTGCGGTGTCGTGCCTTCATGTACAGTACTCTAGCACCATCAGGCTCCACATAACATAACACTATGCGCATGTTAGTAGGTGATGTTGGGTTGTTCATCTAATGATGAGATTGCCAGGACTGTCAAACCGCAGCTATACTGGAAGAATAGCCAATTGGAATATCTTCATAGATGAACACTTAGGTTAGTAAGCACATATACCACGAGTACAGACATGTTAGTAGGGGAAATGATCTGACAACAAGCTCTGCAGTTTTCAAACCTGGCCCTATACAATAAAAACCAGTCAAGAATCCTACATCAGGTGATATTATTTGCTTCTACAGAGACTGTAATCTTCTAATAAGAGACAAGCCAGCAAGATAATAAATACTCCGAAAAAAACAAGGGCATTAACTGTAATAAAATAAACTTACACAAAGGCACACAAGATTTAATCCGCTCCTACAAAGAACAAGTGGTTTATGTAACATGGTATCATTCACTTCCACTCAAGGACAAGTGATTACAGTGCCTGGTCTCCTAAGCTTCACTTTACACAAAAACCTTCATCTTGTGCTGTCATTAACAACATTTGCCATTTTTTTTTCTGAAACTAAAATTTTAAATGTAAAGAATCTTGGATTTCATATGAGGGTATTTCTTTTTCTTTTTATCTACTATAAAAAAATTACTTTTTGCTGATAAAGGTAATTGGCTTGCAAGACTGACGACAACTTCTCTCCAAACAGCCCACGTTTCTCTTCAACAGTTTAATATTATTTTCTTTATAATTTTCAAAAAAATACATAATTTTCAATCTATAAATTGGTTTAGGGTAAAAATAAAACCACTAAAAAGCTCGCCCTAGTTATCAATTTTCTGTTTAATACGCATTTAATGTGTAATTGAAGTATTTTAAAGAAATATATTATACAACTGTATTATTCAAAGATTCGGTAAAATTCATGTATTTTATATACTATATTATACCTGTATTACACATTACTAAACGAACTGATTTCAAATTTTAAAATATTTATGTACTTTTTTTTATTTTATTCTTTGCCGAATTTTATGTAATTTTGAATGACAAATCCAAACTATACTCAAAACATTTCCCGCACTGTCATGTTGCTAACTAGGTTCTTTGGGAAAGCGTTACAATGATTTCCAATTCTAACTACTTTTATTTAATTATCAAATTATTATTTATTTCATTTTGAAAATACTAAGCACGCAATACATATCTGTTCTAAATAGGGTGTTATAGTCTTTTGTAATTTAAAAATATTCTTAATAAACAAATATCTACCCGCAACCCCAACCCGACGCCCCCCTGTTAGTAGTTCTAAAGTATCAACTTCACAAATCCATCCAATATATGTACCAGAGGTTTTTGCCTAATTATAACTGCCATATTACCAGCAAATGACATTCTTGACAGTTCTGTTTTTGTAATGACAGGCCATACATATGGGATGATCGATTCATAGCAGTTTATCAAAGCTCTGCAAACATGCAAATACTTGTGTCAAGATGGAAAAATAGATTCTCCTCTGCCACATTCAAGGACAACAATTGATGTCCCCCACCAAGGTCTAGGTAAGAAATTGACCCGGTCAGGTTACGATACAATCAATCTGATGCAGTGGTAGTATTTTATGAAGCACTCACCATAACTACAAACATCCAAACGAACATCATAGATCAGGTGCATAGGATCATTTTATAGGATCGAATTTTTGCTTAGGAGATCTTTTAGGTGGTACCCATCAAATTGAGATCTTCACACCTGAATAGATTTACCATTCCAAAGAGAGAGAGAGACAGAGAGTTCTTATATTGACCAGTCTAATCGAAGATGTGTGCGTACAGAAGAGCTCAGAACCAACTAACAATTACCACCAAGCCGAATGATCCTCAAAACAGTGACTACATAACTGTCTAATTGAAGATGGATGCGTACAGAAGAGCTCAGAACCAACTAACAATTACCAAGCTGAATTATCCTTAAAACAGTAACTGTCGCATAATTCAACAGAAAGACTGTTGGGGATGATACACAGAATTCCCCTACCTCTCACTTAGGATTCCTAAGAACAATGATAACAGAGTCCCCACGAAGAAACATCTTACTGATGAACCTATCCTTATTAACTGGATGAGCTTTCTTCTTGCCTTTCCCTGTCTTCGGTACCTATGACATAGTCAGAACATTGAATTAGAGGGAGCAACAGAGTAACAAAATAGATGCATAGGGTTGTATTTGACAGAAACCAACCTCAGTCCACATCTCCCTGACGTTTTCGAGAACCATGTTGCAGTGCCGATCAAAGGCTCTCACACGACCAAGAAGCTTCTTGTTGTTCCGGCAATTAATGAGAACCTACGGAGACAGGAGAGGTTAAAAAATGATCCACAGTTTAAACCACTACCACAGACCAAAACCAATCTAAGAACCAATAAACAAACTATATCCAATTAAGAATATTACCCTTGATTTCACAACCCAAGACTGGAGAGCCAGGGAAGGAAAGCCAATAAAATTCATACTTCATACAATAGTCTCGTCACTTTATTTTTTGGGCCCTATATTGAAGGTTTTAAAAGACCTTACCTGAGTGTTATTCTTGACACTCATCATCAAGACAGAAAGTGGGCCTGTGTTAAATTCCTCTTCCTCGTTCTTGCCAACCTGTCACAAGTAGCTACGATAAGCATTGTAATTGACAAAATCAACAGGTCTTCACACAATAACAGAAGCAAATCAACCGTGATAAGGACAGGTACCACCCAATCTTTATTTTTTTTAAAAGAGCTGGAAGAGGTAACCAATTAACATGTTTCCCCTAGAATTAATCTCAGCAGTATAGAGGCTCAAACATAAACATGACTTAGAACAATTAGGAATATACTTGGACGCAGTGGAAACATATACATACAAGCATGCATGCATATATCAAAAATCCGAGCGCAGTATACTGCTCAAACTAATAGAAATGTTGGGTGCACAATGAAATTACATGTTCTTCTAACGTATTAGACATTAAAAGTATCTAACAAAAGAAATGCATCCAAAGATTCAGCAATTTTGCTCTAGATAGTAGGACCAAAGGTCACACAAACCTAGACATGAAAAAAAGCAAGGAAACACCAAATGATACAGATATGCAGGCTCCCATGGCAAAAAGTGAAGGAACACAAAACGATGAAGACATGCCAGCTCCTCCCATGACAAAAGATTAGCGCCAAAGTGAAAAATGGATGTTTTTAAATATGGAGGCATGAGGCAAGGTGCTTCGATGGCCTCCAGGCGTGGAGCATAAGCCTCACGAGCATGCCGTTTTAAATGAATAATAAAAATAAATAAGAAGATAAGCCCAATAAAAAAGAGTAAGCTGGGAAACTCTTTTTTTTTTTGATAAAGTGTAACAAGGGCAAAAGCCCAAAATGTACAAGTAAAGGGCCTTAGATATTACATTAATCTAATTTGCATAGGGGGTTCGAGATTTTTTGTTATTGTTGTCATGGTTTTAAAAACGGCCGTTTAAACGGTTTTAACGGCTGTTTAAACGGTAACGCCCCAAGCCCATTTCTGTTAAAACCGTTTTATTGGTTTTGAAAAAAATGGCCATTTTTTTGTTTTAACGGCCGTTAAAATCGTTTAAACAGCCGTTTAATTTTGAAAAATTTTGTGAAAAAAGCGGCCGTTAAAACCGTTTAATTCCGTTAAAATCCGTTTAATTTCCATTTAAATCCGTTAAATTCCGTTTTTTTTTTAATTTTCAAATTTCAAAATTTGAATTTCAGTGCCACTTTTTCCGTTTTTTTCCATTAAAATCGTTAAAACCGTTAAAATCCATTTTTTTTTCCTTTTTTTCCATTTTTGCCCCCGACCGTTTCAATCCGTTTAAATGGTTTAAACGGTAACGCCCCCAGTCCGTTTAACCGTTAAAACAGCCTCCTTTAAACCTTGATTGTTGTTACCCTATAATAGCTTATTATTATTTAATTAAAGGGTCAAGTAGGGAAAAAAAGGAAAAAAAAAAAAAAAAAAAAGGAAATTAAGTGAATATTTTAGGGACAATCCACTATGACTTTTTTTTATTGGTAAAAGATATATATTAAAAGAGGGCTGAGAAAGCCCTGAAAACTATACAGCAGGCAAGATCAAAGAGCAAAACCCGGAAAGGAAACAACAAGGCCCAACAAAAACGATCCACTATGACTCCCGAACCACACGTGGATCGTGTCTTGGTCCTGGATGATCCGGAGTTGACTTGGGCAATCGAAATTGGGATTATCCGAGACCTTAAACCATGTGATAGATGGCACTCAAATTCAATAAAAAAGCTCGTACACCAAGCTTGATTTCACATACAAAAACCATTTCCTCTTAAAATTCCTTAATTGACGTTGACATTGACAATTGAAAAGAAACACTTAAATATTGTTATTGAGAGAAAAAAATCCTAATAGATGTGCAACTAAATAAAAGTTAGGGTCCTCTCTGAGTCTGCAAAGGGGAACAGTTTTCTTTGACCAAATATGTGTACATGGTGACAATTGCGGGACCCATTACAAGATGGGTCCAACCTAGGAGATCTCTTATGTTATAGGTTGACCCGACTCGATCATAACCACCCAGTCTGTTGTATTCTTTTCCAATGATCTGAAGAAGATAAGAATAGTCCAGAAAAAAAGTAGAAAAATATCAGCTTAGCATATTAGATGCTATTCAAGGGGTTAGATTCCTCAAATGGTGGGCCCTGCTCTCTCGTTGTGTGAACCATGGGTGACAACTATGGAGTATAGATCATCCCAATAAGAAAACACTAAAGATATGATAAAAGATCTCTAGCACCTTTCAAAATAGTCCGTTTTTAGACTTTCTCTCCACAAGTTGGACTCTACGCAGTTAATTTTTTTCCAGTGGGCTAAATGTTTGGTGTTGCAAATGTGTTTTGGACCCGGGACCAGTCACATAACAATACAGACCCTCACCGTCTTAGACAAGCAGGTTGTACACATTTGTAAAAGATGAATATGGCAATTGATGTATGTGTTGTTTCTCAAATATGAATAAAATGCCCCTTGTATTTCGAAACTAATAAACCTCTCAAAACCAAAACCAAATCGCATTCAAGAGGCTTTAAAAGGTATTACTCTATACATTAAAATGATGTATGCATGACACAATGCAAAACCTTACTTGAATTTTTTTTACTTTCATGGCTCTACTGTCAAGCTTTGGGTTCAACAACACTTTTGGTAAAAAGTAATATGTTTCTGAATAAACTGGATACTGAGAAATAGGTCCACCATCGCAAGATTAATTGCTTTTTTATAAATTGATGAAAATAAAAGATACTGAAACTATGAAAAAAAAATGGGAAATGATTTTTCCAGTGTACTTTTTTCTTCTTCCAGAGCTCATTAAAAGGTTTACTTCCCATATGACTAAATGCTCCTCTCTCTTCACATTTGACTTTTGAAAAGATTGGGCATTTCTGTCAAATGTGAAGTCCTTTCATGAGCTCTGGAAGAAGTAAAAAGTTCTCTAGAAAAATTGATTCCCCATACCGTCAGGAAAAGGCTTATGGTGATCGTGATATAAAATAAAATCAAAGTGGTATGGATCTAAATATAATGAATTGCAAGAAATATGTCCATCAACCTCAAGATTTGTATTTTTTTTACAACTTTAATGAAATAGAAGCCAAGAAAAGAAGTAAACATCTCCAAACATAAGCAAATCGTAATACGCATGTACACATTTTGTTGAATGGATTTCATACATCTTGTGCCAATATATAATTTGCAAATACAAATTCTAAATTTAATCAATGAGATACGAAGTTAGAGTGTTCAATTGAGAAGCAACCCGGCAAGTCAGCATACAGAAGGATGAAAATGTAAGAAAATGAAAAAATCAGAGAGCAAAAATTTCCGACAAATAGCGTTTTGATCGGAATGTAAGATAACTTACAGTTGCATCCTCCTCCATAGGCCGACTGCAAAAAAAAAATACAATTTAAGATTAGTACGTTCAGTGATGAGCAACAGATTCGAACCCAGATATGATTATGCACAGCTCGATTAAAGCAGAAAAATTACAGTTCGAGAACGCATATAATTAAAACCATTATGATACTGAATTCCGAATGATTGAAACTAGAAGAATTTTGGAGATACCTCATCTTGAATCAGATTTGCTGGGCTTTTCTTCGATCGGTTCTGCAAAAGGGGAAGAAACGTTTATAATGAGACAAATTATGGTTACCTGTGAGCTTAGAAAGCAAAAACTCGGGCCTCAGTGATCATTGCTTTCAATCGAAGAGAGGATCCTAAACCCACCTTTTAGTGGACAAGAAAACTGAAAGATCGGGAACTTACCGGTGTTAGGGTTTAGGGTTTTGGTTTTGCACTTTCTCCCGCCTTTCCCTTCAGAGTCCAGAAACCAAAAAGAATTATAGCCCGTGACCAGATTTTATTCGTGGACTTTACTATTGTACACCGTAACTTATATCTATAAATGTCACAAATAAAATTGCGCTCTCCTCAGGGAGAAAATTTACTTAGGGCTGCAATTTGAGCGGGCTCAACCCGAGCGCGCGGGTTGAACTCGATGTTAGGGTGGGGTCGGGTTAGACCTTTTAGAACTTGGGTTGGGCTCGGGCCCCATTTTTGGTAACCCGATCAAATTGGGTTGGGTTAAGGTTGAAGCTCGGCCAACCCGAACCCAACATACAAACTACACATATGTATTAGTCTACAAACAAACATCTACGTTATTTTCTGGCAAATGCAACAACTCATGGATGTTTGTCCTTAGCGAACTACAACCTTTGTGTAAGATTACAAAATGCCTTTGAAACTAGGTTTTGACATTTTATCTGATCGGTTGATATTTAAAATGTCGTATTTTCTTTGACAATTATTTTTTGTTATTTCTTTAGTAATTTTAATCATGCATTTGGGTTAATAAACTTTTATCACGTGTTTCTTTCATGAGGTGTGGTTAGCATAACGGTTATTGTATTGATCAATAAATTATTTTGATATAAAATAAATTTAGCAATCTTTTCAACCAAAAAAAAAAATTAATTAATTAACCAACACGATAGGGATGGGCTAGGGTTGGAAAATCTAGGCCCGACCTTGAGTTGGGTTGGATTAGGGTTCACAGCCTTTAAGGTTGGGTTGGGCTAGGGTTAACTCCTAACCCGACCCAATCCACCCGAGTTGCAGCCCTAAAATTTACACCGAGGTAACTTTTATTGTGGAGGTGTGAGAGTAGAACTTTCCAAAGTAACTGATTGTCCACAATATGACCCACATGGTATATTCTTAGAGATTTCTGACCGCATGGATGTTTGACCCAACCCTAGATGGACCTACAACCACAAATTAAGCTGATTAGTGATTTCTAAGCGTTGGATTAGAGTCGTTTTGTGGGTTAATTCTTAACTGTGGATTTTGAGCATTATTTTGGGTACAAAAATCCAAAGGTTTGAAATCATTAACCAGTCTGATTTTGGCATGTAGTTCCACTTAGGGATGGACCAAACATCCATACAGTTAGTGTCCTCTGAGAATGTGCTACATGGCTCATATTGTGGTCCGTCACCAAAGTACTAGTCGAGTTGTGAGCCACATAAAAAGTACCACTTGGCACAAACTTGGCGATTGACGGATCACCCCACCATAACATGAGCCACATGGCATATTGTTAGAGATTTCAGACGAATCAGACCGTATAGATGTTTGGCTCAACCCTGGGTCTACAAATCAAAAATTAGCTAGATTAGTGATTTCTAAGCGTTGGATTGGAGTCGTTTTCATGGATGAATTTTAGCCCTATATTTGAACATTATTGACCGTATAGATGTCCGTCTTCAAAGTTATGCTCCTCCGATTGATTTGGTGATCTCTCGATAATCTTTATGATGTGATTTCTAGTCGATTATTGGATTTATTTTGGCCTACTCAGACGAATGGCTAGAGATGACCAAGTAGAGGTGGGTCATTGGGCCTGAAAGGTATGCCACGTGGCATGTTTAAATACGCCCTAAAGAACATTTCCCCCAAATGGGTCCATCCTTCACGCAACTTAAAAAGTTAAAAAAAAAACCTAACACATATCTCTTCCTCTCTACAAAAACCCTAACGCTGAGGTCACTGAACCAACTCATTTTCTCAGCAGCTGCGGCGCTTATCTTCTTTCTCCAGCCCCGATCAACCCTACGATCCGACCGGTACGTATCAGAAACCTCACTCCCTCCTTTTACCCTGGTGCGCGTCTCAGCAACTCCGGCGTTTTTTACTCATCAGTTTTCGTTCTTTTCTTCTTTTTGTGTGTATTGCAGAGGAGAGAGGCGAAGATGAGTCGAGGGAGCGCAGCGGGTCCCAAGGGGAAGAAGAAGGGATCAACATTCGTAATCGACTGTGGAAAGCCGGTGGAGGATAAGATCATGGACATCGCCTCACTGGAGAAGTTCCTCCAAGAGAGGATCAAGGTCGGCGGTAAGGCCGGCGCTCTCGGTGACGTCGTTAGCGTCGCACGTGACAAGAACAAAATCACCGTTACCTCCGACAGCAACTTCTCTAAGCGGTACTTATATATCAATCCATCACCTTCTCTGGCCTTTTTTTTTGCATGTAGATCTTGGAAGTGATTCAATCATGATCTTTTGATCACATTATGGGCGATTGATATAGAAGAGCTATAGAAAAAACTATGAAGTATCGCAACACATGGAAACATTTCATAGGAAAAACACTATAATTTAATTGAATCTGCTTGTAGAAAAATCTGTTAGTTTAGGAATAAATTTGGGAATTCATGTTTAGATTTCTCGATACTTACTAGATTCCTCAGAACATTAGGAGAACATCTCATTCTCTCTATTTTTGTGGATTGATTTGATTTTAAGGTAATTAAATGCTCCGCTCGTCTTTCAAGTGGTTGGAATGATCTTCAGAACTTAAATCATGTATGTGTTAACTGTAATTAATTACTAAAAACAAATATATTGTGCCGTGGATAGTGGCACCAGAAAATGAATTTAAAGTGTCGTTTCCTGCTTCATATAGAGGACTACTTGTTTTGTATCGAGATGGGACTAAGAAGCTATTCTTGGTGGGCCAAACATTTGATTGATCCCACCAAGGAGATGTTCTAGGTCAAAAATTTGCCAGATTGGATGCTGCAACAACATGTATTTTAGACGTTTTTCAGACTATGAACTTTAGTTTTTCTGATGGTTTAAAAGGATGAAATATGTAAAAAATGGTGCGGATCATCTAACTGTATTGGTTTTTTTTGCCCAATGCATCCCCTATTAAGGACATGTCAAACTGAATGTTCATACTTGTCTAATATACTAGGAAATTGCCTAGGACCCAATGATTTTGCTCCTGTGTTGGGTAGCCTCTCTAATAAAAAGAGATTGACCTCTTGTAAGTTTAAGTATTCAGAGTAGCATTTAGTATGGAAGGAGCTAGAGGAAGTGTTTTTACATCCCAATAGCTCGGTACTTTTTGGAGCATTTTTACATACTTAATGGACATGTGCTTATGTAGTCAGGCCTGTTTACCAGGTGTTTAGTGGGAAATGCGTTTCATAGACGGGTATGATTGGTTTCCAAAAAATTGGAAATGCTTTGGGAAAAAACTGGGGAGTGTATTGGGAAATGCACAACACCTAAAGTGGAATGTATTGCGAAGTATTGTATGGTCCCCCAAAAGTTTTTTTTAATCTCCTTTCTTCACTCTACTCTCTTCTTGAGGAGGATAAGTGTGGCTGTAAAAATGCTTGTGTATCATTTCTTCTATTTACATCAATAAATTCTGGTAGGCCACCCCAAGTTTACCTTCAAAATGTTGTCATATATTTCTTATATCTGTGCATTTTATACTGTGTATATATCTATAGCCAAATCTATGGATTCTACCATTCTTATCCCACATTTATAAATGTGGTCTTCATATTGAAGATGTGGGAGTGGGAGGCACCAGTCATTGGATCCCTGGTGTTGTCTTCGCCATTTCTCAAACGCTTCCATTGCCAATTCCTTGTCATTTCTCTTCATGTTTCCACTAGTGTTTCTCTTTAATTTCCCATTTCCCACATCACATGTAGTTTTTGAGGGTCATGTCCTGTTTCCAATTCCCATATTGTTTCCCCCGCCTGTTTCTTTTTCTAGCGATTATGTGCTAAGTTGATGTGTAAATTTTAGTTTGACCTCTTGGCATAATTATTCAATTTCACTGAGTTTTCACCACTCTTTTCTACTTAGTGTATCTGTTAAACACCACCCAGTTTTTCTTCTCCTTTTTATATTTTTTGTTCTTTTGTGGTGTGTAAGTGGGGTAAGTGGGTGCCTACCCATAGTTTGCAATTTGGCATAGGGCAAAAACAAGGTATGAGAAGAGTTTAAGTATAGTTCTTGTTTGTTGTTAAAAAATTTGGCAAAAGGGAGAAAGTATATATATTCACCACTCTTTTCTACTTAGTGTATCTGTTAAACACCACCCAGTTTTCTTCTCCTTTTTATATTTTTTGTTCTTTTGTGGTCTGTAAGTGGGGTAAGTGGGTGCCTACCCATAGTTTGCAATTTGGCATAGGGCAAAAACATGGTATGAGAAGAGTTTAAGTATAGTTCTTGTTTGTTGTTCAAAAATTTGGCAAAAGGGAAAAAGTATATATATATATATATATATACATGTTTTACCATTTTTCGTTATACATGTATAATATGTTTCCCTTTAAAATATGTGAAGTTTACTGAATTTCTGAAAAGTCCATCTGTATAACACACAAAAATTCATAGAGGTCGTGTATTATACGCATATAATACACAAACGTACTATGTTCCAGCAAGGATATTTACACTGCAGGTTTCTTTATTCAAATTTTCTTCTTACACCTACCATGTTACGTTCATATTTCTGTAGACAAATGTGGCTGCTTTGATTTAGTAGCATAGTGTCCGTACTCCTAAGAATGTCTGTGGATTATGAACAAGAAGGGGGAGCTCGGTGGTGGCACCTGGATTGGTGTGTGTAGCTCAAAATTGTTTGTCTCTTCTAGATTGTTCTAATAGGTTTTTTCTTCTTCTATACTACCTGAGTAATAATCCCTCTCTACCTCTGTTATTCAGGTATCTGAAGTACTTGACAAAGAAATACTTGAAGAAGCACAATGTGCGAGACTGGCTTCGGGTGATTTCTTCCAACAAAGACCGAAATGTTTATGAGTTGCGGTACTTCAACATTGCCGAGAATGAGGGGGAGGAAGAGGATTGAAGATCAGGATCTTTATTTCCTCAGTATCTGTTATTTCTTTTTCCTTTTTAATTAAATCTTAGAGCCTTTTTTAACCTTTCGGCTAAGTCTGAAGTTTTCTCCAAATTTTGTTGTTTCTTAAAACTGTGAATCTGCCCTAACCATGATATTTGGTAATTGGTTGATACAAGACTTGTTTATTTAGAGTTCTTTTCAAGGAGAAAGGTATTCATCTAGCTATTCGGAGATCTTTGGTTCATTGTCTTTATCAGTTAATTTCTGTGTTCCCCCTTTTTACAGGCAGAAGGGTGACAGTGGGTAAGAGGTCAGCCCTCTACCCTAACCAAAATTGACCTCAACCGACTGGGTTCAATTGAGTCAGTGCAAAATTCATAAGTTAATTTTTGACATGAAAATCTCTGAAGTTGGCTAAATATGATGACGAAATGTTGGTTTATAAAGATTAAGAACTCCCAATCAATAGATACTTAACGTTATTTTTTATGCCGTTTCCTCTCATATTTCCCCTATACTTTTCGATTGCCATTTCCCAATCGTTTCCTGTTTCCTGTGTCACATGAAATTTTTAAGAGCCATCTGTATCCTTTTTTTTGTATCGCTTCTTGCACCGGTCGGTCAAATATGTTTTTAGATGCAGAATGGTTATCTGTGTTGGAGAAGATAAGCTAGATTTCACAATCCCACGTAACCTCTTTAAGGCGCACCATTTATAAGCAAATCTCACCTAAATCAACTTTCTCACCTGAAAATCCTTGAAGCTGAATCACTTCTTCAAGCTCTTTATCTGTTACTATCATTTCCGATTGAGGTACGTTAATGTTCGCTGCATGGGTATGCATTTTGCACTGGTGCAAATGTGGTGAGTTGCATTGCAGTCACCTCTGTTTTTGGGCTGCACATGCTTGCATCCATTTTCTTAAAGAGTTTGCAAGGGCTTACCAGCCATTTGCACGCCCCCAACCAATCTCTTGTAATCCCAAACCATGGCAAGTAAGCAGGGCCTTAGAGATCACTGACCGTATAGATGTTTGTCCCATCTTTAGGTGGACTTACATACAAATGTATCCTGATTAGTAGTTCTATCCGTTGGATTAGTCTTTTTCTTGATTTATTTTTAACCGTGTATTTTGTGTATTATTTGGCCAATGACAAAACGACACAACCATGCACCTTGATAGCGTCGATAGCCCTTGGACCATGTCATCGTTACACTTTTAATAATGAGGTATGTGTACATTTAATTTTTTGGTTGTCAAACATCCACATTGACGATGGACCATATTATGAGTCACGTGGCACACTCTTAAAGATTACAGCCATATGGATGTTTGGCCCATCCCTAGGTGGACCGATGTACAAAAATCCATTCAGATTAGTAATTTCTATCCGTTGGATTAGAGTTGTTTATGGTTTAATTTTTACCGTGGACTTCGAGCATAATTTGGGGTACTTAGATCCAAAGGTTAGAAATCACTAATTATACTGATTTTGGTCTAGGGATGGTACAAACATGCATACGGTCAGAGGCCTCTAATAGTGTGTCATGTGTCTTTCACTCTGGTCCATCATCAATGTTGACAATGGACGTCAACCATCAAATTTTTTCTAGGGGAAGGAGTTCAAGTACCAATGTGAACGTTGCCTAAAGACTAAAGTACCCCTAGAAAAGTACAAATTTTAAAAAAATTAAAAAAACATAGCGTGAGTATTTTTGGGACACAAAATGACCAACCTCACAAATACGGCTAATTCGTTGAAATCATTGTTAATGGAAGGGAAAAAGAAAAGTTGTGTAAAGACGAAATTACTTTAAAAAGTATATATAAAACTTTACAAAAAATATGAACATCTCAACTGAGCTACATAGAAGGTATCATCTCAGTCACGAGAAAATGACATCATATGAAGGTGTATATAATTCTCATCAAAATCGGCTGGGACAATTTCAAAATATGGTTGGCTCGTTCGACTTCGAGCGAGTCAGTAATACTTTCCCTCCCATTCCTATTTAGACCCGAATACAAAATGCGAGCATACACAAGGCTC
The DNA here is from genome assembly GCA_035048495.1 of Euptelea pleiosperma. NCBI lineage: Eukaryota > Viridiplantae > Streptophyta > Magnoliopsida > Ranunculales > Eupteleaceae > Euptelea > Euptelea pleiosperma. The sequence continues at coordinate 26,261,946 of CM068551.1, read as the reverse complement.
GTATCCTCCACTCACCCTTCTCTTCATCTTTCCCACCCGACCCCTGAATCCTTTATCTGGAACACTCTCATTCAAGCCCACGCCCAAGCTGGGGCTCGGCCCCTAGTCCCAGCCACTTCTCCCCTCACCATCTACCTCCGCATGCGTTTCCATGGTGTTGAACCCGACTTTTACACCTTCCCTTTCCTCCTCCATTCCTTCTCTTCTCCATCTCACCTCCAATTAGGGAAACAAGTCCATGCTCAAATTCTTCTCTTTGGCCTCGCCTCTGACAATTTCATCAAAACCTCTCTCATTAACATGTACTCAACTTGTGGTAATTTAAATTCTGCCCACCAAGTCTTCGATGAGATTCCCAAACCAGATTTGCCTTCTTGGAATTCGATCATTTCTGCAAATGTTAAATTGGGTTTTATTGATATGGCCCGCCGGCTCTTTGATGAGATGCCGGAACGGAATGTTATCTCTTGGAGTTGTATGATAAATGGGTATGTGAAATGTGGGGAATATAAAGAAGCACTTGCTTTGTTTCGAGAGATGCAAGTGTTGGAGGTTGATAATGTTAGGCCGAATGAATTCACCATGTCCAGTGTTCTTTCGGCTTGTGGGCGGTTAGGTGCATTCGAGCACGGGAAATGGGCTCATGCCTATATAGATAAATGTGGAATGAAAGTTGATGTGGTGTTGGGGACTTCATTGATAGATATGTATGCAAAATGTGGGAGCATTGAAAGGGCGAGATATGTATTTAGCAATTTGGGCTCTGATAAAGATGTGATGGCTTGGAGTGCTATGATTTCAGGACTTGCAATGCATGGTTATGCTAAAGAATGTCTTGATTTGTTTGCAGAGATGCAAGATCATGGGGTGTGGCCTAATGCTGTGACTTTCTTGGGTATTTTGTGTGCTTGTGTCCATGGGGGTCTGGTGAATGAGGGGCGCAAGTATTTTGAGAAGATGAGTGAGGATTTTAGTATTACTCCTACAATCCAACACTATGGTTGCATTGTGGATCTTTATGGGAGAGCTGGCCTCATAGACGAGGCATGGGAAGTGGTGAAATCATTGCCAATGAAGCCTGATGTGCTTGTGTGGGGAGCTCTTCTGAGTGGATCTAGAATGCACGGGGACATTGAAACATGTGAGCTTGCCCTCAAGCAACTTATCGAGTTGGAACCAACGAATAGTGGTGCCTATGTACTTCTATCAAATGTGTATGCGAAGATGGGTAGGTGGGAGGATGTAAGATATGTAAGAGATCTCATGGGCGCAAAGGGGATCAAGAAGGTGCCTGGATGTAGCTTGGTTGAGGTGGGGGGTGTCCTACATGAGTTTTTCGTGGGAGATGAATCACATCCAGAGACCCGAGAAATCTATTTGATGCTCGAGGAGATCATGAAGAGGTTAAAGATGGAGGGTTATGTTGGGGACATTAGGGAGGTCTTGCTGGACTTGGATGAGGAAGGAAAGGAATTGGCCCTATCCCTGCATAGTGAGAAGTTGGCCATTGCCTTTAGCTTTATCAAGACAAGTCCAGGGACACTGATACGGATTGTTAAGAACCTTAGGATATGCAGTGATTGCCATGTCGCCATTAAGATGATATCTAGGATTTTTTATCGAGATATCGTTGTTAGAGATTGTAATCGGTTTCACTATTTTAGAAATGGGTTGTGCTCTTGTAAAGATTATTGGTGATTCAATCAACCCCTCTGTAGGAAAGGACCTCGAGGTAACATTCAAAATCATTACACCCTCAAATGGAAGGATCTATATACATGCTTATTGGTTGTGAAGGATCTCTAGTTGAAAGCAAAGCTCTATCTGAAGCAAGCAAAGTTTGAATGACTACCCAAGTTCTAACTCTCGCATAAATGATGCCAAATTGTCATTTGCAGCCAATTTAGGATGGAGATTATTATCAGAGACAGCAAGCTTTCCAATGGATGTTGAGGATGCTTAAAAGTAAACTTAGCTTCTTTCTTGGCTTCAAAGAAAACAAGCTGCCACGAGTGACTGCTCGAAAAGATCCAGCTGATCTTAGTTGATTCAATCTGGCATTCATTATACGATCTTAATTTTTTTGTTTCTCATTCTTGTAATAAACTTTTGGGTGGACATTTCAAGCTCTAATGTCACCAAACAGGATAATTGTATTCTAAAATGGATAAATAAAGCTGTTTATCTGACTACAGTCTTTATCAGTATTCGAATCGAAAAACCATTGCAACTAGTTACTAACTCATGATAAATTTCAAAGAGGTGAGCTTACCTATGGTATAGTCTGCAAGCATTGTGAATTTTTCCCACTCTGTTTGATGATACCATGGTTCAAAGTTTTGGAAAAACTGAAACGTTTCATCGGTTTCGTTTCGGTTTCGCTATAGGACGAAACTACATATATTTCAGTTAGTTTTGTCAGAAACCGAACGATACTTTATTATATGTGTAAATTTTCTCACTATAGTAGAATGGGCAGAAATTGTAGTATTCTCTTACATTCAACATAATATGTGGTATGGTTAAACTTACTTCCAACTGACAAAGGTTTGGCCCTAGACAGACACTTAAGATCCTACTTTGATATGATTCTGAGCTGTACCTCATCTGATATGCAGGATTGAATGATCCTGATAATGCATAGGTGGGCCACATGTACACTACAGGGTGACAGGACAATGAACCTCGATGGTATTGGCGCCATCACATATTTCCATAAAACTTACGGGCTGTTTGGCAAAGAGTTTCCAGAGTAGTGCTGCAAAAGACCATCCCACCACCATCATCATCATCATCATCATCTACGCCTTATCCTAACTACTGGGGTTTTGCCATTCAACTTTATTAAGCATGGCATAACGTACAAATAGTTGCTAAGCACATACATAGACACGTAATCACACATTATCCGTACTTCCTAAAATTAAGTCCATACCAAAATGCCTGCAATATGCTATCGTTTATGTAGTCATTATAGTATTCGGTGGTCTAGCACTAGTACACACAATTTGCTAAAAATCCGGATAAGGTTAGACTTGATTGGGTTAAGACAAGAAAAGAAGCCAAACACCTATTATATGTGGTAAACTTGCTGTGCAATGCAAAAATGGCAAGGCGATTCTGTGCAAGCATGAGCAGAAGCAAAATGGAATCAGAATCTACCGATTCGGGAACAGAATCACAAAATTCACGGTTCAAAGCAAATAACATGTAGATCTTCTATTAAAATGAGTTTTTATTCAGTTATTCTTTCAATCTCCTCTCTAGATCTTCTCTTAAAATGAATTTTAGGGTATCTTTCAGTTTTGCTTGGAATCGTTTCAATCTTTCTAGCGAGATCTTCTTGCAAGATACTTTCCTTTCAGATGAATTAAGATTGATAATTTCTTCTATCTTTGCTGGACAAAGGAAACAACTGATTCTTGACTTCTTACCCTTCTTTGGCTTTCTAGGTTGCAAAGTAACCTTTCTACATTGATAATTGAAAGAGTAAGTATTAATGCTCCCGAGTTGATCTTTTGCTAGTGGATATAGCCCTTTGGACCCAAATCTCACTGTTGTGGGGATTTTGGCGCTAGAGGTTTGCTCCCTCCCGATCTGTCCCTCGAGAGGCCTCTAGGCAATGGTCTTGATTTGAAGATCAATCGTTGGAAAACTCACGAATTCTACTGATGTTCTGATGTAGGGTGGGATTCACATCAAAAGGAGAGGAGAGAGAGAGGATCAAACAAAACAAATAAAACTAAGCATTAAGGTAAATTAAGAAATAAAAGAAGAAGAAAAACCAATTTTTCATTAAAGCTTCCACTCTAGGTCCAAAACTCTCTTATATTTGTTTAAAAGTCCCTCTCTTCTCTCTAAATATATACATGAGTAATAAAAAGGCTTTCCTTCTTTTCCTATAAGCCCACCCTTATAATATATGTGTTTTTTCCTTTTTACCAAAGAGTCACCAGACCTTTTAAATTTACAAAATGTCCCTCTTTACTACAAGAACTATAAAAAAATCTCGCAGATAAGAAAAAGCATGCCGAATAGTCCCTACGACGTATCGGTTCACATTTCATTGCTAACACTCACACAATCCCAACTTTCTCAAGGTAGTCTCTATTAGAAATGTTTCATAGTTAACAATTTTTTTGGTATAACATGTTGATTTGATAAACTTGTGGTCAAATTTATTGTCAGACCCGTAGACATTTTTGGACAACTTTTGTGTGAGTTTTGTTCTCCTATATGAAGAGATTATATATGTATTTTGTTTATTATTAAATATTTTGGGTGAATTTATGTGTCCAAACATACCCCACTTGTTATTTTTGATTTTGTGAGCATGTGATTTTTTATCATAAGATTTTTTGAGCATGTGATTTTTGATAAGATAGTTGATGATAAATCTTAGTGATTGGAGCATCGAAAGGACATGATTGGTTGTATGTCCAATAGATAGATTAATAGTTAAGATAGTCCAATGGACACATCTTATGACAATCAATTTTGACTATAAGATTATACAGATTTAACGGTTCTTAGACATAACCGCTTATAACTAACTCATAACTGCTCAAAATTGATTCAGACCACATGATCAATTCGTGTTTCTTTAGAATAGACACAATTTGGTCTATAAAAGAGATGACTTTGTCGTTAACCAAATACATTCAATTCAATTGACTTTCATAATTCATTCACAAACAAAAATACAGAGCACAATCTTATTTCCTTTCTTCTTTTATTATTATTCTTACTTTTAAGTAACTTTTAGAAGTTTTACTGTATCTAAGAGAGCATTTATATTGTTAAAAGTTCGCCAGAAACATAGAGATTTAGAATGTTGCATTCTGTTAGCATTAATCATGGGCGAATTCTGTCTTTCGCACTTTGTGATTTCACAAACCTCAGTCTCAGACTTTTCGGTAAGAGGACAAGAGACAATATGGGTATGATTTAGCTCCCAACAGAAAGTGCCATGGTTGAATAATTATTGTACCATTTCGTAATGTCAAAGCCCACAAAATCACAAGCATTGTGGAAGAATCACATACCAGGGAAGCTGTATGGCCCAGAGGTTTTAGGCCAACAATCTGTTTGATGGTTGAGTGTACTTCTCGGATGATGTGGACTATGTGGTTGCTCGGCGTCTCATATAGGGTGTGTTTCGGACTTTTCGGTCCCCTGCTTGGAGCCATTGACTGATTAAGAGTTGTGTTCACGTGCTTCGCACATACCACCCACTAGTACAATTAATTTCTCTACTTGTAATTGTCGGTGCAGTAGTAAGATCTGATATACTTCCTTTTCAATCCACGTCACACGTAGAAAATCTATGATGCAGATTTCAATATCAAAGTATTGATACAGAAGTCCATTAAAGTGCCATTGTGTCGTACTCTTTCAGGCTCACTGATCCAATGAATGGTTGGTATGCATCTTGATGACTCCGTTGTGCAAAGTTTTGAAGGACCACAGGTGGACGGACCTACATCCCTACATACCAAAACTCAGACTGATTAGTGATTTCTAACCATTGGATTAGATTTTTTCATGGTTTGATTTTGAACTGTGGGATTTGAGCATTATTCGGGATACTTAGATCCAAAGATTAGAAATCACCAATCAGGCTGATTTTTTGTCTGTAAGACCACCTGGGGATGAACCAAACATTCATGCGGTCACTGGTCTCTAAGAGTGTAACACGTGACTCATACTGTGGTACGTCAAGAATTCTGATGACGGACGTCCCCATCAAAGATTTCGAATATGTTCCACGTGGCTCTATAAGGTTGCCCTCAGTAAAATTTTCTTCTAGTACCAGCACTGTTTTTGCTTACAAATCTTTTTCCTAGAAGACTTTTCTGTGGTCACCAGCCGTACATCTTGTGCAAAAGCTGTGTGTCCACACGTAGCTCTTGTTTTCGTACTGAAAAAAGAGCGCAACCGCTGCCATCTGAGCCCACTAACTGACTAGATGTTTAGCACTTTAGCGACTGTCGCCTGAAACAAGCAATTTACAGTCATACAAAAAGTCAGCTTGTTTGATAATTTTTAGCCGTTGGTTTTTGTACTTAAAAAATGGTTGAATCCAACGTCTATAATCAGGTATTAAAATGTACTAAAATCTAATGGCTAGAGATTATCAATCATGGTGATTTTTGGTTTGTATATCCACCAAGGGGTGGGCTAAAGCCGCTAAACATCCAGACGGTCAGTCGACTCAGATGGCATAGCAAAATGGTGCTAGCTCACCTAGGGTACATGTCGCCTAGCTAATAAATCAAATCACCAATCTCAGACCGTTGGAATATAGAATCTTCATAGCACAGTTAAAAATATAAGCTAGTTCTTGAACTGTGCCCCACTGATGCACTTTATTAACGGTTGTGATCGATTTGTCACTGGCTTAAAATATCGGGTTTCAACTTTCAACACATGTTGGTTACACAAAAAAAAAAAACTTTGAACACATGGACGTCTGGTTGTCAAAAATCCGACATCTTTGTGAAGTGTCTCGTCTTGCTTTTTTCCATATTATATAAATTTTGGCCGGAGTTCCGGCGAATGTCAGATTCCGGCACGCCTCCGGAAATCTGACCAGGCCCTCTGAAGTTCATTCAAACATGGCCTTTCATCTCTGTGACTCCCCTTGGGGCTATTGTAAGGCTGTTTCTCTCTCCAATCTCCTTTGTTTTTGTGTTCTCATCTCTTTTGTTTTCCTTTTTGATTTTTGTTCTATTTTATCAAATCTCTGATCTTAGGTTTTTTTTTTTTATGATTTGGGAACTTTTGAAAGTAACGTTTCGTCTGAGATTTTACTCGAGTCAACTCTTTCGGTTTCATGTAAGGAAGTTGAGGGTTCGAACGCTCTGGTTTAAATTTTTAGAATCAAATCTCAATTTGTTAGTTGAGATTGGAATTTAGATTATTTCTGATGTTCATGTTGTGTTTGTAGGTTCTGATTCGATCTCATTTTGGTGAAGAACTCGTTGAGATGTTTTCTTACATTCTTTACTTTATTTGTTGGTTTAAGACTTTTTTTTTTTTTTTTTAAATTTAATGTTACAGTTGTAATTAAGAAGTAGGTCTAGTAGGACCTTGTAGAGTAACAGAATAGTGTAGAGAAAGAAGAAAATTGGGAAACATATTGAGGGCCGGGGCTAGTTTGGGATTATCGTGGGTGGGGTACGAGATATAAGCTAGAGATCTCTTATCCTCCATTGTCAGTTAAGGATTGAGCAGAGAAGCCCTGATGGTCTGGACAAGTGGAGATGAGAGTGTGAGAGGTGATCTGGATGTCGTTAGACCACTCAGGGTTGAGGAGGTAGGTTTTGTGGAGGCCAATAGAATTAGGAGTGAGGAGATAGAGTGCGAGGATAAGAGTTTGGGTAAATGTGAAAAGAATGAGGATAGCCTAGGTTGCAGGAGTTACATGGGATTAGTTGTGGTATGGTGAGCAGCGAGCCTAGAGAGGCAGGTAGCAACAAGAGAGGGAGAAGGCCGATTTTTAGATATGAAGCTTAACTTTATTTCATGGAATGTTAGGGGTCTTAATTCGAGAAATCGAAGAATAGCTTGCAAGAATTTGATCTACAAGAGGAAGTGTGACATTATTGTTGTGCAAGAAACTAAAATGTAGTGTTGATGACAAGGTTGTTAGTGAGTTATTGAGGAGAGAGGATATTGGTTGGAGTTTCCTTCCTTCCATTGGATTGTACGGGGGTGTTCTGGTGATGTGGGATAAGCGGGTAGTGGATGTCATTGATAGGCTTGTTAGGGCTTTTTTGGTTGTCATTCTAGGTCGGGTTAGGAGTTCTGGTTCCTCTTTTATCTTCATTGGAGTGTATGGACCGACGAATAGTAAGGAGAGGGCTCAATTCTGGGAAGAATTGTTTGATGTTCGGGGTTTGTGAGAGGATCCGTGGTGTTTTTGTGGGGATTTTAATGTTATCAGATTTAGTGAGGAGAAAAAGGGTGGCAGGAGGCTCACTAGGAGGATGGGGATTTCAATAAGTTTGTGTACGATTGTGTTGTATAATAATTAGGTGTAGTCGGTAATGTGTTGTTTAAATAGGTTTTTGGTGTCTGATTCGTGGGAAGATGTGTAATAAAAAAAGCAAGTCATTCTCCCCAGACTGGCTTATGATCATTCTCTTATTCTCTTGCAAATGAGGGGAGGGTCTAGTCAGCCTAGACCGTTTAAGTTTGAGAATATGTGGTTGAAGGTTCCGGATTTCTATGGAAAGGTCGAGTGGTGGGATGAGATTGAATATCTGGGAAGACTGAGAGTGGTTTTTAAGAAGAAGCTAACTGATCTTAAAGCAAAAATTAAGAGTTGGAATAAGGAAGAATTTGGAAAGGTTGAAAGAAAGAAGGATTCTATTCTTGAGAGTATCGTAGCATTGGATCTAGTAGAGGAGGAAGGTTCCTTGAGTATGGAAGAATAATGTAGGAGCAATCTGAGAAGATTTGCAGTCAATTATGAGAATGGAGGAGGAAGAGGTCAGGAAAGGGGTGAGCGAGTTTTATGAGGATTTGTATAGGGAAAGACAACCGTGTAGACCGATTGTAGATGGGCCTGAGTTTTTGAAGTTGGGAGAGGGGCAGAGTGAGATGGCGATAAGCCGGATAGTTTCACTATGTTCTTTGAGACTTGTTGGGAGGCTATAGGTTTGGACTTCATGGCTTTGGTGAGATATTTTCAGGATAATTGCTTTTGGGATTACGGTTCCAATTGTACCTTCATTACCATAATCCCTAAGAAGCAATGGGCGGAGAACATAAGAGATTATAAACCCATTAGCCTGGTTGGTAGTGTTTATAAGATCATCGCTAAGATTTTAGCTCTCAGGATCCGTGGAGTGATTGTTGATGTTGTATCAGAGGAACAGGGGGTGTTTGTTCCATGTAGGCAGATCACAGTGTGCTGATAGCCAATGAGTGTGTAGAATCTAGGATTAAAGAAGGTAGGCCTGTCATAGTGATCAAGTTGGATATGGAAAAAGCCTATGATCATGTTTGTTGGGCTTTTTTAGATTACGCCCTAGAGCTGATGAGGTTTGGGGTCAAATGGAGATGGTGGATCAAGAAGTGCAATTCTTCGGCATCCTTCTCAGTGCTAGTCAATGGATCCTCTTTTTTAGGAGTTCAAGGGGTTTAAGGCAAGGCGATCCATTATCGCATTTTTTTGTGTTGGTGGTGCCATGGTGGAGATGTTCAGCCGTATGATGAAAAAGAGCTAGGGAGATGGATTTGTTAGAGGGCTTTAAGCTGTACAGGAGTGGACAGTCGATTTCTCACCTTCAGTCTGCCGATGATACCATCCTATTCCTTCAAGGTAGGAGAGTTGACTCTGTGTTTCTCAAGGGTGTTTTAAGTTGTTTTGAGGTTATGTCCGGGTTGCATATCAATCTAGTAAAATCGGAAGTTTTCGGGGTCGGGGAGGTCGAGGGGGTGAGTGATGCAGCTTCCATCTTGGGCTTTCAAGTTGGTAATTTTTTATCCCACGAAATATCTCGGTTTGCCTTTGGGGGCGAGTTATAGAAATAAGGCTATTTGGGATCCAGTGACCGAAAGGATGGAGAGTAGGCTAGCTAGGTGGAAAGTTAGATTTTTGTCTAAAGGGGGTAGACTTGTGCTTATTAAGAGCACCGTCGCCAGTATGTCACTTTACTTTTTGTCTCTTTACACGATGCTGGCGAGCGTGGAGAAAAGAGTGGTTTGTCTGATGAGAAAATTTTTGTGGAGTGGTAAGGGGGATGGCCGAAAATTTAGCTTGGTGAAGTGGAGGGTGCTTACAAGATCGAGAGAGAGATGTGGTTTTGGGGTTGGGTATCTTCGTAGTATGAATGGGGCGCTTAAAGGGAAATGGTTGTGGAGGTTTGGGGTTGAGAGGGAGAGCTTGTGCGTAGGGTTATAGGGGTAAATTTGGGGAATGGATCAACGTTTATTCGTAGACCGAGAGGGGTGTGTGGTGTGGAGGGGTCCAGAAGTTTGAAGAGGGGGTGTTGTTTAAATTGGGAGAGGAAATATGGTTTTGTTCTGGGATGACAGATGGTGTATGGAGGGTAACCTCAAGTCTGAGTTTTATGATTTATTTCTTATTTCAGATAAGAAGTCTGCTTCTGTTAGCGAGATGCAAGTTACTATTGATGGTCATCCAGCATGAGACCTTGGCTTTTGTCGTCATCTATATGACTGGGAGAGGCCCAATTGTGGTAGGATCTTCTTATCAGGTTGGGAGAGACTCCTTCTCTTAGTTCAAGGAATGATTTTAGATGGTGGACGCATGATAGTAAAGTTAATTTCTCCGTTCATTCTTATTACGTGGCATTGGAAGGGGGGAGCTAGAAGAATTTCCCATGTCTAGAGTCTAGGGTAGCAGAGCCCCATCAAAAGTGCGGTTCCTAGCGTGGTGTGCGGTCTGAGGTAGACTCCAGACTATGGATTTTCTTGGGAAAAGAGGGGTAGCAGTTGTGGACCATTCCCCTCTTGGCCTAGCTTGTAGAGAATTTGTCAATCACTTGTTTTCGCACTGTAGGAGCGCGTGGCTTATATGGATAGGGTTGCTTCGGGAGTTTGGGGTTTCTTGGGTAGCTCCTAAGTCTATCAAGGAGTTATTTTTTTCTTGGGGAGGGAAGTATTTAGGTAGCCTTGGTAAAAGGATGTGGGTCTTAACTCCTTTGGCGATTACATGGGGGTTGTGGAGGGAGAGGAACAATTGGGTGTTTGAGAGTCTTTCTTTGGAGCAACTGTTATTAGAGATTAGAGCCTTGGTCTACTCCTGGGTCAAGCTGTATGAGGAAGGGAAAGGTATCTCGTTTGAAGATATCGTCTTTAAATGGGAGGAGTTGGCTAGTAGAGACAGGGATTAGTGGTGGTAATTGGGTGGGGGTCTTGTTGCTTTTTTATCTTGTTGTAGCTGTATTTGTTCTTCGGTTGTAGTTCTTTTTGGTTGCTTGATTGGCTACCTTAGCCTCTAAGGGCCATTATCAATAAAGATGTTACATTTATCCAAAAAAGAAGAAGAGAATTTAGGTTTCAGACTCCAAAATATGCAGTGCAAATGCTATAAGAATCAATCTAAAACATGTTGAAAACATCCAAACTCAGCTAGATTTTGGATTTATGTTTTGTTTTCCCTCGTTTTGAACCATAGAATTGAAGGCCCAAATCATTTTTTGAGTGGAAATTGTCTTCACTACATAGCAATATTGCCTTCTAATTTCAAGTTTGAAATAAATAAGTAAGGAGGCTGTGTTGCTGAGTACTAATGAAAACCAAATGAGAGGGCACCTGTTTCCGAACCCTTGATCCACTATAATGGATTCATCTCCTCTTAGATACAGAAAATAGCTTAATTTGATAATTTAAGATCGGATACCCGTGAGATTCTATTATTGATGAGATATGAATCTGATTAAAATTCCTTTCCTGAGTTCAATTTCATAATTTTGATTCGTTAGTATCTCTTTGTTTGGTAGCTTTGTGAAATCAGAGCATCTTACATTATTTGTTTAGAGATTTATTTGTGAACTTTCTATTTTAATTTGATTAAGATAGCAGGAATGCTCAAATCAATACGCTATCCTTCGTATCACTGTACATGTTTCACCCATACGGGGGATGAGGAGTCACCAAGAAGTTCTCCTGGGCCAGAAATGAATTCATTCCAGACTAGTGTATCTTTTTGACCTTCCCAGGAAATATAGTGAATGGTTTAAAAGAAAGTCTATAGCTCAGATAATTAGGAGTATCTATTTTGATTCAATTTTGGCCGTAGAGATCTCCTCGGTGGATCCCAAGCCTATCTGAGCTTCCTGCATGGAAGGAAGCATTCTTCCAGTACTACCATCCTGAGGGGAAGATAAATGAAGCTATTATTAAATAACATGTAAGCAATTCTATATTTACTTAACAGAGAAAAGAGACGGTTGTGGTGTTGGGAATTTTGGTAGTTATTGGAATATGTATTTGCTAGATGATTGTCTGTGTGATAAACTTTTCATGTTGCACCTTGGTCTTCTAATGTTGGACCTAAAGTTGTAGTTATCCAATTGTGTTTGATATTTTCTTTATATGTGTTTTGGGCCAGGCTACTGCTTTGCAAGGTATCAACTATCATTGACGTCTCATGTGTGAAATGTGACTTGAAAATGTGAAAGATGGCCTCAAGGTACAAGTTTATCGATGAGAGCATGCTTCGGTTTTTCAATAATTTGGAGGATGAAAAATGTGAAAGCTACTTGGTTTTTCATGGTGAAATTGCTCTTGGGGATGCGTTGCGAGCTTTCTTGTATCTTCTTGGTCTTGCCTATTGCTTCATAGGCTTATCTGCTATAACTGCCCGTTTTTTCCGGTCTATGGAGAATGTTGTTAAGCAAACAAGGGAGGTAGTGGAGATAGATCCTTGCACAGATATTGAATCCATTAGATATGAGAAAGTATGGAACTACACAATTGCAGACATTACTCTACTGGCTTTTGGGACAAGTTTCCCCCAGATCTCTTTAGCCACAATAGATGCTATCCAAAACCTTGGTCAGAAATATGCTGGAGGTTTGTGTCTCTTTTATTTTTGATGTATCATGCATATGAGACTGCTTTTATTTCTCTGCAAGAATATTGTTGTTAATATTGGAGTATAATAAATGAGTAGATTACATCCCTTTTTGTAAACTAAGCTGACCTATCTAAAGGACCTTAACTTTTTGGCTTTCTCATCATAGCCAGTCACCATGCGGCAACTGTCTACATGCCTCAGTCCTCTGTTAGTCATGGAACTTATTGTTATGTTTTGTTACTTCTACATTTCATGATGCTACATAGTTTTTTTGCAGCTACATTCCATTCTTGTTTTTTTTGTTACTTGTTTCCATATTCAATATTATTACCCTTCACTTTTCACTTTTGTTGATTTCTTTCTTGTTAAAATTATTTCTGAAGTTCGTCATTGGAATTTAAATATTTTTATATTGAATCTTCTATTAAACAGCATTTGATCACACTATAGGTCTGAAAATATTTATGATCTCTTGCTATCTGATCCATAATATTTGCAAATCAGAAACCCATGTTTGCATTCCATCATTTGGTTCCTCTCCAACAAAATTGCCTTTGAACAATAGGCTGGATTCAGCATGAATTTGCTGCTAGGATTCCAAGGCTTCATTTTTCAAGGATCCCTTGAAAGTATTAGTTCGTATAGTGGGTTACAAGCTTGTGATAAGAGAGGAACAATTGATGACTCAAGGATGTAGTTCATTATAGAGGCTAGGGTTGCCATTGTGAAGGAATTTTTTGGGCTTGATAAATTTTTCGAAAAATTAATGAAAAAGGAACTAAATAAAATAATATTTTAGTAACTAGAACTTAAATATTGTCTTAGTTAAATATAAACATAACAAGTCACATGAAAATTTCACTCTTGAATAAAGCGTTTAATTGTATAGAAAGACAATGTCACGTCAAAATCTCACAATTTTGGGGTATCTTTGTGAGAATATAAAAAGTCAATTTCTTTTGAGCTGTCTAATATATTGCAAGAAATTAAAGTTGTTGTCATCTTTAAATCGCAAAAGGGGAGACATTTGTTGCAAAGTATCTGCTCTTTTGTCTTTTCACACTGCAATTGTTTTAATTATGTGAACCAGATTTTAACTGCTTGAATAGATTGTTAGCGGATGGTGTGTTCCCACACATGTGTTGTGTTGGCCCGACGGCCCCGTTGGTATACATAGTTGTTTCGCTTTCCCCAACGGGTCGATCTTTTGGTATAAGTGGTTGAGAACCACTTTACTCTAAAAGTTAAGCTGTTGGAGGGAGGCGTAACAATGTATATCAAAGGCACGGGCTACACATCCAAACAACACACTCCAATAACACGCCCCCTCAGCACTTTACCGAGATTTGAACCCGCGACCTACTGGGGCCTCTTGCTCTGAGACCATGTTAAACGACCATTTACCCCAAAAGATCGACCTTGTAGGAAGGTTTGAACCCGCGACCTCCCAGGCATTAAGGCTATGATACCGTGTAACAAGGACACAACACATTAGGGTTTTTTACCGTGTCAGACACATTGTTACATGGACATGCGTGTGGACAAATCCCGACACACATCCTGACACGTATGGCAGTGTCACCCTATATTTAATTTTTTTTTAATAAGTAAATGATCTGTAAGAGGGTTGGTGTGTTCCATCCTCCATACAGTACTTTATTAAGTTGTTACGGCTATAATTGTTTAATAGTGTTCTCTCTTATAAATCTACTTATATTTATTTTGTTACTGGATAACTACATGGTGTATAGAAATGTTTTCTTTTAATTGTCATATATTTCTTTCCTTATTTTTATTAAAAGAAACTTGATATTTAAATATAAGTAAATATTATATAATAATGCATGTGGACGGACGTGTCTGCATGTTGGGCTTCTTAAAGGCGCAATGTCTGACACCGACACACGTGTCTGTGACATTGCCACATGGATTGCTAGAGATATAAGTAGTGTTGCTAGAGATCTAACCAATAACATTAATCCCTTTAATACCTAGATTATTCCAATTAATAATGATTCATGCATTAATCTCTGTATCTAGATATCAACAAATATGAATATCTGGCAATGTGATTTACTCATTGTCTTCTGTTTTGAATATATTTCATGCTATCTCCTTCGATTTCATTCATTCTGCCTGGAGTTGGCACGAATGCAGTTGCATGAATTTTGGTGTTCTTATATTCACTTTTATAATTTATGGATTATATCATTACAGTCTTGTTACATCTCATAAATATTTATTTGATTTGTAGGTTTGGGTCCTGGAACACTTGTTGGTTCTGCCGCATTTGACCTGTTTCCCATCCATGCTGTTTGTGTACTAGTTCCAAAAGCGGGAAAATTAAAAAAGATAGCGGATGTAGGTGTTTGGCTGGTAGAGCTCTTTTGGTCATTTTGGGCTTACATTTGGCTTTACATTATCTTAGAGGTAATTCCTATGAATCCAATCGTTCATTGACTGTCATGTCTTCTAATTTTCACATTTGACACAGAGACCCAACAGTTGCATTCAATGTAGGTCCTGATTTTCTAATAATGAAGAGAATTCTCTTTCAATTTTCAGGCTCTTAACTATCATATTCTGGTGTTGAGCATACAGTGCACATTTATGTTATCTCTATAACCTTTTATATAGATTAATGTGTTTTAGCTCTTGGAGAGGTTCAAGCCCATGCTCTCATGTCTGAGGAACTATGTTATTTTATTATGCACATGCATGCTTCTTTACATGTCTTGAAATCTTTATTTACATTAGTTTTACCATCTGGTAGTGAAAAAAGTTCAATCTTGTTGTCAGGGTAGTATTGTAATATCCTGTTAAGCTGTAAGGGCATATTTGTCCATGTAAAGTTTTTTGATATAAATAAGATCTGCATGGAGTCATGTGACACACACATGCTCTCCTTTTCTCCTTTTCTCCTTTCTCTCTCTCTTTTTCCTCTTTCTTCTCCCTTTCTCCTCTTTCTTCTCCTTTCTCCTCTTTCTTTATCTCCTTTAAACCCTAAAATCATACTTTTGGTATTAGAGCTAGGAGGTCCTAGTAAGTTGCGGGTTCAAGTCCTTGGCAAAGTGCTGAGGGGGGATGTTGTTGGAGTTTGTTGTTTGGCTGTGTGGCCAGCACTCCACCTCTGTTAGACCCATGGACCCTTTGATATACATTGTTATGCCTCAGCTTTTAGAGTAAAGTGGTTGTCAACAAATCTAAGCAATGCTTAGACTGACAAGGATCCACAACTTCTCTTTTCTAGATCATGGAATTAGATAGACTAATAAACCTTTATTTCACTGCTCTAAGTATGCAGATGGAATTGTAGCAAAATAGACCTTCATGGTAATCCCCATGGATCCTCCTCTATGTTCCCTCGATTTGGTCTCAGAGAAGATCATATTTAGTCTTCTACAAGATTGAACCTCGGAGCGTTCTTCATTAGATGGAAGATATTTGTGTTCAAGTATATTTATGCTACAATATAATAGAGTAGCACCAACACCTCATTAAGAGGAAAATACATGTTGGAGATCAAGTAGATTCTCTCAGATGAGTTGATCATCTATAACAGGAAAACATGCACTAGCAAAATAATTAGGTTTAGAAATGATGCTAAATTTTTTTAAACTAAGAAAAAGGAGATTCACCCGAAAATACGAGATATCCTGTGGAGCTACAGCATTCATAGTATCATAACTTATCTTGATTAATAAAAAGTTTTTCTTTACTTCGTAGGTATGGACTCCAAATGTGATTACCCTGTGGGAGGCCTTACTAACAGTGCTGCAATATGGATTGCTATTGATACATGCATATGCCCAAGACAAGCGTTGGCCCTATATATCTCTTCCACTGTATGCTTCCTGTTCTAGATTGATGTTTTAGGACCCCACATTTGTGTTTTGCTGAACTAATGATAGTTTTTTTTTATCAAACTAGAGCTGATGTACTAGTCCATTCTACTCAACTTTGTACCTTGATAATGTGTTCGTGGTGCCTTTTCTCTATCTCAGGACAAGAACTGAGAGGCCAGAAGACTGGGTGCCAGACGAGGCTGTTTTATGTAAACATGATGACAATGATCATGATGAGTACTCTCAGATACCTCAAGTCGGTGATGAGGAAGACAGGAACATTGCTGATAGCTTCTCTATCCATTCAAAAAAGGGGACAGGTACTCAATACTATGATCTGCCTCATCTTAAGAAGTATAATTCTTTGCTGAACATTATTGAAGATGCCAGCTTGCTTCGTTGGTAAGTTTATGGGTGATGGCACATTATCCACCAAGCTGCTTGCCTCCAAAATAATTCTTTACTGCTCCAAAATAATTCTTTACTGAAATTTGTCGTATTTCATTTGACCAAATGTTCTTTTAGTTGCCATTGTTAAGAAGACTGCTTTATTTAGTGGAGTGGAATTTTTTTTGAAACATTTGTGCATTGATGGAATGAAATAAGGAGGCCGTTGTTCAGTTCTCTGAGTTAGTTACTTAATAGGGCATTGGGAGGTGAGTGGGTGAATGGCTGGTTATGGCCGTAGTTCCAGCCCACTGTGCGGAACACATCATTTCTCCTTAGATATACGTATGATCTTATATTGGCTAATCACTAGCCCAATCTGTTAGTAATGCGTACAAAAATACAGTGAAGGTAGGTGTGATGCAACTTAATAGATAATAAAGAAATTACTTGAAATCAAGAGGAAAAGAGAAATGAGAGTACACTCCTTTGGTATTGTTCTACATTATGTTTTGATCTGTTATAGAACTTTTCCGCATTTACTTCATCTTTTACATTAGCTTTGAATCTAAATGTCCCTTTTATTCTAAAAGTATTTTTTTTTGCAGATCCAATGTATCAAAACATGCCCAACAATGATATGGCTGAATCATCCAACATAATTTTTCACAAGGAGTTCATTATGGAAGAATCTCATGCGCTCTCAATTTGGAGACAACAATTTCTGGATGCTTTCGTGGTAGCTCTTTTATTTAACTCCTTATATGTTGAATTCATTGAAATTTTTCATGACAATGGACGACCTATATGACAATGACACAGACGCGTGTGTCACTATCTCACACAATACGTGATGTTTGACGCAGTGCCTTCAAGAAGCCCGAACCATAGACATGTCCATAGTACCAGTGTTCAAAATGGTGTTTGGGGCTTAAACATCAAGGCTTACCTTGGGCAAGGCTTCTGCAAAACACCCCAAGGCTTATTAAAAAGAGTAAAAGCCTATGAGGCATATGCCTTGCCCAAGGAGACATTTAAAAGGCCTACGCCTCATGCTTTTTACACCTAATTAGAGGCATGCGCCTCTCATGCATATGCTGATGGTGGCAATATATTTTCTCTTTTTTTTGTTGTGTGTTTGTGTGTTTTCCCCCTAACTCTTAGTTGAATAATAATAATTTATTCTAGGTTAAATAAAAGCAACAATTCCTCATCTTGTAGTGCCTTCCATTCCACTATTTCAATCGAGAAAGAATCTCTTCCGAACAACCAAGTAATGTTTTTTTTTCACAAATGTTCCTTAATTCATCGTTTTGATTGAATTTATTTTATTTTTTGTGTTTATTTTCTCATTTCAGTATTCATTTAAAAAGGTGTGCTTGGGCTTACGCCTCATGCTATAGGCCATTGAAGTGCCTCGCCCTACACCTATGCACTTAAAAACATTGGTCCAATACACATGTATTATGATATAATATTTTAGTTATATTTAAAATTAAAATTTTTAAATACAAATAAGGAAAGAAATATATGAAAAGTAAAAGAAAACATTTCCTTGCACCACAAAGCTATCCAATAACTTAATAAATAATAGCATAATAAAGTAGTGCGTGGAAAATGGAATGCATCAGCCCTCTTTTAGAAATTATTTTTCTCAAAAAAATTATTAAAATAATGGTGAAACTTTTGTACATGTCAGAACGTGTTGATGTGGGTATCCATATTGATATGTGTCAACATGGCTGAAAATGTTGTGCATTGTGGATGACAGACAAAATCCAATTCCTAGATTGAGATAGATCATAGATTCATATGGTGCATGGACTTTCATTTCTTTTCTTTCTTTTGTTTGTTGGTGTGTGTGTGTTATCACAAAAATGAAGATTTCTCTAAATAAGACTACCAAAAACAAACATTTGAAGAAACCCCACCACTTATGTAAGTAGTGTGATACAACAAGCAACATGAAGATGTCCCCTCAATGCCTGCTCTACACTCTTGTACCAGCTTGTTAAAAGAAGTTACATAGTTTCCTAATGGGACTGCTATTTATATTGACATCTGAACTAATTTCAGAGTGACTTTGGCAGCATTGATTTATTCAAATACTCTAGCCTTCTCTAGCCAATTGAAAAAACCCACCACATTTTAAAGCAATGCAAACACATCAACCCCAAGCAGCCATCAATTCCGATCTCTCGTTATCTCCATGAAAAAAGGTGAGAACTGCAAATCACCTTAAATGAGCCCAATTTTTTTTGGAAAAAGGAAAATCATTAAATTGTCTTTGAATCAGTTTTAATACTGAAATATGGTGTACTTGCCCTTTCAACATAAAATGACATGGTCAGCAATATGGATGAGAATAATAATCATCTTTTGAGTTACTTGATGCACCAATGATTGGTGAGACAATTTGGATCAGAAAAGAATCACAAATGTAGAGTTTTTAGTTTTGTGGTTTGGGACCAAAGTAGAGAACCAGACACCAAGAAAGTTTATTAGATTCTTTGTTCAGGCTCTTATCACAATCCCAGTTCTATGTAGATGTTGTTTATTGGAATGGATGGAGTTCCAGTTATTTTGACATTTGGCCATTGTCAAGGGATTTCAGTTCTACGTGTTTGTTTCGACTGTTTATAGTTTCCTGCTGACAGGAGTATGCATATTTTGACCTTGGGAAGATCTCCACTGTAAAAAAATTATAGTTCACTTTCATTCTTTTTAAATATAGTCGCAACTATGCAGTAAGTCCAATAGTTTTGGTTTCTTTCCTGATTACTCTACCCCTTGAACAGTTGGAAAGAGCAGAGTCAAGAAAAGTCAACAATATCTATTTACGGTTGGCAAGACTTTCCTGGCAATCAATCCGTGCGCCATGGAGAGTTCTGTTTGCTTTAGTGCCTCCTTATCATATTGCTCATGGATGGATTGCCTTCATCTCCTCTCTGATTTTCATTAGTGGAATAGCTTACATTGTTACGAAGCTCACAGATCTGATAAGCTGCGTCACAGGTTTCCTCCCTTGTCACTAAAAACAAAATTTTCAACTCCTCTTTTATAGTTGATTGTGAATATGGCTCTGCATAAGGTCCAGTGTAGTTGAGCAAATTTTTTTTTTTCTCATTTTTTTCTTTCAGGAATAAATGCTTATGTCATAGCATTTACAGCATTGGCAGCTGGAACCTCGTGGCCAGATTTAGTTGCAAGCAAGATTGCTGCTGAACGTCAAACAACAGCAGATTCTGCTATTGCAAACATCACTTGCAGGTTCTATTCTTCAACTTCCTTGTTCTTGTAACACAATATTACTGTCTGGAGGTCTACCTATTAAAATTATAACCACACAACACACAGGTTTACTATAAAATGAACACATCCTCACTTCCCCCTGCCGATACAATATTAGGGACATCTATCTTGCAGAAGTGAAGTATAACGTAAAGAACTCACTGACGGGGTCATATAATTTCTTTTCAGCAATTCTGTGAATATTTATGTGGGCATTGGCATCCCGTGGCTGATCGACACAGTATACAACTTTTTCGCATATGGGGAACCATTGCGAATCCAGAATGCAGCAGGACTCAGCTTCTCTCTACTCATTTTTTTCTTGACTTCCATTGCTTGTATTGCAGTTTTGGTGCTTAGGCGTCTAACACTAGGCGCCGAGCTGGGAGGACCGAGGCTGTGGGCATGGGTAACCAGTGTGTTCTTCATGTTCCTGTGGATTGTTTTTGTTGTCTTGTCCTCCCTCAAAGTTTGTGGCATTATTTGAGTCTCTTTACCCTTATTATTTTGCTTTTCCCCCTATTTTCTGTACCTATAGGTACTTTTGGCTAGATTTTGTTTTCATTGTAATGCCCCTTAATCTTCGGGGTGATTGGGACTTCCACCGAAATACATCAGTTTAAACAGTTGAAAAGTACAGGCAAAATTCTACTACAATACTGTTTTCCTATCATTATTTGATGCAAGGGTGGTTATGTTACCCATATTGCAAATATTGCAATCACTCAAATACACTTTGAACAATAGCATCAAGACAATGTGGTTAGAAAGTTACTTCTTTGCACAGATGTTACGGCTACCATGCATGGTGGCCTTCGCAGTTGGCAGTCCCACATTTCTCAATGTGATAGGAAATAAGCGATTCAACACCAGGAAAGAAGGAAGCATTGGATGTAGAGTATTTTGCCATACTCCGTGAGGGATCCTCTCCGAACCCGAGTTAGAAAATTCTCAAATTATTCATGACTAATTGGTGAACCTTCCAAATTATTTAAAAAATGAATCGAATGACGTCTTATTCAAAGGTTTAGAAAAATTCGCACATTTTTTAAAATGATCCAACTATTTTTGAATAATTAATGAATTTTTCTGAGTTAGTTCCAGATTATTCAGTTTTGATCATGTAAATGATTTTGTAAGACATTTGCTTTTTTTTTTAAATTATTTTTGGTGAAATTTTTGACAAATCCCAAATGTACTCAAACATTTACCGCACTCCGAATTGCTTAGGCTCCGAACAGGGTCTATTATAACAGGAAATAGAAACATACAAAATGTCCACAGACCAAAATTGGCCGCATCTAAGAATAAAAAAAAAAAAAAAAAAAATCCTCCATCTCTACTCCATCTTCTCTGAGGCATTGAAAACTGAGATCCAACAAGTCGAATCGGCACAATTCACCTTTTTAACTAACTGTTTCGACATTTACAGCTACAGATTGAAAAACCATAAACAGACGAAATAGACCCAACAAATTTTTACTTGCAAATCAGATTTTGCTTTCCACCACCACTCAAAGTCCTCAATCAAGCAAGGGCACCAGTGCAAGCAGTGGCCGGAGCTCCATCAAGCATTTTCTTAGTGGTACTGTATTTCTTGGTGATGAATCTGGAAACATGAGTGCAAGCATTTAAATGTAAGTCAAGACAATTTAATATGGATCCCAGTAGGTTGGAGCCCAACTTTTGGTCACCAAGCACCAAAGTACTCTGTAGACATGGATCTCTTAAAACAATGGGTCGGGATCTGCGGACCTAAATTTTCACTGAAAATCTCGTCAGTGGATCCAGAGAATCCAACAGTGGTTGACTTTTGCCAAAGCAAAATAAGGTATGTGATGACGTAGAGCATAAGGACTGTCTACCAATGGCATAATGTTCCTCATGCTGAACATTCAGCTTGAGAGGAATGCTCTACGCGAAGACCATACTAGGAGATCTCATATGCCAAAAAGTGATCCAATGAGGTGGTTGTAACCATCCAACCTATCGCAGTAGACCTTGGGCAACTGTGATCTCCAAGGGAAGTCATCACATTCTAGGTCTCACTTCTCTGCAACCGAACTACGAGCTCTTAAATGCTGTTGGCAGACTCGTTGGTAGGTGAAATTTTCTCATGCATGCGTGACCAAAAAGGGCGTCAAGCAAAACAATGGCCACCCATCTATATATGGGAGATGGGGCCCCCAAAATTTGACAGGCAAATATTCCAAAAGGTGCTGTAGACCCCACATCCCCATGTAAAGATGCTTGGCCCTTGTTTTGCGAGACACAATCTTTGTCACACGTGTGAAATAAAATTTTCCCATCTGTAGTGTAGCACAGGGACCTTAGACTTCCTCCAAGCGAGAGGGGGAGTGGAGTGACTAATGAAGTTTTTAAGTCAGGAGAGTTACCTGAAGAAATCCCTCCATAACAACTCAAACATCAACCAGTTCATTCCATTGCCAGATGGTCCGGTACCACCGTCTTTCCGGGTTGAGTTGGCCGGAATCGTTCTAGTAATCACAATACAATTCCAAGTAAGAACATCTCTGGACAGCTCCAATAAACTAGAACATCTCATAGATAAGATAGTGTAGAGCAAGGCATACCTAGTGGCAGATTTCTTTAGCTCATCAAACATGAAACGGGGAGAAAGGCACCCCATGGCTAGCCACGGTGAGATTTTACAGGAGAAATTCGCACCGTATATGCTATCTTGGCTTCCATCCTTGGTCCCATTGTTTGGTTGTGCCCGGCATTCGGCTGCAAACTTTCTAAGCCTCTGCAGTGCTTCAGTTTCCCCTCCCACAAGAGAAGCATTGGCAGCAGGCTTTCCATCCTATGTGACAAGAAATGGCCTTATCATCACACTTTAACATATTAATCGTGAAAAGATCAGTTCAATTTCTTGAAAGAAATGTTCATTGGCATAAGATCCGAAATCTGCTAATATCGGAAATCAACATGACTATAGATAGTACACCAAGTAATTAAGCTATGGTTGTAAAAACTCATCAAATTGACTCAAAACTTGAACTAGTCAACTCGATTCGATTGGATTTCAGGTAGACTCAGGCTACTGACTCAACCAGTAGCTATTAAACGAGTTAACTCTACTCGCGAGTCAAAATGAGGGGCTTTTCTCATATTATCAAGGGTATGTGTATATATATAACTAACCTAGTGAGCCCATTACAATGGACTCCGATTCGCGTGGAGTTTTTTGTGTTTTAAAACATTGAATTAAGCATTTGACATAGTTACAACTATTATACTGTGTAAGGTTTGAAATGAGAAATAAATGAAAATTCCTAGCCTCCAGGTACCTGTGAGCAAAGTGTTGCTCAAGAGTTCCCCTTGGTACAACATGACCCAAAGAAAAAGCCCCAACCCATGTTAAAGAAGTAACTAAGGTTGAGTTAGGGCAGTTTTAGGGATACATATTGTATAAAGGGGAACCCCTAAGCAAAGTGTTGCTCAGGGCTATTTGGAGCAAAAGCAGACTAAAAGCAAATCCATGTTGCCGTACCTCAGTAACATCAGCAGGTTTTACTAGTTTATGTTAGTATACTGACTTATTTTTTATAAAAAGTATAGTGACTTATCAAAAAAAGAAATACATATATGTTAGAATAGTACATCAGTTATTATTATAACATAAATAGCATATTAGTATTTATGGTTAGAAGTACGTTGATGTGTAACTAAGAAATAGCAAAGTGAACAAGAATATTGTTCTCAAGTCTCAACAACACAAGAATATTGTTCTCAATAATAATAATAATAATAATAATAATAATAATAATACCAACAACAATAATAACATTAACAATAATTACAATAACAACAATAATAATAATAATTTCTTAATTATTATTGGTGGAGAGAAAACTGAAAAGGAGCTATTGCTTCCGCAGACAAAATTTCTAGACAAAATCAAAGATACAAAGCAGCTTCAAAGACTTCTCGAATGCTTAAACTATGTATCCAATTACTACCAAATTTTGGCAGAAGAGAGAAGAGTTTTAGCTTTTAGAATAAAAAAAAATGCATCTTCTAAATGGACAGAAGAGATGATTAAAGCAGTCAAAATAATCAAACAGATGATTAAAAACCTACCCTGTTTAGCTATTCTTGATCCCAACCTAATAAAAATAGTCGAAACAGATGCTTCAGAAATTGGCTTAGGGCAGAATCCTAAAACAAAAGGATAAGTCTGGCCATGAGCAATTAGTTCATTTTACTCACGGAATTTGGAATCCACTCAAGCTAATTACTCTACAATTAAAAAAGTCATCCTAAAATTCTAGGTTGAAATCCTAAATCAAAGGTTTATTCTTAAAATTGACGATATATCTGCAAAAAAAAAAAGAGTTCTGGATAAAGATGTCAAAAATCTTGCCTCTACACAAAACTTCGCAAGATGGCAAGCTATCTTGTCAATATTTGATTTTAAGATTGAATATATTAATATACATCATATGGAGTATGGCCATGAGCAAAGTATTTCACAGTATTCAATAGTGATAAATAGTATTGAATAGTTCTATGAAGTTAAGGATAATAAACTACATTTGTGAGTATGAGTATGTCTTTTTTCTTACCGATAAAAAAAAAATGTCTTTTTCTTAAGTTTCGTCTCTTCTACAAATATCTTCTCTCTTTACTATTACCATTTATTGTATCCCTGTCCCAATGTGTTCATATCTGTATCGGTATCTTGGCATCTTAGAGGGTAAGTTGGTGAAGACAGGTTCTGAACCCACAGCATGGTGGTACCAGCGTGCATTACTTGTTCTCACTACAATCCTTTTCTTTCTTATCAATTATTCTAAGGGGTCCTTATTTTCACCTGATCTGGAGAAGAGAACTGAACTTTTGGCAACCAAAATATTGTTCCGAACATACCGACATATCCATTCAGTTGTGGATACTGTAACCATTACCTTGACCATATAACATGTGTCCTACAACTTGTGGAAACTACAACTTGTGGTACTTGTGGATTCTACAACTTCTCCAAGTATCCTAGTTGTTAAGACGCCACTTGGTAAATTTAAGAGAGGATGAGTCTGCTCACCAACAACAGGCTGCTCGTACCACCGCAGGTGATGTTCAGGACCACTTAACCTTCACCATATATTGGTGCATTGGTTTGCCTCAAATAAAAACTAAAATATTCACAAATACAAACACTGACTGGTTTGATAATCAGAAATTGTCTGTTCAGTGCTCCTGCAATGCCCATGGATTTGCACAAAACTACTAATCTGCTCCTTTTATTTTAGCACGTTCATACCCCATACCATAAACTCGATTTCAGTATGTAAACTTGGCCGTATCAATACCAAAAGGATTCAGTCAAGTCTTTGTTACAGTTACATGAAACATGGAGTGAATACAACTATGATAACCGGATACTTGAACATCCCAAGTGACACGCATCGACACAATAATACACCGATACTGCTACCGGATATTGCATAGATACTTGTAGCATATAATTTTCTCTTTTTTGGTTGCAATATTGGATACATTCTTGCCTTCTAACAATTTGATTATTTCTTTTATCAACAAATGTATATAAATAGCATATTATAACAAATCTTATCGTAATAAACTTTGTAATATTAAAATTTTCATTAGATTTTGGCATATGACATAACTATTAAAAAGAACCCTTGGCTTAATAAAACTAAACACCACTGCAGAAGATGTAGAATGGGATACGTGTATCCATATCCGTGTCCGAAATGAAGAGTTGTATCCTTGTTCCCAAACCAGTGTCCACATCTCTGGGCATCTTAGGACGAGACTGAGCCGCTGATATAAGTGACACATGTTGTTACCTAACAAAAGCTTTATGATTCGAGCAGGTTTTTTTTACCACACTTCGTGCGCAATATATATAGAAAGAAACAATTTTAGCAATATATACTAAATTTTGGAAACCCCAAACATATGCTTCCAAGGCTCCAAGCTGAAAAACTGCATAGAACAAAACCAGCATCAAGATCAACCAGCAGGGTATATTACTTTGTAATGTTTGTCTAAGTTCCAATTCAACTGTAAGGTTCACGCGTTAGAACAATTATTCAAAAACCCAAAACCAAGAGTGGAATTTGATACCAATTAGAACTCTGGAAAATCAACCAGAACAGCACTGATTCAAATGTTTAACTGCTCGGTTGGCTGTGAGGTCAACTGAATAATCAACTCAACTGGGAATCTCGAAACAAATATGCTGAACCCATTCGAGGGTCTAGGCAGCTACTTGATTCCATTAATGGTTGAAATGGATGATTTTGGAAGCACCCTTTACTCTTTTTATACACGGCGTTGATCTTCCCATTAGTGTTTATTAACCGTCAACTGAATTCATGAAGGAAATGGGTCTAAGAACTACCATCTTATATTGGGTCATTCTCATTAAGAATTATTCTTCCTAGATCCAATTGGGGCTTCCACTAACAAGATTTCACGAAACCAGATTATAACCAGAACACTTTTAAGCTAGGATTTCTATTCTAAATAAGCAAAAACAAAGCACCTGCAACAATTCTAGGAAAAAAACAATAATATGACTAAAATATGGATGTAAACAGAAAATTAAGCAAATCCATAACCAAAACCTGAGCCATTGTCGATGTCGGGCTGAGACCCAAATCTAACAGTGTCGGTATCTCCCCAGGCTCGACATCCCCTCTCGCTGGCAACTTCTTCAACTGATCCAATGCCTCGATCGTCTTCCTAACCTCCAATCCCTGCACTTTCTCCCTAAACCCACCATAATTCGACGGCATCTCCTCCACTTTAAACGGCAAATCATCGACATGATACAATGTACTACCCCAGAAATACTTCACCTCCACTCCTTCCTCTTTCATCGCCGCCTCGATCTTCTCCTCTACCCGAACCTCATCGTGCGACACCTCTCGATGTGCATACACCGCATCGGCCCCTACCGCCTTCGCCAGTTCAACCAACACGATCTCCGGCTTTCCAATCCTGACCACAAGATCAGATCCTCTAGATTGGAGGTTTCGCCGGAGATCGGATACCGATTCGATCAAGAAGGTAGCGCGGTAAGGCCCGGTCTTGTCGAACCCTGACGATGACTTACCGTAGTCCCGGGGGTCGAAGCAGTAGACCGGGAGTGCCGAAATGGACTCGTTGTTGGCTGAATTGAGGCATTCGTTGTCGAGGACACGGAGGTCGTTGCGGAACCATACGATTGAAGATCGACGGATGCCAGCGGGGTTGGATGGGTCGGAGGAGCGACGGGGCCCACGTGAGAGAGGGTTTTGAAGTGGAGAGGACGAGATGGTGGACTTGAAGGACGGTTTGGGAGGAGCGAGGGAGGCGGAGAGAGATAGGTGAGACAAAGAGGAGATTTGAGAGGGGATTTTGAGTTTGTTGGGAGGAGTGGACAGTAGGGAGGACGATTTGGGTGGGAGGAGGAGATGAGTGGGGAGGATGGTTGAGAGGGATAGAGAGATTGAAGCTGTAGAGAGAGGAGTGATGGGTGTTGTTGTGTGTTTGGAGGGTAGTACGGTAATTTCATCTTGGTGGTCTTCTTCTACTTTGCTCTCTGGTTGGTTTTGAGTTTGGAGGTTTGGATCCATTTTAGGGTGGAAGTGAAGCTTTCTTCTTCTTCTTCTTCTTCTTCGTTCTCAGTTCTCCCCTGGTTAATCTCTCCTCTGTTTCTTCTATATCTTTCTTATAGGAACTGATAACATCGTCTCTAGACGGTACTATGGCATCGTTGTCCGTATGTTCAAACCGTTGGATGTTCTTCGAGATTCGTGTAGTCGATATCTCGATTATAATTAGTGTTCAGTACCTTAGGATGCTAACATGCCCGTTTTTCATTCGATGTTTAGTCAAGCAAATGCACGCACCTACCATTTTTTCTGAGTTTCTCCACCAACCCTCCAAATCCTTTGTTATCCTTTTCTCTATGGTGGTTTAACACCACAGCGGTTAGTGGTGTATCAGTTACAGGCCGTCCACGCCTCCCATTGATTGGTTGTTTGGTGACTTTCTAATGGGCCATACCATACAATCATGCGGTTTTGATGAACCATTTTGATGTATGGGACTTAGAACCCTAAACCATACGAGCCACGTGGCACACTCTTAGAGGACTCTGACCGTATGGATGTTTGGCCAATCCCTAGGTGGGCCTAAACCAAAAATCAGCTTGATTAGTGATTTCTAGACGTTGGATTGGAATTATTTTAATGGGTTGATTTTAACCGTGAGCATTTGAGCATTATTGACCATTTTTGAGGTAAAAAGATCCAAAGCTTTGAAATCACTAATTAAGCTGATTTTTGGTTAGTACGTCCACCTAGGGATTGGAAAACATCCATACGGTCAGAGTCCTCTAAGAGTGTGCCACGTGGCTCATATTGCGTGTGCTATCGTCAAAGTTTAAGCCACCCATCAACATGTTTCGGCTTTCAGGTGGTGGGTCCACCGATTGAGCTCATAATGCTTTGTGAGCTTCTCTTACCAACCAACGAATCCACGTTTAGGTAAGCTTATCAAGTTGACAGGTGGTTTTGTTTGGTAATAGATCCAGTCCGAGTCAGCGGACAAATTTGGTAGGCTGTTTATAGACCGATAGTTACTATACAGAAATTGCCGTGATCTACCATTTGATGGCCTCAAACTCCTCATCCACAACATCAGATTCTCTGTTGCCCAAACACAAAACAACCCGAGAGAATGATCACAGCCATCCATTCCATCACATTCTTTTGGGAATAAATTTTTTATGACGCACGTCTTTGATGACGGATGACGGGGGCTCTCACGGACGTCGTATGATTTTAGGGTCTTTTCATGGGTTGATTTTCAACTGTAGAATTCCAACATTATTTGGGGTACTCAGATCCAACGCTTATAAATCACCATTCATGCTGATTTTTGATCTGTAGGACCACCTAAAGATTGGCTAAACATCCATACGGTCAGTGATGTCTAATAGTGTGCCACGTGGATCATCATCCCAATTAGTATTAGAACTATTCTAGGTCAGAAGTCCAACTTATGGAATGATCACAATCATTCGATCAACAGATCAGTTGATTATTCAAACAAAAAGATTACCTTTTTGTCTGATTCTTCCTACTGAGCGTGCTAAATACAATATGTGCATTGGAGAAATCTATGATACCGAATTCTATATCCGAAGTCCCTCAAATTGCCATGTGGTACATTCTTTTGGGCCCACTGACCCATGAACGTTGTGCCTACACCTTAGTGCAGCTACACACTAAAATTCAGTGTGATTGGTCATTTCTAGGCATGGAATTGGAGCACTTTTTCATTATGGGCTTGGAACCAATCCATAGGCCTGTTCATGAAGCCCATGATGAAAAAGTGCTCGAATCCAATGGCTATAAGCCTATAACACTTTTAGAATATTCTCCTATCAGATAAATGACCCTTGATTTACGTGACACGTACCCTTTGGGTCAAGCAAGCAATGTGTGGAACCATTCTATGATACATAATTCTTTATCAGAATTTGATATAGATGTCCGTTAAATTGCTACACGTGGCACTCTCTTAGAGGCTCACTGATCCTATGAATTTTTGGCCCACACTTTGGTTGACCTACGCACTAAATATCAACATGATTGATGATTTCTATCCATTAGATTTGAGCACATTTTCATCGTGGGCTTCATGAACAGCCCAATGGTTTAGTCCCAAGCCAATGATGAAAAAGTACTAAAATCCAATGGATAGAAATCACCAATCATGATTTTTTGGGCGAAACATTCATGGAGCTAGTAGGTCCAAAGAGTATGCCACGTGGCAATTTTAGGGACTTCTTGATGCCCACTAGCTAACAATTAGGGTGAAAAGGTTTCTTTGGTTGCGTTTGGAATTGTGGAAAATAAGTAAAAAAAAAAAAACTGCTTTTTTGCTACTGGTTATCTCTAGCTATCATCATAGTTCAATCAATCAATCTTTACAACATCAGGTACGTCAACTGGATATAAATGAATCCTATCCGCCCATACATTATTAATATCGGGTCCCACATCGTTAACACACTTCCAAACAGCACTATTACACTTAAACCCACTACCAAATCCAATTTGCCAAATCCTATCCCCTCTTTTCACCCTTCTCTTAGCTTCCAAGTAAGAAAGTTCATACCATACAGAAGAAGACGAGGTATTTCCAAACCTATAAAGAGTCATCTTAGAAGCCTCAATATCTTCCTTCCTCAACCCTAAATTCACTTCTACTGCTTCAATCACAGCTCTCCCTCCTGCATGTATACAAAAATGCTCAAACGCTTTCTGAAAATTCGGCACATAGATCATGCTACTATTTCTTCTCCAAATCCATATTTTTCGTCGAATCACCGACAACCCGTATCGGAATTGCTCGGAAAACGGCAAGACAAGTGGACCCAACGACGCAATGTTCGTCTTTAGAACATCTCCTGCTACAATTAGTATGTCCTTCGATAATGAGACTCCGGTTAAACCCTCCGAGTCCACGTCCTGGAACACACAAGCGTAACATCGATCTTCTCGTGCTTTGTTTGTTCGAACGAGGTGTTGCAATACATATTTTGCATTGTTCTTATCTTGGTTTCGACTAGACATTAAAATAGCGACACCCCCCATGCGAAAAAGACAATTGGTAAGCAACATTGAACGATTCTTCCCGGTGTACCAATTCAAGCTTAGCATTTCGGTGCTTACAATGAGGGCTAGGGAGTTTCGGTGCACCCATAGTAAGTCTTTAGCTAGACCTACCGATATAATTCCGGCACTACATCCCATACCGGATAGATTAAAGCTCATGATATCGCTCCTCATACCGAACTTATTAACGACCATTGCGCTAAGAGAAGGTGTAGGCGAAAACATGCTATTATTTGAGATCAAGATGTCTATGGCCTTAGGGTTTATGTTATGTTTCTCAAATAATTCCCTAACAATGGAGAAGATAACGGTTTCGGCTTCTTCGATATTAATCGATAATGACTTTCTAATGGGTATTTGACTAAGGGATGGGGGGATGCATGTTTCGTGCCCGAACCCAGATTTCTCGAGGATTTTAATTTGGAATTGCATGCTTTTGGGGTCGAAGGTTTCGTCAAGGTTCATATGCTCAAGGAACATGGACATGGGTAGCCTGTAAGAATCGGGTGGTCGGTAACACACGAAATCCAATAGGTAGATGGGTCCCTTTCTTTTCGATACATGATAAAATGCGATTAAGCCAACGAGTAGTAAGATTAAGAAATGGAGGTGGGTGATGGATAGTATGAGCTCTAGATGAATAGACATGATCAAGAGGAGGAGGAAGAGAAGAAGAACTTCATGATCAAGTACTGGTTAGAGTGTAGTTTGCTGTGTTGAAGGTTTATAAGCTTGAGGTTTTAATGGTACATATCAGGCAGTTGAATTTTGCAGGGAAAACGCATAAATTTATGGGGCATGATTAGGGCTTTAATCATCATTTTAGTGCTTGTCTCGATGAATAAAAATGTGCACGCAATGACTACGAATCAACGGTTTGGATTTATATGTGGGCAATGTTTTTCGGGCATGTTGGCGAAGCCCATGATAAAAGGAAATGATCCAATCCAATGGCAATGGCTAGGAATTAGCTATTAGGCGGATTTTCGGTGTGTAGATCACCAATTTGTGGGCCAAACACTCATGTGGTCAGTAGGGGCTGTTCTTTGATGCAGCCTTCTGTATCAACATTTTGATGCAGAAGTCCCTCAAATTGCAACGTAATCGACTCGTGCAGGCCCACTTGCTGCTTGAATGTCTGGCCCACACTATGATAGACCTATACATAAAAAATCAGCGTGATTGGTGATTTCTAGCCATATGATTTGAGCACTTTTTCATCATGGGCTTTATGAACAAGTCTATGAGTTGGTTCCAAGCCCATGATGAAAAATGCTCAAATCCAATGGCTAGGAATCACTAATCACACTTGATTTTGGTGTGTGGGTCCACTAAGATGTGGACCAAACATTCATGGAGGCGGTGGGCCCAAAAGCGTCTACCACATTGCAATTTTTGACATGACTTATGATTAACACACTGGACAGGTTTTTACGTGCCCTCCACCAAGGTTTAATAGGGGCCGTTATAACGGTATAACAGATTGGGTGCGTTACCATTTCTTCATTATAATGAATTGTAACACGGGCAAAAATAGAAAATAACTGAAAAGTGGCGTTAAATTTCAAAATTTCAATAAAAACATAATGGAAAATAATGGGCATGTTTTTTTCCACGAAGTTTCTCAAAAAATAACAGCTATTGTTTGTTATAATGTAAATATAACGGCCGTTATTTTCTGAGCATTAAAACGGTACATAACATAACGGGGTCTTAACTTGTAAACGATAAATTTTGTGCTTGACGAGAGTAGTACTAGGATGGGTGACCTCCCGAGAAGTCCTTGTGTTGCACCCCTTGAAACCATTTTGAAGCTGCCAGTAAAGTTTGTGGATGATGATACGGTTCCACCTGCTTTCACCGAGTTAGTGGTCTCCTTAAAAACAGGCTTACCTATAAATAAATAAAAAACCATAATGGGGGAGGTCCCAATCTATTACAACGGCCGTTTTTTAAACCATGCCCTCCACTACTACATGGAGACTTGATGACAGTGCCCTGTCATCGAGGCCAATGACATGGCACAATATAAGCTGCATGGCATACTCTTAGAGTACTCTGTCTTTATGAATGTTTGGCCAATCCCTAGGTGAACCTACAAACCAGAAATCAGTTTTCAAGATCTTTGTACCTCAAATAATGGTCAATAATGCTCAAATTCAAATGGTTAAAATCAACCCATGAAAATAATTCTAATCCAACCACTAGAAATCACCAATCGGACTGATTTTTGGTTTGTAGGCCCACCTAGGTATTGGCCAAACATTCATACGGTCAGAGTCCTCTAAGAATATGCCACGTGGCTCATATCGTGCTCTGTCATCAAACTTTTACTCTGTGATTTACTCTATTTGTACCATAGAGTTTGGATCATGTACGTCAGGGCCGGGAGTTGGGTACTTGATGACTATATTTTTTGTTTGCCACGTACTCCTCTAAGACATTTTTATTGTTGTTTTTGAAAATTCCATAAAACATGGAGTACCTGGCAAAGCTGGAGATTTGGGAGTTGGGTAAGTTGTCCAACAGCCTGGAATATAGGATATGATTCTTTCCGTTATTTCTGTTAGTCACATTTTGCTTGCATGAAAGAGAGAGTGAGACATCCGCAATGAATACATTACAGGATAATTGTAGTGTCCAACGATGTTGGACACAAAAAATGTCCAACACCAATAAAGATGTGACACGTGTACCTAATGAAACGGGGAGACCATGCCAACCGCTTTTCCCCCTTTCGTAGCCTGGAACTCTCACAAACAGTTGGACGTTTCAAGTGTCCAGAGACAGGTGACCCTATAATACCCTACATTATAAGAACTAGGTATTCACAAAACTCCTAATCCAAGAATTGTACAAGGATGGCGAAGACGGTGATGGAGACCTCCCTAGCAAATCTATCTAATTTCACACAAGCCCTCATCTCCTTCCCCAATTTCCATCTCTTAGCAGCTACAGCTCTAATCATAGCAATTCTCTATTTTTGTTCCAGGCCCAATCCCGTTTACCTCATCGATTTCGCCTGTTACCGCCCGCCCGATCACTTGCGAGCGCCGATCCCGTCCTTCATTGAACACTTCGAAAGGTGCAACAAATTCAATAGGGAATGCGTCGACTTTTTAACGAAAGTCCAAGAACGATCAGGCGTAGGGAGCGAAGCATGTGTTCCCCTTGCGTTGCACCAGCTCCCGCCCGACGAGTCCTTGATCGATTCGCGAAAAGAAATCGAGACCGTTCTATTCACAATAGTTGAAGAACTACTTCTCAAGCACAATATAAATCCCAAGGATATTGACATCCTGATATCCAATTGTAGCATCTTGGCCTTAACACCGTCGATCACCGCCATGATCATCAACAAATTTGGATTCCGAAGCAATGTGATGAGCTTCAGTCTCACTGGAATGGGGTGCAGCGCCGGACTTTTGTCCATAAGTCTGGCTAAAGATCTCCTCAAAGTTCATAAGAACTCATTAGCTTTAGTCCTAAGCATGGAAGCCCTAACTTCCAACGGTTACATCGGAAGAAACAAATCCATGCTTTTAACTGACACTCTTTTTCGTATGGGTGGGGCCGCTATTCTTTTATCCAATAGGACACAAGACAAGCGTACGGCCAAGTATTCACTCCAACATCTCGTCCGTAGGAATATGGCATCGGACGACCAGTCATACAGGGCCGTCTACCAAGAACCTGATGAAGATGGGGTTGTTGGTGTGTCATTGTCCAGGGCGCTATTACACGTAGCAGGTCGTGCTTTGAGGACTAACATGGGTACATTGGGCCCACTTGTGTTACCGTACTCCGAGTTGTTGCGATATGGGTGGTCCGTAATTTGGAGCAAGATTTGGGCTCCAGCGAGGCGGAAAGGAGTATACGTGCCAGATTTCAAGAAGGCGTTCGAGCATTTCTGTATACATGCGGGTGGACGGGCGGTGATCGATGCGGTGGAGGATAGCCTTGGATTGTGTGAGGAAGATGGGGAGGCGTCGAGGATGACGCTTTATAGGTTCGGGAACACGTCATCATCGACAATATGGTACGAGCTTTGCTATCTTGAGGCTAAGGGGAGGGTGAAGAAAGGAGATCGTGTATGGCAGATAGCGTTTGGGAGCGGATTCAAGTGCAACAGCGCGGTGTGGAAATGTGTGAATCATATTTATCCGACGGTTGCAAATGCATGGTCGGATCGGATTCATTTGTATCCTGTGGAGGTGCCTGAGGTGATGGATCATTGATGGGGTCGTTGATCCATTGGTTGAGTTAGTGTAGTTGTGGTTGCTTGGGATCTTTGGAATTGCCTGTAATCCCTAATTAGTAATTAAGAGTTTTAGTGATGAATAAATTTTCTAACAAAAAAAAGGCTTTAGAACAAATTAACAGATTATGTATGGTGTAGGTGCATGTAATACGTGACAATAACCAGTTGGGCTCATGGTTCAAAGTCACGGCCAATCCCGTTCTGGATCAGGATCGAAGCCCACCGGTCTGATTCAAAAATGGATTGTCCTGCCCTGAGGTCACTGTTTCCCCAATAAGTTTCACTTTGTTTCGTGCGAGATGCACCGATTCCAAAGCGTCGCGTGATCACATAACCAAATCAATTGTCAATCGATGCACTATGTTAATTAATAAGCATCTTTATGCAACTTAACAAGGTGTCGTGTTAATCATTATTCTTGATCTGCCGCTTAAACGACCTAATCGCCGTATTAAAAGGGGTTGTGTGGATACTATATATATATATATATATATATATATAACTACTTAATCTCATATGTACACGTGTCACCACTCATATTAGAAAATACACACGTGGGATGGCACATGACACTTGGGCCCCGCTTAAATATATCAAGGGACTCAATTAACATAATATTTTTTTTAATAATTCAATAAATCCCATTCCAAGTCATGACGCGGCATGAATCTCATTGAGTCAGCACAAAAGTGCGTCCACTTAAACGAAAACTCTTTAATAATTGGTTAAGGCCAATAAATAGAGCCGGTTCAAAGAGAACCCAAGTTGGACTCCCTTCAGCACGATGAGGAACGAGGCTGTCCTAGTCGACCAAGGGACAAAGATAGGAAGTTTCCTTAACTCCAAACTAATGTCGGAGAGAGAATATTTTTAGCTTTGGATAACAAGAATTAGGACTTTCTTAAACACCAATTAAATGAATAGAAAGTCTTCATCGAAGTCCTAATCTTTTTAAGACTAAATTTCTCTTAGAACCTATAAATACAGGTCATCAACGAAATTATGACCAATTATACTTGTAATCACCTCTTCTCTTCCTCTTGCTTGAGCGTTAGGGTGTTTTTTTGCAAGTTCTCCCCCTTCTAATGTTTAGCTAAGGTGAAGATATTTGCCTCACAAAAATGATAGCAAACACAATAGAAAAAACAATTTTTTTCATGAGTAAAGCAGCAAAGTGAAACCCTAACAAAACTTGATTTCACATCCTTTGCTTATGCTGTGTTTGGTTCCGGATAGTGATTTTACAGGTTTAGTACTACTACTAGTTATGGTATTATTGAACCCGCCTATGCTCCGGGGTTCCCCTCTGAAAGAGTTTGACTTGTTTGTTAAACTAGCTAAAAAAAGTCTTGATGTCTGAAAATTAAGTGTTAAATCTATTTAGTAGACATAAACTAGAATGCCTATAAATTAGCTATTTGCCATCTTATAATCTTCTCTCCCAAACTCTTATGAGTTTTTGGCTCACTGACCTATAAATGCTCTCCACCTTTGTGGAATTGTACACCAAAAATCAGCTTGATTGAAGATTTCTAGATGTTTGAGTTTTTTCTTTCATGGGCTTCATGGGGTTGGAACTCATCCATAGGCCTGTAAACGAAGCCCATGACCCAAAAAGATCAAATCCAATGAGTAGAAATCATCAATCAGGCTAATTTTTGGTGTGCAGGTCTACCAAGGGATGGGCCAAACATTCATGGGTCAGTAGGCCATTCTGGTGACGTTTGCAGACGAGTCCACTTCTGGACGTCCGTGAGCATTTTGCTATATCAACCACGTGGCACACTCATAGAGACCACTGCCATTAAATGTTTGGCCCAACATTTAAAAGGGGCCGTTATAATGGTATAATGTTGGGAGCGTTACCGTTTTTTCCATTATAACGGCCATTATAACAGATTGTAATGCTGACCAAAAATGGGGAAAAATGAAATAACAAAAAAAAAAAAAGACTTAACTTTCAAAATTCAAAATTTGAATTTCAAATTTTCAGTAAAATTTATAACGGAAAAATAACTGAAATAACAAGCCTTTTATTGAACAATTTTTTTTCATAAAATAACGGTCGTTATTTTTGTTATAATGGCCATTATTTAAGAAAAAAAAAAAAAAGGGCCGTTACGACAAAAGTAATGACCGTTATTTTTTGAATGTTAAAATGGTATGTATAGTAACGGGGGAGGTCTGATATGTTATAACAGCAGTTTATTAAAACATGGTTTGGCCGTCCATATAGAGGTGGCTCTAAAGATCAAAAATCAACCTGATAGGTGATTGTCAAATGGAACAGACTTTTTGGTTCTAGATATTATCATCTTGTTATAAGATTTCCTTTCCTTATTTGTTGCTCACCTCTTTCTCTCTTTTATTACTTTCCTTTTCTCTTTAATAAACCTGTTCCTCCATTTCCAAGCTGGTGTTTCATCTTGGTGTCATCATCGAACCTGAAATGGGTTTTTCTACACGCCTCTAACTGCCCAAGATTTTTGAAGGAGATGATTATTTTTCAACTCTGATCTGGTTCTCACTCTTTCACTTGATAATCTTTACTTTAGACCTTTTGTCCATGGTTTGAAAAAAAAACCTTTTACCATTAGAAATGATCAAATGATGTTATTTGTAATTCAAAAATTGGATTACTTAAAATTAAGGGTCGTGATGTAACAAGCTTGCTTAATCCAACAGCGTAGGCTAGCACTATTTCTGTTACTCACCACTGCCGTCTGGGTACACTAACCACATGGATGTGTAGCCCACCTCTTGGTGGAGATACATACAAAAAATCACCCTGATTGGTAATCTCTAGCCTTTAAATTTTAGTACTTTTTAAGTCGCGATTCTAGCCGTTGAATTCAACCATTTTTTAAAGTATTATAACCAGCTGCCAAAAATTATCAAACAACCTGATTTTTTGTATTAGGGTCTACAAAGGGGGTGGGCTAAACATACGTACAGTCGGTGGGTCCCAAATGGCAGCGGTGAGTAACAAAAATGGTGCTAGCTTACGCTCTTTGATTAAGCTACCGCTCGTTACATAGATGTTAAATTAGTCAAACATGATGTGCCTTATATAAGTGTTGTCCAATAATTTGGTGGACCATTTTGTGAAAATAACATTGACAGGTTATCTTTAATCGTCTGTATGTAGGTTTCCATACTATCATAGTAGTGTGATTAAATGAATGGTCAAGATTATCCTATCAGGTTACCTACTGTTAGGACGGTCTAGATTGATGGACTTGTGTGATTAATCTGAGATGACGTGCTTCAATTATGTGCAATTTTTTTTTTGTTAAAAAGTAAAAAAAAAGGAAAATATGGTTAGTTGACTTTAATAGAGAGGAGAGAGAATTGTACACATACCTTGCTCTTTAGGTGGCCCTTGCCCACCCTTCCACATGTCACAACATGATAGGGGGTAGAGGCGTCTCCTCAACCAAATGGGTGAGGGAAGCGGAACTCATATCTAAGAGAGAGCCACGTGGCTCATAAGCCATCGTTGAGCAAAAGTGGACTCGTGAGTCTGAAATGAAGATAGTTTGTTTGGGCCTTCAATGCTAACGTGTCCCAGATATAACCTGGACAGATTTAGTACGGTTGATTCCAGGCGTGGGGACATGTATTTGAATGTTTGAAATGGGTAAGCAGGAGATGGCGTAAAAGAGGTGAAATTCTGGCAGTGAGGGATAGAGATGGGGGAGGGAGGTGTGTACTTGTGTTTTCCTTTGCAGGCGAGTCGCAAGGTTTGTGGTCTTTGGGAATTGAAATGAGGGGGCATGGAAACGAACCTATAACAGCAATGGCCCCTGGGTAGTGGCCACACCAGGATTTGTAAGACAGAGAACCAACCAAACCTGATCCATACACCTTACCCATGGCCCATGGCCCACTCATTAATCATTCAATCCAGACCCTTCAAGTAGTTATGCTGATGGACCTTGAGATCATACAGATCGATATATGTTTTTTTTTTCTTTTGTATTTCTTACTTGTGGGTTATTACATTTAGGAGGTGTTTGGTTATGAGTAAAACTTCGCTGACTGCCCACATCTGAGCCACGTAGCAAACTCTCAGAGGACGCTGACCGTATGGATGTTTTGGCCTGCCAATCACTAGGTGTACCCACTAACCAAAAAATCTACCTGATTAGTGATTTCAAACCTTTGCATCCTTGTACCCAAATGATGGTCAACCCATGAAGATGACTCCAATCCAACGCTTAGAAATCACTAATCAGGTTGTAGGTTCATATAGGCAAGGTTTAAAGGAGGCCGTTTTAACGGTTAAACGGACTGGGGGTGTTACCGTTAAACTGTTTAAACGGCCATTAAAACGGTTTGAAACGGTCAGGGGCAAAAATGGGAAAAAAAATGAAATTAAACGGAATTTAACGGTTTTAACGACTTTAACGGAAAAAAACGGAAAAAGTGGCTCTGAAATTCAAATTTTGAAATTTGAAAGTTAAAAAAAAAATAGAATTTAACGGATTTTAACGAAATTAAACGGTTTTAACAGCCTTTTTTTCACAAAATTTTTCAAAATTTAACGGCCGTTTAAACAATTTTAAAGGCTGTTAAAACCAAAAAACGGCCGTTTCTTTCAAAACCGATAAAACAGGTTTAAACTGTTTAAACGGAAACGGGCTTGGGGCGTTACCGTTTAAACGGCCGTTTTTAAAACCATGCATATAGGTGTTGGCCAAACATCCAAACGGTCAATGTCCTCTAAAAATGTGCACCATGGCTCATTATGTGGGTAGTCAGCGGTCAGCGTGGATAATAGATTTTCTTGTAAACAAAATAATATTTTCTGGGTACTTTTTGAATTCCATTTTGAGCCTCGTAAATAGTTCTACTGCGGAATAAAAAACGTGCAAGCCAATCAAACTTCGAGTCAGTAACCAAATCAACCTGGCGACAGCCAATCTTATAGTATTTATTGTTAAAACACGTAGACCTGACGCCAAATGGCGTCAGGTCCAGATAGAGAGATTTGTGTCACGCTGCCCTATGCCCCCCCGAGTAAAACTTGTGTCACAAGATGTTGTGACGGAACATCTTGTGTCACAAGAGGTGAGTAACAATATATCGCTCTACCTGACGTCATTTGGCGTCAGGTCTACCTTGTTACATCACGGCCCATTTTAAGATTCTGCTCCGCTCGATGTCAGCCTTTGGATTTAGATGTAAAGACATCATTTCCCTTTATGTGACGTCATTGTTATCACAGTTGAGGTGGTATTATACTAGATTACGCATTGGTCGTTTTTACTGAAATTGCCCCTACTCAATTGTGATCTGCAACACCTGACCACACCTCATTTCAATAGCTCGAGAGCTACCAAATTAGATTGTTTGGCAGGTTAATCGCCATTGATGGAAAACATTTTGGTCCTACCGGGTATGAGCAAACTTTGATCTTTCCATCTCAAAAAACACCATGTGGCAACTCTTTTGGGCCCACTAACATATGAATGTTTGACCCACTCCCTTACGGACCTACACAAAATCAGCTTGAATGGTGATTTCTAGTCATTGGATTCAGAGCATTTTTTGGGGGTACTCGGAAAAATGGGTATAAATCACCAATCAGGCAAATTTTTGGATAGTAGGTCCAAACAGAGGCTGGCTAAGCGTTCATTGGGTCAGTGGAAGTGTGCCACGTGGTGTTTTTATGCGGGGAATGATCAAAATGTGCTCCTTTCCGGTAGGACCAACAAATTTTCCGCCATAGATCTTACAATCCGCCAAGTTGGAGAATATATAGAGAGAGAGAGAGAGAGAGAGAGAGGATGTCTTGATGAGACTGCAACACAGTTGATGCATTATAAAAGTAAAGTAACATACGGAGTTCATATACAGAGTTCATCCTTGTGGATTGCCTCACACGTGGCCCCAACTCA
This sequence comes from Euptelea pleiosperma, assembly GCA_035048495.1. Taxonomy (NCBI): domain Eukaryota; kingdom Viridiplantae; phylum Streptophyta; class Magnoliopsida; order Ranunculales; family Eupteleaceae; genus Euptelea; species Euptelea pleiosperma. Next base: position 26,221,039 of record CM068551.1, on the reverse strand, counting down.
CATTTAGAACAGCTCACTTCGAGATACGTGCATGGCGTGTTGAACGGGCCATAGATATTCCTATTGCCTTCTCCCTCTCTTCCATCCACCCATCCATCCATTCCCACGCACGCTTCGCTTTTAAGGTTCCTGTCTTTCCTTTCCTTGTCCCCCATCCCCCAACCTCCATTTCAATTCCCAATAACCTTACAACCCTAAACCCTAAGACAAAAAAACCCCCACCTTCAAAGGCAAACACAAGTACGACCTCCCCTTGCTCCATTCTCCCTTTGACTGCCAAAACAAGGCAGGCCACATACACACCACACCCTCTTACGTTCTTACAACTTACACTATCCTCTCTCACACGTGCGGTAACCAACTACATCCGTATGACCGTACCGTACTAAGCCCCACGAAGCAGGTTTAGAGCCATACTTGTGTGACCCTTCATGCATAGATCTGGACCATTCAATCAGTGGGTAGGCTGAAGCCCATATATCAGTAATCTTAGCAGTTCACTGAACGGTTCAGATTGATCGCAGGTGGGCCATGTATATGTCAGGAAAAAAAAAAAAACTTCCCCTTAGAGATATAAACAACACCCATGAGGTTGTGAGTACAAGTCCCTCCGGTAGCAAGAGATCTAGCAAAAGGAAAATATGTAAGAACCCACCGTAAACACAATTATATAAGAGAAACACAGGAAACAAGAAGAAGAAGAGAGTGAGAGGTGAGGAATGTAGTGGTACCTACCAACGAACCAACCTACCTAGCTACCTACACGCACGCATACAGGTGTGCATGGTTTGAGGAGAGAATTAAGGTGAGGAACCCATGTTGGAGAAGGGGAGCACGTGCAAGGAAGTGAATTAGAGAAGTTTGCACGTGCCCTGCTTCTCCAGCAAGGGCTACCCACCTGGTAAAAGTAGAACCAGGTGCTCGAGAATGAGAAGGGCAAGGAGGAAGGAGGCATGGAAGGTGTATTTATATGAGAGAGATGGAGTCTTGGAGTGGGCATTCTTTAAAGAGATGGAGCAATCGAGTATGCAAAGTATGGAGTGGTGAAAGCCCTCTGCCATCCTTAATAGATTGCAAAGTCTTTGATGACCACGGCCTTTGTCGGTCTTACCACCAGTTACCATCACGGCCTTGCTCCTCTCAAAACATAAATCACCCATTGTCTCGGGATATTTTCAGTTTCTCACTTCTCAATTTCTCTTTTTTATATATTGGACTTCCACACTCCTCATCTGAAGTCCGATCAAACACCACAATATGAGCCACGTGGCACACTATTAGAGGACGATGACCGTATGGATGTTTGGGCAGTCCCCCGTTGGACCTGCAAACCAAAATTCAGCCTGATTAGTTATGTCAGACCGTTGGATCTAGTATCCCAAATAATGGTCAATAATGCTTTAAATTCTACGTTAAAACCAACCCATGCAAATGACTCCAATCCAATGCTTAGAAATCCCTAATCAAGATAATCCACCGAGGGACTAGCCAAACATTCATACGGTCATTGTTCTCTAAGAGTCTGCCCCGTGGCTCATATTATGACGTGTGATCGGCTTTGCTCACACACAGGTGTGAGCGAAGGTTTTCTCTGATGTTTATCACATTTGTTTTGACGGTTGACAATTTGCTCACGCATCTTCAAAATTCAAATTAATATAAGTAACACTTTGCTGACCGCGACAGTCAGCGAGGCTGTGACCGCTAACAATATGAGCCACGTTGTCCAGTTTTTAGAGGACGCTGACCGTATGGATGTTTGGCCAATCTTTAGCTGGATCTACAAACCAAAAATCAGTCTGATTAGTGATTTCAGAGCTTTAGATCTTATACCTCAGATAATGGTCGATAATGCTCAAATTCCCACGGTTAAAATCAACCCATGAAAATAACTCCTATCCAGCGCTTAGAAATCACAAATCAGGTTATTTTTTCGTTTGTAGGTCCTTCTAGGGTTTGGCCAAAACATCCATACGGTCGGTGTCCTCTAAAAATGTGTCACGTAGCTCATTTGTGGACGGTCAGCAAACTTTTACTCAAATCAGTATATAGATAGATGGTTTTCGATCAACAAGTAGGTTACGATCGATCGGAAACATTTTAGATGCGGACGATGCAGGGGGCTCTAGTGGCCCTACATAGCTCAATTTTTGGACCCACTAACGGTATGGATGTTTAGCCCACCCCTTGATGTATATACATACCAAAAATCAACTTGATTTATAATTTGAAGCCGTTTGCTTAAGTATCCAAAACAAATGCTTGAATCCATTGGGTAGAATCAATCTTAAAAAAGTACTAAACTCTAGGGCTAAAGAAATCCAATCAGACTGATGCATGTATATCCACCAAGGGATGGACTAAAGATCCATACGGTTAGGGGGCCTAAAAAATGAACTATGTAAGGCCACGAGAGCCCTCTGCATCTAAAAGTACCATCTAAAGCTGATGATCAAATCAAAATATTGGGACCCAACCTAATATAGGCAGGCCACGTGTACGTTAAAGTCCGATTTATTTTCTCAGTAGATGAGAAGCGGGGCGGTATGGGGAGATGAGAAAAGAAAGGGGTGATTGGGGGTACTTTTATTTTGTTATGGTGTTTGGATCGGATTGTGCAGAGAGAGATGCACGTTGGGGTTGCGTGTTGACCGCAAGTGTTTTGAAGGTGTGGGTGCAGTTTGTGAGGAAGCGCCTCTCCCTAGGTAGATTTGATTCCTATCTTTAGACTCTTTTTAAGCCTTTCCCCCCAAATTTGTGGCGTTTTTTGAATTTCCATTGCCGATAATCAAGAGTCAAGAGTCAAGACCCACCACCCCTTCCTCTTTTGTAATTACTACGTAATTTAATTTCTTTTTCATTTGTGGTTGTGTTTGTGTCTTTGTGGATTGGGCTCCAATCAGTGCTGATCCAGACCCGATCCGATAAGAAAATATGCCAATTCAGATCTCTTTCATGAGATATCGGATCAGATAATCATGATCCTGAACCAATCTGAAAAAAAGAATAGACTTAGATTGACAAGATAGAAAGAGTAGAATTCCAGGCTCAATCCGATTGACTAAATCAAAAATGAAATTTATTTATTTCAAATAATCACTAAGGTCGTGCTCATTAAGCCCCCGAAAATTTTGCCTACGCGCGACTGGGTAAAAGCAAGAGGCCAAAACACACGGTCAGAGGGAGCTAATCCCTATCACAGGTTTATTGCTGTCCCAACACCCTTGGGGTTTAAATTTTAAATTATTTATTTAATCCACTAAAGCTGAAGTATAGTACAATAATAACATGAAAATACATATAAACGAATATTTTTTTTATAATTATATCTAACATGTATTTTATTAATGTTTGTTGAAAAATTAATGTTTTCACTAATTTCGTGTAATATGAATTTTTTTGTAATATGAAAATAATATGGTTCTTAATAAATTACAAAAATTTTACTAAAATTTTGAAACATTCTCCTATATAATATGATTTTTGTTGGGAAAAAAGAACAATAAAACAAAGATGCAAACAAACCACAACACAGAAGGTTCCCTCTAGATTGAGATATGTCCAAGGATCCACACCGATTCCACTATACTCTAGGGCAAAAAAAATATACATAGTACAAGATTAGGATATTTGCCTCTAACCAACGGAGGTATATATAACCCCAAGAGAAAATTTGGATTTTCGTATATTTATGCGAGAATTACAGAAATATCTTGAAGAAAAAGTCTTTTAAAAAAAATTTCGGGGGCGCCCTGCCCCTCTTTAACCCCCTAGCTAGCTCAGCGTGGAGTTGGGCTGCGGAATTGTGCTTTCATGTACATTGCTTCAAACATCATCAGTCTCTACATAACACAACATTTTTTCCAAAAATCATAATATTTGCAAATAATACGTGAACTTCCTAACTACGGTTGTGTGACTCTGCTTCCCTGTTAACTGTTCACATAGCCCAACAACTCATTGAGCTACACCATTCAATAGGTGGTCCCCTCTTTATATTTGAAAGGAATTAGAAAAACCGACATGGAACTCTCTAGATTGGATGGATATGATCCTCATGTTGATCTAACTTTTCTGCCATAAATCCATCAAAGAGGTGGTCCACTATGATCAACAGGACACCTGTGCGGTTCAAGATTCACCATTCCTTGGTTGTGCGTTGTCGTCGGGTGATGCAGTTTTTAAGCTTTCGTCACCCATGTCTTGTTCAAAAAGAACATAGATTCTGTATGAGGTCAATCCAATCTAGGGTCATAAAAACTGGTGATGTAAGTGGTTTCAGGAGTTTGCGTGTGCACAGAGTCAAGTTGCGTTTTGTAGTGTTGTGGTGATAGTTTTGCCATCATAAAAGGGCTAGAGCGATAGGTGATGTTAGCTGCTTTACTTGGTACTAAAACTTTGATGACTGTGGGCTGTCATCGAATTCCGTCACAGGCAATGAGTTATCGGCACGTAAACCAAGTGCTTTTTCACTTACCCATATGTTTTTTTTTGCTTTTGCAATAAAAAAAAATCTTAAAAAAACTCATGGTACGTGGCAAAAGCACACCGGTACATATCAAGAACTCATTGGCTGTGACGGGCTACGATGACAGCCCACCGTCATCAAAGCTCAAACGACAATCGTTTTTGAACCCTAAATTCCCCTGGCACTTGATGTAGGTGTTTGACTTTATTCTAAGCTATCATAGCCCTTGATCTCCGGAAAAGAACAACAAGAAAATAAAGAAAAGATGATGACACAAGAAGAGAGGAAATATCTAGTTTATTTTTGGGCCAATTCTTGGATCAGTCTTAGATTGTAAATTCTTTTGATCCAGCAACCTTAACCATCCAATCAAGACCTAAGAACTTGATGAGTGAGTGTAAACGGTTGGGATAAACACATAACTGTAAATCGCTATCAACCCTTGGATCACTAGATGGGGAATGTCACACTTTGTTGTACACAAAAAGCGTCCAACACCAATGTAGTCGCTCCAAGTGTACCTAAGAAACTTAAATACCTTGGCTAGGAGCTGTTTTAGAAGTGCCTAAAATTGTAACGTTGCGTTCTCTTTTGGGCCCACTGATCCTATGAATGTTTTGGCCCACACTTTGCTTGACCTACACACCACTTAATGATTTCTAGCCATTAGATTTGAGCACTTTTCTTTGTTGGCTTCATGAACAAGCCTATGGGTTAGTTCCAAGCCCATGATGAAAAAGTACTCAAATCTCCAATCATACTGATTTTTTGTGTACATAGGCATGGTTTAAAGTCTCGGCTGTTCTCGGTCTGGATTGGGAAAATTCGGATCAGGATCAAAGCCCACCGATCCAATCATTGTTTTACAAAGGAGCCCCACTTTGTCTCGGGTGAGATGAGCCGATCCCGATCATGGGCTAGTGCGTCCGAAAGAGTTTGCCCCATGGCAATTTAGTGACATATATAATTCAGTCAGTGATTTTTCCCTTGGCAATAATTGATTTACCTTTTTTTATTTATTTTATTTTTTAAGAAATGGCTAGAACAGATTCTGCTAGTATCCTATGATTTTCATTCCACCTTGCACAATTTTATTGGGGTGGTCACCTACCGAATTGCCTAGCTATCTCAACTGGCCGAGTTTTGTGGCGTGTTTTACGTCTCTATGCTGAAGAAGTATACCAGAAGACGTTTCTCATACTATCAACTTTCAAGTTTTAAAATTGAAGCCGGATGCATCTTATGTCGAAGAGCTAATGAAGATCCTTGATAGGAAAGAGCAGGTACTCCAGACCAACACCAATGTTATCCCATTGCTAAAATTCTACGGCTAAAATAATTAATTATGCTATGACTGAAGTTTTACTCGTTTAAAGCAAAATTATGCTATGCCTTTTCACAGATGAGGTTGTCCAAACGTTGATGTCCTTGATCAATGATGATGTGGGATAATAGTATAAGCCAAGTGGCAACTCTCGGAGATCACTGACCGTGTCCCATCCCTAGGTGGACCTATATCAGCCTGATTACCCAAATAAGCGTAAAACTTGTGTCCCAAGATGTTGTGACTGAACACGGTCACAGCACTCAATATGAGCCACGTGGTATATTATTAGACGACGATGACTGTATGGATGTTTGGGCAGTCCCTTGGTGGACCGGTATACAAAAAATCAGCTTGATTAGTAATTTCTAACTGATTCTATTGAAGTTATTTTCACAGGTTGATTTTAACGGTAGGATTTGAGCATTATTGAGCGTTATTTGGGTGCAAAAATCCAAAGGTTTTAAATCACTAATCAGGCTGATTTTTGATTTGTGGGTCCACCGAGGGACTGGTCAAACATCCATACGGTCAAAGACCTCTGATCGTGTGCCACGTGTCTCGTATTGAGTGCTGTGACCGTGTTCCGTCACAACATCTTGTGACACAAGTTTTACTCCTCAAATAATGGTCGAAATCTACGGGAATAATCAACCCGTTAAAACGACTCCAATCAACACAATAAAAATCACTAATCAGGCTGACGACTCCAATCAACACAATAAAAATCACTAATCAGGCTGATTTTTTTTGCATGTAGGTCCACCTAGAGACGAGCCAAACATCGAGGTCAGTGACTCGACAAGTGTGCTCCGTGTAAGTTCTAACACGTGTAAGGTGCAACAGTTTCCTATCTTGACCCTTCACGTGACGGATAAATCTAGTATGCTCTATGTTTACGACTTAAAAGAATGTAAGCATTGTATCCACCATTAAATGCTCATTGAAAAACGTTTTTTTACTTTATAAATATTTTTTGAAAACCTTGAAAGTAATACATCTTTCAACCTGGAAAAAGTAACACATTTTTCAAGGGTCATCCAACAGTACTGAAAATGTTCACATACTTTTAAGTCTGTAAACTATTTCAGACTAGATTTGTCCTCGCAGGACAACCTACCTGATAAGTATTACAAAGTTGCCACGTGCTAAACTTTAGCAAGAAAAGAGGAGGATGCTCTGTCGCGTCGATCTTATCCCGATGTATGCGCCTCGTTACCCTCTCTTTAAATCTAGATTTCTATCAACAGTCCAAGCATTCTCATCTTTAGAGACTTGCTCGACCTTTAATGCGTTTCTCGTTAAATATCTCTGAATGCGAGACTTCTGTGGGATTATAGGCTTCCGGAAAATTCGAACTCCGCTAAAATAAGCCATGGGCCTTCTGGAGAAGCTTTGGGACGACACCGTAGCCGGACCTAGGCCAGAAAATGGCCTCGGCAGGCTCCGCAAACAATCCACCTTTACTTTATGGCCAAATTCCGGCAAGGGTATGTCGTTTTGCTAACGTAAGGAAGCTAGTAGGATAGCACTCCACCGGAATGATCATGTCAAGAATATTACAGAAAGATTTCAATTAAATCTACTGCCCAGATCGGGTGGCTTCAGTTCCGCTAAACGATATATTTAACTTCGCTGCATTATTTTCTAATTTGTTTTGGTCGTGGCGGCAGAGTCAGATGGAGGGAATGGGAGATCGTACGGTGATGATTTATCGGACGAGACGATGAAAGTTACACGTAGTATCATGATAATGAAACCTCCTGGAAATCAGACGGTGGGGAACGGATCTCCACCGGCCTCACCTGCAGGATCTACTCCTCCGGTATCTCCATTCTTCGGTAAGCTTGCTTTCTAATTTATTTTCTAAACGTCATTTGATGTTCTCGACTTTTTTTAAACCGATATGGAGTAAATCTTTGATAACGCGTGGCACACTCTAGAGACCGACCGTATGGATGTTTGGCCCATCTGTAGGTGGATCTTCAGACCAAAAATCAGCCTGATTAGTGAGTTATAACCGTTGGATTGAAGTCTTAATCAATTATTTGGGTTACAGAGATCCAAAGGTTAGAAATCACTAATCAGGCTGATTTTTGGTACGTAGGTCCACAAAAAATCCATACGGTCAGTGGTATCTAAGAGTGTGCCAGGTGTCTCATACTGTGGCCGTCATCAAAGATTGTTATTCGAGATGTTTTGTGGATCCAATTTCAGTTTCACAAAATGATAAATATGCCAAGGAAATTCGGTTTCGATTTAATTTGCATGGAGGTGGCTAGAATGCGCTGTTAGAAGATATTTGCGATTTGAATTCTAGGGATGAGTTTTAGACGTAGAAGATCTTGACCCTTGGTTCAGATTTTGTATTATGTAGTGGATCTATAGTTGCACTTTCACCACCCACGTCTTAATTTGGCTACCTGCGCATTTTAGAACCACAAAAAATGCCATGAAACAATTCTTTGTTATCGTATGGAAGAACGATATAATGCGCAGGGTGTGAGATTTTAGAACTCGTGTTATGGAATAAGTGTTTGATGATGATCAGGCGGTAGAGATTCAAACCGGTTTTGTCGGAGATCTACGTCGGATGTTTACGAGAGAGCAGGTGGGGCTGGAAACAGGAGCCGCCCTCCTCCTTATGACGTGTGAGATCTGATGAGCTACTGCCAACTCTGATACCAGAAGCTTTGTAATGTATTTTCTTACTATTGTGTACGAGTGTGTGGTCGTGTACGTATGTTGTGTATCGTTTCGTATCGCCCGGGTTCGAGCCCAATTTTGCTTACGGACGTCCGTACAAGCCACGTGGCACACTATTTGAGACCAATGACGGTTTGGATGTTTGGTGCCACCCCTAACTGGACCAACAGACCAAAAATCAGCTTGATTGGTGATTTTTAACCGTCGAAATCACCAATCAGGCTGATTATTGGTCGGTAGGTCCAGATAGGGGTGGCGCCAAACATCCATACCGTCATTGGTTGTTAAAAGAGTGTACCACGTGGCTCATACGGACGTCCGACGTGCTCAAAGATGTCCATGAGCAAAAAAGGAGACTCCGGGTTGTGTGTCGTAGGTTTCAGTAAGAGAGGTAAGAGTGACCATGTAGTACGATATAGTGGCCGTTTATCATATAATTTCTTGGTGTGATTTCACGACTCAGGAGAACAAAATTGACTCCGAGTAAAACTTGCCTGACCACCGACGGTCAGGGAAGCCCTGACCACCCATAATATAAGCCACGTGGTACACTCTTTTGAGGACAATGACCGTATATATGTTTGGCCAATCTCTAAGTGGACCTACAAACAAAAAATCAGCCTGATTAGTGATTTCAAACCTTTGGATCTTTGTACCCAAATAATGGTAAATAATGATCAAATTCCTAGCTACGGTTGATATCAACCCTCAAAAATGACTTCAACTAACCTTTAGACATAACTGATGAGGTTGATTTTGGGTTTAGAGGTCCACCTAGTGATTGGCCAAACATCTCTACGGTCTGTGTCCTGTAAGAAATTGCCACGTCTCTGGTCAAGTAAGATTCTCCCATCTCTTTACCTTTAAACTAGTAATTAAAAGCCCGTGCCAAAGCCCGTGCACAATAAAAATAAATAACTATATAAAAATAAGTTTTTAGATTTTTTTTCAACAAATTATCTTACATCCATATAAAAATAAGTTTTTAGATTTTTTTTCAACAAATTATCTTACATCCAAAAAAAGCAACTTAATTATTATCGATCGAGTCAGGTTCGGGGGACAACTAGTTGGTGTACCCACATAGAAGATGAATCAATGGCTGATTTTTGGTGAGGATCTCTATGGTGAGGGGATCATCCTCACAAAAATTCGAATCATTAAAATTCTCGTAGACTGGTTTAGAAGTTGAAGAATTATAGACCATCCACTTTTACCGTCTAACATGAAAACCACATTTGATGGGGTTAGAAATTTCAGAATGGGCTGATTTTTTATTGGGGTGATCTATATGGTGAGGAGATCATCCTCACCAAAAATCAGTGTGGGTACGCCAAAATGGTTGTCAAAAATGGTTGTCCCTCAAACCTGACCCTGATTGATTTATAACATTTCGATCATAGTACAACAAATAATTAGCCTAAATATTATCGATTTCTAACCTTTTGATCTCAGTACCCAAAAAGTAATGTTTGATTTTACGGTTAAAATAAATTAATGAAAATAATTATAATCCAATAGTTAACACTTAATAATTAGGCTGATTTATGGGCTGTAAGTGTATTTAGGGTTGGCCAAATATAATGCAATTTGTAGGACAAATGAAGACACCAAGGAAAAATTACTGTGTATATTTTTTTGCTCCAAGGAACACTGGCTTTCTGTTAAAGAGGCACGATCAGCTACACAATTGTTTTTTTGAACCTACAATTTTTGATTAAAGACGTTTCGTCATTAAAGAAATTGTAACTCCCGTATTTGTTTTTTTGCTGCAAAAAATTTGTTCCTACCCTTTTTTTTGTTATGATCCCACATCCAACGCAAGGGATATGAGAGTTGAAATATTTTTTTGAGAAAGATTTAAGTGTTTTTTTGGGTAATCTAGAAAGAGTTTTTTTATGAGAAGAGAGATTATGTGAGAAAAAGTTTATTGAAGAAGCAAAAATAAGATACTTAAATGCAAATGACGAAGAGTAATAACTTTTGGTTATCCCATTGCATATTAATGTTATTGGAATTATTTTTAATAAATTTCAAACTATGGATGCGTTTTGGGAACAAAGAGTTTGGTTTTAAAATTCTGAAATACCTATAAAAGTTTCATCCATAATTCAAAGCGGCGAATGGTATTTGTGAAAAACCTATGAAAAAAAGGAGAGAGCACCACGTTAGCAAGGCTCTGCTTTAGCATAGATTATATATATATAATAAATTATTTTCTTATTGTGATAAGTGGCCATGAAGTTAATTGATGTACCGAGTCACTTGTGGAATTTGGAGGATGGTTGTATAAAAATTCTGATTAAAAATATACTTCAATCCATTTTCAAGACTTAATTATATTTGGGATAGATATATCCATTCCATTTTTTGATTGGCATGCTTCAACGTGAACATATTTTTATTGATCAAGCAAAATATGTATACATCTGATATAAAATAAAGCACATCTTTAAAAAAATTAGGATAGAAGCAACTGTTGCATAAAAAAATAAAAAAAATTCGCTATTTTGTAAATATACAAAAACAATAATGTAAACCTTGAATCAATTAGGTACAATTATTTTTTAAACTCTAATTAACACATGATAATTCATGATTGCCAATGGACTTTAACTTCTGGGATTTCGGACCGTAGACATCTTCTAATATGTTGGTTTGATTACCAATGTATCTATTACAACGTGATACATGTAGATAAATAATGAAGAGAGTTGAAGTCATTCAATTCTTTGTAAAGTGCAGTGTGTATATAAAAAGGAAGGGGGAATTTTTTAATTTGTTAGGTTTTCTTCCAATAAGTAAAAAAGATTTAGATGAATTAAAATAATAGTTTTAACGATAAATATATATATAAATAGTTTGGTCGTGAGTAAAAATAATTGTTTATATTGGGCCCACAAAAAAATATTTTATCTATCAATTTTATATGAAATTTGACATATAGGAATGGACAACTCTACATATTGGTAGATTACCAATTTTACCATGGTCAACGATAATGTTAATCAACCACTTTGGACCATTCAATGTAGGTCTGCTCCTTTGTTAACAATTTTCCACTACTACGATTACGAAGGCTAAAACCCATGTTCCCAAAAATGCTCTCCCAAATCACAAGAGTGGTTTCATTGTGATTCAGCTAAAGATTCTTGAAATTCTGCATTGGAAGGTAGAAAATGAGTGATGAATTGACGAATGAGAAGTTTGTGGAGACAAAGATCTTGGTAATCCTAACCCCCTCAGCTTGATGGACATTTTGAATAGCCCGTAAAATCAAATCGGTCGGCAGAGTAGTCGAGGATGTCATTTCCAGCAAAGATGGTAGAGATGTGTGCTCGAGAGTAGAAGGGGATCTCGTGATGGTGGAACAAACTCATTCTTTTTGAGAAACATTTTTGTTGCTGCATTTTTTTGCTTCAAAGAAATAATATTTATATGAGATATGAGAGTTAAAAAGATTTTAGGTGTAGTGGAGAGATTTTTGAAGTTTTGTAACTGTAAGAGAGTGAAAGATTTTGTAACCGTAGATGGAAAATGATGTTTGAGAAGATAGATTAAAGAGGTTCTAGAATTTAAGACACGTTTAATGAATATATAATGTATTTGGGGTTGTGGAATTTGAACCATTAAAAGGTTCAGAGGAAGAGACATTTTTGGTTTAAGATGAGAGATGATGTTAAGGGGTGTTTTTGGAAAAAACAGTGCAAAAAAGATGGAGAAAGCGCCACCTAAGCAGGGCTGAGCTTTAGTATAGATAATAGATAGATAGATTAAGTTTAAATTAAGTTCAAAGGAAAAGAGATAACAAGGTATGCTTGAAATTGTTTGAAATGCGGAAGCGGCATTTTTGGTAGTCACTGATGTCATCTGGGCCCATTGACCATATGGATGTTTATCCCACCCCTTGGTGGATATACACACCAAAAATCACCTTGATTGGTAATCTATAACCATTTGATTTTAGCCCTTTTTAGTACTTTTTAAGGCATTTTTATAGCCCTTGATTGCAACCATTTGTTTTAGTACTAAAACCAACTGCTACAAATCATCAAACAAGCCGATTTTTGGTGCGCATGCCTACTAGGTGTGGGCTAAACATCCATGTGGTCAGTGGACCCAGATGGCGGTCACTACGACAAATGCCGCTTCTGCAAATGAAAAGATCTCAGGTATACCTTGTTACATCACGACCCTTAAATTAATCATTCATCGCTGTGTAGGGTCTGGGGTCCATGCGGTGCCCAACAGCTGGCACATTTTGATCGGCATTGGACACCTCGGGTTGCACAGTAGTCACTTTACACAGTCTTTTAGCAGCAGTAGGTGTCCCAACCCGAATAAAACTTTGATGACGGGCCACTCTTAGAGGACTCTGACCGTATGGATGTTTGTCCAACCATTAGGTGGACCTACAAACCAAAAATCAGCCCCATTAGTGACTTTTTGGCGTTGGATTGGAATTGTTTTCATGGGTGATTTTAACCGTGGTAAATTTGAGCATTATTGACCATTATTTGAGGTACAAAGATTCAAAGGTTTGAAATCATAAATCCAGAGGATTTTTTGTTTGTAGGTCCATATAGGGATTGGAAAAACATCCATACGGTCAGAGGCCTCTAAGAGTAAGCCACGTAGCTCCTATTGCACACTGTCATCGGCCTTGATGATAGGGCCCTGTTATCAAAGTCTTACTCAACCCAACCCCAATCAAAAATTTGCCAGCTGTTGGCAGCACATGCACCCCGGACCTTGTGAATGTGATCATCACTCGTGTGAGTAAAATGTGAGTTTTCTAAAGATGGAACAACAAACCAAGCTCGCACAAAAGGAGAGACGGTTATGATGCTGTACCTAGCATTGCGAACTTTTGGTGGGGCCTATTTTTAATTAATATTTTATCATGAATTTTTATTTTTTGGTGGGTAATTTATTTTTGAAGGTATTTACAATTGTAAGCGTCAGTTTTTTTAATTTTTATTTTATTTTTGTTAATTTGAGAAGATAGCTGTGGAAAGTAGTTAGAAAATTAAATGGAAAATGTATGAAAATTCATTTAATTGCTAGAATATCGGCTCCTATACAATGGGAAATTTCTTGCACCGTTGAATGTTGGGACCTTTTGTATATTTACCAATATGATACGTGGTATATCTAACAATATGACATATGGCACACCTTTTTGAGCTTACTTGCGCTCTGAATGTTGAATGTTGGAACTCCTCTACCAATGACACGTGGCTCTTTTTTATTTTATTTTTTATCTGGACCCTTTTGTATTTGTACCAATTTGATACGTGGTGCACCTTTTGGGGCCACCTGTGCTTTGAATATTGAGACCCCCCTCATATATCTATCAATAAGACATGTGGCACACCTTTTTGGGCCACTTGACCATATGGATATTCAGCCCATCAGCCCATCAGCCCATTTCTAGGTGGACGTAACATACGAAAAAATCAGGCTTATTAGTGATTTTTAACCTTTGGATCTTTTTAACAAATATAATGGCCAATTTCCACAATTAAAAATCGACCCATATATGAAAACAACTCCAGGCCTATGTTATGAAGGGATCAACCAATGTTATGTGCCCAATTTATTTTAGATGTTAGTATTCCAAGTACTCATCAATAGCCAATGGGGGTCCAAAAAGTCAATTACCTTTATCTGATTTACAATTTGACATCTCTATGATCCTAGATTCCATGCAGTAAACATGATAAAAATGCAATCAATCTAGACACTTCAATTGGTGGGCCTATGTTTTCATTGGATATTGATCATGGTGGTGATTCCTAATCTATTATACTAATGAATTCATTTTCCTTTAAATACTCACCCAATCACGATTTCAATGTCAATATTCATTATCATCCATCTCTTTCTCCTCCACAAAACACAGTTTTTGGGGTTTGTTCTATATCGTTGATCCATTGTTGACAAGGTGAGATCATCTGTCAACCCGTGTTACGTAAGTCTTGCAACGTCATTACGCTCATTCACGTATTTTAATGGAGCATCTCGTCCAATATTAATTTTCGTATTTTAACCACATTATTCTCCTCACTAAGTGATAGAAAACAACCATGGACCCACACAATTGTGGTTGAGTCCCACTTTTCTTCATGTCCAAAGAGATATTTGGGTTTAAAACCTAGATTTTTACAACACCCAGCACACACACACACACACACAAATAAAAATAAAATCCGTGATGACCTCATGGCTGCTGTATGGAATGTCAACCAATAAACCTACAAGCTAAGTTATTTATTTAGATTTCTTTTAATAGTTCAAACATATTCAAAGGCAACGCAGCCTAAGCATGTAGAAAAGGGCAAGTCCCGTCTATATATGTCCGATTCATGTGAAGGGGACATCAGGGAGTCTGAATTCATTCTAAAACTGTCATGTTCTGGCTTTAAATGGAGAGAACCCGCAGATATTTCCAGAACACAAAAGTCAGCTCAGAATCACAGGAAAAAAAATGCGCTTGAGAAGGTGGTACACGCATCTGATGGTTAAAGTGTTCAGACTGACGATGACCATATATATATGTTGTGGGGCAATGATCACCAATTGTGTCAATGGGTGGGCCATGTATGTCGTGAATGGCGCCTTTAGTGGGTCCAGATCATACGTTTAGCCCGAAAGATCTTCACCTCATGAATTTCTTGGTTTTGGATGTTGGTCAATAAAAGTAAACAGAATTATGCGATAGTTCATCTCTACAATTATTTCGACAGTTTGGTTAATTGGTTGGGATCAGCCGGGTGAAAATGAACGATCCAGATTTTATTTTTTCAACTTGCATTCCACTATTTTCATAAGGCTACAAATATAGATATTTGGCTGTCAAGGTTTTTGGTACAAAGAGTCGCTCATCTCATCGCGTCGTTGATCATAACCATCGCCATTATCATTGCTTGATCCAGCCCTGGCTGAACAATTAGGGTAAGCACGTCTTTGCTGAGCAAAGAATCCGGTGCAGCGCCACACTTCCTATTAACCTGCCATCACAGTATAAGGGTTGTAACTAACACAAACATCCTAAATGCACCACTAAAAGAATATCCACAGTTCCTCTTTTGCATGTGATTTGATTGTGCGTATAAGATTGATCAGTGGGTCAGTGTAATTTCAATCATTGGTGATCAAATGGTCGCCTAATGAATTCATGCAGTTCCGTGTTGACCCAACGGCTCCGATCGATATGGTGTGTCTTACCCAGTTTTTTAAAACCAGACCGGACCGACAGTCGGACTAGGTCTGACCGGGATTTTAAAAAATTTCGGTCCGGTTCTATAAAAACCAATAAATATAATTGAACCTATGAATTTAAAAAAACAGGACGATTGAACCGTTGAACCATAGGAACCGACCGGTTTTTAGAACCGATGTTAGTCAACTAAAAATTGAAAAAAGTGTTAGAGAAAATTCAAGAAAAAAATCTTCAATGGATTTTAGTCAAATATAACATAAACGTGCTGATGAGAGATTTCAGGAAAAAACGTTTCCAAAATAAGGATAATCCATTTTTTATCAAATCTCAACCAAATCTCTATATCTTGCCCCTAAAATAGAGAATCCTATTTTTAGAAATCTCTACCAGATCTCTAATACAATCTAAAAAGACTAATTATATTTAAAATTTTAAAATTTATTATATTTTTATTTTTATTTTTATTTTTTATCTCCCTTTTTCTTCAAATTTTCTGCACTTTTTTAATATTTCTCTTATTTTTCTATATAATAATATTTAATAAATGCAACCAGGTCCGACCAAATCCAACCGTGGTTGGACCACGGTCCGACCAGTCTCACGAAAAATCGGTTCAATCATCGGTTCGGTTTTTAAAACATTGGTCTTACCTCGGCCACTAGCGATGAACACGTTGTTGTCCGGTAGATCCTTGACCATCCCTCCTTCCGTGACCATATGATTTGGTAACAATCTCCAGTGGTGGCCGCCGATATCTTGCAACATGGATTGCCCAAGGCCTTTGTTGCCCTGATGAAGGGCTTCTGACAGTCACCAAACCCTAGAACATCCATATCACCTCTAAATGCCTCCCACCTCTCCAAGAGGCCGAGTTTCTGATAAAAAATAGAAAGAAATATTGTGTTACATGTATATATCATATATTGCTATATGTTAAACCGCCATTTACCCCAAAAGACCGACACGGTGGGGAAGGGCGAAACAACTATGTATACCAACGGGTCATCGGGCTAACTACGTGTGTGGGAACACACCATCCGAACACATCATCCGCTAACATGCCTCTTAGTGGGAATACATTCCCCTGGAGACTAGAACCCGCGACCCTCTAGGCCTTAATTAAGGCACTGATACTGGATTAAACAGCCATTTACACCAAAAGATCGACCTGTTGGGGAAGGGCGAAACAACTATTTATACCAACAGATCATCGGGCCAACCACGTGCACGGGAACAGACCATCCGCTAACACTATATGCCGACATGCAATATCACCTATCCGGCACTAATTGTTGTAACATAAGTTATAGTTAATACTAATTGATGTATTCTCTTTCTTGGCCATTTTTAGATGAGCAAACAATACAAGAGTTTCAGGCTTTCAGCTCATACAAGCAAAAAAGAGAATTTTTTTGAAGCGACGATCATGGCGCCAATGATCGGGCGCCACATACACCCATGGTTTAGGCTTTGGTTTTAAAAAGACTTGTTAAAAAGTAACAACGGGTATATGTGGTGCGCAATCATTGGCGCATAAGCACCGCTTCAAAAATCCCCCCCGCTTCAAAAATTTTCTCAAGATAAACCCACCAACACACCTAATGTTTCCATACAAGAGATCAAAACAAGATTTAGATAGATTAGGATCGATCATTAATCTTAAAGGGGTGTTTGGTAACAAAGCTCAAGTTTTACGTATTCGGACTCCTTTGGCTACCTTTGACAACCACTTTATTCTAAAAGCTTAAGCTTATAGAAGGAGGCGTAACAATGCATATCAAAAGGGTCCAACAAAGACTGAGTGCTAGCCACACAGCCAAACAACACACTCCAACAACACTCTCCCCTCCAATCAGCACTTTGCCGAGTACTCGAACCATGACATATTAGGACCTCCCGCTCTGACACCACGTTGACCACGAGAGATAGAGACACAAAGATACAATTACCTTTCTGCATCGCCGAATGGTGAACAAGACGTTCCCGGCGAAGTCCATGAGGAACGCTTCCTGTTTCCAATCAGAAGCATAATTATCGACACGAAAAACCAATCTACCATTTGTATCATCGTAGACGGTGTAGCCATTACCATTAAAGAGTAATGACTTACGCCAGATCGTTAGGCGAGCAGGAGAAGAAGCAGAGAGCTTAGAGAAGGCTACAATGGAGAAGTGCTTGTCTCTCTTCCTCGTGCACACGTTTCCTTCTCGTCGGAGCCAGCTTTGAATGAAAGATCTCTTGTCCGTCTGTCATGGAAACTTCCATTGTTGTTGGGGATGAGGAAGAACACTCCATGCCTTTCAACTTGTATAAACATAGGTGCACATGTGGAACATGCATGTTCTCCTAAATAAGTATTTTGATTGTTGTATGTGATGAATGGATGGGAAACGGGGGGCGGGGTGTCCTTAGTGGGGGTCACGATATAGTCGTCAGAGATAACGATTTGCCTTCTAGACGACAGAATGATCGGAGAATTTTGACCAGCTTCTTTTTTTGACATTTTTATACTAGGAAAATATTCAATTTCGATCCATTTTTTCCATCTTGTACACGTGACATGCATCACTGGGGTCCACCTTTTGATGGTTCTTACCTAGGGATCTTGATTGCAGGGGGGCATGGCATAATATTCTTAGAGATTTCTGACTGTATGGATGTTTGGCTCAACCCTAGATCATATAGACCAAAAATTAGCCTGATTAGTGATTTCTAAGCGTTGGATTGGAGTCGTTTTAATGGGTTGATAATTAACCGTGGAATCTGAGCATTATTTGGGGTGCAAAGATCCAATGGTTTGAAACCAGTAATCAAGCTGATTTTTAGTGTGTAAGTCCACCTAGGGACTGCCCAAAACATCCATACGGTCAGTGTCCTCTAATAGGGGGCACTAAACTAAAACTGGGGGCGCTCCAAATTCAAATAAAAAGCTAATCTCAGTTTTTTGTTTTAAAGATTTTCAAAATTAAGGGGGGCACGGCCCCCCCTGGCCCCTTCCTAGCTCCGCCGCTGCCTCCTGCCGACCCAAAGGGCGTCATGGCATGCCTAAGTTTGTTTGAATAAGATGCTTATTAGCTAATTCCATGTGTTTAACCAAAACCAATCTTCCTACCCTAATTCCAGTGGGCACTCTACCCTAATGTTTTTCCATCAATACATTAAGGCTCTGCTTGGTACACTGTAAACAGATGCAATCGCATACCTTTACAGTGCCCCCACAAATTTTCATGCTTGGTTATCCACTGCAAAAGAGGGCCACTGTAAATGAATGGAGCGGCTCTACATTTCTAAAGTAAAAGTCATGCATTGTAATGCGGATAAAAACCTGTAGAATCACAATGCAACACCCACACGAACCGAACTCGATTTATTTTTTTCTTCTACTCGTCTGATAACTAGCTCGGATCCTCGACAAGCATCCATGTATCGTCGTAGTCGATTCCGTAGTTTGGGATCCTAGCCCAAGCGGGTGAAACCCTAGGATGACGGCTTATCTACACTGTTGGATCGTCAGTGTAAGCAATGATCACAGAAGAAGATGAAAGAGAACAATCGTCCGTTGAGGTGGTGGTGGGGTCTACCAAAGGGTGAAGAGGGTGGGGAAACTGTGCGATCGACGACTCCGGCGTCGTCCTCATAGGTACGAAATAGGCTGAGGAAGGTGAGACCGGTGGAAGGATTGGCAATGAAATCGGCATATATACAGAAAACCACGTCGAGGATGGCGAAGAATTAATCAGAGCTGAACTTCACGGTGGGATTTACAACGGCGACGAGGGCTCCCATTTCGTCGTGGTTGAGGCCTCTGTCGCCATTTCTGTCGAACCGATCAAAGATCGAACAGACCTTATCCTTATCTGTTATCTCTCCTCGTCGCCATTACAGAGACAAAAGAGAGAGAGATGGGGGAGGGGGGAAAGTCGAGAAAAGGCATTGAATACCTTTTAAGTTTAACAGTGGAGAAATTACACAAAAAAAAAAAAAACAAAAAACAAAAAAACCTTTTAACAGTAGAGAAAAACATCGAGTAAAATTGTGTCACAAGATGTTGTGACGGAAGCCGGTCACAGCACTCAATACGAGCCACATAACATACTATTAGAGGACGATGACCGTATGGATGTTTGGCCAGTCTCTCGGTGGACCGTTACACAAAAAATCAGCTAGATTAGTGATTTCTAACTGATTTGGTTGAAGTTATTTTCATTCGTTAATTTTAACGGTAGGAATCTGAGCATTGTTGAGCATTATTTGGGTGCAAAAATCCAAAGGTTTTAAATCACTAATTAGGCTGATTTTTGGTTTTTAGATCCACCGAGGGACTGGCCAAACATCCATACGGTCAGCGCCATCTGATCGTGTTCCACGTGGCTCGTATTGAGTGCTGTGACCGGCTTCCGTCACAACATCTTGTGACACAAGATTTACTCAAAAGCAACTACAGTTAACGGCCACCGAGGTGGCACTGAGTAAATCTTTGATGTCAAGACTGTCATCGAGGCCGATGACAAGCAGTAATATGAGCTACGTGGCACACTTTTAGAGGACTCTGACAATATGGATGGTTTTCCAATCCCCAGGTGAACCTTCAAACCAAATATCAGCTTGATTAATCCACGTAAGGCCCTGTCATCATTATCAGCGCACTGGATCAAAAAGTTGCCTGGTCAAAAGTTTTCTCAATGGATGCTTGGTCATGGACAGCTTATGAGCCACGTGGTACGTTCTTAGAGACCACTAACCGTATGGATGTTTGGCCGTCCCTAAGTAGACCTACAGATAAAAAATCAGCTTGAATCGTATTTCTAGACGTTGGATATGAGTACCCCGAATAATGCTGGAATCCACAGCTACCAATCAACCCTGAAAAGGACTCACATCCAACGGCTATAAATCTCTAATCAAGCTGATTTTCGGTCTGCTGGTCCACCTAGGGATGGGCCAAACATCCTTACTGTCACTAGTCTTTAAGAGTGTTCAACGTAACCCACACCATGGTTTAAAATAACGCCGTTTAAAGGGTAATGCCCAAGTCCCTTATGTTAAAAACTGTTTTGACGCTTAGAAATTAATGGCTGTTAAAATCTTGGAAATTTTGTGTAGAAAAAAAATGGCCATTTCTGTTAAAATCCATTATTTTCCATTTTTATTCAAATTTTAAATTTCAGCGCCATTCTTCCTATTTTTTCCAGTAAAATTCATTAAAATCTATTTTTCCATTCTTTTTCCCTCTCCGTTACAATCCGTTTTAACAGTAACGCCCACAATCCATTGTCTCGTTAAAACGGCCTCTAACCCTTGGCCCATACAGCTACCACCAAAGGACGACCATGACTTCCAGTAACATGGCCACATTTCTATCTGTCCGTCATTTTGAAAAGAGGGCTATCGAGGAATAGTATTCCTCAAGATGCGTTATTCAAAAAGTGGTGGGACCATTATGAGCTAGTCCTAATAAGGCAAAAGTGGCTGTCAGTGTCATCGGTGAGTCGTCAGCGTCATCGGTGAAGTCGCAATCGTAGGGATGAGTGAATGGGATTTAGAGCAAGGAGCACGATGTTCTTGTGGAGGGGCGTGGAAAACCACTTTAGATCTTTGAATGTTAATCAAAGTGCATTAGTTTACGTAATTTTTCTCAATTGCTACCAAGTAACCATAAACTAATGCATCATAAACTGATGCACAATAACAGAATGCATTTTCATTTATTTGCAAAATGCATTCATTTACAGCAATTGAAAGGTAGGACCACATGTATTGAAGGATGGCCCTTGATTTGCTTGATTCCCTTCGTGTTAGGTGCTGTATTAAGCAAAATTTTCTCCTTGGTAGGGATGAAATTTGGACGGCCCAATCCAATTTTATGCCGGGCTTGGGTTGGCATATATCCTTATCTTGAGTCGGGACTTTAGAAAGAGTTGTTCTACCACGCAGATAAAATAGTTGTTGCCTCATGGACTGTTGATACTTTGAATTGAATTATCAATAGTCTCAACCCCATACTGTTTCGCCCGGTTATCAATGGGATAGCATTGTGAGTGTTTCTTTTGACTCAGAGCGTAGTGGAATCTGTGTGAATCCGTGTGAGAATCTCTCCCGTGTTTGCATCTTTGTTGTTTATTGTTCTTTTTTCCAACAATAAGGCTATTAAGTGGGTTGTTTTTTTAATTTTTATTCTTTTAAGTACAGAATGCATTAAAGGGAAAAGTCAGAAGGAGAAGACGAGATCTGTCAAAGAGGTTGAGATGACCTACCACGAGACCAAATAAAAAAAGCAAAAACAAGCTACCAAACTAAAAACAAAAACAGCTACCACCACTAACCACAACCTCCTCACAAGGTCCAATGGTGGTTAATTGCATTGAATCCAATAGAACAGGTTCGGTAACACCTTGCTTTGCTGAGAAATTTTTTTTCTGAGCAAGTTTCAATGTGGAGCTGTGGAGACAATAAGATGACGCCAACTAAATATTGCTCCACATAATAATTCTCTCTACTTTCGTATCAATTGGTTGAAAACAAGTACCTCAATGCCTGTTTTATAACTAGGGTCGGGCTCAAGGGACCCCCATTTCTGACCCCCTTTTTTGACCCCCATCTTGGCGTACCCACATCGAAGATGAATCAATGGCTGATTTTTGGTGGGGATGATAACCTCACCATATAGATCACCCCAACAAAAAAATCAGCCCATTCTGAAATTTCTAACCCCATCAAATGTGGTTTTAAAGTTACATGGTAAAAATCTACGGTCCATATTGCTTCAGCTTCTAAACCAGTCTATGAATATCAGAATGATTTGAATTTTTGTGAGGATGATCTCCTCACCGTAGAGATCATCCTCACCAAAAATCAGCCATCGATTCATCTTCTATGCGGGTACGCCAAGATGGGGTCAAAAAAGGGGGTCAGAAATGGGGGTCCCTTGAGCCCGACCCTTATTACTAATGGAGGAGTCCAATTTTGTTTGTTGAGGAGCAATAGCGCTCACCCACAACTTGCCCATGACAACATTGTTTTCAAAAAACAATTTAAGTTAGGGGCACGTGTTGTGACAGTTGTACGGGTTCATGGACTAGAACTTTGCTGACCCGGGCCGGTCAACAAATTTGTTGACAGACCACAATTTGAGCCACGTGGGACACACTTAGAGGATGCTGAATGTATGGATGTTTGGTCAATCCCTAAGTGGACTTACAAACCAAATCAGCCTGATTAGTGATTTCAAACATTTAGATCTTTGTATCCCAAATAATGGTTAATCATGGTCAATAGTGCTCAAATTCCACGGTTAAAAATCAACCAACCAATGAAAACAACTGCAATCCAACGTTTAGAAATCACTAATCAGGCTAATTTTTCGTCCGTATATCCATCTTGGGCTAAACATCCGTATGGTCAGAAATCTCTACGAATACACCACGTGTCTCATACTGTGGTCGGGACAGCAACTTTGCTGACCCTCACTTGTCAGCAAAGTTCTACACAGGGTTCATCTTGGATGCAGACTGATCTAATCAGATGAATATAACCATCCACCGTACCATATACCCATGTCGGGATCCTCACAATGGTGGGTCCAACCCTGCATATATCCCCATAGTGTTGCTAGTACGAGGATGGTGGGCTTTCCTTAGCCCATAATTCTTGGGCACCAGGATTTTGCCAGTACTAGAAAAAGGAAAGCAATACATTTAGTACTAGGAAAAAAGAAATAAAAAACCACTTAGGCCCTGCATGATTGACAACAGAAAGGGTTTTTTTTTTAATTTTTTTATTCACCCATAAGTGTTCATAAAAGTTTTCCAGGACACATTTTGACTTATGAATACCATCTTAAAAAACTTCTGTTATCAGCGTACAGTGCCACGTGGAAGTTTCTGTTTGAAAAGCTCCTGTTTCCCTGGCCTAGTTCAGGGATGATAGAACCAGTTTGATGTTGTAATCTCTTCATCAGAAAGCCAACTTTGGTCCTGTTTTAAGGACAAAATCTTCAAAAGCGGGGCCGAGCAAGTGGTATCAAATGGTTACCCAACACAGGCCAGAACTGGACCTAAATTGGTTTTCACTGGCCCCTTCTTTTAGGTTTCCAAACAGACACCAAATTAATCAGTGGGTAGTGCAGGTAACAGAAATGCAAGTAAAAGTGATATATGAACATTTTCATGTTCCTTAAATCCAAGACAAAAAAATAAAATAAAATAAAGACTTCAGTAAATGGCAGATATAGCATCTTCAAGATTGATGGGTATGAAAGCAGTAAGTACTCTAGTTGTTTAAGCTCCGACACGACAAACCTGCTCTCAGAAACAACTACTCTAAATATCTCACAAGCCCCGTCTACTTCTTTGCATAGGTTATTTGCATTGGGTTCTGCTGGGTTATTTTAAAACCCTGGAGTCCTTGCATTGCAACCGTCGACTGCATCTCATCTCCATATTCAACGAAAGCAATACCAGGCTTTGCCTCCACCATCCTAACCTCCTTGAACCCAGGATACTGACAGAACAGCATTTGCAGCATCATTGGAGTCGTCTCATGGGGAAGATTTTGAACGAACAATATGTTATTTGGTGGAGCTGGAGCATCTGGAACAGATTTTACCCCTCCAAGATACGGTAACTGAGACAACTGTACCATTAGGCAAAATGAAAGTAAAATATGTTAGAAACAAGCCAATGGCACAGATTATGGGCAAGATAATAAGCACCAGCACAAAATAGACTCCTAAGCTTTTGCATGAATCCCAAAAAACAAAATAGTTACCACTCCATCATAGATGTCTTTAATAATGTCAATATCACTTAGGACTCCTTTTTTTCCCAAACACACCTAATTAACTCTCTACGAACTCTATCATATGCTTTTTCTAAAAGTCTAATTGACACACACACACACACGCACACACACACACACACACACACATATATATATAATGACTGGTGAGCTACAACTAGAATTGGGAATTTGTATTATTGCAAACAAGGTTCAAAATATCGATCTAAAGCAGATAGAACAAGGTGTATTGACCAAGACAAGAATGAGACAATGGGAAAATGATATGGCTAAGATTAAACAATTTTTAATGCTTCATCATCATCATGATCATAAGCCTTTTCCCAACAATAAGGGGTCGGTTGCACGAATCATGTTCCTCGATTCAATCCTATCTAAAGCCATCATTTATGTTAAGGCAAGTTTATTAAAATCTCCTCTCAAAACTTCCCCACGTCTGTTTTGGCCTTTCCCTCACCTTTTTAGGCCCTTTGACTTGCACATTCCTCCTCACTGGTGCTGTCGTTGGTCCTTGTTATACATGATCAAACCATCTCAATCAACTTTCCCTCATTTTGTCACTTATTGGAGCTACTCCTGTATGTTTGTGAATGCATTCATTTCTAATATTGTCTTTCCTTGTCTTACCACATTTCCATCTCAACATCTTCATGTCGGCTATACTCATTTTATGAACATGTTTCTTAATTGTCCAACATTTTACTCCATAAAGCATCAGCAATCTTATTGTCGTGTTATAGAATTTTTTTTTCAGTCTAATTGGTACACGTCAATCACATAAAAGTTCGAAAGCACGTCTCCACTTTAGCCGCCCCACTTTAATTCAATGGGCAATATCCTCAATCTGTCCATCCTTATGAATAATAGAACCAAAGTAACGAAATTGGTCACTTTGAGGTGTCTCCTAGTTGTCAATTATAATTGGCGAATCATCTCTATGTGCATCCTCACTAAATTGCATTCCATATACTTTAGCTTGGTTCAACTTATTTTAAAACTTTTAGATTCCAGAGCTCTAGTTTTGCATTCACCTTATCCCTAGTCTCATCAACTAATACTTTATCATCTGCAAATAACATACACCAAAGGACCTCATCTTGGATATGAGCAGTTACTTCATCTATAACTAAAGCAAATAGGTCAAATAGGTATGGACTTAGGGCTGATCCTTGGTGTAATCCTACTCTGATTGGAAACTCACTTGTCTCACCATCAATTGTTGTAACACATATCTTTAATGATGTCATATATCCATTTGGGGCTCCTTTCTTTCCCAATGCCCACCAAATTAATTCGTAAAGGACTCTATCATATGCTTTTTATAATTCAATAAATACCATGGTGGAGATTTTCCTCTTTTCATCATTTATTTAACTAAGAAAATTCCCTCGATGATCGGTCGACCTTCCTGACATAAATCCAAATTGATTTTCAGATATTCTTGTATTTTGGCTTAATCTTTGCTCCATCACTCTTTCCCATAATTTCATAGTGTAGCTCATAAGTTTGATGTCACGCTAGTTTAGCAGCTCTATACGTCTCCTTTGTTCTTAATATATAGGCACTACAAAACTTTTTCTATTCATCGGTCATTTTTCTTGTCTTCACAATATTATTAAATAACTTAGTAAGCTAGGACAATCCAATTCCTCCCATGCATTTCCACACGTCTACTGAGATGCCATTTGATCCTAAAGCCCTACGTGTCTTCATCTTAGCTAAAGCTGCTTTCACTTTTAATACCCTAATTTTACAAAAGTATGTATGTTTTATATTCTCCTAGTATTTCCATTTAGTCACATGTCCATTATGTTTTCCTCATTTAATAATTTATGAAAATAAGTCTTCCACTTTTCTTTAATTTCTTCATATTTCACTAAGACTCTCTAGTCGCCGCCCTTAATGCATTTAACATGATCTATATCTCTAGCATTTGTCTCTCTTATTCGGGTAAGCTCGTAAACATCTTTTTCACCCTCTTTTGTTTAGAATGTATTATATAGACTATCATATGCTTTATGTTTAGCCTCACTTACCAATTTCTTTGCTTCCTTTTTAGCTTTCTTATAAATTTCTAAGTCCCCATTGTTTCTAGCCAATTGTCAGGAATTGTAAGAAATCCTCTTTTCTCTAATGGCCTTTTGAACCTCATCATTCCACCACCAAGTTTCCTTGTGTATATGACTTTTCCCTTTTGATTCTTCAAGGACCTCTTTTGCTACTCTTTTAATCCATTTAGTCATTACATGCCACATCATCGTAGTCTTTGCCTATACATTCCACGTTTCTTCCTTTACTAATTTATCTATGAAAGGCACCACTTTTTCCCCTTTTAAATTCCACTACCTTATTCTTGAACATCCTTTATTTTCATTCTTTCTCTTCCATTTCTTAATGCAAACATCTAAAACTACTAGCCTATGTTGAGTGGTCAAGCTCTCTTCTGAATAACCTTACAATCTTTACACATTGATTGTTCATCTCTCCTATGTAGAAAATTGTCTATTTGACTCATATTTGTTTTACTTTGAAACAGAATAAATGTTTATCTCTCTTTTTAAAGTATGTGTTTGCTATTGCAACATCATATGCCATCGCTAATTGAATGATCGCACTTCCCATTTTCATTTCTTTCTCCAAACTCATATCCTTCGTGCACCATTTCATATCCTCTACTTTCCTTCCTCATGCCCATTTAAGTCCCCTCTTATTAATATCTTCTTCATCAAGAACTTCTTGCATCAATCCATCCATGCCTTGTGAAATTGGGTCCCAGCATTTTGTGCATTGTGAAAACAACTCAAAAAGACAGTAATCGTCATAACGTACTTTCAAGGGGTTATACTCTCCATAAAGGTAAAATCCATGAAGATTACTCAATTTGTAACAACTCTTGCATTCTAATACTAAGTTTCTAGTGTCTCTCCCCAAAAGATCATCTAAGATGTATATTGAAATTGGTCATTGATGCAATATATGAAATAATAAGAGAACTCTTTAGTATAAATAATTCATAAAAATAAAAATCCAAAAGTATCACCAAGTTGAATATTAAGCCAAATTTCATAAAGAAACCCAGAGAGTCGCCATAAAAAAAGATAAAACATGCTTACAGGAGTTGCACCATAGGCCCCAGCATAAGGAGCATTCAGACCCATTCCAGCTTGGTTAGCTTCATGATGTTGTTCTCTTCGCTTTCTTTCCGCTGCATTAGATAGAGAGAGAAATCTTCAAAAAAATCTGAACATTAAAAAAGTGCAAGCCAAACCAATATAGAAAACAATTCTAAAAGTAGAAATTATACACCAAAAATGGGAGAATTTCTAAGCATGTTTTAGTTATTTCTAAACAAATCTAAAAATAGAAATTCTCCACCACAAATGTGAGCCAAAGAGGATTTCCAGTTAATGGTTGTTTTCAAAAGATTGGGATAGTTTCTTGGCACCCCCATTTTAGAAACAATCCAAACAAATGGGAGTTGGACCAACTAGCAAGGTTCTTTACTCGTCTTGAAGAAGCTTCCCCATTGCTAAATGAAAACAATAAGTGCATATGGAAATGGGACTCTAAAGGTCTTTTATGGTGTGGTCTCGCTCTTTGGTGCTCATGGGTAACAATTCTTCATTTCTAGCCCACTTAGTTCGGGGGCACTACAATCCCTCTCGGATGGTTTTCTTTTTGTGGACATCTATGGTCGAAAAAACTTAATGGTTGACTATTTTTTTTTGATAAGGTAAAGGATAGTATTAAAGAAAGAAAGGAGAAGTACAAGAAGCAAGAAGGTTTTGTCAACATGTGCTTCCTATGTATAGCTTGTGGTGAACCCAAAATCATCTTTTGATTCCTTGTGAATTTACCTTTTTTTGTTTACAAGTCCTTGTGAATTAACTAGGATTACCTTTCTGAGCTTTATGTAATCCATTGTGTTTTTTTCAGTGAATATGATAGAACTCATGCGAAGTTGGAAAATGGAAGGCCTTGATGTTTGAGGATTTTACGGAAAATGCTGTCATTTGCATTATGTTTGGTGTATTTGGAGGGATAGGAACAACAAAATTTTCAAAGACAAGTATTGCACCATGGACATGGTGATTAAGTATATTATAGCTTCTCTCTTCCATTGGGCAGCCATTCTTAAGGGGTTTAAAGTAAAAACCTTTTTTGTTGATTGTAACATGGAAACCTTTGCTAAAGGCATTAACTCAAGTTAGTGCGTGTATAGTTTACTTCTTGAGATTTTGAGGTTGCCCTCTCATTAGCTATTTTTCCACTTTGGCTTCTATGTAAATTGGGGTTTGCCCATTGCTTTTCTTTCCTTAGTATAAACTTCTCATTACTCATCAAAAATAAAATATTATGATAAATAAATTAATCAAATGGGAAAATGTATCATTGGTATGGACTACGTTGGCATATAACAATTTTCATGCGTTTTGGTTTCTAATTCCATCTAGAGAAGTGTCATAACATAATCATATTATTCTAAGGACAAACACAAAAAGTTCTAAATTCTGGCATGAAATTTTCACCGGAAAAACAAAGAATGAAACTTATGATTAATTTCAAACATAGCACCTTTTTTGTTCCTATACAGAAAATACCAAGTAGAGGCACAAGATCGCTGACTGCTTTACAGAAACAATATTTTGAGTGTAAACAGAATATGAAACTAGCAGACATAAGCAACTGAAAATTAAATAAGTGCTCATACTAGCTTGGTGGTAAGGATGCTCTAACCATTTTTAATCTTTTATACATTTCAGGGGTAACATACATCGCCTCCAAACTGATGGATAAAGCTTTCAGTGTCCTCAATAAATGTTCCCAGGTTTCAATGGAAATTAATATATAGGAGTATATCTCCTTAAGGAGGTAATGTATCTGATTGATGATCGCAGCAAGTTTTCACCTTGTATGTGTGATACTATTTTTTTTGATAAGATAGATTGCATTAAAGGGAGAAAAGGATACAAGCAAAGAAGGAAGGGAGGTCGAGAAGACCTCCTAAAAAAGAAAGGGAAAAAACAAAGAGGCTCCTAAATGCCGCTAAACATGATACTGAGGCTTTGAGGTGTGGTTTCCAATGTTTATTGTCTACACTACATCTCCATTGCCTTCGCGCTTTGCCAATGGCAGTGGTAGCTTACGAGACAAGTCAAAAGGAAATGTTCCTCTTTGTTGAGTATAATAGTCCATGAGTTAGCCATATTATACTTAAGGGGTTTCTCTATGTTTTACTTTCATAGAGAAGCAAATTCTGTAATGATGATTTGGTAAATCGGGATTCTTCTTTGGTGAATAATTATGCGCGAAGATTCATGTTTTAGTTTTTCTTAGACACTTATACCTTGGGATTTTTGCTCTAATGCTCGTTGACACATCTCAATACAGCAAGACACTACTAAACATGCAAAGACAAGGTGCAATGGTGCCATCGTAAAAAAGAGTCATGTATTAGCAATGCTAAAATGATTGTTTCCTTCTTGGGATACTAAATCTCATGCTTTAGTACTTATCAAAAAAAAAAAAAAAATCTCATGCTTTAGTGCTTTTAAACAGGAATTTTTTGCATGGCCAACACCATATGTTAAAGCTTCAAACTATTGTTTTTATGCCCGATTCAGAGCTCAAACCAGCAACGGGAGCAGTCGAACCAGTGGTGCATCATTAAGCTCAGAGTGGAGAATCATACAATAATTTGTACAGATTCCTGTATTTATGAGGGAATGTCCTAGACACTATAAAATTGACTAAACATCCCAACATGTGAAAACACAGCTGTGAGAATTTTTAATAAAGAAAAAGATAACTAAAAAAGAAAACCATACGATACCTCGTTCCTCATGCCGCTTTCGTCTTTCTCGAGGAGTAAAAGTACCATCAGCCTTCGCTATCACATCTGATTTCGTCTTTGCATATTGTATCCTCTGTATTTGTTACAAAATATTCGTAACATTTCACAGTGCATTGAGGATAAAAAAAAGTTTGGCATGCATAGGAAATAAGGAATGGCGTCCCATAGCACAAAAGTAAATAACAGAATTGATGAGAAGCATTGGGAAGTGTAAAGGTATAACAAAGAATGAAGAAAAGCAGTATCTTCAATACTTCATTGTCAAGTATTTTCCACAAATATGACATTCGGGTTGTGCCAATGAGCAAAGCTAGTAAAGTTATTGCCGAACGTGCAAGATAACATAAAACCCCAATCACTCTGTTTCTTCCAAATAACTATTTCGCAGTTCAGATAAATTTAAACAAATTTACGCATAAAGCATTTCAATTTCCACGTTCGACGCTAATCGACAAATCAACTAACTAAATAACCCATACCATTGGTTTGTCGTAGAATGGGAATCCCTGCATTTGCCTAAGCGCATTGGTGGCCGAAGAAACATCCTCGAAAACAACCCAAGCTTGCCCTTTGTGTTTCAGCGTCTTGAATGCTAGAACCTCCAATATCTTTCCAAATTGCGAGAATACAGCGAAGAGAGATTTCTTCAGCTCTGGATTTCAAGCAATTAATTTTACTCAGATTAGTTCAGAGAGAATCAAATTCAAACCCCACAAACACATTTTGTTTGTCAAATTTCAAGCTTTGGAGGAAAAGAAAAAACAAGGGTTTTGAAGGAAATTTAAAATTTGAAGCTCTTAAGAGATCCCCTTTTTTTTTGCGTAAAAAAACTAGGGCACAAAAACTATAGAGTGAGTAGTGTAGAGAGTAGAGAGCTAAGAGAGGAGGCGTGGTGGTGGGACACGAACCTTCAAGCTTGATTTTCTCGTTGAGGTTGTTGATGTAGATGGTCATATTGGAAGGAACCTCGTCGGTGCTCATCTCTGCAGCCGATCAATTCTCCCTCTCTTCGTGCTTGTTTGCGCAACTTGAAAGAACAACTTCAAATTGACTCCGGAGCGGCGAGAAGTCAAGGAACGGAGTGTCTCTAACTTGCGCCAAGGGTATGTAACAAGATTATTAACTGGAGAGTGAAGAAGAAACCCGGAAGGGAAGTCCCTTACAGCACACCTTCACCAAGAAGGGTAAAATCGTAAAAGGGGACCAATTTTAACATTATTTTTGGGAAGTAAGGGCATAACATGCATAACAACGATTCGATGATCAAGACCGTCCAACCGATATTAACCACAGATCAGAACCAAATTGCAACATTTGCTTTAATCCAACCAAGATTTATGTCGTCCAACAAAAGATCGGGTTTTGCTTTAATTCGCGAACGTTTGGATCATGGTTTAAAATAAGGGTGGCGTTATTTGCACACACCTTTTTTTGAGTGACACCTACATCTTATTTGCATATATACAAAGTTGTAAGGAAAAAAAAAAAAAATCGAATGAAGAGGAACTCACCACCATCGTCATCTTCTTCTTCACCACCACCACCACCACTCCCTCCCTCCCTCTCTCTCTTACCTGGTGGTGGGCAGTAAGCCTCCTTTTCTTTTTCTCTGGGCAGCCTCCTCTTCTTCTTCTTCTTCTTCTCCGGGCGGCTTCCTCTCTCTCTCTCTCTCCTACTCTCTCTCTCTCCATCTCCCTCTCCCTATCTCTCTCTCCGTAAAAAAAAAAAAAAAAAATTTCGCCCCATATCGATAATGCAGGGTGGATATGGCTTTGGCCATATCGGAAGCCTGCATCATGCGCAACTGATACAAGGCGATTTTTTTTTTTTTTTTTTTTTTTTTTTTTTTTTTTTTTTTTTTTTTTTTTTTTTACAGAGAGGGAGAGAAAGAGATCTATCCCTCCCTCCGCTTTATTCTCCTCCTCTTCTTCTTCTTCTCTCTCTCTCGGAGAAGAAGAGGAGGCCGCTTGGAAAAGAAGAAGAAGAAGAGGAAGAAGAAGAGGAAGAAGAAGCCGCTTAGAGTAGAAGAAAAAGAGGAGGAAGGGGAGGCCGCCAGGAGAAGAGGAAGAAGGGGAGGCCGTCGGGAGAAGGGGAGGAGGAGGTCCGCTTCCTCTTCTTCTCTCTCGGTGGTGAAGTTTTTTGTTTTGTTTTTTTTTTTTTTTTATACCTTATTTGCACACACCAAGAGGTGGGTGTCACTCAAAAAAAGGTGTGTGCAAATAACGCCATCCTAAAATAATGGTGTTTAAACAGTTTTAACGGCCATTAAAACGGTAACGCCCCAAGCCCGTTACGTTAAAACCATTTTGACTCTTAGAAATTAACGGCCATTTTTTCGTTTTAACGGCCATTAAAATCCGAAAAATTATGTGAAAAAATTCGGCCGTTATTTCTGTTAAAATCCTTTATTTTTTCATTAAATTATGTTTCTTTTTTTTTTTTTGAAATTTTGAATTTAAGCGCAATTTTTTCCCGTTAAAATTCATAAAATTCTGTTTTTCCATTTATTTTTTTCCCATTTTTGCTCCATTTTAACAGAAACACCCCCAGTCCATTATACCATTAAAACAGCCTCTTTTAAACCATGGTTTGGATCGCGCCTATGTGAACTGGTAATGGAGTCACACGACACACTCACAAGTTACGATCACCCTCATGCAATCCTCCACCACTACATATGTATCGGATCTGTGCAAGTCGACGTATGGTTCTACACAGTCAAGCGTACCTCAAAGATACACGTCTTGGTTCTCGTGTGCCTGGTTCGGAAATAAAGACACATAATTACGAAAGTTGATAGATCATGTAGGCCCCACATAATAACAAGGGATAATAGATTGTGTACTCCATGTAATAATAGTGGTTGATAGATATGTGGCCCCACATCCCCACACATCAAGTGGGCCCAATATAATACTGACATTTGATATATCATGAGGACCCCACATAATGACAATATCTAGTAGATTATGTGGATCCCAAAAGGAATGGGAGTTGATAGATCGTGTAGGTTCAACATAGTAACGAGGTTGATAGAGTGTGCGGCTCCATATCAGAATAAGGATTAATAGATCAAGTAGGCCCACACCTAACAACGTGGTTGATAGATCATATGGGTCCTACATAGTAAAGGGGCATATATGTAGACCCAATTGATAAATCACATGTGTATCATGTCAAGTGGGTTCATACATCATAAGTGGACCACTCATAAAGTGGAACACCACCATAGGCTCGTGCACACTTGGGAAGTATGATTGCAAGCGTCTTTGAAGATTGGGGGACGGTAAATGTACGATTTCATGCGTCATCGAATCCGCTGCACCACTGAAGGCGCACCTTGGAACAACCCAAACACTTGTTATCGCCCAAGACACATGCCAAAGCGCTACCAAACACAGCCTTATTTCTCTGCATGAGCCTCACGATGCATGGAACCACAAAACCTTTGGTAAATTTTGCATAATATTAAAAAACAAAATCATGCTAGCCTAGGGCGAATCCAACAGTCCCTTAACAATCACAATCTATGATCTATTGGTTTACAGTTCCTTCCTTGAAGGAAAGCTTCAAGGAACAATCTGTGATTGCATCTTGACATCTAGAGGGAACCATGACAGGAACCAGTAAACATCTGGTTGTAAGTCGGCTGAACCAAATGTCCAAGCAGGCCCTGCCCTCAAGTCTTAACTACATATCAGATGCGACTAGCAGATACAGGAAATAGGTCAATTGTTCAAACACAATTTTGATCTTATTTTTTTTTTATAAAAGCAGCTCAGCAACGAATCCCTATACCTGTACAGAGGATTCTGTGCATTGTTAATTTACAGATAGTATATCACTCCCAAATGTACAGAGTGCTCTCAAATGATCAACAAGCTACATTTTTGTGAGAGATTTAGATCTGTGTAGGGCGGGTTGCAAGGTTTCTCCAGACTATAACCATCTAATAACAAATAATCCAAGCTCCAGCGAAAACCAAGCTCCTCATTAACTGAACCAAATCTCTGAAAACTGTTTGATGTCGCACATCAAAACTTTTTAGGTAACTGTTCATCCAAAGACACAAGAGGAACTAATCAGGATTTTCTGATGAACAATAATAAAAAGAAAGCACTAGGTTTTAGGGGAAAAAAATCAGACTAAATTGGCCCACAACATAGCCAATCAAGCACGTAGAAGAAATTCAAAATTACCTTCTTCAGAGTTAATCCAGAAGAACTAGCACTGCACAATGTTGGTACATTTTCGACCGGTTTCATGATCTCGAAAGAGCACATTAGAGCTTCATTGACGCTCAAAAGAGCACCTACATTATCGAACTCTCCACCGTAGTTTGGAGCCGAAAATATTGTGACTAGTCTCCTTTTAGCAAAGAATTCATATCCATCCTCCACCACCTGAAATTTTAAAAATTAACCTTGACAAATCAAACAAGGGGAAACTAAGGTCTGTGTTGGTAAATATTAACCACCAATGGCATAGTGCTACAAGTTTGCATATGAGGATGGGTCGTGGGTGGCATCTTCCTGAGTGTGTGCCACGTGCACGGTTATGCTGTTGGTAGACCCTATTTTTAGTCTACCCAAGAGAACCTCAGGTATCTCCATCAAATAACCCAAAATATAGAAGCCAAGAACAAGAAGATTGCTGACCTGATGACCCCGG
The DNA here is from genome assembly GCA_035048495.1 of Euptelea pleiosperma. Taxonomy (NCBI): domain Eukaryota; kingdom Viridiplantae; phylum Streptophyta; class Magnoliopsida; order Ranunculales; family Eupteleaceae; genus Euptelea; species Euptelea pleiosperma. Next base: position 26,185,995 of record CM068551.1, on the reverse strand, counting down.
CATACAAGGTCGAGATCATTCTTCTTCAAGAACTCAGCAACTCTATCAGCTCCAAAGGTACATGACACGCCTCGATCATTCTCTGCCCACCCCTCGACTCTGGGATCAGGATCAGACCAAAGCAAATCGCATAGGAGACCATACTCTGGGATCTCAGTGGGCCTCTTGATATCCCTTATTTGATTCACATTATGCAACTCTGGAGAGAGACCCCCATGCATGCAAAGTATCTTTTCATCGATGAGCGCAGCCACAGGCAGGCAATTAAAGCAGTCAGTGAATATCTTCCAGAGCCGAACGTTAAACCTCCTTTTACACTCGTCATAGAACCCATAAACCCTATTGATTTTTGCATCTTCATGGTTTCCCCTCAAGAGAAAAATTTTGTCAGGATACCTAATTTTGTAGGCAAGAAGCAAACAGATTGTCTCTAAGCTTTGCTTGCCTCGATCTACATAATCTCCGAGAAAGAGATAGTTTCCAGCAGGAGGGAAGCCATTGTGTTCAAACATCCTCACAAGGTCTTGGTATTGCCCATGTATATCACCTGCAAGACGCCTGTAATATTAGAACGACCAAGTATATTGAAAGACAGAAAAGGTCAAATTAGTAACATAAAGTGCAGTTGAGCAGTCAGAGAACATAGACAAGGACTGGTGTCACCATGCATGCAACTACATCTCAATTTCTGCATGTGCCAGATTGCTGGAGTGAGCCCTGATGAATTTAACTGGCATTTTAATAATTTGGGATATCAAATACACTTCTGGGATTCAGCACTTTCTGGTTCTAAAATAATATGGGAATGATTACCAAACAATCCTAGGAACTTTCTATTACAGCAAATAGACATAAATGCACCATAGAAAGTCTTACTGGTGTATTGAGGCATGAGCACGTAGTTTCTATGATAGGAAAAGAACTTTCTCAGATTAATTATATTCTAAGCTTTTGAATTTAAATAACGGAAGATTTAAGTATACTACTCATACTTAACCCCATTTCTGCACTATCCCATCACTCATCTTATTACTAGAAACTCTGTAACCTAAACTCTTATTAAGTCGCCATTTGTGCTCCTCAAATTGGCCAAGCTCAACACTTGGACTTGACTCGACTTTGTTTTAAACATAAGGCATAAATCCCAAGGTTAAATTCATGCCTTGGCCCACTACCGTTTCAAATGCATTTCTCAATTTAACCTAGAAGCCTATCATAACGGCCCTGAGAAACAATCAAGAAAGCTAAGTACATCTCATTATTTTTAGCAAACTATGATACTCGGATACTTCAACAGGATTGTCGTACCAATATCTTATCGTGTCAATATCGATACGATACTGGTACCGGATATTGCATGGATACTTCTATGCCACAGATTTCTCATTTTCTATTGTCCTATTGTGTATTTTCTGAACTCCTAACCGTTTCCTTATTCCTTACGTCAATAAATAGGAAGATATAAATAATACATATTATAAAAAAATTATTGTAAAAAACATTGAAAATTTCATTATATTTGACATGATGTGAATATTAAATAAAAATAATTAGCTTTAAAAACAAAAATTTAAAGCATGATATGAACATATTAATTGGGATATCGGTATCCATGTCTTGGATTTCAGAAAATGAAGTCGTATGCTCGTATCCTGAACCAGCGTCCGTATCCATATTCGTATCTAGGCATCTTAGGTAGCAAAGCTATACCATGACGTTATTTTAAATGGCACCCAACCATACCCATGTTTAAGAAGCTAATTATAATAAATCTCAGGCATTCAAATCCATGCACAGTTGTGCATTATCGAAAGAGCTAAATACCCCCAAGACCTAGTGTGACATAAAAATTCACCACCGTGATGTAGTCAGACCTTAATGTTTTATTAACATATTGAGTAAGAATCATCCCTTTCTTATGAATTAAATATAAAAAATTCCTGAGTTCACCAATGCATTGACTGGAGTATATAGTTGCAAATTACTAAACTTCGACTTCGCCCTAAATTTCATTCACTTAAAATTTAGAAATAATTTGAGGAAGTTTAATTCAACATGGAGAAAGTCTGTAAAAAGTCATCTAATTAGAGAAATTTGGAGATGTGGTGCATTTACAAATTTCTAACACTAATGTAGCTAAATGTATGAAAGAAACGTAAAATTAAAGAGAAAAATGGTTTGTACTGAAGAATAACTTCAAAATATGCAATTCGGTGAGTGTTTGATCTGGATTTAATCCCTACAAATTGTTTTACTATAAAACCCTTAATGGAGTAGTCGTTTTTCACCTAGACCTCCAAAAAGAAAAAAATGAGGATAGAAGTGTATAAAAAGCACTTCTTATCTGTTTTGAAGTTTGTCCTAAACTAGCAAAATTTGCTGAAATATTACAGATAAACTTCAATTCACCAATTCAAAAATTGACAAAATTTGCTCAAAATTCAGCTAATTTTAATATCATGTACGGTAAATATACTAAAACTCGTATTTTTACATCAAAAAGTGATATGAGATTTTATCGTATCAATGCAAGGTGTGCACATAACAGGTTGAAGATTATGCTCACGGTTCCTTGTTCCTAAATTTTTTTTAAAATAATAATACAATTAGAAATGATACAATATGGATGGCTACTTTAAATAAAATAAATGCTATTAAAAGAAGTACAGGGACACTGCAAAGAAAGATAAAAACAGTAGCATATGGCACTACATGGAAAGAGAAATACAATCCACTCCATAATTAGCCTTAAGATTGTGTCAAAGAAAAAATATGAGATTCATCCAACATAGACTGATGAAAAAAGTGACGAATTTTCACCACATTCAAAAGAGTTACCTCATAAGAACATTACACAACAGCAGCTTAGTTTGCAGAAACAATTCTACCTGTCCCTGTTGTTATTAATTTGCAAACAAAATAGACACACATTCTATCCCAATAGTGATGGGCAATTGATATTTCATCCTTGTAACCGATACAAGGACAATACTCTCTCAACCAGAAAACTGTGAGAAATAAACCTTTAATCTAATTTAGCAACAAACATGAGACTTCCCCAAACAGCCTATCTCAATAAACCCACCTACCCAAACCACAATCCCTAGCAGAAATAGCAGTTGCATGATAATATAACCTCTCACCAGTGAAAACAACTTGTCTGCTCGGCCCTATAAGTATCCTCTGCATCTGATGCGTAATTGATCCGTAAAAGCTACGAGAAAATTATGGAGCAAGGACACATGGTAGTGTAGGTGCCAAAAATTGCATGCAGTCAAGGTCTTACATGTGGCGATCAGCCGAATAAGCCAGACTAAAATGACACCTTTCCTTAATCCAAAACTACTTGTCCCATGCCCAAAGCTCTGATTAAACAACCAGGAGAACGGGTTAAGACCCCATAACCTGTGGAAATTCTCTCAGTATATTAAAATGTTGGCTCGGTGCAAGGACAGATTCCGATCTCAACCTCGGCCCTCGGGTAATCATAAAGGTCGGCTAAGCCGAGCTCTTGCACTTTGAGAGGAGGTTTGGACAGAAGGGAAAACAGACTTGTAAAGGTACATCTAGACATATCTTGCAGGTGATGATTCCGTATACAAGACTCATCTCGATGTCAAAAGTGCTGGGACCATCGTTCTCGGACAGCTCGGGAAAGAATCAAACAAATCCTAAGAGCATAATCAGATTGGAGCCCAGTTCGAATGAATGCATCAATGAGAAAAATGAACTACTTAACCGACAGTCCAGACCTCGGTGCGGATTGACCAGGAGTTCGGGACACCCATTCATAATTCAACATGTGAAGTTGGATTTGTCCAAAATCCGTAGCTACAATTTTGTTCAAAACCCAGATAGGATTTCCTCCCAAAGAACACAACTGAGGAGCCCCTACTCTACTTCACTAGGCAGAAATTAACCAAAGCCCCAAATAACACAATCTGAGGGAAACCCCGTAAAACTACTTGTCTTCCCAAAATTCTCTAAGAATCAAATTCAAAGACTAAGATTTATTTATATATTATTATGACGAATATAAAGAAGATACAGAAAGCAGTAGAGAGAAGAAGAAGGAGCGAGGAAGAAACGAACCGCAGATCTTGATGGGAGGGCGGAGTTGGAGGAGATTGGGCTGAGAGAGGAAGACGTGGCGAGAGTTGACGCATAGCTGCCGAATCTCACCCTCCGACAACTGGACCTGTTTCCCTCCTTTGCCTTCTAGAAGCCTTCGTATGATGTCGTCCAACACAGCTCCATCCATCGTCCCCTCCATCGTCATCATCATTTACACCAAAATTCAACAGGAAAATCGACTGAGAGAGAAAACCACGGAGGGAGGAGAGTTTTGGCCTTTTAAGGAGAGTCGGTCAACAGGGGGAGAGGTGAAAAGATTGCTCGACTGTTCGACATCTTGAGACAAGCGAACCAATCTTCTTTGTGTCCTTTTCCATGATGAGAGCGCGTCGTCAGTCATGCGGGTGGTCTTTTTTTTATTTATTTGTGCTTCTGGTCGTCTCTCTCTCTCTGAATCTTTCAATCAAAGCATGGCCTAATGTGTTTCCTTCTCTGCACAGATACTTGGAACCTTCAAAACGACGCGTAAATTGACATCAGAGCGATGTCTGTGCGCGTAGGAAAAAAATTGCTCCAACTTTGATCCTTCCCTCGCAGAAGGCAAGTGGTAGACTCTTTTAGGGCCGCTGACTCATGATTCCACGAATGTTTAGAACTTCAGCTTCAGCTCACCACTTGATGCACCCATTTATTGCTCAGTGGGCAACATCTTTTTTTTTTTTAGGTATTTTAGTAACACCCCAAAATTTGAAAATAATTTGTAATACCCCCTTATACTTTCAAACTTTAGGATTTCCACCCTTACATAGTTTAACCATTTTTTTTTATAGGTAAAACCTTAAGGTAAGAACGAGACCGAAACATTTATTACCTAGTTTAACCATCATTTGACTAACATTAAAATGTGACATGCATCATACACGGTGTTAATGCACCCATGAAAGAAAAATAAACTAGGGGAGCAGACCAAACAAAACAGCCATGCTCAAGTTGTGCCACATTAGCTAAAAAGCAAAAACTAACCGTGCCCATTATGTAAATGACTAACCTGAGTTAGGTTTGTGTTGGTAGTTGCAAGAGCTTTTGCTTTTTCGTTGACGTAGCACAACTTGAGTAGGGCCGCTTTGTTTGGTCTGTGCGGCCTGGCGCATAGAAACCACACCCATAAACTAGGTCAGGAGGGTAATCTTAATGTTTGAAAGTAAAAGGGGTATTACAAATTACTATCAAATTTTAGGTGGGGTGGGGTATTTTGGTAACACCCCTGAAATTGGAAAATTACACATGATTTTGGCAATGTGGTATCTTATTGTTTGGGTGGTAGTGCTTCTCCGTGGTGTGAGTGATTGATGAATTATTTTAAGTCACCTTCTAATGGTGGTTGAGTGGTTGAGCTTGTCCGTGGTGTGAGTGGACTGATTTTTGATGATGATGATCATCTTGGTAAGGACAACTCAATGTACAGTTGGATTGTTCAACATGATCTCTATGTGGGCCCATCACTGGGTGTAAGAACTGGATGTAAGAAATGGGTGTAGCACTAGAGGAACTTTTTTTTTTTTGTTTTTTTGTATATATATTTAACAAAATGCATTTTCGTAAAAATCTATATAACAAAACAGGACGGTTGTCTCTCCCCTCTTATCCCGCTTCATAAAAGATGGCCAAGATCTTATCACCCAAATTGACGGTGGATCTTAGCCACTCACACCCAATTTTGACAAACGCTTTGTCGATGAGTGTCGTGGGCACGGGTCACCTACTATCTATATTACAAAATAGGATGGTTGTCTCCCCTTCTTATCCAGCTTCATAAAGGATGGCCGAGATCTTATCAAACCAAATGGACAGTGGATCTCAGCCACTCACACCCAATTTTGACAAACGCTTTGTCGATGAGTGCCGTGGGCATGGGTCACCGACTATTTACTTACATATAAGGAATGAAATGGGTTGGATTTACATATAGCCCAAGGGTCAGGCTTAGGAGCCCCACTTTTTATGCCTCGAGAGCGGTGTTATTGTTAAAACGGATTGAAACGGCCAGGGGCAAAAATGAAAAAAAATGGATTTTAACGGAAAAAAGTGGTGCTGAAATTTAAAATTTAAAATTTGAAAATTTAAAATGTAACAAAAAAAGAATTTAACGAAAATTTAATTATTTTCTTATACACCTCTCATCTTAAATGGCTTGAATAATTAGTGGTTGAGATCCACTATGCTTCATATCAATGGCTGAGACTAACTCCCACCTGATTTAGACAAACACTTTGTCGGAAAGTGCCCACCCCCGAACATATCAAGATAACTCAGTTGTATTCTCTTATCTTATCCATCCATCTAATGTGGACGGTTAGATAAAGAGTGGTTGGATCAAATCCATCGATCTAATGTGGACGGTTAGATTTCAGCCACTCAATCCAACTCATTTGACCTCAATTTATTCAAAATTTTAATTTCAACACCGTTATTTTTTGTTATTTATGTTATTTTCTCATTTCTCCCTCTGTGCATTACAATCCGTTATAACAGCGGTTATAATGGAAAAAAACGGTAACGCCCCAATCCGTTATACTGTTTGAGTGCCTACGGCACCCAATTTTTGCAAACGCTTTTGTCGGAGAGTATGTGGACATGGACCATTTACTATTCTATATAACAAAGCACATTGGTTGTCTCCCTACTTATACCTCCTCTTATAAGCATCAACAAAGAAGGGCCGAGATCTAATCCTCCCTCAAATAGACGGTGGATCTTTGTCACTCACCTAATTTTGGCAAATTCTTTGTCGAGGAGTGCCGATGGCACAGGGCACCCACTAGTGGTAGACGGATTAAGAAAATCCCAAAAAGAAAACTCAAGTCTTGTTGATATCCTCGTCCTCAAACTTAATGTAATCGTCTATGGCTCCATCCTCATTGACACCAACGGTGATGCCCTTATTAAGTTCCTTGGTGGTTCACACTAGAAAGTGCTTTGAAAGGTGTCAACAGATGCATGGACCCGGAGCCCTGCATATTCGCCCGGTGGGCCAAGGCTCTAGGAACTCTGAATATTTGTTTGAACATCGAGTTACATTTACGCACCATCAGTGCTAATATTGACATTTTGGGGCGATGAAAAAAATAACTGATTAGTCCTTTCCTCTTACTATAGACATCATTTATTTTTCTTTGCTTTTGAAAAAGAATTAAGAACGACTTATGGTAACCATTGGAACGGATATAGCTGAGCGAGAAATCGTCACATCATGGAGATGTGCATGACTTCTGGCATCTCATGTACCTCACTATTTATATAACAAAATAGGAAAGTTGTCTCCCTACTAATACCCCATCTTATAGGTTTCAACAAAGAAGGGCCAAGATCTTATCCCCCAAATGGATGGTGGATCTCAGCCGCTCATATCCAATTTTGGCAAACGCTTTGTTGGAGAGTGTCGTGGGCACGGGCCACCCACTAGTCTAAATAACAAAATAGGGAAGTTGTCTTCCCTCTTATACCCCCTTTTATAGGTTTCAACAAAGACGGGCCAAGATCTTAGCCCCCAAATAGACAGTAGATCTCAGCCACTCACACCCGACTTTGGCAAATGCTTTGTCGGGTAGTGCCAAGGGCACGAGCCACCCACTAGTATATAATATTTAACGGCTGTTATAACAAAAATAACGACCATTATGTTTTGAAACTACTCGTTAAAAAAAGTCCATTATTTTCCGCTTTTGCCCGTGTGTTACAATCCGTTATAACGAAGAAGAAAAAAAGGGTCATGCCCCCAATCCAGTATACAGTTATAACAGCCGGCCCTTTTAAACCTTAGATATACATAGTTACATAAAGTTATTTTTTTATAAATGTTTAATTTATTAATAATAGGATCATATATATAAACCTTAGTTGATCGGATTTGGATACCGGCTTCACAGGACGTTCACTCATGTGCAACGCACGTGCCGCCCATAGTACTACTTTAAAGCCAAAACCGGGGTTGGGGCACGCCCCACACAGGCTTGGGAAAACACTCACCTCCGGAGATTGTTCAGCACACCGACATTGCACTACAATATGAGCCACATGGCACACTCTTAGATACAGCTGACTGTACGACTGTTTTGGCCTATCCCCAAGTGGACCTACATACCAAATATCAGCCAGATTATTGATTTCAAACCTTTAGATCTTCGTACCCAAAATAATGCTCAAATTCTACGATTAAAAATCATCCCATGAAAACAACTCCAATCGAATGCTTAAAAATCACTAATGAAGCTGATTTTTTTGTATGTAGGTACACCTAGGGATGGGCCAAACATCCATTTGGTTAGTTTCTCTTATAGTGTGTCATTTCTTCCAAAGACGCCCCTACAATAACTCACGTGCAACGCACATGCCTCCCCATAGTATATATATATATCCTTGGAGTCTGGCTCCGTTGACTGATCTAAAATGAAAACATGGACACAATATAAGCCACGTGGTACACTTTTACAGGACTCTGACAATATATCTGTTTGTCGTATCCCATGGTGGACCTACAAACCAAAAATCAGCATGATTAGTGATTTATAGGCTTTGGATTGGACTTATTTACATGGGCTGATCGCAACTGTGGGAATTTAAGCAGCATTTGAGGTATAAAGATGCAACACTTATAAATCACTAATCAGGCTGATTTTTGGTTTGTAGGTCCATCATGGGATAGTACGGTCAGATTCCTGTAACCGTGAGCCACCTAGCTTATCTTGTGTCCCTATCATTTTAGATCTGCCAACGGAACCCGACCCAAATCCTTATAGGAACGGATTTGGATATGCGATCCATTTCATTTCGGGATCGTCTCCCGAGATGCACTGTTCCATCAAGAAACGTTATCGATCCCGAAATTTTTAACCATGGTTTAATTATGGGTTAAATCAGAGCAGGTAGATCCGGATTGAAGAACCTCGCTGCCTCTTCCTTTCTATGAATTTGTAGGAGTAAAACTTGGCTGACCTGGATTTCATCTCGCCGCGTACACTCTGCCAACTAATTTCTCGCTTTCTAGATTCCGCCTCACAGCCCAGACGGGAATTTCTTTCCTCGTCCAAGTTGAACAAATCTAGTCTGCAATTGTTTGCAGATTTAAAAGTATGTAAACATTGTATCCACCATTGAATGCACCTTGAAAAACGTGTTTTTAATTTATAAAATATTTTTTTTTGAAAATATTAAAATAACACAATTTTCAAGGGACATCCAACAGTACTGACACTGTTTGCATACTTATAAGTCTTTAAACAGTTGCAGACTAGATTTATCCGTCGTCGAGGCACGGCTAAATATTAAATTAATAATTAATAAAAGACAAGTATATAATCATGTTTTGTTGAAATCAAACTGTGTATAATCGTCCATAGTTGAGGAAGATCCTCCCACTACCCTGCAGATAGGAGCGGTCAGATCTATAACCCGATCAGATTCATACTCGTCCACATGATAGACCAAAATCGTAGTCGTACCATGTTTCGACCACCACGTGTCAAGCTTCTAGATTAATCTCGCGTAATATTCCAAGGTTACTTTGACGCATTCTGAGGTCGGCCGCTTGCCCCAGGGCCAAGGATCTACTTTCTTTCAATTATTTAATTATTTTTAGGGCACGGGTTTTCTGTTGCTACACTCCAGATTTCTTTACAAGGAATTGGGGGTTTCTCATTACATTTGTGGCGATTGAGGTTACCACCTCATGCGGCTATAATCGTCCGCATTCCTTTGACCGAAACCGTCATGCAAATCAAGGGCCATCCATCAATACGCGAAGAGGTAAGGCCTACATTATATGATAGGAGATCATTTTCCAAAAGTGGTTTGGTCCACTCCCCATGTATCACGTTCCTTGACTGTCGTGATACCTTTCACCTGAGTAGAACTTTCGTAACTGATGATGGATCACAGTATGAGCCACGTGGAAGACTTTTAAAGACCACTGACCGTATGGATGTTTGGCCTCAGCCTGATTAGTGATTTTAAACCTTTGGATCTTTGTAATGCTCGAATTCCACAGTTAAAATTCAACCCATGAAAACGACTCCAACTTAAAAATGGGCCAAACATCCCTACGATCATCAATCTCTAAGAATCTACCGCGTGGTTCAGACTATGGACGTCTGTCAGCATCTATTTTCCTCAAGTACTGCGAGAGGCAAAATTTTCCTCGCCTCCTCGGTAACATGGTAAGGCATATAGGCACAGACATGTTTTTAGTCTGACAGCAATTTTGTTAATGGTGCTATCGGAGCATGAAAGGCATCACGTGATACACTAAAGATCAGCCTGACTGGTAATCTATTGCCGTTAAGATTCGAGCATTTTTTAAGAGGAAATTTTTAACTGATGGATTCAAGTAAATTTTGCGGAGCTCACATCGTGGCATATCTAGAGGATCATGAGACAACTGATGATGCGTGGCCTTCCATAGCAAAATCATCCTGATTAATGATTTCAAACTGTTGATTAGAAACTTTTCATGGGTTTATTTTTAATGGTCTGATTCAAGCATTATTTGTTAAGGATGCTCATCTAGGGATGGGCCAAACATCTATATGGTCAGTGGTCTCTAAGAATATTCCACGTGGCTCATACTGTGGTTTGTCATCAACGTACGTCTCTATCTGGATTGTCGCTCCAGGAAAGCTTTTGCTTTTATTTTTTTTTATTTATTTTTCGCTCTGTTTCGAAAGCAATCAAACGCCTCTCCCTATTTAAACTCCACAGGTCCTCCTCTTTCTCATTCCCTCAGCGACCTAGGAGAAGAAGAGCTTTTGCAACTTGCAAGAGACAGAGGAGGGTTCAAGAAGAAGGTTTCTTAGCTGCTGCAGAAGGTTTTCGAGAAGAAAGAAACAAAACAAAAAGCTTTCTGTAGTAGCAGTTATTTAATTATCTCGTTCGGATCTAATCTAATGGCTTACTCTTTCTCGAACGCTAAGCTTCTCTCTGCTCTCATCAATGGCGTCTCCCTATGTATCAACAGGTGAGAAAAAGGGAAGTCATTGGCAGCGGTATTTGAGCCGTTGGATATAACCCATTAAGATTTTAATGGGCTTTCACTCTTTCCTTGCCCTAGGCTTTGTAACTGCTTGGCGCATTTTTAGTTGGACTTCAATAGATGTATCTAACGTGCGCCGGGTTCAGTGTTTCGATATCTTCTATAGAATACTATAGCCTCTTTTCCTTTTTCCCCATTTGAGTGTCCATCGCATGGTGTGGGTTTAAAGAGTGACCCCTTAAGGCCTATGTTAGTGTTTCGACGATCTTTTATTTATCTTATTCATTAATATTATTTGGTTATTACGATGTAATACAGGCGGGGTTACTCGGCGGTGGCATCTCAAGGCGTTGTGTCGAGCGTGGTGAGAGGAGGGGGTAGAAGTGGAGTCGTAAAGCAAGGGGAGGAAAGGGCAATGGTGAAAGAAGGATCTGAGACATCTCCGTGGGTCCCAGACCCCGTCACGGGCTACTACCGACCGGAGAATCATGCGGCTGAGAGCGACATGGCGGAGCTTCGAGAGATGCTCTTGAACCACAAGATTAAACACTAGAATGAACTTTAGACTATTTTGCCGGAAGAAGAAGATTGCAGTTTAAATAAGCAAAGTAGTGGTGGTGCCTGACGCCAGTCACGCCACTCATTCTGCCCTCGCGGTGCATTTTAGAATCTTACCATTGTTTCTTTTAAGTTTTTAAAGTTTGGAGAATGAGTTGTCTCTTTACTTTAAAGGGTTTTGCTCTGTTTAGCAGACAACGCAGTCGCACTTAGGAATAATAATGCACTAGATATCAAATGGCTTCCATTGATGCAGTTTTATATTAACTTACCTCCGGTTGTATGACATCATTGGTCTTCTTTTAATCTTCATTCCGTAAGAATGTGTGGGCTTCATAATCTCCTTTCTTCCCGGTACTTTGTGCGCAAGTTTAGAGCTAAGAAGTAGTGGGGGAGGTGACCTAAAAAAAAAAAACCATTATTATTGTTGACAAATTTTAGTGGAAAAGTTTGGCAGAAGGGTGTGTATTCAGTACTTAATAAGCTAAGTTAATTAATGAAAACACCCTTATAATTTAAAACTTTACGAATTGCCCCCTTGACCTAGTTTGACTCAAGTTAAAACGGACTTAATTTCACACGGTCCAAGGGGGTATTCCTAAGTTTTGAAAGTATAGGAGATATTACTAATTACTTAAAACAGCCTTCCGTGCATCCATGTTGAGATGATGAAATGATGGTGATTGGGATCCAAGCATGGTTCGAAATCTCGTTGGATCCAGAACGGGATGGGCCGAGACTTGGAACCATGGATCCAATCCTATTAAGGGTGTCACTATAACGACTTTAAACTGACGTTTACCTAACCAAAAGAAAAAGCTATCACAAGAAAACTCAAATACCTAACTTTATTTGTGGATGGAGCAAACTGTTACAACCTTGTACAAAGATTTCATTTTAGGTCTTTAAGATTCCATCTTTTAACATAACTTTTGCTGAAATGACTGATTATGTGACTTAAATCGAAGTAAATAAAATAAAAATATAGATTTAGTAAAGGTTATTAATATTTTTTTTATTAGTCCAGAATATATTAATAAAAGGGAGATCGAGAAGACCTCAGAAAGTAAAAAAGAAAAAGAAATCAAAACAACACCTGCTCAAAACGAAATATCATGTCATTGAAAAAAATACCTCTCATCTTATGCGAAATGCTACCCTATAAAACTGCAATAGGGGTTTGCTCCCTCTGATCTTGTGTTCGAAACTACATAGCCTCCTTTCTTGGGTCGGTGTGCACGATCTTAGAAGTCCAACCAAAAAGGTGTCGGGATACCCTTCGATCTCACGAAAAAAAAAAAAAACACCTTACTTTTCATTCTTTTGATCTTATCCCTTTGACTATTTTTTAGGGGTAGGCCAATAACAGTCAAAATCACTTAAGGAGAATAATGAAAATTCAGAGAGGGTTTCACTAATATAGAAAATTAGACTATACACGAAGACCCGATGGAATAATTAGATACAGACCCTTGTTGGATCACGCTATTCTACAAATAAATGAATTTAACTAAACCTAAACCAACCTACTATAAGTTCATATTATATATTGTACCTTAACCACTATACACATGACCCGACCCCATATCGTCAGGGTAAGGCTTATGATCATGAATCACCACGCGTACAAACACATAATGTATAATGTGCCACTGCGACCTCTCTATATAACAATTGACAGTGGTTGTCTCCCCACTTATAACCCCTCATATAGGCTTCAATAAAGAAGGGTCGAGATCTTATCCCCGAACTGGACAGTGGATCTTAGCCACTCACACCCAATTTTGGCCAATGCTTTGTCGGGAGTATCGTGGACGCATGCCACCCTCTAGTACTATATAAAATCCAAAAAAAAAAAAAAAAAAGAAAATATAGAGAAGGGGGTGGATAAGGCAAAGCTGAAAATACAGGTTAATTGATTAGGATAAATAAACATTTAATAACATGTATGGTTCCAAAATACATGTATCACATATAAAATAATAATAGACTTTGAGCTTATCCAAAACTTAGAAGATAGGTGTGTTACATTGACCTGGCAATATATTTTGTGACAGAAGGTCTTTTATGGCTTCTCCAAGGTCTTATAGCCCATGCAAGTGGGTTGCTCATTGACCCTAAGTGCAACCGAAGGATCTCAAGATGAGGAAGAAGAAGACGGGTCTTTCTTTTTTAGGGTTGCAACTTGTGAGTCGGGTCTTTTTAATCAAAGAAGACGGCTACAAAGGAGACTGCTGGGTTGTGAAAGATGAGTTTCACCTACTACACCAAGCCCTGCCATCACAGCCTGAAGACTCGTCCAATCGTTTTGGTTTTTTGCCAAGTCTAAGCAAATTTTCAGGCCCACCAAGTCAAAAAGGACGACGACTTGGCTAGACTAGGAAAAATTGGTTCTTGGTACCAGGGGTGGGCCAGTGCCAGACATTAAAGAGGAGAAAACACCACGTGGCACACTCTTAGATATCATTGACCGTGTAACCTCCCTAAGTGGATCTGTATACAACAAATAAGCCTGATTGGTGGTTTCTAACCGTTGGATTTGAGTCTTTTTCATGGGTTCATTTTCAATGTGGGGATTCGAGCATTATTTTTGGGGTACTCATGAGATCCAATGGCCAGGAACCGCCAATCAGGCTGACTTTTGGGATGCAGTGGAACATCCGTCCGGTCAATGATCTCTAATAGTGTCACGTGGCGTTTTTAGGAGCGGTCCGGATGCCAGGATCAACAATTTTCTCCTGAAAGAATACTACATGGCATTTTTGGGGGTGGGCATCAATGGCGAATGGACATCAATTTGTGGGACCTCCTAAGATAAAAATAAAAAGGGTACTAAGAGATTATTCCATATATATCATCGTGGTGATCACATTGTTTTATTGGCCGTTGGATGGAGAGATTGTGTGTCACATATCCTGTTGGCAAGTATGCCTCTCTGAGTGGGACTCTATTCAGTGGTTTCAACTTTCAACTGATGACCATCTGATTATATACTACTATGGATCATTGGGCTTCTCATTGGAAAATAAGTTCATACTTAGGCAACAATTATTTAAGGACAGATTGATCAGACTAAGGGATGTAAATGGGCCTGGGCCTGTCTTTTGGTAAATTTTGAATAGGACCAAACCCAATGCCTGAGCTGATCCAATTCAAGTTGACCCGAAACCTCTCATGGGCCGGCCCGTTTACATCTCAATGCGACTTACAATTGTTTGATCAACATGATTCGAGTCAATGAGATTGATCAGCTGGAGGACGACATGGAACCCACCAAATACTCCAATGTTCATATGGTCGTGTGTGAGAGAGAGAGAGAGAGAGAGACAAACGGAACTAAAAGCCATGCAAATTCACAAAAATCGAAGAAAAACCCAAAGAAAAGAGAGGAAAAACCGAAAGCATAGAAACCCTATATATGCACGCCTGACCACACTTCCTAGACACCAAAAACAGTGGTAACAAATTCATCAAACCCTTCAAATTTCGTTCTATTTCTATCCCACTATATCGGCTTGAACCTGACCCAAAGGTGACAGAGCTGGAGACTGCACCGGCGGAGGAGCCGTCGATGCATCGCAGTAGCCACGAAGTATGTCGCCCTCCTGCGAAGTGAAACCGATGGAAGTAAGCATAGCAGGCCAGCATTGTCGGGTGATAATGCGGATGGCTCGGCAACAGTCGATGCCGAGGTAGGCCTCACCGTCGAGGAAGAAAAGAACAATCTCGTTGGTGCATGATCGTAGCTCGAGAAGTGCATTCCAACACTCCACCAATCCTCCTTCGCTGTTGAGCCGGGATGCAAGATTGTGCCCCGCCTTAAAGGGCAGCTCCCGTGCTGCCGTAGCAGTTCCCATCAGCCATGAAATTGTTAATACGAGAAACAACTTGTTTAGAGCCATGGCTAGCGCTAATTGATATACCAGAGAGAGAGAGAGCGAGAGGTTCTGAGGATTTGTGTTTGAAGGTCGGAAATATATATAGAGAGAGAGGGATAGAGGTAAGCCGATGACGATTAGACTGAATCGTGGGTTGATTGTCTTAAAATTGTAGCTAAAACGTACGTGATAATTTAAGAGAGACTAATTCGGCTGCGTAACGCTGCCATGATTTTTAATGGAGAGTATGATCAATGCACCACTATTTGGTGGGGAGGTGTACTACATCAAAAACCAACATAATTAAAATGATAGCAACCTACTGATCCGTAAGTTTTTCTGCATCTCACCACCCACAAATATGGAATAAATCCAAAATGTATTTTCTGATCTGAACCTCATGTTCAGTTTCGATGTAGAAGTCCAATATGAGGGGGAAAAAAAACCCCACCCTGTTAACACTATTCCGGGCCCACTGAGGATCACCACTTGGTGGACCTACACACAACAACTAGCTTGATTGGTGATTTCTAGCCTTTGGATATGTGTACACAAACAAATATATGTTCGAATTCAACAGGCGGAATCATCTCGTGAAAAGGGCTCAAATCTAACAGCTAGAAATCACCAATCAGGCTAGTCCACTCAAGGGACGGGCCAAACATTTGAGAAAAACTTTCTAAAGTCCAGGCGGGATATCAAACCTGGACATTAAAGTTTGATATCACCAGCAGAATGCCATGTGGCACACAGTTATAGCCCACTGACCCATGGACGTTTGGCTTACCCCCTCGTGGACATACATACCAAAAGTCAGCGTGATTGGTGAATTATAGCTATTGGAGTTGAGCACTTATCATGTAAGATTTCTAGCTTTAGGATTAAAGCATATTTTAGGTTTTTTCGTGGATAATTTCTAGCAGTTGAATCCAATCATTTTTAGGTACTCAAATCAAATGGATAGAAATTAATCACCAATCAGGCTGACTTCGCTGCCACCGAGAGTGGAGCTAAACATTCAAGGGTCACTGGGCACAAAAGAGTGTGTGACACATGACCATCAAAGTTTTTCTCCAAACATCCATATGTAATTAAAAGGATATTTTTCTAAATAATTAACAATTTCGCAGTTTATTACCAGAATGTCACAAACTTTTCAAAATTCCCCTCACTTCTTCAAAAGAGTAAACCTTTGATGACTGTGGGATGTCATTGGAGCCCATGACTACCAATGAGTTCTCGGCACGTACTTGGGGTGCTTTGTGCGGCATGCTCATGTGTTTAAAATATAAATTTTTAAAAAAATCTCAAATCGGTATGTGGCACAAGCTTGAGGTACGTGCCGAGAACTCCTTGATAGTTACGGGCTCTAATGACATCCTACAATCCTCAAATGTTTACTCTCTTCAGAACTCCTCTCTCTTCTCTTCTTCTCACTGGTAGCTTTCTTCTTCATTTTTCTTCTTTTATCTACAAATCAATGTTCTTCTTCTCTATCTTCTCTTCTTCTTCATTGTCATACTTTCATCTGCAAATCCACATTCTTTTTCTACATCTTATCTTCTTCTTGATCCATCATATGAGGTAAGAAATTATCGTTACT
This sequence comes from Euptelea pleiosperma, assembly GCA_035048495.1. Lineage (NCBI taxonomy): Eukaryota > Viridiplantae > Streptophyta > Magnoliopsida > Ranunculales > Eupteleaceae > Euptelea > Euptelea pleiosperma. The sequence goes on along the minus strand of CM068551.1, from coordinate 26,168,858 downwards.
TGTTTAAGATTTTGTAGTTTTTTTTATAACAATCTCACAAATCATTAGAGCAAAGCAAAATGAAAGACAACATGATTAGGTTTTGGTTCCGCTCTAAATTGTTGTTCGACATCTGTTTTGTACAGTTCTTGAATAATTCATCAAGTTTTCCGAATTATTTCTAGATTGAGTTGGGAACATGAAAATCATTTTATAAGACAAAAAGTTGTCAATATTTTGTTTTTAAAATTATTTCATCCAATTTTTTAACGATTTTTTAATGACATATCCGAATTGTACTCGGATAACATTTCCCCCACCGTATTTTCCGCACTCGAAATTGCTAACTAGGGGTCAAACTATTGACATTCAAGATGAACGGCAACAGAAAAGGACTTGTGGTGATCACCATTGTTTTATTGGCCGGTTGATGGAGAGATTGTCACATATTCTGTCGGAAATCTCTCTCTGAGTGGGCCCCTACTCAGTGGTTTCAACTGACCATCTGATTATATACTACTTTAGATCATTGGAAATTTTGTTAGATAAACGGCTATGATCATTTGATCAGATTTGTTGAAAGAAATTACCCTGGTGTGATTCATCAGATTGGTTGGTCCTGCTCCCCAGTTGGTTTTTGAATTCATTTAGGCCCTTTTTTTTTTGCTGTAACCCCTTACTTTATTTATGCAATTTGCATCTCACCCAATGTCTTTAAAATATTTGCTTCTCACCCTTTGACCATGGTCAACGTTGTTGACATAGACGGTCTCCGGATGGATATCCCAATATTTTTTAAATGACTATAATGACCTACGTAAATATTTTAAAAATATTGGGTGCGATGCAAATTGCATCAATAAAGTAAGGGGGACAAACAAAAAATCTTTTTTTTGTTTTTGAGGATTATGAGCTCAACCTTTTTTTGAGGATTGTGAACTGTCCCTCGTCAATGATGACGAGGGACCACGATATGAACCACGCGGCACACTCTTAGATGTCACTAACCATACGGATGTTGGGCCGATCGCAAGGTGGAGTTACATACCAAATATCAGCCTGATTAGTGATTTCAAACCATTGGATCTTTGTACCCCAAATAATGTTCAAATTCTACGGATAAAATCAACCTAGGAAAACGACTCTAATCCAATGCTTAAAAAGTAACAATCAGATTAATTTTTTGTCTTTACGTCCACCTACAGTTGGGCCAAAAGTAAAAGAAGAAAGGTTTTGAGCTCACAATCCTCAAAAAAATAAAAATAAATAAAAATCCTCGAGAAAAAGAGAGGATCTTTTGCTTGTCCCCCTTACTTTATTGATGCAATTTGCATCGCACCCAGTATTTTTAAAATATTTGCGTCTCACCCAAGGTCATTATAGTCATTTAAAAAATATTGGGATGTCCATCCGAAGACCGTCTATGGTCAAAGACTTTGACCACGGTCAAAGGGTGAGACGCAAATATTTTGAAAACATTGGGTGAGATGCAAATGGCATCAATAAAGTAAGGGGGTTAAGCAAAAAAGCCCATTCATTTATAGGATCTAAATTTTTCCTGTCTTAGACTACAGAGAAGGTGTGGAACATAGGCTTAGGTGCGCATGAGGAGAGATGAGAGATCCAACCATTAAACAGTGGTCTAGCAGATGATGAGTAACCATCAATTCTTTTTGGATGGTTCAGAATAATATGGCAAGAAATCGGACGGTTTCAAAGGGATAAAAGGAACCTTTGAAACAATCCTATAGCCATCTGATGAAGAGCAAAATAAAATCTTAGGTAGATAATAAAAGGTATTTGCAAATGGGTTTAGTTTTAGCAAATAAGTTCTTTCCCGGGCCTATATATGGGCCTGGGTTTGGGCTTGATTTTTAATGGCCCCAAACCTAAGCCCTTTTCCGATTCAATTCAACTTCAGACCCGAAGCCTCTCATGGGCTGGGCCTTTTACACGTTAATGCAACTTGAGAGAGAGAGAGAGAGAGAGAGTAGACACACAAACACGTAGTATATCATAATATCATATATCAGATGATCAAACGGTACTAAATGCCATGCAAATTAAAAAAAACCTAAAGAAAAGAGAGGAAAAACCAAAGCATATATAGAAACCCTATCTATGCATGACTGACCACACTTCCTAAACACCAAAAACAGCGGTAACAAGCCCATCAAACCCTTCAAATTTCGTTCTCTCTATCCCACTATATTGGCCGGAACCTGACCCAAAGGTGACTGAGCTGGAGACTGCACCAGCGGAGGAGCCGTGGAAGCATCGCAGTAGCCTCGAAGTATGTCACCCTCTTGCGAAGTGAAACCGATGGAAGTAAGCATAGCAGGCCAGCATTGTCGGGTGATAATGCGGATGGCACGGCAACAGTCGATGCCGAGATAGGCCTCACCATCAAGGAAGAAAAGAACAATCTCGTTGGTGCATGATCGTAGTTCGAGAAGTGCATTCCAACACTCCACCAATCCTCCATGGCTATCAAGACGGGCTGCAAGATTGTGCCCCGCCTTAATGGGAAGCTCCCGTGCTGCCGTAGCAGTTCCCATGAGCCATGAAATTGCTAATACGAGAAACAACTTGTTGATAGCCATGGCTAAATGATATATCAGAGAGAGAGAGAGACGGGTTCTGAGGATTTGTGTTTGAAGGTCGGAAATATATAGAGGGAGAGAGGCAAGCACGTGATGATTAGGATGCGAATCGTGGGTTGATTGTCTTAAAATTGTAAGCTAAAACGTATGTGTTAATTTAAGAGACTAATTCGGCTGCGTAACTGCCATGGTTTTTAATGGAGACAGGAGAGTCTATTCAATGCACCAGAATTTGGTGGGGAGATGTACTACATCAAAAACCAACGTAATCAAAATGATAGCAACCTTTTGATCGTTTTTTTCTGCATCTCACCACCCCCCGAGTATGGAATAAATCCAATTCTCCAATGGATTATCTGATCTGAACCACATGTTCTGTTTCGATGTAGAAGAACCTGTTCCTACCCATCCTAAAATGCCACGTGGTACACTATCCCGGGCCCACTAAGGCTCATCCCTCGGTGGAGCTACACAACACAACTAATTTGATTGGTGGTTTCTTTGGATCTGTGTCCCCCCGCCGAAAAAAAAAAAAAAATATGCTAGAATCCAATAGCTAGAAATCACCAATAAGACTAGTACCCCTCAAGGGGTGGGCCAAACATTTGAGAAAAACTTTCATGTCCAGGTGGATATCAAACCTGGACATCCAAGTTTGATATCAAACCCCACCAGAATACCATGTGGCACACAGTTCGAGCCCACTGACACATGGACGTTTGACCTACCCATTCGTGGACCTACATACCCAAAATCAGCCTCATTTGTGATTTCTAGCTATTAGTCCTTTTTTTTTTTTTCACGATTTCTAGCTGATGGATTCAAGCATATTTTAGTTTTTTTTTACGGATAATTACTAGCCGTTTAATTCACTCATTTTTGTAGGTACTCAAATCCAGTGGATAGAAATCACCAACGTTTTTGAGTTTTTTTTACCCAAGATGAGGCCCATTAGATTCAGAGACTACGACCTCAGATTTTATCTCGAACCAATAATATAAGCTTTAAATGAAAACTATAACTAATTAAACTCGGAGAAGCGGCAGATCTACTGTACTATTTTACAGCATTCACATAGATTTTTCAACATTTACACGCCTTTCAGAGATGTGCATTCTTTCAAAAAATTAAACAAGGGAAGCAAAAACAAAAAAGATCTTCCGAACCAACAATTCGATGTTTACTTCTGAAGGATCTGGGTAGATAAAATTTCTAAGGCTTTCAGTTATGCCTCACTAGTATAAAAATGCTACTAAGCTGTTTGGGAGCATGGAAACATAGGTCACAGGCGAGGATAAGCTTGAAAAGCGAAAGTAGAGAGGCGGGTAAAGTGTTTGTCTTGCTTCATGAACAATGAATGTGGAAAGGCAGGTCACAACTCAACAATCAAATTTTTGTGACCTGCAATGTCCTAGGGAAAACTGTTCTCGCGGAAATCTCAGATATGACCTGCATTTGCATCTTAGGCTGTCCCTACAAGGCATGACGGAAAAAGGAAAATCACAAGTGCAGCAGGAAGGAGGGCAGTTCTCAAGATTGTCCAGGAAATACACCCACGTCTCAACCTGTAGATTGTAGAACTGACTAATCACAATACTAAGTATTTTCCTTGGCAAACACTAGATAAGCAGCTAAATATCCCTAACCTTCTTAGTTTCAGATGAAACATCAGATAAGCTAGGTTTTTGTTGTTTCTTGTTGAGTCACAAAGATCCCTCTCTTCACTCTGAATTTTACTTATTTAGAAAAATTGACAACCAGTATCTCTCATCAACAAGGTTAAGATTTTACATGCTCTTGAACTAGATGACCATGCCTTCCTCTATTCTCGATTAATCTTCTTCCTGGGGTCTTAACTGTGACATCACCATTGAAAGTTTTCGCCTTGACAATGTACTATAACTGTCATCGTGCAATCCTAAAGAACCCAATCTCATTCACAAGATTTCTTCTCAGGCCCTGTATGGTTGCCCTTGGAAAAGTTTTATCGTTCCTGTCAATAAATTTTCTAGATCAAAACTTTGTCCCACGAATGGTCATCTAGAAAACTTTTCTGTAGGGCCTTAAGAGGGTAAAAAGCTAGGGGTTCTGATACAAGTCCATCAAGAACAAACAAGGAAAAACACAATGAGGGATGGGCATCTACGATGTGGCAACTGGCAAGCTGCATACTTGAAGAATGCAATACTAAGACACTAGTAATATCACCCTAAAAACATATATAATTTTTGTTTTGGGTTTCTGCAGAATAAAGAACCGGGCACTGTTAGCTGGGTCCCGGTATTACATAGTATTAGAGAATCTGTTGATCCCATGACAACCATAAAGTTTTGCAAATAGGTCCTAAGTCCTAAAACTAAGTGAAAGGTGCAACCAACTTGTCTAGATTTACAACATTGGTTTGCTTACTCAGCCCATAAACCACCATTAATTCTCTAGATTAAGGTCTGCTTGCAAAGAACAGACTTACCAGTGATCAACATCACTCTTATTAGGACTAACCAAACCCTACTAAAAGAGTACTAAAAAGTGCCTAATCGTAGTCTAACTCTAGCTAACCGTAATTTCATCACACCTGCATGATTGGATAGGCCATAGGAAGAGAGTTTACCCATTCATATTTCCAGAATCAAATTCCACAACTAACTTGGATTAAAATGTATACTGAGCTTGGATTAGTGAGTGCAATGAAGATTAAAATTAAATTCAAGAATTTACTTAGATTCCTACATTCTGATGACTCCAATCAATCAACCAGTATGGATTCAGGCAAACCCGAAACTTGGATTAGGCCGAATGCCCGGAAGAGAAAAAATCGAATCCAAGAATTTTCTTAGATTACTAACCCACAGCTAATCTCATTCCCATTCTCAGCCCTAAGTACAAAACTCATTTTACATACTCTCTACCAGAACTCCCTACCTGATAGCCACATCTTACATTTTTGTTTTGTGGTTCATATCAGGGTAACATAGAATCAAAATTACTTGATTTTCTCTCTGTGGGCTGTTTGGCATACTTCAATTAAATTAAGATAATATAAAACAGATTAATCAATCAAACCACACAATTACCAAACAACAAGCCAAGAAAGCCCCATGAACACAGACAAAAATCAGATAAAAAACAGACCCAGCAAACAAATCCAAACAAAAACACTAAAACACAACTTTTAATTCAGCAAAATAAACAAAACCCATGTGGATTCATCCAAAAACAAAACCACCAAATTATTCAAATTTCCATGGAAAGCTCTCTAATTCAGCTTCTCTAAGAAGAAGAAAAAAAAGGGTTTATTGTTCTAGTTTTCCTTACTTGCCCATTAACGCATTTAAAGCCACACCCACACTGCGGAGATTCCTCGAAGTTATTGACAGCGAAATTAGCCGAAGCGATCCCAACGGAGAATTCGAGCTCTTCGTCGCTCCGAACAACCTCAACGATGTTGACCCAGAAGAGAAGAATCTTAACGCTTATACCCTGTAGTTTCCTAAGCTTGTCTTTGGAGATATAACCCTTTATCGTTGATTTGTATTTCAGTTGGTACGAACCCTCGATTGAGAAACTGCAACTGCCGTTCAAATAGGCCGAGAACTTCCCGGTAGTTTTATCCAAATCGTAACCAGTCACCCCTTTGGGTAGCAGACCCACCGGAAAGCCATAGTCCTCAAGGAGCTCGTACGCTGTCGATTTGTCGTCGTCGGTCATTAACGCCGTTACTAACGACGTTAAGCACAGGATGACGCATAGAAACGCCGTTAGAGATATGGGTCTTGGTCTGTATAACAAACCCATCTTTCTCTCTCTCTCTCTCCCAACTCCTAAACTAAGAAATTGTTTTTTCTTCCTTATGGAAGAGATCCATGGTCCACGAGACAACTGCTGCGAAGGATAAACTTCTTGTTGCCTCGTAGACCGTGGATATCTTGAATCCAACAGTCAATGACATCAACGGTTGGAAATCACCCCCATGAAAAGGGCGGAAACCCAAAGGCTAGAGTGTTGTGTTATATAGAGACTAATGATGCTTAAAGCACTGTGTATTTCTTTTGCCCTAGAGCATAGTGGAATCGGTGTGGATCCGTGGACGTACCTCAATCTAGAGGGAACGACGTAAATCTCTGTGTTGTGGCTGTTACATCTTTGTTTTATTGTTTGTTTATTGTTCTTCTTCCCAATACAGAGATGATTTCATGGATGAGCTAATCATTCATGCGTCAATGGCATCAGACTCGATTTCCAATCAACCACAATGAGCTTGCACTGAACTCCAACTTTGATCCCCATTAACGTAGCTTTCATCTCTGCCTCATCTGCGAGTGTGCGATGGATCTAGAATTGAACTTCTTGCCATAGTGAATTTGTGTGTAGTATATACTAGATGATGGGAGGGATCTAGAATTGAATTCTTGCCATAACGAATTTGTGCATGTGGCAAGTATCGACTATTGTACTCGTTCAATGCCCAGGATTACTTTCGGTAAATTTGCTTACGCCATCCAAACACCATGAAAATAAGGATGTCGAAAAATTTAACGAGAAAATGATATGGTTGTTGAATGCTTTAAAATATTTTCATGCGCAAATATTTAGCTGTGAAGTTAATTGACTGCAACAGTATATTCTCTTGAAAGTAAATTGCCAACTAACCAAACACGACATAAGTTTTCTTTTGAGCAAATAAGTTCAAATCGTCGTAGGCTACTTGCAAAGGCCACTCCAAGGCTCGAGTTAGCAAATTAGAGATCCGACAATCTAGGTACAATACCTGATTGTTCAAGTCCTATTTATAAATTTCTAACAATTCATTTTGCAAATGTTTGCAGCAACCAGCGCTATCAAGCAGAGCCTAAGAGACAAATTTGTCATCTCAATCTAAGATGAATAGTCTAGTTCTTCCTCCAGATAAAGAGATATGACTTGAAAAGATGGCTCAATGTGGTCATGGGTATTTCAAAGCATGTATAATGATTCCAAATATTGAATCCAATAAAAAAAAAGTGACGTGCAAGGTGCCATGCCGTCATGGCACACTCTTTAAGGACACTGACCGTATTGATGTTTGGCCAATCACTAGGTAGACTGACAAATCAAAAATAAATCTAATCAGTGATTTCAAAGCATTGAATTGAAGTTATTTTCATGCGTTTTTTAATTGTAGGAATTTGAGCATTATTTGTGTACAAAGGTCCAAAGGTTTTAAATCACTAGTCATGCTGATTTTTGATTTGTAGGTCCACGTAGTGATTGGCCAAACATCCATACGATCAGTGTCCTCTTAAGAATGTGCCACGTGGCTCATATTGGTTGTAGTCAATGGCGCCGTTGACTGCAGGTGTCATCCAAGGTTTATATCTATATTTTGAGTAGAACTTTGCTGACGGACCACAATATGAGCCACATGGCATATTCTTAGAGATTCCTGTCCATATGGATGTTTGACCCAACCCTAAATGGACATAAAGATTAAAAAAAAAAAAAATAGCATGATTAATGATTTCAAAGCGTTGGAATTGGTATCGTTTTCTTGGGTTGATTACATGTGAAAGCGTTGGATTGGTGTCATTTGATTCTTTGTCGAAAATTTGTTATTAGTACCAATCAATATCACACCTAACTCACTTGTTTCTTGCACAATTTTTTAAAATATTTTAGACATTATATGCCAATGTTTCACAATGACGTCGTTTTCTAAAGGCTGCAACACATGTACATATTATCTGTCATGCAACATAAAATTGTAAGGGTCACATTGATGAGTTGGTGGGCCATGCAACTCATGCATGCTTTAATAAGTTGTTGGCCATGTCTAATCTATATCTATATATCTATACTATAGTAGAGAAGCGAGCAGCGTTGTTATCTCTCCTCTACATCAAGTTCACATGGCACTCTTCTCATGCAGAGTGCCATGTCAATAACCTAAAATTCTCTTTCCTCTCTCATCCACTTTATTCTACCTTATCTTTTTTGTCTTTTCCAAAAACATCCCTTGGTACTTTAAGTAATGCACCTCAAACATTAAGGACTTTTTAGACTTTCTAACCAGTTCAATTTATTTTTCTTTAAAATCTCAATTATTTATTCATTAATTCTCTCTTTCATTCTTAAATTATTTATTCATTCATTCTTAAATTCGTCTTTCTCAACGTCTTTTAACACTATTTTATTTTTCAAAACATAACATTCACAACCTTCTATTTATGTTTCAATCAAAACGTTTATCACATTACCACCGCTTCCATTATAGCCTTCTAATGGCTTTCCATCTCCTTCTTCAATTTTCACAGCATTCTATTTTTGTTTTAATTGAAACGTTTTTCACATTAACATATCACTTCCATTATTGACATCTAATGTCTCTCCATATTTCATTAATAAATAAACATTTATTTAATTAGCCATTAATACGGTCATATATAAATATTTGGGTTTAGGCAGGGTTCTCACATTTCCTCTCACCGACTGAACTTTTTCAAATGACGAAGACACAAAAGTAAGAGAAAAGTCAATATGGTTCGATATCTTTACCATCTCTTCTAAAACTTTTTTTTCCTTCAATGAGTCGTCTCTGCTGAATATTGATTTGGGCCTCTAAAAGAATTGTTATTCAATTATTTACATTTATGTTTATATTTAGACTCTAGAATGATTGTTTGTTTATTTGTAGGGTTTCAATTTTTTAGGATTGTATAAATCAATGAAGGTAAAAATGAATATTATGAATTTTTTTTATTTTCTTATCGTGTTTTATAGGCTAAGAGGATGTTGTTAAAGATAACGAAGAGAGGATTGTGAATAAAAATAATATGAAGATGGAGAGAACTGATGAAAGGGTCGTCACTATTATGGACATAGTGGATGTGCTGTTGTGCGATGCTTAAATGTAAAAATGAAGATTATAAAAACTTATTTTTTATTTTCTTTTAGTGTTAGCAATTTTTTTCATTTTCTTATCATGTTTAGAGAGGATGAAGGGAAAGGGAATAGTTAAGCAATTTTTTTGTATTATTTCCTACTACAATTAGATGTAGATATAAAAATTAATTGTTGTTAGTTTGTATTTTGTATTAAAGCATGGGCTTTCATTACTAGTGGTTTCTAACACTTCACTTGCTATGCCCATATGCATGAAATGGGATAGAAATACATTTAGTTGTGATCGGTAATACTAAAATTATTTTTAAAATATTAAACTACATGTCTTTAATTAGAATTAGAAATTAAAGACATGGTTTAAAATAACATCGTTTTAACGGTTTTAAGAACCGTTTTGACGCTTACTAAATAATTTTTTTTTTTTTTTTTGTTTTAACGGCCGTTAAAATCTGAGAAATTTTGTGAAAAAAATGGTCATTATTTTTGTTAAAATCTATTTTTTATGTTTCTCCCCTGTCCGTTACAATCCGTTTTAACCTTAACGCCCCCAGTCCGTTATATAGTTAAAACAGTCTCTTTTAAACCTTGATTATGGAGTCCCATTATATATGTGTTCTTTTTTTTCTTCTAGGTTTTGTTTTAGGCGGAAGATGGGGTTTCCGGTGGTGGGTAAGTAAGGCCGTGTAGTGAGTAGGGGTGTCAAGAGATCGGTTCTAGTTTGGGTACCACGGGTCCCAAAATTGGAACCTATTACATAGGTTAATTCTGGTTCCAATTTTCAAATAAGTTAACCTGTTATCAGTCGAGTATCCAATTCTGAAATAGCTAGTCCTACAATGTTAAACAACCATTTACCCTAAAAGATGGATATAATGGGGAAAGGCAAAACAACTATGTACACCAACGGGTCATCAAACAAACACAACATTAAGGTGGGAACACACCATCCGTTAACACGCCCCCTCAACGGGAATATAATCCGTTGGAAACTTGAACCCATTATCTCTCGGGCCTTAAGGCTCTAATACCGTTTTGACTCTAAAAGCTTAAGTTGTTACGGGTCCACAAGTCTAACAAAGACGGGTACTTGCCACACAGCCAAACAATACTCCCCTTCAGCACTTTACTAAGGACTCGAACCTACGACTTACTGAGATCTCCTGCTTTGATATCATGTTGACAACCATTTCCCCACGAAGGTGCTCGCATTTCTTGTTTGATACTTGTATGTTTTGGTAATTTATATGATTAATAAACTTTATACAAATACCATATTTTTAAAGGACACTGACCGTATAAATGTTTGGCCAATCTCTAGGTGGACCTACAAACCAAAATTCAACTTGATTAGTGATATCCAAGTGTTGAATGGAGCCATTTTCATTGGTTGATTTAACCGTGGGAATTTGAGCATATTCAACCATTATTTGGGGTACAAGATTAAAAGGTTTGAAATCACTAATCAAGCTGATTTTTCGTTTTTAGGTCCACCTAGGGATTGGCCTAACATCCATACAGTCAGTGTCCTTTAAAAATATGCCACGTGACTCATTTTGTGAGCGGTCAGTGATTGTCACCTGTCAGCCAAGTTTTAGAGAGAGATCTCTCTTTTTGGGGTATGCCCCGACTAGGAGTCCACCGCAAATATGCGCTCCCTAGATAAAAGTCTCAAATGTTATTCGGCACCATAAAATATCTTAAAGCAGAGGTGGTATTTCGCCATGACCAATTCAAGAGGTGACCCATTAATTTGACTCTTATGTACACCACATAAAACCATGGTTTTACAAACAGCCATTCTTATAACGGATTCGGACCTCCCCCGTTGCGTTAAGTACCGTTTTAATGTTTAAAAGTTAACGGCAATTATTACGACCGTTATTTTCTGAAAAAAATTGTTAAGATAAAGTCCGGTACTTTCCATTATTTCTCCATTGCGTTACAATCCGGCCTTGCATAAAACTTTTTCTATATCAATACTTTTGACAAATAAATCTTTTTTTTTTTCTGTTAAAAGTTTTTGCTGATCACCATACAAGAACTTACAAGGTAGACCATTTTTCTTCTTAGACAGTCACGTTTTAAATTTTTGAAATTGAACTTTTACAGAACATGTTAACACTTTTTTCAAGGTATATCTGACAGTGGAGATGTTTTTATGGATTCTCCTCATAGACTTCTTCCAACAAAAGTTGACTCCTTATTAGGAGATCAGACTCGATCATATAGGCCTGAAAGAATGCAACGTTTACACTGGCTAATTCCCGCACCTTTCGTGGGGCCATTTCTAACCGTCCATTTAAGCATATTTTAAGGTACTATATTAAACGGCTAAAGATCACTAATCATGCTAATTTTTTCTGTGCAGGACCGTCCACCCAGGGGTGGGCCAACAATCATGGGTAAGTGGGCCTGACAGAGTTGCCATGTGACATAATTTTTTTCCCAATAGAAAATTTAAATAATATAAATAAGAATCACGTGAATTTTTTTTGGCGGAAAATGTTCCCACTGAAGACAGGAAAAAAATGAAAAGAAAATTTATGTGGTTGAGTGGGTTGAGCCTGTTGAGGGACGTGAGGCCATTGACACGGTCCTCTAGGCAACAACTGCAAAAGCCAAAGGGACAGAGTAAATCTTACCCAACTACCGCTAGTCAGGTAGCTAGATGACAACCCACAATATAAGCCACATGTCAATTTCTGAGAGTACACTGACCGTATAGATGTTTGGCCAATCCCTCGGTCGGCCTATGAACCCAAAATCAACCTGATCAGTAATTTCTAAGCGTTAGTTGAGGTCATTTTCACGGGTTGATTTTAACCGTAGGAATTTGAACACTATTTACCACTATTTGGGTACAAAGATCAAAGGTTTGAAATCACTAATCAGGCTGATTTTTGGTTTGTAGGTCCACTTAGGGATTGGTCAAACATCCATACGGTCAGTGTCCTCTAAGAGTGACTATGGGTGGTCAAGGCTTCCCTGACCGTCGATGTTCAGGCGGTCAGGCAAGGGAAAAGAGTATAGTCATTTTGGCTGTTATTAAAGTTGTTGCCTCATGAACGGTCGACCCCTGATCCGACGGTCAATATCCTCACCAGCAAAACTTTTTTTAGGTATTTTAGTAAGACCCCCTGAAATTTAAAAGTAATTAGTAATACCCCTTATACTATCAAACTTTAGGATTACCCCCTTGACATAGCTTAACAGTGGTTGACTTAAGTTATAACGGACTACACGTACATTATACTTGCAATATTATATCCTTTCATAGGTGCATTAACGGGGCATATGATACATGTGACGTTAAAACGTTAGTCAAATGATGGTTAAACTAGGTCAAGGGAGGTAATCCTAAAGTTTGAAAGTATAAGGTGGTATTACTAATTACCTTCAAATTTCAAGTGGGTGTTACTAAAACACCCTTTTCTTCCGTCTTCAACCTTTCTTCCTCTTCTTCTTTCTGAATAAACCAACAGATCCAACAAAAAAAAAAATAAAAAAACAAAAAAAAAAACTAAAACACAACTTAATTCAACTAAATAAGAAAAACCCATGTTCTGCAATCCAAAATATAGTTATAAGACTACAAATTTATTTAAAAAAAAAAAAAAGAGAAAAGACTACACATTTATTTAATTAAATTCCATGGAAACCTCTGTGATTCAACTTCTCTAAGAAGATGAAACAAAAGGGTTAGCCCTGATGCTCCTTACTTGCTTATTAACGCAGTCGAAGCCGCATCCGCATTGCGGAGAGTCCTCGAAGTTATCGATCGGGAAATCAGCAGACGCAATCCCAACCGAGAAATCAAGCTCATCGCCGCTCCGAACAACCTCCACGATGTTGACCCACAGAAACAAAATCTTAACAGTTACACCTTTTAAATTTGACAGCTTCCCTTTGGAGATCCGACCCGAGATCGTAGATTTGTATTTCAGTTGGTAACCCGAAATAGAGAAACTACAACTGCCGCTCAGATAGGCGGAGAACGCACCGGTACTTGGGTCCAAATCGTACCCAGTCACCCCTTCAGGCAGCATACCCGCCGGGAAGTCATATGCTGCTAGGACCTCGTATGCCGTCAACTTTCCGTCGTCGTCTGCCATTAAAGGCGTTACTAACGACGTTAAACAGAGAAGGGCTGTTACTGTTAGTGACATGGATATTGGTCTCAACGACAAACCCATCTTTCTCCTTGCCTTTACTTTCTCCAATCTCCAATCTCCAATCTCCACTATCGAAGGTATCTTGATTCTTAAAGCCTAGAATATGGTTTTGTCTTTTTATATATCAATAAGGGTTGGTGTATATTAAATACTTATTTATGTTGCTGGTCATCATCGAGACCGTTGAATTTTTATAACCCAAAGTAATGGTGTTCTGAGAATCCTAACCGTCAGATTTTAGCAACTTTGTTGACCCTGATTGACAACGATATCACAATTCATACGGCACAAGTAGAGAAAGCTCTTGAATGGATGATTGGATCAACAAACCTAACACGAATAACGTCAAGATTGATGATCAAAAGTGGAACGTGGCATTCACCACGTCAAGCAAGCAGAATATTCTATAGGATCGTGATGTAACAAGCTATACCTGACACTTTTTGGCCTCAGCTAGCACGTTTTTGTTACTCACCGCTGCCACTTGGGCCCAGTGACCGCATGGATGTTTAGGCTTTAGCCCATCCCTTGGAGGACATTTATACAAAAAAAATCAACTTGTTTGATGATATTTAGCCGTTGGCTTTAGTACTCAAGAAAATGATTGGATCCAACGGCTAGAATCACGCCTTAAAAAGTACTAAAATATAATCGGTGGGATAAACTTCCATATAGTCAGTGGGCACAGAGGGCAACTGGTGAGTAACAAAAATAGTGATAGCTGACGTTAAAAAGTATCAGCTCTAGCTTGGTACATCCTTTTCCTATTCTATATCTTGTACGAGTAAAACTTGTGTCACAAGATGTTGTGACGGAAGCCGGTCACAGCACTCAATAAGAGACATGTGGCATATTATTAGAGGACGATGACCGTATGGATGTTTGGCCAGTCCCTCGTTGGATCAGTATACAAATAATCAGCTTGATTAGTCATTTCTAACCGATTCGATTGAAGTTATTTTCATGGGTTGATTTTAACGGTAGGAATTTGAGCGTTATTGAGCGTTTTTTGGGTTCCAAATTCCAAAGGTTGTAAATCACTAATCAGACTGATTTTTGGTTTGTAGGTCCATCGAGGGACTGGCCAAACATCCATGCGGTCATCGCCCTCTGATCGTGTGCCACGTGGCTCGTATTGAATGCTGTGACCGGCTTCCGTCACAACAGCTGTGACACAAGTTTTACTCCGGGACCTATACGTGAGTAAAACTTCTGTCACCACGTACTCATCTTAAATTCAATTCATATCCTTTTCAACCTGTAAAAGTAGGTACGTGGCAAACATGTGGACTTGGGTATGTTTCAGGATCTGAATTCATCTCACGAATCCCGAGCTTGATATTCCCGGTTCGAAGTCCCCTTCCAAAGTGCCTCGTGGAACATTTTCTACACATCCGAAATCAGTTTAACTATTGACTTATAGCCGTTTGATTTTAAGTATTTAAATATCATTAGTCTAGCCGTTGGATATAAACATTGTTTTGTTGTGTAGGTCCACCAGGAGGTGGACCAATCATCCATACCGTCTCCACTTGGCATTTTGGGAGGGGGGAGGCTGCAAATATTTAAGTCACAGAGGACAGCAAATATTTTCTCCTGGGCCCATATTATTATTATTATGGTACGTGCAGTGTAACTACTACGAGGAAGCCCACGTGGTTGTGTGGGAATGTGAGTCACGTGATGCACTGTGGTCAACGATACGGCAGAGATTTAGTAATCGTGTTAGATACATCTTGGATATTCACCGTTTGATCAAATGAAACTCTCGATTTGAGCACTAGATCAACGGTATAGGCTTGCATTAGATGACCCAACTCTTAGGCGGCTCTAGATTTAAGGAGCTTTGAAAAAGAGCGAACGTAGCTTAATGGATTGCCACGAAAATATCCAGCATTTATACTTAAGAAAGGAAAATGAGGCTGACGCTTTGACAGGAATCCTCACACACGTTCTGACCGATGGATGCTCATTGGGACTCGTGTGAGAGGACCACCAACTGTTCACACAAAGCGAAAAATTTTCCGTCCTTATCATGACAGCAAGCGTTCTCAATTAGTCCATTTTTTATAACTCCGTCTAACGACTGTTTGGCTGGCTGCGCATGGAAAGAGTAAACCTTCGCTCACAGCCTCACACCCCGGTGTGAGCGAAGCCGATCACAGCTTACATGACAAGCCACGTGGCACACTAACGCTAGTCATATGCGAGGATAATCGTGACCTGTGCTGTGATGGGTGGAAAACGGAAAATTTTTATGTGGACTATTTTTGCATGTGGAGCTGTGTAGCCATCTCGTGTGTTATATTTTTTTTTTTTCTATAGAAAAGACTCAAAAGTGGCTTTTGAAGTCAAAAAATACTATTTAATTTTGCAGGTTCAATGAACTAAAAATCACAAACAAAAGAAAACTTATACTTTCACCTTTCCTTTCAATCACTCTCATCAACCAAAGTGGTGGTGGTGGTGGTGGTGGTGGTGGTCGTCACTAAGAGAAGAAAAGAGCATTAATTACTATCCCAACAACCTTTTGAAAAACCTAAAAACACATTCTCATAAAGTATTCTAGAAAATGATTCTTATGTTAAAAGCATGTATAAAAATAACGCCGTTTAAACGGTTTTAACGGCTATTAAAACGGTAACGCCCCAAGCCCGTTACGTTAAGTTTAACAGACATTAAAACGAAAATAACTACCGTTATTTTCTGACAAAAATTTGTGGAGAAAAAAGGCTGTTAATTTCCATTATTTACTGTTTTTTGAAAATTTGAAGTCCAAATTTTGAATTTCAGCGTCATTTTTACCATGGTTTTAAAAACGGCCATTTAAACGGTAACGCCCCAAGCCTGTTTCCGTTTAAACCCGTTTTATCGGTTTTGAAAAAAATGGCCATTTTTTGGTTTTAACGGCCGTTAAAATCGTTTAAACAGCCGTTTAATTTTGAAAAATTTTGTGAAAAAAACGGCCGATAAAACCGTTTAATTCCGTTAAAATCCGTTTAAATTATATATTTTTTTTAATTTTTAAATTTCAAAATTTGAATTTCAGTGCCGCTTTTTCCGTTTTTATTTCCGTTAAAATCGTTAAAACCGTTAAAATCCGTTTAATTCCATTTTTTCCATTTTTGCCCCTGACCGTTTCAATCCGTTTTAACGGTAACGCCCCCAGTCCGTTTAACCGTTAAAACGGCCTCCTTTAAACCTTGATTTTTACAATTAAATTCCGTTAAATTCTTTTTTTCCATTTTTGCCCGTCCGTTACAATTAGTTTTAACAATACTGTCCCAGTCTGTTACACCGTTAAAATGGCCTCTTTTAAACCTTGGTTAAAAGTAAGAAATGGTTGTGGGCTGTGTAGCTCTAGATGAACTCAAAAAGAAAAGATCCAATATAAATATTTTGTTATTTTTTTAATATATTCTGAAATTTGACATACTCCTACATACTTTGACATACCCACCATGTTATCTTTGAAATCAGCCCAATTGGCTGATTTGGGCCTAATAGGTTCGTTTCTAATGGATTCTAAAGCCATCTATGGTTGTGATCGAGAATAAATCCTTTAATGGGTGATTTGAGTTCTATGATCCAAGTCTGCACAAAAAATGCTGGGTTTTAGTTATAAATAGTTTTGTAGCTGGTAACAATTTTGGTCTAAGAGACGAAAAGTCTTGCCGGTAATCTTGACTACCAGGGAGATATAAGTAAAAAATCAAAACATCTCATAAAATAACTAAAACTTTGAAGCTTATCCAAAGAGAAGGGGACCCATCAAAATTACCTACAGTGCTACAATGGGATTGATCCATTATGCCAAGTATTGCTTATGCATTGGTCAAATTGCCCATCAATCTCGACCGTCCAAACGTTAGGTGACTCTTTAGATGGGTCATACAAAGAAAGTCATCTTGATCTTGATTGATTGGAACAATTGATTTGGGGTTTGGGTTTTGGCTCAAAGGTTTAAAAGACAAGGGTGTTTTCTTCCCTTAATAACAAAATCGGTGGTCAACTCGGGTCAACACTGGTCAAATGACAGGTGGGCCAAGTAATAGGGGGGTATGTCAGCCTTTTAAGGGGGGGGGGGATCAAAAATAGTAAAATAACAGATAATGGTCGTTATTTTGAAAATAACAGCCCTTTTTAACGTTAAGTCTGCTTTTTCAGTTTTTGGCATTTTTAAGACAATAACGTAATGGTCTTGGTGCGTTACAGTAACGTTTCCATGAGTGAAATTGTGGTCAGGGTGTTGATTTTTCCAAATAGCAGAACAATTACGCAAAGAAGAATAGACAGCCAAATTCAAAACAAACATGCTCATTAATAATATCCCCACAAAAAGATGCCAATCAGACAGTCAGAGTTTGATGTCCCCCCTCCCAAAACGCCTGGTGCAGTATGCTTTAGGGCCCACTAATCTTTTTGGATGTTTGATTCACTTCTTGATGGATCTACAGATTCTACACGTCTAAAACTTGTTTAATCCGTGATTTTTAACCGTTGGATTCAGCATTTTAACAGTGTAATTTTTAGCTGTTGGATTTGTGCATTGTTTTTTAGATGCTAATTTATAACTGTTAGAAAATCATCAATCAAGCTGATTTAGTAGACTACAGAGGTCCACCAAAAGGTGGACCCAACAACCATAAGGTCATGGGGCCCTAAAGTGAGCTGCACATGGCATTTTTGGGACGGGGAGACTTCAAATTTTGAAGTCCCTTGGGGGACAGCAAATATTTTCTCCCAATCGGACATCTTGGAGGATTTTATACAATTTAAAAAAGGGTCGGGCTCCAGTTACCCAGTTACCGCCCTAAAATGACAGGCTCCGGCTACAGGACGCACTATGAGCTACGTGGTACACTCTTAGAGGACTCTGACAGTATGGATGTTCGGCCAATCACTAGGTGGACCTACAAACCAAAAATCAGCCTGATTAGTGATTTCTACGCATTCGATTGGACTTATTTTCATGGGTTGATCTCAACTGCGGGAATTTGAGCAGTTTTTGAGGTACAAAAGTAACCATGGTTATATGCGTCGCGCAATTGTTGGCACCATGATCGCCGCTTCAAAAATCCCGCAGCTTCAAAAAAATTCTCAACAAGCAAGGAGCAGCACATTGAGACATGCAGAGAGAAGGTGAATAGGAATCCTGTTACCGAGAACTAGATTGTACCATCCCTCTAGAAAAAGAAAACTATACAGAGAAAAAGAATGCAATGAACAAAATTACTTATATTCATAACTGCATGTGTGAGTAATTTGGTATAACTGCGCAACTGACAACCAAGAATGCCTCTGAAGTTCAAATCAAGGTTTTAAATGGTCCGTAATGAAAATCCTGAAGCAAGGACAATGAAGAAATTAAGAAACCGTAGTGATGGCTTGAGTAAGTTGCAGGACGGGCAATACCACTAGGAATAGTTTCAGCGATTTTTTACACAACAGTAGCATGGATAAACAAGCATCACTGACTTAATGAACTAGGTTGAACTGGCTCAGTTACAACTCATCCTAGCTTCTACTGACATAGGTATCAATCAAACGCTTTGAGTGTTCGAAATCTATATCCCTTAATTCAAGCTTAACATGACAATATCATAATACAAAGACATTGTGTGACGTTATAGTCGGGAAGCCGACAGTTGCTGAATAAAGAATTGGAGACCATTTTCTCTGTGTTTGTCTGTGCGTGTAGAGCTCAGGATATAGGATTGTGAAACCTAAAGTCATAAGATTAAGGGATTTCAATTCTAGTCTCAGTTGAGTTTCAAAGGGAAATACACAATCCAACGAATCAAGACACAAGAATGAGACACGAAACGAACAATGGTTTCTCAGATGCTTCTCAGATTTTTGTTTTTAAAGGGAATGGTTTCTTAGCTAAGAGCAGCAGTCACGTTAGTTTTTCAAACGTCAGTGCCAAAGGTATAGGCATGACTCCCCCACAAGGAGACAACATTAGGGTTGGAGAATCATATTGGACCATGTTACTACCGTTCCAATACAATAATATACAGGGGTTATGCAGCAAGTCACTGGACAAATTGTCTTCAATGCTACACTGTATGGTCCACAAAATTGAAGTGCAAAATGGGATGGCTCTACCACCCGACCATGTTACTACCACTCCTATACAATAATATACAGGGGTTATGCAGCAAGTCACTGGCAAATTGTCTTCAATGCTACACTGTTTGGTCCACAAAATTGAAGTGCAAACACAAAATTGAAGTGCAAAATGGGATGGCTCTACCCCACGTAAAGCTCAGTGGGTCTGAGAAATGACGAAACCATAACCTCACAAATCAGATGAGAAACTACTTTAGTGAGAATCAAGAATCAAGTTTATCAAATACGAAATCATTGGGATCAGTTATGCTCCTCATCGATCAAGGTATGAGAGTGAACTTCAAACTTAGAGCCCTAATTGCATCCTCATCGATAAAAGTATGAGACTGAACTTCAAAGTTGCTCCTCATCGATCAATTATGCTCCTCCCTAATTGCATGCCGACCAGCTTAGAGCCAAGTAAGAAATCAAAAACAGGTTGTGCTGTAACCTGTTTTTCATTAAGGTAGAAGATCACCCTTTTGTCCTACTCTTCCTCAAAATTCTCTCCCTCACAATCACCCCTTTAAGGAGAATCTCAACACCTAGCCAATTTAAAACTCAACCTCATCACTTGAACTGTACTGCAGGATAGACAAATCAGTAACTGCCTCCACCATCTTCCCATTTCCTCAAACCTATTACTATTCAATTAGAACCTTCATCTCTTACGTAAATATGAAACTGTGCTGTGTTCAGGGTGCTAATAAGAAAATGAAGAGAGATAAGGCTTTGTCTAGCAATGGGAAACATGGATAGTGACCAAAGTCATTGGCTGTCAAAGCAAAGGAAAAGGAAAGAAACTTTAACCATCCAATCCATAGACCTTTTCTGTTCCATTCAATTCATAGATTTTGTTTTTGGACTCTTTACCATGATCTTTACCATCCAAAAGAATGCATGATGGAGTGGTTAAAATCATCGTATAGAGGGATTTTCGATGGGAGATCTCCAAGGTGAAACCCATGGAATGGTGGTCCAATCCACTATACTGTGCACCATGCACACAGCTATGTCACTAGTAGACCATTTTTAGGGAAGTGAGTTAGTGACAAGAACCATAGACAAATCCTATGCCGTAGACGTGGAAAGAAAGGCAGCTCTACAACACAAAAAATTTCAATGGTTTCTGAAAAAATTGAATCAACTCAAAAGGCCTCTTTACATACTACAACCTTTGTCTACTTTATTGCATCCACCCAAAGAAGACACAGTTAAAGATAACAGAATGCCTGAAGATGGCTGAAAAGAATTCAATAAAACAATCAAGCAGAAAAATATGGGGCAGATACGTACACAACAAGACTAGCATAGCCCAAGATACATTCTGACGCTAACAATTGCAAGAGCTTATACGTGAGTAAAGTTAGCAATGGACCACAATGAGATTACGCAAACCACAGTACAGACTACAGATTGGGAACGGGAAAAATGAAAAAGTTCCCCAAGTATGGATCCATACCAGTTCAGCTCACTTCCTTGAGTCTCTTTATCAAAGCATCCAGGGACTTCTTCTTTGGATTCTGCTTGAGTCCCCTCCCTCCAAAGCTTCCAAACAGCCGATCTGAAGGATCCCTTAATTTCTCCGAAATCATGACCACTTTTCTATGGTCCAAAGTGTTATAACTCCTCTCCCTGATCACCGGATTCAGAAAATTCTCCGGATGATTGCTCAAAAGCAAATTAATCAATTGCCTCGACTCCGCCAGCGCAGACTTCAACTGAATGGCATCCACATCCGAGAAAATATGAGCTTGGTTATCCGCAAATGATTCCAACAACCGAATATCCACATCGATCCCCGTAACAGCATTTACATTAAACCTCTTAACCGAATCATCAAGTAAAATTCCTACAATCTTCTCTGATATGTGAGAAAGAACATCTTGTAAAACCCTTTTTAGTACTTCAACTGGCAGTATCTGCTGAGCGGTAGAAACCAGCGTCTCTAGATATATAATTACCTCATTCACATATTCATTTCCATTTAGTGGAGGCTCGTCAGCTATCCAATTCACATTCTCTGTCAATGACATGAACCCATCAACCTTGGTTTTAAGCATCCCAGAAAGCATCTCCTCCGCGGCATTACGGGCATTTTTCAATGGATACTGCCTTCTACCCCTCTCCGCCATTCTCAACGGAATCCCCGAAAGCTGTGCAGCATGACGAAAGAAGAAATCACAGGCTCGCTCCAAAACTGCCATGTTAGCCGCTACCTGCATTGCTTGGGAGACCCCATGGACAGACGAATTGATAAGCTTCAGCAATGCCCCATCCAAGACGTCGTTCAGAAGCCGATCTAAATACTTCTTGACAACATCATAGAAATCCAGCTGCCCACCGTATGACATGAAGCTCACAGAGTCCTCAATAAAGGATCGGACAATGCGGCAGCAGTCCGGAACCGTAGAAGAAAATGACGCAATATAGGGGAACGCCGGCATTATATCAGAAGTCTGTAACTGGAATGACAACACATTCATAGAATACTCGTACTCTTTCTTCATCAGCATCTGCTCAAACTTGTCCGCTGCAAGTGCCTCTCCGATCAGTTTCCGACAATCAGAGAGCAGGAGCTCATGATACTTGTCTCTGTGCTTGCTCAGAACATCGAGCAAAGCATCAACCGCGTATCCATATCGGCGCAGAGTTACACCCAGCAAACTGACATAATCTTTTATCAACAAAAGATGATTCGCAGTTTGCATCCTAGAGAACTGATCCTCTAAAACAGAACACATTTTACTAACAGCAGTCTCCCATAAATTCTCTACTTCAAGTTTCGAAATCAAACCGCCACCAGTCCTTAAAATCCGATCTTCTACTATAAAGAATCCAGCAATTTGTGCAAAAAACGTCTGATGCGATTCAAGAAAAGGAGTCATCGAAGATACCTGAAAGTCCGACGTCAATTGAAGCTTTCGATTCTCGAAATAATACTGCTTGAACCGATCTTCAAGCCCTAAGGTTTGGTGAATGTGATAAGACCTATACAGCGGCGTCAAATCAAACCCTAACAAACCACTTCCGCCGTTAATGTACTTCTCCTCACCTTCATCTCCTACTCCATTACCTCCATCATCCTCATCCTCTTCTTGTAGGGCATAAACACAGTCCCTTAAGCTCAATCTACTTTGCTCCTCCGCTTGCCGTTGCTTTATCCGAAGCTCTTCTTCTCTCTGCCTCGCCGATGACGCCCGTCCGATCGCCAATTGCCCTAAATTCCGACTTACAGTTCGGATCTCTACAAGCCAATCACCGAATTCTTTACTGATCCTTCGCTCGATATGAGATCGGACCGCTGGGATCTGCTTCTCGAACATTCTTCGAAGCGTCGACGATGGCGTTTTTTGGAGAAAATCCCTCTCGATCGAATCGACACACTTCAACGCCATATAGAAATTATTACCGGAGAGATGGAAATTGGCCCTCGAACAAAGCTCGATTAATCGAATACAAGTCTGAACGGAGTCGAGAGCGAGACCAACGTTTTGGCTCACGTTCCGAGCTTCAACGAAGGCGTCGAGAGCGGCGAGGAGCGGACCGGCTACGGACTGTAAGACCATGTTCGAATGTGAAAGAGATGATTTGAGGGAATCGACGTCGGAGAGGAGAGATCGGAGATCATCGACGGCCATGATGAAATCTTGGTAGTGGGCCTTACAGACCTCTTCGATCTCTGATTCATTTGATCTGGCGAAGTTGCGGAGGTGGTGGAGGAGGGTTTCTGGTTTTCCGGAGGCAAAAGCTTTCCGTACGAAGGGGCCTAAATCCTCGCCATTGCAGATCGCCGAGGAAACGAGGAGTTCGTCGAGCTTATCTGAGGAATCGCCGTCGTTAGTGACGGGGCCGACTTTCCGTCTCATCTTCGACGACTGCATTGTTGGTGTTGTTGTTCTTACACGTTGACGGAAACTGTTAGGGTAGTAGCATCTATAGATTGACAGGATCCATTCGAGGCGGAGGAGATTTAGCACAGAGAATGATAGAAGGCGAGGGTGGGGGAAGATGAAGGCGAGGGGGCGATTTGGTTTTGATTTCGATTTACTTGGTTTGACTAAAATGCCATTCAAAATGGTGTAACGCCTGGGGTCGAAAGGGGGAAGTTTAGGTAGTTAATAAGGGCAGTTTAGTAATATCGAGACACGTTCAGCTAACGCGTGGATTATTGAAGGCGCTGACCGTATGAATGTTTGGCCACCCCCTCGTTGGACCTACAAACCAAAAATCAGCTTGATTAGTGATTTACAACCTTTGGATCTTTGCACCCAAATAACGCTCAATAATGCTCAAATTCCAACGATTAAAATCAACCCAAGAAAACAACTTCAATCCAACGCTTGGAATTCATTAATCAGTCTTATTTTTGGTTTGCAGGTCCACCGAGGGACTAGCCAAACATCCATACGGTTAGCGTTCTCTAATAATGTGCCACATGGCTTGTATTGTGGGTTGTGTTAGGGAACTTTTGACATACCCCAATGTTATGTATGAAAGCTGACATACCCTATGACTCGGTCAGCTATTGTTTGACCAGTGTTGACCCGAGTTAACTATCATATTATTTGTTAAAAGATGAAAATGCCCTTGGCTTCAAGGAACGTGGGTTTGGGCCAAAACCCAAACTCTAAATACCCCACTTGTGAGGTATCATCGCTCGTGCACATTCGTAAAAGTTGTGGTTCTTTGCAACAAATAGGTACGTCCCGGGTTCATAGAGTCATTCCACTATAATCTCTCGTATTACAGTTCTCTCTCTCCCAGACTGAATTTGTCATCCCTTCCACGCAGGCAAGGGGTCTCTTTTATAATCTTCACATTCTCTCTTATGTTCGAGTGACCTTTGCTAAGAGTCTAGAATAACTAGAATATGTCCATAAGTGGTGCACTTTGTCTTCAATGTCTATAACACACATTTGTGTAGAATTATGCACCCACAATACTTCTATTACTACCTAATCTATATAGACCAAAGGGGAAAAATTTTCATGTTCTAGTTGTAAAGTTAGCCCATCATAAAATGACACGTAGCAAACTATCTCGGATCCACTGATAGAATTAAGGTTTGGCTCAGCCTTAGGTGGATTGACACACCCAGAATCAGCTTGATTCGTGATTTCTAGCCACATTTCAATTCGAGAGGTTTTGGGGTACTCGGATCCAACAGCTAGAATTTACCAATTAGGATAATTTTTGGTGTACAAATGGAACGGATCGGGTCCTAAGGTATCCAGAACTAGAACCAATATTATGGGTTCTTATCAGTTTCGTTTCTCAAAATGATGGATCTAGAATGGAAACTGATTATTTGGATCCGGTTTTGGGTACATTGGTTCCAATCTTTATAATATGACAATTTTAACGCCATATTAATGTATTTAACATTATTATTTTTATATATCGATACGATTCCAGTTTCAGTTCTTGTTTGGTAGATTCTCAACATTGTGGAATTTGAATTGGGATTTTCGATTTGGGTTATAGTTAAGGGAAATTCTATTTGCACCCCCACAAAGTCCATAAGCAGCCCATTTCGGTGCTTTTGGCCGAAAATGCCCTTGACCAAAAAAAAAAAACCCAAGCACCCCACCCCACTCTTCGTCTCTCCCTCTCCACCTCTCTCCCACCCTCTCTCCCTCTCCACCTCTATCTCTCTCTCACCCTGAAAAAAACCCAAAACAAAGGAGGACACCATCGCCGTTGCCGCCGCCACTACCACCACCACAAGTATCTCTCTCTCTCTCTCTCTCTCTCTCTCTCTGTGGTGGCGGCGACGGCGACGGCGATGGCGACGACCTCCTCCTCCTCCTTCTTCTTCAACAAGGTGGGGTGCTTGATTTTTATTTATTTATTTATTTTTTGTCTAAGGGCATTTTTTACCCAAAAGCACCCAAATGGCGTGCTTATGGAATTTGTGAGGTGCAAATAGAATTACCCTATAGTTAAATGGCTACATAATACAGATTGATACCCCTAATCATGGGTGGGCCAAAAATCCATTCTCAATGGGCCCAAAGACTATGCCACGTGTCATTTTTAAAAGACAAAGCAATATGAAATTTTGAGCATTAAAAACTTTTTTCTTTAGAATATGCCGGGAATTGAAGGAGATCTTTCAAAGAAGAGGCTAGTTTCCTGGACCGAAGATCTAGGCTTCTTCTCTGCACCCACGCGGATTCCTTAAAGGCGGCTGAAGGCTTATGGCATACATGGACATAACTAGACCATTCAAAGATTAGAAGAAATCTAGGGTTGACCAAAACCAATCTTAATCGAGTAAAACTGGCCTGACCACCAACGGTGAGGGAAGCCCGGACGACCACCCATAATATGAGCCACGTGGTACACTCTTAGAGAACGCTGACCATATGGATGTTTGGCCAATCCCTAAGTTGACCCACAAACCAACAATTAGCCTGATTAGTGATTTGAAACCTTTGGATCTTTGTATCCAAATAATGGTAAAAAAATACTCAAATTCCTACGGTTAAAATCAACCCATGAAAATGACTTCAACTAACGCTTAGAAATCACTGATCAGGTTGATTTTGGACTTATAAGTCCACCTAGGGATTGGCCAAACATCTATACGGCAATGTCCTCTAAAAAATTGCCCCGTAGCTTATATTGTGGGTGGTCAGGTAAGATTTACTCATCTTAATCATCTCAGCTAGAGATGCAATGGCGTAGATTCCGATTTTCAGACAACCATTAATCCAAGGGATACCTTCACAGGGAAGAAAAGTAATCGACTTGGAAGTTGGAACAAATAGGTTCAAAGGTAGACAAAGTCAACGCTTTGAATAGAATCCACGGTGGAAAAGTCCAAGATGTAAATGGTTGAAAGTCTCTGTGTTGACCACTGGATCGTTCAGTGCCAAGACCGAGTTGGATTGGGCGATCCAACTTGGTATCGGCACTAACTCGGCAGAAACTCCGTGACCCCTCTTATAGTAATATTCATGGTGCAGTGGGTGAAAGGAATATTCAATGGGGAGCCGATCAATGGAGAGTTGGGCCCTTTGATTTCTTGTAAAGGCCTGCGTGACCATAGCAATTCGGAGTGCGGGAAAAAGTATGGTACGGGAAATGTTCGAGTAGATGTTGGATTGGTCAAGAAAACATGTATCAAATTGGGCTGCAGATGGGCTTGGGCTCAGGTCACGTCATTAATTGAGTGGAATTGGGCTTAGCATGGCCTTGTCCTTACTTGGGCCAAACCCATTGATGAACCTATCCATTAATCCACACCCAAGATCAAATTCAAACCCAAAAATAGAGAGATTTGGTCAACAATCATTGATTAATGTTCGGTCAACAAACACAAAAATGGCTACAAATAGAGATTAAGACCTTTGTTTTGGATACTAAAAAGTGTAGTGAGTTCGTTGTTTCATTCTTAAACATATTTAGCATCATCAGTTTTTACAATTAGAGTGTTCTTAATTGTGATCGAATCATATATAATCCGAATCCAACGGTTTGATTGAGACTTCGTTGTATCCTGAAGGCAATTTTCTTACAGCTACCGTATACTCGCAGTTTTAACTAGAAAGGGAGAAATATAATCTAGAAGACATTGATTGATCGAGTATTATAATCTTTAAGATCAAAATTTTCTCCTTATTTCTATATTCCTCCATCAAATTGAGTACAGATGCCCAACATACTTGTGGTACCCATGCAGTGGATATATCCAAGGTTTAAAGGAGGCCGTTTTAATGGTTAAATGGACTGGGGGCGTTACAGTTTAAACGGACGTTAAAACGGATTGAAACGGACGGTCAAAAATGGAAAAAAACGTAATTAAACGGAAAAAACATGGCTCTGAAATTCAAATTTTGAAATTTGAAAATTAAAAAAAAAACAGAATTTAACAGATTTAACAGCCGTTTTTTTCACAAAATTTTCAGAATTAAACGGCTGTTTAAATGATTTTAACGGCTGTTAAAACAAAAAAAAACGGCCGTTTTTTTCAAAACTGTTAAAACGTGTTTAAACGGTTTTAACGGAAATGGGCTTGGGGCGTTACCGTTTAAGCGGCCGTTAAAACCGTGGATATATCTTCTACATGGGACCCATCAAATGGTGGGTCCTACTCCTTGCAGGTACACCAGTTGATAACCACATTCTTATGTCATTCATTTTTTACTAAAAGAAGTGCAATTGATTGGATGGCTGGGATCATCCTTAATTAACACAACTTTTGGGCTATATATGACCAATCTAAGAGATGAACCGTCCGATTGATGGAAAATGGAGCAAAGTACAAAGTTATTATATATAACGCAATATACTAAAACGAACATATTTAATTTTCTATCTACAAATATTTTCTCATCAATAGACGTGGAGCGAAGTGGAGAAATTTTTTTTTTTAAAGCCAATGGCTTCCACTAACATAAACAAGAAAGCTCACGTTAGCATAAGTACGAAATCAGACTCCACCTCCGTCTGGATGGTTATATACATGAATAATCTGTTGACTTTCCGTCACTCAATCAGAAGGTGGGAGAAGGTGTTCATGTTCCCAGCCTTCCTCCAACCCGTCTGATGATCTGCTCTTCGATGCCTTGCCTTTCCTGTAAATCATATAAAGCGCCAGCTGAGCTGTTCCGAGTATGAATCCAATCCCGTTTGGTACCTGTACGTACACCAAGGATTTCCCTTAATATGACACCTACCGAGAAACAACCATACCGATATTTAAAAAAAGTAGCCAAGGTTCAGTTTTAGTCGGGTCAGACCCATTTTAGGGGTATGCGTCACGCAAAGGAAAACCTTAGAACAATTCTTTCCTCGGAGTTGTGGGAAGGACGACTTCACATTAGCATGAATGCAATATTTTAGAAACTGAAATTTTAGTTTTCCAAAAATATATTTTCATTTTTTTTTTACTGTTTTCTTATATTTTCATAAAATTTACTTATTTTTATTTACGAAATTTTTTCAAAAACAACTTATATTTAAATCAATTTTAAAAAAAAACCTAATTTTTTCAAAAGAGTCAAAACGAACTCAAGACGTCAACCGGTTTGGCATCTGCCCCCAAAACCTCTAAATACCCAAAATACCCTCCTATGGAGAACAGCCAAACCGTTTGGCGTATGAGAGTCCTAGACATGAGAGTGTCCTAAGTTTGGCAACCGTTTGGCGTTAGAAGCTCTCAGACGCTTAATTGTTTGGCGTCTGGGAGTCTCAGAAGCCAAATGCTATGACATTTGAGACCTTCAGACGCCAAATGGTTTGGCATCTTCATGAGGGTATTTTGGGCATTTAAAAATTTTGAATGCAGACGTCAATTTGACTTCTTCATGAGGGCATTTTGGACATTTAAAAGTTTTGGAGGCAGACGTCAAACCATTTTGGCGTCCTTAGTTCATTTTGACAATTTTACAAAAATAAGGTTCTTTTTTGAAAATCAATTTAAATATAAATTATTTTTTAACAATTTCCATTTTATTTATAGGTTGGGCTCGGGAGACACCCATTTTGGCGTACCCACATAGAAGATGAATCAATGGCTGATTTTTGGTGAGGATGATCTCTATGGTGAGGAGATCATCCTCACAAAAATTCAAATCATTCTAATATTCATAGACTGGTTTAGAAGTTGAAGAATTATGGACCGTCGATTTTTACCGTGTAACTTGAAAACCACATTTGACGGGGTTAGAAATTTCAGAATGGGCTGATTTTTTGTTGGGGTGATCTATATGGTGAGGCGTTCATCCTCACCAAAAATCAGTCATTGATTTATCTTCTATGTAAGTACGCCAAAAATGGGGGTCCCCCAAGCCCGACCCTTTATTTATTTCATAAATATACTGACTAGACCATTTCCAACCACTTTGGCATAAAATCGATTTAGCTTTTAAATCACTGTTTAAAGTGCCCAAAATAGCTTAAAGCTTATGCAAGCCTATCAATAGAAAATGAAAAAAAACAAAAAAAGTGGGAAAGGATAGAATTTATGATTTTTTTTTCTTAGGCTTAATCTGATAAGTTCTGATAAGTTCCCATAACAATTAAAAATGTGACGATTGTAATATTTAGTCGGGTGACATATGTGGTACATGTGGAAATGGTGATATATGGTGTGTGCGCCGTAGGATTTAGTCGGCGGGTGTTCTAAAAGGCCAAGATATTCGTGCTATTCTTACATATAGAATGACTAATGGACGTGGGGCCCACATATAGATGAGTTAATGTCTAATTTTTGGTGAGAATATTCTTCTCAACATGGATATCAACCACACAAAAAATACATTTGCAGCCTATTGAAAAGTAGATTGCAAATTGAAAAATGTTTGACCCTCTATTTTCACTGCTAAATTTAAGTCCAAATTTGATAGGATTGGAGGTTTTAAAAATTAGTAATTTTTGGTGAGGATGATCACTATCTCCATGGTGATCGGGTGATCATCCTCACAAAAAATCAGCTCTTAACTCATCTGCACGTGGGCCTCACGTCCATTAGTAATCTATTAGTAAGAATAACATGAGATCAGAAGAGATGAAGGCGAAGAACTTACTCCAAGAAAATAGTCTCTTACAAGAACAGCATAGAAAGCCCAAATCCCTCCGTTCAAGAAAAGGAAAAATGAGAGAAAGAACGGCATGTACTCCACGTTCTTCGTCGTTACCACGGTCGTCTGTTACATCATAATTAAGATATATAATAAGCTTTAATATATTTAATCACCTACAACGTCAAAAGACCTAAAATAAACAAAACAAAACAAATAGGAAGATTATCATCAAGGCAATTAAAATTATTGATAGATGTGATTCTCAAGCCATGGCCCTCCTTAGAGGGTGTCCATCAAGTGGGTGGGATCAAATTGATGTGCATCACCATCAACTATGAATATAGAGATGGTCCTTAATTACTAAATGAAGCATTTTGTAATGTAAAAAGAGAAAGAGTCCATGGTTATTGTTTCAATTTATATTCAACATGTACTAGACTAGTGGGTGGCCCATGCCCACAGCACTCCTCGACAAAGCATTTGCCAGAATTGAGTATGAGTGGTTGAGATCCACCGTTCAGTTGGGGGATAAGATCTTGGCCCTTCTTTATGAAGACTATAAGAGGGGGAGACAACTTCCCTGTCTTGTTAGTGTAGCAGGAGTAAAACTTCTATCACAAGGCCACAATCTTAGCCACGTGGCACACTCTTAGTGGACTCTTACCATATGGATGTTTGGCCAGTCACTCGGTGGACCTCTAAACCAAAAATCATCCTTATTCATGATTTACAACCTTTGGATATTTGCACCTAAATAACGCTCAATAATGCTCAAATTCCTACTTTTAAAATCAACTCATGAAAATAACTTCAATCGAATCGCTTGGAAATCACTAATCAGGCTGATTTTTTGTTTAGAGGTCCACCAAGGGACTGGCCAAACATCCATACAGTCGGCATCCACTAAGATTGTGCCACGTGGTATGTGTTGTGCGCTGTGACAGAAGTTTTACTTGTGCAGCGGGTGTCATGGGACACCATCGCGTCAAAGTCATTACAGGAGATGTCCACCATGCAACCATCGACAAGAATAATAAAGAAACCAACTTGGTTTCTTAATTCATTGATAGTTCTATTAGCATTTACCTAGCTTTTTAAGTTATTTTTTCGTGGTCTAGATTTAATATGAGTCCGGCTCAAGAGCACCCACCTTTTTTCTAACCCCTCTCGGGTGTTATGTTCTCGGCCTTGTATTTGGAGAATCCAAAAGTGGTTGATAGTGCTGAGCTCGCATCACTTTTTGTAGTACTATCAACCATTAGTGGATTCGTGGATTCCACGGCCGAGAACACGACTCCCAAGAGGGGTCAAAAAGCTGGGCTCCTGCGCCTGACCCATTTAGTATAGTTAGCTAGAGCCAAAAAGCCGTATCGCGCTGAAGCACGCTCTACTAAGTTGAATTCCGTTCCGTCAGACTTTCTGTGTTTCCAAAAGACAAATTAACAAGCCACGTTTGGGATTAGGTCGGGTTTTGCTCCTTTCACAGAGGAAGTGAAGTCTCTTGGACATGCTGATGAACACTTCTCATTTACTCATCTCCCTCTCTTGCACAAGGTCTTATTGGCACCTTGTGCAAGGGCGGTGAATTGACTTTTATCGCTTTCTTCTTAATCATTGTGTTGCTCCATGTGTGGTCGATATCCAATCCGGTATGTGGTTCGAGTGCGCATGGGTCTCGATCGCACATTACAGAGATGTGGCCTTCTGAAAACCATAGAAAGTATTTGGTCGATATGCTTAATAAACTGCTAGGAAAGGAGAGAACTTCTTACCATGGCTGCAAGAGGTGAACCATACATAACTATATTTAGTCCTGCACACATGAATCCTATTACGTCGATTCGCAGATCTCCTTTCATTGCCAAACGAGTAACTAAAATTGCTGCTGCTAGAAACCCCACGTTCAAAATCCCTACAAAGATCGCGGTCTTAACCTGAAATAACACATGAATGATGTACTCATGATAACAGCGACAATGATGATGAAGATGATGATGATGATGATGATGATAGAGTTACCCTCATTTTTGCAGGCGCAAATATGAGAAATAATACAACATAAATAGCTTCGGCAACAATGCCAAAACAATTAACAGTCGCAACGAGTAGAGCACCAGGTTTCATAATTCCATAGTAAGTCCACAACGACGAGCTTAACAAAGTGCAAATGTAGGGAAGGCTCTCAAAATCCTCGGTCGATCTATTCTTCACTATTCGCAAGAACGTCCCTCTGCAATCACATTAAATCCATCATCGATCACCATCGATTATCATAATTCTAGCCGCCGTCACATAATTAAAACAAACCCACAATCAAGAAGTCAGCAATATATCACTCAAAAATGAATCAAATGCTCAAAGAAGCTTACATGGGAGAAAGAAAGACGAGCACCGATATTATGTTGCCTGCAAAAATTAATAAAAAGCCATGAAAGTTCTAATTTTTTTTTTTTTGATAAGTATAACTTTATTTAAGAGAAAAAGCAGGTTGCGAGGAGACTTCCCGAGGAGGAGATCAGAGGGCTATCATCCCCTACACAACAAGGACTCTCATCTAAATACAAAATCTTCGGGGAAAAAAACCTTGTTGTTTCAGTACTAGTTTCCCTTCTTCTTCTTCTTCTTCTTCTTCTTCTTCTTTTTTTATTTATTTATTTTTTTTTTTGTGTGAGAGAGAGAGAGAGGATGAACCAAAAACCCTTGAAAAAACCAAGTAAACATATTTCATAGAAGTAAATGTGTTCTCACCTATAACTCCAACAAAGAAACTAAACCCTTCCATTATGAGAAGAACTTGAGATAAGAGAGAAAGAAGAGAGCGAAAATGGGGTTTCTTCTGGAGGTTGCTTCAAATTTGAGCATTTCG
This sequence comes from Euptelea pleiosperma, assembly GCA_035048495.1. NCBI lineage: Eukaryota > Viridiplantae > Streptophyta > Magnoliopsida > Ranunculales > Eupteleaceae > Euptelea > Euptelea pleiosperma. Next base: position 26,135,710 of record CM068551.1, on the reverse strand, counting down.
AACATCGTTAATGCAGCTCCAGTATTTTAATTTTTCTCTTATGGGACCCATTTCTAATTTTTTCTCCGGCGGCATGTCTGCCTCGTTATTGGGAAATAATGAGTAAATCTGTGATGACGGATGTCCGTCGTCAACGTTAGTACGAGATACATGGAACACTCTTAGGCTATGTTTGGTTTTCGAGGACGTGCGTCTTGAAGGTCCACGTCTCCAAGGCATGTACCTCTAAAGGTCAAGACCGACGTTTGGTTCTACACAAACAGATGAACCCCGTTTAGTTCTACACAAACATGTGAGACCCGCAGAAGAGCAAATTAATGTTAATAGATCACACAGGCCAAACATAAGAACAGAAGTCAATGGATCATATGTGGGTTCCAAATAATAGAGGGGCCTTGATAGATCTTGCATATGTTTTAGGTCAAGTGGGCCACACATTAGGTAGGCTACGCCCAATGGGGGTGGAGAGTGAACCTTCAAAGTACATGCATTTTGAAGACTCGGGAGATGAACCTTTGAAGGTTCACTTTCGCGTGTCTTCAAGGTCCACTGTGTCTTTGAAGGTGCGCGCCTAGGTGTAGCCCAAACACTTGTCATCAAGACGCACGCCTTCAGCCAAGATGCATGTCGAAGGTGCACTACCAAACACAGCCTTAGACACCAATGATCATATGAATGTTTGGCCTATTTTTAGATGGACCTACAGACCAAAATTCATCCAGATTAGTGACTTGTAATAGTTGGATTGGAGTCTTTTTATGTATTTATTTTTAGCCGTGGCGTTCAACATTCGGCGTTCAAGCATTATTTGGGGTAGGCAGATCCAAAGGTTAGAAATAACTAATCAAGCTGATTTTTGGTATGTACACCTACGTAGGTATGGGCCAAACTCGCACACGGCGCGGTCAGTGCCATGTCTCATATTGTGGTCCGTCATCAATGTTGATGACAGACATCTGTCATCAAAGATTGACACGGATACGACTGCCCTTGTTGAAAAAGGAGTTGAAACATTGAACCAGTTCTTCCATCCTTGAATTGGGTATGGATTGGGGTAGGCCTTGAAACATGAAACCCCCTCAGTAACCGTGCCAACCAGGAATCTGGGGAAAACCAAGGTTTAAAAGGGGTTGTTATAACTGTACAACGGACTGAGGGCATTACCATCTTTTCCGTTATAACAAATTGTAACGCTCAGGGGTAAAAATGGAAAATCACAAAAAAATGAAAAATGGTGTTAAAATTCAAATTTTGAAATTTGAAATTCAAGTTTTCAAAAATTAGAAACTTAAACAAAAAATGACGAAAATAACGGCCATTTTTTCACAAAAAAATTCAGAAAATAACAGTCGTTATTTTCGTAATACAGGAAAAATGACGGTCATTATAACGAAAATAACGGCCATTATTTTTTCAGCATTTTAATGGTTCATAACATAACAGGGGAGGTCGAATCCATTATAACAGCCGTTATTTTCGTTATAACAGCCGTTTTTTAAACCATGAGTGTAACATCAAACCCGACGTTGTAGTCCTCATGAATGCGTATACATGTGAATGCGGGCCCAAACAATTTTTTAGAATGTAAAATCATGTAGGGCACAACTAGGTATAGCTGGGTCAAATTTACAAACTTTAGTGATTGATATAAGTCACTAAAGCAAGTGACAAGGGTGGTTGTCTCTTCCTTTTGGCTCTCCCACCGGCCAATTATAGTCGTGGATCACATGTTCTACTTACCAGTCAACTTAGTTTTCTTGTGATGTTGCTCAGGAATTTTTTATTTCCTCTAATTAATATTATTTTGAACACATCACATGGTTGAATTATGAATTTTTTTTTTTTTAAGAAATAGAAAATAGCTTAAAAAGATAAAAATAAATTAAAAATTACTAAAATTCAATTATGAAAATATTAGTGTCAATCAAGGTTTAAAGGGGACCGTTGTAACTGTATAACGGACTGGGGGCGTTACCGTTTTTTCCGTTATAACAATAAAAACGCTCAAGGGCAGAAATAGAAAAAAGGGAAAATAACAGAATATAACGGAAAAAATGGCACTAAAATTCAAATTTTGACTTTTAAAATTTGAATTTCAAAATAGAAACTAATGGAAAAAAATGAAAATAATGGCAGTTTTTTCCCAAAATTTTCCAGAAAATAACGGTGGTTATTTTTCGTTATAATGACCGTTATTTTATGGGGGTTTTAACAGTCCATAACGTAACGGGGTAGGTCCGAATCCGTATAACGGCCATTTTTTAAACCTTGGTGTCAATCATGACAAATACACAGACCATTCAATCTATTTTCGAACACGTTAATTGTGCATTTTTTCTCAATCACAAATTATCCTGCAATTAGAATAAATAATATTTTTTTTTTCAGATACGTCTATATATCTGTGTAAAATAGTAAATTATTGAATTATTATATACTTTGTTCCATAATTATTCAAATAAAGCTAATATTACAGTCATCATATATAACACAATGTAATGCACGTAACACGTGTAATTCAAACTTGACGATATAATCTAATATTGCGAGTTATCATGTTTGACGATATCCCAAATGTATATCTGTATAGACGTACGAAACAATGTACCGCTTGAAATATTTAAAACAAATTACGGAAAAAAAAATTCCTGAAAATTCTATTCATAACCATGCTAAGTATTTGATATGCTGCTTGATACGATTATTAAGCTAACACATGAAAACGACTTCACTAATAACGCCATCATTTACGCAACCACGGGATTAGAGCGGTTTTAATTAAATAAAAAAAAAAAGCAATATAATAAAGGCTAAAATTACAGCTCTATCTCTTGGTAGATATGCCATCAAATCATTAAATAAATAATAATATGGCTTGTTTATTTTAAGAAAATAAGTTGATTTGAAGATCTAATAAACCGTTTTTCTGTAATTAAAATATTCTTAATGATTTTAATTAAATTTGCCTCGTGGGCCTTTGCTGGTATCCATGGGTTAGGTCTTGGACCTTTAGGTTTGACCGAGTGTTTTAGTTGGGTTCTTTATGGATAAAATTTGATGACAGCGGGCTGTCAGCGAAGCCGCTGAATTCCCTTACCCAGTGTTTTTTTGCCACGTACCCATGTAAGTGATTTTTAAGATTGTTTTTTTTTTTATTTTATTTATTCCAAAAGCGAAAAACCACATGGGAGGTGGCAAAAAGCAATCGGGTTTTTATATAAACTTTTCATAAGATGGGTATTATTGGGAGCCGAATTGAAAAATGAACAGAGATTGTGGAGCGGGTTTTCTTCTATAATTATTGCTCCAAGTGGGTATTAGATATAACCAAGGTTTAAAAAACGGCCGTTATAATGGATTCGGACCCACCCCGTTACGTTATGGACCGTTAAAACGCCCAGAAAATAACGGCTGTTATAACGAAAATAACAGCCTTTGTTTTCCGTTATAACGAAAATAACGACCGTTATTTTCTGAAAAATTTTGTGAAAAAAACTGCCATTATTTTCGTTTTTTTCTGTTATTTTTCCTTTATATTCTATTTTTTTCCGTTATTTTCCCGTGTTTTTTCATTATAACTGAAAAAATGATAATGCCCCCAGTCCGTTATACTGTTATAAAGGTCCCCTTTAAACCTTGGATAAAACAACAAATTAAGATTTGGTTTTGGTTTTGGTTTTGGTTTTGGTTTTGGTTTTGGTGCATGTGGGATGGTATTAGGGGTGTCAATAGGCACCCGGTACCTGATAGGAACCGATAATTTCTTTATCTGGTTCTGTGAGTAGCAATTTTAGAAACTGATATGAAAAGATCTGGAACCGAAATATATAATCGCTTATGGTTCTTAGCAAGGTTTAAAAGGGACCGGTATACTGGTATAACGGACTGGGGGCGTTATCATTTTTTTACGTTATAACGGATTGTAACGCACAGGGGCAAAAATGGAAAAATGGGAAATAAAGGAAAATAGTGAGAAAAAACGGCGCTAAACAGATTTTTTGCTGTTGGATTCTTAATACTAAATTGTATTATACACGAATTATTCTCCAATCGTTTTGTTACGTTTCTGTTTATTTGACTATTTTTTTATCGTATTTTAAAAATTTTAGAACGGATATATATTCGTACTATTCTCGTCCCAATTTGTTTCCGACGAATTGCTAACTAGGATCAGAGTAAGACTTGCTTGACCAACTGTGGTCAGGTAGCACCTGAACACCCACAATACAAGCCGTGTGGAAATTTATTAGAGGACACTGACAGTATAGATGGTTGGCCAATCCCTAGGTAGACCTACAAACCTAAAATCAACCTGATCAGTTATTTCTAAGCATTAGTTGAAGTCATTTGTTAGAGAATATATATTATAATAAATTGTGTGAGATACACCATATCATTACTGGTGTATCTTATCACAAGATTAGAATCAATTAAAAGTAATAGATTTGATTGAGAGATTATAGGATCTCATTCCTATTTGGACTCTTGTAATGCTATGTATAATAGCTTTGAGTGGGTCAATGTAATTACTGATATTATTCAATAAATTATAAAATTCTTCGTCATTTTCATTGGTTGATTTTAACGGTAGGAATTTGAGCATTATTTCTGTACAAAGATCCAAAGGTTTGAAATCACTATAATCAGTCTGATTTTTGGTTTGTAGGTCCACTTACGGATTGGTCAAACATCTATACGGTCAGTCTCCTCTAATAAATTGACACGCGGCTTGTATTGTGGGTGTTCAGGTAGCAAGTCTTACTCCTAGCTAGGATCATACAATGTAGGCGTCTCCGTTCTCAACGTCGTCTTGACGGGGCCAACTAGACTGTAACTCGTATCCAGTCAAAGAAAGCGCCTTGAAAATCTTCTGGAAGCTGTGTTGCCGTGACACGGTTGTATTGGGTAGGCTCCTCCCTTTACTCAGGTTTCGTTCTTTCGTGGTCTCGTCAGCATCGTATTCACGCATCTCGAGCCCCCCTCGCATCATCTTCGTTGATCTAGTTGGCGGCGCTGACATGTTCTTGTAAACCATGTAGACGACCAGTTGAGTCAACCCTAACAGTAAACCAATGGCATTCGGCACCTGTATGTATCATGCCAAGCGCACCGTCAGCTCTTAAAATACTCCTGCTTTAGTGAGTCACTAGACTATAAAATTGTAGTCCATGATATGCAGCCTAGCTAGGTTAAAAATTTTGCTGAGGGCACACGTGTCTGTGGGGCTGTGGGGACGCGTAAAAATGCACCACGTGGCAAACCCTTTCGGCCAAATAACCCATTAATGATTGGCCCCCCTCTTGATGGACCTACACTCCAAAAATCAACCTTATCGGTGAACTCTAGACTCTAGCCAGTGGGATTTCCAGCCGTCAGGGTGATCTTTGGTGTGTAGGTCCATCAAGGAGTTGGCATGGGGTAGTTTTTCATGTATCATGGGCCCAAAAGAGTGTGCCACGTGGCAAATTCTATGCATCCCACAGCCCCACAGACACTTGCGTTCCTCATAAAAAAATTTCAGCGTGATCTACCATTGTGATGAGCTTATGCACATAACCCTAACCCTAGCTTGTGTGGTCTCCAAGTCCAAACCTGTTCTTTTATTAAGCTGGTACTGTATCCCCAGGCACATGGTAATTAAATGGGGACCATGACATCAAACATCATAAGCCGTTGGATTGACATCATAAATTAAGGGTGGCGTTATTTGCACACACCTTTTTTTGAGTGACACCCACCTCTTAGTGTGTGCAAATAAGTTACAACACCAAAAAAAAAAAAAAAAAAAAAAAAGACAGATAAAAACAAAAAACAAAAAAAAAAAACCTCCACCATTGAGAGAGAAGAAGAAGAGGAGGAGGAGCGACCTCCTCCTCTTCTTCTTCTTCTTCTTCTTTTCCGAGTGGCTTCTTCTTCTTCCTCCTCCTCCTCTTCTTCTCCGAGAGGGAGAGGGAGAAAGAGAGGAAGAAGAAAAAGAAGAAGAAGAGGAGGAGGAGAAGGAAGAGGAGGGAGGAAGAGATCTCTTTATCCCCCTCTCCCTTAAAAAAAAAAAAATTTGCCTGGCCATGTTAGCAGTTGGCTACCGATATAGCCAAAGCCATGTCTACCCTGTGTTACCGATACCAGACGAATTATTTTTTTTTTTTTTAAAGAGAGAGAGATAGGGAGAGGGAGAGAAGAAGGGGGGAGAGAGAGAGAGAGAGAGAGAAGAATAAGAAGAGGAGGAAGAGGAGACCGCTCGAAGAAGAGGAAGAGGAGGTTGCCCGAAGAAGAAGAGGAGGAGGCCGCCGCCCACCACCAGGTAAGAGAGAGAGGGAGGGAGGGAGTGGCGGTGGTAGTGGTGAAGAAGAAGAGGACGGTGGTGGTGAGTTCCTCTTCATTCCGTTTTTTTTTTTTTTTTTTTTTTTTCCACACAACTTTGGGTATGTGCAAAATAAGAGGTGGGCGTCACTCAAAAAAAGGTGTGTACAAATAACGCCACCCTAAATTAATTACCTTACTAAAAACTCTTAAACGTTTAATCAGTCATAATTAAATAGTCTAACTTTGACTCTCTTTGGTCCTAATCCAATGGTCCCCATAGAATCACAAATGCTCAGCAATCATAAATCCTGGAATTCTAATTTCAATTTAAAATCCATGTCTGGTTATAAAACAGACCCTGTGGAGAAACGAAATTCTAGAGGGGAAAAACGGTATTAAAACTTACTCCGATAAAGAAATCTTTGACAAGCAGCGAGTAAACAGACCAAACGCCCCCATTGAGGAAGAGGAAAAACGAAAGGAAGAAAGGCATGTACTCCACACTCTTGCTCTTTATCACTGCTCTCTGTGCCACATCAACATGCGTCACAAATAATTGCCTGTTACTCTGTTAGATCATCATACCAAATATCTTAAACTTGGCCCAAAAATTAAAGGCCAGCTGGCCTGTTATATCTATTACTGGGCTGGTATTGGGCTTGAAATAAAGATCGGACAGACGAGATTAAAATGCAAATCTTGCACCCATCCATACAACAAACCCGATACTGCACCACAATCTCCACTGCCAATTAAACTAAACAGAAAACTAACGATGGACATAATCTATGATTCAGGCTTCTGTATCAAAATTTTGATGCAGAAGTCCCTCAATTTGCCACTTACTAGATTCTTTCGGCCCACACCTTGGTGGATCCACACCAAAACAAACATAGTGATTAGTGATTCCTAGCCATTGGATTTGTGCACTTTTTCATCATGGGCTTGGAACCAACTCATAGGCCGGTTCATAAAGCCCATGACGAAAAAGTGTTCAAATCCTATGGTTAGAAATCACCAATCATGCGGATTCTTGGCGTGTAGGTCACTCGTAGTGTGGGCCAAAAGTTCGGGGGCAAGTGGACCTGAATGAGTCTACTACATTGCAATTTGAGGCGCTTCTGCATCAAAATTTTGATACAGAAGTCTGCATCTAGGAACAGCCGTTTTCAAATGACCCCTATTCTAAAATGGGTCGGGCTCAGGGGGGTCCCCCATTTTGGCGCACCCACATAGAAGATGAATCAATGGCTGATTTTTGGTGAACATGATCTCCTCACCATATAGATCACCCCAACAAAAATCAGCCTATTCTGAAATTTCTAACCCCATCAGATGTGGTTTTCAAATTACACAGTAAAAATTGACGGTCCATAATTCCTCAACTTCTAAACCAGTCTACAAATATCGGAATGATTTGAATTTTTGTGAGGATGATCTCCTCACCATAGAGATCATGCATGCTCACCAAAAATTAGCCAGTGATTCATCTTCTACGTGGGTACACCAAAATGGGTGTAAAAAATGGGGATCCCCCGAGCCCGACCCTTCTAAAACTGCTATCATTTTAATACATTGGTTTTTGATGTAGTACGTCTCCCCACCAAATAGCGGTGGATTGAATAGACTCTCCATTAAAAAGTATGGCAGTTACGCAGCCGAATTAGTCTCTTAAATTAACACATACGTTTTAGCTACAATTTTAGGACAATCAACCCACGATTCGCATCCTAATCGTCACGTACTTACCCCTCTCTCTCTCTCTCTCTCTCTCGTCTATCCCTCTATATATTTCCGACCTTCAAACACAAATCCTCAGAACCCGTCTCTCTCACTCTTTTCTTTCTCTCTCTCTGATATAGAAATTAGCCATGGCTATTAACAAGTTATTGTTTCTCGTATTAGCAATTTCATGGCTCATGGGAACTGCGACGGCAGCACGGGAGCTTCCCTTTAAGGCGGGGCAAAATCTTGCAGCCCGGCTCGACAGCGAAGGAGGATTGGTGGAGTGTTGGAATGCACTTCTCGAGCTACGATCATGCACCAACGAGATTGTTCTTTTCTTCCTTGACGGTGAGGCCTACCTCGGCATCGACTGTTGCCGAGCCATCCGCATTATCACCCGACAATGCTGGCCTGCTATGCTTACTTCCATCGGTTTCACTTCCCAAGAGGGCGACATACTTCGAGGCTACTGCGATGCATCGACGGCTCCTCCGCCGGTGCAGTCTCCAGCTCTGTCACCTTTGGGTCAGGTTCCAGCCGATATAGTGAGATAGAGATGGACCGAAATTTGAAGGGTTTGATGAGTTTGTTACCACTGTTTTTGGTGTCTAGGAAGTGTTAGTCGTGCATATATAGGGTTTCTATATATGCTTTGGTTTTTCCTCTTTTTCTTTTGGTCTTTTTTTTTGTTTTTTTAATTTGCATGGCTTTTAGTACCGTTTGATCATCTGATATATGTTATACTACGTGTTTGTGTGTCTAATCTCTCTCTCTCTCTCTCACACACACACATACACACACACACAAACAACTCTAGACCGTATGCATATTGGAGTATTTGGTGGGCTCCATGTCGTACGTCCACCAACTGTTCAATCCTCGTTAACTCAAAAATCATGTTGATCAAACAATTGTAAGTCACATTAAGGTGTAAATGGGCCAGCCCATGAGAGGTTTCTGGTCTGAACTTAAATTGAATCAGATTGAGCCTTGGATTTGGGCCTATTCAAAATTTACCAAAATCCAGACCCAGGCCCATTTACATCCCTTAGTCAATTTTTATCCTTAGATAAGGGACAGGATATTGGCACCCGCGATTTCCCTTACCGACTGACTCAGTAAACCCACTTAAAATTGACCCGTAACTCTTTACACCCAAATGACTCCTTACACCCACTCACAAAAAAAAACGAGGGACACAAAGAAAAAAAGAAAAAAAGAAGAGGAGGAGGTCTCTCTCTCCCTGTTCTTGGCGGCTGAGGGGAGAGAGAGGTACCTGTTACGTCGGCGGCCTCCTCCTCTTCTTCTTCTTATTTATTTAATTTTATATTTTTGGGTATTTTTAATGGGGTGGGTGGTATGAGTGAAAGGCAAGGGACATTTTTGTTTTTTACTTTTTTTTGGTTATGTGGATCTACTGAGTGAAATCGTGGGTGCAAATATCCCATCCCTTAGATAATCGTTCCCCAAGTGTGAACTTAATTATTGGCTAAGACCCATTTTCATCAGTTAAAAAAGAAATGAAGGAAAGTAAAGGTAGCTTACCATGGCTGATAGAGGGGAAGCATACATGCTTAAAGTTAGTCCTGAGCATAAGAATCCTACAACAGTAAGACGAGCGCTTCCATGGATTGCCGTTAGATTGACCGCGATCACCAGTCCCAGAAAACCAATGTTCAACACTGCTACCAACGTCAAGTTCTTAACCTGAACTTAACCCATGGATAATCGCTAATTAGATGATGGTGCGTGTGCGTGTGCGTGTGCGTGTGAGAGAATTGATTTACCTTTGTGGCCTTGGGTGCAAATATGAGAAATAGTGCGACATAAATGGCTTGCAAGGCAGCACCGGCACCATTGACCGTTACGATAAGTAAACCACCAGGCTTGAGAAGTCCATAGAAAGTCCACAAAGAAGTGCTTAACAGCGTACAAATATAAGGAAGCCCTTTGAAATTCTCTGTCGATTTCTTCTTCACCACCCTCCGAAACGTCCCTCTAATAACATACACAAACCCTAAACCCTTAATTTAAGTTTGCGTTTTTTCGTCTCACACTCTTGATAAATCTTCTATATTACTGAAACCCCCCTTAGTTTTCATTCTTTGACTCAGTCATTGACGGTCAAAATCAATCAAGGGGCTAAACCAAAAGAACCAAAACTCATAGGGATTTCACTAATTAAAATACAGAATTTTTCAGTGGAGTACACTACAAAATGGAAGATGGTAAGCTGCTAAAAGAAATTAACTAACTTATAGTGTCCCCAGGCTAAGTAAGGTTGTCAATTCGTACCGTGGAACCGATACCGATAAGAACTGGAATCGATTATCCTGTTTGCCATTTCTTGGACTAACTATTTTAAAACCAGAACCGGGAAGACCTGGAATCGATTAGACATGAAACCTATATGAACCGAAATGTTCTGGTTATTTACACACTAGCTAGTATCCAGACCAAATCGGGTCCGGAACCGATAAAAAAAATATCTGCCATATATATTCATATAATAATACCCGATTGGTAACCGATTCCTATCAATTCCGTACCAGAGCAGGATCTACCTTAAGGCCATTAAGGCGGTCGCCTAAGGCCCCTCGGTGAGAGAAGACCCCCAGCCCAGGTCCCACTAACCACATGGATTTTTAGCTCACCTTATTGGTTATATAAACCAAAAATCAACCTGATTGATTGTCTCTAGCAGCCATAGACTTTAGTACTTTTTAGGACATGATTTTAGCCGTTGGATTTAAACATGTTTTTTGGGTAGTAAATCCAATGACTAGAAATCATCAATCAAGTTGATTTTTAATGTGTTTATCCACCAATAAATGGGCTGAACATCCATGTAGTCATTAGGCTAAAAAATTATCTATGTAAGGCTGCGAGAGTCGTCTGCATCAACTGCACCCGGAGTCCTTTGCATCTAATTTGTTTAATAGTTTTTGATTATTAAGAATAGTTTTTATATAAAGATTTTCAATAATATAGAGAGTTTAGTTTTTTAATAAATACCATATATATTAATATATTAAATATAAAAAGGCTTTATATAGAGTTTTCGCCTTAGGCCTCAACGTATATTGAGATGGCCCTGATCCGAACTAGAACCAACCTATTGACACAACTAAGGTTTAAAAAACGGCCGTTATAATGGATTCGGGCCTCCTCCATTACGTTATGTACTGTTAAAATGCCAAAAATAAAATAACGGCCGTTATTTTCCATTATAACGAAAATAAAAACCATTATTTTCTGGAAATTTTGTGAAAAAATGGCTGTTATTCATTTTTTTGGTTATTTTCCATTTTTACTCTTGAGGGTTTTTTTTTTTCGTTATAACGGAAAACATGGTAACGCCCCCAGTCCGTTATACCGTTATAACGGCCCCCTTTAAACTTGTACACAACCTTAACGCTGAGCCCATCAACCCATCTGCTTAAGTTAGCATTTCCGTGCTAAATTCTTGATAAATAGCTAAAGAAGAGAGCTCTGTTACTCACATGGGAGAAAGAAAGACTAGTATGGAAATTAAGTTACCTGCAAGAAACAAAAACTCTTAAAAATATAGAAGAAGCAAGCTTAACGAATTAAAAAAACAAAGAGACAGAGTTCTGTGAGAATCACCAATGAGACCGACAATGAAGCTTAGGCTCGCCATAGAACGAGAAGAACACTTTGGATGAAGGTTGTATCTTATATATATAATGAATCTCAACCGTTGGATGTCCACCACGTCGTCAACTTTCGTAAGATGAGACACTGGTGAGTGGGACCACCTCTTTATCCCATTTTCCATTTGAATGATGATCTAATAGTGAGTGCTTTCATGGAGCTAGTCGATCTGGACAAAGTTGTAGCTCTTAATTGCAAGCCATTTAGCAATGATAGAATTAATTGAACGGAATATCCTTCGTGAAAGCCATTTGAATTGGCATGGGATCAAATCTGACGCCGTCTAAGTTGGCATCAGATTTGATCTGACACTAATTCAAATGGCGCCAACTTCTATCTGACGCCAATTGAAGTCATTTCAAATGGAGTCATTTTGGTTAGGTATATTTTCGGCCATTTTCAAATAAATCGGATCTGACTCCATTTCAATTGGCTTCAACGTACTGACGCCAATTGTAATGGAATTTTTATAATTTTAGTATTTTTTTTTATAAATTAATTTAATTTCGTATATTTTTTTAATTTTCTGTTAATCGAATAATTTATTAAAGTTAGGTGTCTTGCACGAGCCCAACGTACAGTTTTCTGAATGGAAAAAAGTTACGATGGGATGTATAGTTGACACATACGGGCATCCACTATTGGATCACCACTAAATTAATGAGTGCCTTGTTCCTAAAATGCGCTTCTTTTTTATTGTAATTTGTTGCTAAAATAAACAAAACGCCGACAGGCATACATCATGATTTCCATTTTTGTTATTCCCACTGCCCTCTGGGCCCACTGAAAGCATGGATGTTTAGTTAGCCAACCCCTGGTACCCCAAAAATCACCCTGATTGGTGATCTTTACGCATTAAATTTCAACCGTTCTTTGTGGACTAAATTCAACGGCTAGGAATCATCAAAAAAAGCTGATTTTGGGTACAAATATCTTCCAAGGGGTGGGCCACTAAACATCCATGGTAAGTAACAAAACCTTGTTACATCACGCCCTTTCCATTTTTGGAGAAAAAAAGTTCATCCGGATGAAATGACGTGTTGCCGTCCTGTTTCTCTTCTTTACACGTTGTGCTTATGTGGTGGGATTGGGACCCACATTTGGATCAGTCTTACTATATCTTTCAAGTTTCAACGACAAGATCTTGACCAAATTGTTCTAAAAAAAAAGGATGTAGAATGGATCAAGGTTTAAAAAATGGCCGTTATAACGAAAATAAAAGCCGTTATAACGGATTCAGACCTCCCCAATTACGTTATGGACCGTTAAAACGTCCAAAAAATAACGGCCGTTATTTTTTGTTATAACGAAAATAACAACTGTTATTTCTGGAAAATTTTGTGAAAAGGCCATTTTTTCCATTATATTCTGTTATTTTTCATTATTTTTCATTTTTGAAATTCAAATTTAAAAATTCAAACTTTGAATTTCAGCGCCATTTTTTCTGTTTTTACCCGAGTGTTTTTTCATTATAACGCCGTTATAACAGAAAAAATGGTAACGCCCCAGTCCATTATACCGTTATAACGGTCCCCTTTAAACCTTAGAGTGGATAACCGATACTCCTTAGTTGGACCAATCTTAAATGTAAGGGAGGTCAGATAGACTCATTGTGTGTCATCTATATAACAAAACACAGCGGTTGTCTCTCCTTCTTATAGGCTTCATATATCTAAGGGCCCATATCAACCCTTACATAAAATAAAATTTAGATTGTTGGATTAATTTAACAGGAAAATTGTCCCCCCACTTATACCCCTCTTAACGGCTTCACAAAGGATGGCCAAGATCTTATCCACCAAATGGACTATGGATCTCAACCACTCACACCAGATTTTGGGAAATGCTTCGTAGGGGAGTGCCGAGGGCACTGGCCACCCACTATACATGAGAGAAGTCACTTATCCCCCCTCTTATCGGCTTCACAAAGGATGGTCGTGATCTTATCACCCCAAATGGATGGTTGATCTAAGCCACTCACACCCGATTTTAGCAAACGCTTTGTCGGAAAGTGTTGCGGGCACAGGCCACCTACTAGTAAGTATATAAATATTAAGATAGTAAGAAAAGATCTGAAGACTTATACGTTGACAAAAGAGATATATCTAAATAAAGTGGAATTTGAAAAAATTAATGTTGCCGACCTCAAACATTCGAGATAAGACCATGGTTGAAAATCTCGGGATCAAAGGCTGGATCAATAGGCGTCGATCCCGATCTAGATCAAAGGGAGATCTCTCATCGCCGATCATCTCGCTCAAGATGACGAAAGGGTTGAAGAAGAACAGTGCATCTCGGACAAGACAACCTTATTTCAGATCGCCTCGATGGCCACCGATCCAGAATGGGGTCGGCTGAGACTTCGAACCAAGAATAAGACAGAGATGATGATGATAATCGGGGTGTGTCATAATGCATGACGATGTAAGGTTAAAGCATAAGCTCAGGAGAAGTTCTATCAGCATCTTACCAACTTAGATTTTGAAAGATGCATAGATAAGATCCACTGACAAAAAGTGTCCAAGGGAAGACATGGATTAACACGTGTCAAAGTCTTACCCGCATGATCTCGCCGCTTGTTCACTTTTTTAAATATTGGTCAAGTTGATTTGAGTTAAATTTACGTTTTTGAAGTTCAATTTATTGTTGGAGGAAAGGTATCTCTTTTGAAGATGGAACAGGTTCCGATGACCAACAAAAGGGAACCAAAAAAGTTCACATTTTTTCTCGGTCGTGGATCCCGAGAATCTAATGGTGGTTTTGCTTTTGCAGAAGTGTTCACATTTTTTCTCGGCTGTGGATCCTGAGAATCCAAGGGTGGTTTTACTTTTGCAAATGTGATACCAGCTCAGCACTATTAACCACCGTTGGATTCTCGGGAACCACGGCAGAGAAAAAAAGTCAACTTTTCTGCTTATCTTTTGTTGGTCATCGGAACCCGTTTGAAGATATCGTTTTTAAATGAGTCGAGCTGATTAGTAGTGAGTGTGTGGTGGGGGGTAGTATTACCCTTACAAAAGGGAAGAGCAATACAAGGTGTCTATAGCACATTGGGCTAATATTTCTCTTTTAGGCCCATTACATGAGCTCCGAAAAGTCAATTAATTCTGACATTATTAACCTTGTGAAAAAATTACCCACAAAGTAACGGTTAAATTTGATGATCTGAATTTTTGAATGGTCTCTCTTTTTTGTGAGGATCGTCTCTTCAGTATGAAGAACTTGCTGTTTGGTTGGCTGTCCAACATGATCTCCATGTGGGCCCACGACCGGATGTCCAGCTCATTTAACTAGCACAAAATGAAAGCGGATAAGGCACGTGCCAATCCAGTGAAGATCATGAAGGACATCAAAATTTGATGTTTCACACCCCACCCGAAAAAAAGCCACTGGCATTCTTTTTCTATCATTTAACTCTTTTTGGAGCCCATTGATCCCATGAATGTTTGATTTGATCCACCACTCAGTAAACCAAGACACCAAAAATTAGCCTGCCTATTTTTCTTTAGGTGATTTCTAGCCGTTGGATTCTAACATTTTTTAGGGCACTCAAATTCTATGGTGAGAAATCACCAATAAGGCTGACTTTTGGTGCGTAGGTCTACTAAAGGATGAGACAAACATGCAGGGGTTAGTCTGCCCAAAAGTGTGCTATGTGGCATTTTGAGGGGGCAGGACATCAAACTTTGATGTCTAACCCTGAACATCAAAATAGCACCAGCTGTGTTTAGACTTTAGAGGTCCATATAAAGCTTTCCCTCCGATAAGCCATGCACAATTTTAAAATAAATGATGAAAAATATTTGACTGAAAACCTTCTCTGCTGCAAAAATGAAGAAAAAAAAATATATATATATATAGATCGACGTTCATTGCACGTGGAAGATAATCAATAGGCACAAACAATTTTTCAAAAAACTACTATAGCCTTAACTGAGATGGTTACAGAGTATTATTATTTGAGTTCATTTCCTAATCTTCTTACCATTTCTGAACTCTCCATCTCATGAATTATTTAGCCCTCGTCCGGCTTTCTTTCTAGCTTCGACAACAAAAAGACAGCGAACGGACAAGCGGGACAAGTTGAAAGCTGATTCATCTTATAGCCGAGACTTAGCCTGCTCCTCCGGCGCACTCTGCATTTGTGTCACATGTTATCAGATAATTAAATTTGGCAAGCAAATTATCAGATATTACCAGATACATAACCCATAAGTAGACCTTCTACCAAGTGCAAAACTACACGTGAGTTATACGACAACGGGTCAGTTTTTGGCCTATGAGATCATCTAGATGAGGCCAACTGAATTGTGGATCTCACACACACACCCATTCATGTGCTCAATGTGTGCTGATGTGCTATTGGTAGATTGTCCTTATCATGTATCACAAACGGGTACCGCAGATTTATGCTATATAATATGATCTACTAGATACAGTTTAGATTGCTCACCAGAGAAACACCCTTGGCAGCTCGTTCGGCCAAGTAAGCACAAGGCTTGAAGAATTCTCCATACAGCTTAGTCCATTCCTCCAATCTTGAACAGATGTATTTGGATCCAAGTGAATCAGCCCAAAACATGATCCCTCCCCTGATCAAGACGTGCCCCCATGAGTTTAAAGAATTATATACTGTTCGGAAAGGAAGAAACAGATCTCTTCTGACATTTTATCAAAGAAAATCACGAACCTGTATGGTGGGAACCCCATACCCATAACTGCAGCAATGTCGAGGTCTGATGCCTTGACTGCAATTCCCTCAGCAAGGACACGGCAGGCCTCATTCACAACAGGGAAGAATATCATTTCCACAATGTCCTTATCTGATAATTTCGTTAGCTGCATCCAATTTGAAGCCAAAAAGGAAAAAAGAACACCCATAAGATCATTTGAACTTTAGACCATAATACCAGACCAGACTGAATCCAAAAAATGATGCACCGAGTATTGAGCTTTTTATCATTGGTGATGTTACCGTTGCGAATTTCACCCAAGGATAAATTGAATTGTAAGCAATAACCACCAAAACACACACGAGAAAATCAAATAAAAGAGCAGTCACACAACCGCAAGGACACAAGCGATTTCCGAAACCTACTCCATGGGTAATGATGTTCAGTGTTCTTCACTATAGAAATCGCTAAGTACAATGTTTCTTTTCTCTATTCTCTTTCAGCCGCCCAATACAATACAATATATATATATATATATTCCCAAAAACGAATTAGAAGCATATTAGGGTGTTTAAAACAGTGTAGATGTACAAATAACGCTCCGTAAATACCCAGAAAAATTTTGGTTTGGTCTGGGGGCATTGCCCTAGGGCTGCAACTTGAGCGGGCTCAACCCGAGCCCGACGGGTTGAACCCGACATTAGGGTTGGGTTGGGTTAGCTCTTTCAGAACTTGGGTTGGATTTTTTGTAACCCGATCAAATTGGGTTGGGTTAGGGTTGAGGCTCGGCCCAACCCGAGCCCGACATACAAATGCATATATGTATTAGTATACTGACAAATATCCACACTACATTTTGGCAACTGCAGCACTCATGGATATTTGTTCTTAAAAACTATAACCCTTGTGTGAGATTACAAAATGTCCTTGAAACTACATTTTGGCATTTTATGTGATCGGTTGATTTTGAAAATATCATATTTTCTTTAAGGATTATTTTTGGTTACTTATTTAGCTACTTATTTTTTTGGTGATACTTATTTAGTTACTTTGATCATGCATTTGAGTTAATAAACTTTTCCCTTATTATGAAAATATCATGTTTTCTTTTATGAGGTATTGGAAATGAATCTATTATTTAGTGTTGGCATAACGGTTATTGTATTGACTAATAAATTATTTTCACATTAAATTTTTTTTTAGCAAACTTCCCGATCAACAAAAAAAAAAAGAGAAATTGACCAACCCGACTCAACCCGATAGGGTTGGGTTAGGGTTCACAGCCTTAAAGGTTGGGTTGGGCCAGGGTTGACCTCCAACCCGACCCAACCCGCCCTCCAACCCGCCCGAGTTGCAGCCCTACATTGCCCCCAGCAGGTAGCTCAACCTGCATGTACCCTGGCATGACTAAAGTTCTTCCCTGTGGACCAGCACTGTGCTGCTGAATTTGAACCCAAATCCCAAACAGTTAGTTCATACTGCTGCACAGTGCCATATAGCATTAAAAACCCCTACTAGAAAAGACAGGTGGACCACCAGTGACAACCATATATCATGAGTGTGTGGCACAATCAATCCTACCAAGGATTAAAATCTCAGTTTTAACTCAGCCAGCGCCAAAACCAAGATGAAACAGTGCCTACTGGGCTTAGTCGCCTATGTCTCAGCAGAGTCGCTGAAAAATCTATAAGTTGCCAAGACACACAAATCTCAGGTGAAAAGCCCGAGTTCTAAACACATAAGTGTTGTCTGATATGGCAATCTTTCGAGAATGGAGCATCCTTGTTGCATAGTCAAAATACAGCATACTATTGATTTCTAGAGAGGATACAAAATAAATCAGAAGTATGGAACTCAGGTCCATCATCCTCAATGTACCCAAAATCCACACAATATATGGCCCACCAATTTGATTCTGGGGCCATGCAGTATATAGCTAAACTTGGACACCTAAAAAACAAGGTTAACACCAAGTTGAAAGTGAACTTTAGTCAACCCACTATAAAAGCATAGAGGTAACAGAATTTGGCAGAGAGAGAGACCTTGGGGTCCACTGTCGCACCAGAAATGCTCCTCGCCTTCTCAATGTATTTCGTTATTTCGTGGTCTGGGCTAGCCTTGCGCTTATTGTCGTAGACATAGAAACCCTTGCGAGTGGTTTCACCTGAAACAAGTGGCATCAGAGATGTAGTAGTTTCAAGCCACTTAATGTTTAGTTTCAAGCCACTTAATGTTTCGAACAAAAATCATCCCTACCTGCTCTCTTATCCTCTTGCATAATCGGAATCAGCATAGACTTATAGGATCTCTCAGGAAAGTTCACAACAAACTGGATACCCGTTGCGATTGCAACCCCAAAACCAACAAGATCAATCATTCTGCATGAGTAAAGGAAACATTGGAGGCAATTCCATGTCACAATGGGGACTACTATAGGAAGCAAAAGCGACACCAGATTTTAAAAACAAAAAAGTCCTCATTATATACCTGAATGGGCCCATTGGCATACCAAATTTGGTAATTGCCCGATCGATCTGATAGACATCTGTACCATGTTCAACGAGCAAGATAGCTGCTTGTGAGTAAGGGAAGAACATCCTATTGACAGCAAAGCCGGTGCAGTTGCCAACCACAACAGGCGTTTTTTTTATTTTCTTCCCGACATCAAATAAATCAACAATTACTTGGGGGGATGTCTTCTGGGTACGAACTATTTCCAAGAGTGGCATGATATGAGCCGGACTGCAGCACAAGCATACAGTGAGGGTTGGATCAAGATGGAAAAAAGGAAACCATATTTAAGGCACAAAAATATATACTACCTAAAGAAATGGGCCCCAACGATCCGATCATGGGACCGGGTCTTCTCACCAATCAAGTTCAAGTCGATTGTGGAAGTATTACTTGCAAGTATGCAATTGGGTGGGCAGTATTTTTCAAGATCAGCAAAAATTTGTTGCTTTAAAGATACATTCTCAATAACAGCCTGTTTCAAGCATCCAAACACAAAAACCAGACAAAAAGTTTAGTAAATTAATTTTATTACGCATCCAAACACAAAAACCAGTCAAAAAGTTGAGTAAATGAATTTTATTAAAAAAAAAAAAAAAAGAGGCACTCTGAACCACCTCTATGACCATGTCCACATCACTAAAGCTTTCATAGTCAAGAACACCCTTCAGAAGGGAAAGGGTTTTCTCAAGCTTCTCCTGTGTCATTTTCCCCTTCTTCACACGACTTTGCAAATTGGCTGAATAAAAAAGATGTCAGGTCGCAAGGATTTAAAAATTTTACATGGAAAGAAAATAATGAGTTCTACAAGATTAAAAATACACAGCTAAGTACCAATTAATCCTAATGCCAGGTTGGCATGTGGCTCACCTTTGACTCTATCAAGACCGGCCTGTAGGAATTTCTGATTTACTTCCTTCAGGATCACAGGATAATTACTAAGAATCAGTGCTGTTGCTATTCCAGAACCCATTAATCCTCCCCCAAGAACAGCAACTTTATTTATTCTCCTTGGTACCAAGCCAAGATCAGTGATACCAGGCACCTGTTGCAAGTTCATAAAGAGCAACTGTTAATCTTCGTTCACAAAGAGCAACTTTTAATCTTAATTGTTATCTTTCGGGGTTGGCTGGGGATGGGAGGTAGAGTCAGGATAGATAGGCCAGTGTCAAGATAGTAACATCGGGGTTGCAGTACTTTCCAAAGAAGATATGGCTCGACTCCAAGAAGCATTAATCATTATGTATATTAATGACTGATCTAGATTATGAACGTATGTTTGCAAGAAGTTATTTCCATGATTCTTGAATTTCAAAACACAACTAAGAGTTGTTTAGAAACTCAGGTTCGACTTGAAAGTCAGTCTTTTCAATTCCAAGTTAAATTTGCACAAGTCACTAAAAAACTTTGCCAATTTTGTTAAAACTGGCTGGGTCAACTATCAACTCCAGGAGGTTCATTATAGAGAGGAATTTGAACTCGCTAAGCAGAGCCATACCGAATCAACCAACAAGGTTATGACCATTACAAACAACAAGAGTACTGTTAAAGGCATTGATATCGTTAACAATCAATTCAAAAAATCAAATTTACCAAGTTGGTAGTAGGAGGATGATGTCCTCTTTTTAATTCCAAGGCTAATGCAATATTTTTCTTTTCCTCTTCAAGTAAATAAACAAATGCAATAGCAATTTTTTTTCAGACCTTTGAAGTTCCACGTATAGCAAAAAATACATGGACCAAGCTCTTGCAAGTATCAGAGTGTAGAAGTGTCTGAAAAGCCTCTGCTTCCTGCCAAGACCATAGATACCATCATATATTTACATATTAGATGTAGCTTGGAATACAAAGTAATAGAAAGCAGAAGACACAATTATGTACCTTCCAAAGTCCAGCACGGGGCCCAGAAACTATGCCCTCCTCAATAACATCAATGCAGACAAGCGGGTGTTTGAGGTTGGGAGCTTGTTTACGGGCCTGAGCTCTGGCAAACTTGAGTATTTCCCTAGCCTCGCCAAGGGGCTCTAACTTCTCTGTTTTGTAAAGACTAGCAACCCACGGTCTCTTACGCTCCAAAATGTCCAGGGCCCACTGACGAGCAGTTTTTACCAATTCATCCGATGGAGCAATAGCATCCACGAGGCCCAAGGCATGAGCTTCCTCCCCTTTAACTGGCTTCGACATCTGTTAAGAGAGAGAGAGACAGAGACAGACAGAGACAGGTGTCAATGTTAGTAAAAAAGTTATATGCATAGCAAAACAAGGGTCACTGAGTGTTTAGAACAAGAAAATTCTACAACAATGACAGCATACCAGCATCATTTCAAGCGCCTTTGAAAGTCCCACAAGGCGTGGAAGCCGCTGCGTCCCTGAGAAAACTCAGAAGTGTGAGTTCGATACACAGTAAGAAAAACAAAATAACAAAAAAAAATTCTAGGCTACCCCTTGACTACAAAGCAGCAGAACTTTAGAAAACAATGCTAAAGTGTGATCTTTAATGTGTATACATGAGTCTGTCAAAAGCTACACCCATTTCTTACACCCGGTGGGAGAGCCCACATAGAGATCACGTTAGACAATCCAACTGCACCGTGAGTTGTCAATAATGTAGTGACCATCCTCACAAAAAAATCAGTCCATTTCGACATTTCAACCTCATGAAAATTTGACTTTAATTTGAAAAATCCAGACCACCAATTCAACTGTCAATTTTTTATATAGTTAGCAACGTCAACATGGAGTGATTTTTGGTGAGGATGATTATCATGGAAATGATAACTCAATGTATGGTTGGATTGTCCAACATGATTTCCATGTGAGCCCTACCACTGGGTGGAAGAATTGGATGTAAGAAATGGGTGTAGCTATATATATATATATATAGAGAGAGAGAGAGAGAGAGAGAAGGAGGGAGGGAGGGAGGGAGGGAGGGAGAATTTTAACCTATGATGCCCGGATACGGGAAGCAGGGATACAACTCGACATTTTCCAAAATCAGGGACACGGATACGGATACGAGTATCCTATTTTGTAGTTCAAATTTTTATATTTTCTAATTCTTTTCAACTTTTTATGAAGGATACATGGGGATACGTGTCAGTGGAGTGCCCAGTGTCATATCGTGTCAACACGGATACGATGGCCATGTACAGGTATCCGGGTATCATAGATTTTAACAGCAGGGTGTGCAGGTGTCCAGGTAGGGAGAATCCATCGCGGATACCTCATACAGAATCCAACACGGCATGGTGTCCAGGTGGACTAAAGCAGCATAATCCTACGTCAGGGTCAAATGTAAGCCAGTTAGACCTCAAAACAGTGTTGTGGCCAGCTTGGTAAAAGGGTGATCTTTCTTCAACGCTATTTTGGGCCTACCTATCTCAATTACAATATCTAATCTTCTGACCTGCTAAACAGGACCTAAAACTAGGCTGATCCTTATTTTGAATGTTATATTTTATGAGTAGTTGTCTTATACACCAGAAGAATATGTAAAATGTAACAAATATGTATTTTTGTTTTTCTCACAGTAAAAACCTTAACTTTACCAACGCTAAAAAAAGAACCCCTTGGTGGTTGGAATTTATCAGAATAAATGCATCTAGTTTTGTGTCTCATTTGAACCTAGGAATGCTTAGGTTTCAACTTGCAGAGTTGCGGTAAATTACATAAGCACTTGGTCTCACAGGAAATCATTGCTAGCTTCTCAACAGTGAATTTTTTTACAATACCGAGAAAAAACTGATTGGGTTTAACATTCAAAGGAAGACTTTGTGGAACATGCAACACAATATAGGAGAGCATAATCAGCAAACATAAATATGTTTGTTATTTACAAAATAGCAATGCACTGTGAACCTTCGCTTGACATGGATGATACAGAGATTCCAGGACCAGGATATCCCCTCTATTAAATTACAACAAAAATTAAATCAAAGTCTCTCATGTTTGTAAACTATAATATCGCATACATGCAGACAGACAACTGTACCTCCAAATCCAGGAATGATTCCAAGTTGAAGTTCAGGAAGACCTAGTTGTGCAGTAGAGGTAGAAATGCGAGCATGGCATGCCTAACAAGGTTAAAGAACCAAGTCATCTTAAGTGTAAAAAGAAATTACACCCAAGAACAAATCAATAATACAGCTTTGCCCAAGATGATCGCACACATACCATTGCAACCTCCAGACCACCACCCAAGGCGAGGCCATCAATAGCAGCAACCGAAGGTTTTCTTGCACCTGAGAAGCAAATAACCATGGGAATTGTCAACAAAAATCTGGTCCAGCGATAATAGAAGACACTCAGAATAAGCAAAAAAGATAAAACCTCAAAGAGGTACCTTCTAATGTGTCGGTTATAATGTCTATTGATATAAAACCAGGCTTTGGCTGCTCCACTGTAGAATACACAAATGGAATTTTAACAAAGAAGCAATAGTACGTTGTTAAGGTGTAAGACATATAAAACAATACATACCCTTTCCCCCTTGAAGTCCACCAAAAGCTGTGATATCAAACCCTCCTGAAAATTTGCCTCTTGCACCTGCTCAAGTATGTCAAGACGTTACCTTCATACCTCATTCAATCATTTCTTATACTTTTAAAAAAAAAAAAGAGACTAAAAATCTCATCAAGTTAACCTGTAATAACAATAGCTTTCACGTCATCTCTTTGCTGAGCTTGCTCGTAATTCTCTTTTAGGCTGCTTAATACTGGAAAAAGACAAAAAGATAACCAGATATAATGTAATTCAGAAAAGAAATAGAAAGCCAAGAATGAAAGACCTGATAAACTACAGCAACTTAAAAAATGATACTTAAAGCTAAGTCTTCAAACATGAGATTCTGAGCATTTAGTTTAACACCATAGAAAAATATCAAATAGAAAACACAATTAAATTAGCAATTAAAGATCAGAGAGGCAAAATGGATAGTTGTGTACAACAGTACAAGAAAGATTCCACATAAATTATTAAGTTCAATTGAAGATCGGAGATAATCATGTTAATGGCACTTTCCTTTTTGTCAGCTACTCTATAAGTGTATGTCAAAAAATCATACTCAGCCTTCGCCTCTAGCTTTTGATGACATTTCAAGGCTGGGGTTGGGCCAGGTAAACGCTCATCCCAATCCCAACCCATCGGGTTCAACTTTTTAGGCCCAAGCCCAAACCAAGCTTTGTTTAAGTCAACACAAGCCCAACCCAAAGTCGGGTTGAGCCCGTCAGGCTCAGGTTGGGCCCGCCCAAGTTACAGCCCTATGGAAAACTCGAGGATGGTATCCCCCATTTCATTTCGTTAGCCAAACTTTTATTCTCCATGCACCCTCTCATATCCTCTATTATCTTTTCTTACATGCCCATTTAAGCCCCCTCCTATGAATATCCTCTCCATTTTGAATTTCCTAGATAATCAAAGACTCTCTCTTAATGCTCTCATCTCATTCACCTGAGGTGCAGAAGCCCATCGCATGCTCTTGAGACACTTACCACCCTATCTATCAAATCTTTATCTATAAAAACCGTATTTCTAGTACTTTTATCTACTTTGTTTAAAAATGTGTAGACAACTCCAACGTCTCATACTTTATCTATTATTTATTTTATCTCCTGTAAGCATACTATGTTAATTCTACCGCATATTGTATATGCCAACTCCCTTGCCTTACCTTTCAAAGTCCACACATTCCAAGTAGCCAAAAGAATCCTATTTCTTGGACTAGCTTCTTTACATGCAATAGTCCAACCTTGTGCAGAAACCCTGGCCTACTCTTCATCACAACCGCGCCCCATTGCAGCCCGTCATCTCTCGAGGGCACCCTACCTAACCCTTGCCTACTTAACACTACCACCAAGCACGCGATGCAGCATTTTGCTTCAATCGAGCACCCTAGCATGAGTAAGAAACAATCAATCACAATTTATGAGAAGAGATTTGGCACAAGTTTCACGCCGAATGCCGACCTAACAAACCCCTCCTCATCCAGGCTCGAGACTGCCACTGCAATACTTTTCCTCATCTTCACCGACACCTACTGGACTGAGTGTCCAAATGATCGCATTGATCAGTTACAGGGTACAATATATTTATTAGATCTATTTTATTTGCTGGTGTGCCATAAATGTAAACCAATGATTCTTGGTCAAGTACTACCTCAGAAAATGATTGCCTCCACAGTTGTTGAATTGAAACAGCTAATGTTTCTCCTTCAAGATGCTGGTTCTTTCACTCCACGTAAATCATTCTTTACTGTAATTATGTCAGAAACCTATATGAAAACTCATGTTTTCATGCTCATACCAAACATGTCCACACTAATTATATACTTTCAAACAAGTTTTTCGCAAAGCAGTTTTTTGTGATAGTTACCGATGGCATACAAGGAAGTTGAGAGTCTATAGCATTTCAAGGGAGTGTTAAATATACGACTATGTCGTCAATTCCTCACTCCCTTTCCTACTAGATTGTGTACATAACTGATCTTAGTTAAACCTACATGAAGAATCCTGTTTTTCACACTCATACCAAACATATCCACATTAATTATCTACTTTTAGACAAGTTTTTGGCGAAGCAGTTTTTTAGTGATAGTTACCAATGGCATGTGAGGACATATTCTTTCCCTTTTTATCTGTAAGTTGGCAAATACTGTAACTGCCTTTGTTTTACAGTTGCAATTTTTGACAGTTTGTGACCCTCCATTTGTTTTCCAGTTGGGTGACTGCTAGAGGCATGTGCTCTCGTAGTACATACACACCTGCAAATAGATCACTCACTTTTCTCTCTGCTTTACATGTTCTCAACACACCACCAAATGATCCTTGTCCTAGATGCAAGCCTCAATCTCCATTCCAATTCAATAGAAATTTAAAATCCTGTCATACCCACACATCTATCACTATCTAAATGACTTCATCTCAGTCATTTCATGTTTAGGGACAAATCCAGCCTCAGTCTCCATTCCAATTCAATAGAAATTTAAAATCCCGTCATACCCACACATCTATCACTATCTAAATGACTTCATCTCAGTTATCTCATGTTTAGGGAATTTGTCCCATGCTACAAGATTTCATAAGTTGTGAACTTACATTTGCATCCTCATGTAACCAATTCAATTCATTAAAAAAGAGTTTTCACTACAAGATCCCTAAAAGTAGAAACAGAAACAGAAATTATAGAAAAAACGGGGCAATGACTGTTGGGATCCTAAAGGTTAATACTTAAGCTTTCCGCAACTCTATCACCTAGGTGCTTTTGGTGTATTAGTTTGGGTCTTAACAATTGGTATAAGAGCCAACCCCACGTCATGGGTTCAAGTCACGAGAGGGATCACCGGGGGAAGGGCTACCTGAGGGCTCGCTCAAAAAGAGAAAATAGGTACCGGAAAAAATGCCAGGCCTGCTCACAAAAAGTGAGAAAATAGGGGTATCGGAGTGAAAGCCACCTCAGAATGGGGCACCGTGGACGTCGGCCTTGGAAGTCGGAAGCGTGGTGGAATGTTAGGATCCTATAGGTTAAGACTTAAGCTTTCCGCACCTCTATCACCTAGGTGCTTTTGGTGTATTGGTTTGGGTCTTAACAACGACCTTCAACAAGTGTACATGCGTGAGCTGAAAAGCGAGAACCAGATGAATAATAAAGAGTGCGGGAGCCGGGTGGGCACAGAACTCGAACATTTTGCAAGATTTATCCCTATAGAGATCTATAAATCAATTTTAAACTGTTCTTGGCGATTTACAACAATTGGCAAGGAGTAAAATTGGCTCATCGACCTCGTTAAGAATACATACAATTGAACCATGACAGAAGATTTTCCAAGAGAAAAAAAATAAGTAAAAAAAGCAAAAACCAACTATCTGGGAAAATTTTAATTTGTGTGAAGAACAAATTCATAAAAAACGAGAACAACAGATACCCAACAAAACCCAGAAACATCTCTACAAAGAAAACACCAATTCATTTAAAGAAAAAAAAATACAGATTCCAGAGAAACGTGTAATGATGAGTATAGAAAAAAGGGGCAAATTTACCGATCAAAACACAAAAAAAAAAAAAAAGGGGGCAGCAAATTGAGAGATGGGAGAGTACCATCAAAGGAGAGGGAATTAACAGGTGGGTTGATGATAGTAATGAGAGCAACCCCATCAGCTCCAACCTCCATGACTGTTCTTCCTTTGTTGCTAGCCATCTCTCTCTCTCTCGAATCTCGATCGACAAACTACCTGTATATAATCTCAGAGAACTATGAATAAGGGGGTGCGGGGGGGATCGGTTAGTTGGTTTTATTGAAGAACGGATGTACCGTGCCCGACTCTGCGGGTTGACGTATGAGATGTTTGTACGCTAGCCAAACTTAGGATCTGATTAAATATAGCCCGACTTTTATGTCACCGGTGAGTTTCAAAGTATGAAGTCCCTCCCAAAATGCCACGTGGAGTACTCTTTAGGGCCCACTGACTTTTTGAATGTTTCGTGACTTTCGTCCACTTTTTAATGGATCTATCCATCAAAAATCAGTTTAATTGGTGATTTATAGCTGTTGGATTCAGCTTTTAATAACGTAAGTTTCAACCGTTGGATTTGAGCATTTTCGAATGCTAATTATAACTATTAGATATCATCGATCAGGCTGATTTTTTGCGCTTAGATCCATCAAAACCTCTATGAGGTCAGTGATCCCTAACGTGAGCTCCACGTGGCATATTTAGCAGGGGGAGACTTTCAATTTTGAAGTTTTAGACCACAGCAAATATTTTCTCCGAGTCCAAGATCGAAATATCTGCTGTGTTTTTCCGTAACAGAAAGCCACGTCATCCGTCTAGAACGACACGAGGAGTGGATATGCCTTGACGGTGATGATTCCGAGGTTCACACTTTTCAATGCGGCAAACTTTGGTAACCGAAACACTAAACCATCCCTATCTTTGGCTGGGCCAGACACGGCCTTATCTATTCTTGCCAGTTTGCTTCGGGTTGGGATCTCAAATAACCCGAACCGAACTTTGGATTGGGTTTTGTTTGAGCCTTTGAGGTGTTCAATTACCGACCCGATTGAGTTTAAGCTCATAGGCTGACATTTGGCACATAAAATGATACACAATCGTGGAGCCCACATAGATATGGGGTAAGGCCTGATTTGAGGTAAAGGCCTTGTTTCGAAATCTCGGGATTGGAGGCCGGATCTGGGGGCTTTGATCCCGTTCCGGATCGGGGGGCTTTGATCCCGTTCCGGATCGGTCTGCTAATTCGAGGTAAAGGCCATGGTTTCGAAATCTCGTGATCGGTGGACTCCGATCCCAATCTAGGTGGCCCGATCCAGAACAGGATTCGCCGAGGAAAAATCTATGATACCGACTTCTGTATCAAAATTTTGATGCAGAAGCCCCTCAATTTGCCACGTAGTAGACTCTTTCGGGCCCACTGGATCCATGAATGTTTGGCCGACATCTTGGTGGATCACAGACCAAATATCAGTATGATTAGTGATTTCTAGCCATTGGATTTGAGCACTTTTTCATCATGGGCTTGGAACCAACTCATAGGCATGTTCATAAAGCCCATGATGAAAAAGTGCTCAAATCCTACAGCTAGAAATCACCAATCACGCTGATTTTTGGTGTGTAGGTCTATCATAGTGTGGGCCAGACATTCAAGTGGCAAGTGGGCCCGAACAAATCTATTACGTTGCAATTTAAGGGACTTCTGCATCAAAATTTTGATACAGAAGGCTGCATCAAAGAACAGCCCATTGGCCGAGACTTCGAACCATGGTAAAGGCCGATTTTTGTTGAGATATTTTCTGTAACCTCCAACCCTATCAAATGTGAGGTGACAGAGTGACTCAGCTCAATCACAAAAGCGTGCACTGTGCACACTTGACATGTACCCATGACAACCTACGTTTTCAGTTCTTAGGATTGTCATGGGGAGTAAACCTTCACCTTCGCTCACACTTGTGTGTGAGCAAAGCCGATCACACACCACAATATGAGCCACGTGGCACACTCTTAGAGGATGATGACCGTATGGATGTTTGTCTAGTCCCTTGTTGGACCTGAAAACCAAAAATCAGCCTAATTAGTTATGTCAGACCTTTGGATCTAGTACTCCAAATAATGGTCAATAATGCTCTAAATTCTACTGTTAAAAGCAACCGATGCAAATGACTCTAATTCAATGCTTAGAAATCACTAATGAAGCTAATCTTTGGTTTACAAGTCCACCGAGGAACTAGCCAAACATCAGTCCATACGGTCATCGTCCTCAAAGAGTGTGCCCCGTGGCTCATATTGTGATGTGTGATCGGCTTTGTTCACACACAAAAATGAGTGAAGGTTTTCTCTATGTCAAGTATACATATCGTGAGCCATTGAGACCCAAAATTAGCCCATTAACTCATTTCCATGTGTACCTCACGACCGTGTATCGTTTCCTTGTTAAAAAAAATGTACCTCACCGGGATCGGTGGGACAACATCTTTTACAATAAATTTGGCGTGGCGTGCCCACGTGGATGATGAATCAATAGCTGAATTTTTGTGAGGATGATCTCCTCACCATATAGACCCCCCCTACAAAAAATCAACTCATTCTGAAATTTCTAACCCCATCGAATGTGGATTTCAAGTTAACGATAAAAATAAACGGTCCATAATATATTCTTCAACTTGTAAACCGATTTACAAATATTGGAATGATTTGAATTTTTTGTGAGGATGATCTCCTCACCATAGAAACCATCCTCGTCAAGAATCATCCCATTCCAAAACTTCAAATGTATACATTGGTCTGCGATCTCGACACACACGCGCGCCGCGATTGTTTAAAATACCCCCCAACAATCCTTGTTTTTGTAAGCCTGATAGGATTCATTGTAAACAGCCAAGAAAAGAACAAATGAATAATCGAAAGGCTGGGAGATGGCCGTTTGTCCTCCTCAATGGAATCAACCAACCATCGAGGGGGATTGGCTACCCAAACCTTAGAGGTTAAGAAGGTTTTCGCCCTATGGGATGGAGTATGAGCAATAGAATTAGTTACACAACCCGAAGGTACAAAAAATGAGATGGACGGAAAGGAAGTAGAAATATCCAAAATCTGGGCACATCTGCCCGAAGAGGACCAACCTGCGTCTGAGGAGCTTGTCTTTAGGAGTGACACCAGGTCTTGTGCATCAGATTCCACCAAAATGTTGTTGAGTTTTGCTCTTTTTGCCCGAAGGAGGCCACACACTATTGTTCGTCTCTGCTTCCTCTGTAGATCCTGCACAGTTTGGACTTCCACCTAATAAGATCAAAGATGTATCCGAGTTGCGGACGATAAATCTCATACTAGCTCTATTAGTCGTTTTTTTTCCAAGTAGCATCGGTATTGAGTTTTAGCCAACCTGCAGGGAGGTTGTCTCACACCCTAGATCTAGGCACCCCGACCCAATCCAAATGCTTGTGGATCGGCTCGTTCACCCAAGATCCAGGGTGTGATGAAAATAAAATTTTTAAAGTCAACCAAAATAATTTTTAAGTTTTTTCACAATACCTCGTAAATCAAAATAATTCTTTTTGATTCTTCCACATATGCCTCAACTTTATCTATATCTGAAATATTTATTTTTGTAGGCATGAGCTTGACGCTCACATGGGTTCCACTCCCCCATGGGCAGTGGCAAAAGCCAAGAATGAAATACTTCCAAGTTTTCAGTAGAAAAGCTTTGAATACAAGGGCATTTTTGAATTTTTTAAAGAGTCTTAGAATCATTTTAAATTTACCATCACTTACCGCATTAAATGAAAACCAATGATTTCATTAAGTAGAGGTGGGATGACTTAAAAAATCATTGAAATTTTAGTGATACTGCAAATTAAGCACTTAATTTCTACAGTTAATAAACGTTTTCGGAATCATTGCAAATGGGCATATTCAGTCTTAAATGTTGAAATTAAGTTTTAACGAACACTCCCTTAGTTTTCCCTTTTTAATAAGGAGACATCTTGAAGATCACCGAGATGGTTTTACTATGGAACTAGGGTTCGCAATGGATCTGATCGACTTGGAAATCCAATCCAATTCAATCTCTTATCGGATCGGTACAGGATCGACCTTATTCTGATCCGATATATATATAATCGATCTTATATCCCCATGTGATGTGGTTAATCAGAGGGTTGAGGTTCCTCCGATGATTTACTACAATCGCTCAATCACTCGTAGAGAGGAGAGCAAATGGTTGTTCGAAGAAGCATAGCGTATGGTTTAGTAGGCCAAGATGTCAAGTTATATTGCTTGGAACTCCGGAAAAATTTTAGATGCAGAGGACTTTGGATGCAGTCGATGCAGAGGGGTCTCGTGGCCCTACATGGCTCATGTTTTTGGGCCCACTAACAGTATGGATGTTTACCCTACCCCTTGGTGGATATGCATACAAAAAATCAGCTTGGTTGATAATTTCTAGCCCTTGGATTAAGTGCCCAAAAATATGCAAAAAAAATACACTTGAATCCAACGGATCCAATCAATCCTAAAAAAGTGCTATAATCTATAGCTAGAGAAAATCAATGAGAATGGTTTTTTGCATATATATCCACCAAGGGGTGGGCTAAACATCTATGCGGTTAGTGGGCCCAAAAACATGAGCCATGTAAGGCCACGAGACCCCTCTGCATTGACTGCATCCAAAGTCCTCTGCATCTAAAAATTTTCCTGGAACTCCATCGATGATAGCTAAAACTAAGTTCATTACATAAAGGCACAAGCACAAGCACTAGTGCTAACAAATATTTTTTTTGGTGATTAAAAGGGAGGGAGGGGGCGACCAGCGTAGCAACCCTCCTTGGGCGTGACCATAAGAGCTACCCCCCCACTGCAGATTGAGCAATAGCTACTGCCCGAAGGGCGAGCCCGTCACCACAGCCCCACCAAAGTATCCAGCAAGTCCAAAGCCCATCCACAAGGCCCAATGTCAGGCTTTACTTCCACAAGTGGTTTCAACTTATGTTCATGACTCGAACTCCTGACCTTGGAGCCCTGGAATACTAGCTCGTACCAACTGAGCTACCACCTTGGTGGTAGCGCTAACAAATATTTGTGGAAGGTGGCCAGAGTAAAAATTCATTGCCATTTTAAGACAATATGGACGAAGAAGTTAATTTGGAGAAGAAGATTGGGGTAGTTGCAGAGTTAATGGCATTAATTCCATATTAAATATTTTGTGGACCTTGTTCAAACTTTTTAAACATGTTTAAATGAGGCATTAAATATAGAATTCAAGGAGGTTGTGTAGTGTGGAGTCAAACTTTGATGACAGGCCCTCTCATCAAAGGAGATGACAGGGTTGCAGATCTCAGCACGTAGATTTTGTACCGATGGACCACCTCGGCCTCATCGCACAAGGTAAGTGTTTTGGCAAAAAGCACGCGAGTACACCTTAGGTACGTGTGCAGTGAGGCCGAGGTGGTCAACCCCTACAAAATCCACGCGCCGAGATCTGCAACCCTGTCATCTCATTTGATGATAGTGTAGTGTGGGCTGAGGGAAACTCTTAGGGGAGCCTTAGATGGAGTCAAAATTATAATTCATAAATTCCTTCATCTGCTCATCCTTGGATCCCAAGAAATCTAGTGATTGTTTTCGTGCCAAGCTGGCATGCACTTTACCAAAGCAAAATCACCATTGGATTTCATGAAATCCACATACGAGAACATGAGTGAATTTATGAGTCCGTGGAACCTGTTCCTAGTAAAATACCCTAAATTATAAGTTGTGGCGAGAGTCAATGGAATTTTTTATATTTGGACTCTTCAAAAGATAAAGAAGTAAGAAAGAATGAATCGTTGTCGGGAGCCTGAGGATTTGTGGGGTCATCCCGAACTGAAACAACGGGTACCAATTCCAATAAGGATAGGTGTGATCCAAC
Source organism: Euptelea pleiosperma (assembly GCA_035048495.1). Lineage (NCBI taxonomy): Eukaryota > Viridiplantae > Streptophyta > Magnoliopsida > Ranunculales > Eupteleaceae > Euptelea > Euptelea pleiosperma. Next base: position 26,102,912 of record CM068551.1, on the reverse strand, counting down.
TCCGTTTGTTAGGATCCTAAAGGTTAAGACTTAAGCTTTCCGCATCTTTATCACCTTGGAGCTTTTGGTGTATTGGTTTGGCTCTTAACACCGTCCTGAGCCGTCTCGCTCAGGATGACGTGAGACTTCTCCAGGGAACAATGCATCTCGGGCAAGACGACCCCAAGATGTAATGGATCGGTGCGTACCGACTCCAATCCAGATCGTCCAATCAAGAACAGGATCAGCCAAGATTTCAAACCATGGAGTAAATGATGAATCCAAAACCAACCCTCTTACAAAACACCCTTACAAATATCATGGCGGTCCCTGGTTGGACAAAAAGACCTGCACAGAAACACTTCTACATTGAAAATTTTCTAAAAAAGGAAATGTTATACAACGATCTTAAACCAAGTAGAACTCGATTGACGGACAGACCACAGTATGAACCATGGTTTAAAAAATGGCCATTATAACAAAAATAACGGCCGTTATAACAGATTCGGATCTCCCCCGTTCTGTTATGTACTGTTTTAACGCTCAAAATACAACTTATGTTATTTTCGTTATGACGGCCATAATTTTCCGTTATTTTTCTGTTATAACAAAATAATGACCGTTATTTTTTTAGAAAATTTATGAAAAATGCCTGTTATTTCATTTATTTTTATTTGAAAATTTGAATTTTAGTGCCGTTTTTCCATTTTTCCGTTATTCTCCATTATTTTTCATTTTTGCCCTTGAGCGTTGCAATTCGTTATAACGGAAAAAAAGGGTAACACCCCCAGTCCGTTGTAATGGGCCCTTTTAGACCTTGGTATGAACCACAAGGCACGCTCTAAGAGACCACCCCTTTTAGACCTTGGTATGAACCACATGGGACGTTCTAAGAGACCACTGACCGTAGGGATGTTTTGCCCATCCTTAGATGGACCTGCATACCAAAAATCAGCCAGTGATTTCAAACCGTTGGATCTTTGTACCCCAAATAATGCTCAAAATTCAACAGTTAAAAATCAAATCATAAAAACGACTCCAATCCTACTCTTAGAATTTACTAATCAGACTAATTTTTGGTCTGTAGGTCCTAAAGTTGGACTAAACATTCATACGGTCGTGTGCCACGTGGCTCATATTGTGATCTGTCACTAAAGTTCTACTCTCTTTAATACCTTTAAAGTGAAGTTACATAGAACCTTGTTGACCGACGGACCACAGTGTGAGCCGCGTGGCACACTCTTAAAGATCGCTGACTGTATGGCCCAACCCTAGGTGGATCTACAGAACGAAAATTAGCCTCGTTAGTGATTTCTAAGAGTTGGATCGGAGACGTCTTATGGATTGATTTTTAACCGTGGAATTTGAGGATTATTTGGGGTTCAAAGATCTAAAGGTTTGAAATCACTAATTAGGCTGATTTTTGGTAGGTAGGTCCACTTAGGGATGGCCAAACATCCAACTGTCGGTGGTCTCTAAATGTAACACGTGGTTTATATTGTGGTCCGTCATTAACGTTGATAAGAGACGTACGTCAGCCATGTTCTACTCTCTCTCCCTCGTCCGGTCGTCAATTTAAACTCTTCTATAACTGCAGTTACTTTAGTCTCTTTAATGAGTAGAACTTTGCTATCGGAGACAGACTCCAGTATGAGCCACGTGGCACCTTTCTAGATACAACTGACCGTATGGATGTTTGGCCCATCCTTAGGTGGACCTATATACTAAAAATCAGCCTGATTGATGATTTCAAACATTTGGATATTTGTACATCAAATAATGATCAAATCCACAGTCAAAAATCAACCCATGAAGACGACTCCAATCAAATGCTTAGAAATCAATAATCAGTCAAATTTAGTTGTAGTTCCACCTAGTGTTCCGCCAAACATTCATATGGTCAGAGATCTCTGATACCACGGTCCATCATCACCGTTGATGACATTGACGACGAACGTCCGTCACAAAAGTTCTACTCCTCTTTAACTAAAGTTCTTTAGTTATTGGAAAAAGATGTAACAAGGTATACGTCACGCTTTTTAGAGTGAGGAAACGCGATTTTGTTACTTATAACTGGCCTATGGATCCAATTACCGAATGGATGTTTAGCCCACTTCTTGGTGGATATAAAGTTATAAACACCAAAAATAACCCTGATTAGTAATCTCTAGCCATTAGATTTTAGTGCTTTTAACGTAATTGTGACCATTGGATCTAACTATTTCATTAGTACTATAAAAAATGGCTAAAAATCATTAAACAAGCTGATTTTTGGTATGGATGGCTTAGAAGGGGTGGGTTAAACATCCATACGGTCAGTGGGCCCAGATGGCAGCGGTTAGTGACAAAAAAGACGCTACCTCACGCCAAAAAGAGTGAGGTATACCTCGTTACATCGCGACCCTAGTTATTAGTTATTACTTGCTGGAAACGCCATGTAGCTCGTACTCCTCTGCCAACAATAATAGAATGGCCAGTGTTACCATCAACCCTAGTGTTACACAAATATCGAAGACCACAACGGTGGGACGACGATAATTGAGTATCCTCCTCAGAATGATATTAATATTTTCCTAATCTTCAAAAAAAAAAAAAAAAGTTCGTACGGATCACATAAACCAATCGAAAAAACCAGAAATAAGAGAGAGAAAGAGAGAGGTGTGCAGTCCGCAGCACAGCACAGATGGAGGAAACTAAGAGAATCGGAGCTGCTTACGCCAAGCCCTCCTCCGATGAGAGAAGGCCTTCGGCTGCATCGGCAGCCGCGAAGAAAGTTATCATCAAGAGTGCGGACATGAAGGAAGACATGCAGAAAGAGGCCATCGATTTCGCTCTCTCTGTTAGCTCTCTATAACACTTGGACCTGTTTTTAATTTTTCTTTTCTTTCCCTCTGTTGGGTTCTTTGTTTTGAAGTTCTGATCTTTGTGTGGGAATTAATTCGATTAAATTTAGGCTTTTGAGAAGCACAATGTGGAGAAGGACATTGCTGAGCAGATCAAGAAGGAGTTCGATAAGAAGCACGGACCCACCTGGCATTGTATCGTCGGTCGCAATTTCGGTAACCCCCCTATTTCTCTCTTGAAATTTATGGGTTCTTTTTATTTTTCATTTTTTTATCATTAATTTTATGTGGGTATTTTGGGCACACACCCAAAAAAAAAAAATTGCGGGTTTCTACAGAAAATGTACTACTCTAGTTCTTGTTCATGACTTCATGAATATGTGATTCATAAGTTTACTAGCTGAGTAATGCTGCTGTGGGTAGAAGAAGAGGGGGGATCCTTTTTTTTTTTTTACAGACAAGACTATCTCTTCAATCTCGTAAGATTATAGTGGTACATATGTTGATTCCCCTCTTGTTACGACTTGAATTTGAGTATAAATAACATAATTAAAGAAACGCGAATGATCTTTTAGTAGTTTCTGTTTCTGGGATATCAAATCCTTTGAACATGTCAGTAGTTAAAGGGATGAAACGAAATTGTGGTTATACCGGATTGGAGTTTGTTTCCAACCTTCCAGTTGTTTGAAAAAATGACCAAGTGCTACTTTAAACAGTATTAAAGGAAACATAGTTCAATTCCAAAATGTTCCTGGAGGAACATACAGCTTCAAATCTGGGCCATGTACAAAATTATGGGAAAATGTTAGCATAAAAAGATGAATCAGGTGTTGCTTGATTACCAGTATGGTGAAAGTACCCAAAATCATTTTGGTGGGCCACATCTTGAATGCTAAATATAACGTGGTTGTTGCCAGAGTAGAAGAGCATGTTCAGGTAGGTCTGACACTTACTGGTACTTTTGGTAAAGGTCCTAGCTGGTTCCATCAATTTGTGGGGGTCCACTCCCCTTTTTAGATGAGTCTGTTGTATGGAGGATGAAGAAAGCAATTAAAAAAAGATACCTGCCAACCTGAAATCTCTAAAGGAGAAGAAACAGCCTCAAAGAATTGAAACGTCAAAGTTAAGAGTCCCCAAAACCAAGAAAATTCATCCAAGGGACATGCTTCTAAAATAAAAAAATACTTCGGGCATATGACTTTATAACTCACCATCTTAGCCTTAGACAGATTTTGTCACAGGTTGGTTTATTGTTTGGCTAGATGTAAGCTTACAGGTTTTCTAGATGAGTCTGTTGTACATATTTTGCATACTCATTTACTGGGAAAAAAAAATGAAAAGCTTATCACGCTTCACCCAAGACTAGCCACTGATTTTGGCGTCCCCCCAATCCTAGATATGGGGACATGTGGGATAACAGTGATCATGGAGAATAGCTGATTCGCAAGAGCTTAGTTGCAAAGAAGAAAAGGGCGATGGAGGAAATTAGGGTATGAATTGTTGGTGTCAACGCTTACCTAAAACACCATAATTATAACTTGTCACTGTTCCATTAATGAATTGCATCATTGTAATGATAACACGTGAAATGTCTAAAATATTCCTATCACAACTTGTAAGAAGCATACTAAATATCAATTACTTAAAACTTTTGATTACTTTCTCCAATTCAAAGGCAGATGTATTTACATGCTTCAATTACATGAGGAGGATTAAGCATATTCAAGTACCACCCAAAAGTTTATAAATGAGTCTAATTGGCACACATCGATCACTTAGTACATCCAGAAGCACATCTCCACTGTAGCCAGATTACCGTGTGTGAGATGATGAAAATTATGCTAAGTTTTTCATCTTTACATATATTGGCACCCTTCTACACTCTCAAATTGCCAACTGTCTAAGATCTGATACAACGTTGTAAGGTATGGCTTGATCTCTGTTATCACTCTTAATTCCTGTAGTGTGTGACGTTATTGCTTATCTGATAAAAAGATTATCATATTGTGTTTGGTAAATGTCATGGAATAGGCTATTAAGGATGCTTCTATTTTATTATATTATGCATGGCAACATGTCTCTGTAAAATATCAATGTGTTTCACTTGTGTAAACGTTTAAAATGTGCATACAGTAATGTATGTGTATATATTTTAATCTTTAAAGAGGAATTTGTAAAATATGCATGTACATGTACAAATATGATATGATAAAGTGATGGTAGCATGCTCATGTTGGAGAGTCGCTCTGAACTATCTTAGGAATTGAGTCGTCTATACTTTGTGAAGCTAATTTCTGGGCCAGCATTGATTATGCATCATTTAGGCACATGGTCTTTAATTTTGTGAAGTTGGTTGGTTCTAGTACTGTATCAAATGGCAAGTTGGCAACTATGTAGTTCTGTGCTCATGGATCTGCAAACATGGACATGAAGTGCATCTAGTATCTCACCCTCAAACATGTATGAGTAATGCCTACCGCTATGAACCACAACCAATACACAATCATTTTCTTTGGTAGCAGTTCTTATGATATGTGAGGGGAAAGGTCAAAGGGATATAGCATGTGATTATACAAGAATGATGCTATTTTATTTTTTTATATTTTTTTTCATAAATTTAAGTAAATAGAAGGCTCCCAAGCGAATGGGTTAGTTAGTGAATCTCATGATATGGAATAAGAGAGAATGCAAGTACATGAGAGGTTTAAAAAGATGATGGTCAGGCTATCGTATAGAGAGGGTTCAAGAGGAAGATGCCATTTTGAAATTGGTAGGAATATAGGATTACGTTAATTATATGGTTGGTTAAAACTTTTTTATTTGTGAAATAGATTTGTTAATAGAGTTTCTCTTCATGCCTGGTGTTTTCATTTTCATTTTTCTGGTCAATTAAAAAGAAGAGAAAGAACAGAGGAGTATTCAGTATCATTTTGTGTTTTACTATCTCATTGTTGCTATTTCTGATTGAGGTATAGTCACATCTTTTTTTTTCCATATACCTTGCATGTGTTGGGTTTTGCTGTCATGTTCGGTTTCCAAAAGTCACTCAAAGTTCTGTTCGGTTTCCAAAAGTCACTCAAAGTTGCTTAATAGTTAATCAATGTTCTTAAAAGTGTGAGACATATATGAGGTGGTTTGCCTTCGTGAGCAAGGCATAAGCCTCGAGAGGGAAAGAAGCGTAAGCCTCATTTTTTTTCTTCCAAAACTGCTCTTAAAATCCCATAAAAATCATAATAAATTTGTAAAAAAATGAATCAACCTTAGAAACAAAAAGAAAACAAAAAATAAACTGGATAGCTCTTCTTTTTGATGATTTACCTTCGTGAGTGACAATTTCGAGCCAAATAAGATAGTCAGAATCATAAACTAGGTCTCAATTCATAAAACAAAGATAATAAGTCAGCAAACAAGTGAACAACCAAATATTGATCCAATCATGGATCAATTAAGAAGCAAGTAACAACATAACAACCAAATCCATAGTTCCATACAAGTGTGCAACCAAAAAACCATTTTCATACTTCAATACAACCATAATATGGAGAGTATAGGGGAAAATTGTCTAACTTCTAAGATCTATAAATCATCAGTCTTCACTCATCATCATCTCTGTCATCCTCATCACTTGTTGGGTCATCCAAAAAGTCATCATGGTATCTGATTCATCTATAGTCTTAGGACCTCCATATCATCCCAATCTTCTTCTTCATCCACTAATTGCATAAGAAAAATGGAAACGATAATTATGAAAAAGAATTGAATAAACAATAAAACTTTTTATTTAATCTAATTATTTGTAATTTTCAACCAGACTACCACTTACATTCTCTTAGCTCACCATTCTTTTCTGCAGCTCCTTCCTCATCAAAGCCGAACTTTTCGACAATCCACTCATTATCCGATTCAATCATGTCCACAAGTAATGTGTCTTCCTCATCAGCCCTTGCCTTTAGCTTGAGTTGCATATCCTTCAACCTTTTGTTGTACGTCACTAATGCAATCAATCTGACTTGTTCCAATTGAGTCCTCCTTTTAGTATGTACTTATTAAAGAATTGAAACATATATTATATACACAAGTAAGATATTATTTTGATTACCTAACTAAAGACACTCTAGTTTTGCTCACATCCCGAGGAACTGCGAGTAAAACTTAACACTCTAATTGCATATTTGGGCAATGCATGAGTGCCTTTTGCTTACATCTCGAGGAACTACAAGTAAAACTTCACACACTATTGCAAACTTGGTCAATGCAAGAGTGCCATCTCCATAAGCAGCCCACCAATTAGCTATAATAAATTCCACAAATCACATAAGTATATAAAGTATGTTCCAAATCATAATTCATAACTCATAAAAATAAGCATACCAGGAGTACGCTTATTTCTTGTAGCAATAGCTTGTTGGAGCCCAAATAAACCCTTCATGCTTCGAAATTCATCTGTGTAGATCAGCATTCTCTCTCTCCTTTGGGTCTGCAATTAACTTGTCCATGCAGCGGTACAAACTCAACTGGATTGGATCTCGCACCCATGACTAACTCCTTTTCATACTCGACTCTCCTTAGTACAACAACTAAAGGCTTCACGATCTTCAATGCAAGTGCTACAAGAGACCAGAAGTTCGTATTTTTCAAGATAATTGGTTTTACTTTTTGGTCGAAAAGTGGGCAAAGAAGTTTAAGTAGCGTTTTGACACTTCTTAGTGCAACAACCAAGGGCAAAGAAGTGTAAGAGTCTTAACTCTCCTTAGTACATTTCGAAGAACGGTTAAAGAAGTGTAAACAATGCCTTGACTCTCCTTAGTACAACAACCAAGAGCCTCTTTGCCCATTCTTCAAATGCAAACATTGCCTCAAGACACTGCTTACAGTGGCATCATGCTTTTGCAATGGTTAGAGTGCTATGGCAAATTGAGTGACAGTCGGGGGGAATTAGCTCTCTTTTGGTGAAGCTCCTCATCAAAGCCAACACCCATGCACGACCATAAATGAAGTTACTCACGTCCCTTAATTCTTCAATGCTGTTTAATGTGCTAGCAACTCTCCAATTTTTTTCAAGCATCAGATTGATGCAATGAGTTTGGGAAGGCCGAAGGCCAGTAGACCTCTTTCTCTTCTCCATTAACTTTTATCTAGTTAATGTGTAGTTAGCTGCATTATCCGTCACAACTTGAACCGCATGTTCCTCCCCAACTTCTTCAGCTACATCATCTAAAAGTCGAAACTATAAATTAACATCGCTAATTGCATTGGATGCATCAACTGACTTCAAGAATACTGTCCCCTTTGGATTGTTCACAAGAACATTTATCAATCTTCATCCTCGAATGTTTTTAACCATTTGACATAATAATAACCCTCGTCCCAGGCCGTGTCCTTTTAAAGTCTTCCATCATATTGTCTATAGTTTTAATCTCTTTTTTTAGGATCCATGTCCTCATTTCGTGTATGGTTGGTGGCTTCAATCCACACTCATATGCACCAAGGGAACGACCTATATTGACAAAAGAAGGGCTATTGCATACATTAAATGCAAGCCCACTCTATCCAAACAAACTTGATGTCTATGCTCTTTATTGTTAGGGCGATATGTGGGAATGATTGTTTCTTGAACATTAACCACCCCCCACCGGACAATCTAGCTGTCCATCCCATAGTGCCTTTAGATGAAACTACCCCACGGTCCCCACCACCACTGCTAGAGGCTCCCGGGCTCGATGTGGATCCCACATCTTCTAACGGGGCACCAAAATAAGCACTTGAATCGGCCAAGTTGTCAAAATTTGTTGAGCAATATAACTCATCTCCAGACACCTTTCGTCAAATAATCTTTCATTCCTTTTCTTAGCATCTTCAGGCACCCTATTACATGAAGAAACATTTTTCCAGGTACCCCAAGATGATCTTTCACCTTTTTCACACTTCCTTTTATAACCTTGCTACAATAATTGCATTTGATATAAATGTAGGACTTCCTTGACCTCGTATTAGGTCCTTCAACCTCAACCCCATGCTTCCACACCACATCTTTTCTATTATCTCCTCCACTTCCTTGTCTACTATCTCCTCCTCACCACTTTCTAATAAATACCATGCAAAAAATAGGAAAAAAAAAATCAAATCAAGAGAAACAGAAGAAAACAATATTTTGAATGAAAATATTAATAAAATGGGGAAAAAGAGTTTTACAAGCTCTTACCTCAAAAGTAGAGTGAACCTTTACTTAATATTGTGTATTTGATCTGTTTTGTTGCCAGGAATCTATGGGAAGTGATGGAATCAAAATCAGATGAAAAATGAGCGAATTATGGCAAAATCTCTCAATAGGTGAAAACTAGGCAAAAATAGATTAAGATTAAGATTTCTCACAAATAAGAGGAAGAAGATGGTTAAGACCATCTCCTTTTAAGTTGTTTTTGCTATAAAAAAAATGAACTTTTTTATGTTACGCCCCTGGTTTAAAAAATGGTCGTTATAATGGTAATGCTCTGACCCCGTTACGTTATTTGGATTTAACCCCTTTATAATGACTGTTATTTTAAAATACGTATGTTACTTTATGATAACATTTTAAAATAAACATCTGTTATTGCTGTTTTTTTCTGCCGTATTTCCCGTTATTTTATATACATACATACTAATAAAAGACATTATTTTTGACAAAGGGTTCTAATACAAGATGATATGGATAATTCCCAATGCCCGGAACGGGATTTTGAAGCACGGGAGGATTAGGTACAATAGATCTTCAAACCCTATTCTCATGATACAATCTGATGGTGTATTGATTATTATTCTAATTCTATTAGAAAACATGTAATAATTTTATCAAAAAAAAATGACAAAGAGGTAGTAACTTTAGGACTTTTGAATTGATCTAATTAAATACGATCAATCATAGACAATTTTATGACCTTAATAGAATAAATCATTTATCCCACTTGCACATGTAAAACTTAATAAACTATGTTATAGAGTGTCATTCAAAACTCTTGTCAAGGTTTTGATGGGCAGTGAAGAAACAAAAACCTTTTTTCTTGTATATACACTAAGCTGCCTTACGAAATTGAGACGGATGTTGTATCCCATTCCCAACATAAGATTAACGTTCTATCTTACAAAATGTGAGAATTGGCTTTTTGTATAAACCAAGAGCAGTCCTACATCAGACACAATAAGCCACTAATTATCGTGTATAGGCTGGTTTAAGAAGGATCTGAAAAGGATCCTGGTTGCTGCCATATTAGATATGTCTTAAATGAGCCAGGCAATTCTTACATGAATCAGAAGGATCTGATCCACTCTACTTGCTAGTATTGGGACTAATCATAGTGATTAAGATCCCTTGGGGTGGGGTGGAGAATCTGGATATCACAATCCAAGATGACTTATCTTCCAGAACAGCGGCTTTGGAGAATCTGGGTATCACAGTCCAAGATGACTTATATTCCAGAACATCAATTACACTTATCATAGTGATAAGGATCCCTTGGGTTTTTTTGGAGAATCTGGGTAAGAGTTTTGGAGAATCTTCTTCTTCACACCATGACCATGCAATTGATTATGTTAACTGGGTGTTATACATAGTAATCAAAGTTTGTGGTAAGAACATGAGGGAGTAGGAGCAGGACCAGGTATGATGGGCTGTTGAGCTCATTAGCAGTATTGTTTACAACATTCTTTTCTTTTAAAGATGATATATCTAACTACTTTGATTTATGGTGAATTAAGGTAAAGATCAATGTCTGTTGACAAAAAGTGTGTTGATATTCTTACAGGTCGGGCTCAGGGGACTCGTCTTTTCACTTGTGTTCTCGGGAGTTGATTTCGAGAATCCAACGGTGGTTGATAGCGTTGTGCTGGCATCACTATTTGCCAAAGCAAAACCACAGTTGGATTGGTGAGGGCACGAGAGAAAGGACGAGTCAGAGAAGACGAGTCCTCAGAGCCTGAGTCTATTCTAACAACATTATTCACATTGACCATGTTATCATCTGCTTCTGTTTTGACAGGTTCATATGTTACCCATGAGACAAATCACTTTGTCTACTTCTATTTGGATCAAAAAGCCATCTTATTATTTAAGTCTGGTTGATGGTGATAGTGATGGTGACGATGGCAATGACACGACGATGATGGTGACTTTGCGATCAGGATGCTGCAACTAGCTCCTGTATGTATTAAATTTAAAACTTTAGCATGCCAAATCTCTAGTAGGACGTTCTTGTGCTTATTCTGTATATTTTAACTCCAAATGTGTTTCCACATGACACCATCTCCCAGGACTGGGCTTAAACTTGATCACCTAGTCAATTAACGCTTAAATCGTTATCAGTTATTAAAAATATACGGTCTTGTCAACGATGATTTCTACTGCCGCTAATCACTGAATTATGTACTTGTACAATGAGCTACATTCGATGCCGTATCTCATCAATCTAAGCCGTCTGGTCGGTAGGCCGCCCACAAAGTTCCCTCAGAATGAATGGTCCTGATCTCTGATTGTGCTGAATCAGAGTTCCCTTCCTGCAGGTGGCCAATTGCCATATGGGGTTTGTCTTTTGGTGGCCGATTGCCAACGTAAGCTTTGTTACCAAACGCCCCCTTCAGAACAATATGCACCCAATATTGGGTCAAATTACTATTGATCAGCCGATCCATTTGATTTTATGGACCCCTTCGATGGGCCCTATTCCAAAAGATCGCTCTGCTTGTACTATCTTAACCATTTGATCATTTTGAAACCCAGCAGAAGTAATGGGATTGGCCACAAGTCCATATAATGAAAGGATATGCTTGGGAGTTGGGATAGTTGAAATTGACGGCAGAGATGCTTTGTGCATTTGGCGAGGTGAGGTTCGATTGTAGGCTGGGTTATGCAGTTATGCTAGTGCCAGCCCATGGCTAGACCGCAAAAAAAAACTGTGGTTGAGGCTATGGACTGCTGGATTTAAGAGATCCACGGTCCACGAAGCAACAACTTTATTAATAGGCAAAATGCTTAATTTACCCAGTTGTTGGATCTCTAGAATCCAACGGTCAATGACCTAAACATCACAACTTTTTTTTGGCCGTGGAGTAGCATTTTCCTTGTAGTTAAGGTTGTAAAACTTGAATATGAATGCTAGCAAACAACGCATTAACGATGCAATGCACTTAAAGACAAGAAAAGCTCTCTACGTGTCTTGAAAATGTACCTTTTACTGTCTTTTAGTGCGTTGCACCCGTGCAGCTTGCTAACATTCATTGAACACATTGTTATTGGTTGGTAGGGGAAGGGGACACAGCATTCATTTAACTTTATTTGTACGTCTTCTTTTTCTCAAAATGAGCCCACTGGATAGGGGTCTAAATTTGTACCAATGGGTCCCGATTATCTCGGTCCTGGATGAGCTATTTTAGAACTGAATCCAAAAAGACCCAGAATTGATATGACCCAAAACCGAAGTACGTAATAGGTTCCGGTTCTTCGTACACTAGTATATGGACCGAACTGAAACCAAACTGATAAGACCCGGAACCGACATATATATAGTAGTGATAAAGATGTCAAGCTTTTTCAAAATGGACCAAACAACTACCGTTGGATTCTCGAAATCCACGGCCGAGAGCGCACGAGTGCAAAAAAAAGTCGAATTCCTCGAGCATGGTCCTTTTCAAAATATAATATGAAAATGAGTTTATTATTTATTTTTTCACATTTTTTATACAGTGCACGGACACCTAACGAGATAAGTTCTGGGTCCACTTGTTTAAGAACCGTAACCGTCGGTACAGGGACATAATAGGTTCCGGTTCTGGGTACATTGGAACCTGAAGTAGAGCTGACCCATTGAAACCCTGCCACTGGGTTCAAAATTTGCAATCTTATTAAAGTGCTTGTGGCATTAATTTACTTAACCTCCCCACCAATAAGATTAATAACGGCAATTATTTCCAAAATAACCTATTTATAGAATTTCTAAACGTACATAACTCAAGCACTAATATCATTCAACTACCAGCATGTAATTTCCCACCCATGCTATTTGAAACAAGGCGTTACCGTTAAAATGGATTGTAAGAGATGGGCAAAAGTGAAAAAAAAAAAAGGGAAAATAATGGAATTTAACGGATTTTAACGAATTTAACGGGAAAAACGAAAATATGGCGCTGAAATTCAAATTTTCAAATTTCAAAATTTGAAACTTGAATTTCAAATTTTCAAAAATGAAAAAAAAAATGGTATTTAATGGAAATAACGGCCTTTTCACAAATTTTTCCAGATTTTAACGGCTGTTAAAACAAAAAAAAAAAAAAAAGGCAGTTATTTTCTAAGAGTCAAAACAGTTTTTAATGTAATGGGAAACCATGGTTTGAAACTTTCTAGTTTCCTACATTATTTCAAGTTTTACAGCATTTACGTGCTCATAGCCCTTTTAGGGAGACCATAAGTACATTTATCAACAACATATGAGAATGAGACAACCAAGGGGTGGGACCCATCATTTGATGAGCCCCGCACACCTAGGAATCTCCCAGTCCTACATTCGAGTTTTGATCCAATCAAATTATCCCAAACACCCAATCTAATTTATTGAAGGCAAACCATCTGAAACAAATTTACTTCTGAGAATACAAGGTGGGACCCAGTTCCCACCCCAACTCACTCACAGTTTATGGGCTGCACATGATTGCATCAATTTTCTTAAATAATTTGCAAGGGCTTTGGCAACTACTTGCACGCTCGCAATCAATCACTTGTAATCTCGAAACTGTGGTAAGTTAGTGCATTGCATCCGATTTGCATTGAACCAAACAGGGCCTAAATGTAACCAAGGTATATCTTTTTGATCAGAGGTTTTGAATCGATCATCAGAAAAAGAATTAGGCCAAAAAATAGGATATATTCTAGGAAAATAAAAGTAAATGGAACATTTTAGAAACAGATAGGAACCAGAGCCCAAGTATGTAATAGACTCCAACTCATGGCATACTAGTATCTGGACCGAACCAGAACCAAAACCTACGGGACCTGGACCCTATACATACATACATACGTCAAAATATTATATGCAATTATTCTATTTACATATTATTTTACATTTTTAATATAACACATAGGGTACTCGATACTTAGGGGTGTCAATTTTACCCGTTTAGCCGGAACCGAAAACACAGGTTCCATTAAAAAAAAAGAACCGGAATTGGAACCAAACCAAAAATAATGGCTATGGTTCTGGGTAGTTTAATATGGAACCAAAACTGATAGGAACTGGAACCGAACCGATAAGAACCATAACCGATATATAAATATAGTGTTAAAATTCTCATATTATCAAGATTGGACCCAATATACCTGGAATCTGAATCGGAACCAATAGAAACTACATAATCAGTTCCAGTAGGTATTCAGTATTCAGATCTCTCTCCTAGCTTTAGTTTAAGGGTTCCAGGTCCGGGTCTATCATTTTGAGAACCAGAACTGATAAGAACCAAAACCGTAGTTCCAGTTCTGGCCATCATAGGAACCGAACCTGAACCGACCTGTTGACACCCCTATCAATACCTGATGGGAGAAGCAGATATTTATCGGTTCCAGCTATGGATCTATTTGTTTAGATACTGGATCTGTCACACGACTCATACCCGGACATAACAGGTTCTAGTTCTGGGTACATTGACACCCGTACCCGACCAGTTGACACCCTTACCAAGTCCACACCTCCTTCCACGTGCAACACACGTGATAGCTATTGAATTTAAAAATTAAAAAAAAAAAAAAAGAGGAGATGAAGAATTCCGAGAATTCCAGTAGTACGGACTACTGCCTGGTTTAGTCTACTGTTTTATGGTTCCAAAACCACGGGACACATTGGAGATAAAGTAGATTCCAATGGTCACATTCTTTTTCTATGTTTAAAGTTCAGGTTATGCCCTCTTCGCCCTTCTGCTTTCCTTCCTTTATTGGGGCGGGCCGTGCTTTGGGGACGCCTAGTTTCTCACTTTCTTCAGCTTTCACTGCTTGCTATCATGCGCATATTTGTTCACTCAACCCCCCCATGACCTAATCAGCAATTTAAAAGTGTATAATTATCGTATACAAGGGTACCAATTATGCATGCAATACCAATTGAAGACCCACTTACACACAATATGACCCGCCGAATCATGTAGTAGTCGTTAAATAATTTGGCAATAATAAAACAACAAAAATAGAAATTTTGTAATTTTTATTTTTTAAATAATTCATGAATTATTCGGCCAACCCAAAATTTAATAATTTTTTTAGCAATTTTATAATATCCTAAAATATTTGCATATAATAATACACGAAAAATTCACAAACCTATCAACTAGGGTCCCAATATCTACGGTTTATAAAAACGACAACGGCCATTATAACTCTTATAATGGTAATAGCTCCACGACGATTATTCTTATTTTACTATTTTTTTACGTTAAAACGCCAATGTTTGTAGTAAAGATAACTGTCGCCTACCATTAGACTGTTATAACGGTCCTTTTAAACCATGTGCACGATTATCAATTTCATCATTCAATAAATTTTTGATGTAGATGCTAAATAGCTGGTTCTCATTCTTCAAAAATTACGAGTATAATAAGAATAATTGGTCAGGTCGTCTTCCGGTGCTGTTACTTTAAAGAAATTAGAGTGCTCAAAGCAAGCTCAAGTTTTGGATACATTAGCATGAGATAACATCATAAGATTTCGGTCCTATTGCGTTGGCTTTTAAGGTCAGAGTAATAATTAACATGGACAATCGGAGGCATTCGTATTTCATAGTCAAGGTGAAATTCTTCTCTCTACGATAATCATCTCAAGGCTACTCCAAATTCGGATAATTAAGTGTAAACTTATCGCCAAAAAAATAAAATAAAAAATAAGGGTAAATTTGTCAAAGTATTAAAAAGTCACACCCATTTAATTACAATGCAAAATTGGGGGTCCTTTTCTCCAAATAACTATTTTGTGGGGAGTTTTTATTTTATTTTCAAAAATGTGGTTTCACTTTCACTGACTTAGTGCGTAATTTAGACATTCCCTTTAGTATTTCACTAAAGTGCGCGTCCGATAATCGGACACTGCAGTGTTGTTGTCTTACAAAACCAAAGCACATCATTGCTACTTGTTTTGCTCCATAGAAAGTAGAACATTTAAACTTTGTTAAAAGCTACATTAAGGATATTAAAAAGTACCAAAATACCCTTCGCCGACAAACAATCTCCCGCTCTTTTCCGGCAACGAAGGAAAGGGAAACCATGAGCAGTCTCGCAGGGTTCTGCAGGGGACCTTTTGGTTTCTTACAAGGAAGCAAGATCATAAAGGGGTATCTTAGTCACTACATAGGAAACAAAGGGTAACATCGGAATACTCCATTTCTGGCTTTCAGTAAGCGAACCCACCCGCTCGATTCTTGTTTCCCTTTCGATGACGGGATGAAGAAGCCGACGAGGTTGGCTTCATTGCAGCCAAGGAACAGTTCTCCCTCCACACACTCTCTTCATCCATGAAAATCTGTCTGCACCTGCACTCCTCGCTACAAAACGCTCGATCTCCACTGTAAAAAAAAAACAATTAAGAACACAAGAAGAAATCCAGAAAAATTTTAGTTTAAGAGAAACCAAGATCTGGATTTCAAAACAAAATCAAGGAAAAAAAAACCCAGTAAACTATAAGTAGTTAGAAGATAAACCCAGTAAAATTTAAGCAAAACAGAAACCGAGATGTGGACTTCAGACGTAAAAAGAAGAAGACAATGAAGATTCAAGAAGATACCCAGTAACTGTAAAAGAGTTAACTATATATTCAGTACTTAGAACTTACAAGATAAAAAAACTAAGATCTGGGTTTCACTCACTTGTACATGTAGATATCTTGACCAGGCAAGAGTTTCTGTTTACAGAGAAAGCACGCGTCGAGAAAGGTAATCGCCGGGAGAGGTGACGCTGAATACCAAGATGACGAGGAAGTCGAAGAAGAAGATGAAGAAGAAGGAGAGGGCTTGATCATGGTAGTTTTGTTGATGACTTGTGGACTTTTGTTAATGTTTTTCTGAGCTTCGAGGAGAATACTCAACCCCGCCATCTCTCGTCGCCTCTCTCAGGCGGTGGTGATGGACTGGTTGGCGTGGTTTTAAAAAAAAAAATGAGAAAAAAAGTTGGGAGATGGTATTGGGAATGGTGGGTCCCAATCCACAGAGCAGAATGGACGCAGCAGCAAGGACGATTAGGAAAACTGGAACGATCTAACTTCTTGTGCTTGTTTACTGCCACGTAGCCGCGTTAGTTTCTTTTCTTTAAACTTTTTTTTTTCAAAATTTATTAATTAGTAAAAAAATAAATAAATAATTTTGAAGGTCAAATGAGGGGAAGTGATATGGTCAATCGCGTTTTTTATACGTCTAGTAACATTAATGGGTTAGAGAGAGTGTGTCAACGGGTCGATTCATGTTTGGGTACCCGTGTACTCCGTTACCCAAAAAAGTGGATCCAAAACTGGAACCAATAAATAATGTTCTCATGGTCCGAGGTCCATAGAAATTGTGATGGTGCATTGTGGTATCATTTTGTCATTGGCCGAAATTGTATTATTTATTAAAGTTGAGTACACTTGACCAATAACAAAATGACATCCACTGTGCACCATGACAACGTCCATGGACCTGGACCATGTGATCCTTATAAATAATCTGTTCTCTCATTGGTTACTGGCTACTTATATGTTGTATAAAAATGTAAAAAATAAATAAATAAAATAATAATTATTTAAATTTTTTAAGAAAATAGCTTAACATCTTTAGCACTATTGTACACGTCGAATTTTTGTTCCTATTCGGTTTAGGTACTGATAGTCGGGCTCAGGGGACCCCTTTTTTTTTTACCCCTCCTGGTGTTGGTGTGCTCGGCCGTGGATTTGAAGAATACAACGGTGGTTGTCAACGCCGAGTTGGCATCACTTTTGATGGCGATGATAACCACCGGTGGATTCGTTAAATACATGGCGAGCGCGTGAACACAGTGAGGGGTCAAAAAAAAGGGGTCATTAGAGCCTGTGCCTTGATTACAAGTCCTATCGACTCTAGATTACTTGGATCTGGTTCTAAAATAGCTCCACAGATACACAATAGGTTCCAGTTCTTGGTACACTAATTCCTTTGAGCATTAAAAATGTCTCCTCTTTTAATTCATTTTGGTAGGCAAGCGGGTTAGTACTTAACAGACGATAACTTTGAACCCAAGTTTGTGGTATCAACACTTGCAAACCTTATCAATTTAGAAATATACAAGTACCCGAAACTGATTGGAGTCCAATCGGGGGTATCGGGTACTTGTAATTTAGAACCAGTTGTTTTGGCACCAAATTAGAACCATCATAGGATACAGTTCGAGGTACATTGGTACCCAAACTGGAACCAACCCTGACACCCCTAGTTAGAGAGGCATTTGCCATCTCATGGAGTAATACGAGTGGCTATATAAAACGTATGACCCGAATACAAACAAATGAGTTTGAGCGTTATCGTTTTGATGCTTTTCTCCAGGTGGTTTTCAGTTTTTTTTTTTTACTGATGCAGGGATGCCGATACGACGTGTCGCCGATACGGTTCTTCTTCTAAACCCGTTCCCTTTTATCACCCCCGTACAAGATTCTTCATAAAAGCTGCCTCTCTCAGGTCCACCTGCCCACCAAAATACAAATTAAATGCTCTTTATCTCCTAATGTGCTAGATATCTACCACGTGTATTCTCAGATTTAGCGAAGAGAGAGATTGAATGTGAGGGTGTAATGGGTGTGTGGGCCCATGGGAATCGGATTGGATTTTTTGCTACAAAATTTTAAGGGTAATTTAGGTATTTAAAAGATTTATGACGGGACCTGAAATTGAATCTGTCCCCGCACTCCATAACTTACACGTCCCTCCACCCACGTATTGAATTTTGTTTTGCTCACGAACCTATTTGATGCATGCTTACCAACCTAGGTCGACCAACATATAAAAAAATTAACCTGATTCCTAATTTATAGACGTTGGATCTGAGTACCCAAATAATGCTTCTATCTTACGAACGAGATTCAACCAATGAAAAGTACTAAAATCCAATGGTTGAAGTAGGCTGAGTTTTGATCTATAGGTCCAACTAGGGATGGGATAAAAATCCATATGGTCAAGACTCAAGAGTATTTAAGAGTGCGCCACGTGGCTAAAATACGTTGGTGAGAGTCGAGTAAAACTTGTGTCACAAGATGTTGTGATGGAACACGGTCACAGCACTCAATACGAGACACGTGGCACACGATCAGAGGTCTTTGACGGTATGGATGTTTGACCAGTCCCTCGGTGGACCTACAAAACTAAAAATCAGCCTGATTAGTGATTTAAAACCTTTGGATTTTTGCACCCAAAAATCGCTCAATAATGCTCAAATTCTACCGTTAAAATCAACCCGTGAAAATAACTTCAATAGAATCAGTTAGAAATCACTAATCAAGCTGATTTTTGTGTACCGGTCCACCGAGGTACTGCCCAAACATCCATACAGTCATCGTCCTCTAATAGTATACCACGTGGCTCATATTGAGTGCTTGTGACCGTGTTCAGTCACAACATCTTGTGACACAAGTTTTACTCGTGAGAGTCCATGTGCAAAGACATACGTCAGCAAAACCAGACTCCAACTTATCAACCATCATTCTGTGGGCCAAAGGATACTGATTGCACACCTATACTCATCGGATGTTGTAAAAACATTATTTTATTCGAAGAACGTTCTTCTGCGTGACGTCAATCCGTGCCACGGGGCACATATTTGGTCTTACTGACTTCGGCCCACCTCCGCATGGTGAAAGTACACCACGAAATCACGAGTAAAACTTCGAGTAAAACTTCCATCACAATGGGATTGCAAATCACACAAAACAAAGCCAATGAGTTCTCGGCACGTACACCTAAAAAGCAAAGCACATGGTACCTTGCAAAAGCACTTGTGTACGTGCAGAGAACTCATTGGCTGTGTTTTGTGTGATTTACAATTTCGTGTGATGGAAGTTTTACTCTAAAACTTCGGTCACAAACCACAGCACGAAATACGTGGCACACTGTTAGAGGACGCTGACCGTATGGATGTTTGGCCAGTCTCTCGGTGGAAGTACAAACCAAAAATCATCCTGATTAGTGATTTCTAAGCGTTGGATTGAAGTTATTTTCATGGGTTGATTTTAACCGTATGAATTTGAGAATTATTGAGCGTTATTTGGGTGCAAAGATCCAAAGGTTACAAATCACTAATCAGGCTGATTTTTGGTTTATAGGTCCACCGAGGGACTTGTCAAACATCCATACGGTCATATCCCTCTAATAGTGTTCCACGTGGCCTGAAGCCGAAGCTTTTTATACGTGTGCTTTGTGGGCCTGTCATGTAACCCGTGATGAAAAACGCTCAAAAAATTAATGGTAATAAATAATAATCACGTATCAGGCAGATTTTTGGATGTAGGTTTACCAAGGGGCGGGCCATATATTCCCGAGTCGGTGGGCCCAGAGGTATTACGTGGAACAGAGTCACGCATGAGGAAGGCTTCCTATGCATCGTAACTAGCTAACATGATTTTAAAAAAAACTTATATAACAGCTATTATAACGGTAACGCTCCAACACTGTTATTTTATTTGAAAAAAATGCTACAATATTTACGAAAATGGATTTAACGTTCTAATGGATACTGTCGTTATTTTGTATTGTTAATTAAAATCCAAAAAATATAAAATAATATAATTTTGTTTATTTTTTTACTGTAGTGGGACCATGGTTCAAAGTCTCGGCCATCCCGGTCTGCATCGTTAGATCCGGATTGATCACTATTTTACAAAGGAGTCTCACTTTGTCTTGGGCGAGATGGGCCGATCCTGTTCTGGATCAGACCGATTCGGTTCGGGATAGGAGCCTTTCATCATTGCCTGGGACCCGTTATAAGGAAAAGACAGTAACTTTACTTGTCCATTATAACGTAGGCCTTAAACCTAGCGCAATCATTGAGTCGGGTTTGGCATATGTAGAGCCGACCCATTAATAATTTAATCTAACAGGGCATAGTAGGTCGGGTATTTGGGTAACAGGAAGGTAATGAATAACTTCGAATAATGGCAAGGGTAACCAGTCCCACACTTGGACCCTGAACCCAAATAATTGGGTACCGAATTACAGATACGTCCAATGACCATTGATTGTGAGCTGTGGCTCTTTAGGGCCTGTTTGCATGCAAGAATGAGAATTTCTCGCTCCAGCTTAAGGATCAATCCATCCTGGTATGGGGTCACTCTGTTTTTCTATGCAAGCTGAAAAAATGGGAAAATAGTAGATCAGGGTTGCCCACCCATGAAACTAACACGTTAAACCTAGCGCAAAAGGAAGGGCACTAAAACCAAGAGTAGAAAAAAAAATTGATTTTGATTTTGTGGTGTTGAAATAGGCCCTTTGCGAATTAATCACTTTTAGGTGGTACCCGTACTGTACTATATGGACGACATAATAAAATATGAATAATTCGTAATTTTATAGGGTTCATGAATAGGATGCAAATACGACTTTTTAACGATTAATTCAGCTTATTTACTTGAATCAGAAAATAATAAAAAGTAACCTTTATGGTCCCTATGGACCCTACCTTGTTCCCGTCTCCTTCCCCCATCCTACCCCCCTCCCTATGCAATCCACAACTCCCATCACACGACTCCACTTACAAGTTGCAACTCTAGTCTACATTGTCGCCACATGCTGATCAGGTTAGTACTCTCTCTCTCTCTCTCTCTCTCTCTCTCTCTCTCTCTCTCTCTCTCTCTCTATATATATATATATATATATATATCCGTTGGATCTACACGGCCACACCATAGTGACCAAACCTCCAACTTTAGTCTCTCTCACAATTCACACTTCACTTTTAATTTATAATTTAACTACAATGTGCTGTCCCACACAAACTCAGATTTAACTATTTGTCCGCTAGTCAAATAAGTGGGGACCCGTCAAGAATCCTAAACTTTAATCTCCTCTAAATCTTACACTCCCTTATATTTTGGTTACGAATTTTTGAATCACAGACGAATTAAATACGAATAAATACAATTATAAACTTTTGCCATTCTCAAGTTTTTAGCCAAATTATTGTTTGCATCTTTTAAGCTTGAAATTGAATTATACTCGAACTTTTGCTGTATCCGAACTTAACAACTAAGTTTAGACTAAGACCTTGCCCGGTTAGATGCCACATGAGCCCTAGGAAAACTTCAAAGGTACAACAAGATAGCCTTAATTAATTTTTCTGTTCTTTGTGGAGAGTGTAATTTTGTTGTCACCGGTGAAGTCCCCCTCCGAAAATGCAATGCGCACTCTTTTGGGCCCACTAATGCATGGATGTTCGGCTCACCTTTAGGTGAACCTACACACTAATCCCAACTATATAAAGCTGATACAATAGAACCAGGTGATACATTTGAGACCGGCTATGTAATTCCCCCTAATGATCTTTATTTTTTCGAAAACTTGGGCTCCTTTTGTTTCGTGGAAAATAAACATTCCTGAAAAATTATTTTCTTGGATATAAATTTTTTCTTACAGTTTATTCACGTTATTTGGTAATATCATGGAAAATACAAGAAAATTCGTATATTGTCCTTGATATCAACCCAACTAATAAGTGGTGCATATTTTTTTGACATGTGAGATCCTTATATATAGTCTACCTAATATGTTAGGTCTTGTGCATGGGGCCCACCTAGAATGTGAGGCCTGTTTGATAAGGGTGCTTATATGTAGGGCTCATCTAGTATATGTGGCCTTGATATGCATCTTACCTAATACATATTGGGGCTTACTGATATGTAAGGTCCTTTTATGTAGAGTTCACTTAATAAATGTAGCCCTAATATGTAAGGCCCAGTTAGCATGTGTGGTCTTAATATGTAGGTTATGTAATATGTAGGACCTACTTAACATGTGAAGATCAAATATGTAGGGCCTACCTAGTATTTGTGGCTTGATATGTGGCATACTTGATATATCAGGCCTACTTGACATGTGTTACCTAAATATGTGGTTCCCACCAAATATATAGGGTCATATGTGGGCACATAACACCTAACATAGGTATGTTAGGGCGTAAAATGGGTTAGAACTAGGTCAGATTCAATTAGATTTGGATTTGAATTTGACTTTGAATAGCATGATCCATATTCGGATCTAGTTTGGATCCATGACACATTATCCAAATCTTATACCATAATCTATCTACTGAATTTTATATCCAACCCATCTGTGAAATATGGGTCGGATCTATTACAAAATAAAAAGTTTTTAGTAAGGATCTACATCCCAAACTCAATATCCCATCTGAATACATAATACCATATCTAAGTTCTGCCCAAGCTTGATTCAGATTAATTTAACATAGATCCTTATCAGACTCGTTGTATTTGTATTCCATCTTAATAATCAAAAGCCACTAAATATTGATTTGAATCAGGTCGTATTTTGGATCTGACCTATCTCATTTCACCCCCTACATATGTTCCACGTTGCATGTGTGGCTCAACATGGGCCCACCTAGTATGTATGGCCTTAATCTGTATGTCGCTTGACATGTTGAACCCTAATATATATGGTAAGGAACTGGAGGGGTAGCTTATAGGGTCCACTGAGGCTGATGACATGATGGGTCTCATGTCCATTGACATTTAAGAGTAAGGGATATATAATTTAGTTATGGGTCGGGATGGGGGACAACCATTTGGTGTACCCACATAGAAGATGAATCAATGGCTGATTTTTTGGTGAGGATGATCTATATGGTGAGGAGATCATCCTCGTAAAAATTCAAATCATTCCGATATTTGTAAACTGGTTTAGAAGTTGAAAAATTATGGATTGTCTATTTTTACCGTGTAACTTGAAAACCACATTTGATGGGGTTAGAAATTTCAGAATGGGCTGATTTTTTGTTGGGGTGATCTATATGGTGAGGAGATCATCCTCACCAAAAATCAGCCATTGATTCATCTTCTATGTAGGTAGGCCAATATGGTTGTCAAAAATGGTTGTCCGACCCTTTAGTTGGGCTTTGTTTTTAGGAAGTGCATATTTGCACACCCCATTTCCTATCCCGGTGGACTCCTAGTTGAGGCACACCCCAAAAAGAGAGATCTCACTCTAAGACTTGGCTGACCGATGAAGGTCACTGACCGCTCACAAAATGAGCCACGTGGCATATTTTTAGAGGACACTGACCGTATGGATGTTTGGCCAATCCCTAGGTGGACCTAAAAACGAAAAATCAGCTTGATTAGTGATTTCAAACCTTTCAATCTTGTACCCCAAATAATAGTTGACAGTGCTCAAATTCCCACGGTTATATCAACTCATGAAAATGGCTCCATTCAACATCTGGAAATCACTAATCAAGTTGAATTTTGGTTTGTAGGTCCACCTAGAGATTGGCCAAACATCTATACGATCAGTGTCCTCTAATAATGTGCCACGTGGCTCATTTTGTGGGCGGTCAGTGTGGTCACCAGTCAGCCAAGTTTTAGAGAGATCTCTCTTTTTGGGGTGTCCCCTGATTAGGAGTCCACCGGGATAGGAAATGGGGTGTACAAATATGAGCGCCCTTTTTTTAACTACGGTGCAAAGTTGTGTTTTTTTTGGTAGGAAAAAAATGCAACAAGGTACACGTCAGACTTTTTCAATTGTGGAAGCACAATTGTTTTTACTCACCGCTGTCATCTGGACCCACTGACCGCATGGATGTTTATCCCACCTGTTGGAGGATATACACCAAAAATAACCTTTATTGGTAATCTCTAACCACTAGATTTTAGTACTTTTTAAGTCGTGCTTATAGCCGTTGAATTTAACCATTATTTCAGTACTAAAACCAATGGCTAAAAATCATCATAACAAGCTAATTTTTGGTATGCATGTCTACTAAGGGGTGAACTAAACATCCATGCGGTCAGTCGGCCCATATGGTAGCGGTGAAAAGAAAACCTAAATCCTTCCGCATTTGAAAAATTCTCATGCATACCTTGTTACATCACGACCTTTTTTGGTATCGGTTAAAAATATTTCTCGGGCTCCGTGTCAGTGACTTGCACAAATTACAAGTACACTTTTGACCACCAATGACAAAAACAGGCGACTATGTACCATCGCTATAGTTATGGTCCCAGCTCATTATTTAAGGAAGCTACCGTAGAAAAACTTTTGTTCTCCAGCCCTAGATAGCAAGTTTGATCCACCGCCCTCAAAAATACAACGTGGCATACACTTTTGGGCCCACTGCTTCTATGAATGTTTGGTACCCCTTGGTGGACCTACACACCAAAATCATCCTTATTGGTGTTTTATAGTTGATTTTTTACCTTAAAAAAAGTGTGGGGAGGCCTTCTAATTTTTTGAGAAGTAAAAAGTTAAAATATGAAATACATCCAAACTAACTTTTTGACTTATAAAAGTCAAGAAGTTAATTATTTTTGTGTTCCCAAACGCCCCCTTAATTTCTATGACTTTTTGGAGGTAAAAAATCAACTAGTAACTTCTACTTGTAGTAGAAGTGCTTTAATTTTACTTCTCATCCCCAAACGCCCCCTTACCAATCAGGATACTTTGTGCTGTATAGGTGGTCCAGCAAGTATTGGGCCAATCTTTGATAGGGAAGTCCATTTCAAAACAACTTGATTGGTGAGTCATAGCTATTATGGACTGATTGGACTATATTCCCAATCAAATAAACTAGGATAATCTGGGAGTATTTTTTATGAAGACTTTAGTAGGATTTCCTTAGGATAATAAATCGTATAAATCTAAATCACGTAACTTAGAAATGCTTAATTAGTAATATAATACTAATGAGCCAAAAAAATATAATAAATTAACAATTTTTAATATTATCATGTGTATGATGACGTGTTACAAAGCCTGCACAAAATTTCGTGGTCTAATCCCAATCGAACTTTTGTACATTTATGTCCCCTAGTTTAGAATTTAGATAAGATCTTTAGAATGTTAACGAGCAACTCAGTAGTTCAGTTGTAAAAGGGTGCGGGCAAGATCACAAAAAAAGAAACATCAGAGGGGGCAAACCAAAGGAGAATGGCTGATTAATTGGTAAAATTATTATTTTTTAAAGAGTTTTCAAAAGTTGAGGGGAGGCAACTGTCCTCTTGGCCCTTTCCTGGCTCCGCCACTGGTTGTACAGATGCAATGTGGTAAAAGACATCATCATCGTCATAAGCCTTATTCCAACGATATGGGGTCGGCTGCAAGAATCTTATTCTTCCATCCAATTATGTCTAAAGTCATCTCTTCCCTTAAGGTAAGTTTCTTAAGGTTTCCTCTCAAAACCCCATTCCATTCGAGTTGCACATTTTTCCTTAGAGCAACTCTAGTCCTACCCTACCCTAAACACTTAAAGTAGGGTAGAAAGAACTCTCCCTTACCTAAAACTTTGAAAGCTCTCCAATGGTCCACCCTAAACTCTACCCTTCCCAAAATATACAAACCAATAGAAAAGAAGGAAAATAACAAAAATTATAAAAAGGGGACATATATGACATTAAGTGAAAAGATGGAGAGGACATTTAACGATATTAATAGAAAAGAGAGAGGAGAAGGGGTAATAAATTTTTAGAATTTTACCTTAAATCCTACCCTAACTTTAAGGTAGGATTTGAGGTTACCCTAAAATAGGGTGAACTTTAGGGTAGGGTTGGAGATGATTTTTTATGTTTTTTACCCTATCTTAAGGAGTGGAAGAGAGTTTAGGGTAGGGTTGGAGATGCTCTTACTAGTACGGTCATTAGTCTCACTCTTACCAGTACTGTCATTAGTCTTCTTTGTATTTCAATCATCTTTCTCTCATTTTATCACTTATCGATCATGGCCATTCTTATATTTTTTTTTGAATGCATTCATTTCTAATTTTATTTTCTTTGTCTCATCAACATCCTTATCTCAACTACATTCATTTTATGAATATATTTGTTTATTGATTACTGAACATTATGTTTCATAAAATATATATCATCGATCTTATTGCTGTCTTATAGAATTTTTCTTTTATTATAATTGGAACACGTTGATCACATAACACTCTAGAAGTATATCTCCATTTTAGATGTATGAGAAGAAGATTTTGAGATAGACTAAAAGACAAAAAAAAAATTATATTTCTTTAAAGTAAGTGTGGTTTTTGATGAGCTTTTCTTGTCTTTTAATGCATTGCATCTGTCCTCAAGTGGGGCTTTGTCTGGTAGCATTTCTCGTGGCAACAAAAAAATTCTCATTTTGTTGGTTGAAAAATAAAAAGCGATCTTCCCCTTATCACTCTTAATTAATTAGTTCTTAAATAAAAATTAAATAACTTTTTAGTAGTAATTTGATATAAATAACTTGTAAAAAATAAATTATCACTCTTAATTAATTGGTTCTTAAATAAAATTTAAATAACTTTTTAGTAGTAATTTGATATAAATAACTTGTAAAAAAAATAAATTATCACTCTTAATTAATTTGTCTTAAATAAAAATTAAATTACTTTTTAGTAGTAATTTGATATAAATCTTGTAAAAAATTAAGTTAATAAGTAATATAGTTTGAATAAATTGACAACTTAAGTTTTGTATGGTTGTCCTTAATAAGTTTTCTAGAAATAATTTTTGCATATAAGGCTCTGTATGGCGATCAACAAAAACTTATACACAAAAAGGATTTGTACATCTCAAGGTTTTGGAACCAAAAAAAAAAACTATGACATCAAGCAAAAATTATTACTAGAAAACTTATTCAAGGCAACCATACAAAGCTTAACTATCATAAAACTTTTTCAGTATCAACACTTTCTAACATACAAATCCTTTTTCTGTAAAACGTTTTTTGATAATTATATAGCTAGAGGCTTAAGCGATAATTTTGGAAGATTGGACATGTAATGATTTGTGGAATGGTAAAAGAATAATAGAAATTTTATTTGCGCCCCACAAATTATGAAAGCACCTTGAGTAAAACTTCGCTGACCGACCACGATGACCACTTAAAATATGAGCCACATGGCACACTTTTAGAGAACGCTGACCGTATGGATGTTTGGCCAATCCATAAATGGGCCTACAAATAAAAAAAAACAGCATATGATCCGGGATTTTTTAGCATTTTGGATTGGAGTCATTTTAATAGGTTAATTTTAAGCGTAGTAATTTGAACATTATTGACCATTATTTGGGTACAAGGATCCAAATGTTTGAAATCACCAATCAGGTTGATTTTTGGTTTGTAGGCTCATCTAGAGATTGGCCAAACATCCATATGGTCAGCGTCCTCTAAAAGTGTGCCACATGGTTCACATTATGGGCAGTTAGCGAAGTTTTACTCTCGGATGCTTTCACAAATTGTGGGGGCAAATAAATTTTTCCAAAGACTAAAAAGTCCTCGACTTCATTTAAACTTTATTAGATATTGTATAGACCATGGTTTTAAAAAGATCGTTATTTTCTGTTATTTTTTGTTTTTGAAAATTTAAAATTTCAAAAGTTGAATTTCAGCGCCATCTTCCCATTATTTTCCGTTTTTGCCCCTGAATGTTACAATTGGTTATAACAGAAAAAACGGTAACGCGTTACCCCCAGTCCATTATACCGTTATAACGACCCCTTTTAAACGTTGGTATAGACGGTTTTAGAAATATTAGAAAAAAAAAAAAAAGATAAATTGTAGACCAAACCTAAAGTGGTCAAGTTTGTTTATATAAAGGAGATATTTTTTTTCTTTTAGTTGCTTTGAGACACCCAATGGTCCTCACTCAACTCCTTAGGGACACTTTATTCTACAAAACTGAGAAATTATTCTGCCAGCAATTTTCTATTCCTTTAAGCATCATCTGTGGGTTTTCACGTTTTCAGTAGCACATGCACACATTCTAGCTAGAATCTGGTTCTGTTCCTTCCTTGAGATCAGTTCTCTCAATCTAGTTGTATTGAATTAAAATACAATTGCATGGAGAGTATGT
The DNA here is from genome assembly GCA_035048495.1 of Euptelea pleiosperma. Taxonomy (NCBI): domain Eukaryota; kingdom Viridiplantae; phylum Streptophyta; class Magnoliopsida; order Ranunculales; family Eupteleaceae; genus Euptelea; species Euptelea pleiosperma. The sequence goes on along the minus strand of CM068551.1, from coordinate 26,074,029 downwards.
GGAATTGGGTTATTTTTCTTTTTTCGATAGGCAACATGGTTGAGGCTGTATGGCACGCAAGACCCGGGAAAGGGACTCGATTGCAGCACCCACTCAATGAAGGAAGCAAGCATGCCTTGTGTGGGACTGAACACACTAATAACCTATTTAGCTAAGCGGCTAGGTGTAGCTTCATTGTCGCTGGATGTTGAAAGCGTGCTACAAAACATGAATAAATTCATGACTCGTTGGGACAAACTGACAATAATAGGTGCGAAGACTCGTGAAGAAAGGTTGCACCACGTTGAAAGGTTGGGTACTTTGAAGATAGAAGTGCGCGACAAGGATGTTAATTACTTCCAGTCACGCGGTGCCAAGTGATTGACGACAATGACGAGCTACGTACTGGTGTTAAGATCACGTCATCTCAAATTAATACTTTGTCAACGTGTCCCACTCGTAAATTTCGCAACATGTAGGACTCATGAATGACCCTTCTAGGCTCTCAAACCAAAGGACTTGTGGGCATATGGTTCGAAGTTTCGGGCGATCGACAGGCACCAATTAATCCATTTCATTTTGGGATCGTCGTCTTGCCCGAAATGCACTGTTTCACGAAGATACCTAACCTCGTCTCAAGCCAGATGGTCCGAGACGGTGCTGGATCGGGATAAGCGACCACCGATCCAGCCTCCGATCCCCATTAATTCTTGTGGGAGAGGCTTTGGCTTCAGTCCCACTCTCAAGGGTACTAGTTATTAGCTTTATGCCTTGTGGCATGTGTAAGTGGAGAAAAGTGGATTATGAGGCACGTGCATGCAAATGGTGCTCAATGTGTCATGACACACAAATGGCATGGGTTCCAGGCTGGGTAGAGACTTGTGTCCATCTGACACTTGTAGTGGTGGCATGTCTGGCAAGTAGTGTAATGTGTACAGGTTCTCGATCGTATGTTTTATCCGATAAATAAATGTACTACTTGGTTTCAGTCCACTTCAACCAAACCGTACTCCCTAGTCCCTATTGAACCCAAAAAAGAATGAATTTCTAAGCGCGCATATGCGGACAATCCCCTCTTGGTAGGGCGATGTAGAGTGTACCCTTCTTTATGGGGAAGTCACAGGTGAATCCTTTGCCCGGGTAAATATCCCTAATTGTGAAGTGTGTGTTGGTACTTGGTAGAGGTCGTCCTCTTTTTTTTACAAAAAATAAACCAAAAACTTATCTACAACACCATCTTTCAATTAATAACAATAATAATATTTATTGAATGTGGTCGAGATCTAAATCTTATATTTTTCATTCTATAAGTAAAGCACATGTTTGTTTGTTATATAATTTAAAAAAAAAAATTATCTCCTATAAACAACGACCTGAAACTCAACGCAGCAAAGCCGGCCTTTAGTCCCGTAACATGGAAAAAAAAAATATAAATATGTTAGTTATTTAATAAAATAATTTATTAAGTTTATATTATAAAAATATTAAATATAAATATTAGGGCCTGTTTGGTACGTGAGAAAAAGAGTTCCAACGGCGAATATTTAGTCAGGCGAATATTTAGTCAGGCGAATATTATCTTGGCTAAATATTTGCTCAGAGCAATATTTAACAATGTTTGGTACGTGTATGAGCTAGCTCACTTCAGCTTACTTCATTTTCTTTCAATTTGAGTGGGTCCCACATATCAAAGTAAGTCAAAAATAGGTTGGGTGAGTGCGGGAACCACATATTATGTCAAAGAATAAAAAAAAATTTATTTTTATCTTTTTTATATATTAAAAAATTAATTTTTATTGAAAATAGTGATTTTCCGGCGAGAAAATAAAATTTTCTCACCAAGGCATAATCGGCGTGAAAATATTTTATTTTCACAGGGGGGGGGGGTGATCAAATGTTTTCCCGCCGCGGAGGGCAAATATGAGGGCCCAGCTAAATATTTGCCGGGGGCGAGTGGCTGCCAAACGCAGCCGGGCGAATATTTGCTCGGCCAAATATTTTATTTGCCCGCCGCGGAGCGTTACCAAACAGGCCCTTAATTTCTTTGAGGGGAGGGATATACTTGGAGGGAAGGAGAGAGAAGAGAGTGCTGATGCTGTGTCAAACTTAAGGAGATTTTTGACACAAAGGAGAGAGAGAACTAGCCCTTCATACATTAGCTTTATTATATAGTGTTATATTTGATTAGTATGTTTAACCATATGCAAATACATCAATTTTCATTATCGCAATAATGTTGTTCTCAAAGTAAACAAACACTTGTTTACTTTCTCTCATAGTTTGTTTGAATTTTCAAATATTTGGGCCAAAGTCGAAAAAATAAACCTTAGGCTGTGTTTGATTGCACGAAATTTTTTTCTGGGAAAATACATCTAGGATATGCCTTAAATGGCTGATTAATTGCAATTGAGAATACATATTTCAGTGAGAAAATAAAGGTGTATTTTCAGGTGGAAATGAATTCTGGACTTAGTAGGAAAAATTATCTAGATTTAAATGGCTTATCAGGAAAAATTATACTGGCTATCTAACAATGGACGTTTGTGTTTTCCTAGGGACTTTCCCGCTTCGTAATCAAACACGACCTTAATGAACCTTTATGTCCATGTGTTCAAAGAAAACTTAACTACAGGTGTTGCAGACAAGGCAACACTTCCCAGGCTTACAACCATGAATATTGATCATAACGCTTTGAACCGTTATTCAACACATGTATGCTACTTCCACCTTGGCCCTTGCCCATTCAGCATGGTCTTGAAATTGTTCATTATAAGCTCCATGTCCCCTACAAAAAAACTATGCAAAGAGGCTTTGTTTGGATCGTGTTTTGGGCTTGGAGATGATTGATCATCATTGCTCCATATTTCCTTCCATTGCTGCCTTACCAAAGCCTATGGTACAAAACTTCTAAAACTGTATGTGCTCATAAAAGTCACCCACTAGGGTTTTGTTGCTTAAACAAAACTTCGCCGACATGCGGCGGCGGCAACGGCAACGGCCCCGCAGTCAGTGAAGCCGCTAATAGCCCCCTATATGAGCCATGTGGCACATTCTTAGAGGATGACCGTATTGATGTTTGGCCAATCCCTAGGTGGACGTACAAACCAAAAGCAACATGATTAGTGATTTCTAGGCGTTCTTTTGGAGTTGTTTTCATCGGCTGATTTTAACCGTGGGAATTTGAGCATCCTTGACCATTATTTGGGGTGCAAATATCCAAAGGTTTGAAATCACTAATCAGGCTAATTTTTGGTTTGTAGGTACACCTGGGGATTGGCAAAACATCCATACGGTCAGAGTCCCCTAAGAATGTGCCACGTGTCTTGTACTGTAGCTCGGTCAACGTGTTCGCTGACCGTCAGCTGTCAGAAATATTTTACTCGTCCATGAGCGTTCCCAGGTGGGAGTCGCTTAAGAATCACGCGGGCAAGACCGTAAAAGAGCTTCACCGTAAGAAAGCTTCACAGCTAGGCGCCAGCAGGTTCCCTTTCCGTTTCAACTTTCAAGGGCTCCAACAAGGTCATCGTATATCCACAACACCAGACCAGACAGATCCTTCTGTGTCTCTCTCACATAACTTAAAACCCATATCTCTCTTTCTCTCCCTGTGCCCGAGCAAATATGTTCAAGAAGTGAGCGCTCTCTCTCTCTCTCTCTCTCTCTCTCTCTCTCTATTGGATGGTTGATATTTGTTTGATTACTGTTCTGTAGATTCTGTTATCTTTGTGTCACAAGGATTGATTGCATTGGTAAAAACTGGAAATGTTACTGAATTCATTTCAATCTCTCAGCCCTACATTTTGATTTTGTATCTTTGTTTGCCGTTTGATTGTCGTGTTCAAACCCAATTGCGTTTCCTTTCGTTTCTCATTAGGGAATCCTAGGGTTAATTAAATTATCCTAAAACCGTTGATCCGATAGCAAACTGTGAGCTGAAGTAGGAAGAATTAGCATTTTAAGGAATGTCTTCGAACTTCTTTGTTAATTTGCTCATAATCTCAACAAGCTTTATGTTTATCTTTTGCAGGTTCTCATACGAAGATGTATCCTCCCAAAATCAAGTGAAGGCATCTGTACAACGCAAGATCCGGCAAAGTATTGCAGATGAGGTTTGGATTTGTACGTTTAGGAACTATGAAAGCGTGAATGCTGAATTTACTTCATATGTGATTCTGATTTATATTTTCTGCTTGTGTTGTAGTACCCAGGTCTGGAACCTGTGTTGGATGATTTGCTTCCAAAGAAATCACCTCTCATTATCGCTAAATGGTTTATTTACAGATTTCCTTTATGTTCATTTACTATTCGTAGTTCAAAATAATTTATTTTCTTGTTCTTCATTAATGATTTTATTGATACTATATTGGGTTGATGATTATTTAGAAATGGAATTCGATTGTATTTGTGGGAGATGGTTTGTGACTCCAGTCTCACAGTTTAAGCCTTAATGCTTGTGGATAAGTGAAGCAATTTCTCAGTTAGAATGTATTCATACCACTTTTTGAACATTTTTTTAAACATATACCTTGTTTGTGCAAGTACGTATATTTAAATATGTGACATGGTGTGTAAGAGAAACACATGGTTATTTTGACCATGATAAAAATTCTTGCATCTATTGTTGGATTGTAGACGAAGCGGAAGCGTAAGAGACCTTGATTCCACAAGGAAGAAGAAGAAGACACGCTCTTGATTCCACAAGAGAAGAAAACAATAAAACACTAGAGCAAGTTCTTACTTGATTGAAGATTGAATACTTACAATGCTCAATAGGCTCTCTATTTATAGATGAAAAGCCTTGCTCGTCAAGAAAAACAATAAAGCAACTTTCTAATCTAAAAATGAGGAAATAAATAACTTTCCCCATTGAATTAGGAACAACTTCGGGGGTGGCGCACTATGGCCCTTTCAAAAAGAGGCCTCTTTGCGATTTTGTGAGGGTCGTCGAAAGAAAGGAACCGTCGCATTTTTGAAGACGAGTGAAAGTTTGGCTTCGATAGTCCTCAACATCAAAGAACTGGTCTTCCTATGGTCCAAAGTGTTTCCTGATTGTAGAGGGCTATTTTTTGAGGACTTTGTTTTCCAATGGGACATCATTTGTTGTAGGGATTATTCCTAGTCGGGAAGCTTGGTTTTCCATTGCTAGGCGGTTGCTTGTGTAGGTCATCTCGACCTCACCAACAACACCCTTGTTTTCTGGTGGCTTTCGGCTTTTAATAATATTTACACTTGTAAAAAAAAATAAAAAAACTAGGAACTACTAAATATAGAGAATCCTAGCTAGGAAGCAAATATCAACTTTAAATATAATAGGAAACTAAATCTGGCACGATTCTCTCTTCCTAGATTTCTCTTGAACCTTCCTCGGTCTTTTTGCTCTAGAAAGGTGAGAGCTGGATGTTCTATATCAGTCCCCCCATCTTGAAAAGAACTCGTCCCCGAGTTCATCAAAGGTAAAGCAACATCGTCCTTGCCATGATAAGAGAAGATATCCTTAACATCGAAAGTTTTCGAGATTGACATGCCGCTTGGAAGATCAACAACATAGGCATTGTCATTGATTTTGCGAAGAATTTTGAGAGGCCTGATCTTTTTTATCTTTAGTTTGTTGTATATGCCGGCTAGAAATCTTTCTTTGCGCAAGTGAACCATCACTAAGTCGCCTTCCTCGAAGGTCTTTAATCTGCGATGTTGGTCAGCATCCGCTTATACTTTGCATTAGAAACTTCGAGGTTCTTCTTCACATCAACATGGATTTTAGTGATCTTGTCAACCATGTGATCAACTGAAACATTCATGCCCGAAATCTCAGGCAAAGAAACAAGGTCGAGAGTATGAGTGGGCACGTTCGAATAAACAATCTTAAAAGGAGCATAACCCGTGGAGCCATTGACATAAATGTTGTAGGCAAACTCAGCTTGTGGAAGAGTAAGATCCCATTGTCCAGGCTTCTCGCCTGAAAGGCAACGAATCAGATTTCCCAAAGTTCGATTTACAACTTCAGTTTGAGGATGACACGTGCTACTGAACTTGAGAGAAGTAGCAAGGCGCATCCAGAGGGTCTTCCAAAAGTAACTAAGAAACTTGCTATCTCGATCGGAAGTAACAGAGCTTGGAACACTATGCAAACAAACGATCTCTTTGAAGAAGAGAGTGGCCACATGAGAAGCATTCGAAGTCTTCTTGCATGGGACAAAGTGAGCCATTTTGGAATACCGATTAACAACAACCATAACAGAATCAACTCCTCGTGGAGTTCGAGGAAGACCTAATACGAAATCCATAGAAACATCAACCCATGGAGCCTTAGGTACCGGTAAAGTGTAGAGATCCGTGTTTTGGGATTGCCCCTTGGCGGATTGGCAAGTAACGCAACGCTAGACATGAGAAGCAACATCTCGTTTGAGAGAAGGCAAAAAATACCTGATTTCAACTAAAGCGATGGTCTTATCACGACCCAAATGTCCGCCAAGTCCTCCCCTATGTAACTCACGGACGATATATTCTCGTAAAGAACTATGAGGGTTGCATAAGCGATTGCCTTTGAAAAGAAACCGCCTTGGATGGGAAAATCAGTGGTTATCGGACAAATTGCGGGAACATTTGGACCACATATCTTCAAAATCAGCATCCACATATAACTTCTTTAGGTAATCAAATCCGGTGATATCATCATGAACAATGATCAGTAAGGAAGCTCTCTGGCTGAGTGCATCAACAACTTTATTTTGTTGGCCTTTTTTTGTGGTTGATGGTTAAAGTAAACTCTTGAAGCGTAGAAATACATCGAGCATGCATCCGATTAGTATTGGTATTGCTATTGATAAATTTAAGTGCTTGATGATCGGTGTATAAGATGAATTCCCGCTGGATAAGATAGTGCTTCTAGTGCCTTAAAGCTTGAACAACTGCGAAAAGCTCCAACTCGTAGGTGATCCATTTTTTGCGTGCATCACTCAATTTTTCGCTGTGGAAGGCAACAAAACATCCTTCCTGAGAGACGACAACACCAATTCCGATAATTGAAGCATTGTAGTCAACTTCAAACACTTTGTCGAAATCTAGTAAAGCAAGAATCGGGATTGAAGTGAGTTTAGCCTTGATGAGGTCAAAACTCTGTGCAGCTCCTTCAGTCCTAACAAACTTAAATTGCTTCATGCAATCTATGAGGGGTGCAACAATAGTAATGGAATTTCGAACAAACTGCCGATAAAAGGTAGCCAAGCCATGAAAGCTACGAACATCACGAATCGAATTAGTAGTAGGCCACTTGCGTACAACTTGGAATTTGGCTTCATCAACATGTATTCCAGAAGCCGAGACAACATAACAGAGGAAAATGAGACTTGCGGTAAAAAAAAAACACTTTTTGAGATTGTGGTGGAGAGTATTCTCTTGAAGCACATTGAAAACTTCCCAAAGATGGTACATATGATCTGCTTCGGTGTGACTATAAACCAAGATGTCATAAAAGTAAAGAACAACGAACTTGCCAATAAAAGGTTGTAATATCTAGTTCATAAGGCACATGAAGGTACTAGGGGCATTCGAAAGGCCAAAGGGCATAACAAGCCACTCATAGAGACCAACCTTTGTCTTGAAGGCAGTTTTCCATTCATCACCAGGACGGATACGAATCTGATGATAATCGCTTTTCAAATCAAGCTTGGAAAAGATCATGGAACCCATGAGCATATCTAACATGTCGTCCAATTGAGAAATAGGAAAACGATAGCGGATGGTGATCTTGTTGATGACACGACTATCGACACACATACGCCAGCTACCATCTTTCTTGGAACCAACAAGGCTCGAACCGCACAAGGGCTCATGCTAGGATGAAGCAGGCCTTTGTTCAACAATTCATCAACTTGTCCTTGCAAGATAGCATGCTCATTCGGGCTCAAGCTACAATGGGGTAGATTCGGCAAACTAGCATTGGGCACCAAATCAATGTGGTGCTGAATATTCCTCAAGGGAGGCAAGAAATCTGGCAAGTCGGCAGGAATAAGGCTTGCAAATTCTTGCAACAAAGGTTGCATAGCAAGAGGGACTTCGGAATCAGTCGTTGGTTCGTCTTTTGCACAAGAGCATACAACTGACCGCGCTCTCCTTTGACTCTTGAACAATGTTCTTTGAGACTAAGTGTGTGCCTCCGCGTTTGGAGTCGCGAGAATGGGCTTACTACGCATAGGAGCAAGAGTCAACTTAACACCATCTTTGAAGAGGGTATAGGTATTCTCAAAACCGTTATGGATTGATTTCACATCAAACTGCCAAGGTCGACCAAGTAATATATGGCTAGCATGCCTATCGACAACATCACATAAAACTTCATCGTTGTATTTACCGATTGAGAATGGAATGTAACACTGAGAGGTGATCGTGGTAGAACAAGTATCTTTGATCCATCCAATGGAATAAGGGGAAGGATAAGGAGTAACCGACAAATTCAGCTTCTGCACCATAACTGTAGATACAATATTTTCACTGCTCCTGCCATCAATGGTCAGACCACACACTTTATCCTTAACCAAGCACCGTGTGCGGAAGATGTTGTGGCGTGTTGAGACTGTGGAATGCGATGCAGAGTGAGTAAGAGCCGTTGACAAACTAAAAGAGAACCCTGTTCTTCATAGATAAGATCACCATCATGCTCATTGTCGTGCTCATAGGACTCATCAACACAGTAAGAGTCATCACCATAAGATTCAATATTCTCATGAAGAGTAAAGGCCACACGCCTTTGGGGGCAATTGTTGGATGCCACATGGGGAATTTAGATTTGTATGTGCTTACGTAGATGCCACATGGGGAATTTAGAGCCACGTAGAATACCTAAAGGTAGGGCAATGATGCATAGTCAGCACTTGGGTGACATAAGAGATATAGGATTGGAGGTCGAGAGATAAGTCCACAGGGCATGATCTTAGGTTGGACGACGTCTCCGTAAGGAGCCGTGAAGGCGCCTTGTTGACTTCATCCCTTTGTCGACATGAAACGTCGACACGAGATATCAACATGAGACATCGACGCATAAGATATGCTATGAGGATTGATACACAGAGAGAAGAGTACACGAATAAGTAACCAACACCTGTGACCAACCAATATGGTTATCGATGCCACGCCACTTCCACTTGGGACGAGGATATTTCTATCATTTCACCTCTTAGACCTGAGTTTATAAATACCCTAGTAGATAATGGAAAAGGGCCACTTTTCTCGAGATTGAATACCTCTCCCTCTCTCTCATTCTCTCTTTGCTCTCCATGTCCAACTGTCCTGATCTCTTATGCTCTCTTAGTCTGAAGTAGATGAAACCTGAACGGCTAATGACTTAGCTTAGGCGGGTCTCCTAGACTACCTTTCTCCCCTCACTAGACATATGTCACTTGCTTTATCCTTCGATACTTACCTTTTGGTGACTCTATTGGGTTAGGTTATCTTACAAGACATGAGAGCGACACGGTCAGGATGCCAAGAGCCCTCAAACTAGAATGAGCAAGTCACTTATCAACTTGCTGGTCAAGAGCAAGTTATACCCAACATGCCGTCACCGCAAAACGGTTGACTCGGACTTGGAGATGGGACCAGAGATGGGTTTGTACCTTCATTCGTTGATGCCGGCCGGATGTTCTAACCTAGAGCCAACCTATTGTCGAAGAGATCTCTCCTCCACTGACAGAAGTGGTAGACTTGCTAGCTCATTACCAAAGGGAAATGTTGACATTGTTACAACATTTTTGTCAACATCTTGTACCTCTGCCGTCGCCTCCCATGATGGATGAACTCATTGAGAATAGATTAGTATCTATGTCCGGAGCTCGAAACATGAACGTCCGCCATGTCCCTATGACTCAAGAGCCCCACGTCGTGCCTACCCCACCTCACCTAAATGCACCGACTACTACACATGTGTACTCTTTGGCAAATTACATCACGATGGTTGACTTGACTTGCCTCCTCGAGGAAGAACGAGGTAAAACAAGCAGGGATGACATCTTATATGAGCATCATCTGCCATACCTGTTGGACCTCCAACGTTAACCTTTTTTTAAAGGATATTTTAGCCCGAAATTCATGTTGTACATGGGACAAGGGAATGCTCATGAACACGTGTCACGGTACTGGGAAGTGGCAAATTTCAAGGAGATGTTGATCTTCACCTACGAGAATTTTCGAAGTCCCTTTCGGAGCGAGCATACACTTGGTATAACACTCTCTAGCTAGTGTGCAATCATGAGAGAAATGGTCGACATCTTCTATCGAAAATTTTGTTTGAGCAAATATCCTTATCTGACTTGGGACGAACCCATCAACGTCAAGATGAACACCTGAATGACTACATGTAGCGATTTAGAACTATTGCAATGGACTGTCATGAGCTCATAGTGGAATCCAGACGTGTAGACATTTGCATTGGGGGAAAGATGTCTCGCTATTGAGCGCTTCTTGAAAACCTCAAGATTCCCACTTTTTCCGACCTCCATGAGGCGGCCAAGCGGACATTGAATTCTATCTCCGTTGTCCGTATTGAGAAGCCCAAACCTTGAAGCTAGCATGAGGAGCGCCACAGAGGCGATAGGAGGACGGGCTATCATGTGATGGCTACATCACAACAACATAAACGATGTTAGAGGAGCAATGTCAATAATCACCAACCAGAGAAACGTCGTGGAAAACCAACTGTGACTAATTAAGATGTCCCTCTCGATTATCCATGTAGCATGGAAGAAGTAGAGGAAATACTCGCGGCTTGGATACGTGATAATGTTGTTTAACTCCCCATGGTTAGGAAGGAACCGAGCCCTAAGGACGAGGCAGACCTACGGTATTGTCGTTTCCATCGCTTCGACAACCACCCAATTAAACACTGTCGAGTTCTCAGGCGTATATTCGGAGAAAAGTGTGTTAGCATTGAATTAGACATCCAAGTTGCACCCCAAGCTGATGTCCACACAAATCCTCTCCCCGATCATTGTCAAAAAGGCTGTTGTCAATATGGTGATTCATGAAGTTTGCATGGCGCCTGCTGATCCCATGGATGCCATCACTCCCTCTAGGCAATCTGACGACGAGTTGCAACCCATTGCAGAATGGTTAACTCAAAGTGCATTGTACAAGGGCTTCTTGGACGCCTTCAACTTCTCAGAGGAGCAACGACGTGCTGGCACCTGAGTCCAACAAAGTTGTTTACCTATGCCTCGGAGTAATGTCTTTTGGATACTTCCGGTTCAAGCGTTAGAGGTCCGCTCACGAATGCTGTAATTTTCACTGACGCTGACTTGGCTGACCATCCGTCGGATCACCTTCGGCTGTTATATGTGACAACATCAATCAATAATGCTGAATTCAAGCGGACTTTTATTGACACCGGTGCATATCTCAATCTCCTTCCTTTGTCCACTTTGGATGCAGCTGGAATTCCTCGACATTGTATCACTTAGCTTCCCATGAATGTTCTAAGCTTTAGTGGCCAAAGCCAGCCCAGAGTTGCATATGTCAGTGTTATTGTAGGACCTGTCCGCGTCCCAACTCGTTTCCATGTTTTAGAAGCCAAAACTACCTACTATATCCTAACGGAGCGTCTTTGGCTCCACTAGCATCGTGCAGTGAGTTCCACATATCACCAGTGCATCAAAGCCACTGTAAAAGGGAAGCAAGTGCGGATTTTAGCTACGGAATCTCCATTCAGCCCAGAAGAAGCACCTTTTATTGATGCAACTATGACGACTTGGCGGTTGTTGGAGAGGACGCCCTCCCTAAGATCTTTAACATTCCATTACCCGAGTGGGAGTCATTCAGTTGCAAAGCCCAGCCTAGCCAAAAACGTCGTGTCGAGCAACAGACGGAGATTACCAAAAGTTGACTGGTCCAGGAAACTTGACCTGATAGAAACATTGTTTATCGTTTTTGACAATTTGTGGGGGAAGACAATGATCTCTCCCACGAAGTAAACATGGTGGGCGAGGCACCCTCAAACCATCAAGATAATGTTATTGATGCATCTGAGCATATGTAGGATGGCGCGGGAGTTGCAAATCAATAGTTAGAAGTGGTCAATTTCGATAGTCATGACAAGCAACGATCGGTGTCAATCAATGGTTAGTTGCTGAATGGTGAATGCTAACAATTAATTGCCCTCTTGAGCGAATTCAAGAACTACTTTGCATGGAATTACTCAAAAATGCCTAGTCTCGACAATACCTTGGTTGTTCATAATCTGAATGTCTCCCTAGGGAGCCCATCGGGTCAAGCAGCCACCTCGACCCTTTCGTCACGATATCGAGAAGCAAATAAAAGCTGAACTCTCCAAGCTATTAGAAGTCGACTTCATCAAACCCATACAACACCTGACTTGGCCCGCCAACATCGTACCAGTCAAGAAGAAAAATGGTCAAATTCGTTGTTGTGTGGACTTTCGAGACCTCAACCGTGCATGCCCTAAATATGACTTTCCCCTCCCTAATATAGGCATGCTCATTGGCACGACAACATGACATGAGATGTTTTCTTTCATGGATGGGTATAATGGCTACAACCAAATTCGCATGGCACCGGGTGATGTTGAGAAAACTGCATTTCGAACACCAATGGGGAATTTTTATTATATTCTCACACCTTTCAACCTTAAGAATGCTGGAGCCACCTTTCAGAGAGCAATGAGAACCATCTTCCATGACATGCTTCATCGAGACATCAAAGACTGTAGATGACATTGTGATTAAGTCAAAGAAGCGTGACAATCACTTGCTAACGTTATGTCGTGTTCTCGAGCGGTGCAGACAGTTCAAGTTACGAATGAATCCACTCAATTGCGCCTTTGGTGTCACTGCAGGCAAATTCCTTGGCTTCAATGTCCACAAGAAAGGCATCGACATTGATGCCTCACGTTCAGCTGCTATCATCTCCATGCCACCACCTAGGTGCTTGAAAGACCTAAAACGTTTCTTGGGCCATCTCTCTTACATTTGGCGTTTTGTACCTAGTTTAGCCGATATCATGGCTCATTTCCTTCCTATGCTCGAGAAACATGCTCAGTTCCAATGGGGACACCAGCAAAAGGCCGCATTCTCCAAGGTCAAGGAGCTATTAACTACAACCCCCACTATTATGGTGCCATTGCCGGGGAAACCACTTGTCCTATGCCTCTTAAGATCAGTCACTGGCGCAAGAAGATGAAGAAGGTCGAGAACGTCCTATCTACTACAGTAGTCGTGTGTTAAGGGACGTGAGCTCCGATATCCGAAGGTCGAGCTTGCCTCGCCCTCATCCATGCTACCCAAAACCAACAAAGTTAACCTCATCGCCAAAGCGGACCCAATTCGGTATCTCATTTTGAAAACGTCATTAACATGATGCACTGCCAGATGACTGTTGCAATTGTCTGAATTTGACATATCGTGTTTTCACTCGAAGGCCATTAAAGGACAAGCAATTGTAGACCTACTAGCAACATTCCTAGGGTCAAATGACACCTTAACACATCAAGATATGCCCGGGGAAATGCTAAACGTTTCCCTAGCCCAAGAAGCTTCCCTAGAGGAAACATGGACGCTTTATTTCGATGGGTCCTCCACGACTATGGACTACCGGGGGAGGTGCATGAGTTGTTCTCATTGCACCAGATTCCACGGTCACATCGCTTTTTTGCAAACTCGATTTCCCATGTTCAAATAATGAGGCTGAATATGAAGCCTTCCTCTTGGGTCTTTCTATAGCTAAGAATTTAGGAGTCCAAGACCTCAAGATAAAGGGAGACGCCAAACTCCTCATCAACCAGATGACTGGGACTTACGCTCTAAAAGAAATTGCATTGGCACCACACTGGACGGGAGCACAAGACATGATCCAATATTTTCAAAATGCTATCATCGAACACACCAGATGGACGGGTAATCGCCATGTCAACGCCCTGGCCACTTTAGCTTCCAAGCTTTGCTTCAAAGGAGAAGAAACTACTATTCGAGTCAAGAAAAGATGGTCCCCAAGTCTTGGCTGGACGTCACTGAATCCAATTCGCTGAGTGGAGTCGACGACTGACGCCATCCGTAGTTTTTCGTTAAAACATACCAAGTCATTCGTGCTTCTCCAAGATACCTTAAACCACAAGGGACCCGATGGTAGACTCTCCCGATGTATTGGCCAAACTAAAGCTTTGAAGATACTCCATCAGGCCCATGAGAGCACTTGTGGACAAACATTAGGTGTCATGTTTTACAGGCACCTGCAACGCATTGGTTATTTTGGGCCTGACATGGCTGCTGATTCCAAGAGTATACAAAGTAATTGTCCTAACTGCCAAGCATCACCATGCCATAATGAGGCTAACCTAGTTGATGTCCTTGATTGGCGAACCCCTTACATCCTCTTCCTATAGTATGGGAACTTGCCTACAGATCACCAAGGTGCCGCAAAGATAAAAAATACGCGTAACATTTTGTCATGCAAGATGGACTTCTTCGACATAGCTATCAGGGTGCATTGCTACGAATACTAATAGGTGAAGAGATTCGACATGTCCTAGAAGAAGTCCATGCAGGGGACACTGACGAACACCAAGGCAAGCATAAGATTTTTGCCCAACTGTTACATTTGGGATATTATTAGCCAACTATGGAAGAGGATTCGTCTGCGTTCTTGCAAAAATGCAAGCATTGCCAAATCCATGGGAACTTGATACACACACAACACAAAAACCTCCAATTTGTCGTAACGCCATGGCTATTTTATTGTTGGGGATTAGATTTGGGTGGAAAAATTAACCCGCAATAACCCGCAGTCTAGCAAATGCTATGTTTGGATCCTCACGGCTACAGAATATTACACAGTGGGTAGAGGCCGTTCCACTCACCAGGACAACAACCGATGTTATAGCTAATTTCATCAAGTAGCATATCATATGCCACTTTGGCATCCCTAAAAGGATTGTTTCAGACAATGACACACCGTTCGTTAATAGATAGGTTAGGGAACTCCTCGACTCTTATGGAATCAAGCATGTCAAGTCAACCCCTTACTATCCAAAAGGCAATGAACAAGCAGAGGCAACAAACATAACACTTACAAAAGTCTTGGATAAAACTGTTTACGAGCACCAAAACAAGTAGCACAAATAACTCCGCTTAGCCCTGTGGGCATACCAGACCATGCTGCGAAGTGCAACAAGACTGACTCCTTTTTCTGTCGAGATTGCTATAAAGTCTGCTTGAGTTGCTTTATCTAATGAGTTACCATGAGTCAGAAGCCTACAACCAAGCCTACATGATGAATCTTGAACATTGAACGAACAACGTGCCAAAGCAGTACCGAGAACGTGTGGCTCACGCCTACAACAAGACCGTCAAAGAAAGGAAATTCCAAGAGGGAGACTTGGTCCTTCAGACATGCACCAATGTCAGAAAGAAGATTTCAACCTCAAAGTTCCATCCAAACTGGGAAGACGCCTATCTTATATGAGGAGTAGCAGATGGCAAACTATTGCATGACCCCATCAATGGAAAATGGTTGAAATCCTACTTTGTTTAAAAAAAAGAGAAATGTGTATGGGAAATAAATGTGCCTTGTTAAAATATCATAAATATCGTGAAGTATTACCAAAGTATAATGACTATCATTTAGCAAACATCATTTGACAATATTCAACCAAAAACAACATTCTCAGAATGACATTAAAGAAGGGTTTCTTTCTTTTGGGCAACCAACTTCGCAAAATGGCTAACTTCGCTTCAGTAATACAAAGTAGCTCCACCAAAAGTCTTGCCTAAGAGCACATGACACCATAATAGCTAACTTCGCTTCAGCTCCTTCAACCTTTTCTATATGACGACGATACTTTGACAAAGCCTCTTCAGCCTCTTGCAACACCTTCCCCACATATACCAACGTTGATGTGCTGTTGTGACAACAATTTCTCTCTTCAATTCCCCCAACCGAAGGGGTGAGGTTCTCCAATCGCTGAACCTCTATGAGATCTGCCTGCAACACATCAAGATACTCAACCAAGTGACATGAAACCCCAGGCTCGAGTCATCTTGACATTGTCTCGCCAAACTGCCAAAGTCTAATGAAATCTCACCAAGTCGTCTTTCCAGTAATGCATAAATTATATCCACTACTTTACCAACAAGCACTACTAGGGTACTAGGCGAGGAATATATGACCACACTCCTTGCGACGTGGCCATATGTTTCATAAACCTTCATGTAAGAACTTTCTAGGTCCTTCGACACCCGAAAATCTGCTACAAATGTGAATTGTCACCCTACCCGCGCCAAAACTTCAGCCCTTTGAGCCTCATCTTCAAATTCAGAGATGTTGAAGATTTCGCCCTTGTTGGCTTCCTCGGCTAAATAATTATGTGACCCAATAGGGAAGTGTCGCTTAATCGATGCCACTCTCTTCACCCATGTCTAACAACAAAGGCTCTGTGATCTCACTATTTGGAATTGGACTCAGCCTGTCGCAAACCCCTTCATTTGACAATCCCCCATCAATGCCATGTTCCCCTTTAGACGGTCCTGACAAGTCCAATGATGCACAAACACCTTTTACTATACAAACAATGGGACTTGGATCTTGGTGCTGTGATGTCATTGTAGGAAGTAGCAATGACATTTGTATTCTTTGCCCTCGATGCTCTAACCTTCGGTCATGATGTCGGCCTAGAAACAACCTTGCCCTTTGCCCACACCTGATCAAAAAATTGAAGTGGAACCTCCTTTTCATCAATAAGAGGAAAACCATTCTTGAATACCATGCTGTCGGAAGGAATTGCCAAACCTACCTCGGCACCTTGGAGATGTCCTTCAGTATCTCCCTTTGACTTAGAGCCTCCTTCACTCCTTCAAGAATAAATTTGAGGCACCCCCATATTACCTGCTGACATGACAGACTCGTCGCGCGTGGGGGGAACACTTCTTAATGCATTAATCTCACCAAGTAGTTAATGTTGGCAACACCTAAAAAGTATATACACATAATAATAATGATAAGAAGGAAGGACAAACGACGAAAATGTGATTAACTTTAGCAAAATAGAGACTCACCACTGAAGGAGCAGCACGAGAGTCATCCACCTCAACAATTTTTTTAAGGGATGAGAAGTCATAGTCAATGTCAATAAGCTACTTTAGCAAATGTTGCACACCCGGATCGATAGCCCCCTGCATACTCGGGACGTTGTCAGATGTAATGACCTTTTGTTTTTTTCTTACAAGAGGTGGTACTCGGGACGTTAACACAATGTTGTGTTGTTTCTTTGCTATTCCACGACATTGTGACGGCTTCACACATCGTTGCTTTAGCTAAGTCATGTCACCTTTCTTTTGTCCACCATCTTCAAACGTGGAAACACCCTCAGATCAACTGAAGGCATCTGTGACGGCATCGATTCATAGTCCACAAAATGCCTAATAGATTGGATTGACGAATGAAAGTTTCAAATCAGATCCGGAATTCGTGTTCTCCACTTTCCCACCTCTTGCTTACCCTTGGGTCTTAGCTCTCATTATATAAAGCCATCCCCTAGCTATTATAACACACAGATTCACTGAGAATAAACTCTTAAGCTAACAAGAGCTTTATCATATCATCGAGTTGAGCCTCCGGAGAGAAAACTCAAGTTAGTCATTTTAATCCTTTTTAGGGTTTTCTCTAATGATCATATCTTGAAGTTTCTATTTCATCAGCAAGCTTGATCAGACCTTTGCCTAGGTAATCCTTAGTATCCGACCTAGTAAGTCAGAGAGTACTACGTGTGACTCAATCGCTATTGAGCAACATTTAGGAGTCGAGATGTACCGAATCCTGTGCTTCCGGGACTGGACTGGCAAGTGAGAATAAGATCGGTGTATACCAGTCGAAGGGTAGGTTTGGGGTGTACCAAACTGAACAATGGCAAATGGATCTTGATCGAAAGGGCGTTCGTGGATTCGACGCGTGGAGGCAGAGGACGTGGACGCACCGGCAGTTGGCTGAGGGTTGTATGTTGTATGTAAACGATGCCGCATAAGCAATTTCTGTAACCCAGAATTTTTCAATTAGTGATACTTTACCGTCTGGACGTGGTCCCATGGTTTTTCCTTTGCTAAGGTTTCCACGATAAAATCGCATGTGTGGTGGTTTGTTTACTATTTCGCACTTTGTTTAGATTAAAACAAACGACTAAGAAACAATATATCACGGAGATATATTCTATGTAAGAAGTTTCAATTCCTTGATGCTACTGTCAATGTAACCCAAGCGCCCCGTACTGGTGATAAAAAGTTTTGCTGATTGGGACCAAGCTTGCTCCATCTAATTTTACTGTAGTGATCTATATAGATGAGCCATCCGTGGTTGGGCTAATAGGCAACTTCATAACTTTAGGAGTTGAGTTGTTAGAAGGCTGGTCAACTTCGGACATATTTTATCAAACACGTGGTAGACACACTGCTGTCTTTCACAAACAAAAAAAAAACACAAAGAAGGGAGTGTACGCTCAACCTTCACCACATCACAAGGCTACGCAGCCTACACAACACTTTCCTTTCACAATCTGAAGTATATTCACCATATCAGAAAGTTTATACAGCACACACAAAACACCCTAGAAGAACAGGAAAAGGCTGAATAGCCTTCATAGTATGGTTGGGTGGTAAAACAAACGAAGCATGACCAGAAACAACTTATTTTTTTTGATAAGTAGAAACAACCCCCATGAGCCAAAAGAGGTCCCAACTGGAAGAATATGAACCTCAACTCTAAATTAATCCAGAAACGGTGTCCTGCTCTGATACCAAGTTGGAAGAAGTGATTACAGGTAAGTGTAAGCAAAGGAAAGTGTGAAGAAGAAGAAAGGAGGAAGAAGAAGAGAAGAAGGGATGAGAAGAAAGAGTGTTACAATCGTATGAGAGCCCACTCATCTTATATTTATGACATAAAATGCTGAATGGACATAAATGCCCTTACAAAGAAACATAAAGACGTTATAAGGTAAAAGTACAGAAAAGACAAAAACACCCCTCACACCACAACACATATATTCTCTACAGTTAATGCTTGGAATGTTATATTTTATGTATTATGTTATATCCTTTAATAATTACTAAGAGCATGCTTGTTTTCATATGTAAGGATTATGTTTGCTGTTTAATTCATGTTTTGTGCATTTTGACGTTGATATGGTTTCATCAGTTCAACTCAGAGTTCGTTATGACAAATTTTGTTGTTTTACTTCTCCAGTCAAAATCATTTGAATCTGGTTCTGGTGAACAATGTGCCGCTATTTTTCAACATTCGTGATGGCCCTTACATGCCTACGCTGCGGCTTCTTCATCAACGTAAATTATTTCTTTTATTAATAATTGTCTTATTAATTGTGTGTTTTGTATATAATATGTTTCATGCTTTATAATTGATTGGCTGAGGCCTTTCTGCTAGATGGTATCCTCATACTGGGGCATTGCTGGTTTGATTCTCATGTGTCTGTATAAATGAGAGGGAATAAAAAGGGGAGAACTTGTATCTGGTATCCTTCTTGTATGTCTTGTATATTTAAAGTTGGATGAAGAAACAAACTTTTCCAAGGTGTAGGAAAATAGTCCTGTTTGATTCTCATGTGTCTGTATTAAAAATGAGAGGGAATAATGAGGGGAGAACTTGTATCTGATATCCTTCTTGTATGTCTTGTATATTTAAAGTTGGATGAAGAAACGAACTTTTCCAAGGTGTAGGAAATAGTCCTGGAAAACCAGATAACCAATAGGGTAATCCTCCCAATTAAACAACCAGGAGCTGCCAAATGACTGCTTCTTGGTTATTGGTTATGGTTGTTTAATTTTGTGAAGTGCTTGATATCTGTCTGCCTCTAGTTCTTATATAACGAAAAACTACAAGTAGATAGGGGTGCAATTATATTTGTCCTTGCTGGTGCAAATATAACGTGTCCGGCCTTACCTGTCTGCCTCTAGTTCTTACACTCTCTGTCTTGCAGATCCCGATATAATGAAAAAACTACAAGTAGATAGAGGTGCAATTAAATTTGTCCTCGCTGGTGCAAATATAATGTGTCCCGGGCTTACCTCTCCTGGTGGTGCTTTGGATGATGAAGTGTTGGAAGAAACTCCTGTGGTATGAACTGTTACATTAATCCATCTAAAACCATTATATTATGATGCATTTTGATGAGTTGTTTTCTATAAACAGGACAAGTATACAATAACAGATCTTAGGGGTATTGATGCCCCCTTCATTTACAACCATAATTAGCTTTGCTGCTCTTTGTTTCTACAAGGGTATGATATGAAAGTGTTGAAGTTTAGTTTGTTCCATATCTTGCTGATTTGTGGAATTTAATATACCCCAGGCCATAATGGCTGAAGGAAAGCAGCATGCTCTTGCTATTGGCTTTACAAAAATGTCCGCAAAAGACATGTAAGTTACATTCTTTGTTCAGTTCATTATTAATCTATATTCAGTTACCTTTTTGATAAATATTATTTTCTGCTTTCATACCAAAGTTTTCCAGTCGGATGATTTATATAATCTCAATTGCGTAATTTTTTACACCAAAATGTTACACAAATGCACAATTATTTGTTCGAGTCGTAAAAGGTGAAATTTACCATGCAATTGGTTGGTTCTGATGATGATTTGCTTTATTAGAAGTAATAGTCAGACTTCAGCTTGAAGGAAAGATTGTGGAAGGGGAAGATGAGATCAGGGAGTCGATTGTGAAGTTCTATTCCAATTTGTATTCCGTGACTTGTTCATTTAGACCTTCTGTGGAGGGTTTGGAGCTTGATACTATCGGCCAGGAGCGGAAGGTGTGGTTGGAGAGATCGATCGAAGGGGAGGAAGTGGTGGGTGCCGTACAGAGTCTCAGGGGAGATAGAGCGTCAGGTCCAAATGGCTTCTCGATGCTGTTCTTCCAGCGATGTTGGGGCATTATAAGAGATGATTTCTTGCTTATGGTTAAGGAATTCGATAAGGAGGCATATCTTGATAGGGTGTTGAATAGCACTTTCATCACTCTTATCCCTAAAAAAGAAGGGGCTGAATCGCTTAGGGATTTCCATCCCATCAGTTTAGTGGGAAGTGCTTATAAAATTATAGCAAAGATCCTAGCTTCCAGAATGAAGGAGGTTGTAGGTTCTGTCATCTCTCCGTTTCAAGGAGCTTTTGTGAGAGGGAGGCAATTGGTGGATGGTGTGCTGATTGCTAATGAATGTATCGATTCGAGGTTGGGGGATGGAAGGGGCGACATCCTAAGCAAGATTGATATGGAGAAAGCGTATGACCATGTTAATTGGGGGTTCTTGGACCACATGTTAGAGCGGATGGGTTTTGGGGTCAGATGGAGAGCTTGGATGAGAGCATGCATCTCTTCTGCCACATTCTCTATTCTCGTAAACGAATCTCCGGCCGGCTTCTTTAATAGCTCGAGAGGTCTTCGACAAGGAGACCCTCTTTCTCCCTATCTATTTGTGGTAGTGGTGGAAGCTCTAGGGAGGACGAGTAAAGCGGCCGAAGGTGGTTTCTTGGAGTGTTCCGAGTCGGTTTAGGTAGCCCCACAATCACGCATCTTCAATTCACAGATGACACGATCCTTTTTCCGACGCTTCTCGCAGACAACCCAGATACCTTAGATGTGTACTTAGATGCTTTGAGGCGGTCTGGTCTTCGAGTGAACCTTAAAAAAAGTAAGGTCTATGGAGTGGGTGAAGTTCCCAATTTGACGAGCCTGGCTAGCAGTTTGGGGTGTGACACTGGGAGTTTGCCTTCAACCTATCTTGGATTACTGTTGGGAGCGAGGTATAAAGATAAATTGGTTTGGGACCCCATGGTGGAGAGATTTGTTAGAAGATTTGCAGGGTGGAAGAAGAGGTTTTTATCGAAATGGGGCAGGGTCACTCTTCTTAAGAGCATTCTCTCCAGCCTACGCATTCACTTCATGTCTTTATTCTCTATCCCAGCTACAGTGGCCCATAATTTAGAAAGAATTATGAGACTTCTTGTGGGCAGGTAAAGAGGACACTCACAGATTCCATCTAGTCAAATGGGAGAAGATTTGCATGCCCAAAGAGGTGGGGGGTCTTGGCATTAGGCATTTTCGAGATATGAACATGGCTTTCCTTGCAAAATGGTTATGGGGATTCGGTGAAGAGAAAGATAGTGTGTGGAAGAAGGTGATATTTAGCAAGTATGGCGTCATGGAGCATGGTTGGGATAGTTCTCCGGCTCAATCCTCTTATGGATTTAGTATGTGGAGAAGGATAACAAGAACTCGCGACATCTTTGATATTGGTATTCTAATCAAGATAGGGAAGGGAGACAAGGTCCAATTTTGTAAATACAAGTGGTGTGGGGAACTTCCTTTGAAAGAGGCCTTCCCCAACTTGTATTCGTTATCTGACCTTCAGGGTGCGCTCATCCATGAATGCATAGAACAAAGTGAAGGCTTATGTTCTTGGAATTTTGGTTTCAGAAGGAATATCAATGATCGGGAGATGGACAAGTCGCTCTATTGGACTGGGTTGGTGTTAACCCTTGTTTAAAGGATGGACTTGATAAGAGAATTTGGAGGTGGGAACCTAAGGGCTCCTTTTCAGTTAGATCTTTGTATCAGGAGAGCTTTCCAGGGAGACATGAGAATTTTTTTGGCCCACGCAGTTTGGAAGGCCCCTATCCCATCTAGAGTGAAGTTCTTCGTGTGGACATCACTTCAGAACAAGATTCTTACAATTGATCACTTAATCAACAGAGGAATATCGCTGCCCAACAGATGTGTGCTGTGCAAGTCTGAAGCAGAGTCACTTGTTCACTTGCTCATCCATTGTAGTTTCACCTTGGATGTGCGGCAGACTTTCTTTACTCTATTCAGTATATCTTATGTTGTTCCTCAACATGTATTTGAATTCTTCCAAGGGGTAGCAAACGATTCCTTTTCTGGGAAAGGTCGTCTTCTATGGCGGTTTCTTCCTTTTGCAGTTTTGTGGGCCATATAGAAGAAAGGAACCGAAGGATCTTTGAAGGTAAAGAGGAAGGTCCTCTCAAGGTGGTCTTGAATGTGAAAGCCTTTCTCTTTCTTTGGTCCTCGGTTTCTTCTCTCTTTAGAGGATGTTTTTTTGAATCTGTTGTGTATAGATGGGATGAGTTACTTGGGGAATTTTCTCCTTCCTTAAGGAGCTAGTTTCGCCTCAGTTCTTTTTCTTTGGGAATTTTCCCTTGTTAATGAAATATACACACTTATCAAAATATATATATATATATATATATATATATATATATATATATATATATTCAGTGGCATTTAAGTTCATTTGTAACTTTAAAAGATCGTAGAGCTGTTCCTAGTATAGCTCGTTTGGGTGCTAGTTGTGATATACGGTTGCAATAGTGTTTTTACAAGAACTGCATATAGCTTTGACAGATTGAGTTGGAGAGTATAATTATTAAGCATAAGTCACAGCTTGTATGTTTATATTAATGTGTTTTTCTTGTGGTTATTTGTATGATTTGGAGAATGTTAAAACAACATTTACTGGCTTGACCTGTTTTCAGCTAGTGTGGCAGTCCGCCGGTCCCTTCAACTGTTTACTTCTTTTGGGAATAGACTGTACAGGCTGTCTGGTTCTTAGGAAACCTGTCAGTTGACTGCTTTGTGCTGCTTCCGCTTGTACAGAGAACTTTTTCATCTTCCATTTTATTGAAGAAAAAGAGAATAAGTGGTTGATTGTGACAATCCAAACATGGTCTATCTATATCACAAAAGATTGTCACTCTTTCATTTTGTATTTCTGTTGAACACAAAAGACTATCACTCTTCTACATGTTGAACAATAGATTTTACTAGAATCATCTCAAAATGTTATCGTTTAGGAAAGTGGTGCCCATCCAAGAAGGTTTATACCTTGAGCCAGATGATGGGTTCAACACTTAAATCACATTCAAACCTGGATTCTTAAAATTGAAAGAAAATTTTGTTCTTTAGGAATAAATGGAATTTTCTCTCTTAGCACTGTAAATGGTTTTTTCTTCCTCTTTGATTTGCATATGGAAGAAATCACGTTGTTTGTTATTGCAGAAGGGCTGTCAACAAAGGAATTGGGGTGGATAACATGCATTATCTCAATGATGGCCTTTGGAAGGTATTCCAGTAGCAAACCCTTGCCTGTTTCTTTCTTTCTTTTTTATCCAAGAGCATCCCACAGTTTTCATTTTAGTTTCTTCTTTAGAACGAGTTGAACAAGATATTGTTGATGGGAATCACAGAGTAACTATGATCATTTTAAGTGTGTTAAAACCACGTTTATTTTAAGCATTTATTACAATAGTCTCATCAATATATATCAGACATATAGCAGATTTTGGGATGGATGTTGCTAAAAACCACTGTTTTGCCCGTGTCACTATGATGCGTAGTTGCACAAAGCGGGAACAGGTGCTGGAGCATATGTGATAGCGGGAGTGGGGAAGCAGAAGCCTTAGGGTTTGGAACGCCTAGGAAGCATCCATATATATGAAGAAAGTTAAATTATTTTAAAAGGATATAAACTTGCATATTATTTGTCACAATTTAAATATATGATAACTTAGTGGTTAATAATTTCTATTTGAAGTTTATAATGTTATTTTTGTGGTAGAATATATCATCTCTGTAACTTCTAAGTTCTACGTAACATAAGAGAATCATTGAACTTTTTTTTGTTCTTGAAATTTCTTGTCAAATATTTATTGTTTTGCGAATCAAGAGTCCGTTTCAAACAAGTTTGGGTTTCTGTCAACTTAGAACCATGAGTCCAAAGCGCTCCCAAGTTAGAAGTGCGGAAGCAGAGTTCTATAGCAGGAGGGTCACCCTAGATAGGAGTTTCCTGCAACTAAGCTCTAATGTATCTTTACATATAATGTCATGTATGTGTGTGTATATCATGTTCATATTTTACTAGTATATTTTATTATTTTTTATTTCCCATACTTTCTGCGGTTACATCCCAAAATTTTCATCTGTTTTATAGACTTATAGGAGATCTTCTCTTTTTTCTCTCTGATGAAAAGTTAAGAAGTGCAAGGAAGATCTACTCATAGCTGAGTTTGAGGTCCACCTTATTGCAACCCACAAGAGAAGGATGTCAAGAGATCAACTCCCAAAGAATACATCTATTATAACAAGTTTCAATTTGCGAAGTAGTTTCACTTCTCAAAAATAAGAGAATAAGCTGTGCCAAGATAATTAAGAATATTAGATGTTTAAATTGTATATTTTCTCATTTGCAGATGGAACGACTGGATTGAGGAAGTGCCAAGAGCTGCTGCAGCAGTGTGAGAGTTGAGTGTTTATGCCATATGCACTTGTAAGTTGATACTTTAGTGCTTGATGGTGCTAGCTATTTATGCAAGTAGTCAAAGCATCTGATTACATAGAATAGGGATGTTGGAGCATCCAGTTTGATTTTGTCTCGTCCTATACTGAGGGAAAGGAAAATGATATTGGAATGGGAGTTCCTCATCCTTGTACTGTTATTGCTTTGTCTCTTTGGCGTTGGTGATCCAGCTAATGAAGTTTGATGTAAACTTCCTTTTTTTGGGGGATACAGTTGACAATCCTTATTAGCGAAGGCTAATCCTTAAAACGAGTATTCATGCATATCCCATGTAAGTTTGAGAAATTCTTATAGGGAGGCAGGCTGCAATTATGGAAGCGCAATCCTTCGTGCTTCTTTGTCTAGTGGATTCTGTAGGTGGACATACTCGGTTGATTTCGCCCATTGGATTTGTCCCACACACCTCTAGCTAGAGGGGAGATCTGACACCAAGTCAAGGTCACAATACCAATATCTGGACTCCCACAGACATTGCTACAGGGCAAGCCAGCCCATACAAGAAGCCTCTTCCCTTCCCCTTAACTTATAAGTTGGCATTTTTGTGCTTCACCTAAGATGGCTTTTTCTGAGATCATTGTTGTCCAATGTGCTCATCAACAACCCCATCATACCGAGTAAAGAATAGAAAAAGAAGACCACCCCTTCTTCACTAAGTTTTGTTACTATGTTTATAAGCGTAGATCAAAAAAGACCTTTTTTTGATCAGCGGATACAACATGTCAACAGGTATGTTCTAGCAAGTTTGATATTATTGTTGTATTACAAAAAAAAAGGTTTGATATTGTTGTACAAATGCTTATTGCGGTATTTATGGATATGTACAGCTTGGTAGATACATGTCAACAGGTATGTTTAATGCAACACATGGTATCGAAGCCATCCAGAGCTCATTATATACTATGCATACTAGTTTTTAGCTTGACCTATTAATAGTCTGGATCTTAATGAAGGCGTATTCGAAAATCGAAAGAATCTTTTGTAACCTCTTAAACTTCTCGTCGATCTTGGTCTTCAATTCAAACAGCAGCCAATCTTAGTATATGTCAACAAGAAGATAAGTTTCTACTTTTCATTATTAGTTAGTAAATTGTGCAAGGAAATTACCTTGGAACAGAAACTCTTTGGAATGTCTATGCCTCTTTTCTCATCTGGTACATCATCAAACTCATACTCATACTCGCTTGAAACTAACAGTGGGCATTTGTCCCACATCTTGTCAGAGGTCGGTGTACCCTCGACCAAATTTCTTTGGTTAAGCAGCTTGTTCAGATTAAATGATCCCTCTACATCTGAGTTTTTCTTCAAATGGAAGCTGTACCTTATCTCAAGTACCCATATGTTGAGGTTGGATTTCCTATTAATCTCATCACTACTGTAAACTATTCTAAAAATATTTCTATTCAACTAACCGGGAGCCCTTCGGTAAGATTGCAGAACTTCCCTCACCCAGGGAGGGAAGGGTCACTGGCACCCAGACCTCAACTAACCTAGTGTCATGCTAATAGCTCTTCGGGGATAGGATTTCCCAAGAAAATAATGGAGGCATTTTATTGAAAAGAAAACATACATGGGAAAGCTTTCTAATTCACAATTGCGCACTACTTTACACTTCCCAATTGTTGGTCAACACCAGCAGAGGTATGATCATTTCGTCTCCGATCAATCCACTTACAACTCCATCCCTTTATTTGAGTGTCGAGGTGTTTTTGTAGGAAAAATCTATGATACCGACTTCGGTATCAAAATTTTGATGCCCAAGTCCCTCAATTTGCCACTTAGTACTCTTTCGGGACCACTGACTCTGCCCACACAAAAAATCCACGTGATTAGTGATTTCTAGCCATTGAATTTGAGCACTTTTTCATCATGGGCTTGGAGCCACTTCATAGGCATGTTGTTAAAGCCCATGATGAAGTGTTCAAATCCTACGGCTAGAAATCACCAATCACACTGATTTTTGGTGTGTGGGTCCACCAAGATGTGGGCCAAATATTCATGGAGTCAGTGGGCCCAAAAGAGTCTACTATGTGGCAAATTGAGGGACTTCGGCATCAAAGTTTTGTTACCGAAGTCGGTATCAAAGAATAGCCCGTTTTTTTATGTATCACCCGCATCCAATCAACAAAGGAAGCACAATTTTAACCTAGATCTCCTCCTTTGGACAGTTCAGTAGTGTGTCACACGGCTGCACATCGGCCATGAAGTAGTCAGCCGAGCCTGGCACAGGGCCTAAGTAGCAAAAGCCAAGCCCTGCTGGCTGCCATATCTTACGTGCTGACAGCTAAATCTAATACGGCCCAGGACTGAATTTGTAGGCCTGAAGAGACAATTGTGGGTCATTACCAAACATGCATATGTCCTGTTTATTAAACTTGCTTTAGGGCCTGTTTGAAAACCTAAAAAAATAGGATCAGCCAAGATCACTGCAGGTCCAGTTGTTATGCTTGTGTTTGGCAACAATGTATGGCCATTTTTTAGACTTTCCCTTAAAACAGGATCAGAGTTGACTTTTGCAAAAGTTGCAACGTACTACTGGTTCTTCCATCTCTCAGCCTTTTTAGACCTGAAACACGACCTCCCTTCAAACAGTCCCCATGGGAAGATCTTGGACGTGATGGAGCCATATTGGGCTTGAATTTGAAACAAAGAGAGTTTAGGCCCATAAACTAATGGCCCATGTTAAATATATAGCAATGGGCCTATCTTGTGTGAATATTTTTAACTGTGACAGGCAGGACTGTCCTTGGGCTAGTTCAGCCCGAGGCATGGCTTTGGCTGAACTCGTAGTACGGTCCGAGCCTGACCTATGTGCACTGCCAAACCAATTTGCGTCACCCCTGTTCATCGAGGATTTAATTCTCTCTTTTTCTTTTACTTCTCCGAATTCTTAATATTAGGCAAGTCACGATTAAAAAACGTGATATTACCCTGGGCTTGTTCTTGGTAGCACGAGGCCCATCTAAAAATTGAATGTAGACAGGATTTATGTTTACTTCTGTAAGTATCTTACATCCCATTTAAGATTCAATCTGAAGTTCCGGTCCAAAATGAATCTGAAAGAACCGCCAATTGAGTTGCTTATGATTTATCAATTCGGCTTGCGGTTACGAAATCAGACCCGAGTACTCCGATCAAAAGGAGAACGAAATGTCTTTTTTTTTTTTTTAATTTCTTATAAGCGATATCTCCTGATTAAATACTGGAAAAAGAAGAATTATTGGGACAATGACATGTATGTGTGTGTCGCATTCCATGATGAGATCTTGGACGTGCAACATGTACATGTCATTCAATCAAATGGATGGTATCTCATCGATAGGTGTTTGAAGTGTGAGCCGTCCTATCAAGCTAGATTCTAAAATCCTAATATCACAGTGGTCCCCTGGTTCCTGACACTCCATCATGTGTTCTTGACCAGGCGGTGGTGGTCCTATGGTCCCATAACTGTATCTTGAGTAAAACTTCTGTCACAAGACGTTGTGATTGAAGCTGGTCACAACCCACAATATGAGCCACGTGGTACACTATTAGAGGGCGCTGACCGTATGGATGTTTGGCCAGTCCCTCAGTGGACCTGCAAACCAAAAATCAGTGTGATTAGTGATTTACAACCTTTGGATCTTTACACCCAAATAATGCTCAATAATGCTCAAATTCCTACGGTTAAAATCAACCCATGAAAATAACTTCAATCCAACGCTTAGAAATCACTAATCAGGCTGATTTTTGGTTTGTAGGTCCACCGAGGGACTGGCCAAACATCCATACGGTCAGCATTCTCTAATAATGTGCCACGTGGCTCGTATTATGGGTTGTGACCAACATCTTGTGACAAAAGTTTTACTCCTATATCTTATAGTTGTGTGCCTCTTGTTAGTGGGTCGTCCTCAAAAGGTAGGGAACCTCAACTGGACCAATATTTGCCCGTATCCAATTACACAAGAGCGGAATAATGGTGGGCTCAGATGTTTCATGCATTATTTTGTGGATTGTACGGCTTTTTATTGTAAATTCACTCATCAATCTAGATCCTTAAGTCGACGGGCCACATCTTAGATATGCGTAACCCCGAATATCGGATCAATCAAATATATATGACGTTATTTTTCCCGGGCTTTTTACGTTATTTATTCGTTTTGTTAGGTTAAGAGTAAGTTTAGGCGACACCGATTAGGCAAAAACCAGTAGTATTCACTAGGACATGAACCTTCGATGAGAGTTACCTTCTACCATTCCTGCAGCTGACCGCATATTATTTGGATAATAAGGCTTTCGACAATGATGGTGATCATCTGTCTCATTACGGGTTATCTCCATCAAATGTGCATCCATCCAACTGAGCGGTCAAGATCAATGAGTCGGTGCCCCATTTGTTCGACTCAGCGACGAGCTAGCTTGATCGAAAATGACGAAACCTTGGCATCACTATATATCTTTTAGAATTATACCTTCTCTCGAAACAAATCTCGACCGATATCAAACCCGGAGATTACGCTATTTATGTTCATGATCGAAGTGATAGACGACATGTCGACGATGGAATTCTAATTGAAAAAAAAAAAAAAAAAACCTAATTGCAAATTAGTCTCAAGGGTTGGTAAAGTGGGGTTTTTAGTCATGTTTGAGAATCAGAAGCATTAGTGAGGGTCAAACCAAGAAAAAGATACAGAGAGGCTTGCAACACAAACACAAAGTAAAAGAAGAGAAATGGTACAAATTCAAAAACAACTCTAAAAGTAAAATAAGCTCATCTCGATCTTTTGACATTGTTGAACACAAATAGCTTTTGAACACTTCTTCACACGTAATTCAAAGGCATACATAAAGAGACTAGTCTCTATAAGCTAGCTGCTACTCTCTCTCTCTCTCTCTTGTGTATACATATACCTGTATGTATGCATGTATGTATGTATGTATCTGTATATAGATAGATACATATAGGGAAAATAAGAAATAATATTTGGTATATAAATTTATTTCCTAAAGTGGGTTGGATGGATGGAGATTCCCACTAGCAAGAGAGATAAGGGAAGCATACATACATATATGTATGTATCCTTTTCCTTTCACGTTTCAAAGGCTACTTTGAGAAACACAGCTTCTTCCCCGGATTTTGTTGTTTGGTCTTCTTGATCTTCATGAGCAGATGCACCACCCCTTCCTGCTAAATCCTTGGCCTTTAATGACTCTCTATCCCAATCTGTCTTGAAAATCACTATTATGATGGAGAAGGCACAAGCAATTTGAGCTGCAAGAAGCCCATAACAAAGGCCCACAAACCCTAGTTCCAAAACAAAGGCTAAAACTATTGCCACAGGTGTGCCCACCAAGTAGAAGGAGTAGAGGTTAATTGTCGCACCGATGGTGGGCCTAGCACTTCCTCGGAGCACACCGCAACCTGTTGTCTGTGGGCAATTCGCAATCTCGCATAACCCAATTATGGGTAACACAGTCATGGTTAACTCCAAAACTTCATTATCTTCAGTGAAGACCCTCCCCCATGGAACTCTCCCTAAGGTAGTCCATAAGAAGCCGAATGTCGAAACTAGTACAGCTAGTGTCATAGCTACCATGGTAGCTAGCCGCGCCTTACTAGGCCTACCTGCGCCAAGCTCGTTGCCGACACGGGTCGAAACCGAAGCACTAAGCGCAGTAGGTAAAGTGTACATGAGTGAGGTTGTTTGAATGACAATAGCCGACGTTGCAAGAGTTACGCGAGGTTGATGAAGATATCCGGCTAGGAGCGTCATGAACTCATACCACCACCACTCCAAACAAACACCTATGCAACTCGGTAGAGCGAGTCGAAGCAATATCCCCCATTCTTCTCCAACTAAACTAGTTGAAGAAAGAGGTGAAGATAGTTGTGACAGTGGGGTACAAAGAAACTCATGAGAATTGTATGTGTAAAACATGTAACACAGAAGGAAAATGAGAGTATTGAAGTTGGTAACAAAGGTAGCTACCGCGACACCCGGCACCCCGAGACGGAGAGTGAAGGCTAAGAAGACGGTGATGGGAAGATGGAGAAGGACTCCAAGAAAGGTGCACCACATTAGTGGCCATGGTGTTCCTTTACTACGTAGGTAGACTCGTAATGGGTGAAGAAGGCTATTAGCAATTAGGTCAGGGAGTGCAAATTGGCAATAAATGCTTGCAACTCTTGTGATATCAGGATTTTGATTCAGCCTAAGCAAGATAGGTTCAAGGTTAACCCATAACAACCCAATAGGTACAGAGGAACACAGTAACATGAAAATGGTTCTTTGTAATGTAAGAGCGACTAAGGAAAGATTACGTGAACCAAAGGCCTGACTACAAACAGGCTCCATACCCATGGCTAGACCGGAGAGAACTGAATAGCCAGTGATGTTGGTGAAGCCTATCGCAAGCGCGCCACCGGCTAACTCGAGTCGGCCTAGTCTTCCCATGCAAACAACTGAAATTATTCCCTTGAGGTAGCCAACCAAGCTCATGGCAGCTATAGGGAAAGCTATATCTTTCACTCTCTTTAGCTCTTCTACAACCTATATGGGATCAAAAAAAAAAAAAAAAAAAAATCGTGTCAGGAGATAGAGAAAGAAAACTATAAAAATTGAGTGATGAAAACTTACATGGATTTAAGGTTTTTCGTACCTCTGGTATTGTCGGGTACTTTTGGACTTGATCGCCTGCAACCATCTTTCTTTTCTTTTTCTTGTTTCCTTTTTGTTTTTGAGAGTCGTCACAGAGATATATAGAGCTTTAATGGTGGGGAACTCCTTTATTAATGGATGTGTGTGTATGAGAGAGAGAGAGAGAGATGTGAAGGGACAGAACGTTACAAAAGGAATGGGAAGATTTTTAGTAGGGGTTGGGAGTCGGGACGTGGGTGGTGGGGTGTACTTATAAGCTTGCAATCAGCCTATAATGTTGAGTGAAATAAGTGAAGTAAGAAAAACCATGTGAGAAAAAGCATGGGTTTTCCTCCATTTTTGTCATTTTCCTTAGGAAATCAGAAGATATCCACTTCTCCCCTCCCCCTAAAAATATCGTGCACAAAGCTATACCACTTGATATTTTAAACCTCATCCTCAAAATATATATTAATTTATATAAATCCTTCTAGGATCGAAACTGCAACGATCCCGCAACATCGTGCGCTACGGTACGTGCATGATATCAACCAATTGAGCTATGGGTTTAAGTGGATATAGCACCCTCACATGCCGATAAAGGCATGGTTCGACAATCACATACATAGACAGTATCGCATTTAAACCGAATGTATAATTTAATCAAGGGGCCCGAGGACCTATCTTATCGGCTTGTGCAACCAAGGACTGCAACTATACAAGGGAGGTGGTGGTAAAAAACTTATTTTCCTTTTGTACATGGGTCGGTTCCCGTGACCGGCCTTTTCTGATAGGTTCACGGGACAGGCTGTGTCAGCCGTGGATTCCGATTGAGAATTCAATGGTTGTGATTGCGCTGAGCTGGCATTCACTTTTTGCCAAAGCAAATCACTGTCGGATTCTCGGAATCCATGCCCGATAAGGCCTTTCCCATGAGTCTGTCATAAAAGGCCGGTCACCGGAGCCTGCGCCCTAAAATCATGGACTGGGCCAATCTTAGACTAAATCATATCTGAACTAAAAATTAGTTCCTTATTCAATATCGGGTACTCAATAGGTTACATTTCAAGTTTATTTGTAAAATATGGGCCCACCCAAAAAAAAACAGGATAAAATTGAATTTCAATATCACAATTGCTTTATTCTAGAGTTCGACATGATATGGTTTTGTGGGTCATTGAAAGCTTGCTAAGTCGGTAAGGTTTGTGAGTGTTGATACCATGACCTGGGTTGAATAATCACTAAAATGCTTGCCTACAAAAATATAAATAAAATAAGTAACAAGTTAGAAGGATAAGGATTTATATAAATCTGGACCTTGATTTATCTAGTTAATTTCTTCTAGATGTTTCTTCATTAAATTAGGGTTACTATTAGTTTTTTTTAATTTAATTTTATATGCAAGCATCCCTAGGGTTTGTACCATGGTTTGAAAAATGGCCGTTATAACGAAAATAACAGCCATTATAACGGATTCAGACCTCCCCTGTGACGTTATGTACCGTTCTAACACTCAGAAAATAACTGCCATTATTTTCGTTACAACGGATGTTATTTTGTTATACAACTGTTATTTTTTGAAAAAAAACTGTTAAAAAATGTCAGTTATTTCCAGTTTTCCATTATAGAAATTTGAAATTCAAAATTTAAATTTCAGCGCCGTTTTTTTCCCTTTCTTTTCCGCTATTTTCAGTTATTTTCCCTTTTTTCCCTTTTTGCCCTTGTCCGTTACAATCCGTTATAACGGCCCCTTTTAAACCTTGGTTTGTACTAGTTTTTTTTTTCAAATATATAAATGGGAAAACAAACTCTATGTACTTGGTCATCTCACAGGGACTCTTTGTTCCTCCTCTCTCTTGGGAGTCATGCAACGAAGCTAGGGTTGTACTTCCAACTCTGAATTGTTTCCATCATGGTTTAAAAATGACCAATATATATATAACGGATAAATGGTATGGACCAATTAACGACGTTAGGGTTTGTTTGGCGACCGAGAAAAAAAGTGCCAAATGAAAACAATGTGCATTCATATGATGCTGCGTATAATTATTTGTGCATGAAAATTTTATGTACGATTTAAATCACTTTCGATTTCCTCATCCAAATGATGCAATCCGTGCATATGGTCCGCCATTTTTCGTTTTCTAGTGAGAAATTAAAATTTGCCAATCAAAGCTTAAAATAGTGGATAAATAGTTTACCGGCGGCAAATTGGCTGGCCCACGGAAAACATTTGAGTACGTTATCCAAACTTTAGGATTACCCCCTTGACCTAGTTTAACCATCATTTGACTAACGTTAAAACATGACATGCATCATGCGCCTGGTAATGCACGTATGAAATGACCATAATATTGTAATTACAATGCCTACAATGTGCGATTCAAATCCGTTTTTACCTTAATTAAACCACTGTTAAACTAGGTCAAGGGGATAATTCTAAAGTTTGAAAGTATAAGGGGGTATTACTAATTCCTTTCAAATTTCAAGGGGGTGTTACTAAAATACCCAAAAAGAATTGACTTAGGATCGAAATCTCCTAGTTGGGTCGTCTCAAGTCTCAACCATAGTCATCCAGTGCACTAAGACCCTCACGAACTAATTATGAACCAAATTTAGCAGTTCAAGTGGTTCAATTAGTCAATTATTCTCTCAATAACACCCCGAAAAATGCGAACCATATACACTGGACCTATTGTGAACCAGGTACCCATGTTGCAACCCCGCATGTGTGAATCATATGACTAGGGATAATTCTCCTCCCCGGAAAGATGGAAGTATTCCTTAATGATCAGGAGACAATGGAATCACATTCTTCTCATCACAAATTGAAGGCTCCAAAGTTTCAATTAACATCTGCAACTTTTATGATTAGAAGGACGTCCGTCCCTACCAGATTTTGGTACTTGCGTGCAGCGCAGAATCAAATGATGCACACCCATCTGACGTGGGGTCTATTTGGCAAAGTCATGAAAACGAAACCTAGAAAATGACCTATATCTATAGACTGGTTTAGGTACCATTCAAAGAGATAGGGTTCAGGGGGTTGTCACAATATTGCCGCCACCTCGCCGCCATCTCACAGTCATTTCTATATCATGTTGATTTTTTTTAATTTACTCGAGGACTGTAGACAAGAAATGACATGTCTATAAGTGCGGTGTTACGACAAGTGGCGCACATGCCACCATTCGATATGTCCCCATGTCTAACAAAGTTCAAACATCCTACCCTCTTTTTTTTTTCTTTGTTAGTAAAGCAACTCTCTTTTTTTGATTTTTTAGCACGCTTCTTTCTTCTTCTTCTTCTTCTTCATTTTTCTGGGGGGGTAAATAAGCTTCACATTTTCTTTCATTTATGCGCTGGTTTGATTGAAGTGGACATGGCGGGTTATGCATCACTTGGTTGAGTCCTCGATTTGTTATAGAAATACACAAGAAGATATTTTTTGTTCTTTCCTCTATGATGGAGAGGACCATGTAGGCTTGTAGTACAAACAAGATAACGTTACTTTCATGTTAAAGCACCCTCTATTCCTTGTGGACTAGAAAGGTACAATTGAGATGACCATACATTTATCTGTCATGTAGCCACATACATATGGAAGTTATTATCATAAACGCGTGCGTACATGCATACAAGATACATACATACATACATACATACAGTGGTGAAGCCAGGATTTTGTTAAGGGGGGCAAAATCAAAGAAATTGTTCAAATGGGGTCAAAATCGTAAAAAAGGAAAAAAAAAAAAGTTAGTTTAAGTCTTTTAGGAAGTAAATTTTTTTTTTCTTAAAGACATTTCAAAGTTGAGGGGCGACTACCCCCGGACCCTTCCTGGCTCCGCCACTACATACGTAGGTACGTACGTACATACATACATACATACATACATACATTTAAGATATATGAAGGGAATAAGTGAAAATACCTTTACTGATATAAGAAAAAGCTTGTCTTAAAATACGTTCACTTATTATGATCTGCTCGTGGGTTTATCAAATAATTTTTTTTAATTAACTTTTAAGCTTTATTTTTTTTATTAAAACCACGGTTTATCTATTTTTTAACAGTGTAGTCTAAACAGTATTATGTAGTTGTGTCTGATTTTGTGTTCCAGACTAAACAGTGTTTCATGTCAAAAATCAAAATCAAATCAACTCTCTCTCTCTCTCATATGGAACCCATGCATGGTTGTGTAGTTATGTCAGATGATTAAAGGAATCAGTCCTAACGACAATAATAGCGCTTGATTAATAATTTGAAAAAACAAAAAAAAAAAACGACAATAATATAGTCCCCCTATCTTTCTCATACTTATATGGAACCATGCATGTGATTTTAGTTGCTCAAAAGATGATTAAAGGAATCAATCCTTAACAACAATAATTATCCCACTATCGCTACTATCGCTATCATGTCGATGAAATTGTGTTTCAATAACATTTATCGATCACGTCAAGGCGGGATATATTAATTAATTGTATATATGCCCATCATACCCAGTACAACAATGACACATGTAATGGTTTACACGTGTAGGACGTAACGATACCATATCCGATGGTCACATCTGTTGCAGTAATGGTAGGGTTTTTGTTGGGAAGATACCATGTCTTCTGTCCCCATTCTCAGGTGATGTCTGGTAAAACTCAAACAACCGACAGCTTCTCTCCCTTGCAATGAGTATGAAAATACTGTTGTTTATACGTCACTGAGTGACTAGTTGAAAACTCTTGAAGGCTCCTTCATGGTGTGGGAGATGGATATCACCATTCACCAACTACCAATAACATTATGGATTTCATTATCTCATTCAAAAGCTTAAGCAACAACCACAACTTGCCACAAAAGTTGACATTAGATGCCATCCTTTCATGTCCCACATATTGCTTGCTTAGTGTTGTCTTCTTTGTTGAAAAGAAAAATATGGTATTTGATTTGCTAAAATGGTTTTAAGTCTCAGGATTAGCGGCTGAATCGGTGGCCGCTGATCCTGATCTGCATCATCCTGATCTAAACGATGTTGGCGAGAAATCCCAATATCGTTCAGATCGGAAGGGGTCGATTCTGGTCCAGATCGCCCTGATCTGAACGATCTTGGGGAGAAATCCCCAATATCGTTCAGATCGAAAGGGGTAGATCCCGATCTGGATCACTCTATCCAGATTGGGATCTGCCGATACTTCAAACCCTAAAAGTAAAGGAATTTTATGTACCCATCACCAACTCTAGTCAAAACCAAACAGCAATATATGTGTATATCCAAGGATTATAAGGAGTACCTTGTGTCCAATCACTTAGTAGGCACCAACACTAAATCCTTTTTGTTCCACTAAGTCAAAATACTCTACTTATTTTTAACCATAACTATAATGATTGTATCCCAAGAATGGGAAATTTTAGTGGAGAGAATCTCCTTCCAGTAGATCTTCCACATTACATGGTCTGATCTTCTTCAGTGCATGCCTAATACTAGGGGCAGCATCTTTGAGTCAACATAAAATTGTTTGATGCAACTTGGACTTTTTTGATGACCATTTTTCCCTCTATCAAACATTAGAACTAAGATTCAGAGAACAGATAGTGGGTTGAAATTTTTAACCAATGAAGCAGGATTAGCTGAAATCTATGACTGAAAAAACAAAAATTTGTTGAAATCATGTTAAAAATTGTAGAAAATTTCATCAATGAAGAATGATTTGGTGAAAACCATTCAAATATGACTTAGAAAATTAATCAAAATCACGCTAAAAGTTCGTACGACATCATTGATGATATATATCCTCATGTTAAGACTAGTCAATTGTTTAATTTGGTCCTTTCTTGACTGTAAGAAAGACAAATCAAAACAAAAAGTCATTAATTGCACCTAGAAAACATCGAATATGATTAAAGGATTCTACCTCATATCATGGTGGGATATTCGTTTAAAGATTATGCACGAGATTATTAGTGTACGTCGTATAATTTAAAGGTGCTTTTAAGCGCGTGTTTGATTGCCAATTTTCCCTCGCCATTTAAATTTTGAAATTTTTTTCCAAAATAATGAGATTTTCCCATGAAAATCCACCCTTATTTTCTCACATAATTGAAAATTGCATATTTTCTCGGGTGCAATCAAACAGCCTTATCAGGTGTATTTTTTCCCAAGAAAATTTCCTTAAGAAATTTTTTTTTTTTTTGTGCAATCAAATCTGCCCTAAAAAAGACATATATAAAATGATTTAAGAGTACTTATGTCACACCTAATTTGGTATGCTAGTGACCTCTCAGGGAACTAAAATGTCACATGGGTCTTCAACCACTTACAAATCCCATCCAAATTATGATTAGCCTAACAATATTGACCTAACTTCTCGACGATTAACCGTCCTTAGTGTCGGCTACTTAACTAAATAAACTCCATTAATGATTTTTTAAATTTACCTTTCTTTTTAACAAATGAACATGTCACAAATCTTGTTCCAGACG
Organism: Euptelea pleiosperma; assembly: GCA_035048495.1. Lineage (NCBI taxonomy): Eukaryota > Viridiplantae > Streptophyta > Magnoliopsida > Ranunculales > Eupteleaceae > Euptelea > Euptelea pleiosperma. The sequence continues at coordinate 26,035,594 of CM068551.1, read as the reverse complement.
ACTCGCTCGTCACTGAGGGTGATCGTGTACCTAGATGTCAAAATCAATCGATCAATAAGGCGTTAAGCGTGCTTCCTCTTTTGAAAAAAATAAGTAATTAAAATTTGAAATTGATGGATCATCTTTGTAATATTTTTCAATATCTAGAAATAAATTAAGGACCACGTTTTTTCCATAACAAGCAAGAACGTAAAGGCGGCACGGGTTTTTCTTTTTCTTTTTTTCGATTGGACTAAAAGCATAAAACTAGATGGATTTAATTAGAAGCAACGGTGATCCATGAGAGAGGATTATGTTAAGTGATGTAGCTCCCAACATGGCATGTGACATTAATTGAAAGATGGACGACTTGCATGTGAGGGTTTTTTGTTTATTTTTTATTTTATTTGTTCTTGAAGGAATCTAATGGATATTAAAGGAATTTAACTAGATTTAGTTAAACATGTGTGGAGAATTGGAAAGTTTGTGGGTAGGCATAGATGGTTGATGGAAGGTCAAATTGATGTGTGAAGAGGGTACATGAGGGCACACAAGCATGTGAGTGAGTTGACGTTAACCTAATTTTCACCACTTTTTTTGGAGATAAAACAAAGTCCCACCTAATATTTTGAGCAATTTAAGTATTAAACGCACCCTACCCTATCATTATTATTGAGAAAGGGCAAAAACCACGTTTTCTTTTTTATGTGGGTAGGCTCCATAAAATTTTAATTCTTTTTTTTAAATAATTTCATACTAACTTTTGAAAAAAAAATTGACATCTTTAGCACTACTATATACTATGGTTTTAAAATAACGCCGTTTTAACGAAAATAACGGCCGTTAAAACGATAATGCCCAAAGCCCGTTACGTTATAAACCATTTTGACGCTTAGAAAATAATGTCCGTTATTTTCTAAAAAAACGGTTGTCATTTCCGTTATTTCTTTTTGTTTTTGAAATTTCAAAATTTGAATTTCAGCGTCATTTTTTCCGTTATTTTCCCATTTTTTTCATTTTCCCCTCTGTCCATTACAATTCTTTTTAACGGCTGTTATAACGGAAAAAACAGTAATGCCCCAAGTCCGTTGTACCGTTATAACGGCCTCTTTTAAATATATACTTCAGTTCCAAGTCCTACCAGCTTGGTTCTGGTTTGGTCTGGGTACTAGTGTACCGAAAACCAGAACCTATTATATACTTTGGGTCCTATTGGTTCTGGGTTTTTGCAGGCCGATTCTGGAAATAACTAGTCTCAAGACCTAGCTAATATGGACCGGTTCCTATCGGCTATTGGTTAGTTATACACCTAGCACCTGATTAGGGGGAAAAAGGTTTGTTTATCCCTTCCTGGCCCACCAAGGCCCACCCGTTGGTGGACCTACACACCAAAAACTCGGCTTGATTATTGCTGATTTCTAGCTGTTGGATTTGAGCGTTTTCCATCATGAGCTTGGAACCAACCCATGGACCTGTTCATGAAATCCATGATGAAAAAAATGCTGAAATCCAATTGGTAGAAATCACCAAACAGGCACAAAAAAAATTCACCTATCAATCTGACTTTTGGTTTGCAGGTCGAGGGTGTGGGCTAGACATTGATGGGTCAGTGTTCCTAAATAAGTTGCCACGTGATTTTTGGGAGGAGATCTTTTCCGCTGATTAGGTAATAGTACCGGCCCAAAACCAATTTCAGGTTAAGGCCCATGTTTTGTCCCGATTAATAATTGGATCGGGCCTGGATACCTAGTACACAGTTCTTTTTTTATTAATTACCCAATAGTCCGATCGATTTGCTGGGTCCAGGTCCATCTGTCAGACCCATTAATAATAGGGAATCAACGGAATCCACACCCGAGAGCACGGCTGAGATTATGAGTGCAATCCCTACCTTAACAAAGGATAGGCTCAGGGCACCCCTTTTTTCTGACCCCTCTTTGTGTTCGTGTGCTCGGCCTTGGATTTCAAGAATCCAATGGAAGTTGTCAACGGCGAGCTGACATCACTTTTTCCACTTTGGGGGTGCTGACAACCACCGTTGGATTCGTGAAATCCATGGCCAAATGCGCAAACACCAAGAGGGGTCAGAAAAAGGGGGTCCGCGGAGCCTGAGCGGCTTAACAAAAAAGAGTTATCTCGATATTACTTCTTCAAAATAGTCAAGAGATTTAGTAAAATTACTACTTTGTCACTTAAATTATAAAACAACTTTTGATCCTTGCATGTATATGGGCTTGCACAAAGGTAAAATGGTAAGGTTTTAAATGGTGGGAAGATATAATGAACAAGGAATTCCGCTAACATTGGCAGGGTGAAGAATTTTTTAGCTAACCTCCCAAAATAGCGATCGAAGTGGTTAGTGACCCTGATGGAGGACCAATTTGGAGGTTTTTCTCTTTACTTTGACTTGGAGAACGAAGATGAGGTCGTGCTGGAGATGCTCGAAGCTCGATATATTTAGAGGAATAATCTAAGTGAGATCTTACACGTGGCACCTTTCAAGGGGTTCAGGACCCATCCATTGACTTGGCATCAAGGGGATCTCCTGAACCAGAAGTTGACCAAGAAAAATGAATTTGTTTTTTTTATTCAATTAATATTATTTTTCGTTGCAATTGTGATTCGATCAGGTCAATTTTTGGCCCACTAGATCTTGTTGATTAGACCCATCAAATGGTGGGTCCAACAGTCCAACCCAGTGGGAAGTGTGTCACGTGTACATCCATTATTGTGTCTCATCAAACTGAATACATCCATTTTATATAATTGAACAACGGTAGTTGCTATAATCTTGATACATACGTTAGACAAAACGAAGTGGTGGTACCCCACTCGCATATCTTAAGGTTCCCCCTCATTATGGGCCTCTCAGCGACTTAGCCATCCACAGTGTAGGCATGAAAATGGAGCGGGTTAGATTCATGGTTCGAAATCTTGGGATCGGTGGGCTTCGAACCCGATCCGGATTGGTCCAATCCAGAATGGGATCGGCACATCTCGACCGAGACAAAGTGAATTTTCTTTGGGAAACAGTGATCTCAGGGCGAGACGATCCAGTTTTGGATCAGATCGGTGGGCTTCATTCCGATCTGGATTGCCCGATCCAAAAACGGGATCGGCCGAGACTTCGAACCATGGTTATGTTGTGTATGGATCTGATTCTAATGCAAAATCGGGGTGCCAACAAATCGAGTTATACCTATCAGGCATCATGTATTGGTTCAGATAGTCAAAAGAGAATTTTTGTCCAGGGTACTCAACTAACCCGAACTTTAATTGGGCCCAAAAAGATGGACCCAGATCCAATTGAATCTGATCGAAGATATCTTAGTTAGTAAATCCTTGAATAATTCACGACTAAATTTGCGAACCGTAGAAATTATTTAAAAAAATGACTGAGCAACGTCCTATTCAAAGGTTTAGAAAAATTCATGCATTTTTTAACATGATCCAATTATTTTCGATTATATTCAGAACTTTTCCGAATTATTTCCAGATTATTCAGTGTTTTGATTACAAAAAAAAGTAAAAAAACATGAAAAAATCATTTTATAAGACAAAAATGATTAGTTACGTACAATACCCCATACCTGGTCCGACTATAGTTGGGCCTGATGTTGACCCATAACAAGGCTAAATCTATTGGTCTGGGTTACGAATTGAAAACTTGCATATCCAGGTGCCAGGCCCAGTACAATTATTAATTGGGTCCTGATGATTGACCCAAACCCAACTATTCAGGTCCAGCCCTGTTGAGTAAATCAGGTAACGGGTACACATTGACATCCCTAGTCAAAACAGTTCAGTTCAAGGCCCAACCCGGGCTATTTATTGAATGGAGCCATTTAAATTTCTATTGTAAAAAGGTAGGCCAGACATGGCCCATTATGTATTAGTTTTCAAATTCTGTCCGAAGCCTGGCCCATCAGTTTCCAGAGGTAAGCAAGCTAGGTTAAAAGCAGATGGGGTTGGATGCAAATTGGTCCATCTTGGCCCTTTTGCAAAACTAGTAGGCTTGTAATTAGGCTAAGAGTCCACCAATCAAGTGGATAGCATCTAATCGGGTTATGGAAATGGCCTGATCGATACGTATTTTGACCTCGTGTATATATCGGGTTGTCAATGGGCCAGTTTAGGTTAATGATCTTTAGAATCAGGCCCTCTTGGGTCACTAATGATGAAAAGCAGCAAACTCGATGTTACACCCCTTAAAACACGCCACGTAGTAAAACAAACATCATTATCATAAGCCTTATCTCCATGATATAGGGTCAGCTACACGGATCACGTTCCCAAGGTTTCTTCTTTGCTAGGTGGCATGTTTTGGAGTATTTTAGAATCGAGTTTGCTGCTTTCTGTTATCAGCAAAAAATTTCTCCTCTTGATACGGTTTGAGTCTGCATCTTGGCCTATGGGCTGGGTCTAGAATGTTGGGCCTGATAGGCTTATAAATTACATAGGGCCTCAATTGGATGAAAGCTCGAGGGCTGTTTGGACAGGCCCACAATCTATCAAGGATTTGTTGTATTGGACTACAGTCACTGTACCCAGCTTGATCCTTGTCAAGTCACAGCACCTCCAAAATGTTCTCAAAATAGTGTTAGCACCATTATAGTGTACAGATGTTATTTTATCTGTCAACGTTTTCTTGCTGATTTTCCCATCCAAACGTGCCCTCATTGTTTCAGGTTTCAGATGGGCGGAAAATATAAGAAACGGACCAGGAAATATACAAAATAGTCATGCTTGTGATTTTTTCCTACAAAGAATGCTACCATGTGCTGCAGAATGGTACCAAGTGCTTGCTGCAACTCGGGTGGGTTGGGCCGGGTTGGGTCAGGTTGGGGGTTAACCCTAGCCCAAACCCAATCCAACCCGAGGTTGGGCCTAGATTTTCCAGCCTTAGCCGAACCCAATCGGGTTGGTCAATTTCTTAAAATTTTTTTATTGGTTGGAAAGGTTGATAAATTTTTACAAATTAAAATTATTTATTGGTCAATACAATGACCGCTATGCCAGCCATTAAATAATAACTTCATTTCCACAACCTATTAAAAATAGGACCACATTAACAAAAAATATATATACATTTATATTCATCGTCTATACAAATTTATTTATACAAGAATTACAAGTTCAACACATAATCTTGCTCCTACAAATGTTAAATAATTTGCCTTCAGCGCTGCAAATCGTAACACAAGTGCAGATGGTAACACTAGTTTACAGCAGAACGAGACCTACACATTTGCGAAACTTGCGGCTTCAGCTAAGACTCAAAATCATCTCCATTGTTAGCAACATAGCAATGAGCTTTTCAATTGCTCACCTTCTCATATATAATTGAAGTCAAGCCGGCCTCCACGATTTGTCTCAAGCATGTCTTTGATAATGTATATGTGTATGTGTGTGTGTGTGTATGTCGGCTCGGGTTGGGTTGGGCTGAAGCCTCAACCCTTGCCCATCACCTTACCTACTTATAATTTTCGAAAAGTAAAAATCCACTCTAGCATCTACACTTAGACCGGTTCAATGTAAATACCTGAATATATTTCGTAGGTAAATTCTATCCACACGAACTTTCTATTTTGAAAGTTCTTGAAGCACAATCGTCTCTTTACATGCCTTCCGTGTAGCGTTATTATTCACTACCATGCTATCTCATAGCTTGTACAAGTTTTCCGCTCAAACTACTCATATAATATGAGGATTCATAGTCTCCCCTTAAAAATAATTCTCTACCTCAAGCCAAGTAACTAACATTTTTCTCCCTTGTTTCTTAAGAAATAAATAATTGAACACCTTGCACACAAACCTTGAAAGCTCTGTTATGTTTTTTTAAATTCTTTTTAAATATTTTTTACTCTTTAAAGGGTACTTTAGACTTTACGCAAAAAACTTTCACTTTTGTCTTTAGCAGTTGATGTCAACGCGTGTTAACTACAACTACAGCTTATTTCTTATTAAAAAAAAGTCAAAAAATTCTTTATTCATAATACGGCCCTCAAATATCTTAAATTTGTAAACCTTTTTTGTAATCTAAATTTATAAGCATTGGTTTTTCATTTTTTTGAATTTTTTTAACTTATAATAGAGGTGATGTGGTCATTCAATATTTTAACATTTCAATTCAGTTATGAAAGTATTTATTGAACCCAGATGTGGCACCCGATCTCTCTGTCTCTAGAAAATTTTTGATTATGATGTCTATCATCAAAGTTGACGATAGACCCACAGTATGAGTTACGTGGCACACTATTAGAGCTACCGATCATATGGATGTTTGGCCGATACCTAGATAGACTTACATAACAAAAATCAACCTGATTCGTGAGTTCTAACCTTTTAACTGACTACCCCAAATACTGCTAGAAACCTACCGACAAAAAATAAACCATGAAATTACTAATATGGATGAATTTTGGTATGTAGGTCCAACTAGGGAAGGGCCAAACATCTATACGGTCAATGGTCTCTAAAGTGTTGCCACCTGTAAGGTGCACGTGCATCACGTTGCGTCCTAGTATAGATAAATTTGATAAAATGACATGGTAAATAATTATGAATAGGTTGTATTGAAAATATAATTAGTGGCACGGAAAGTAATTAAGTAGTTTAATAAGGTAGTTTTTCAATGACTGGAAACGTTTGCCTGCGTGCATAAATGATGCCACGTGTGCTTATCCAAAAGTAAAAAAACCATATACGTCCGAGTAAAACTTCCATCACAATGGGACTGTAAATCACACAAAACACAGCCAATGAGTTCTCGGCACGTACACCTAAAAAACAAAAGCAATGAGTACGTTGCAAAGCACTTGTGTACGTGCCGAGAACTCATTGGCTGTGTTTTGTGTGATTTACAATTTCGTGTGATGGAAGTTTTACTCTATACGTCCACGCTCTATCTGCGTGGCAGTGTTACCATCATCCCTATCGTCTATCCAGCGGTCCTCGGGATTTACACGCACAAATATCGGAGAAGTCTTAACGGTCACTACTTATGGAAGACGATACTCGTCCTCAAGTCCGAACCTCCCGCGGAAAAGGACTACATTTGTTCTGCGCGCAGGTTGTAATCAGCCCTCAGATTCACAGTACACAATCCTGAAGACCATCCAGCAGTCTGGACCCTAGGGAGGACGTCGTTCTCAAGATGATAGAATCCTTTCCCTTGAATCTGCTCTCCTTCGGCGATCTCGCATAACTATATCTGTGCTTTACAGTTTACACAGTACTAGCAAAAGATCGTACATTCAAACCTTGTTGCGAAGTCCTTGTCTACTACGCACTCCGTGTACAATAAAATGACCTGGAGGCGAATTTGGCAGAAGAAAGCATGGATTTCCGGCGTACGGAGTGTGTGTGCGTACAGCGCTGAAATTGCTCCATCGGCATCGTGGGAGCAGAAGAATCCAATTCTAGGGTTTTCTTCTCGATTGATCCTCTCTCGATGCACCTCTGCTTCGGTTTCCTTCGCTAAGCACATCGGTGTGAGTACTCTGTTGGTCTTGGAATTAAGCTTAATTGATCTATCATGTTGGTTTATTTGTTCGCGATTTTGCTTGCATCTTAGGGTTCTGTGTAGCTCTGGATGACGCGAAGAGGTAAAATTGTTTTTATACGGGTGGTTCTTATCTTGGAAGATCGATTCGTTTCCAGCTCTGTCTTCGTACCTTAGTTTTTTTCTTGAATTTGCTAGTGTGTGATTGCTTCTTGCTTGTTCTGTTGTTAGAGTTTATTTGGTTGATTGTACTTGTTCACCTCATATAAGCGCCCGGTGAATCGAATCGAGCCTTGCTCTGTTAAGATTCTGTGGGTCTCTAATGGATAAGAACTTTGCTGACAGAGTCCGTCAGCAAAGTTGCTGACCACCCACAATATGAGCCACGTGGCACACTCTTAGAGGATGTTGACCGTATGGATGTTTGGCCAGGCCCTAGGTGGACCTACAGTCCAAAAATCAGCCAGATTAGTGATTTCAAACCTTTGGATCTTTGTACCCCTATAAGTGGTGAATAATGCTCAAATTCCACGGTTAAAAATCAACCTATGAAAACGACTCCAATCCAATGCTTAGAGATCACTAATCAGGCTAATTTTTGGTCTGTATGTCCATCTAGGGACTGGGCCAAACATCCATACGGTCAGAAATCTCTAAGAATATGCCATGTGGCTCATATTGTGATCGGTCAGCAACTTTTCTGACAGATGTCGGTCAGCAAAGTTCCACTTTCTAATGGCGTGACCGTTCTTGCATTGAATCCTGTGCCAATACCATACACGTTGCGGCATGACTTATTGATACACTGTTCAATTGATGGATCCACCTCTTTGATGGGGCATATTGATCCTTGATCCCATCTTTGATTCTCTCCAAGGGGAGTCAGCCTCCTATGAGCAAGAACTCAAATATATTTCCTATTATTGAAAAAGAACCATTACACGTCTAAATACTCTCTCCTCTAGTCACTTAAATCTTGCGAATCCTAGAGGTAAGGCTAAAATCTTACATTCAATCAAAATGGAAACTGACTAGCCAAGATAGCAACCTAATAAGAATAGAAAACTAATAGCAACTTAACAAGAATAGAAAACTAAGAGATAAACGTGGAGAGATCCATGTTGGAGTATTTGCAAGAGTCGTGCATGATGCCATGTCAGCTGTCCGTGCCACGTCCACTCCTCGTCCATGTCATGCGGCCTCCTTTGTGGAGCCTGTGTGGGGTCTCAACATTCCCGCCCTGCGTAAGATTAATCTCGTCCACAAGGTTGAAAGTTTTGTAAGTGGTCATTCTGCTCTTTGATGTAAATGCTTGTGAATCGAATTGAGACTTAACTTTGCTACGATTCTGTAGGTCTCTAACGGTGTGAACATTCTTGCATTGAATCCTATGCCAATACTGGACAGGTCCAGCATGACTTATCGATACACTGTTCAATTGATGGACCCACTTTGATGGAGCATAGCTCATACATCATGATTCAACTTTTTGAATAAATAGGAAATGAAACCAGGTGGTGGAAATGGATATCATGGAGTCGTCATTGGTAGCGTTTGTGAGAGTAGGGTTCTTGTGTCCAGGGCTTGGGGTCCAAGTAGAATTGCAACTTGAGTAGGATATGCAACCAGCCAACCACTAAGCTTCGGTATTGATTTTCTCTTAGGCTTCTTTGATCGAATTCAAGTTTCTCTTTACCACACTGCTCATTTAGGGCCTGTTTGGAAACCCAAAAATAGTGCCAGCTGTGGTCAGTCAAGGTCTGGTCCTTTTGGCCTATGTTTCTGTGGGGCCACTCTTTTGGTAACTTCTTTTAACAGGACCAGAGTTGGTTTTTTTTGAAAAGTAGTTGCAACGTGGAAATTCGTTCTCCTAAGCTAGGAGTCTAGGACTGATCTGGGCCTTGAAAATATGAGATTACCAAATAGGCCCTTGGTTTCTTCTTAGTAAGCGGAGGGACTGGTTATGTTATGACTGATGATTTTGTGGCATTTTGTCTTGCCGCCATTGATTTTCGCTTTTGATGGTATTCCTTGGATGATCAAATGTACTTCTCTTGTTAGTGCATTTTTGTTAGCCAATTGAATGAGCAACTTCGCTTTGAATTTTTTTTATTTTGTTCTTTTTTGTCTATTTCATGTTGTATTAAGATTTGTTCTCTTATAAAACTGTTCATCTTCACCAGTTAGTGAATGTATTGATATATCGAGTATTTCTTTTGCAGTTGAAAAATTCATATACAACAAAGAAATGTTGCTTTTCAACTCAGGCATGGGTTGAACTTCCGGTAGGTGGGATAGTTGAGATCCCTTTAGCACAAACTGGTGAAGGTATTGCTGAGTGTGAGCTTCTCCAATGGTTTGTGCAAGAGGTAAGCAAATAATTTTATTGGCATGGTATGCTTCATTTTATTTATTGTGTTATCACCTGCTGGTCAATGTTGCTGGGCATACTACTCCGAGTAGAAAAAGGATTTTCTTCTGTTTGTACCCAAGATACCATTTGCACTCTGTACTGGGAGAAAGGCTAGTTTAAATCACTTTCATGTTTGGGGTTGTACAATAGAAGAAAAAATTTATAATCCAAATGAGAAAAAGCTTGATCCCAGGACTGTAAGTTGTTACTTCGTCTAGTATCAAAAGAGGAAAAAGGGATTCATATTCTAGAGTTTGTCGAGATCCATTGAGATTGTTGGGATAAATCATGGTAAATGCTTTGAAGATGGCGAGGTCAGTGAGACTACACAATCAAGACAAATCAGATTTGAAGAGATAGATCCCGAGATTCCTGTTTTAGTCTTAGACTTATAGAGTCCACATTTGTACATGAGCCTCTTCCAAAACTGATTATTACTGAACCACAGAAAATTGAATTACAAATGCCAATAGGACTATCTCAAACTTCAAATATTTTCAGCCATGTAGATCTAGTAGGGTCCGAAGGTCTGCTCTTTTTTACAATTATGCGTCTTTTTACAAGAACTAGTGAGTGGTGAAGTCCCAATAGAAGATCCATTGAGCTATAAGGAAGTTGTGGAGAGCCATACATTTTATGGAGTGGTTGGAATGCATAAGAATTTAAATCCATAAAGAAGAACCAACCGTGGGATTTGGCTGCATTGCTTAAGGGTACAAAGCTAGTGGGATGCAAATGGTTCTGTAAGACCCAAAGAGACTTGGATGATAATGTGGAGCGACTTAAAGGAAGATTGGCGACTAAGGGTTTTACTCAGATAAGAGTTGATTATTAAGAGACCTTTTTATATTATTTCAAGAAGGAATCTTTTAGGATTGTTATGGCCGTAGTTGCTCACTATGATTTAGAGTTGCACTAGATGGACATGAAAATTGCATTCTTGAATGATGAACTTGATCAAAATATCTATATGAAGCAACCATAAGGTTTTGATTTAAAGCACAAGAACATAAAGTCTGTAGGTTTGAGTAACATTTATATGGGCTTAAACAGGCATCTAGACATGTATTTACCTTAAGGTTAGTGGGAGCAAGTTTATAATTCTTATTTCTTATGTGGGTGGCATTCTACGTGTAATGACGTTCACTTGCTCCATAAGACAAAAATTTCTATTTAGGAGGTTATGAGATGAAGGATCTCGGTGAAACTTCATATGTACTAGAAATCAAAATTCACCGTGATCGTGCCAGGGGTTGTCTCGGGTGGCTTACATCAATTAGATGCTAGAAAGGTTTGACATGCAACATTGTGCTCCAATGGAAGTTCCCGGTGTTAAAGGGGATATGTTCAATGAGAAATAGTGTCTCAAGAATGAGATAGAGAGCGTAAGTAGGTAGATTCCTCACAGAATGCCTCAGTTGTAGGGAGTTTGATGTATGCTGTGGTTTTTACTTGTCCTGAAATTTGTTTTATAGTTGTGGCACACTGGATAGCAGCAAAGAAATTATTTCGGTACTTACAGGGGACCAAGAACTTTATGGTAGTGTGCAAGAAGTCTAGTGAGTTGGAAGTGATAGGTTATTCTGACTCAGATTTTGTAGGATGCCCAGATAGTTTGAGGTCAAATTCTGGAACATATTTATGTTTGTAGGAGGTGCAGTTTCTTAGAGAGGCTGCAAACGGTATTTGGTCGTGGCTTTTAATATGGAAGCAAAATATTTTGCATGTTATGAAGCTACCACTCAGGCCATTTGGATGAGAAATTTTATTAAAAGACTAGGTATTGTTGACTTTATTTCTAGACCTCTTTTAGGATTTTCTGCGACAATCAAGCAGCGAATAATTTCTCTTACAGTGACCAACCTTCAAGTAGATCTAAGCATGTTGACATAAAATTTATATTTGTCCATGATAAGGTGTGTGAACGAGAGATATAGATCTCTTATATTAACGATGGGATGATATTAGCGGATCCAATGACAAAAGGACTTAATGCTATGACATTTAAGGAGCATGTGACTTGTATGAGTGTCTTAGACAACTTTGATTCTTTTGTTAAATGGGAGTTGTTTTCATTCCTCATAGTAATTGCTTATTCTATCATCAATAATATGGATTTTTTGGATCACATATGGAGTTTATTTAGTATTATTTATAGATTTTGTTTATTATATTGTGTGCAGACATAGATTGTAGGTGGATCAGATTTCTCTAAATTGAGAGAGTTGTAGTCTTGGGATAGAGACAGAATTGAAAGATTCCTTTAATAGAAAAAAAATGCAAACGTCAAATTTGAGATGATGTTATTTTCCAAAGAGTTACTCAGATCACCAAGTGGCATATGGTTGCGGTTCCGTCTACTTGAGATCTTGGTAGCTGATGAGTACTCTGAAATGCTTAGGTTTGACATGGTTGGGCACCATGGTTGATAAACCTTCGTTTCATATCGTGTATTGTTTCTTGTACACGCGATATATCTCAATCGCATATCAGGTATCTGCACAACACACAAACATGTGTGAAGCGGATGAGGACCACATTGAGACAACACTATTTTCATCGCATGAGGTTACATGTATTATCTTAAGCTGCACTAATATGCCAACAAAGAATAAGGTTAACTCAGTGAAGGTGGAAATGCTAGTATCTGTGACCATGGAAATGACTTCTATTCTCTTCTTGCAGGGGGATCAAGTAGACGAATTTCAACGCCTTTGTGAAGTTCAAAGTGACAAAGCAACTATCGAAATAACAAGTCGTTACAAGGGGAAGGTTTCTCAGCTTATCCATGATACTGGTGACATAGTGAAGGTAAAAGAGTTGAACATCCCTTTCAAAATTATAACTTTGCTTTCATCCAAAATTTAGTTCTTTCTTTAACCAATTTCTGATACTTAAAGCTGATAGCTAGGTACGTTTTTGTTTTTTCAACATTTTGATCTTTTGAGCGAGAACATGTGTATATTGAAGGATATTTGAAGCAGCAATTTAGGATTCTAGAACTCTAGTGAAGATCTATGTAACAAGGACACTGCACTTTTAGGGTTTTTGCCGTGTCAGACACCTCGACACCCGGACACTCGTGTCGACACTCCCGGACACACATTTGGACACTTATGGCCGTGCCACCCCCTTGTTTTAATAATTTTTAATATAAAATTGATTTCTAAAAGTGGGTTGGTGTGTTCCATCCTCCATATAATAATAAACTAAAAATATTTTCTGATTTATTTTTTATTTTTTGTTATTTTATTAATAATTTTAAGCATTCATATATATTAATATATTTTAGTAAATATATGTATGGGCGTGTCTCCGTATCGTATTTTTTTAGGTTGTCGTGTCGGACACCTCGTATTCGTGTCAAACACTAACACCCGTGTCGGTGTCCTTGTTACATAGGTGAAGATCAGTTCGGGTTTCTCTTTTTTCTTCTTTTGAAATTTAAAAGAAAGTTACAATAAACTGATTTCTAATTGAAACATGTAACCATGCATGTTTTCGTTACGTGTGTAAGGAAAACACCTGTGTTGTTATGGATGGAGAGATAATATATATGCTCGGTCTTCTAAGGTGATTGGGTTTTATTTGTTACCATTCTATTTTCATTTTTCTGCTCATTCTCTAGTGGACAAAGAGGCAGAATGATTTGTCATTTTTGATGTAGTTTCCTTTTTGTATTTCAGTTTTTTGACATCTTGAATAGGTGGTTATGTTTTGAGCTCAATTTGCAGGTTGGAGAAACTCTTCTGAAGATGGTTGTTGAAGAATCTGAGACTCCAATTATGATTTCTGATGATTTGAACAATACATTGTCCTCGAGTTCTGAGGCATGCGACGAGAGTAATCAAAGTGTCTTTCTCAATGAACATAAACTAGGGGGGGTTCTATCTACACCTGCCGTCCGGCATCTGGCAAACCAATATGGTATAAATATTAATGATATTCATGGAACTGGCAAAGATGGGAGGGTTTTAAAAGAAGATGTCATGAAATATGCTGCCAACAAAGGGATGTGTAAAGAATCATCTGCCTCGTCAGATGCAAGTTCTATAGAACAGTTGCTGAGGAAAGAGGATAAATCTTCACATAAATTGGCTGTTGATGGATGGCACTTTGAAGATAAGACAGTTCCCTTAAGGTATGGTTCCTGTATCCATAAATGCAGAAAGGCTTCCATCGTATGTAACTTAGACATGGACATGTCTGTCATGTTAGACGTGTTGTCAACAAAACCACACGCACACTGACAAGTCACAATATCCACCACCTAGTTATACAATAATATTGAAAGATATAAAATTTCTTATGCTGTAGCCATGGCTCCACGGTACCATTAATACATCGTTCATCTTTTGCATGCGTCGGCATGACATCATGGTCGCCCAAGCGAACGGCTTGGATTCCTGCATATGTCAATTATTATGGTATAAATACTAGTTCATAACATAATATACTTATAAAACAAAGAAATTATATAAAAAGATAAGGACATTGACATTGAGTGGTGTATATTTGTGTGCGATACAACAGTTTTTAATGGGAGTGTCCTTGTTACGTGGCTTTTAGTTGTTTAGCAGCTGTATTTCAAGTTGTTGCCAGTAGAGCATTGTGAATGTGAAAGATATAACAAATTAATTATGTCTCTTTTCAGGGGATTCCAGCGTTTGATGGTTAAATCAATGACCATGGCTGCAAAAGTTCCACATTTTCACTATCTAGAAGAGATAAATTGCGATGCGCTTGTGGAGCTTAAAGCAGCTTTCCAAGATGAGAATTCAGATCCGGATGTCAAACACACTTACATGCCGTTCTTAATAAAGTCACTTTCAATGGCATTGAGTAAATATCCTTTATTAAATAGTTCTTTCAGCGAGGAGTTACATGAGGTCATCCTTAAAGGTATGCAGACAGTAATCTGCCTTAAGCGATTCCTACTTCTATCTTTCTAGTGGGTAGAATTTTACATTTATAACAATAAAAAACTGTATGCTAAGAGATGAAAGAAAACCAACCATTTATCCTGAAATCATGTGCACTAATATTACACGGACTTGATCTTTGCAGTAGTTAATAATTGTCTAGTTATCCTTCTGTCATTTCAAGGCAATTGTTGAACTATTACATCTATCATGACGTTATTTGCCTTTTAAGTTCCAGAGTAAGATATAGTTTTAACAAGCAGAGAGCTTATTCCTTATGACAAGCCTTAGACTTATGTTTTCTTTGTGTATTTTTTTCTTAACATTTAATTTAGTTTCAAGGGCAATGATGTCTTTTGTTATATACTAGTGGGTGCCCCGTGCCATCAGCACTCCTCGACAAAGAATTTGCCAAAATCAGGTGAGTGGCGGAGATTCACCGTCCATTTGGGGGAGGATTAGATCTCGGTCCTTCTTTGTTGATGCTTATAAGAGGAGGTATAAGTAGGGAGACAACCAATGTGTTTTGTTATATAAAATAGTAAATGGCCCATGCCCACGGTACTCTCCGACAAAAGCGTTTGCAAAAATTGGGTGCCTTCGGCACTCAAACGGTATAACGGACTGGGGCGTTACCGTTTTTTCCGTTATAACGGATTGTAACGCACAGAGGGAGAAATGGAAAAATAACAGAAGTAACAAAAATAACGGTGTTGAAATTAAAATTTTGAATAAATTGAGGTCAAATGAGGCAGATTGAGTGGCTGAAATCTAACTGTCCACATTAGATCGATGGATTTGATCGCAACCACTCTTTATCTAACCGTCCACATTAGATGGATGGATAAGATAAGAGAATACAAGTGAGTGGTCTTGATATATGCGTGGGTGGCCCGTGCCCGCGGCACTTTCCGACAGAGTGTTTGTCAAAATCGGGTGGGATTTAATCCCAGCCATCGATATGAAGCATAGTGGATCTCAGCCACTCATTATTGAAGCCATATAAGATAAGAGGGGTATAAGAAAACCATTAAATTTCTGTTAAATTCTATTTTTTTTTTTAATTTTTATTTTTCAATTTTTCAATTTCAAATTTTAAATTTTGAATTTCAGCACCACTTTTTTCTGTTAAAATCATTAAAATTCATTTTTTCTATTTTTGCCCATGGCCGTTTCAATCCGTTTTAGTGACCGTTTTAACAGTAACACCCCTCTCGAGGCATAAAAAGTGGGGCTCCTGAGCTTGACCCTTGGGCTAGATGTAAATCCAAACCATTTCATTCCTTATATGTAGGTAAATAGTAGGTGACCCGTGCCCACGGCACTCATCGACAAAGCGTTTATCAAAATTGGGTGTGAGTGGCTGAGATCCACTGTCCATTTGGTGTGATAAGATCTCGGCCATCCTTTATGAAGCTGGATAAGAGGGGGAGATAACCGTCCTGTTTTGTTATATAGATGGAACTTTTATCAACTGAAACACTGCAACTGTTAGTTGTGAAATATTTTGTGTATATTTAATTGCTGCACAAACATGGCTTGTAGTAGAGCCTCTTATCTTGTCGTGACTCTTGACACTTGAACGTTTGAAAGCTTAAGAAGATAATATCTTGATTGGAGTGTAACATGGGAGCAATCAGAATATAGCTGCTAGAACTCATGAGCAGGCACAAGACCACAAGGATTTCCATAATTTGTTTGGGCATGTTCTGCAACTGGTTCGTTTGTCGACTTATAATTTACCAGACTCTTCTACTAAAGGTGGTTTTCTTACTTTCCCTTCTCATGATAATGAGGCACTTCAGGCCTAAAGTAATGAAATTTCAATTGTGGTCCCCCATCCCGCATGTATTGCCAGTCGAACTATGATACTTGGTTATCTTTCCTATTCAACGCCTACTATGTTACCTAGATATGGCAAGGAAAATATGATGTGACTACGACATCTACACTTATATTTGAAGAATCAGATACATATACGACGTCCATTTTGAAGTATCTTAGTAACATAGCTCTGATACTTCCACTTGCCTAGCATATCCATATTGACACAATACAGTACTGATAGAACTGGATACTTCATATATGCTCCTAGATATATTTTCCCATTTTTTTTTTATTGTAGTATTATTATTCATTATTTTCTTAACTGCTGAGTATTTTCTTAATTGTTGGATAGGACACCGACACAGTTTCCATTAATGGTTGATCTACAGCTATTAAATCATGTTGATTTATGTTATCCTGTCATTGAATATGATCACATGACGTAAAGTGCAGAATTACTTCAGACTTTAGGTCTCTTCTTTAGCCATAAGAAAGGGTGTCAATACCCTAGACTTTGGGTTCTCTTATTTACCCATAAAAGACAAAGAAAACAATAATAATAACCTATGAAAGTCAATATAGGGACTCATGGTCCCCTCCTCACAATTAGAAGGCTAAGCTCATTGTAATACATATTCAAGAGTGCACACAATTTCTTGGATACCATTGAGTTCATTTTTAAGGGTTTAGAGTGGTCTCCATATATTTCCTTCTGTTTCCAAGTTTGTCGTTTTAAAGTTTTCAGGCCCCTTCTGGTGTAATATTTCATCTCGTAAAGCCTAATTTTATTGGTATCCTCATCAAGTTATGTATTGTTTCTTGTGCAACTTCTAGAATTTTCATAGGGCATAAATTATTTGACTATTAAGTGTTTTTTTTTGGTAAGAAAATGTAAATTATTAATAGAAGGGGTGAGAACCCCCATTATACATAGGTCTCTCTATACAAAAAAAATTATGGGCGATGTACCTGATTTTTTTTTTATAAGTATGATGTGCCTGTATGAGTCAGCCTATCAAGTTATTTCCCTGAATCTAAGATACTCAGTTGGAGAAGAAAATGGCTGCGCTGGTCCCTTTAATTTCTTTGAGAATAGCAGCCCAGTAGAATAAGGAAGTTTGAATCTTCTTAATCATCCTCTCAGAAATGGCGAACTTGTCTTTAAAAATATGACTATTCCTTTCCTCAACGAGAAAACTGGCTGATTATCTTAAGTTATCCTTTAGTTGAATTGCATTCACGAGTTTTTTATGATTGTGTGAGCATATTGTGAAAATGTTTGTATTTATATGCCTTGCCGTTAACTCTAATGGGGAATATTTTGTTTTTCCATGTCAGGATGGTCATATTTTCTACTTATCATTTTTGTTTTTTATTCCTGTATCTTCAACTTCTTTTGCTTTCTTGCAGGGTGCCACAATATTGGAGTAGCCATGGCCACTCCATATGGTTTAGTTGTACCGAACATAAAGAAGGTTCAATCACTATCCATTTTGGAGGTTAGCTTGGCTTCATCTTTCATCCTTATATTTGCATTATCCAATCTGATAGACAACCACCTTGTTTGGCCACATGGAAAGCACTCCTGTCCAGGTCACACCCATACCCTGCCATGAATTGCATTTTCCCCGGTGAACAACAGATTTAATTTATTTTATTTTTTAAAATTTAAATAGAAAAAAAGTGAAAGGATTGTGTCAGGGAGCAATTGGGCTGAAACTTGCCACATAGGGGAGGTATGGTCGTGGTCCAACAGGTGGACCCCTTTGGTCCTGCTACCTCAGTTGCCACTTGTGAAAACCTGTCTATGCATGGAACGAAGTCTACTGTGTCACCCTAGATTTCTTGTCCACTTGAATAGGACTCTTTAACAACATCTAAGTGACCATTTTTCCTTTCTGCAATCCCACTTTGTTGATGCAAACAAGAAAATTGAGGTAATGCTCCCTTGGCAAATAGAATCAGTCAATCCCATAAAGAGGAACTAGATTGATCAACCAATGGGAATGTCGACAAATTTTCCTCCAAAAACCCAAGCCTCAAAGCAAAACTATGAAGATTGTATATTGTGTAGCATAAAAATATATGCTGTTTTATATAAATGTTTTTGTTGTAATGTAGCACTGTCCCGTTGACTTTATTGAATTGGTCAGCCCACAGAGAACATGATTTAATCAAATTTAGGAAGATTATGAGACAAGTATAGGCAGGACCAGGTCCTCGTCATGTCAAAGACTTCACTCCAAGTTGACTGTCAGTTCTTGTTGAGCCTTGACTTAGGACATGATTGGATGCTTTTCTTGGACTTCATTACAGGCACAACTAAAATTCATCAATGTATTATTCTCATGTTGACCAGGAGAATCATGAGGCATGTTATATCTGTGCCAATTCTCTGGTTTTTTAAGAAGGAAGTGTAAACATTTCTGATGTTCTGCAGCCGCCCTAAGAATTGGGGGGAGTAACTTAATAGTTGCAAGTGGCAGCTACGATTGTTATGGAATGAGGATTTTCCAATCTTACAAATCAAGAAAGTACCAACTAATGCTGCTGCTACTATGGGAATAGAAAAGCTAGTTGCAAGTTGTGGAAGTTGAAAATTCAAAAAGGAAAAATGCAAACTCTTATAATCAAACATATAGTTCTCATGAATTTTCAAATCACATTGCTAAAGAACTCAAACTCTTCTTTATGATTCCCTGAAGTTTTAGTTACGTTTCTATTTATCAGAACGTAAAAAAGTTTCAGAGTTTGATATTAGGATGGGGCAAACTAAAACATGAAACTAGTTCAGGAATTGTATTTCTGAGATAGAATATGATAATCATCCCAAAAAAACATATAGAGAGAGAGTGGCTTCGTAAGTTTCAAATGTTATGTTAGGCAGTGAAACATGACCTTGCCTTTACTTTTCTCCCTGTATTTTAAATTCTTGAACAAGTATCCTTATTTTAACATTCTAAGTGAAGATGTGATTCGGTATCCTAGTCTTGATTTATATGTTTTCTTTTCTTTGCCCCTTGGTTTTTTTGACGAATGCTGTTTTCTCTTTTATTAGATAACAAAGGAATTATCACGGTTACAAAAATTGGCATTAAATAACAAGCTTGGTTCTGAGGATATCTCTGGTGGAACGATAACTTTAAGCAACATTGGAGCAATTGGCGGGAAGTTTGGCTCTCCCCTCCTCAACTTGCCTGAAGTTGCCATCATTGCAATTGGCAGAATCCAGAAACTTCCTCGTTTTGCAGATGATGGAAGTATTTATCCTGCATCCATCATGAATGTAAGTATGTCTGTGTATAGTTGGGACATGATGAGGGTCAATTTGAGGGTTTCATTGCATTTGAAGCACAGGACAAGCTCAACCCTCTGCACCTATTGGTCATTCGTACATACACATAAAGATACAGGAACAAATTATTAATTAAACTTCGACAAAAATAAGACCCAATGCATAACAAAACCTGCATATTGCTTGCAAAATCATAATCATGTGTTGGGTTTGAGCTGGGCATGTGCATCTCTATGTAATGCATTTTTGTGTGTGTCTGTGCGGGGTCTCAGTGTGATATGTGCTAAAACAGGCATGGGTATTATATAGGAAAATGCTGAAGTTCTTAGCTTTGTAACTATTATCTCTATCGATGTGCAAAATAATATCTTTATTGGGATATTATTAGCAGGAACATTCATGGGGATAGTAACAAGAAGAAGCTCATAATAGGTTGGAATTTATCAGGGATAACTTTTGTTGGTGAAATCTTCCAAAAAACTCATGAAACATCATCTTAACTATCAAATCACATTTATTAAAATATTAAGCATAAGATTTTTAAAAATAGCTTAATTGTATTTTAAAATATGAGATTTATATACGTTATTTTATGTAATTTGAATTTATTAAGATTTTGACTGCAAGAAAGATATCAAACATTTTAGTAATTTTTAAATTAGGCAATGAGCCATGGATGGTGATATTGGAAAAGCTGAACTTGTCGAGGTGACTTATATATAATTCGAATATGAAAGCACAATTTATAACTCTAAATTGAGTTAAATGGAAAAATAGGATTCATTTTGCCAACCCCAAACAATTGAGATATGGTGTAGATGATGACGATGAAACTGAAATACAGTATCAATGACTCGATTGCCGAAATAATTGAATTTGTTGCAAATACTTGTAAGGTTCTTAGCATGTAATGGGATTTATCAGGAATTGATGAATTTAATTTCCAAGTCTAACATGGTGTTCTCTCTTTCAGGTTAATATTGGGGCGGATCACAGAGTTGTGGATGGAGCAACTGTTTCAAGATTCTGTAACGAGTGGAAGCTATTGGTTGAAAAACCAGAGCTGCTTATGTTGCACATGAGATGATTGTCTTCCTCACGGTAAAAAAAAAAACGAGAACATAATTTAGCTTGCTTGTCTATCAACCTCCCCTTTATTTACAGTAAAAATAAAAAGAAAAGAACTAAAAAAAGATAAAAATCCAAATAAAAAGAGTTTCTTATTGATACATCAGAAAAGCCACAGTTAAATAGCACCAAAGGTTAAGCAGTGAACCCAACATACAGTCATTTAGACCATTTATGAAGAGGAAATTTTTGTTATTTTACATATTTATTTTGTTGTTGGTGAGCTGGGATAAAACTTGCAATGCCACTTTTGCGACGTTTTGTTATTAAGAATTGGTTCCCAATTGATCTTTCTTTTATATTTTGGTTCATAATTGATCTTAGATGGGTTATCAGATGAGAAAGCAAGAGGGACCATGCTTGTTATGATATTAGTTAGTGTGGAATCTGCGGATGATGTGTGTTGCTGCCTATAATTATATTGAGCGTTTTTTCAAATGAAAATTCAGGTCTAGTTAGTTTCCAAAAGGAATAGGAGTCATCTTGCACTGGTTACCAAGCATGCCCTGTATTACGTCTTGTGTACACGCTGTTTTTGATCCAGGAAGCAGAGGTAACGATTTAGTAGACTGTAAATGTGGGCTACTACTGGTACAGTTGCTCAGCTTACACTTGCCATGCCATGAATCCCACATTGGATGGGATCAACCTGCAAGGTCAGATGGGGGAAAAAAAGTCTTTCGGAGGAACAAGTAGTTCTAAAACCACTTGGGAGAAGTGTTTTGTAACCTGAACAGGACCGGCTGGTTGAATCGGCCAAACTGATCCCCAAAAGGTTCCCGGATGTCTGTTTGAGAACTGATTGCACCATTGACCCAGTGAAACGGCCAATATACTGGTTCAATGACCAGTCCGTGTTTAATAGATGATCAGGTAGTTTTTCAAAACCACTTGCATTAAATAGATCACGCATGAGCGTGTCACTAATGTGAAAGGCATCAAATTTGTAAATCAAGTAGTTTTTTGAGCGGCTAAGATCATCGGAATTAATAAAGTTTCGTAAGGTATAGTGCATGGGATCAATCTTCGTTTAGGTAAATACATGATAAATGTTGCATTTTAGGAGGAAAGAAATGGTTATGATGTCATAGATGGTGGTAACGGAAAATAATGGGGTACAAATAATATCTTTTATTACATTCACAAATAACGGCAGTTGCATTCATTATTTACAGGATTTGAAATTTGAAATTTGAAATTCAGAATTCAAATAAAAAATGAATTTTAAAATAATGGAAAAACTGAAAAAATTGGAACATAACGGATATTTTACTTTGAAACGTTATAGAGAAAGGAGGATATTTTTGTTACAACTGCCGTTATTATAAAGTAACGGCTGTTATAACGGGTAGACATCCGTTAAATAAAAAATCACATAAAACGGCCATTAACCATGGTTTAGCTCATCGGTGGGGAACCATAGACAAAAAGTCATCCCAATTGGTGATTTCTATCTTTGGATTTGAGTCTTTTTATTGGATATTTTTAGGCATAAGATTCGACCAATATTTGGGATACTCAAATCCAACGGCTAAAAATCACCAATTAGGCTATTTTTTTATCAGAAAATTTTAAAAAAGAAAATAAATTTAAATGTATTTGTAAAAACAAAAACAAATTTTTGATATTTGCAAAAAAAAAGTAACTTAACGTTTTTTTAAAGGGCGTTTCTGTTTGACAAACAATAAAGCTGAAAAAAACTGACAGATGCCCTTTAAAAGGACCTTTTCCCATAGAGCATAAAACTTCTATCACAATACGAGCCACACGTCACACTCTTAGTAGACGCTGACCGTATGGATGTTTGGCCAGTCCCTAAGTGGATCTGCAAATCGAAAATCAGCCTGATTAGTAATTTACAACCTTTGGATCTTTGCACTCAAATAATGCTCAAATTCATACGGTTAAAATCAACCCATGAAAATAACTTCAATCCAACGCTTATAAATCACTGATGATGTTTATTTTTGGTGTGTAGGTCCAGTTAGTGAGTGGCCAAACATCTATAAGGTCAGCCCCCACTAAGAGTGTGCCACGTGGCTCATATTGTGACACCAATTTTATGCCTCTATGGTCAAACGCCCTTTTAAAGGGTGTCCATCAGGTACAGACCTTGACAGACGCCCTTTAAAAGGACGTTAGTCAGCCTTTTTTTAACACGCACAATTGTCAGCTCTTTAATTTTGTCAACAGTTTTAGTTACCTATTTTTTGCAAACATCAGAAATTTATTTTTGTTTTTACAAATACATTCAAATTTATTTTCTTTTATGAAATTTTTCATTTTTTTTATTCCTAGCTCCACCAAGAAGTGAGCCAAACTTCTATCTTGAAGTCTGCCATGTGGCACATACAGCAGCTCGAATTGGAGGGTTGAGTTAGTGGCTCACGCCTCACCACCCAAGATGGGATCCACATTTTGAAACCTCCCATATATTCATTTTGATTTTCCTGTGAAGGTCATCCAAGGTGCAGCCGGCCATAATGGTTATGATAACGAATTTTTAAGACACGGGGTATCTATATAACAAAACAGCTCAGTTGTCTTATCTCTTATCTTATCCGGCTTAATAAAATAAGAGTGATTGAGATCAACTCCATCCATCTAATGTGGACGGTTAGATTTTAATCACTCAATTTTCCTCATTTAGTGTCGTTATTTTTTATTATTTTTTGTTATTTCCATTATTTTCCTATTTTTGCCCCCGTGCATTACAATCTGTTATAACAGCCGTTTATAACCAAAAATATGGTAACACACCCAGTCCGTTATACCGTTTGAGTGCCAAAGTCATCCAATTTTTGCAAACGTTTTCGTCCGAGAGGGTCAAGTAAGTTATAACAGGGGGTTAGGGTCCATAGAGAACGATGGACCTCATGTTAATGAGCCACTAAAGCCCGGGAAAATTTCGAAGCGGGGCTGGTCTCTGATTGGAGACACATCAAACATCGAAAAAATGCCCACGTTGAAAGTTTTTCTTCCATAAAACCCTAAAATAGGTGTGTTTTTTGTCCGCAAACCATCGGCACACAGCCGCGGCAGGTAAGAGGAGGAGCAGCAGCAACAGCAACAGCAAAGCAGCAGCAATGGTACACTCTCCTCCAAAAACCTAACTGATCTATCTCTCTGCATTGCTTTATCTGTCTTTCCATCTCTATCTCTAACGATGCAACTCGTTTTTATTGTGCGCAGGGTATCGATCTAGTCGCGGGCGGCAAAAGCAAGAAGACCAAAAGAACTGCCCCCAAGTCGGATGATATTTACTTGAAACTCCTCGTCAAGGTCAGATTAAATCATCTCCGATCTCTTCTCCTCTCTCTATCTTTCTATCTATCTATCTTATCAATCTCTTATCTGGATGGACGGCGTGTGATCAGCTATACCGATTTCTGGTGCGAAGGACCGGAAGCAAGTTCAATGCGGTGTTACTGAAGCGGTTATTCATGAGCAAGATCAACAAGCCCCCGATGTCTCTCTCCAGATTGATTCGCTACATGGGAGGAAAGGTTGGTTGCTTTGTTTCTGGTACTGTTTATTTATGCTCTTCGATTCTCTCTCTCTCTGGATTATTTTAGTTTTTATTTGGGATTCTCAGGAGGAAAAGATTGCCGTGCTTGTTGGGACGATTACCGATGATACTAGGGTTTACGAGGTCCCGGCACTGAAGGTGACTGCTTTGAGGTTTACGGAGACAGCGAGAGCGAGGATTGAGAAAGCGGGTGGTGAATGCTTGACTTTCGATCAGCTTGCGCTCAGGGCTCCACTTGGGCAGAACACGGTACGCATAAAAAAACATTTATCGGCTTTGTTTTGATGTAGAATTGTATATCAGTATATGTCATTCAAGCAATATCTACTTATAATTGTCTGAAATCTATTTGTTTTGTCAACTTGACATCTCACTCTCTTTTAAGTAATTGGTGGAGAAAAAAAATTTAGAGCATAAAAATTAAATAACTGATTACATGAATCAACTGCTTTTGTTGTTGGTCCTACATAGACCATCATTTTGGAATCAAGTGGAGCAGATGCTTTGATTTTAGGTGGTGCATGCACGATTTTTGATTCTTGGTAGATATTTAGTGTGGCCTTGGGGATTGCTTTGATGTGATCACCTTTTACCTTTTTCATTAACCAATGTGATTGAATGTATTGGTCTGAAACCGCAACTATATTTGGTTGATTTTAATCCCTATTGAATTGAGTTATCTTGAGCTGATTTTACCTCATCTATCATGTCAATGACTTATTGGTAATCGTAGACCTGTTTTTGTGGTTCTGCACAACTTGTATTTCATTATTCTTGGTTGAGGATGTTGCACATCATTTTGGCAATTCAAGAAAATGCAAGTTTTTTAGGTTTAATGTAGTAGAATGTTGAGTAAGCGGTGTTCTTCACATGCTGTGAGAGAGATATGCTGACATGTAAATACTTTGGATGCAATGCTCCAGATTTTCGGGAAAACTTTCTGAAGTCTTCTGAGTGTTTTCGGGGATTTCTAGGTTTTCTGATGAATTTCTGCCCCCCTTTCCAGCTGTTTTTTTACTCGGTTGTGTCACATTTTTGTGACCCGGAGAGGCCCACAGTCGTAGAAGTTCTCCAAGAGCACGTAGTGTTGCTTCTCTAATCTTTTTCGAAGAGTTTGGGCTATTTTCGTGTGCTTTTTGGGTTTCTGTTGCCCTAAAATGAGAGCCGGATTCATCTTTTCGACTTAATCTTATGGTACTTTTTTCACCCATTTTCATTCAAGTTCATCAGTCGGTAGAGTAGGGAATGTTCTACGCATCCGTCTGGTCAGATCATCAAGATTTGCTTCCAATAATATTCTATAAGAGATATACCCAAGCGATGCTTTTGGGGCACCCCAACCACCCTCACTCATCCCTCGACATCTGTCCATAAATATATTTCGAAATGATCAAATTTACTTACTTCCTCTATTGTTCAATTTCGTAGGGAAGAGGAAAATAAGGGTTATGTTGAAAGGAAGGCAAAAAGAAGGGCTTTCTTCCCTCTTTGGATCCCAAATCTAGGGTTTTCTCACGGAAGAGGAAATTGAAGTTGAAGTTGTTCTCCCATTGCCCTCCCTTTCTTTGGCTCTGTTTTGGGGCTTCTCTTTGTTCGACAATTTGGACCTTCAACGGTAGAGAGTGAGAGAGCAACCAAAACTTGGAATTTCTCATCCAATTTGACGGTTATCTCCATCTCGAAACCCTAGTTTCTTCTGCGCAGTTTGATCCGATAAGGTTGTATCATGGCCGATTTTTTTTAGCTCAGACAAAGATTGATCTGATAAGGTTAAACTTTGTAATTAAGTCTAAGTTCAAAATTCCTCAAAACCCACTATAAATCAACCATCACCCTCCCCTTCTCTCTTTTGTTCTCAAACTCTCTCAATCTCTACTTAGTTGTAGATTATCTTTCATCACTACTAAGAAGCGTGGAATACCGACTGTTGGAGATCACCATCTCTATTGCAAAAGATCTTAAGTACGTAAACCTTCTCCAAGTTCATCTACAGATTGATGAACTCGGACGTGTGCAAAATGTACCGTAAGATTTAAGTCGAAAAGGCAAAGTCGACTTTCGTTTCAGGGCAACGGAAACCCGAAAAGCACCTGGAAAGAGCAGAAACTCTCTAGAAAGACTGGGGAAGCAACACTGCTTGCTCAAAGGGAACTTTTATGACTATGGGTCTCTCCGGGTCACAAAATGTGACATACAACCCGAGGAAAAAGCTGGAAAGGGAACTGGAAGTCCAACAGAAAACTCGAAAATCCTCGAAAACACTCGGAAGACTCCGAAAAGTTTTCCCAAAAATCCAAAGCATTACATTTGATTTCTTCAAGAATGGTGTTTTATGCACAACATGAGAACCAAGTGGTTGATTGACCTAGGTTACATTGGAATTTTCCCTTCACTTCTGGGGAGGATGGTGTTGGTTGAATTTGTTTATATATTTCATTATCTGTATTGAATTGAGGTGGAAATTCAAATGACCTGAAAATAATTCAAAATTTTCTTTGGAGTAGAAATAGTTGGACACAATAGTTCATCTCTTTGACTAATGGGTTGTATATTGAAGACAAAAAATCAACATTCTCTATCGGTTGTGTCTCTCATGTTCCCTTGCTGATAAGTTAGCTACCAGCTAGTATAGAGTAGAGTTTGGGATCATATGCCTAATCTGTATTTCTCCAAGAAGATCTGCTGTTTGTTTGTTATTTCTTTGGATAAACCATCACTTGTTTGGAGAAACAATCTAGAGGTTTATTTACATGCGTAAGGATGTGTTGGGGATGAGGAGCCCTAGGGATTATGATCTGGCCGTCTGAGTTTAATGTTGGAAGATTTTGAATGTTGATTTGGGTCCTTGGTTTGTGATTCTTTAGATAAAATAGGACTTTGATTATCCTTTTGTGTTCATGATGTTTGAATGTGGTAGGCTGGGATATGTGTGTTGTAGAGAAAATTAACCACAAAATATGAAAAAAATTAGAGGAAAATAACAGAAAAATAGAGGGCAAATGAAGGATATATTGATATGGATGTTGGTAACGACAAGAACTCGCAACAATGGAACAAGATTGGAGGTAGCCCTTGCGCAGAGACGCCATGGAAGGGTGGCAGAGACGGGATTGGAGCTTCGAGCTTGACAGACTTCACAGTCAACAGGAATAATATGATTCAATTCCAGCAGAAGCATAAAAGTAGACGTGGGACGGAAACAAGGGAAATGTCTAATAGCTTTCTTGAAGCAGAATGATCTAATAAAATTCATTTCCACCTTAGAAGAGAGTTTTTTTAGTAATACGACGAAATGTCACTTCTTGTTATCTAATTCTATTGAGGAAATTATTATTCAGATAGTGTTTGCCAAGCCCAGTGGTAATGATTGGTTGCTGGTTTAGCAACATGGTGAATCCCAATCGATAGAAGTGTGACTTAAACAGTTGCATGTGTTGCTCTTTCCCCCAACCGAAGTTTGAATTAGCTTATACCTCTGCTGAAAATTTACAGAATCAAGATAGTTTTATATTTATATTCTGCTATCCATCATGGACCATTGTTTCTTCTTTAGGAATTTCCAGATCTGCTGGTTTGCATATTTGTAATGAGACCGTACTTCAGTCAAGAACTGGACCCCTAAGGGTGTATAATGACCATCCACCTTCACATGCTATTTATTGTCGTAATTATCCACTGATTCTATTCTACGTGTTCTCCCCTGACAACTTTTCATAAGATTTAGCACAGTAAGAAAGCGAAAGAAACAAAGAACTTCAATTATACTGATTTGTGGTGTATTTTGCAGGTTCTCCTCAGAGGCCCAAAGAATGCCCGTGAAGCAGTGAAGCACTTTGGTAAAGCTCCTGGTGTGCCACACAGCCATTCCAAGCCCTATGTACGGTCGAAAGGAAGGAAATTTGAGAAGGCTAGAGGGAGAAGGAACAGCAGGGGATTTAGGAATTGAGTCGTTTATCATGCTTCAGACATGCCAAGTCAGGATCTACTTATATTTTGGTTTGGTTCAATTTTTGTTGGACAATTAGAAATCCATGGTAGGTATGCATTTCTTTCCTTTTTTGTGGTGGATCTTTTTAACATTAAATGAAATTAAATGTTAATTTTGACAATACATGCATGAGTTTTTCATCATACTTTGGCTTTCATTCTTCACTTGAAATCTTTGTTTATGATACCCACCTGGTGAATGCTCCTGTTGATCTGGAATCACAACCCAGAATTTAGTTTCTAGATACAAAAAAATAGATTAATTGGATGTTTAAGATCATGGAATGTCGTTATTTGTTGTTGGTCCATCCAATGGATGATTGCACATTGCTCAGCGATGTATCAATCTGGATTGCTTATTATCCTCCAAAAAATGATAAGGTCAACAATCGATGTAATGTTTTCATTCAAGTCTTGATGCTAAGTTGGATGGCTGAGATTGTTTTTGACCTTCTTGCGCTTCCACTTCCTCTCTTACTGTGTTTGGTTGGCAAGAAGTAGGTTTCCTGTAAAATAGATTTTTCCAAGGTCAGATCGGCGGACTCAAAATTTTCACCAAAACTCTTATCTTTGGATTTCTTTGGGAAAGTGAAGGCCTGCACAGCACTATCAACCACAGTTGGATTTCAAGAAATCCATGGCTGAGAGTTTGGGTGAAAAACTTCTTGAGGAAAAAATTTAGTCTCCGGATCCTCGAGCCTTTCCAAAATGTCACTTCCAAGAAACCTACTTCCTGAATCTTTTTGTTCTTTTCCCAATGTTTGGTTAGACATTGAAAGAGATGACATCAACTGTGAGAGAAAGAAAGAGTTGCTTTTCCTAATTTTGGAAAATTTGGGAAGTTAGGTTTTTGTGGGAGCCACTTTTCAATGAACCAAACAACAAGAAAATGACGTTTTAACACAGCCTCATCTGCAGAATCCCTAAGAACAGAAAAACGAGGTGGGTCATTCTCAGTCTCAGGGGACTAACAAAAGTGAACCAACAAGTTCACCACTGTTCTCGGCCATGGATCCCGAGAATCCAACGGTGGTTCATAGTGCTGAGCTGGCATGCACTTTTGCAAAAGTAAAATCACCGTTGGTCCCCTGAGCCCGACCTAAATGTGCTTCCACTAGTTATTGCCACCACCAACGTATGCACTTCCAGTTCCACTAACTGACCAACATATGCACTTCTGCTTTAGCCATCCAGTCTGATAGTACCATAAACTGGCTTACAGCCAATCCTAGAGGTAGCCCACCTTTGGATGGATTGAATTTCATGCATTGATGGATGATAGACACAAAAATCTGTGCCATCGGATAATCGGATTCAAAGTGTCAACTGATCGTACCCATTACTAAAACGACACCTGCATCAAAAGCGTCAGGGTACGCACGACAAAGAGAAAAAAAAAAGACCAATTCAAGGCAACTCATCTCAAGTGAGGAATTTATCAAAGAAAATCCACCCTTCATTAAGATTCATAAGCTCAAAGACAAGCTTTCCCATCCAGCTGCAAAAAAAAAATGATCAGAGGGAACAAGCTGATTTATTTCATACCCCTTTGCTCAATGAGAAATGGCTCAGATTTTACACAATCAGGAATTAGCAAAACCCGGCCGTTGAAGAACTTGGTACTCACCATGACTAGCTATTTCTAACTTCAAGACGTTACAAAGAAATATCACCAGATCATAGTCGTCTTAAACATCAATATTTGTTTCCATGTACACACCAACAAAAAGATAAACAGAAAATTTGAAAAGGGCACATGGTTTCTTGCGAGAGAAGCTGGAATTTGACATTTATACGGTTTTATAACGAAGATGAGGAAGGTCAGCATGAATATATCACAGGAGAAATGCCACTACATAGATTGAACAGCTCAAGCTACTGCCTGCATTCTGTATCTGAGACTTGAAAATCTCTATAGCTTATTGCTCAACAAAGTTTATTTATTCAAAGACATTGAGTCCTAGTAGACTTACAAGAACTCGGCATGAAGAGATGAAGGGGCAGATCAAAACTTGTGTATGAAGTCGTAAATATGTGCAGTGACTTCATCCGGCCTTTCCTGGTTGATGAAGTGCGCTACTCCTTCCATTACAACTAGTTCCTGCAGGAATGGCACATCTTTGTTGAAGCCACCACCATGAATATATTCCTTGACTCCAGGGGTGGTATAGGTCAGGTCCTGGTCCCCTACCATAAACTTAACTGGCACTTTCACTTGTTCCCCTGTCCATGGTGCGGTGAGCTCCCAGTTTCTGCAAAAATAAAAAAAAAGAGAAGGAAATTCTTTTTAGATTAAAAAAACATACTGAATGAAACAAAGAGTAAACCAGACACAAAATCTAGAAACAAAACAACGCACAGATCGTTACTAATCTCGGACCCAGTACAGTTCATGACTTAATGCCTCAGGTAATCGATATCTATTTGCTTAGGTTGTCTATTGTGCTTGTATAGGCTAATGGTTTTGTAGACAAATTCCATCAGTTCTATTCTTTCAATAGGCCATGTGATGTTAGCGGATGTGGAATGGGGATATATATGATCTTCTAAGGCTCTCTACAAATCAGTGTTCCATGGACATGGAGGTGGTTGTCAGAATATCACACGATTGTGGAATCATTGTGAGTACATTCTATGTTCCAGTACCAGAAATGACCCTTTAACATGAGACACCCATCTGTGTCGATTGCCTCTGAATTTAAGCCACTACATGTTCTCTGAGTTATAAATATTTGAGAAAAACAAATCATAACTTTTTTTCTGAAAGGTAAAGCAAATCATAACTAGAAGTTAAAGGAAATATAACATAGATGTTATCAAAATAAAGAATGCGAATGTTCTTGATCAAAGTTGGGGAAACCTCAATATCTTAACAACAAATTTATTAAGCAAGAAATCATTCAACTAGAAAAAGTGAATTTGACGCTTGCATTCAGATTAGTCCTGTTTCAGATATGATATTTTTCAATTAAACCAAACTTTGTAGCTGACTTACAGGTCTAGAGCTCGGTAGTAGTTCAATCCTCCAGTGAAGCCTTTCTGGTCAAATTTGCTGGCATAATAATTAATGTCTTCTTCCGACAACCAAGAAGGCAAGGAAATTGGTTTATTGGATGAACCTCCAAACCCTACTGTTTTAGGTACGCGTAGTAGACCTGTATTGCGAGTTGTTAAAAATTTCTTGATAATTGTTGCGGTACTAACACGAGCAAACTCAGCTTCTACTTCTCCAGGCTCCTGGAACATAATTAAGCAATATCAGTCAGATGGGAAATCAATACCCTCGGGACATAAGAATGGTGGACTAACATAACGGCATCTGCAAGGAAGAAAATTGTGTCACTGGAATTACTAGCTAAAAACGTCATGTGTTGAATGAGGAATACTCACGTCAAGATTGGAGGATGGGCAGAAGCCATCCTCCATGCTTCTTCCATACACGTGGCACACAATTAACGAGTTGGAACAACCTCCCTTGAAATGTGTGTCCAGAATAAGTGGAAATTGACCTGATTAAATGAACTTAACCTTCGGTCTATAAATCTTGTCTTGAATATGTCCACCAAAATAATGCAATAGATTGGATAGTTAGAATCATCCTACCAGGTTAGGTCATAATTTTGTCCAAGACATTTGCTTGGTGGGAACAATTGAATGGAAGATATCAACTTCTTTTACGTGTGCCACGTGTATGGTGAGGCAGGTAGGGAGGCCTCTTCCAGAGCTCCCTTCTTGACTTATCTCTTTTAAAGTAAAGCAACAATGGACTAAGATACAATAAGTATGTCCTAAAATATAGTTTCAGCTGATACAATACAAAACACAAGTTAACAAAGACAGACGCGATTACTACGAAACAGACTTTATTGTTCCCTACAAGTGCATCATTAAGGAATTATCTTGAAACAACC
Source organism: Euptelea pleiosperma (assembly GCA_035048495.1). NCBI lineage: Eukaryota > Viridiplantae > Streptophyta > Magnoliopsida > Ranunculales > Eupteleaceae > Euptelea > Euptelea pleiosperma. Next base: position 26,003,099 of record CM068551.1, on the reverse strand, counting down.
TTCAAACATGAAAATGTTCTTAACCAATGCTGTGCTCTATATTATCTTGTCCAAAACTCATGTGTTGTATAATATGTATCATGCTCAATAACAATAGAAGCTACAAATAACAGAGAATATAATGGATCTTGATAATGTTAGCCAGTGATTAGACTCAGGCACTAGGAAGTTTTAAAGATGAGCAGAAGAGAGCCTTTGGATCTAGAGATATTTTTTGGGTGGTAGCCAATTTAAATTGCCTGGTTCATGATGGTGATAAGTAAGCCCCTCCCTTAGTGTGCGGTGTACCTTTTATAATCAGGAGGATAAGAAGTTGACCTCAATAGGACAAAGCCGAAGGGTTTTGGTCGAAATGGTGAGAAACTAAATGATGCTCTACCACTTATGATGGATGTGTAACTAAGACACCCATTAGGTAATTACTGAATATCTTAACGAAGATGTTTACTACAGCAAAACCAAACAGGTTCTTGAGTGGGGTTTGCTATTCCCACCAAATTTATCTTTATGCATCACTGTAGAGTTGAAAAGCAGCAGCAAATCAGTTGTAAGTGTAGATAATGAGGATAATTGATGTTTCGCTAATCTCATAAGCCGGGCTTTTGAATTTTTTGTTGAGGTTGATGGTAGAGATAACAAGGTAGTACAGAATCAATTCTTCTGAAATCCAGATTCCAGAATCGATTTTGATGAAAAAACCCACCAAAAAATCAAATTTTGTGGAGTCAAAATTTTAACCTCTGAGCAATCAATTCTTACTCCAAGATTAACTTAAAGGGTATCAAAATTTCCACTTAGCAACTCCGAATTCATAATTGTTTTTGAGATATCACAAATTCTACTTTTAAAAACAGAGCATCTTTAATTCATATGGAATCGAACAAAAAAAAATTGCTATAAAAACTTTAACAGAACCTGGAATCTACATATATAGTAGTCATCACCAAACATAGTTCGCATGCTCTGGACTGGCTTTCTCGATGGGTGTCGGGGCCGAAAGGTAACACTCAGGTTCACCAAAGCCTTAACCCTGTCCGGCCGAAACAGGCAGAAATACCAAGCGATCACCGCTCCCCAGTCGTGTCCCACCACAAACACCTATCAATTATGAATCCCACTTCCTTCCCAATCAACAACAAAGCAATTAAAAAACAAGTGAAGAAAATATTAATTTTTTTTCTTGGTTCGTACCTGGTCTTGGCCGAGGGTGTTGATGAGAGCAATAAGGTCTCCAACGATGTGATGAACGGTGTAGCTTTCAGCCGAAGGGGGTGCGTCGGTGTCGCCGTATCCGCGCAGGTCTGGAGCCACAGCTCGGTAGCCGCGGGCAGCAAGTCCGACTATCTGGTGGCGCCATGAGTACCAAAGCTCGGGGAATCCGTGAAGAAACAGCACCACTGGACCTTCTCCTTTCTCTGCTATGTGCATGTTTATCCCATTTACAGCTACCATTCTATGCTCTATCCCCTCCATCTCTCTCTCTAAAAATTTCTTGATTCTGAGAAAAGCAAAAAACAAAAATCCTTGGTGGTATTTTCTATTTAAAGAACAGAGGCAAATACGGAGGGAGGAGTAAAAGCTGGAATTGGATTGAATGAGTCTCGGTCTTGCCATCCATTACTAAAAGTTGGATTATTAGATGACTTAAGAACCGTATTAATCTAGTAAACTTTCGATGACACTGTAGTCAGCGACGTCGTTTACTGCAGCTAATATGAACCACGTGGCACATTCTTAAGAAGACACTAACGGTATAGATGTTTGGCCAATAACTATATAAACCTACAAACCAAAAATAAACCTGATCGGTGATTTTATACGTTGGATTGAAGCCATTTTCATGAGTTGATTTTAACGGTAGGAATTTGAGCATGATTTAGGTACAAAGATCCAAAGGTTTTAGATTACTGATCAGGCTGCTTTTTGGTTTGTGAATCCAAATAGTGATTGGCCAAACATCCATACGGTCAGTGACCTGTTAATAATGTTCCATGTGGCTCATATTGGCTGCCGTCAGCGACGTCGCTGACTCGTGTTAATCAATCATTTGATTTCTTTTAAAAGAAACAAAAGAGCAAATGTCAGATTTCCTTCCTTGGGATAATTGTGGGTAGCCTATAACGAGTAAAACTTGACTGACCAGCGACAGTCAGATCAGCCATGACCGCTCACAATATAAGACACGTGACACGTTTTTAAGGGACGATGACCGTATGGATGTTTGGCAAATCCCTAGGGAGACCTTAAAACCAAAAATCAACCTGAATAGTGATTTTACAACTTTCAATATTGTATCCAAAATAATGCTTAGAAATCACTAATCAGGTTGATTTTTGGGTTTTGGTTTGTAGGTCTACCTAGGGAGTTTCCAAACATCCATACGGTCAGTGTCCTCTAAAAATGTGCTACGTGTCTCATATTATGGATGACAGTCACTTATCGGCCGTGAGGCAAGTTTTAATGGCCTGTAACTCTCACTCCACTTTTCAGAATGTTATTGGTGTTACGCGTTAATATCCAACGACAGATAATCCTGTAACAAACATTCTATTTATTTTTTAATTATAAAGATAGTAAGATACTTTACCTTTTATAAACACTAGTGGGTGCCCCGTGCCATCAACACTCTTCACAAAGAATTTGCCAAAATCAGGTGAGTGGCGGAGATCCACCGTCCATTTGGGGGAGGATTAGATCTCGGCCCTTCGTTGATGCTTATAAGAGGAGGTATAAGTAAGGAGACAACCAATGTGTTTTGTTATATAGTATAGTAAATGACCCGTGCCCACGGCACTCTCCGACAAAAGCGTTTGCAAAAATTGGGTGCCTTTGGCACTCAAACAGTATAACGGACTAGGGCGTTGCCGTTTTTTCCATTATAACGGGCTGTTATAATGGATTGTAACGCACAGAGGGAGAAATTGGAAAATAGCAGAAATAACGGTGTTGAAATTTAAATTTTGAATAAATTGAGGTCAAATGAGGTGGATTGAGTGGCTGAAATCTAACCGTCCACATTAGATGGATGGATAAAAGAATACAACTGAGTTGTCTTGATATATGCGTGGGTGGCCTGTGCCCACAGCACTTTCCGACAATGTTTGTCAAAATTGGGTGGGAGTTAATCTCAGCCATCGATATGAAGCATAGTGGATCTTAGCAACTCATTATTGAAGCCATTAAGAAAACCATTAAATTTCAGTTAAATTCTTTTCTTTTTTCTTTAATTTTCAAATTTCAAATTTTAAAATTTGAATTTCAGCACCACTTTTTCCCCTTAAAATCATTAAAATCGATTTTTTTTCATTTTTGCCCCTAGCCATTTCAATCCGTTTTAACACCCCTCTCGAAGCATAAAAAGTAGGGCTCCTGAGCTTGACCCTTGGGCTATATGTAAATCAAAACCCATTTCATTCCGTATATGTAGGTAAATAGTAGGTGACCAGTGCCCACGGCACTCATCGACAAAGCGTTTGTCAAAATTGGGTGTGAGTGGCTGAGATCCACCGTCCATTTGGTGTGATAAGATCTCGGCCATCCTTTATGAAGCCAAATAAGAGGGGGAGACAACCGTCCTGTTTTGTTATATAAATAGTGAATGGCACATGCCTACGGCACTCTCCGACAAAAGAGTTTGCAAAAATTGGGTGCCTTCGGCAGTCAAAGGGTATAACGGATTGGGGGTGTTGCCATTTTTTTGTGCTGTAAAGGCTATTATGACCGTTTGCAACGCACATGGGCAAAATGAAAAAAATGGAAAAATAACGGAAATAGTAGAAAATAATGACGTTAAAATTCAAAATTTGAATTTCAAATTTTCAATAAATTTTCAACTTGTTGCGCACGGGAGTCAAACAGTGAGAGTGACCGAATAAATGAGGAGATTGAGTAGCTGAAATCTAACCGTCCACATTAGATGGATGGATTTGATCTCAACCACTCTTTATCTTATGAAGTAGGATAAGATAAGAGGTAAGATAACTTCCCTATTTTGTTATATAGGTTGCTAATCAGTTACCGGTATATCTTAAATGGAAAAAGATACAACAAGGTATGCCTGAAACTGGTTCATTTGAGGAAGCGACATTTTTGGTAGTCACCGCTGCCATCTGGGCCCACTGATCGCATGGATGTTTATCCCACCCCTTGATTGGTGGATATACAGACCAAAAATCACCTTGATTGATAATCTATAACCATTAGATTTTAACACTTTTTAGCACTTCTTAAGGCGTTCTTATAGCCGTTGAATGCAACCATTTTTTGAGTACTAAAACCAACGGCTAAAAATCATTAAACAAGCTGATTTTTGGTATGAACGTCTATTAAGAGGTGGGCTAAACATCCATGCGATCAGTGGACCCAGATGGCAGTGGTGACTACCAAAAATGCCGCTTCCACAAATGAAAAGATCTCGGGTATACCTTGTTACATCACGACCCATATTAAATTTAGAAATGGATCCACAAGCCAATCCAACAAAGGAATCCATGGGATCGTAGCAACTTTTGTTGGGGGAATTTTGATATACCCCCATCCCATGTTATCTTCAAAACTTGACATACCCCCTCACAATTTGAAAAAGCTGACATACCCCCTATGACCCGGTCCACCATCTAAGACCCTCATTAGCTAACAATTATTTTTGTAAAGGAGAAAAATGTCCATTTCTTCAACCTTGAACAAAAAAAAGTGGGTTTGGGATGAAACACCAACCCCAAATCAAATTTTCTTTTATCGCGTCTCTAAGCTTACTATTAGTTTCTCCTTCGTCGATATTTTTTTTTTATAAATTCTGGTCATTTTGTATTCTCAGATCTAGAATGTTGAATCCAGATTGTTGCTGCAAAAATGAAAAGCTTTTGAAAAATTAATTTCTTTATCTGTAGTTGTGTTGGCGGGAATTCAATGTCTACTTTTTTCTTTGGTAGTATGGCCAGTTTGGATTGCCATTTTTGCCGCAAAAAAAGATTTTGAAAGCTTTTCATGCGAAAATTCGTATTCTGGCAAATCGTATTGATTCAAACAACCCTATTCTATTTTCTTTTTCTCATTTGCGGAAAATAGTTTTATTTGCATCGAAAAACTCTTTAAAAAAAGGATAGAGTTCCATTTAAGGTCTTTTGAGTGATCGAGAAATCTAAAATGATTTGGAGATTTATTCTAATTCATTAGGGCTTTTTCTAAACTTTAATGTGTTCTTCTTTGAGCTTTACAAATTTAGAGCCATGAATTCAAAAGGGAGCTTGAGATTTTAACTTTCCTTGACGCCATGACCTTTTTTTTTTTTAATGTTGAAGAAAGGGTTATTTTTGTACTTTTCAAATGAAATTCTTAGTCAATGACGGTCTTAGATGGCCGACTGGGGTCATGGGGGGGGAATCTACCACCATCGTCCCCTTCTTCTTCACCACCACTACCACCACTGCACCTCCACCACGAGAGTCCTCTCTGCATAGACTGCAATGAGACTTCCAGAGTCCTCTGTATTTAAATTGTTTTCCTTAATTTTTTATTATCATAAATAGTTGTTAAATAAGAATATCTAATTAATACTATATATGTTAATATATTAAATATAAAAAAGGGTCTTATATTGAATTTGTATTGAGACGGCCCTAGTTAGTTAAAGAACAGGTTCCGAGGTCTTATATTTTCTGACTCATTTTTACTCGTGCTATCGGCCGTGGATTTCACAAATCCAATGGTGGTTCACAATGCTGAGCTGGCATTTACTTCACCAAAACTCAACCACCATTGGATTTCGTGAAGTCCATGGTCGAGAGCACAAGTGAAAAATGAGTCAGAAATTTGTGTCCGGGGATCCTAACCCCTTTAGTTAATGGGTCGGGCTCAAGGGACCCCCACTTCTGACCCCCATCTTGGCGTACCAACGTAGAAGATGAATCAATGGCTGATTTTTGGTGGGGATAATAACCTCACCATATAGCCAACAAAATATCAGCCCATTCTGAAATTTCTAACCCCATCAAATGTGGTTTTAAAGTTACACGGTAAAAATGGACAGTCCATGATGCTTCAGCTTCTAAACCAGTCTATGAATATCAGAATGATTTGAATTTTTGTGAGGATGATCTCCTCACCAAAAATCAGCCATTGATTCATCTTCTACATGGGTATGCCAAGATGGGGGTCAAAAAACGGGGTCAAAAATGGGGGTCCCTTGAGCCCGACCCTTAGTTAATTGGCTCTAAATTTGTTTTTGTTTCTATGATAGAGTAACTTTAGTTAATTTGAGAAGGTGCCAGCTTGCTCAGTTGGTAAAATTCGTGGGTGATGATACCACAGACCTGGGTTCAATACCCGCCTTCATTGAGTTACTGATCTCTTTAAAAAACAGGCTTACTTATCAAAAAATAAATAAAAACCCTAGTTAAATCCGTGGTTAGGATCAGTGGCGGAGCTAGAATTTTGTTCCAGATGGGACAAGTTGGCAAGCGACCATCAAAGTAGGGCAGATGGGCCCACTGACCGCATGGATGTTTAGCTCTTCCTTTGATAAACATTCATACCAAAAATCAGCATATTTGATATTTTTAGCCGTTGGATTTAATACGGAATTTTTTTTGAATCAACGGCAAGAATCACTCCTTAAAAAGTACTAAAATCTAATGGTTAGAGATTGCTTATCAGGATGAGTTTTGGTGTGTATATCCACCAATGCGCCAATGATCGCATACCACATATACCCATGGTTACTTTTTAAAAAGTCCTTCTAATACTAAAAACTTTTTGGTTTCAATGTGGGGCGCATGATCGCTGCTTAAAAAATCCCGCCGCTTCAAATTCCTATGGGTTAAAATCAACCCATGAAAAAGGAGAAAGCCTTCGTTCACACCTCTTTGTGAGCAAAGCCGATCACACAGCACAATATGAGACACGGGGCACACTCTAAGAGGAGATGACCGTATGGATGTTTGGCTAGTCCCTCGTTGGACTTGTAACCAAAAATAAGCTTGATTAGTGATTTATAAGCGTTGGATTGAAGTCATTTGCATGGACTGATTTTAACCGTAGAATTTAAAGCATTATTAACCATTATTTGGGGTACTAGTTCCAAAGGTCTGACATAACTAATCAGGCTGATTTTTGGTTTGCAGGTCCAACGAGAGACTAGCCAAACATCCATACGGTCATCGTAATCTAATAGTGTACCACGTGGTTCATATTGTGACGTGTGATTGGCTTTGCTCTCACACAGGTGTGAGCGAAGGTTTACTCATGAAAAAGACTTCAACTAACGCTTAGAAATCTGATTTTGGGTTTATAGGTCCACCAAAGGATTGGCCAAACATCTACACGGTCAGTGTCCTTTAAGAAATTGCCACGTGGCTTATATCGAGGGTGGTCAGGTAAGATTTGGGGCCGCAAAAGGCGAAAAAAATGTAATTTCCGTTCCGTGCGTAAATATTTTCCGTTTCAGATTTGCACGTGATCCAACCCTTAATCAACAAAGAAAAAGCTGACTGAGTCAAAAAAGTTCAGTACTTCAATTACGGAAACCAACAGAAAGAGAGAAACGCACGCGAGAGAGGTACCGATCGCACTGACTCCTGAGTCCTGATTCAGTCCCAAATCAAACAGCTTTGCACGAACAGAAAACTACCACCCCGTAAACAGATCAAACTCTAAAAAAATCCCGTAAACAGATAAAACTCTAAAAAAGACTAAGTAACGAAGTAGATAGGCACGGAGGACGTCGCGATCCGATGGCATTGCTGCTGTTTCTGCTCCAGATTAACCTCTCTGAGATTGACATAAGGTATCTCCACCTCTTCCTTCGGCGGCGTCGTTAACGTTCCAGAAAGCGGCTCAGGCGCCAGCTCGGATACTGCTCTCCTGTGGGCATCGTGATCAACACCATCATCATGATCAAGTCTCTCATTGTGAGGCCACTTCCATCTCCAGAACTGAAGAGCCTTTCGCCACGATCTCTTGTTCTTGTTGTTGTTCTTCGTCGATTCTTCTTTAGTATTGGGTTTCTGAAGTTTGAAGTGCAATGTGTCTATGGATCTCGATTTCTGTCGCTTGTTCTTTTGAGTTTCTTCTAAGAACTTTTTTGATGCATAAAACAAACGGGTCAGTAGGAAAAAGAGGATCCAAAAGGCATAGAGGGAGAGAGTGAAGAGTAAGAGACCTGAAAGTAATCGATTTGGGGATCGAAGCCGTAATCGCTGAAGTGCTGAGACTGTGACATTGGAAATACCTGGGACTTGTTCGACGTCTCTCTCTCTCTCTCTCTCTCGTTTCGTTCTTGTAGTGGAAATTTAACAGAATTTAACCTGAAAGATAGGGAAAGTAAACTATAATGTACGGCATACTTTTTGAACTATGGATGCAGTGGATGTAGAGGACTCTTGTGGCCCTACGTATTGGCCCCACCAACCGCATGGATGTTTACCCCAAACTTGGTAGATATACACACAAAAATTCAGCCTGATTGGTTATCTTTAGCCATTAGTTTTAGCACTTCTTTTGGAAGTGGTTATAGCCTTTGGATTCAATCATGTTTTTTGGATACTTATACTAACATACAGAAATTATCGATAAAGCTGATTTTTGGTGTGTATATCCACTAAGGGGTGGGCCAAACATCCACGTGGTTAGTAGGCCCCAAAAAAATGCCCTAAGTACGGTCACGAGAGTTCGTGCCAAACCAATATTTTTTCGCAACTTCTAACTAGAGTTTTGTCTGTTACTGTTGCTTTCAAGCCGTCTTTATATACTCGCCAACGTCTATACGAGCCACGTGGAACATTCTCAGAGGCAACTAATCGTATGGATGTTTGGCCCATCCCTGGGTGGACCTAAATACCAAAAATTAGCCCGAATGAAGACTTCTAACCGTTGGCCTTTTGTCTTTTGCCTGGTTTTATTTTCATCTGTCGGATTCATACATTATTTCGGGTACACCAATCAATTGGCTAGAAATCACTAATCAGGATGATTTTTGGTCCCGAGGCCTATCTACGGATCAGCCAAACATCCACACGATCAGTAATCTCTAAGAGTGTGTGGCATGGCACGTATGGACGTTGGTGAGTGTTTATGAAGCAAAAAAGTTTGTGAGCAAACCTGGTCTCGATCTGAAGGGTTGGGGCTCGCCAAGTGAACAGTCATTTTGGAAAAGGGTTGGGATCCGGGGACTCAAAATTTTCACTTAAACTCTCAGCCTTGGATTTCTTGAAATCAATGGTGGTTTTGCTTTGGGAAAGCAACACTATCAAACCCGGTTGGATTTCCAGAAATCCAATGGTTAGAGTTCGGGTGAAAAACTCAAGTAGAAAATTTGAGTCTCCAGATCCTGCGCCTTTAGAAAATATTGTAGAAGTGGTCGGAGACTCGAAATAATCAAGACCACGTGTTGAGGTGGGGTCCATTTTAACAGAAAATATTCTTAAGTGGTGTGGACCCCACCTCAATATGTTATATTAATTAATGCGACTTCACCCTTGAAGTTGCATTGCGACATCCGGAGATATATAGGGATTCATCACCTCTCACCTGGATTAAATGATGCGTAAACAGTTTCCTCAAGGACGTGACGAAAAATTAATCCTCGAAGACATCTTATCATCACAGTTGGATGCACCTTGATAAACGTCTTGACACGCACCTTGATGGATCTGACAATGAAGAGATGTCTTTGAGGATTTTTTATCCTCACCATGTCGTGTGCTGAGGAAAAGTGGAGTCCGAAGTGAGGATCATTGCTGCCACGGTGTTGCGAGCACTTCCTGGTTAGATGAACATAAATACATGAGGGGTGATTCACTATGGATGCAGGTAAAGAGCCAACCATACTTGAATTATCTTAACTATATCAAATAAATGTACTCATTAATACCAACCATACTTGAATGATCCAACACCCAACATGGCAGCTCAAATGGTTGCTGTGTATCCTCCGCTTTCAAGAGGTCGTGGGGTCAAACCCGCATAGGTAGATTTCCTCCTTTGAGCAGTGTGCCAGGAGTAGCTTGACCGGGTCCATACAGGTTTCAACTGTTAATCCGTGGGGCCCTCCCACGATGGTGACTACAAAAAATAAAAAAAAAATACTTGAATGATCCAATAAATGCAATTCATTACCAACTATTATTTGGTGGAGAAAAATTACTAAACCAACAGAAATTACTAATAAGGATGAATTTTGGTATGTAGGTCCACGGTCTACCTAGGGATGGGCCAAACATCCATACGGTCAGTGCCCTCTAAGAGTGTGCCACGTGTAAGGTGACGTTGATTGCATGTACCACCCCCCAATCAAAAAGTGTGAGGTTCTGAGTTCAACTCTCCTTGGGGCCACACCCAGGAATAGTAACAATATGTGACTCAGTCCACGTCAAAACTCTCCTAGAACACTTGGCACGCTAGGTCATCACGCACGGTCCAGCCAGTCAATCAGCAACTAGCAACTTATCCTGCCTTTTCCCTTTTGTATGCAAAATGTAATATACGGGAAGGTTCCTTTGAATATCCCTGGAAATTATATATATATGGATCGGGGGACAACATTTTTGACAAGAAAAAATTTGGTGCGGCCCAAAATATAATATGAAGTTTTGGAATGGGATGATTTTTGGCGAGGATGGTCTTTATGGTGAGGAAATCATCCTCACAAAAATTCAAATCAATGACCGGTTTATAAGTTGAAGAATTATAGACCATCTATTTTTATCGTTAACTTGAAAACAACATTTGTTGGGGTTAGAAATTTCAGAATGTGCTGATTTTTTGTAGGGGTGATCTATATGATGAGATCATCCTCACCAAAAATCAGCTATTGATTCATCTTCCATGTGGGTACGCCAAATTTTTCTTGTCAAAAATGTTGTCCCCCGATCCTGACCCATATATATATCCCTGAAAATTTTTATCATGATCCAAAGGGTACCACACAAATCAAGGACCGTCCATTAATGCATAAGAGGTGAGAGCTTAAGGGTATAATTCAAAAGGTGCTAGGGGCCCACCCCATGTATTGAAGAACGGCCCTTGATTTGGGTAAGGCAAAATTAGGCAAAATTTTCTTACTTCGTACAAAGAAAACTTCCAGGAAACAAAACCTTCTTCCCTTCCCACTCGGTGGCGGCGCCAGGATTTTATTTAAAGGTGGGCATTGTACTGATTTGGTTTAAGGGTCGGGCTCAGGGGACGCCATTTTTAAGGAACCCTTCTCCGTGCCTCCAACGGTGATTGTCAGTGCCAAGCTGCATCAGTTTTTCACTTTTTGTCGGCGCTGACAACCACCGTTGGATTCGTGAAATTCACGCTGCAAGCGCAAACACTGAGAGGAGGGATCAGAAAAAGGGGTCCTCGGAGCCTGTTCATGGGCATTCTCCCTATCCCAACACGTTTAATTTCCCAACATTTAGTGCTCACAAAGATTTGGAAGAAAATGTGACAACAGTGGATCGTTGGTGGGGTAGTGGGATTGATGATGTTATCTGAACTCCTTCCTCTCTAATGGAGTTTTCTCATTGAAGACGGCATGGGATAGAGGGAGGAGCATAGGTTAATTAGATTCTGCAACGGTGAAAATTGATTTGATTCAAAAGCTATGATCCTCAGGACCTCAGCAAGCATTCATAAGCTTTGATGCCTGTCAAAGACTCATTGCAAACTCAAGATCACTCTAAAGACCAGAGAGTGGAGATGGAAGACACATTGGCTTACAAGTTTAAGGGCATATATAGAGCCACGTGTATTGTAGATCGGAGATTACTGTCTATAAGAACATTATCAGAACGCATGATTTTTGCTCACAATGATGGGGACCCACACTTAAATGGATCTCACCTAATAGATCTTCTAATACAAAAGTCAAATTAAATGATTGAATATCTCAACTTTTCATTTGAAAATAAATATTGGGTTTTTTTGTTTTTTTTTTTAATCTTTCAATTAGGACGTTTGGCACACATCTTGGTAGATGAGGATCTACACACCAAACATCAGCCTGATCGGTGATTTCTAGACATTGGATTTGAATACCTTGACGTACGTGTCAGACCTTCAGGGAGGGGAACATTCGAAGTTTGAAAGTCTCCCGGACCAAAGAATTTTTTATGGGACCTTCAAACTTTGAAGGACCCCTCCCAAAACGTTAGTCACGTACGCTATGTTAACCACCCTTAACTAACTAACCAAGGGTTTAACATGGGTTATGTTTAGGCCTAGACGGGAGGGGAACCTTCAATTGAAGATCCCGGGACCACTGAATTTTTTCTCCCATGAAAATGGTCGATTTCAAGGGCTATAAACACCAATCAATCTGATTTTTTTTTTGTGCGAAGATCAACCAAGGGGTGGGCCAAACACCTTTACGTCAGTGGGCCAGCAAAAGGGTTCCCACCATTAGGGGAAACATCGCGTTAGTTTCCAACATAAAAATTTTTATCCTAGAGAAATACTTTGATGTCTATTCTCACATCAAACATATATGTCCAGCTTCAAAAGTGCCACGTAGTACAATCTCTCTGACCCACTGACCTACGAATATTTGGCCTACCCTTGGTAGACCTACTGACAGAAAATCATCCTGATTCGTGATTCATGGCCATTGGATTTTAGTTTTTTTATACAAGGAATAGGATCCGTTGGATGTGAAGTACTCAAATTCAGTGGTTAAAAATAATGAATCAGGATATGTTTTGTTTTGTAGGTACAATAGAGGATGGGGTAAACATCCATAGTATCAGTGGACCCCAATGAGTATGCCATGTGGCATATTTAGAGATGGATATCAACGTTAATATGTATTGAATAATACCAAAGTGTTTCTCTCCGTTCGGTGCATTTAGAGTCAACCCTAGCGTATTAAAAGTGAAACCAGAAATCAAGCATCCAAGAACCTTCCTCTTTCTTTATCGGCAATAAAACCACTCCCGAGTCCCGACTCTATCCCTGACAACGAAAACATGGGCGACAACGCAAGCGGTATTCCTCCGAACTACGCCCCGAAAAGCTACGCCTTGAGCGGGAAAATCATGTTGAGCGCCATGGTTATCTTGTTCACCGTCGTACTCCTCATCGTCTGCCTCCATATCTACGCCCATTGGTTCCTCGTCCGGGCCCGTCGACGCCACCATCTCCACCGCAGAAGTCGTCGGGCCCACCTCGTTTTCAATTCCGCTGTAACTACCAACAACGTCCTTGTCCCTTCTCGTGGCCTCGTCGCCTCCGTCCTCAAATCTCTCCCCATCTTCATCTACTCCTCCACCACCCACGACGACGTGCTAGAATGCGCTGTGTGCTTATCCGAGTTCGAGGAGAACGAGAAGGGACGTCTACTCCCGAAATGCAACCACAGCTTCCACATCGACTGCATCGACATGTGGTTCCACTCTCACTCAACATGCCCACTTTGCAGAGTCCCCGTTAAACCCGAAATTCCGGCACCATCGACCGAAACTCCATCTTTCGTAATCTCTGTTGAATCGGCCGAGTCAGAAACCGGGTCGAGTTCTGGGCTCTGCCCATTTTGTAGGCACGGCGAAGATGAAATGGGTTCTTCTTCTTCTTCTTCGAGTTTCTCATCTTTGGGGCCTCGAAGGAACGAGAGCTTCAGGGGTTTGGACGAGGAGCTTCAAGGGTCGCCGGGAAGCTACGGTTCAAATCGCAGGGAAATCGGACTCTGTCCTTGAAGAGGATTTTGAGCAGAGATGCAAAACTCTGCAGCGCCTTCTGCTGCTATTCGAAGTTGTAGCTCTGCAACTGAGGCTGATCTGGAGCGTGGAGAAGAACAAGAACTACAAGTTCAAGCTTCAAGGTGTGAGAGAATCAGAATCATCCGAGAACAACGTGACTCTCGCTCTCTCTCTATAGGAGCTGTACATCAGCACTCGTGGCAGATTTCCAGTTCAGGATGGTCTTCCATCTCGTCACCGTCCCGCCACTCCGGTGACGGGAGAAATGAATAAAACTTTGACGACAGGGCGAAATATGAGCCACGTGTCAGACTCTTAGAGGACTCTGACCGTATGGATGTTTTTCCAATCCCTAGGTGGACCTACAAACCAAAAATCAGCTTGATTAGTTATTTCAAACCTTTGGATCTTTGTACCTCAATTAATAGTCAAATAATGTTCAAATTGCTACGGTTAAAATCAACCCATGAAAATAATTCCATTCCAACACCTAGAAATGACTAATCGGGCTGATTTTTGATTTGTAGGTCCACCTAGGGATTGGCCAAACATCCAAACTGTCAGAGTCCTCTAAGAGTGTGCTACGTGGCTCATATTATGCCGTCATCAAACGGAAGAAATGTAGATGATGTCCAACAGTTTAAGCCTTGAAGTTTATCACTATGAGGGTGCCTGGTCCAGCTCAATCGCTGCATATCGAATGACTTGCAAGAAAATCGTGGCCTGACCGATCCTCGACCCGTTTAGCCGGACCAAGAGGGGAAAAAAAAAAAAAAAAAAAAAAGGACCAGGGTGCTCTTGAAGGTTGTCATTTCATTTTTTTTTTTTTTTTTTTTTTATTTGTTGGTTTAAGGTGGTGTACATATTGTAAAAAGAAAAATTTCAAAATAATTAATAAAATCGTCATTTATGACCAAAATGTCATTAACTTTTAACAATTATGACTCATTTTCGGACACTTTTACCCTTACCATCAAAATTTGTTATTTTTATGTAAGTACATCAATCAAATCAAATATCCTTCTCCATAAGAACCTCAAATAATGTTCTCTCTTCACTTCTCTTTTGCTTCTCCAAGCTTTCAAGTTTTTTTCTTTTTTTTTCCTTTGCAATCCACTTCTTCTTCAACATTTATTCTTTTTTTCGCATATCTTTTTTTTTTCCGTCTCCTCCGTCTTCGTCAAAGCTTCCCATTATGAGGAGATCGTAAAACGATAAGAAGTCAAAAGAACTCAACACATTCTTCTTTTTTCTGATGGATTCAGATAAAAAATTTAGATCTCATATATCTTTACAACAAGATAATGAATATAAAAAAGGATGTCGTGAATACAATGTGGTGCAGAAACTTGAAATAGGTGGAATGAGAAAGAGTTGGATGATGAAATCTACGGGGCTGTTATAATATCCTTAATGGAGATGAACGAGTACAACCCGACTAAATGCTGAAAATGATGCACGACTACATAGAAATCGAGTAGTGCAAAAGCTGGGAATTAGAATGTATGGGAAAGACTCCTGGTAGATTGTGTGCATATTAAATTGAGAACAATAATGTATAACCAATGTGTATATATTTCAATGATTGATGTGATATTCTTATCATATATAACAATCTAGTTGCATCATGATCTTAAAAAATAGATAATAGATTATAAGAAATAATAAACAAATTCTTATAAATAGATGACAAGGTTGGCAAATAGATTATAAGGAAGAGCAAAAAAACCATTGACAATGACAAAAAGATGACAAGGAAGAGCAAACCATTGACAATGATAAAAAGATGATAAAGGAAAGTCAAATTAAAAAATGACAACAAAGGGCACATCGATGACAATGAAGGACAAAACAATGATAATGAATAGCAAAACGATAACAAGGATGGGTAAAACGTTAACAAGGGTTGGGATGACTCGTGCCCAAGTCAATGGAATGTTTAAAAATCACTATTAGGCCAAATGATGAAATGTAGGTCCACCTAAAGTTGGTCCCAACATCCATACGATCAACACTCTCAAATAGTAGGTCACTCCACCCAAATAATGCTCAAAATCCGCAGCAACAATCAGACCATGGATTGGAGTGGCCCACTATTTGAGATTGTCGATTATATGGATGTTGGGACCAACCTTGGGTGGACATACATGCCATCATTTAGCCTAATAGTGATTTTTAAATATTCCATTGACTTGGGTACGAGTTGACCCAATCCTTGTCATCATTTTGCCTTTCCTTGTCATCATTTTGCCATTCATTGTCATCGGTTTGCCTTCTTTTCATCATTATGCCCTATAGTTGGGCGCTTCCAACTCAGAAGTTATACTCAATACTAAGGTGGCCGTCTCAACTCTCCTTTCCAATGCCAAAGAAAGGGAAGTACCGACGACAACCTCTGCTCTGCTAGACAGAGGTGTCTAGTTCTTTCTCGACTATCGATTGGATGATCTATCCATGCATGACAAAAATTCTTGCCTGCAAAATACTCACCTCGGCCAAGTTCATCTACATATGTCTAATCTCCCATTGGATGTCAACAACTATTCATCATTTTTATTTCTTTTTGTTACTTAATTCTATGTTTTAAAACTCGCCGAGTTGACTCGATACATGGCAGAGTCGACTCGACTCAATCATATTTCAAGTCAACTCGGCATGCAAACTCGGATTTGCAAGCCTCGCCGAGTTGACTCGGAAACTTAGACGAGTCAACCATTTAAAGGCAGAGTCAACTCAAAACTCAATGTTTTTATGAATTTCTAAATGTTTTTAATATTTTATGATTTTTCAAAGTTTTTTAATAAATATTATTGTTTATATATTTAGATATTTAATAATTAATATAATGACTTGCCAAGTCGACTCCCGAGTCATCGAGGTGACTCAACCCAATGGACTTCTGAGTCGAGTCCGAGTTCCGAGTCTTAAAACATTGATTTGATTTAAGAATATGCTGCTTTTATATTCTTTTAATCAAATTCAATAGGCTTATGGATCAGATTGACTCAATATCGGGTCTCCCCGATTGGATCCGATAAGTTTCGATAGCTTATTGGATCGGGTCTAGATATGAGAATCGTTTTCCAACAAGCTATTGGATTGACTCTGGATCAACCCTGATCCAATCAATCCATCGACAGTCCTACGTGAGGCCCTTTAAACAAAAGAGCCGGGTTGGGCCAGACCAAGTTCTTTCCTCCTTAGGTCTGCAGAAAGGCCCAATACAGCCCAAGTCCATCCAATCTGCAATTTATGAATGAGTCCAAGAGGATATCATAAATGATATCACAAGGATGCTGCTGTCGTCCTGAGGAGAATGTCCTTCCTATGGTCCAAAGGATGGTCCTAATGATTCATGTGATGCAAATTCCCGAGGACCACCCAGTGTGTGAACCAGAGGATGTCGTCCTAAGAACCACAGCAACATAGCTTATGGTATAATCACCAATTAGCCTACCATCCGATTCAGGTCATCAATCAGTGATATGAAGGAACCCATGTTCTTCCTAATCTACTTCTGATCTCTATAACTAATGAACGGTATTAGATTCATCCACAAAATACAAACTTATGTGCCTGTTGCACACAATAGTAGAAGAGCTGATAAGGCAGATAAAACATTTACGTGACTTCCCTACTTGGCCTAACAAACCCCAGTTCTTTTGTGGTTGAAACTTAGAAAGCTTAGTGAAAAGCCACAAAAAACGCGTGGAAGAGAGACTCTATCAACTCTGATTGTATGGCAAACCGCATCCCTCTTACATGACTGGTGATCCGATTACTAGTTAACGAAAGCCCAAACCTTCCCTACCGTTTTTCTTCAAAAGTAACTGAAAACAAAACCACCCCAACAACAAATCTCTTCTTATAATTATCACTGCCATCGCCCAATTAGATTTGCGGTCACAAATTTCAAAGAAATAGAAAAATCAAATGGACCCCATGTCGCGTTTCATCTTCCTTTTACCTCTCATCCTCTCCCTCAACCAAGTCTTTGCAACGGGCGGCGTAAACCTGATTAGCAAAGCTTGTGAGCAATCGCTGTACAAGGACTTCTGTGTCAAGTCTCTTCAATCACACCCTGAAAGCCACCATGCTGACCTTCCGGGCCTTGCTACGATTGCGATAAATCTCGCCGTTGCAAATGCGACTGAGATATCTGTGCAAATTCAAGGTTTTCTTAACGTGACAACTGATCCCTTTATTCAGCAATGTCTCAGCGATTGCTCCGAGAGTTACATGGATGCTGTTGATCAACTGGAGGATTCGATTGCTGCTTTGGATTCTAAAGGCTACAGCGATGTCAGCACGTGGGTGCAGGCAGCCATGTCTGATGCGGAGTCATGCGAGGATGGATTTAAGGACCAGCCTGACCAGACGCCGCTGTTGTCTGATAGGAATACGATCTTCTCCAAACTATGCGGCAATGCTTTAGCCATTACCAATATCTTGGCCGGATTTTGATATCTTTCTCTTCTTTTGTAGCTCCTAGTTTTTCTCTAGTAAACCTGGGGGTTTAATGTAATTCTATTGTTTTATTAACTCTATTCTGGTTTTTGGTACGAGGGTGTTTGGCTTGGCTTTGCACCACCTTTGCAGTTTGATGTACATTCACAGGTTCTCCTGGTTTTCATTGTGGTTTTAGTATATCCCTAAATTGTGCCGTATAAAATTTGTAAGGACAGATAAAAATAAGTATAGTTCAAGAATCGAAACAGAACAACATAGATAATTGAGCATTGAATTAAAATAGGTTATTACACGGCCCAGAATACAATGTGCACATTCACCTAATCCTAAGTCTTCATAAGTCAACATAAATACAGATACAGGGTGCCAATCTAGCTTTGTTAGACTGTTAGGGCAGGGGGGGACACTAAGTTACGCTCCAAGCTATTTCTATGCAAAAGGCTGTCTGAACATTTCAGGACGTGTAGTAAACCAACCAACAGCTTTACCTGCCAAAACTGAGTTAATGAAAAATAACCAGTTTTGTCACCCTGCCGGTTCAATCAATCTAGACCTTCGTCTTCTCTTTCCTTCAGGGGTACACCTGACTGCACCGACCTTTCCAAGCTTCGCGGAGAACTTTCCGTTTTGTTGTGATGATTTTACCGAAGTAAATCCTAAAGAGGATGAACCAACTGTCACAAGTTTTTCTCCAACATTCTTGTCTGTTCTACCTTGAATGTATTGTTTACTCACAGGAGATTTCACCCTTTTTCTCGATGTACGGAGCTGCACTTCCTCCCGTTTCTTGTCTTGGCCAAGGAGCTGCACATAGAAGGGATTTACAGCTGTGTAACACACGGACTGACCACCAGAGTCACCCCTATCCAGATCAATGTTTCCATTGTTCACCTGAAAAAGTAAATGACAGTTGGAATAGATGAGAAATCTCTTGGTGTTTTGTCTTTCACGAAACCTAAACTGTGCCACTAAAGTCTACCAATAGCATCGTGGTACACATGGCTCACATGTGGGGTGGGAGGGTCAGATACCATTCAATTTGTTCCACCTGAGTGCTGTCCTACGCCTACAATCAACCAACCATAGTCGTTTTTCCAAATGATGCAAACAATGCAACAGGATGGTTATAAACATCTGAGGCAAGTTCTGTTACAGAAATCTCGAGTGAGAATACTAGAATAGTTGAACCCCACACTGCACATGCACCATATGTTGTCCCATTCAAATACCATACTCATGGTCTACCTAATGGGACCTTAGGTTTCCTCTTTAATAGATGAAGGCATTTGGGAACTCGAACCGGAACTGAAGTTTGTGCAGTTCCTATAACCAGGCTAAGCACAACCCCAAGCCAGCCATCAAAGCAGGCAAACTAGACATCAGCTTCTTTAGAAAAATTAACGAGGGAATCAGAATCACCAGCTGCAGAAGTGCAGAGAAAGTCCTAGCAACGTCATGCTTTTCTTGGCCCCTGACGACATCTGCAAAGGACATGCCACCTCCACTGTCTGCTTTCAAGGATAGTTTGTCCAGAACTCTCTCACCATATTTGTGAATATCAAAAGGTGGGTGTGAATCCTGTCAGAAACAAGTTCTCATCAGTAGATAACACAAGAACATTGAAAGACTCAAATGAGACATGAAAAGTGCATTTTATTATTCGTGTCTAACAGATCAAAATATGACTGAGAAAGAGAGCAAATGAAATACCTGCTCCTCCAAGGTGTGTTCAATTCTCTGTTTCCATGTTGAAACTCGGGCAGCCAATTCAGTCTGTGTCTCAGTTTCCGCTATGCTAGCAAGGAGGGCATCCTGCATAAAAAATAAAATAACTTAGCTAAACACATGCCTCCAAAGAGAATCAAGCCTAAGAGACACCAAAAACAGTGTTATTTCGCACAAAGACAGAGAAAACCGTGTAATTTCTTGCTAATGAAGTGTAATATAAAAATCTGAAGACTACTATAATATTAAAAATAAACCTGCTGTAAAATGCCCAACATGATACATTGAATATACTAAAAAAACTATGAGCTGCCAGTGGTTGAGAAGGGTACTGAGAGATATATGTGGTGGAGACTATCAGAGGAGTTATTAGTCATCTTATATTTGTGTATTTAACGTGCTCTGATGTCCTGAAGCTTGAAAAAGAGAAGAAAAAAAGGTGATAAGAACAGAGGGAGATAAGAATTGGGGAATGAAAAGCACAGCTTGCTGATTTAGAAACTTGACTCGACTTTACGGCGTTCGTAATCAACTCAATTATGGAGGGGAGCCACTAGAGTCAAACTTGTGGAGCCATATCACTATGTTTTTCAATGTTCTGAAATATAGAAAAATTAAGATAAAAAAAACACAAATAAAGTATAGATCAGGTAGAAAATGAGTATTTGCTGTTATCATTCATCTAATTAAAAGTTTAAAACAAACAATCAACATTTTTTACAAACTATAAGATACATCGCTGTTACATATTTTTTGCTAGATTGTTGCCATTACATATTATCAATTACCAATATACAAATTCAATGAACTTCTAGCAGATTTAAGCACATTAAACAAATAAGTACTAAAGAACAATTGAATGAAAAACAAAAGAAAACAAGCTTATCAGAAAAAAAAAAACAATAAATGGGCCAAAGAACCTAGGATGTTTTACTTACCCAAAAAAAAAAATTAAGGACGTTATAGAAAACCACAAAAATTGATAAATTGAAGAATATGCATTAAATAAAGAAAAACTCGTACATTACACATCATAGAACTATTTAAAGGAAACTAAGAAAAAATAAATCTAGCTCTTGAAGAGACTGTAAATAACTGAGGAAAAACAGGCATGCTGAAAAACAAAACAAGGTTTAAAAAACGGCCGTTACTTTATTTTCCATTTTATAATGAAAATAACAACCGTTATATTCTGTTGTTATTTTCTGGAAAATTTTGTGAAAAAAAAAAAAAACGACCGTTATTTCCGTTATTTTCCATTTTTGAAATTCAAAATTTGAATTTCAGCGCCATTTTTTCAGTTATTTCCTGTTATTTTCCCATTTTTTCCGTTTTTGCCCCCGAGTGTTTTTTTCGTTATAACGGAAAAAATGGTAACGCCCCCAATCCATTATACCGTTATAACGATCCCCTTTAAACCTTGAAACAAAGTACAAACAGCCCATATACCAAGGTAGTTAGAGGCGCAAGGCGCACTTAAAGCGCCAGGACCTCTAACGCCTGAGGCGCAAGGCGAGGCACGCGCTTGATTGAAGCGAGGCGCAATATTAAAAGTTATAAGAAATATAAAAAAATTAAGAAAATTAACATCATAAAATAACAAAATAAGTAATCATTAGGCCATAAAACATAAAAGATAGCAAATATCGAAAATCTCAAGTAACCCAAAAGCAGTTCTAGTTAATATTGTCATTATCTAATACAAAACAAGTAACTAAAAAACCATAAAACATATAAGATAGCAAATGTTCAAAATTTCAAATAGCCCACAATTAGTTCTAGTTAACATCACCATCATTTAAAATACAATCATTAGCTTCATCCCATCATCATCAGCTGTGTTAGCATCCTCAATATATTCTTCTTCTGTCTCCTCTGAATTGGCCTCTTCCTCTTGCAACTCCCTTATTAAAGCCTTTGCTCTTACTCTTGACCTTAATCATGATCTAGTATTGGATGTTGATTCACCAACTCTCGCAGCACTCCATGTCAAGCTATTATCCTCAAACACCAATTCATTTTCTACTACTCCACCTTCTATTTCCATCTCCCCAAGTAGTCATTCATTGCTTTCATCAATGTCTTTTAATGTGATAGGTTCAATTGTATCTCTCCTATCACACCGGTGTTTAATATAATAGGCCAAAGAACAAAAATTTTACAAAAAAACATGTATTTTAGCGAGGCGCGCGCCTTACTAAACGCGCCTCGCCTTGACCCTTCTAAGGGGCTTTAGGTGTGCCTGGAGCCTGAGGCGCGCGCCTGGAGCCTGAGGCACGCACCTTGACTACAGAGCCATATACATTTCCTTTTAAGTATATAGGTCTTCCACACCATATTTCATAAGAATAGCCAAAATAATTTTTTAGAAGCCTGATAGATTTTGTGCTTTTTTATGGACATTTTTTTTAATAAAAAAATATTTTTTATTGAGTCCTAATTTGGGTTTGGTGACTAAGTGACTGTCAATCTGAGGATTGAGATGGTTAATTTCGGGACAATCCCACTCAACCATTCAGAAAAGGAAAAGAAAAAAAATCACTTGGAAACAAACAAGAATGATGCATAGAAATTATCATTCTTATATGCAAATGCAAAACTATTTAAAGAAGCTACTTACCAAGTGTGAGCGGCAAAGATCTTCAAGACTGGCATTAGACTCTGGACCTTCCTGTCCAAAGGCTTCATTGCTGTCAAAATGAACAGCTTCATCGCCATGCTGCATAAAGATCAATAGCAAGTCATCCAACTGAGTGTAAATTGTGTCTTTGGGTATAAATGAAATAAAGGGCAGTGATGTCATAGCAACAACAGTACGTGTAATACGACTTCAATGACGTCAGTTGGATAAAGGCTGACACCGAGGCGGTATTACATCAACATACCACCAAGGCTATGACACCTTTCATAAAATAAAGCTCAAAGCAAATCCCCAATGTGCTTAACCTTTTCATGATTTTGAGGTACTTCCACATCCATGTAAGTACGCTCCAGCATATCAATATCAGCTTGCTCAAAATCAGGGATGATGTTCTCATCCCCATCATCCTCGTTTTCATTCTCAGGGCTACTGAAATCATTGTAAGTTTCATTTCCTCCAACAGCAAGTGATTGTCGTAGCTGCAATTGGAACATCGCGTATCAGTAATAACCTTAGGATGAAGACGAGCAACTAATAAAATTCCAGCAAACAGACCTTTTCATAAAGTGGGGGAGAGTGTGATTCTCGTAGTTTTTCACAGGCATGGAGCTGCGCCTCCCACATTTCTGTAAATTCTGGACTTATCGTACCATGCAGTCTTGCCATAGGAAATTGTGTAGCTAAAGAGATCCGCTTAGTAGAACTTATCCTCTGCCTTTTGAGAACCGATACTGTTTATGATAACAGTGAGAGAAAATACCACATATTGAGTAAACAGAATAAATAAAAAGAGATGATAAGCAAGGGAAACACAAACATTGTCTAACCTTTCTTAAATGGTTTTACTTTCAAATTCCCAGGTTCATGGGGATTCAAAGGCTGCCATGGATCATCACTGTCATCTTCTGACTCATCTCTAGGTTCTGAATATCCGCCATCCATTTCATATCCATGGTTGCTGTTTTCAGGAAGATTAGAGGCAGGAGGATCCGGCCAAATATTATTACCATTAACTTCAAGATTGCAATTGATCCCAGGAGTTCTATTGAGATTAGCATTTTGTTTCTCTCCAAGAGGTGATTTATAGGCAGTTCCCCCAGAGCGTCTTGTTGGAGACTGAAAGAAACTTTTGCGACTCTTAGACCTCAAAGAGCTTCCTAGGTGGGCACCATTGTTCCCTAGACCAGCTTTATAACCCTTCAAAAATTTGTGAACTGCTACCGCATCACAAGGATCTAATAGAATAAAATCCTGGTAAAGATCGTTGGTAGCTAACTGCAACCATAATGCGATCAAAGATTCAAAGCTGATGAGTTGAATAGGAAAAATCAAGAGTTGGTGCATGAATCAATTAATGCCTAGCAAGCATAGTACCAGATATGATTCTAATTCCCCAGCATCACCAGTAGTATCAAAACAATCCCCTTCTAGAACAACTAAATTTGCAGGAGTCTTCACAAAATGATTCAAAGAATCATCTTTACTACGTCCACCATCCAGGCAATTCTTAGCTTCCACTGCCAATGCAAACAAATGTAAGCCGAGTGAAAACATTGTAGCATTTATGAAACACAAAATAAATACTTCCAAATGAATTACCTGGAACATCATCTAAACCCAAAAATGGATCATTCTCTTCATCAGTAACTGCTTGGGAATCACTTCCTTCAGGCTGGACTGAAGCTTTTTCTGGTTGATCCTGCTGCCTATCAGAGAATGAAAAACAAATTTTGCAGCATCACCGATGAGAGAAGAGAAATCTGAGTTCTGGCAGCATTTGATGGAAAGTTATGTGCATGTATGAACATAGCTTCTCACTCGGATTACTCAGCCATGTACAAGAACATAACTTATAATGAGAAAGAATATTTTGGCTATTTAATTAGGGCATCTATGGATCCCATAGAACAATAACAAGCTTGAGAAAAAATCACTGCTTGGGGGCACCAAGATTGCACTGAGATTGGTGCATCTTTAGCAGGTAAATCTCTTTCTTTTTTTTCTTCTGTCATGTAGTTCTGCCCCCTAGCAATTTTTCAGAAAAAAAATTCCATGAACCATTTCAATCTTATTTCAGTTCAGTATTTTTCTTGTACAAAAAGGCATTGCCAACATGTATTTCCAATATTACATATACCAAGTGATGCAGCACTGACATGGGCCCCACCAAGAACCATATATTATTTCTTTTCTTTCCAGCAGCTTCTTGAGGAAGCTACTTTCGCCTTATATATAGTGGAGGGTTAAAAAAAACAAGGTGGTGACACAAGAAAGAACTTGAAGCTTTGAGCTCTCCAAGATGGTGCCAATTTCACCTTCGTTGGTCTTGATTCCAGCGTCCATTGACAGTGGTGATTCTGTCACGTGTGTGGAGTTGATTCCACACACCCTCTGCTCCTTTTCCCTCTTGATCTTCTATTTTCTCTTTTCTTGATCTCTTGGTGTTCCTTCAACGATCTAGGATGTGGATTGATCATCCATTCTATATCAAATTGGTATCAGAGCAGAAGCTTCATTGTTAGAACTCGAAACCTTGCAAAATCACAGAAAGAAGAAGAAAGAGAAAAGAAGAAGAAAAATCTCCATTTGTCATTGCAACGTCATTAACCTCCTTGTCGCCAGACAACAAATAGTTTGGGTTTTCCCAAACCCTAACTATTAAATGAATGGAAAAGAAGCACATTCTTTGGGCTTTTATATGAGCTTCCAATGGATGGGCCCAAGTAAGGCCCATTAATAGCTAACCCAACCATGTATTGGGTCCAATAGCACCGCAGCTCATTCACCGTGACCCATTCACCCCAACCCAAACTGCAAGTTGAGCCAAGTCTAGCCACCGAAAAAAAAACCAAGCACAACCAGCCCTTAAAATGTCCATTTAACCCATAAAATTGTATCATTGATCCATAAGCCCAACCCAGAAGTATTTTTGGACTAGATTGCAAACCTTTATAGATTCTTCGGGTGTTATAGATTGCGGACAAAAAGTACAATTTGCTATACGAAATTGAGAGGTCTAGCTCTTATTTAGTGGAATCAATTGCAGAAGCACTATACATTTAGGACGTGGAATGATCGAGATGTAGGTTGAGATGAAGAATCATTTACGGTCGAAGTACATACTAGTCGATTACAATCAATGACTGTATTCAATTTCGAGTTCAACACAGAGAAACTGAGTCCGTTGATGAGTACACAAACAAGTTCTATGACTTGGCTACTCAAGCAAGGATCATTAAGTCAGATGAAGTATTGGCCACCCATCATTGATATGGTCTCCAATAGAAAATTCAAAATGATGCGACAATTGTCAAGTATGGACTATTAAGGAATCTCATCAAATTGCTAAGCAGATCGAAGAAAATTTAACGAGAGCTTTGATGAGAAAATTGACTTCTAAACTATATAAAGGGAAGTTTAGTGAACGAGCAATTGGAGGCTCACATGCTCCTACTCAGCTTCGAACATCAATAAACTTCTATAATAAAGGAAAGGACATTGCTAAAGGTAATGCTATCAAATGGTACAAATGTGGTGGGATTGGACACATACATTGTCCAAACAAAACTTTGAATTTTGTTTAACCACAGCATCAAAGGTTGAAGAAAATGAAAATGATCAAGAAAAAGGATGAAAGGATAGAACATGTCATACTCGATCCCGTAACTGATGGAGAGGTGTTTACATTGGAGCGACTGTTGACTACCCACCCCCAGTAAGAGAAAAAGGAAGATTGGAAGTGACACAATATTTTTGGACAACTGTCAGTGCCTTATGTCATTCGCATTGTGAGCCTATTCTAATAAGGTTTGGTGTGGCGTAATTCCCATGAATATGACACAAATTTTGCTAGGGAGGCCCCAATTGTATGATCACAATTAGATGCGTAATGGCTAAGAGAACACTTATTCTTTCCAACATCAAGGCAAGAATACCCTACGACCCCTAATGCCCAAGAAGAGCGAGACGAGAAGAACAAGCTATTTTCTGCATCAATCTAGCTTTAGTCGTGAGAAAAGTGGAATGATAAAGAAAGCTAAACCGATTAATGAGAAACCCTCTTGCACAAAGATAGCTCCTGAAGGACTAACGCGATTTTAAGAAAAGCTAAGGGATGCCCTGATCTTCAACAACGCGATAGTTCGTTGAATTAACGAGAAAGATGGTGGACTTGCATACTCGATAGGGTCGAGTTCTTTCAAGCAAGGGGGAAATTGCACAACATGGACATGGCCCCCACTAGGGACCATATATATATACAGCATGCAAAAAACAGTTTCGTGAATGAAGAAAGAACTTGAAGCTTTGAGCTCTCTACGGTGGTGCCAATTCTACCTTCGCTGGTGTTGATTCTGACGTCTATTGTTATTCCGTCGCATGTGTGGTGTTGATTCCACACACCCTCCGTTTCCCTCCATGTATATATATATATCCCACCCTCTTCTCTTTCCTCTATGGCTTTCTATCCTACTCTCCTCAAACCTTAACACCCCATTTCTCTCATATTTTCTCTCCCTCCCCCCTCCCTCATGATCTCTTCTCTACTATTTTCTTCCTCTCCTATCTTCTCTTTTTTTCTCCCATCTTTTTCTGTCCTATCTTCACTCTTTCTCTCCCCTCTTTCCTCTCATATTTTTTTCACTCTTCTCTCTCATTGTGAGCCTTTCAACTGGTTCGTTGCAAAAGCAAGTCATGACAAGTCATGGAAGGAACTCTTCTCTTATCCATTTCTCTCCACGGAACTTAGGTTTCTCTAATTCCCTCACCATCACCACCTTCCTTCGTCGACATCGTCTTCCGTCAACGCCATCCTCCCTCGATGATGTCCTCCGCCTCCTCGGGTAAGATCCTCCTCTCTAGTTCTCTTCCTGTCTATTTCCCTTTTCCCCTCTTTTTTTCTTTTTCCCCTCTTTCAATTTTTTCATCCTCAAATCAACATGAGAAAAACTCATGAAATACCCCCTTCCTCTTTTAAAAATGGGTGAAGGTGAATGCGATGGAAGATAAAGGAGACATTGGATGATTGAAAGGGAAAAAGGGTTCATAGGTTTCTTTTGTTATGTTTTGGTTTCTTCTTTTAATCTTCTTAGTAAGTGAAAAATGGGTTCTCTTGAATGATGGAGAGTACCAGAAACAGTGGCTTGATGATCTTGTTTCCATTCTTGTGACAAATATTGCTTTATCTAGTGTTATAGAAGCAGGAAACGAGGTCATCCATAGGGCAGAAGAGACTAATGGTAATTGGGCACTGGTTGAAGCTGAAGACTGCATGCTGGAGGTAGTAAAGCAGCTAAGGTGACAATAAACTCAGGTGTTAAAGACACTCCAACTTGAGGCATTATTGCAGAATTACTTGCATAATCTTGGGGAGCAGACTGCGCAGAAGAGGAGTCTACAGTAGGTAGTAAAAGCGGTTTTAGAGGAGGACTGCACAGAAGAGGACTCTACAGTAGGTGGTAAAAGCGGTTTTGGAGGATGAGGCATCACGTCCTCGTGCTACCCTATATAATTCATTTGCAAAACTTGGTGATCCTTCTGAGGAAGTAAACTATAATCAGTTTGCGAAGGAGAGAGCTGCTGTCTGTCCATGTATTGAAGGAGGAGGGTTGGGCTGTTTTTAATAAGAAACTGTCCCCAACTTGATCAACCCGACTAACCCGATCGGGTTGGGCTCAGATTGCCCGAGTTGCAGCCACTTCTCTACCCAATAAGTAACAACTTGCTAACTTAAGATTTTCAAGATGCCAGTTTGGTTGTAAATTGGTAAATTCTGTGGGAGCTGACAACAAAGACCTGTGTTCCAACCTGTCTTCACCCACCAACCACTCGCCTGACAAGCAATCACAACCCATATGTGTAACTTTCACTTATCAATACAAAGGAATTCAGATACAATGTTGACGAGATTGAAGTAAGTTATAGGAACCCATTTATGAATTTAAACAAAACCAATTAATCAGAAACCATTCAAATACAAATTGAGCAAAACAAAGGGCATGAAAGTTTAAATCCGAACCTTTTCTGCGAAATGAACTCCAAAGCATGCAATACCAAATTATAAAGATATTCCACCTTCCGACTGTACACCTGAATTGAACCTTGAAGCAGCAGAGCAGCTACATTTGCAGAAAACAAACAAATAAAAACCGCACCAAAATAAAACAAATTTTGAAAAACTATAAAAACTAAGTAAAGCCAGGATTGGAACCGAACCTTCAGCGAAATTCACAGAGAGGTGTCCGTCGTCGTCCCCAATGACCTCACCAGAGCAAATCTTCAAGAGGTACTCCTCGAGGTTCTTGGCGAGATCAACGGCCCAATTGGATTCGAGATCACGAAGGGGCTGAACAAAATGGAATCTGCCGCCTTCGCCACTCGGTTCTTCTCTATCGTTGCTCATGCCGTGCTAACTCATTGCCATCTGAAACCCTAGATCTTGAAGAGTTGAACGAAACAGAAACCCTAGAGGGAGATATTAGGATTCCAGAAAGAAACCCTAGAAAAGATAAATTACAGTTCCAGAAAGAAACCCTAGAAAAGACAAATTACAGTTGCAGAAAGAAACCCAGGGGAAATTAGGGTTCGGGAGAGAGGAGACGCCCTCTGTGTCTTCATTGCTTGAATCAAACTTCAAAGGCGATGAGAGAGAGAGAGAGAGAGAGTCCGTGGAGTTTTTGGAGTTCAAAATTTGTGGTGACCGTTTTCCCGCTCGCTCATTGAACGAACACTCGTGCATTTACTAATGTGCGCTCGTGGAATGTGGGCACAGTGCGTACTACCCATGCCTAGAGAGCTCAGGAATATAGCGTGTCTCGCGCCCCACCATAGATCGAGGAGCCTTCTCCACCAACGCAGAGATCGGTATGCATTCAATCAAAGAGTGGCTCCTGGATGGACTATATTCAAGACTTAAAACGGATGATCCTCATTCATTAGATTTATGAATCTAGTCAATTTGTGCACTTTTATTTTAACCAATTAAAAGTAAGCAATGGATCGAATGGTTCCAATTGTTTTGTTAGAACAAGAACAATTTTTGGAATGTGGGGCCATCCAAGAGGTGTTATGTCGAATCTGGAGCTTGAGAACCACTCCAAATTGATCCTAACCATCCAAAATTTGGACTCTTTTGTATGTTGGTAAAAAATACATCTCCTAATGTATGACCTATTACCTAGTCATCTACTTAGGTACTTGATACGTGCACGAAGTTAGGGTTAACGTAGACAGTCGTTACCATTCTCGTGCAAGGAAGGTTTCAATTCTCAGCCATTACCATTCTTATGCAATGAAGGTTTTTAAATTAGGAGAAACAATAAAGACAATGGGAAATCTATTTGCACCCCACAATGGGAAATCTATATGGATGCTTTTTGGCCAAAAATGCCCTTAAGACAAAAAAAACCCCAGCACCCCTCTTCGTCCCTCCCTCTCCACCTCTCCCTCTCACCCTGAAAAAAAAATCCAAAATAGAAAAAAAAAAAAAAAAAAGAGGATGCCATCGTCGTTGCCGCTACATCCACCAGAAGTACGATGCCATCGTCGTCGCCGCTACTTCCACCAGAAGTACGTCTCTCTCTCTCTCTCTCTCTCTCTCTCTCTCTCTCTCTCTCTCTCTCTCTCTCTCTCTCTCTCTCTCTCTCTCTCTCTCTCTCTCTCTCTCTCTCTCTCTCTCTCTCTCTCTCTCTCTCTCTCTCTCTCTCTCTCTCTCTCTCTCTCTCTCTCTCTCTCTCTCTCTCTCTCTCTCTCTCTCATAGGCCCTATAGCTGGGTTGGCCATGGGGACTGCAGTAGCCACGGCTAAGTTGGCCGTGGGCTACATAGTCCCCATGGCCAGCCCAACTGTCGGACATTTTAGAGAGAGAGAGAGGAGAGGGAGGGACGAGGAGAGAGGTGTTGGGTTTTTTTTTTTGGTTTAAGGGCAATTTCATCCAAAAAGCACCCAAATGGGCTTATGAAATTTGTGGAGTGCAAATAGAACTTTCTATAGACAATCTATTACCATATGTGGAATGGTGGAGTCATTAGGGTAGTTGATTACTTAAATTAGGAAACTTAGAATTATCTTGTAAGCCTTTATAAGGCAATTGTAGGATAGGACTTGGACATCGAAAATTTGAATGAACAAGGTCTTTTGGAAGGTTTGCCCCTAGATGCGGGAATTTGCTCAACTCTTATGTCTTCTTCTTCTTAGCCATTCATATCAGTACCACTGCAAAGAAAATAGAGTAAAACTTCACTCAACGGTCCGCCAAGCCGTTGACCACCTACAATATGAGCCGCATGACACATTTTTAGAGGATACATACTGTATGGATGTTTGGTCATTCCCTAGGCAGACCTTCAAACCAAAAATCAACCTGATTAGTGAACTCTAAGCGTTGGATTGGAGTCATCTTCATGGGTTGATCCGTGGGATTTTGAGCATTATTGACCATTATTTGAGGTTCAAGGATCCAAAGGTTTGATATCACTAATCAGGCTGATTTTTGGTTTGTAGGTCCACCTAGGGATTGGCCAAAATATCATCACCCGAGGTAATACCAAATTTGAAAATTTTATAACTATGGAAGAATGAGGGATACACTGATGAAACCACTAGAGCTTCAACTTCAAAGACTATATTTGTAAAGGCTAATTCTAACATGTTCAAAATGTAGAACCTACTAAATTTGAAATAATTTGTCATTGTTGTAAAAAGCTAGGTCATATGAAATTTGATTATAAAACTCTAAAAAAGAAAAATACAAATTAAGAAGAAAATGCAACAACAAAAGATGAAATATAGAATTTTTTATTTTAATTTTTGAAATCAAGTGTAGCTGCGCCTAGCACCCAACTAGTCCTCCGTAACCTGCTAGTCACCCATCCACACGTGCCAAGTGTTTTGGGAGAGTTTGATGTGGACTGAGCCACTTATTGTTACTCTTCCAGTGGATGGCCCCAAGGAGAGTTGAACTCAAAACCTCTCGCAACTCGCTTCCTCGATCAGAGTCTTGGCCATCAACATTGAACCCTTGGGGTTTCAAAAGAAGATAAAATTAATGAGAAAAATTAAAGGATAAAAGGTTCTATTTGAACAAATAACTACCTTGAATACCAAAACTATAATATTACATAGACAAATAGAGACCATCAATTTTCCCACTAGGTCTAACATATATAAAACTAAGAAAACTTTCACATTTAGATGAGTTAGAAAAGAAAATATTCTCGATTCTCTAAATGATAAATCTCAATATGGCTCTTTAGATGAATGTTATAACAATAGTGCTTCATCTGTTAATATTGTTGGTTGTAGGACCGGTCTACTTATATTTTAAAGTATTCTATAGATTTTGGTAGCCTTGGATAATCATACTTCTATTGGTATACTTCTCTCTATGATATTCAAGGATCTCTACCTATGCTTTGTTTGCATATTTTTTCTATCTAAAAACTCATGACCTTTTTTTTATATATATTTTCGATTATTTGTATATTTTTAGCTTATATGGGAGTGTTTGTGAGGAAGAATTTGTGTTGCTTGCATATGTGCCTATAATTAAATTTTTTTATGGGCATATGAGATGTAAGAATTCCTCTGTTGCAATAGTAATATCTTTTGATATAAGGATGATTTATTGAATATTTGGATGGATGAGTGCATACCCTTATCTATTTTGTGGTTCAATCTTACAAATTTTGACCAAATTGGGTGACCGGTCGATTATGGGAGAGGACGGTCGATGTTCAGATCAGTCGACCGTAGGAGAGGGCGACCACTGTTCAGACTAATCGACTGTGGGTGCGGGCAACCGATCGATTAGACTAGTCGACCGGTTCTATGGCTACTCAATCCACGCATTTGCTTTGCCTCCAATCACCCTTCACTCCATTTTACTATATGAATAGGCCCTTTACCTACCTCATTCTCGACCACCTCTCACCCCAGCTTGTGCATTACATTGAGCTCCAAAAGAAGTCCTTTTGTGAGAAAAATCTCCATTGTTCCCCATTATCCTTGACCATTCATGGAGACCTTTACGAGACTTATCTTGAGTCATTGAGTAACCTTTTTAGTAAATCCATCTAAACCAAATTTGTGGAGATTTGCCTTGATCTAATTCAAGCATCCTTTGCAAGTTGCTCAGGGCCTTCATTGGTGGAGAAGTACCTGGTATTTGGCTTCATCATCAAAACTCAATTCCCTCTGATCTTGTTATTTCAGAAGTACTGTTGTATGTTAGTTTGTGAATCTTTATAGAAAGGCTCTTTGGTTGAATTTTTATTATCATCTCTTTACTTGAGTCAGTAATCTGAGTCAGTAGATTACTGACTCGTTGGAGTTTAGTTGTGACTAGACTCCATTTGTATCTCAATTGATTGTAAGGTATATTTACGTAAGTAAATTAAAAATGTGATATCTAGTAGGAGTTTAGTTGCGACTAGACATCGTGCTAGTCTCAATTGCGATCGAGGTTGGGTCATTTACCTTATTCTTTAATTGTAAGGTGTGCTTAAATAATTAAATGAAAAAAAGTGTTAGCACGTTGGAATATTTGAGGGTGGATGTAAGTGTTGTACTACTATATATCTTGCGTTGTGTATTGACTAATTGCTTAAGTTAATTATTGTTCCATATTTGTTCAAGATCATTCTTGTATATTAGTAATCAACGTAGCTTAATTTTAAAATGGACCTATTCACTCTCTTTTAGGTCTTTTCATATTAGTACCAAACGAATTTCACCAATGGCTAAGCCTAGCCTTGAATTGCCGCCTCTCCCACCTAATGCTTCAAATACTCTATTTTTTGAGGGTCTTCTCCCTTAAATTAGAAGAATGGAAGTAGCTCATAATGGAAGGTTGATTTTCAATAGCACCTACCACAATAATCTTCACCTTGGCTTGTATTTTGCCACCTTGAAGAAAACCTAGTGTACCATCAATCTTCAACACTAGGCAAGATTGATCAAGTTCTTCTCTATAGGAACTCGCTTAGTCAACGTGATAGATGCATTGTCCCTTTTAGGTGAATCTTCTCAAAATATTTTACTGGATAAAATTAATTCGCATATCTTGTGAAACTTCATATCAATATGTTTAGTCCTAGCATGATACATTTGTCGCTTTCCCAAAGAGACGACACTCTAATTATCAAATACAAATGAACTTCATTTTGCTTCAATCCAAGCTAATTCACTAATCCCTTTAACCATATAGCTTCCCTAGGTGCCTCTGTAGCTATGTATCTTTTTAGTAACAGCCATAACTTTTTTACTTCCCAATCCCTGTTAATTTTCATGCTAAAGATAATTTTTTACTGTATTTAGATCCTTAGGGCCTGTTTGGTACGTGAGAAAAAGAGTTCTAACGACAGAATATTCAGCCAGACGAATATTATCTTGGCTAAATATTTGCTCATATCAATATTTAACAATGTTTGGTATGTGTATGAGCTAGCTCACTTCAGCTTACTTCATTTTCTTTCAATTTGAGTGGGTCCCACATATCAAAGTAAGTCAAAAATAGGTTGGACGAGTGCGGGAACCACATATTATGTCAAAGGATAAAAAAAATATTCATTTTTATCTTTTTTATATATTAAAAAACTAATTTTTATTGAAAATAGTGTTTTTCCGACGAGAAAATAAAATTTTCTCACCAAGGCATAATCGGCGTGAAAATATCGGCGTGAAAATATTTACACGGGGGGGGAGGAGGTGATCAAATGTTTTCCCACCGCGGAGGGCAAATATGTGGGCTCGGCTAAATATTCGCCGAGGGCGAGTGGCTGCCAAACGCACCCGGACGAATATTAGCGTGGCTAAATATTTTATTTTCCCGTCGCGGTGTGTTAAGAAACGGGCGCTTAATGTCAAATTCTTTGCTTAGCATTATAAGAATTCTTTCCAAAAAAGGCCCCAAAAAATGAGCTTAGCATTATAAAGGTCGAAAAAATTTTAGATGTAGAGGGTTTTGGATGCAAAGGATGAGTGGTTAATCTAGACCACTCATCCTGACTTTTTAAGAACCCAATTTAACCGGGGTTAGTATTATAAATATATTGAAAAACTATTTTTTATTTATTATTAGTTTCCTTATTAAAATAAATAACTAAAAACCAAAAACCAAAATGTTCCTTTTTCGGATTTGGAAGCCTCTCTCCTCCACGTTCTTTTGTTCCTATGGCCTCTCTCTTTCTCTCTCCTAGCATCGAAGTTCATCAACGATTGTAACTGGTACAAGCTATTGATGATAGCTACAAGCTATTGATGATAGCACAGGAGAATGAGAATGTTTTTGGGGAGAAATGAGTGTTTGTGCAAAACCTCAATTCAGGACTGCAAATATTTAACCCTCTTTGTCACTTTAACGAGTAAGGGATGTGCATCTAGTGTCCAAAGAAAACCCAAATCAATACAAATCAAAAGACACCTGCTAATTAGAAAAGAAGAAATGAAAAAAATTAAAAAAAATTGTTGATGAAAATTGTTGATGAACATCTCTGGTTGACAGCCGCGGCGGCGATGGATCATCGATGGTGCACGATGCAAAAGGTTGTGGAAGGGACAAGGTGAAGGTGGAGTTCTGAAAAGGGTAGGGTCATGGAAGGAAGGTCAAAAAGTGAGGTTTTTGTTTTATAAAGTAATTAATTAAAAATAATTTTTCAAAAGATTTATAATACTAACCCCGGTTAAGTTGGGTTCTAAAAAAGTCAGGATGAAAGGTCTAGAATCTAGATTAACCGGTCATCCTCTGCATCCAAAACCCACCCTCTGCATCTAATTTTTTTTTCCATAAGGGCAGTTTATTTTGATAAAAACGTTAATGCTAAGCCCGTTACAAGGGCAGTTACTTTGATAAAATGTTAGTATTCTGACTTTTTTGAGACAGGTTTGATCCATTATAACGGTCCGTTATAACGTTTCAAGGGACCATTTAAAACCTTGTCCCTGTGCTAGGGAGCAGTTCAGAAATATCCATCAGAAGAGAGGGAAAAAACATGGTGATTACAGTACCACTATACCTCATACAAAGGAGTGGTGGAGATTTTAAAAATGAATAATAACAGATATTTAATAGTAATAAACAGATAAAACGACATGTAAGCCTCAACATTGGAGAACATCTCCGTTGATTTCCGGAGAAGACTCAAGCAGAGAGGATTTCTATTCGCTTTGCGCACAGATAAAATCCTGAAGATCACTGCGTGAAGATTTCCAAGAAGAACTAAGTGCGATTATTAAAGAACCGGAACAAAAACAAACAAGAGAAAAAGTCTTAATCATCTGTTCACCACTCACAAGACAAGAGACACCAGCGAAGAGGAACCCTAAACCCTAAACACCCCATCTAACCCTAAGGCGGCGAACTCCCCTTATATAGAGAACCCGTTCAGCGTTTATGGAATCTGTCAAATGTTAAGTTACAATAACATCCATTAGTGGACCTTGTCATGGGTTTCACCTTGACACAAACAGGTCCATGGGCTAAAATCACTAATCGAGCTTACATTTGGTCTTTAGGTCTAGCATCGAGTAGCCCCAGCGGGCCCTATTTTGGGGCGGAATAGTGTATCTATAGCGGTAACACCCCAACCCATTACTCTCTCTTTATTTATTTTTTCCCTTGACTAAAAAGGGATTCATTTCTGCTAAACAGCATTTTAAAAAAGACCTGTTTTTTTGCCATAATCAAGAGTTTTTTTTAAATAACTTTACACATTAAGATTATAATTTTCTGGCTGGTTTTTTATTCAGACGTGACTATTGTGATCCCGTTATAATGGCTGTTATAACTGTAACTTTATGAGACCGTTATAAGTTGTAACGTCATTTAAAACCTTGCATACAGTCACCACCAGTTCCAATGTATGCATAGACCAAGCTTTTTAGCTCAGCCCGGTTGATGGTCTGAACCGTAACCAAGGCCAATAAGTTGTGTTCCTTGGGTTGATTCACTAGGTATCCATGTATACGCTGTTGTT
This sequence comes from Euptelea pleiosperma, assembly GCA_035048495.1. Classification (NCBI taxonomy): domain Eukaryota; kingdom Viridiplantae; phylum Streptophyta; class Magnoliopsida; order Ranunculales; family Eupteleaceae; genus Euptelea; species Euptelea pleiosperma. The sequence continues at coordinate 25,966,620 of CM068551.1, read as the reverse complement.
GGTGAATGTCAATGGTTGCATACATCTTGCACTCATGCAAGCAGGTGGGATCTGCCATTAAATGGCTTCAGCACACAGGGAAAGGACCTGGTCAGTGCACAATACATTTTGGACATCACCCGATCAATGCAGTCATGACAGTGCATACACAGCCAGTTGGGCCGAGCATTCAAATGGGAGGGGGGAAAGGAGCATGAGTCACAAGACATGGAGGACGCAGTTGATGCCTTTGGACAAGGGGGCCTATACCCATGCTACACCCCCTCACACAACCAGCTCTCTCCAAACCTTTGGTAGCTGTGGCTGAGACTTCAGGGGAAATGGTTACAGAGGCAATCACAAAATTGAAGATGGAATGTACAACTCTAGTTTCACCATCTATGAGCTAAAGAAAAGAGTAGGGTAATAAGTGGCTCAGCCACATTAACTCTTCCAGTACACTCCGGCACGTATGGAAGGGGTGGGTGACTATCGTACGCCGGGGAATAGTCGAGTGCTCTAAGAGGCCCAGATACCCATGGTTTCAAAACAAAAATGATGCAAGACAGAAAAATAACACATTTTGGCTATTTATCGAGGCGGAATCCAACATTAACCATCATCAATCTGTGGCTTAATACAAGACTAGGTGATTTTGGCGTCTTTGATACTGAATTGCATGGTTGACTTGACAACAATGAAAAAGTTCAGTAGCCAATTGCAAGAGAATATTAACACAAACACAACAAGATGTATATAGGTACAAAGTTCAGTGATCAACCAAAGCTTACAAAAGCATGAACCAGAAGAAGAGTTGGTGCAATTTGCATGCATAATCATATAAAAGAAAAACAGCGAGGGAATCGAAAAACAAGTGGGCTAGATTTGATTGAAGGAAATGATTTTTATCAAGAAGATGAAAGTAATTATCTGTCATTCTCTTATGGTTGAGAAAAAGCAACCAAATGAAGGTGCATGGTAGGGTTCAATAACCATTGGAAGAATATACTCGGATAATTGAAGTATAACTTAACAAGGAAAAGTGCGATTTACCTTTTCTAGCACCATGGACACTTGAAGATCCATAATTGATATCTTGATCACCATTTCAAGCAAGAAATATACCACAATTATATGTTCTGTAAGTCATGGAAGTAAATGAAATGCTCATATTGGTCTCCAAGTCAATTTAAATCAAGGTTCACTGAGGATGCTCTAATGTGTGATATACACTTTAGTTACATGTTCAATTCAACCATTTATCAAAAGCACAAAAGCATGTGAAAAGCAATGTTATATACCACTTGCGATGAAATACATGATAATTCAAAGACAAGTGCACGGTAGATAATTCGGACCATGTTATAGGAAGGAACCATGAAATGTGAACATAATTGCAGCGGCTGATTCGACTTCATATGCTGTTTAGCCATTTACTTGGAATCAGCCACAAAAATCCACATAAATTGAACCCTGAAATTCAGGCACTCAATCGTAACTAGCATTCAGAAATTTCAGCAACGCATTGCGGTTGTTTTCTGCCATCTTGTCCTCCTTTGATTTCTCAAGCTTCAACAAAATCTAGAAAAAAGGATAAAAAGAACAATTACCCCATTTGCTGCCTGTGTTAGGTTAAATGATCTTATGCGACGGGAAAAGTTGAAGAACCTCTCACCTTTTTGCCAGATACAGCACTGCGACGGACACCATCTTCTTTGTCACGTCCTAAAAACTGAATGAACAATAAAATGTTTCAGTAAGTGACAGTCTGCACGTTCAAAACACTGCTTTTACCAAATTATGTCATATAGAAGAACCTTGGAAAGCTGCACAGGGCTGCTGCTCCTCTCAGTCTGCTGCTTCTATATATAGCTCCCATAGCCAGAAAATGACCAAACCAGAAACGATACCCAGTCCAGCCAATCCAGCGCGTCCAGTTACCAGGTTACAGACCACAGCTCCAATATCGAAGAGCCAAACCATAGACAGGCAGCAAGTAACATAAGCACCTCAGAAGACTAATAATAAAACAAATGTACAACAGAAAAGCATTGACTATGGCCCAGTAAATTCTTAGTTATGCATAACCAACCAACTGGGGATGAGAAATAACTTGGATGAAAATGAATTTGTAAATGAAGATGGCACTCACAATTCTTTTGAATTTGTAAAATCTATCAGATGGAAAGATAGTTTGGAGATGAAAAGATATTTCATTGGTTTTTATGTAGCTCAAAATGGAACGTTCTTACCTACAACTAGATTTAACCAGGGTTTAAATTTCGGCCGAAATGCCGAAATTTCGGTTTGAGGTTGACCAAAACCGAAATCCCAATAATTTCGGCCCTCTCTTAATTCTCTTCCATTCTTCAATTAATTAATAAATTTCAGGCCATGTTTCCTATTTTAATGGCAACAATCAAGATTCTCTTATTTCATGGGAGATTATGGAGAGAGAAATAGATAACATTTCCTAAAATTTTCCAGATTTTTCTCGAAATAAAGTAAAACCAGATTTTTTCCGAAATTCCAAAATTCCAGCCGAAATTTCGATTTTGGCCTTCACCGAAATGGCTACCGAAACAGAAATTTCAAACCTTGGATTTAACCCAATCAAAAAATTGAGTTGGTCAGTTCAAATATCGTAACAAGTGCCTTAAAAGGCATTTGAGGCTTACAATTCAAGGCTCACCTTGAGGTGAGGCTTCCCCAAAAAACCGTGAGGTTTAATAAAAAAGCATAAAAGCTCATGAGGCATAAGCCTGATCCACTAAGTCATTTTTTTAATGTGTCATGTCAAAGGCGTGTGCCTAATGTGAATAGGCAGTAGTAGCAATTTTAGGTTGTCCAAGCTCGTGAGGCATAAGCCTGATCCACTGAAATATTTTTTTAATGTGTCGTGTCGAAGGCATGTGCGTGTGCCTAATGTGAATAGGCACTAGTAGCAATTTTAGGTTGTCTCACCTTATAAAACTAGTTTACTTATTATTATTTTTCCCGTAACCCTTAGTGGAATACTAATAAGTTATTCTCTGTTAAATAATATGAACAGAAACATCTTTTTCCCAATGAATTAGAGTAATGTTTTTCATAAATTTTCCTTTTTATTGAACTTTTATCAGTTTCTTTATTTATTTTTAAATTTAAGTATTCATTTGAAAGGGCACGCTCGTGAGGCTTATGCCTCATGCTTTATGCCATTGAAGCACCTCGCCCCACACCCTTGCATTTAAAAAATATTGGTTGTAACAAATGAATACTTACACTAAGCAACATCAAAACCCAGACCCTCAACTTTTTTGTCATGATACCATGAGTATCCAGTCCTCCTAGAGCAATCGCCTACTCCCATGGAGCATCTATGTCACCCCTTCCACACGTGTCCGGGTCTACTCTCAAAACCTAGACCCTCTTAACTCTCTTGTCTATAGTTCAGCTAAGGCAACGACGATTCCTAAATTAGTAAAGCAATTACGTGAGAGGAACCCAAGATTCACCAATGAGATTGCATAACATTGGTGTTGGGAGGCAGATTTGGTAGCTTGCCCCAAATGCAGTACTTAAGTATAACAGCCAGATAAATTATGTCGCGTCACATAGTCATGCAAAACGGGAGCACAAAAGATTGAGTTCTCTAACTCTTAACAGACCAAACAACCCATTGAAGCAACAATTTAATTGAAAAGAGGATTTCTGTCAACTAGAACTGCAATCCATCTGAGAGTCACCAAAAGAAAAGGAAAGAACAAAAATATCATCCTAAATGCGAACCAGTGTGAAAAAGTAGTAATCACTTCACTTGATAGTTGATACTACAGGTGTAAATGGGTCGTGCCTGAACCTGACTTATGTTAGATTTTGATTAGGTCCATGCCCAAGTCCGGGTCCAATATAATACAAATTCATCTGCAGAACCTCTCATGGGCCAGCTCATTTGCACCCCTACTGGTTATCATCTGTCAACTAGAAGTGATGTTATCCTAATTAGGGAGGACAACAACATTGAACACACCAATCAAATTGCACAGCGGTGGTTCTTCATGCAATCGGAAAACTCCCCAATAGTAATTATCTTCATATTAAAAGTAATGAATTTCCGTTAATGCAATATTATATTATGGTTGTAATTCTGAATAAAAAAAAAAAAGATTTGAAGGAATTCAGACAACCTATTGCAGAGCATTTAAGTAAAAAAAAAGTATAGAGAGAATAGTAACCTACCTCTTTAACCTTATGCTTATGGCGTTTGTGTCGTTGAATCTTGGTTTTGTCCTTTTCCTTGGACTAAAAAGAGCACAGACAAAGAAATGAAATAGATCATCAACGCAAAGGAGCAAAATATATATATAAAAAAAAAGCTACCTTCTTTGGTCTATCATTCTGTCTGTGTTTTCTTGATTTGTTAGATGCCTCATGCTCACTGTTAGAAGAACTATCGCTACTACTGTAATTCACAGATGGAAATACAATGTCAAGAATGGGACCAATCTCTAATATATTTCCTTTATTCTAAACAATATAATGAAGGAGAAGACTTCCAAATGCGGATAAACATGATCTCCGTAAAATATAAGTATTGCAAAACATGCATTAACATTAGGTTGCGTGGTACAAAACATTATCAGATTGTCCTAAAGCAAATTTACACATAACAATAAAATGAAATCATGTCATCCATAGTCAGGACTCAGGACAGTATAAATGCATCTCATTCTCAGCCAAAACTTGGCCTTGGGCATGCAATGGGTACTTGTATTGGATTCCACACTGATTGTTTCATAGGCACATATGTATTCTGGAACTCGTAATAAATTGTATGACTTTGCAAGTTCGATAACAAAGTATAATAAATACCTAAAATATGAAAAAAAAAAAAAAAAATACAGCAATTCAGCGAATTCTATTCTTCCATACCCATCTGACCACCTATTCTACTTCACCTCTTAAAACTAATTTCAAAACATTTAGAAATCATTAATAATCACAAAACACTCGAGGAACCCATTCAGAGTTAATTGTACAATTTTGTCAAGTAGGGCTAAAATAGGTGTCCTGAACTACTTTCCGTAGAATTTAAATCAAACCTAAGAGTGGCTTTGTATACTGTGGGACTTCTACGACATATTGGCTATTTAAGGTTTTCTGATTAAAAAAAACATTATTTCCCCCTTTTGAACCAATAGCAAGGTTACCAACTCATCTGCAATAAAGCCTACTTCTTGGTGTGCTTAAGCGACCCATAGTGTCAAGAAGAGCTCCGAATTCTCCTGACGCCAGTCAAACAACGTTCTGGGAATTCCACTAAATTCAATGAAAGACGACAAGATTTCTTGCACAATTAGTTCCGAATTATTTCTAGGAAGAAACTGCATAGAGAATTCCTTCAATAAAAAAAGTTCTTTTTCCGTTAGGGATTGACTACGTAGCTAAATTAGCTATCATTCTACACAAACGCAATTGTGAGGTCATGGATTCAACTCCAGTTTAGCTACCACGAATAAAAAAGGTTCTCAGAAAGGATACCAACATCGTCAAATTTTCCAATTAGGTCAAAGAACAAATAAAAGCCCGATTTAGAACGAAGAATCAGAAACCCTAACCCTAGAAAACATATCAAGTCAACAATTCAAAAACACCAACACAATTATAACTTAAAGTTTAAACTACTGTAAAATTACATAAACGAATAATAAGGAATTTAAGAAAGAACATATAACTAAAATCAGGTCAGGGTTTATGGAAAACCTGAAATCGTCGGTAGAGGAAGAAGAGTAATCATCGGAAGCGTGGTGCCTTCGTCTGCGCTTCGTTCGTGAGTGACTCTTCTTTCGGATCTTGAGAGCGTCCCTGTCTTTACGGCGATGACGACGATGACGACGAGACGAAGAAGACGAATCCGCTGAAGAAGACGTAGAGGAAGACGAGGCCGCCATGAGAGAGCTCCCAAAGCTGATTCGCTCGTTGGGAAGGAGAACAGACAGACAAGGAAGAGAAGAACCGATTGTTCTTTTCTCGACCTAAAAGAAAGACGAAGCAAAGCACGATTGATCAGCGGTGGTAACGGAGCAGCTCTTGATCTCAACTTTCGACATCCGGGCCCCAGTGTCTCTAGGATGGACAAATCTGACGGTGCAAATCTGGCTAACGTGGTGGATTAAAGGATCCAATTTTTTATGGTCCCACAAGATAGTATATCAAGCATAAAGAAAAACTGGCGTGACTGATGACCATGACCACTGATTTTTGGATGGTCAGAAGAAGTTTGCCTATTTTCTGACCGTCTAAGAATTGTGACAGATCAATGGTTGTAACTTGTAAATTCAGAGCCGTTCTATGATGCAGAATTCTGTATCCACAAAAAATAAGCGTGATGGGTAATTTCTAGCCGTAGGATTTGAGTACCTTTTCATCATGGACCTCATGAGCTGGCCTATGGGTTGGTTTCCCAGCCCATGATGAAAAATTGCTCAAATCCAATGGCTGGAAATCACGAATCACATTGATTTTTCGTGTGTAGGTCCACCAATGTGTGCGCAAAACATTCAAGGGGTCAGTGGGGGCCCAAAGAATGTATTACATGGCAATTTAAGGGACTTTTGCATCAAAATTTTGATACAGAATTCTGTATCATAGATTTTTTTCGTAATTCAAGGTTTAAAAGGAATAGAATGGGGCATTACCGTTTTTCCATTATAGCGGAAACAACGCCCATTATAACAGATTGTAAAGCACAGGGGCAAAAATGGAAAAATAGAAAATAACGGAGCTAGAATTCAAAATTTGAATTTCAAATTTTCACTAGAATTTATAACGGAAAAATAGAAAATAATGGAATTTTTAACATTTTTTTTTCAAAAAATAATGGTCAATATTTTCGTTATAACAGAAATAACGGAATATAGTGGCTGTACTAATGAAAATAACGACCGTTCTTTTCTGAGTGTAAAAACAGCACATAATTTAATGGGGGAGGTTTGAATCCGTTATAACTGCCGTTATTTTTGTTCTAATGACCGTTTTTTAAACTATTGTTGAACTTCGTTAGGTAACGAGGAATTGAGCCTGAAATTGGAAATGTATTTCCTGGAATCACAAATGTGTGTGTTTGTGAGGACCAATTTCTAGGAAATTGGTTTTTAAATTCCTTAATTTTCCTAAATTAGAAGTTTTAGGGGGGAGGAGAAACTTCTAATTCTAGGAATCTTGTTTCCACGTTAGGAATCCTGGTAGACTTTCTATCGGGCTCGATCTCTTACATCTCCAACTCATATCTCAATGAGATCCTCTACCTCTCTCAAAAGGATATTATTGATGAAAAGGTCTCTGTAGATCTTTCTAATAATACTATTTTTACTACAAATCAACTTATTGATTGAAAGTTATGAATTTTGAAAATTTTCAAAAGAAAAATAAAAGTTAATTTCTTAATTAATAGATGTCAATTTAGTTATGCAAAAGAGAAACTACAAGAAGCACTCCACATCTATATATCTATACTGAATTAGAGATGTGAGTAATAATCTTCTCTCTCATCCACATCATGCTCAAGTGACACTTTACATTTAGAGTGCCACATAAACAACCCTACCTCTAATCTCTCTCTTCATTTATTTCCCTCTCAAACTATATTTTCTAAAATGTTTTAGAGCTTAATTTCCCTCCAATTGCATTTCTTACATACTTAGAACGTCTCTCTCTCTCTCTCTCTCTCTCTCTCTCCTTCTTCTTCCTCTTCTTTTCCCCTAAAATCTCGATCTCTATTATGTAATTCTCTAACTAAAACGTCTCTCCCTAGTTTTTCTACTCATTTCCACCCAAAACATCTCTCATTCTGCATAAAATATCTTCCATTTCAATTATGTTTCATACTAAATCTTAATTATCTAAAGCAGTACCCCCTCTCTCATTTTTCTTCTCATAGTGTCTGATAAAAGTAGAAATGTCGGGTTCTTCCTTATTCGGATTGTGTTTAGGGTTTCACTTTTTTCCTTACCACCTTTTTTTTTTCTTGAATTCTATTTGTTCCGATTTAATAGAGTTATATATATAATCTCAAAAGCTCTATACAGAGAGATCAAACAATCGTGGAGAAAGAAATTTGGAATCATTAAGAGAAGGATATACACATACCCTAATTCTCCATAATTTTGCTCTCTTTTGTTTTTTTCTTTGTTCTTTATGAGTGAATAGTTCTCTTCCATGGATCAAAGAGATAGATAACCAATTCTAAAGATTTGTAGTTTAATTTTTCTCATTTCTTAGCGTCGTCCAATGTATGTGACTCTAGTTTTAATTTGTTGTCTATATATAATTGCTCTCTTTTATAGATTTAAAAGATTATTATTATTTCAGACATATTTATTTTAATTTATTATTAATATTTTTTATTTGTTACTATAGGAAACACTACATTTATCTCCACGAATAGTGAGGACACCCTGACTTGTTGAAAGCACCCCACGAGTTATGCTTCAATTTGCTTAATTTAAAAAAATGCCTGTCTACAAGTTAGACTCGAGATCATTGGGTGCAACTTAATTCATGCAAACATTCAGGGACCCATGTGACACACTGTTAGAGGACTCTGACTGTATAGATGATTGAATCCCTAGGTGGATCTACAAACCAAAATCAGCCTGATTAGTGATTCCTAGGCATTGGATTTGAGTAATTTTCATGGGTTGATTTTAACCGTGGAAGTTCGAGCATTATCGACCATTATTTAATTTGAGGTACAAAGATCAAAAAGTTTGAAATCACTAATCAGGCTAATTTTTTGTTTGTAGGCCCACCGAAGGATTGAAAAAACATCCATACAGTCAATCCTCTAAGAGTGTGCCACGTGGCTCATATTGCGAGCTGTCATCAAAGTTCTACTATAAAAAAATCACATCTATTATTTGTCAACATAATTGTCGGATGGATTACAAAAATAAAATAAAATGTCGGATGAATGTTAGTTTGGGTGCCCTCACCATTTATGGTGCATGCCCTCACAATTCAAGTGGTGCAACTAAAATTTCCCTCGAAAAATTTCTTAGGCCAAGGTTAGCCCCATTAATTTTTGATATCCAGCCTTAATTAGACAAAGAAGTTACCAGCAGGAGTATTTGCTTGGAAAAGTAGAAGTCCAAAGTAAAAAAGAGAGACAAAGAGATGCTCTCTTGTGTGATTAATCCCATATGTATTTAATTAAGTACATTCCATTTATAATCTCCCTGGTTTGATTATCCCTCACAAGAAATCATAAGCTCACACACCAAAACATAAGGGAAAAATGGACATTGGTAGCTATAGAAATAATATTTAATGGAAGAAGAGAAGGGGATCAAGAACATGAGTAACTTAATTTTTTTTTTTTTATATGGAAACACTTATTGTTGGACTTTCAAAAAAAAAATGAAAAAATAAAAAAATAAGAAGAGAAAAAACAAGAAAGAAAGAAAGAAAACATCAACATTGCAATCTTTCTGAGAATACGTTATCACTTAAAACAACCTGTTCTTCTTCTACATGGGCAACATGCCAGGAGTGTAGGGAACTCCGGTAGGCTTGACCCAGGTATCACCCTGGATGAATTGTTTGGCAGTGAACTCTAGAATGCTTTGGGCGGTGAGGCTACCGGTCTTGATTCCAGGCCACTTCACTCTCTTGGTCAAGACAGAACCAGGACCGTTGTTCTTGTATTCAGCGTAATAGCAAGTGTTGATACCGTATTCTCCCATCCATGGAAGCCACCCTTCTGGCTGGATCAAGTCGTCGATCTTAGTTTGCATGATAATGGTCCTAGAGTATTCCTTCCATGGTCGACCGAGGTATGCTGGAAGCTTTTTCCTGAGAGGGAAGTACAGGGGGTCTGCGGAGATGGAGCAGGCCTGGAGAACGATTCCGGTGGGCTCACGCCTGTCTTTCCTTCCTTGAGCTGTAACAATTGTTTGTTGGTTGTCCATTGGCTTCCTCACCACCATTTTGCAGTTTTGGAATATGACCGCTGCATTTCCAAAGATAAAATCGATTGTACCGGAGATGGTGCACTTACGGTAGAATTGGCGGTGGGTGTGAGTGTACAGCGTGTCTTGGTACCCGTCTATCTGGCAGTTGTAGAAGATTGACATATCCGACTGCACCCGCAATGCCACAGCTTGATGCTTCGCAGCACCTGCAGAGTTCTCGAATCCGATGCTCTTGGCTATGAAACCTTCTCCAACAACCGCTGTATGATTGAATTTTGCAAATTATTATGATAGATAGAAAAACACGGAATGATCGATAATAGATATAGGATGGTGTTTGTGCGTTGTCTGTACGGAACTATGTATGAAATTATGAATTTATGAATGCTTGACGAGTGTTACGTACCAACTGTTGCAGTCTTGAAGGTGGGGATCCCATCAATGAAGTTCCTGTTGCCCGTGATCTTAGTCTTTGTGGGGCCATCTCCGATAAACATCACATGGGTCATGCTCTTGTTGAGCAACACATGTTCGTGATAGATTCCCTCCTTAATATGAATAACGAAGGTCACGGTGCTCTTCTTGGGGATTTCATTTATTGCTTCAGCGATGGTCTTGTACTTACCACTCCCATCCTTCGCTACAACGACGTTGGCTCTGATGTTTGATGGATTAGCTTTTAGGAGTCTGCGTTTCCCAGCGGAAACCCACGTAGGGAAACCATCCTCTGATTCCTCTGAAAGGAGCCTACGGCTGAGGAGCGGGATATTTAAGGAGCTAAGGACTGAGGCGATCTCTGTAACAATGGCGAGAGCATTTCTAGTGAGCTCACCGGAGCTCTTCAACGCTTTCTTCATGGACTCTCCGGCTTTACCCGTTGTGTTCTGGAAGCCATCCAAGCATGTTTCTTGGTAAGTGATGGAAGCGCTGAGCCAGATTTTGAGGTCAGCGAGTAATTCATCGACCTTGCTCATATCTAATTTACCTAGTTCATCAAAAGAGTTCTTGAGATCATCAATGGCATAGTCCATGAGCTCCCGGCAGTTTTGGAGAGCCTGTGTGCTTCTTGGGTCCTTCTCCAGTTCTTGAAGGACAGACGAGCGTTTGACAGCCTGAGTAATGTGGTCCATGGCAACCTTGAATGCGACCTTAACGAGTTCTTTCGGGTCGCTGGTGTTTCCGGCAGCGGAGGAAAGGCTGTCGATACAGGTTTGCTTGAAATCAGTAGGTTGACAGATAGCCTGAATTGCTTTCATTGAAGTTTGCATATCGCGATCGCCAGACCCATCACCTTGGGCTGGCGAGTTGTGGCTGTGGTTGATACCGACAGCCACCGCGACGACCATGGCCACCAGGATTAAAGAAGAGACACTTATCACAGCGATTCTCTTCTTCTGTCCATTGTTCCTTCCTGCTTGGTCCCCTGAGACGTTCCCATATCCCTTAAATGACTGCATATTTGAACAATTTCCTCTTTAGAACTGAAGTGCAAATTGGTCGCTGCGAGCTCCAGGAATTCCCTACTAGGCCAGGAAAGAGAACTGCTACATATAGAAGAAGAAAGAGAGGGTTTGGAGGTGGCGGGGCACTTTATAAGGTAGCTTTAATGCCCCCGGTACTCTGGTTCTAAGATATGTTCACGAGGCTTATAAGAGAGAGAGCAAAGACAAAACGGGTAAAATGGCAGTTATGTTTGTTATCAAACATGAGGTCTAACTCTAAGAGGAAGGGGAGCCACAATAAAATAGAGGGCAGTTAACGGTTTTGAAAATAATAACCACCAAAAGTGGAGACTTTGCAACGTATCTCTCTTTTGACGGTCCATCACTTGTGCTATTTTAGGCCTTTGAGATAAACACGAACGGTAGAAGAGGCCTTGTCGGATTGGATAATCTTGAGCCATATCCAAAGTTCTAACAATTTAATATGGTCCCACGGTTATTTGATCTGATCAGATGGTGAAGTGAAGTGGGACCAATTGTATTCTTTGATTTATAAAGTAATTAAAAATATGTTTTACTTTTAAGGCCAAAGGGTTTTGAACCCAAGACATCAAAGACATTTTTAAAAATAATTATAACTAAAACAAAGGTGAGCATAGACCTCTTAGAGATCTAAAGTGCATGTTTTTTTGAGCCAAAACTTAATAAAATTTGAATTAAAATTTTTGGAGGAAAGCCTTTGGTAGGTTTTTTTTTTTTTCTTCTTCATTCTCTTCAAATCTTTAATCCCACATTGCTTGTGAGGATATTCTATTTCGAAAGTCATTGGTGTTGCTTATATCATGGTTTAAAAAATGGCCATTATAACAAAAATAACGGCCGTTATAACGAATTCGGACCTCCCCGTTACATTATGAACCGTTAAAACGCTGAAAAAATAACGGCCATTATTTTCTGTTATTTTTCCATTATAATGAAAATATAGACCGTTACGTTCTAGAAATTTTTGTGAAAAAGACTGTTATTTCCGTTATATTTCCCATTATTTTCCGTTTTTTGAAAAATTGAAATTGAAATTTCACCATGTTTTATTTTTTTTGCCTTTTCCCGTTATATTCCAGTTATTTTCCATTTTTGCCCCTTAGTGTTACAATTCGTTATGATGGCCATTATAACGGAAAAAATGGTAACACCCCTAGTCCGTTATACCATTATAACGGCTCCTTTTAAACCTTGGCTCATATTACTTATATTAAAGGAAGTTCTAGTATTATACCTATATTACCACACAATCTACATGCATTACAGGCGTATGTACGTCTTTTTAGTGTGCATTTGGACAACAAAAATATTAAACCCGAAGTCCTTTTTTATCGATCTTTTGACGTTCTCATCTTTTTACCACTTGTTTGTCGCTTCATGATTTGCTAACTATGTTTAACCCACACCTGTTGGATATACAAACCAATAACCAACCTGATTGGTTATCTCTAGCCATATATTTTAGTATTTTTTTAGGATTGATTCTAGCTGTTGGATTCAGGCATGCTTTTTGGGTAGTAAATCCAATGGCTAGAAAACATCAATCAAGCTGATTTTTATGCAGGCGTTTATCCACCAATAGGCAGGCTGAACATCAATGTAGTCATTGGGAGCAAAAAAGGATGTAGGGCCATAAGAGTCCTCTGAATCTAAATTTTTTCATAATTTTTTAATATAAAAATAATTGTTAAATAAACATTTTCTATTATACGGAGAATTAAAGTTTCTAAGGTATTACCATATATAGAAAATTGTGAAAAAAAAAGAAAATTAAATCTATTTGTAGCAAACAATACTTGCTTTCAAAAATTGCAAAAACGAATACACAGCCGTTCGAATCAGCGTCAACATTTTTAAAATATAATACCCAAAATGTCCTTTTAGTAGTCGATCTGACGCTGATTCAATCGATGACAAAATTGATTTGGCGCCGATAGAAATGGCGCCAGATTAGATCTGACGCCGATTGAATCGGCACCAGATTTAGTCTGTCACCGATTCAATCGGCTACTCGACCGTTGCACATACAGTCGACTGTTGGTCACAAACTTTTTATATGCATGTGTCAATTTGGGCTCATCACACATTTTTTTCACAATCTCTCTATTGATTTAATCAACTTTTATCTTGATTTCTCTCTTGATCTATACTTTCTGACATACTTGCATATTTGATTTGAATTTTAAATGGCGGCAAAAGTCATTGTATGCAAATTTGGAGGTCAAATGGATTCAGATACATACGTCGGTGGATACACTCAAGTATTATTCGTGACATTGGAGATCACATTGATCGAATTATCACAATAAATCGCTATTGATTGTGGAATTCAACAAAATTTCATTTTAAGGTCAGTTTTCACTATTGGTTATGTAAATGAGTTTGGCTCCATTTGCAATGGCGCCAAATCAGATTTAACTCCATTTGAAACGAAGCCAAAATGGTTTTGGCCCCATTTGCAATGGAGCCAAATTAGTTTTGACTCCATTTCAAATGGAGTCAAAATGGTGAGGGTAAAATTGGGTTTTATTGAAAAAAGTTGTTTTGGCGCTGAAGGAAATTGCGTCAACTTATTGACGCCGATAGAAACGTCAATGTGTATTCGTTTTTGCAAGTTTTGAAAACAAGTATTGTTTTCTACAAATAGATTTAATTTCGTATTTTTATAAGGAGTTTTCGCCTATAGGCCTCAACTTGTATCGAGACGACCATGGATCACGGTTGTCACAAAGACTGACATATTATAATTTCGTCTTGCAACTTCCACACCGGATCTTTCTAAAGAATTTTTTTTGATAAAAAGGGGCTTCTATCAAAGTTGATAGAAGGTTCCTATGTAGTTGACATGTGTACAAGGAAGAAAATGAATCTCCCTTATATTTCATTTTGTCTTCTTGCACGCATCTCAGCCAATTCCTTCTATCCACTTTGATGGAAACTCTTTCTATCAAAAAATTTCTCTTTGAAATAGTCAAATCCCAAAAATTACAACAATCTAACAATGCAACTGCTAATCGCAAATGTCAATGGGCCACCTTGGCCCACGGGCCTTTGACGTGGGCTGAACCTGGACAAAGATCATAAGGCTTGTCTACTTAAGGCCTGTTTGGAAATATCATGTCCAGGCCCAGCCCAGTTCGGACAACACGAAGAACTAGTTGAGTTCAATTTTGCAACTACTTCAGAAAAAAACCAACTCTGGTCTTGTTTTAAGGGAAAAATCTTAGAAAAACGGAGCCCAATAGGCCTAAAAAGTTGTGCCACATGGTCACCCAACACAAAGTCTTCGTTCTTGTAGTCATTACAAAGTGTCCTTGGACCCTTCCGTTTGCACAACACATTCCAAAACCCACCTTAAACAAAACCCTGGCTACTTTTTGGGACAGGTTTAGGACAGTGCCGTCTCGATAGAAGTTGAGGCCTAAGGCGAAAATTCTATATAAAGCCTTTTTATATTTAATATATTAATATATATGGTATTAATTAAAAATTAAATAATATATTATTAAAAATATTTATATAAAAACTATTCTTGATAATAAAAATAATGGAAAATTTCATAAACGAAAATAAATTTAAATATATTTGCAAAAACAAAAACAACTAACATTTACAAGAAAAGTAATTTAACACCTTTTGAAAGGGCGTCTTTGTCTGACAAAAATTTAAACTGAAAAAAGCTGCCAGACATCCTTTAAAAGGGCGTTTGCCCATAGAGGCATAAAACTTTTGTCACAATACGAGCCACGTGTCACTCTTAGTTGACGCTGACTATATGGATGTTTGGCCAGTCCCTAGGTGGACCTGCAAACCAAAAATTAGCTTGATTAGTAATTTACAACCTTTGGATCTCTGCACTCAAATAATGCTCAAACTCCTACGGTTAAAATCAACCCATGAAAATAACTTCAATCCAACGCTTGTAAACCACTGAAGCCCTTTCGTTTGTCCGCCTTTTTCAGCTTTACTTTTTGGCAGGTAGAATTGTCAAACCTTTTTTTTAGCTTTAATTTTTGTCATGGAGACTCCTTTTCAAAGGGCGTTTAGTTACTTTTTTTTTTGTTGTAAATATCAGAAAGTTGTTTTTGTTTTTGTAAATACATTTAAATTTATTTTTGTTTATGAAATTTTCCGTAGAAATAACTACAAAAAAATTTAGATGCAGAGGACTTTCGTGGCCTACATAGATCATTTTTTGGACCCAATGACTGCATTGATGTTCAGCACACCTATTGGTGGATAAACAAACTAAAAATCAGCTTGATTGATGATTCCTAGCCATTGGATTTACTACCCAAAAAACAAGCTTAAATCAAACGGCTAGAATCATGTCCTAAAAAGTACTAAAATCTTTGCCTAGAGATGACAAATCATGTGATTTTTGTTTTGTATATCCAACAATGGGTGGGCTAAAAATCCATGTGGTTAATGGGCCTAAAAAAGTGCTATATCGGGGCTGGGGACCTTCTCTCAACAAGGGACCTTAGGCCACCGCCTTAAGGTAGAGACGGCCCTGGTGGTTAGTGGGACCTGGGGTGGGTGCCTTCTCCCACCAAGGGGCCTTAGGCGACCGCCTTAATGCCCTGAAGGTAGAGACGGCCCTGGACTTTAGGGGCACGTGCTGTACAAAGGGGAGGTCTGGAGCAAAACCTTACAACATACAGTAATTCGCCAGCAGATTCTCTAACATTCAAGTCTCCGAGTTAACTTTGAAAGATCGATCACTCAATCAATCGTAAACTTGGAAACACTCATCATAAGGTGGCACTCCGTGGATTCAATAGAGACAATAATAAAAATGTTAAATTACCCCAACCAAGCAGTTGCAAGAGGATTGAATATTACATGGTATTTGATTAAAAACCCCAGACAATATTACAAGAATTAAAGAAAAGAGGATCCCCAAGGTGCACTTCATAGTAAGCCGCCATTGTAAGGCACTCCTGTTGCAGGTAACCAATCATCCCCCAACGTAAAGTTTGAAACAGTGAAGTTGGCCGCGTCTCTAGCGTTTATGATCACATGGTAACCAGGCCACTTAACTCTCTTAGTAGTGTTTGATCCGGGTCCACTATTGTTGTATTCAGCATAATACAACGTACTTAGAGCGAAATCCCCATCCCATGGAGTCCAACCCGATGGATCGATCAAGTTATCGATGAACGATTGCATGTAAACAGTCCTTGAGTATTCCTTCCATGGTCTTCCTAAGTATGTCTTAGTAGTACCATTGCTTGAAGCCAAGTCTGAAGTTGCCTTGATACTACAATTATGAATCGAAGTACCCGTGTTCTGATTCGGATCCGTTCTACCTTGGGCAGTCAGGGCATTAAACTGACCCTTCATGGGTAGCCTTGCGTAAATATTGCAGTTTTGAAAAACAACAGCTGCATTACCGAATATAAAATCTACTGTCCCATATATGTCGCATTCTCTATAGAATTGCCTTAGGGAGTGGGTATACAAGGTGTCCTGATACCCTTCAAAGCTACAACTGTAGAAACTCGACAAGTCGGCCCCATTTCGAACTGCCACCGCTTGATGCTTGATCGCCCCGGCAGTATTGCTGAAAGTAATACCTACTGCAACGAACGCTTGTCCAACTACAGCTGCAAAGGAAATATTAAAGATATGTGGTTAAGTTAAAATTTCTCGAAGGTAGAGTCATTAATTACAAAACGTGCTTAACCATAAACTATTACTGGGACAAATCACAACGAAAAATGAAAATATTTTATAAGAAACTTACCAAAGGTTGCAGAATTGAATGTAGTCCACCCATCTACGAAGCTTCGGTTGCCTGTAATCACAGTCTGGTTGATACCATCTCCGATCATCATCAAGTTCTTCTTGTTCTTAACAATGGATACATACTCCTGGTAAATACCAGCAACTATGTAAATCAGAAAGTAGCCATCGTTAATGTCCGTGTTGTTTGGTGCAGCAGTGACAGCATCATTGATAGTGATGAAATCTCCGCTTCCGTCCTGATTCACGACCACGATGTTATTCACCAAGATATCATTAGCAGTTGTAGTTTGGAGAAGCTTCCTTCTGCTTACTGACTCAAAGATCTCACGGTTGCGACTTGACATTCTCAAAGGTAAATGACCATGTTGAAGGACTTCCATGTCCGAAAACAAGAGCTTCCTCTCGGGTTTAGACTTCTTTTTCTTCTTGCTGTGAACCCAACCACGGGTGAAAATTGCTAGAGAAACACTATACAGCTTGGTTCCATTAGAAAGAGGGGTGTAAAGCCCTTCCCTAACACTCCAAGCTGACGCAGTCGCTTGAAGACCATCGAAACAAGTTTGTTGGTTAGTCAATATGGCACTAAGCAAGGTTTGCAGGTCGTCAGTCTGCAAGCTAAGCAGTGGTTTAGTAGAATTGAGAGTTTCGGTGGTGCTTAACAAGAAATCCATATTTAGTCCTGCAAGGAGCGAGCAGTCTTCGAGGGCTCGAAGTGCAGTTTTTGACAAAGTCGACCGGCGTCGAAGATACTTGTTGATCAAAGCTAAAAACTTCCTTGCAGTTGATAAAGATCGACGGACAGAAAACTGTCCATAGTCGTAGATGTTGCTCGTTTCATTATGCGGGAGGATGGATTTGCAGAACTTTGGATAAAGGGTGGAATTGCAAACTACATCTGGTGCGACAGGCATGGACATAGGGACGGCATTTGCAAGAGGAGAGAAGAAGAAGAAGAAGAGAAGGAAAGTAGCAAAGAGAGGGATGGAGAGGAGAGAAGAGAGCTTAGAAGCCATTTTTGTTTTTTCAGAAAGCTTGGCTGACTTGTAGAATTGGATCAGTGGGGTTAGGATCATATATAGAAGATAGAGTAGTCATTTAAGTTTCTTTGATTAGAAAAAAAAAAAATATTATATCTGAAGTCAACTTCTATGACTTCTCAAAGCGCGTAGATCTCGATCATGACTTACTAGAGAAGCCGAACTGTTATATATTTATTGTCCACCAACCATTAAAAACATCTCCCCATCTGAAATGGGCTCGTATGCTTAGTTTCTTTCTTTCCCATTTCATTTAGAATAATGATCACATGGTCCATGGACGTTGTCATGGTGCATGCATATATGGTAGTGCGGTCAAGTGTACTGAGCTTACTTAAAAAAATTAATTAATTTAAACTGAAAACTATTTGCACGCAACTCGAGGTATAATTTTGGCCAATGACAAAAATGACAACCATTTACCATAATAATGACCATGTCATCATTATTACTCTTTTCATTTATGTAATCGTAAGCACACTTCTGAGTTGCACTGAATTTGAGGCACATCAAGAATATCCTATCTAAAGGGTCAAATT
Source organism: Euptelea pleiosperma (assembly GCA_035048495.1). NCBI lineage: Eukaryota > Viridiplantae > Streptophyta > Magnoliopsida > Ranunculales > Eupteleaceae > Euptelea > Euptelea pleiosperma. The sequence continues at coordinate 25,947,877 of CM068551.1, read as the reverse complement.
TTAGATGCAGAGGACTTTGGATGCATTCGATGCATAGGGCTCTCGTGGCCCTACATATATAGCTCAAGGTTTTGGGCCAACTATCCGCAAGGATGTTTAGCCCACCCCTTGATGGATATACATACCAAAAATCATCTTGATTGATAATTTCTAGCCGTAGGATTAAGTACCCAAAAAATATGCAAAAAAACATACTCTTTTTTTTTTTTTTCTTTTTTGTAATTGCAAAAAAAACATATTTGAACGGCTAGAATCAATCTTAAAAAGTGCTAAAATCTATGGGTAGAGAAAACCAATCAGACTGATTTTTGGTATGCGCGTAACCACAATGGGCGGTTCATGCGGTTTGTGGGCCCAAAAAATGAGCTATGTAGGGCCACGAGAGCCTTCTGCATCTAAAATTTAGGGACTGTATAAACATGGCCACTAACTTAGGGGTGTCAATTTGTACCGGATTAAACAATACCTGATAGGAATCAGTCCCGATTTTCTGAGTTTTGGGACTAATTATTTCAAAACTGAACTCAAAAAGACTCAGACCTGATAGGACCTGGAACCAAAGTAAGTATTAGGTTCCGTTTCTTGACACACTTGTATCCGGATTGGACTGAATTGGAACCTAACTGATTCGACCTGGAACTATATATATATACATGTACACTAGTGGGTGGCCCGTGCCCACGGCACTCCCCGATAATGCATTTGCTAAAATTGTGTGTGAGTGGTTGAGATCCACTGTCCAATTGGGGGATAAGATCTTGGCCCTTCTTTATTGAAGCCTATAAAAGGGGGAGACAACTGAGCACCTAGCCGGGCCTAGCATACACTACAACAATTCATTACAAAATTGTGTAATCGTGTACAGTTGCACGTGCCACCCACTTGTTTCACGAAGAATAAAGAAGGGAAATTACTGGCCACTTGTTCCTTGCGTTGGGACACTGCAACAGGTCGTCGTGGCTTATGCGATTTATAGAAAATTAAAATTGTTTGCTCCATCTGCCTAATATTGCCCAACGGTTTTGTTTTCTCCAAGAGAACAGATCCAGTACGCCCCGTGTTGGGTAAGCTATCGCTGCTATCCAAACACCGACTACTCCTGGCACTCTATGTACTCCTCTTTTTGAGTCCGATCCGTTGCCGTCACGTTATAAGGAGTAGGTGGCATTTGTTATATTTCTCTAATAATTAAATGCTACTATATATATAGGTACTCTTATTAGAGAAATTAAAGGGTGCAAATAAATTGGACTAGGGCCCTGCTTGGTTCAATGCAAATCAGATGCAATGCACCCACTTACCACGGTTTTGGGATTACACATGATTGGTTGGGGGTGTGCAACAGTGCAAATGAGTTGCCAGGCCCTTGCAAAAGAAAATGGATGCAAGCATGTACAGCCCAAAAACCATGGTAAGTGACTGCAATGCAACTAACCATATTTGCACTGGAGTGCAAAATGCATCCCAATGCAACGAACCAAGCAGGGCCTTAGTCTCTTGCCTAAATAAATATGACCCATGTGCCACATTATCTTGATTGAGGGTCTGATCAGTTTATAGTGGACTAACGGTTTTTTTTCTTTTTCATACTCTGGAAAGGCTAGAAAAACTGGGTTGTGGACTAACGGTTGTTATTTTTAGAGCATTTTAACAGTACATAACGTAACGGGGGAGGTCCAAATCCGTTATAACGGCTGTTGTTTAAACCATGAAGCATACAAGTATTTTGAGCTTGGGCCCTTAGATGAGTAGTCAATATTCGTGCTGCAAATTGGATTTTTTTTTTGAATATTAGTGTAGCCTTGCTTTGAAAAGTGAAGAAGTAAAATAGTTTTTTAATTGAATCCATGTTTGCTTAATGATGTCAACTATGAACTAGATTAGTTTATTCTCTAAGATCTAATGAGTTAGAATCGCATGATTAAACTAGCCGTTGCTAATATAGGTTTGGCTTACGGAAGTCAAAGAGAACAGAAGAAGAAAAGGAGAGTTTTGAAATTGAACAGGCTGGCTTTTGTGTGGGCTTATTAAGAATCAACGCTCGCGTTCTTCTTTAAGGGATGGGATTTCAGTTGATTTTTTGACTGTGGAGAGAGTCAGCTTGTCATTGTATTGGCTCGTCGATCTTCACCACGACTTAGGATTTCTGGTCGTCGGATGTTGAAATCAAGCATCCACGGTTTAGGATTTCGGGTGAAAATTAGGTGGGAATTGAAGTTCTGTTCCCCGATCCCGACCATATAAAATAAGTCTAAAAAAATAACTTATAATATGTGAGTTCCAAACTACTAAGGAAATCCGTCCAAAATAGGAAACTATGCGCAATTTCCCAAAAGAAATATTATCCAAAAAATTAAGGCCAACAAACGGGATCGACTCGTTAAGGGACTGTTTGTGGAAAGCGACGACGTGATTGACAAGCCGTTCGTTATTTTTACAAACCCCTGTGTTCCACAAAGTCGAGGATGATCCGCCTCAAGAAGACTATGTTTTAGGCGATAAGGGGAAAGCCAATTTGAAAGTTGGGATTCCGAAATTCCAAGGAAATTTACAAACAGAAGAGTTTCTGGATTGGGTCAATACCGTGGATGAAGTTCTAGTATTCAAAGAGGTTCTGGACAATAAATCAGTTCCATTGGTTACAACATTGTTTCGAGGACGAGTCGTCACTTGGTGGCAGCAAACAAAGATTATGCGAGCTTGGCAGGGAATAGTTCGTTAGATGGTGAAAGTTCGAATTCAAGGGCGAATTCTCTCCATCCAGGGGAATAATGCAGATCAAGATGTATGTGGACGCAGCATTGAATGCATCGGACTGGAATAAGGTGCACCGTGCATCCAAACGGCCATGAGTTGCAACTGAATCTGGAGATTTTTGTTTCCAAAACCAATTTTAGTAGTTTCTATGTTAGTTTTAGTATAGTTTTCTTGTTTTTGAGAATTTGATTCTTAGCTATATTTTTTCTTTTTTAGGAGTTTTATGGGCCTGGAGCCGATACTTTTCACCTATGGGTTCATGAAGCCCATGATGAAAATTACTCAAATCCAATGGCTAGAAATCTCATATATATCAAGCTGATTTTGATGTGCAGGTTCCCCAAGGGGTGGGCCTAACGTTTAAGGAGTCAGTTCTCCAAAAAAAATTGCCACTTGGCAAAATTTGATTTCAGAAACACATAGGGACATATTTGTGACCCCAAAGTCTGGATTGCCCGTTTATTGCTTGCTGGAGGTGGGGGTGTTGTGTTTTCTTTGTAAATCAGATCTAGTTCCTGAACTGTCTGGCAACTTAGGCCTTGCTTGGTAACACTACAAATGTTTACATGCAAACGTTTGTAACATTTGCGTGTCTTGGTGGCACAACATTCAACAAATATTTGCATTAGACCCATTCATTTTTTTGCCAAAAAGTGGTCTAATGTTTGTGGATGCAAACAGCTGCAACCCATAGGCAAACGACACTCTCTTCGCCTCAACAACTCCAACCATACAAATATTTTCCCAACAAATGTTTGTCATTGTAAACATTGGATTATCAACTATTTGCTTACAAACATTTTACCCGCAAACTACGAACAGGATACCAAGCAGGGCATTAACATCATCTGGGTCGTGACGTAGAACTCGGGTTGAAATAGAGAGTATGCTTTAAAAAAAAATCATTGCAATTGCCGTTATTCCAGTAATGCCTCAACGCAGTTACATTATTTAGAAAATAACTGAAAAAATGGGCTTAACATTATAACAGCGATTGCAACAGAAATAATGGCAGTTATTTTCTGTTATCCATTATTTATATGTTTATATCGGACATTATTTTTAAAAAAAATCCACATTTTTTCAACAGGTGTGACTGATGTGACCTGTTATAATGGCCATCGTAATGGATATGACCGTAACGTCAAATGTCGAGACATGTGTTCTACCTATATAACATGGTGTAGTACCCTTTGTTTTTCATGCATGTTATATTCTGGCATTAAGTACATGGAACTAGTGGGCGGCACGTGCGTTGCATATGAGTGATTGTAGGGTCGTCTTCGAAAGAAGTGGCAAAATAGGAGTTCCAACGCAAAAGTATTTTTGGAAAATTAGTTTGGAAATTGACGGTCCTAGTTATAAGGGACTGGTTTGAAAATATACGGGAAATATTTGCATATAGTGAAAAAGCTCTCGATTGCCGTTGCCCGTAGATGTAGCCCTTAGTGGTGAAACACATAAAATCTTGTGTTGCGGGGTTGGGCCCAAGCTTCAAATTTTTTTTGCGGTCCAACCTGATTCTACTTCAGCCTGCCATGGCCAGGCCCGGCGGACCAAATCCACACCGTTAATTATAATAAACGGTTCCTAAACAAGTGCGTCCATATCCAGAACCAATGACCATCTAATTCTCCCGTTGGATATCAAGAAAAAAATAAGTAACTAATAAAATGATTTTCATGCTAATATCGTTATCAATATTCAATGCAATATAAGCTGGTTACGGTTTGGCCCGGATACTAGTGTACCAAGAACTAGAAATCGGCTCGGGGTTTTTACTTCGGTTCTGGCTATTTTGGGTTTGGTTCCAAAATACTTAGTCCTGGAACAGGGATATTCATACCGGTTCTTATTGGGATTAATAGGTACAAATTGACACCCTATCGGCAAGATTTGGAATAACAAAACTAAAGCAACTTGTAAAGCGGTTGTTATAACACTGCACCGAAGGGGGCAGTTCTTTGATGCAGCCTTCTGTATCAGAATTTTGATGAAGAAGTCCCTCAAATTGCAACGTAGTAGACTCGTTCGAGCTCACTTTCCCCCTTAAAAGTTTGGCCCACGCTATGATGGACCTACACACCAAAAATCAGCATGATTGGTGACTCCTAGCCTTAGGATTTGAGCACTTTTTCATCATGGGCTTTATGAACCGGCCTATGAGTTGGTTTCAAGCCCATGATGAAAAGTGGTCAAATCCAATGGCTAGGAATCAATAATCTCACTTATTTTCGGTGCTTGGGTCCACCAAGGTGTGGGCCGAACATTCTAGGGCCACTGGGCCTGAAAGAGTACTACTTGGCAAATTGAGGGACGTGTGCATCAAAATTTTGATACAGAAGTCTGTATCATAGATTTTTTCCATCGAAGGCAGTTAATACCGTTAAAGCGATGACAAGGGATAACCTCTGTTCCAGTTACCGCCCTAAAATGACTGGCTCCCGTTACAGGACACAATATGAGCCACGTGGCACACTCTTAGAGGAGTATGACCGTATGGATGTTTGGTCCACATGAATTAAGTTGGATAGCATGGAAATATAAAAGACCAGCCTGAAATTATCACTTACGAAAGAGATGTTACACTGCGACCGAAAATCACGGGGCGTAGAGACGTAAATGATGGAAGCAGAACCCCGAGATCAAGTAATAATGATGATATTCGTACCTCATGCGCAGGTTAGAGAAGCTCCCCGGATAAATAATTCACGAGAGCCTGGCACGGTTGGCGGATTCTCGAGAAGATAATAAGGGTACATCCGAAATTTAAACCAAAAAATCGGGGTATTTCTTACTCCTGACCCAAGAAACAAGGAAGTAAGCTCCTGAAGAAGAGCGATCAGAAGTTCAGAACTCGTCCCACTACGACCCTGTTTCTCTTATCTGCTTTTGCATGTGGGAGATATCAGAGCCGCACATGAAACCACTTCCAGCAACAACCGGTCAAATCTGGGCCATCGTTCTCTGTCAAAAGTCAGAAAAAAAAAAGTTCGATTTTCCTTTATTTAATTAATATTTTAGCCAATCTTTCATTATTATAGTCCCGTATTTTAATAGCTGCGCTTCCGACCAACTCTCCTTTTATTCTTCGGCCTCTCTTTGTAAGACTGAGTGACCAATCACCTTGGCCCAATGCCCACTTTGAATCCTCCCTTCGGACCAGACCAGATGGTCCAGATCACAGACTAGACTTTCTCTCTCTCAACTTATTTGATCCTTCGTCTTCTTTCCTCAAAGGGTCGGGATCGGGGGACAACCATTTTTGACAACTATTTTTGACAACCATTTTGGCCGATCCACGTAGAAGATGAAATATTGAACCAATGGCTGATTTTTGGTGAGGATGATCTTCTCACCATATAGATCACCCCAACAAAAAAAGTCAGCTCATTCTGAAATTTCTAACCCCGTATCAATGTGGTTTTCAAGTTACACGGTAAAAATAGACGGTCCATAATTCTTCAACTTCTAAACTAGTCTACGAATTTCGAAATGATTTTTTTGGAGAGGACGATCTCCTCACCATAGAGATCATCCTCACTAAAAATCAGCCATTGATTCATCTTCTATGTGGGTCCGCCAAATGGTTGTCAAAAATAGTTGTCAAAAATGGTTGTCCCCCCATCCCGATCCTTCCTCAAAATACATAAAAAAAGCTATAAGCTAAGCTATCATAGTATCATTTTCTTCTTTCTTATTGCCCTACATGTACAATTAAAAACTTGGAAAGAAGAGCTTTCTTTTTTATATGTTCTCTTTAGAAGATAAAATTACTTGGGTTTGGTTGAATGGACCAAGAAACTTTGTTCTCTATGAGTTTTGAGGCATGGAAACCAATGCAGAATTGGTTAATTAGTTGGTGTTTCTTGGCTGGTAATGTGAAGGGAGGTTACAATACATACAAGAAATGGACGTTTATAAGCACAAGAAAATGAGTTATGACCAATCATTGATGGGGTGTCGATGTGTACTCGATTAACCGATACCCAATAGGAACTAGTTTTCATTATTCTAGTTCAGAGACTAATCATTCCAGGCCCAGAATCTAGAACCAGAATCAAAGTTTATAATAGGTTACGGTTCGTGTGTGTTCTTTTGGTTCTGGGCCTATTTGTTAAACTTAATTTCAACACTGAAAATTAATTTAATTGTTCAGTGCTAAAGGCTCAAAGTATTGAATTTTTAGTGATTTTCGTAAATTCAGATTGTTTGGTAATTTAATTGAAAAGTCTTTATGTCTGAAAATTAAGATTGGGGATAGGGAGAAACGGGGTGCCTAAAAATTGGAAAATCGACCATTTTCAAGAGAACTCTCAAGCTCAATAAACTTGCGCCCCTCAAACCATATTCGTGCAGTAATAAAAAATGAAAAGTGTTCAATTGGATCGTGAAAAGTGATTGAATTGGTCCTAGTTACTATTGGGACGGTTGGATTTGTGGAATCTGAACGGATCCGATTATTGGCACCTTTTTGTAAGTTTCTAATAAGCTTTGAATAAAAGAGCATAATGGGTACTTTTAAAAGAATATTAGAATCTTTTTAAAAATGCCATCGCCTATTACATGAAGTGAAAACCACTTAATTTATCAAGGCTGTGTTTGAGATTATATTTATCCGGGCTTATAGCTTATTAATGTAAGCGGTGGATAAAAACAATGGGTTTTGGTATTATAGGGCAATGTTCTCATTTATAAAGGGTATGAAAGACTAGCAAGGATGTTTTTGTTATTTTTAAAAAGTTCGATGCATTTCTTCATCTAGAGAAGTTATTTTAGGTTCCGTCTAGAGCTACACCCATTTCTTACATCCAGTTCTTACACCCAGATGGGGGACCCATATAGAGATCATGTTGGACAATCCAACCATACATTGAGCTGTTCTTCCCATGATGATCATCATCACAAAAAATCAATAAAATTCAACATCCCTAACCTCATGAAAAAATAGACTTTAATTTGAAAAATCCAGATCATCCAATCAAATCATTATTTTGGGCCAAGTTTTTATATGGTTAGCAATGTTGAATTTTGCTGATGATGATGATCATGGCAAGAATAGCTCAATGTATGGTTGGATTGTCCAACATGTTATCCATGTGGGCCCCACATCTGGGTGTAAGAACTGGATGAAAGAAATGGTGTGTAGCTGTAGACGGACTCACATATTGTTTTGTCATTTAGAAAAATTATTAAAGGTTAGAAGGGCAATTTCGATATTTATAGTTTCACGTAAGTTTAGAAACCGTGGTCTGCATAAGCTATAAGTAGAAGCAGTTTTCAGCTGCTTCTATTTTTACCCCAAAACCTATACAAAAAATGACATTTTAAATTGCTTAAATCCACCCTAAACCACAATAAAAGGTCATTGATACTAAAAAGTAAGAAAATTAAGCACTTAGGGGTTGTTTGCACTTCTACTTGTAATAGAAATTAGTCGTTGATTTTTTACCTCCAAAAGAGTCAGAGAAATTAAAAGCGTTGCGATGCCTTCTAATTTTTGAGAAGTAATTTCTCTTAGAAATTAAAAGCTAAAAAATTTAGCTTCAGTTTTAAGTTAGTATTTAACTTTTCTAAAGTTAAAATATCAAACACATCTTAACTAACTTTTTAGTTTATAAAAGTCAATAATTTCTCTTATTTTTGACTTTAATGGAGTTAATTGGATGGTTGAGATCATTCGATCGTGCCCTTTTGACATGAAGAGATCTCTTAGGTGGGAGCCATTGAATGGGAGTCATTAAATGTTGCACAAAATGTGCGGATAATGTGCTTATGGAGGTTTGTTCATGTCCACATATATAGATATCTGTGGAATCCATGCAATGAGATCAATGACAATATGTCAGTTGTGTCCCCTGAGTTAAGGAATGGGAACGAGTAGGAATGGGATGAAGTGTTCTTCCTTAGATACACATAATAACCTGTGTATGGGTATGTGTTGTTACTTTGTGGAATGGGGCTTGTATCACTTCCATGACCCATCCATCTCCGAGCATGCATGGGTCTTCGTCGGCCTCATCGTCGAAATTCATATTGAGTGAGGTATCCAAATCAATCATTCAACATTAGGGGTGTCGGACGGGTTGGGAAACAGTATATTATGACCCACTTTTTGCTAATCGGTTCTGAAATATGGACCGAAACCTGGTCAAAATGGATCAGGTCTCGGGTACTGAGGTATCCAGTCCTGGTAATGAATATAGAAAATGTATAACAGGGCATCAGGCCCAACCCTATTATTGATTGGATCCAAACCCAACTAATCAGGTTCAGGTAGGCTGGGTGATTGAGAAAGTGAGTACTTTCCATGATGTGTCTTTCTTTTCAAGGTTGTTTTTAGGGCCTAGTCCAGTCCTAGACCTAAGAACCAGTTTAATGTTGCAACTATTCTGAAAAAGCAGGATTCAAAAAAGTTGGCACCATATGCTTACAAACAGAGTAGAACTTAGCTGAGTCAGCAAAGTTGCTGCCAAACCACCATATGAGCCATGTGGCACACTCTTAGAGGGCACTGGCCATATGGATGTTTGATCCATCACTAGTGATTTGGCAGCAAACCTTTGGATGCGAGCCACATGGATGATTAGTGATTTCAAACCTTTGGATATTTGTTCCCCAAAAAATGCTCAAATTACATGGTTAAAATAAACCCATGAAAGCGACTCCAATCCAAAGCTTAGAAATCACTGATCATGCTAATTTTTTATCTGTCGGTCCACATAGGTTTGGGTCAAACATCCATACGGTCAGAAATCTCTACAAATATGCCATGTGGCTCGCATTATGGTCTGTCCGTCACCAGGTTCTACTCTTACAAACACCGGCTAGAAGGACTAAAGTTGAAATGCTTGATATGTTTCGCTCTTAAAAAGGACCAGAGTTGGCTTTTTGAAAAGTAGTTGCAAACTTGCAACATTTAGCCCATCTTCCATTCCTAAATAGTGCTAGATTGGACTAGGTCCTAAAAACATGAGATTTCCAAACAGGTCCTAAGTGATTCTAGTAATGAAGCTCTATATCAACTGGTCCTTGCTGTAAATGTTAATGGTCATTCTATCCCCGCAAATCCCAAAAGAGATTATAATCATCATGATCATAACCCTTATCTCCATCTGAAGGGGTTGGCTGCACGAATCCTGTTCCTCCATTCAAGGGATCAAATGCTAAATATTTTTGAAAGATCCATCACCCCTTTTCTCAATAATCTCTAAACCTCCCAAAATGACTAATCTTTTTTAACCAAAACCAAAAATGCCCTAAAACCCTAATGAAGATGTGGTGGTACTCAAATGTAATTACTATGTTAAGAGGGGCGTCTTACTAAATATAATTAGTAAAGCAGAAGCTTAACTGTTAATAATACCGAAGCAAGACGTTTTTTTTTTTTTTTTGTGTGTGTAAACTGAAGCAGGACGTTACAGAGGCAGTTTTGCTTATAAATAGAGAGCTTCTGTATCTCACAGAGAGACTAGCAAGTTAGTTGGGGCGGTTGGGCAGCAAAAAATGGCTCTCACTGTTTCTTTCTCTTCTTCTCTTTTGATCCTCCTCTGTTTCTTCACCTCTCTGTTTCTCTGTACTGCCTTTCCGGCCCATCACCACCACCAACGTTTCGCTTCCCATAACTACAGAGATGCTCTCACTAAATCAATCCTCTTCTTTGAAGGGCAGAGGTCAGGGAAACTCCCTTCTAACCAGAGACTCACATGGAGAAGAAACTCTGGTCTCTCAGACGGCTCGGCGATGCATGTAAGAGACTAGTTTGAATCTTTTCTTAGTCTCTCATTACTCTGTTCTTCTTTTTTGTGGGAAATCTGAACTGGGTTTTGTTTGTTTGGGTGGAAAATGCAGGTTGATTTGGTTGGAGGATATTATGATGCAGGGGACAATGTGAAGTTTGGGTTTCCCATGGCTTTCACAACCACCATGCTTTCATGGAGTGTGATCGAGTTTGGTGGGTTGATGAAGGGCGAGTTGCAGAACTCTAGGCAAGCTATTCGTTGGGCTACTGATTATCTTCTCAAAGCTACTGCTCATCCGGGTACCATTTATGTTCAGGTTTGCCTTTTTTGACTATCTCTCTACTCTGTTTTACAGTCTCTTCTTTCTTTGGTTGTGGGTTTATGGAGGGATTTGGGCCTCTTTGTGTGTTAAAAATCGTTTTTTTTCCTCTTCGCAACCCATTTCCCCCATTTGATTTGTAAAGAGAGAAATGGAGGAAACAGGGGAGCTAATGTGGTTTTGGGTTTGGTTTCAGGTTGGTGATGCTAACAAAGACCATTCTTGTTGGGAGAGACCCGAAGACATGGACACTTCAAGATCTGTTTTCAAGATAGATAAGAACACCCCTGGTTCTGATGTAGCAGCTGAAACTGCTGCTGCTCTTGCAGCTGCTTCTTTGGTCTTCAGAAGATCTGACCCCACTTACTCCAAGCTTCTCGTCAGAAGAGCTATGAGTGTAATATTTTCGATAAAATAAGTATGCTCTTCATTGGTTTTTCTTCTTCTTTTTCTCCAAAATTTGACTTTTTTGGATTCGATGGGTGTAGGTGTTTGCATTTGCTGATAAGTACAGAGGAGCTTATAGCAATGGGTTGAAGCCATATGTCTGCCCATTTTACTGCTCTTATTCTGGTTATCAGGTAAGCTTCCATGCTTTAACTTGTTGATTTTTTTTTATTTTGGTCTCTGCGATGGATTTCTAAACCCTGTCTCCTACTTTGTTTTCTATATGGAAGGATGAGCTTTTGTGGGGTGCTGCATGGCTGCACAGAGCCACCAAGAACCCAACTTACTTGAACTACATTCAAGTTAATGGGCAGACCCTTGGAGCTGATGAGTCTGATAATACATTTGGGTGGGATAACAAGCATGTTGGAGCTAGGATTCTTCTTTCTAAGGTCCAATTTTCATCTTTTTCCTTTTCTTTGTTCAGTAATTCTAGTAGAGAAATGGGGTTTTGATCTTTCTGTGTTATTTGTAATTTGGTCTTGTCCCATTTTCACCTCTTTTTTCCCTTTTCTTTGTTCAGTTAGAGAATGGGGTTTTGATCTTTGTGTTATTTGTAAAATTGGTCTTGCATTTCAGGCCTTCCTTGTTCAAAAAGTTCAATCCCTCCATGATTACAAAGGCCATGCAGATAACTTCATATGCTCTCTCGTACCAGGGACCTCATTCTCTCAAACCCAATACACCCCAGGTCTCTCTCTCTCTCTCTCTCTCTCTCTCTCTGTTATTTTTAACGGCTAGTTGCGTTGTTAGTAACGGCTAGTTCTGCTTTTTGCCTGGACAGGGGGGCTTTTGTTTAAGATGAGTGACAGCAACATGCAGTATGTGACCTCCACCTCATTCCTTCTGCTAACATACGCCAAGTACTTAACCTCAGCACACAAAGTTGTCACATGTGGTGGAACCACAATCACCCCAAATAGGCTCCGAACCATAGCCAAGAAACAGGTACATCAAACTTCAATAAAAAGCACACTCATCCCACGGCGTATTCTAGTATAACTGTTACATTGATATATTTCTTTTTTTTTTTTTACAAAATGCGCTACTAGGTGGACTACTTGCTGGGAACCAACCCTTTGAAGATGTCCTACATGGTGGGGTATGGAGTTCGGTACCCGAGGAGGATACACCACCGGGGATCATCGCTACCGTCTATCGCCGTACACCCAGCCAAGATCCAATGTTCGTCGGGCTTCAGTGCCCTGAACTCCCAAGCCCCCAACCCAAACATCCTAGTTGGTGCGGTCATCGGTGGGCCCGATGCACATGATCGATTCCCCGATCAACGAACCGATTACGAGCAATCAGAGCCGGCCACATACATTAATGCACCACTAGTAGGTTCACTGGCTTATCTTGCGCACTCCTTCGGTCAGCTATGAAGAAACAGAAATAACCCCCTATTTAACTGGTCTAATTAATAGGTTTTATGCTTTTCAATGTTTGTAATTGGCTCGAGACCACCCAAGGCTCGAGCCCAAGACCTTTCTAAAGTTTATAGTAAATGGTTTATATGTAGCAGCTTGTCTTGTATGGTGTGCTTGCGAGTTCCGTGCATCAAAACAGCTATTTTCTGAATTTTCGAATTGAATATTTGACCGTTGTTGGATTACATGTTTGACCGTTGGTTTTTTTGGCGGGCGGGAGAGAGAGAGAGAGAGAGGTGGAAAGGGGGCATGTGGATAACATGAACATGTGACCAAAAGAAGGGTGTCAGAACACAGAAGTGCACCAAAGTGAAGGGCTTATTAATGGTGCTGCTGGGGTAGGGTGACCTTACATAGGTAAGGAATTGACGAGACCGGAAGACATTCCCCACTCTGTCCTTCAAACCTAATTATTTATTGGAGGGGGCATCAACTTTTGTGGAAATTACATAAAACTCCTTTCAAGTTAAAATTTTCAAGGAATGAACTGAGGTGTTTGGTTACAATGATCATTCTATTAGGATGGAAAGAGAAGTGAAAACCAAACAATCGTGAACTGTCAAGGCCAGCCTTAAGAGCTTGAATCCGACCCTGTTCGAACCCATATTTAGCATGTTTGGATATTTAGTATCTATGTAAGTTCAGATAGTATCTATGTAAGTTCATCCGATTCAAACTCGGGTTGAATTCTGATCCTAGTTGTAAATATTCGGATTCGGTCGGATACTAGGTTTTGGGGCTTCGATCCTGATCCTATTTGTTCAATCCTGATCCTAGTTGTAAATATTCGGATTCGGTCGGATACCAGGTTTTGGGGCTTCGATCCTTGCTAAAAATGTTATTTAGGAGTGAGACCCATATTCCACAAATGGGTTCGATCCGAATCTTCCTATACAGATATGGTTCAGATTCAAATCACATATCATGGGTTCGAGTCAGATCTGGATCCGAATCCAGGTCATTGTATTTGAATTTGGATCTGGATTAATCTTTTCAGTTCTGAGTCTTCTGACTCAGATCCAAACCCTCATGCCCTAGCCAGCAGTTCTAAGTTGGAAAGGTTTGTATACCAGAGTAAAACTTCGGTCACAGTTTGTGGTGACCGGCTTATGCACAATACGAGCCACATGGCACACTATTAGTGGACGCTGACTATGGATGTTTGGCCAATCACTAGGTGGACCTACAAACCAAAAATAAACCTGATCAGTGATTTCTAAGCATTGGGTTGAAATTATTTTCTTAGGTTGGTTTTACTACCTAGGAATTTGAGCATTATTGAGCTTTATTTGGGTGCAAAGATCCAAAGGTTGTAAATCACTAATCAAGCTGATTTTTGGTTTGCAGGTCCACCGAGGGACTGACCAACATACGGTCAGCATCCTCTAATAGTGTGCCACGGGGCTCATATTATGAGTGGTGACCGAAGTTTTGCTTTCATGATAAAAGCAATGAAAGCAAAATAAAGTTAGAGATAACAAAGATTACTTATTTATTTATAAATATTCTGTTATCTCCCCTGAATTTATGGATAAATCAATGATTATAAAGCTTTGATTAAGGAATCTAACACAGTAATTTCAAATTAATCAATCAATAATTTAAATTAATAAAAATCAATAACTTTTTTTTTTGTTATTTAACTTTTTTTTTGTTATTTAACTTTTCTTTTTTTTTTTTTGTATATATGGTATATTATATATGAACCCAGATTAGATGAGTAGCGGGAAGGCACATGAGGAGTAAGAAAGCGGGATGGAGAAAATACGGTTTTAAGATAAGAGTCGTGCTACCCCACGGATAACTGGATAAAAATATGTGCAGTTGAGGCCATTAACCATTGGATTCAAGAGATCAACGGTCGATGAGGCAACGACCATTCAAATGCTAGACTGGTAAGCGACAGGTCAAACAATCCGAACCATATATTGGATACTTAATCCGCACATATGAAATGGATACAAAATACTGTCTTGCCCCCCCCCTCCTTGTTGCATTGCAGGGTAGCCAGTGAGGTTTGTGGTATTTTCTTTGGATATCCTTCTCTGAAACTGTCCTTGAGATTATTTGCAGCTGGATATATCTCTATTTTTCTCCTTGTGGTAGGAGACTATGGTGGGTGCTTCCCTTCACAATTTGGTGGGGTCTTCGGAAGGAGAGGAATAGTAGGGTCTTCGAGGGTAAGGAAGCGGCTAGCTTTGATATTGTCTTATCTATCATGACTCTTATATATATATATATATATACTAGTGGGTGCCCCGTGCCATCGGCACTCCTCGACAAAGAATTTGCCAAAATCAGGTGAGTGGCGGAGATCCACCGTCCATTTGGGGGAGGATTAGAGGATAAGTATGGAGACAACCAATGTGTTCTGTTATATAGAATAGTAAATGGCTCATGCCCACGGCACTCTCCGACAAAAGCGTTTGTAAATCAAACGATATAACGGACTTTACCGTTTTTTCCATTACAACGGCCGTTATAACGGATTGTAATGCACAGAGGGAGAAATAGTAAAATAACATAAATAACAAAAAATAACAGTGTTGAAATTCATATTTTGAATAAATTGAGGTCAAATGAGGCGGATTGAGTGGCTAAAATCTAACCATCCGCATTAGATCAATGGATTTGATCTCAACCACTCTTTATCTAACCGTCCACATTAGATGGATGGATAAGATAAGAGAATACAACTGAGTTGTCTTGTTATATGCATGGGTGGCCCGTGCCTGCGGTACTTTCCGACAAAGTGTTCGTCAAAATTGGGTGGGAGTTAATCTCAGCCATCGATATGAAGCATAGTGGATCTCAGCTACTCATTATTGAAGCCATATAAGATAAGAGGGGTATAAGACAACCATTGTCACTTGTTATATAGATAGTGGGTGGCCAGTGCCCATGACACTCTCCAACAATGCGTTTGTTAAAATTGGGTGTGAATGGCTGAGATCCACCATCTATTTGGGGGATAAGATCTCAGCCCTTCTTTGTCTAAATAGATAAGAGGGGGTATAAGTGGGGAGACAACTTCCCTGTTTTGTTATATATATATATATATATATATTTTTGTCTAAAATGTACAAAGAATGCAAAGGATTGGCCTTTGAGGACTTAGTCTTTAGATAGGAGTCTATCATAAGGGTAACTAGGAACTTTTTGTTTGTGTTTTTGTTTTGAGGAGGGTTTTCTGGACTTCTAGCTTCTTTTCTCTACATAATTTTGTTTCTTCATATATACCACTTGACCTTATAAAAAAAATTGTGAACTTTGGAGAATATATGAACTAAGGGTGTGTTTGATTGCCAATTTTCCTATGGGAAAATCGCATTTTCTTGGGAACAAAATTTCCCATTGTTCGATACCATGTTAAATCGGAATTTTTCTTCCTGAGAAATTAGGTTTTCCCGTCTAAGCCCGGAATTGATTTTCATTCCACATTATGCGAAAATATGCCCTTATTTTCTCACATGTTTGGAAAATGCATATCTTCTCAGGTGCAAACAAACAGCCATTTAAGGCATTTTTCCAGATGTATTTTCTAAAGAAAACTTTTCCAATGAAAAGAAGATTTTCTCCAAAAAAAAATTCCGTGCAATTAAACACGCCCTAATTTCACTGCCGAAAATGCAGTTTGATCTTCAAGGAAAAGATAAAAGAGCAACAGTAGTGAGGCTGATCTCTTTTATGGCCAAGGATCAGTTCAGGCTTGAACCATTGCTTGAGGAGCTTGTGGGTCAAACTCTGGGCAAGTTGGACTTTTTGGTCTTCTAGCGGGGTGTCATAGGTGCAGCGCCCCTTTGGTGTTGCTTGCTAGCATTATAACGAAGACAACGGCCATTATAATGGACCATATAAAACATTGGTTTTAATGGCCATTATAAAAAAAGAACATTGTGACTGTACCGTTATAGTAGTCATTACCAAGGTTTAAAGGGGACCGTTATAACGGTATAACGGACTGGGGGTGTTACCGTTTTTTCTGTTATAACGAGAAAAAAAACGCTCAGCGGCAAAAATGAAAAAAAAGGGGAAAAAACGGAAAAAATGGCGCTGAAATTCAAATTTTAAATTTTAAAATTTGAATTTCAAAAATGGAAAATAACGGAAAATAACGAAAATAACGGCCGTTTTTTTCCACAAAATTTTTCAGAGAATAACGGTCGTTATTTCCGTTATAATGGAAAAATAACGGAAAATAAGGGCTGTTATTTTCGTTACAACGGCCGTTATTTTCTGGGCGTTTTAATGGTCCATAACGTAACGGGGTAGGTCCGAATCTGTTTTAACGGCCGTTTTTTAAACCTTGGTCATTACAATGGAACCACCTAACCGAATGGTTAGTGTATACCCTCTTGTGGGAGGTCGTGGGTTCAATCTTGCAGGTAGGTGTACCAGCCTCAACAGTGTTGCCTAGCCAAAATAAAATAAAATTCTCAGGTCATGAAAACCCGAACGAGTAATATTTTGCTCCTGTTGCACAAAAGAATTGTCACTGACGGTTCAATCATTAACCCTGCCGGCAAGTTCTCAAGTTCTAATTCCGTGCTGTGTATTTGCAGATTGGGATTCTATCGGAAGAACCACTTCAAGATATGATTCTGCCCAACGGCTCACTAGCAGCGAAACGACTTACTCGAGCACTAGGTTGGACCTGCTCTGTCAGATTCACTACCTTTGTCCAGAAAGCATATGAAGTTAACAAACCGGATGGCTAACCACATCAATTTACTGACATCATATTGGGCTGATCTTTTCCTAATGCTAGTTCCAAAAATTGATCAACAGATTTGAAAAATCAGAAGGAAAAAAAAAGTCACAATTTCTTTAAAAAAAGTCAGCAATTTATTTAGCCCCCTCACCATACAGTTGAAGAGACCGTTGGAGCACTTCTCATCAATTCCTGTTGGCTTTTATAGTACATGACTGTGGGCTTTTATTCTATCTATTATGGTTAGTATCTCGGATTCCTTCTATTTTCCCCATTCGAATTCTTTCTATTCCATGGGAAACTGCTCCTGCTTGTCTGAATTTTGCAATGACATCTTTTTTTTATAGCTTAGCTCTCTGCAGCTCTAACTTGGCTATGGTTCCCAAATGGACTTCATCTGGTCCATCTGCAATTCTCAATGTCCTTGCTGTAGCCCAGAGATGCGCCAGAACAGTGTCAGAAGATAAGCCAGCAGCACCATGAACTTGCATAGCCATGTCAAGCACTTGAAGTGCCATATTTGGAGCTGCAACCTGCTCAATTCACCCAAATAAGGAAAAAAAGTTCACAATTTTGGTCTAGTAGACCATTAAAAGGAATGAGGGAAGCTCCCCCAAGGATCTGATTCATTAGTTTCCAAAATGTATAACCAGAGTACCTTGGCCATGGCAATAATTCCGCGCGCTTTCTTGTTTCCAAACCGATCAAGCTGGTCTGCTGCTTCCAGAACTAGCAGTCTTGTCTTCTCCAGCTCCACTCGACACTGCAAAATATGAAGCAACTTTAACATGGCAATGTTATAGACCGAGTGTCATTATACTGTAATCACCCACATCTCTACCATACACATGGTGCCTATGCTCAGCAATCCAGAATATCCAATTGATGAGCCACCACGTCAGTTGCACATCGCATCTGTGTTGCGTGGATTCTTCTAAACGGGCAACGTACCTATGTCGAACAAGTGTCCGAGACCAACACGACAGATTCTAGTGTGACACTTTTAAATTTGTCTAAGTTTTCTATGGACAAAATAAAACATCACACATATATACCCTCTTGTCTGTAAGTATATGATAGGACTTCCTTACTATATAAAAAAAGAACTACTTTGTTTCACATTATTTGAAGTATATTGCCGAGTCCTGAATCCTATTTTCCAAGATTCGCCGAATCGGACACTCTGTAACCATGTCGGACTTTGACATCCGTACCCGTATCAATGCAACATAGCATCACACCAATAGATCTCTGATTGGATATGCCTCACATCCAACCCATAGATTATGAGTTTGACATGATTCTTTTGGCAATGTGTAAAGAGGTGGCAAATTGATTGAATAATCTGATTCTGTGAACTTGGACGATCACACTCATAGATCTATAAGTGTTACGGATTAACAGCAGTGTGTATAGCACCTAGTGATGGATTATCCATCAACCCCTTATATCAATTGTTCTTACCAGAGCCAATGAGATTTGTTAGAATTAAAGTTCTAGGGTTTGAGAAAAGAAAGAGGAGAAGAGAAGAGAAGAGAAGAGAAGAAAAGAGAGAGAGAGAGTCACGAACTAGGGTAGTTCGACCTCCTCATGTCGATATATATATACTATTCACTTAAGTGGTGTGAGCCCACTTACATTAATAGAACATATGCGCCCAACACTCTACATAAAGCCCATCTATATAACATAAACATAAAGGAAATAAACTAAGAAATCTAACAAGATTAATTCTCTTTGGAGTTCGGTTGCCCAACTCAACAAAAGAATGTACACGTAAATTTCAGGAGATAAGTCCATAGTGGTACCATGTCAAGTTTACCTTAGCGATATCAGACAGGAATGAACCTTGCTCAGCAATCAACTTTCCAAACACTCTCCTACTAAGAGCCCTTTGCGCCATCATCTGCATGCCACGCTCTGCGGCACCTATCAATCTCATGCAATGGTGTAACCTTCCGGGGCCCAGCCTACCCTGCAAAATTTCAGTTAGCAAAGTAAGAATATGATATGTCGTATTGTAGGCAAGATTTAAAATTTCAGTCTCGTTCAGCATTTTGATAAGTTGACGAAACGAGACATAGGAAAAAAAATGACAAATCTTGACATAAAGATACGAATGTAAATTACAATAAATGATTTTTAATTCTTACTTAAGCTAAAAATATGTTGTTTATCTTTTAACTGTGTTATAAAAGACACATATACAATAAAAACAAGGTTTATGTTACTTATATTAGAGTTATGGTATAAGAAGATACATACCCCAACGTGTAGTTTCGATACTTTACCAAAAAGATATTTTTGAAACATGATTGTGGCTACACAAAAAAGACGAGAAGATATATAATACCTTCAGTAGACTGAGGGTGGTTTACCAATGTCATTTTTGTACATATGTGCACCTGCAGGGGTGTGTCTACACACACACACACGAACGAGATCTCCAAGGCCAAATGCCAACCCACACGATGCAATCCAACTGTTCTATCAACATTGTTTTGGACCATTCACAGTTAGGATTATCCTCATTTCAAATTTCCAATGGACATGATTTCTCCTAGATGAGATCCATCCCATGTAACAAGGACACTCCATTTTCTAAGAATATCCCATGTTGGACACCTTGCCGTATTCACGTGTCGGACACACCTTGTCAAACAAATCTTAATTTATTCAAATATGTTGTTTTCGACTATTATCTCTATATGGTTTATGTGATTTTTTAATTTGTATCAGCTTAATCTAAATACATTCTTTCTATATTGTATACTTTAACATGGACTAAAGTATTTAAAAGATATATCGTTCAACATAAGGAATGAACTGTTTGGATGTATCAACGAATCAGGTTTGTGGGGGTCAGCATGTTTGACACTTCATATCAGTATCGGACACTGACACACGTGTCTGTGTCTTTGTTACATAGGATCCATTGAATGGTGGGTCCCAGCCCCAACATGTGTGCACATATACCTCTGCAATTGGTAGACAGACCTTACTTTACTGGACTCCCTTAGACTTGTTCAAAAGATATCAAATAACCTCACCTGGGCAATCTCAAACCCACGGCCTTCTCCAAGCAGAATATTTTTGGCTGGCACACGTACATTCTCAAATGACACTTCTGCATGCCCATGAGGTGCATCGTCAAAACCAAATACCATGAGCGGTCTCTTTACATGTACCCCTGGAGTTTTGATATCCACTAAGATCATGGATTGCTGCTTATGCTTTGCAGCAGTGAAGTCTGTTTTCCCCTGCACAAATTCAGACCATCTTTCCTTAAAAACATGAATAACAAAATAAGAATGCCTTGACCGATTGTCTTGAACTACTGGGAGTTGCCATACAAGTAGAACTAACCATAACTATCAGTAGTCTGCACCTAGGATCCATTGCGCCACTTGTCCACCATTTGTTGCCATTGATGATATATGAATCCCCTTGCCTGTATAAAGCATACGAAGTACTGTTATAAATACAATGAGAAGAAACTCCAACGAAATTGTAGAGTGTAGCCCATATATAAATTGCAAAATACTATTAAAGTAACTTCAATACTGATCACATGGTTTTAGATTTTAGAAACAATAAAACTACTTAGGACCTTTAGTTTGCACTTATAGGGGTTAATAAGGATCGCACCAAAAAAAAGATATACTTAACATCAATTTTCTTAAACTCCTTAACTCTTCAACGTTACATCCAAATTTATGATAAAAGTTTACCATGTCAAAAATTTCCAGAGCCTAAACTTTTAGCAGCCAAGAATTGGGCGCTAAACTTGAATATGCTGAAAAATTCATTTAGCACAGGTCCAATCAAATGAATTCATTACGCAGTTCGAGACCAGGGTGCTAAACCCATTTGATTTTGTTTCAAATTCTTCATAAATTACACTCCTCAACTATTCCATTCTTCCCATATTCTGCCTTTGATTGCCTTTATCTATTTTTTCCTATTTTTGTTTGTCATTATTATTTTTAATCTTAAAGTCCACAGATGCAGATTCAGCAATTATTGCTTATTTCTTCCAGAAGCTAGTGAACACCTGTTCTGAAGTATCCAGATAAGATGGTCCATATAACTGCGAAAAAAAAAAAAAATTTACAAACTCAAGTGCAAGACCACCATTAGGATCCGGTACATCTTACATATAGGAAAACTAACGGATGTGAGCTGTCAAGAAATCAGAAAATGTTTGACGATAGGTTTCTAGGGTTATACACAAAGATGCGGCATGAATTTCACTTGACATTCACTGTTGTGGTTGACATATATGGTAATTAGTCCATATTGCACCTGTAAGACTAGCTAATGCTTTAGACAACATTGACGAACTTTTAAGATTAGTAAGTTGCTATTCATAAAGAGAGACACATACAAATACAAAACAGTTGGAGAAATGGGACAGGATCCCATGACTACGATGGAATCCCATTACGTAAAACCATTTTTACCAAAGAATCTGCCATCTTGCTTACCTCCTGATCAACATGATGGAAGGGGATAAGCAAATCTAATAAAGATTAAGAATCTAGTTGAGAACATCTGTGCCAAATTCTAGAATGCCAGCTTCTCATGACCCACTAATCTAATAAGGTTATTTGGATTTCCACCCTGCATTGGAGCAGCAGAAAAGAGCAAAGTAATAAGGTGAGAACCTTTGGGGTCAGTGCACCCTCCTTGACCTCAAGAGGATTATTTTCGATTAATCCTAATCAAATAGACGAGTCCTGACCAACTAGGGTTGATAACTGAATTTCTAACCTAAGAAATTTGCAAGGGGGTCCTTCTATCTTGTAATGGGTGTTGAGGTGTTTGCCCACAAAATTAAAACTTAATAGCCCCTAATCAGATGATCCATCGTAATCAACATAATTCCTCACAGAACAGAGCATTACAAATCATGAAATTCTGATCCTCTACAACAACCTCAACATCAAAGCCCTTATTATTAAGTCTTCCCACTTCGCAGATAAACTATATAATTCCAGGACCATCCCAAAACATCCCTTTTGCTTTTACACAGCTTCAAAAATTTATAAAAAATCAACTGTCTATATCAAATTTGCATCTCCTTAAGCACAAATATAAACATCTGTGCTTAAAATTCAGCCTTTCCAGAGCCTAGGAGTATTCCATAAACAAGAACACACATTCTATATGGAAACTTTTTCCATTGTTGATAATGAAATGAAACTGAGCTGTAGGTTAGGAAGCAAGAATGCTGCAGCCATGAATTTATAATATATTAATATGTTTCACCCTTTTAGTTCTACACCTGTTGCATGAACCTACCTTGTAATCGAACACTCAATATTGGTTGCATCAGAAGAGGCCACTCGTGGTTCTGTCATTGCAAATCCAGACCGGATCTTCCCCTCAAGTAAAGGAATAAGCCATTCTTGTAGTTGCTCTTTAGTTCCATACCGCAACAATACCTAAAATGAAGAAGGGAGCAAAATTTTGAGACCAGTTCGATCATTAAAAATTATGGTCAGAGTATTTTGAAACAGAGTAAAGCACAACATTTGCGGAAAAGATTCCTGGAACAATGACAAATTCTCTTGTACCCACACTTTGTAACATGATGAAAATAGAACAATCCAACAAGATAAATAACTGCATGTATCTCAATTAAAAAATACAGCAAGTTTTTTTGAATACGCAATACAGTAAGTTGTTCAAATGAGTCATACATGGAGTTATCGTCATTCTGTTTACCTCCTATTTTGGAGGTTTCTGGATGGAATTTCTGACCTTTTAACTCTTCCAGAATGAAGTGCATATGAATTTCCCAAAATTTAATATACTAACCAGGATCTGCATCATCAAATACTTCCACCACATGACATCTGAGTGACAATTGAAATATTTGGACCATGATATACTAATTCTCCAATATGGAAAGGCAAACACTCTTCTCTGATGGATATGTAGAACATTCTAAAGGAACTCGAACTTCTATCAACTATATCTCTGCAAGTCGGGATTAGTTTCGGTCCACTCCAACCATAATGGACTATCATTTGGGGGGCCCCTTCAGCAATTTTATTTATTTATGTGATAAGTGCCCCTTCAGCAATGGAAGACCAGAAAACAACTTCTAAACACCATTATTCCTGAAGGGAGCACAAAGTCTCATCGTGCAACAGCAGTAAAAGCATGTCAGGTGTCCTAAGTATACCATCTGGTAGAAGCACCAAAAGATATGCCTCGTTGCTTATTGAGTATTTCTAAATGGTTATGCTTCTATACTTTGGCCTAAAGCTTCAGCTTCACTAGAAAGTTAAGCTCCACCACCGTTTGGGGTTCCAATGGCCAATTACAGGATGATGATTCCTCAAAAGACATTGATGCAAGAGATTGACAGCTTTTATATCTCAAGTGAAGTGACACAGAAGCTGATCTAAGACTGACATTCAGCCCAAATGGGACCATAAGAGGTTCATGGCCAGGTTTCCAAACAAGCACCTCCATGGGTCTGCTAGCAATATGCCAATATGAGTTTGGCGCATCATCCATTGGCACAAAGTGGGTTCTGGCCCACATTTCCAGCACATGTGAGTGAATTTCCAGCACACTTTAGCCTTATATTCTAAGTCCATATTCTAGAAGTTATCAAAAAAAAAAAAAAAACCATATTCTCAAAGTTAGGTCTTAGTTTTAGTTTCTTAAGTTGCGATTTTTATAGTTTCTAAACTGAGTCAAGTTTGAGCTTTAGATAGTTTCTATTTTTTGGTTTGCCTTGAAACGCCATTCGACCAGCCACCATTAAAATCCATAAGCCCATT
Organism: Euptelea pleiosperma; assembly: GCA_035048495.1. Classification (NCBI taxonomy): domain Eukaryota; kingdom Viridiplantae; phylum Streptophyta; class Magnoliopsida; order Ranunculales; family Eupteleaceae; genus Euptelea; species Euptelea pleiosperma. Next base: position 25,923,671 of record CM068551.1, on the reverse strand, counting down.
TGAGAACCCTTTACATAAATAAAACCCTTCACTCAAAAGCCATCATCTAATCCTAAGTAACCATAATATTCCATCGCTGTTTACATTCTTTTCAGTCCATTTGAATCTACCTAAACCCACCCAAAACCCTGCAACTTCAGCCCATATAACAGTTACCCAAAATCCCCATTCGAACTCACTATTATTCGAGCCTTAGAAGTCCATTCAATAACTCCACAGCCTGCGTTCCTGTCAGTCGACCAGTACTACTTTGGTCTGGGTGGGTCTCCCCACATTTAGATCCTAAAAATCCATTCTAAAGTGTAGTCTACTACTCTACTAAATCTTGTACCGACCTTTCATCCTTTCAGTATCCCTATCCTAGTTTGGAATTTGAGGTGGTTTTAATGAGAGAAAACTTGCTGGTCCTACTTCAAAATGTGGTATCAAATCTATTGTCTTGCATCATGAAGACTCAACAATTACTATTCAGCCCCCCCCCTGTGGCAGGAGATAACCTTTAGCAACCATTACTAGCACATTCATATGGCATGATTGAGAATGTTAATGCTCAAAAAAGAAAGAGAATATGCTACAATCATACAATTACTAGAAGATCCTCGTCATAAATATAAACATGTTGAAGAACACATTCATCGGTCAATTTCTGCAAACTCTTGATACAGTTCTGGGCTACCCTCAAGGCAAGCAACGCGGGCCTTTACAATCAATTGGACTTTGCTAGAAATTGGAATTAACTATCAGTGTCATGTATTATGTAACCACAGCTATCGCATACAATAGCTATTAATTGCACACTATAATAACCTACAAAATTCTGCACAGCAGGCCTAACCATTCATGTACTAGTTTTCTACTACCGCTCAGACACTACTTAAATATGATAAAATAAAAAGAATAAAATAAAATAAATTGCAATAACACTCACATTCTCATATTATGTATTTCAGTATAAGGGAAAAATACTTCCAGAAGGATATGTGGAACATGTATACATAAGTCATGATATGAAAGAGGAAAGCGCTCTACAAGCCACACCAACTCATCAATCCTCATGAATCAGATAGTTTTGTTTTACCTCCATATTTCCAGTGTCAGGTGCACCGCAGTTAAACACCTGAGGAGCCCAAACTGAACGGCCCATGATCTCAGAAAGGTATCCATACTCGAGGTTTGAAAGCCCAGCACCCAATAAGAGATTGTTAGGATCTCCATAAGAAATGTAGTTTGTCCCATTAAAAATTAGCTTTCTTGCTCTAGCAGCGCTATCCAACTGCACATTAAACCACAAAAGGCATGCATCAAAGAGCTGATTCAAAGAAATACTACTTGGTGAAACTAAAGATCAGCTTTCTGAGATAAGAAGAACAAGCATATCAAGCTCTATTGTGACAGAGTTTCAGAAACACAGAAACGTCGAAAAAAATGATGGGGACTACTGAAAGACATACAGGTATCCACAAGTTCCATAAGCCTTCTCTCTTTGCCAGGTCCTTTAAGTTCTCCTCCTCAGGGTGAACTGTCCAACGCATGCTAGACTGTGCAAGTTTGTAGAACTCGTTTTCCATTGGGTATATGTGATCTTCCATGAACTTAAGCAGTTTGTTTCTCAATTTCAGAACTTTTTGACTTGGAACAAATCTCCCTCTTTCATTTGTAAGGCCTTGATCTTCACTTTCAATTTCAAATTGTTTCAAATAATCTCCTGCGATTGAATGAACTGAACAGTTGATACAGGAACAGTGCAAATTTAGGTAATAGTTTAAGTCAGTAACCAAATAACCAACATGACATGAATCAAACAAACAAACATGGGGCTAAATTTCTAATAGTGCAACTGCCACCTTAGGTAAGATTAAGTTGCATTTCCGGCTACTTTCAACAGTTCTTCCCGTTACATGGTTAGGATGGATGAGGAAAGAACGACAAACCTTCCTGAAGATAGTGCAGTCTATAGATTTACAATTTGGATATGGTGGGTCATAATGTAACTAGTAGATCTGCCACACCAGGGGAGGGGTGAGAAAATTCAAAATTTTCAGAGAAGATTTGCTGCCACTTGATAAAAAGAGGACATCCTTATTCGTAGCACAACCAAAATAGCAACCAGGATATAATCATCAATCTTCCACAAATAACATTTTGGGAACAGCACTGACCTTCATAACCCCAATGTGACCTCTGGTAGCTTCTACTTATTGAGCCCTAAGAGTTAACAATCAGTGTCGATCATCCAAAGTTGATATATGTCATTCTCTCCAAGGAAGGTAATCAGTGTTGATCATCTTAGTGCTATATTTTAAAATGAAAGAACAAGGACGTTAATAGATATACATATAGAAAATGAAAGGATGACCCACCGTTACTTTAACAATGGGGAACTAAACATGGAACAGAGAAAGCATCTGTAAGTTATTCTAGTTGAATCTAAAAAGAACTCATGCAAAGATACCAATCTTACAGTACATATCAGAGCACTACTCCAATCAAACACCAGCTCTTAAAACGAAAGCAACCATTATTGATGTGGGAGCATTCACCTACGATGGTCCGTCGCTAAACCAAATCAGTGCCGATCAAGCAAGTGAACCCTGCTTTCACTATTTATAGTAAATCCCGAAATTAATATTTATAGTAAATTTTAATTGAATTATTTTTAGATAAGTGGGCCCATGAAGATTTGTTTTAGTTTAATTAGATTTTATTTTCAATTAGGCTTTTATTATTGATTAAAGTTAGTAGAATTGTATTAAGAGTTTCTTATTTTAGTTTGCTAAAATTAGGAAGTTCAATTCGATTAGAATTAGGGAACTTCAAGTAGGGAGTCTTACAAAAGGTGATGTACCCTTTGATTTTAAGAATGAAATGATGAATGGAGAAATAGAAAATCTCTTTGGAGAAATCTCTTGTGAAGGGAAACTTGGTGTGAAACCATCATCTCTTGATGTGAAGCCGAAGTTATCTTTCTATCCCTATCTCTTCTCTTTCTCCATCTCTATTTTCTTTTTGGATCAATTTTGATCTAGAAAACCCAAATCACACCACAGCACTATGAATAGTGCTGCGTGAATAGTGTCACATGAATAGTAACCTTCTCTTCATTCCCTTTCTCAAATTGCAGAACGTACATCCCGTCCTGCGTCAAATTTGGTATCAGAGCCAGTTCGAAATTCTTGAGTGTGTTTCAGAAAGATGTCTCAATTAATTTGCGATCTTTTGTAATCACACTAGCTAAACTAAACGATGTGATAAATCGTTTTGAGAGCAACCTGTACAAATCGATCAATATCAATAAGAAGGCTATCAAGGACTTTAAAAAGAAGATCTCTGCCGGAATTCCAATCCGCATCTGTCTTAGAAAGCGTCGCCACCACCGCCGGCCTTCCCACCTCTTTCTGGCGAGCTGTTGGAAGGTTTCACAGCAAAAAGAAAAACCTAAAGAGGTCTCAAAGCAAGTCGAGAATAAAGTAAACGAAGAAATAAAAGCCATTGAACAAGAGGGTGTTTTCCATCCAAGGAAAATGAAAGAATCGATAAGGAAGAAAAAGCCAAAGCTAAGGACTTAGGCTGTCTTGAAGCTCCTGTAGTTGAATCAAACGAAATGACGGAGGACAAGCAGATTGATCCGCTTGCAGTTGTGGAGAATGAAAAGGCTAAAAAGGTTGATGATTCCCCTGGTTCGGATGCTCCAGCTAAAGATGGCCCAAAAAGTATAGAAGATCCAGGTCCAAAACCAGATGTTTCTGTTGTTTTAGAACCAAAAGTTGAAAATGAACCAGATGAAACAAGCATGGATTTCTTATCAAAGAAGGCCAGAGTTGAGGACATAGACCATGTTTCAGAAAATTTACACCTATCGAAGATGCAAAAGAAGTTGAAGGGAAAGTACTCCAAATATCTCTTCCGCTAGAAAAGCCAATTGCAATATCTCAACTTGAATTCGAGGTCGAATTCTTTTCAACCAGGAGGGTTTGATGCGGGAGCATTCAACTACGATGGTCTGACGCTACACCGAATCAGTGGGCTCCATGAAGATTTGTTTTAGTTTTAATTAGGATTCTCAATTGAAATTAGATTTTATTTCAAATTAGGACTTTATTATTGATTAAAGTTAGTAGAATTGTATTAGAAGTTTCTTATATTAGTTTGCTTAAAATTAGGAAGTTCCAATTCGATTAGAATTAGGAACTTCAAGTAAAGAGTCTTATAAAAGGTGATGTACCCTTTGATTTTAAGAATGAAATGATGAATGGAGAAATAGAAAATCTCTTTGGAGAAATCTCTAGTGAAGGTAAACTTCGTGTGAAGCTATCCTCTCTCGGTGTGAAGCCAAGCTAATTCAGTGAGAAGCCGAAGTTATCTTTCTATCCATATGTCTTTCTCTATCTCTTCTCTCTTATTCTCTTCTCTTTCTCCATCTCTATTTTCTTTTTGGATCAATTTTGACCTAGAAAACCCAAATCACACCACAGCACTGTGAATAGTGTTGCGTTAATAGTGTCGCATGAATAGTGCCGTGTGAATAGTGCTACGTGAATAGTATCGCGTGAATAGTAACCTTCTCTTCATTCCCTTTCTCAAATCGCAGAACGAACATCCCGTCATGCGTCAATTATGAACATAACAGTTGGTCAAATAGGTTACTAGGATTAATGTGGATACTAGAACTCCCTAGCAATAAGTAGAAACAAGAGAAATAACCATAAACATTTGAACCATTGTAGGAAAAATGTTGAAGAGTACATGGCCATGTTTCCTGATCCTAGTATCGTAATGACATTGATTTGTTAAAACTACAGGCTGATCTCAATTTCCAGATCGCTAAAATTCTGGTCTAGAATTAAGTCATGACTAATGAGGTACTATGTAGCCTTACTCACAAGCTAGTATTCCTTTCAGAGCTCCACAAAGAAATAATATCTGAATCCAAGAAATGAATGATCTGAATAAATGCAATTAAAGACATTGAGTAATCCAATTACCAGATGGAGGCTGATCAGGAAGCACAGATTTCCGGTTGATAAATGCCCATGCAGCATCTATCAAAATATTAGCTAATTTCCCTGTATTCTGGGCACGCTCACCTCCTGAAGCATTACCCTGCATTTTGGTGCAACAAATATTGTATTAACTTCTAGAGCTTCGCATATTAAAACATTTGTGCAAAATACATAATGCATGTCCAGTCTTTCAATTTTCCTCACAAAAATTCCATCGGATAGACATACCAGAATCCATCTGTGGTACACCCCTGCATAGATTGATGCCCCACGGAAAATGGAGAAGGCAACATAAAACTTCCAGCCCGCAACTGGCCATGGCTTTCCCTAAAATTCAATGTTACCAATGAAAGGTAAGTCCCTCTAGAAATTTAGCAACGAATAATAAATGAGAAATCTAGGGTGTTGGGTGAACAATAAGGAAAACTACCTATGGCATATAAATATATGTTTCACACATACAACGAGTGGGAGCAATCATTCGATGAGTCCCTCCTAGGAGACCTATGCCAAAAATTGGCCATGTCCAATGGTCATAACCATCCATTCAATAGGCTCTGTTACAATTTGGCTGCCAGTTTTCTCTCCCTGACTGTCCGAAAGAGTGCAATAAATCAGATAGGTATGATTATTTAGTCAGGACAATGTTTGAGATAGGAGATCTCCTATGTGAAACCCAACAAATGATAGATCCCACTACCTTGCATGTGCTTTTGCTAGCCATCCTCATGGTCTACCAGACATGCACTTTAATTTCTTCATACCAAAATCAATAAATTTAAAGAAACATATTGAATATGTAAGAATGACTATCCAATCAGAATCATCAAGGTGGTGCTTACAGATGCAGAGCAGTATACTGCCAGGAATTCTGCCTGTGAAGGAATCCCTTCAAGAATGCCACTAGATTCAAATCCATCATATGGTGGCACTTTATCATGTCTCACGTCCACAATGTAAGGCTGACAAAAGGAAAACATCAATCAACCAAGGTTTGATACTTCTTCAGTGGTCTGACACTGTATGACTAAGTTTTAGTAGCAAGTGGAGAAAATGACAAACCAGAAGGATATAAAACAATGCAACCAGATATCATTGAGAAATAATAACAAATTGATCAAAACAACACATTAGTGAAAATTGTTCCATCCCAGCAAAACATTGGAGGTTGAATAGGTACCATGCAGCTGTATGCAACATCACACATTTGGTTTCCCAGAGTTGACAATTCCCAATCAAGAATACCTATCACTCGATCCTGCATCGTGAAAGAATATCTCATTAGATGAGTGATTTGGATAACTTCATCCTGTTCACAAAACTATTTATTTCTGTCACACTTTTCATTACATTAAGTCACCTGAATAAAGAAAAACAGCCTTAGGTTCTAACATCCACGATTAATTAAATTCATGCAGCTCACGGTTGCAAATATATGGATCAGAATCCTCATGTTGTATAAACAACAAAACTTTGGGTACTCAAATAATTGACTTGGGATGACATACATTAGTTTCAAACAATTAAAGAAGGTAGTTACAGTACCGTACCTCAATGGGATGGAATACAAGATTATCAATCCGAAAGTCACCATGAACTAGTCCTCCTGTTGCTTCTGAAGAATCTTCAAGAGGAATATGTTGCCGTAGCCAGCTTGCCAACTCTAGCATCTTCTGATTCCGCTCAGGTTTACCCTCACCAGTTGAAGCGATATATTGTTTTGACCACCTCTCTACCTGTAGCCAATATTTTCTATAAGGTAATGTTTCCATTCATGGTTATACGATACCATAACCTTCAATTGTATTCACAAGCACAACAAAACACATAACATGAGCATGTTTATTTTCATGTCTTAAATGTTGTCCAGCAATTGAGAAAAAAAGATATTGACTCAATGAAGCTGAGATTCTTGTTGGTGCGGTTTGATTGGTAGGGGGAGGGATTAGAGGGGGAGACGTTTGGGTTGGGGGGGGGGGGTGTGGTAGGCTTTCTCAGCCTCTAAAGGTCTGTATCTAATAAATCTGTCTGTTTTACTTATAAAAAAAAGATTATTGTCTATGAACTAAGACATACCACAGAGTAAGATTCTATATCACATTATATAGTCATTTTTCTGTTTATAATCCTAACAGAAACTACAACTTCAAATTAGCTAAATTGTCAGAAAATTCGACTCACCTGTCGCTTGCAATAATTTTCCCGTCGTCCATACTTTCCTAAGCCAATAGAATCCACATTAACACTATGTAAAGAAGCTAACGTTTTGGCAGTCGCACGGTATATGGCATTCTTTCTCTCAGGAGCTACTCCCTGATCACATAGAGAAGTACGATAAACTAGAATAAAACCAATCAACCCGATGTGGATTTTAGAGCCGAAGATCACAGATAATACCGCGGGTCCAAAAAAAAGCATAAGGCGATACTCTACACTAAAGTAAATCATAAATAATTCCAAATTTGTTTCACACAAAATGTCTTACTGGTAGCTTGGGATCTAAAAAAATCCGTCCTTCCAAATACTCCATGATGTAAAACACAGTTCCAATTATGCTTGTATCAGTACAGAGGCAGAAGACCTTAGGAACAGGAAGCTGTGTATGAACACCTAATGCCGCGAGAACCTGCGATGTCAAAATACTCAAATTTCTTAATTAAGGTCTTAATTGCTAATTACAGTGAGGAATTATATCTTTCTAGCTATTTTCAATTGACTACATTACCTGAAATTCTCTATCGACAGCGTGAGCAGATTCCAGCAAATTACCAGAAGGCTTCTTTCTCAGGACATAGCGCTTCTTCACGGAAGCTCCTGAACTAACTTCCATAAGAAACGTCGGATTCGATTGCCCATGCCCAAACTGCTTTAAAGAAAAAAGTACATATTTCGTTAGAAACAAACCAGATTTTTTTTTTTTGATTGGCAACACGATCAAGGCTGGACCGAAAGACCGGGGAAGGGGATTTCGATTTCGAATCCATGGCACCAACCGCTCTATGTAGAAACAAACTAGAATTGGAATATGAGGTCTAACATACTCGTAAAAAAACGAAATCTGACCTGCGAGATTGTGAGTTTCGCAGGAGAGGGAGGGAAGTCTTGGACGTTAGCCTGAGCGTAGCGAAACAGGGCATCAACGTTGAAGTCAGGCGCCGATTGTATGTGGACCAGAAGATCAGATGTACGGCTCGCCATGGTATCGTCTTTTTTCTTCTTCTTCGTCTTCTTCTCTTTGTTTATGAGAATTCAGAAATCGTTTATGAGATGAGTAATGAACTAATGATTCTATAAGGGACTCCTTATTCAAATAACCATAAGGGAGCAAGACTTGCCTGACCACCGTGGTTAGGTAGCTTAGCTGACCACCCACAATATAAGACACGTGGAAATTTATTAGAGGACACTGACCGTATAGATGTTTGACCAATCTGTAATTGGACCTACAAACAAAAAATCAGCCTGATTAGTGATTTCAAACCGTTGGATATTTATAGGGAAATAATGGTAAATAATGCTCAAATTCCTACTGTTAAAATCAGCCAACGAAAATGACTTCAATACAACGCTTATAAATCACGGATCAGGTTGATTTTGGGTTTGTAGGTCCATCTAGGGATTGGCCAAACATCCATACGGTCAGTGTCCTCTAATAAATTTCCGCGTGGCTTCTATTGTGAGCTACCTGACCACAGGTGGTCAGGCAAGTCTTGCTCGCCATAAGGGGGCCTGGCATTTCGTTATTTTCATTGGGTCGACTTTTACGAGAACTAGGTGACGTCACGAATTCTAGAATCAACAGTCCTGATCCTGATGACACATTAATTGGAACAGAAAAAGGTTCGAGGTGCTGGCTTTGCTATAATGGAGCCACGTGGCATACTCTTAGAGGACACTGAACGTATGGATGTTTGGGCCAATCCTAAATGGAGATACAGACAAAAAATAGGCCTGAATAGCCGTTTGAATTGGAGTCGTTTTTATGGCTTGATTATTAACCGTGGAATTTGAACATTATTGACCATTATTTGGGGTACAAAGATCCAAAGTTTTGAAATCACTAATCAGACTATTTTTGGTTTGTAGGTCCACCCAAGGATTAGCCAAACATCCATTCGGTCAGCATCCTCTAAGAGTATGCCACGTGGCTCATATTGTTGCGGTTAGCGGTCAGCAAAGTTCTACGCGAGGAGGAGGAGAAGAAGAAGACAATTGAGGAGTAAACCTTCCCTCACACCTCTGTGTGAGCAAAGCCAATCACACACCATAATATGAGCCACGTGGAACGCTCTTAGATTTCGATGACCGTGTGGATGTTTGGCGTCGTTGGACCTGTAAACCAAAATTCAGTCTGATTAGTTATGTCAGAGCTTTGGATCTAGTATCCCAAATAATGGTCAATATGCTCTAAATTATACGGTTAAAATCAACCCATGTAAATGACTCCAATCAAACTGTTAGAAATCACTAATCAAGCTAATTTTTGGTTTACAAATCCACCGAGGGACTAGCCCAACATCCATATGGTCATCGTCTTATAAGAGTGTGCCCTATGGCTCATATCGTGATTTGTGATCGGCTTTGCTCACACACGTGTGAGCCCAGGTTTTCTCACAATTGAGTAGTCGTTGTTCTAGGATCGAGTTTCCGGACGGTAAAAGATTGGATTAGATCCGTTGAAGAATTAGTCGAACATTTGTGTACTTGGCCCTTATGATAAGGAGAGAAAGTTTAGAGTAACCTTCTGACACACGATGTTGTGACAGAAGCCGGTCACAACCCACAATACGAGCCACGTGGCATACTATTAGAGGGCATTGACCGTATGGATGTTTAGCCAGTCTGGACCTATAGACCAAAATCAGCCTGATTAGTGATTTCTAAGCGTTGGATTGAGGTTATTTTCATAGGTTGATTTTAACCGTAGGAATTTGAGCCTTATTGAGTGTTATTTGGGTGCAAAGATCCAAAGGTTGTAAATCCCTGATCAGGCAGATTTTTGGTTTGCAGGTCCACCAAGGGACTGGCCAAACATCAATATGGTCAGCACCCTCTAATAGTGTGCCACGTTGCTCGGATTGTGGGTTGTGACACAAGTTTTACTCAGAAAATTAGGGGTCACGGGGGATATGCGGCGTTGCAACAAGGGTTACAACTGCTAGTGCCACTCGATTAGATGCTTCAAAGGTGTTAGTCTCCATCAGCTTGTTCAAAATAGAGAAGTTATATAACAAATGACCAAAATACCCTAAAGAAGAAATCCAACCAAAATACTGCTTTTACCAATGCGTTTGTTTGCAGCTTCACTGCCCTCAATTGAAAAAAAAAATACTCCTCTTTTATTTTAGGGTCAGGCTCAGCGGCAACATAATTTCACTCACAAATTTACACAGCAACATAATTTCACTCACAAATTTACACACAATGTTGGTGTACCCACGTAGAAGATAAATCAATGGCGCCCATTATGAAATTTCTAACACCATCAAATGTTGGTTTCAAGTTAACAATAAAATATAGACGGTCCATAATTCTTCAACTTGTAAACCATACTATGAATATCAGAATGATTTGAATTTTTGTGAGGGTGATCTCCTCACCATAGAGACCATCCTCACAAAAAATTACCCCATTCCTAAACTATTAATTTATACGGCCCTTGACAATTTTTGTATGTGAATTTGTGAGAAAAATTATGTGGCCGCAGAGCCTGACCCTTTATTTTAACTGGAGATCTTGTCCTCTACGATTCTTCGTAGAAAATTTGATAAAATCCGATAATTTTAACCATCTATAAATGAGAATCACCAACAAAAAAATTAAAAGAAGTAGATTTCTATTGAGAGACCGTGTGCGATCTCGAACAAAACCCCAAAAATTTCGATCTTTAGATGAAAAACCTCCATAGAAAGTTGATCTAACACTTGTGCAGACGAGTACCTTGAAAACCAAGAGATTGATTCTCTCGATTTCTCGACTAAACCAACAAAAACTATAAAAAACAAAGAATCCAAACTGATTTCTCAACAAATGACTCCAAATCCTAGAGACTTCTTTATTTTTCTTCGTCCTCCACGAGATTGCTAGAGGCATGGATGAGGAGGGTTTGAGTTTGAAGGGATTGAACCCTGGAAAGTAGATCACTACCATCAAGCAACTCCAGAGCTCGACTGGGATTTTAGTCCAGAAAAAGAAAAATGACTATTTGTAGCACTCCCTTAGCCAGAGAGGCATGGATGAGGAGGGTTGCAACTCCTTTCAATCCGGTTATGAGTCGGTCACCAGGCGGCTGCAGCGGCGATGATCCTTTCAATCCAGTTGTAGCGTACTGACGTGGAGAGAGATTAAAATGGTAAAGTTCTTTGGCAGAGAGATGGAGAGGAAGTATTTTTGCCAACATTGGCGGGGTGGGGTGGTGTTTTAGCCAACCACTCGAAATGGAGAAGCAGTTAATGACCTGTTGGAGCATGAATTTAAGAGTTTTTTTTGTCAACTTTGACTTGGAGAACCCGGATAATAACCTGTTGGAGATGTTCTTAGTTGTATATCTATTACTATGTATAAAGTGAATCGACATTACCACGATCATTTCCTATGTTGGAGGCCGACCTCACTTTCATTTTTTATTTTTTAACATAGCCATTATTTTTCATTATTTAAATAAATCACCTTTCAGTGATATCTATTTACTAATAAATTTTATTTAATTATGAATTGAAAATTTTATCTATACAAGATTCATATAAATATCTTTATAAATTACTTTTTATGACATTAATAAAGCATAAAAGAATAACTTTATTGTTTATAATTTTAAATTACCAATTTAACAAACATTCCATTATTCTAAATTTCAATTTTCAACACATGCATTGCACATGCCCCCTCTGCTTGTATATTATAGGGAAGGCACATGTTAGAAAGAGTTGCCCATGTTAGAAAAGAGTTTCCAAATGTACAAGTTAGAAAGAGTTCCCCATTGGGCGAGCTGATCAACCCGAAATTGGGTTAGGGTTGGGTTGGCCCTTTTAGTACTCGAGTTGGGCTCGGGCCTAGATTTTGACAACCCGATCAAATTGGGTTGGGATTTAGGGTTGAGGCTTCAGTCCAACCCAATCCCCGACATACACACACACATTATCAAGACAATTTTATGGAGGCGAAAACTTGGGTTGGCGATTTGAGGCGTGACTCGATTCACAAGATGTTCATCTTCACAGGATTGTTCAGCACGCCGACATCCCTCATCAATGATGAGGAACTACAGTATGAGACACGTGGCACACTGTTAGAGACCATTGACCGAATATATGTTTGGCCCATCCCTAGATGCAGTGGTGGAGCCAGGATTTTGTTAGAGGGTGGCCCATCCCTCTGGCTCTGCCACTGCCTAGATGGACCTACATACCGATTAGTGATTTCAAACCTTTGGATCTGAGTATCCCAAATAATACTCGAAACCCACGGTTAAAAAAAACCATAGAAAAGACACTAATCCAACGGATAAAAATTACTACTCAGGTTGTATTTTGGTATGTAAGACCATCTAGGGATGGCCCAACATCCATACATGTGCCGGTCCAGATCTGGGCCCATAAAAAAGTGGCCAGGTCGGACTGGGCCACGGGCTCACAACCATGCATATTTATACCCTAATAATTTTGCCCCACATTATTTTTCCTGTACGTAGGACCTATGGACAAGCAGTGTTGATTCCCTTATCCACATCCAAAGGCCAGTATCTCCAATCCACATCTAAGAAAACCGGGAAACCTCGCACTTGGGCTTGAATGGGCCCACATCCTTGGTGGTAGATCCTTTCACATACAACTTGAATCTTGTGGTGACGTAGGTGATCTGGGTAAAGAAGCAAGGGTATGTTCTTGGCACATCCTTTGATACTCTCTCCACCTATCCATGTTGTATTGTGTACAAGGTGGAGAGCACGGGCCCAATTCAGAGAGAGAGAGAGAGAGATTGTTGCCTCTGAAGAGATATAGAAGAATATATATGTGCTATGCTATCCACCGAAAGCAAATTAACCAAATCATACCCTTCAGCTTTTTATCTTTTAGAAAGAAAACGAAAAGGGAGGGAACTCACACAAGAAGGTGGGAACTATATAAAGGGTTTTAGGCTTCTATAGCCTTGTGTACCCAAATTAAAACTAAGCTTGTTTGAGTTGTGTAGTTAGTTGTTGCTTAGAATGGCACCACCGTCGGACCTTGCAGAAGTGGGGAAGGAAGACTTCGCAATACTGGAGGAATGCTTGAGGCGCGGCAAGGTAAAGCCTACTGCTCAGCCTGGAGCACAAATTCCCCTTAGGAAGGAAGCTATGGATAGTCGTCAGGCAGCACAAATGTATGGTGGTACTTTGATTGTAGATTGCCGTATCAAGAAACCACTTCATAAGCCTTTTTAGGTTCTCTTGTATTATAGAAGCTTGATCAACTATGTCACCTACGTAAACTCTCTCTTTCTCTTTATCTACATTAAGTAATATACAGCGCAAGGTTTAAAAAAGGCCATTATATAACGGACTGGGGGGGGGGGGGGTGTGTGGTGGTGGTGTTTTTCATTATAACGAATTGTAAGGGACATGCGCAAAAGGGAAAAAATGGCGCTGAAATTCAAATTTTGTAATTTTCAAAAAGAAAAAAAGAAAAATAATGGAAATAACGGCTGTTATTTTCTAAGCGTCGAAACGGTTCATAACGTAACGGGCTTTGGGCGTTATTATTTTAATGGCCATTATTTTCGATAAAATTACATTATTTTAAACCATGACATGCAGAGTAAGATGCCCTCCAATTAGCAAATTTTCGAATTACAAATTACCCCCAACTGGGATGGTTTTGATCCAAGGATTCCCATAAGTAAGACCATGGTTTTAAAAACGGCCGTTTAAACGGTAATGCCCCAAGCCCGTTTCCGTTAAAACCGTTTAAACCCGTTTTATTGGTTTTGAAAAAAATGGCCGTTTTTTTGTTTTAATGGCCGTTAAAATCGTTTAAACAGCCGTTTAATTTTGAAAATTTTGTGAAAAAAAACGGCCGTTAAAACAGTTTAATTTCCGTTAAAATCCGTTTAATTTACATTAAAATCCATTTAAATCCGTTAAATTCCATTTTTTTTTTTTTCAAATTTCAAAATTTGAATTTCAGCACCACTTTTTCCGTTTTTTTCCATTAAAATCATTAAGACCGTTAAAATCCATTTTTCTCATTTTTGCCCCTGACCGTTTCAATCCGTTTAAACGGTTTAAACGGTAACACCCCCAGTCCATTTAACCGTTAAAATGGCCTCCTTTAAACCTTGAGTAAGACCATCATATACATCTGTCGCTTTCACAAGTGAGACCACTTGTACAAATTACTCATGGTCATGATTATTAGAAGAAAGAAAAATAAACACGAAGATACAAACATATAACACAGATTTACATGATTCCCTTTAAGATCGAGGTACATTTTCGGACCCACAGAGATTCCACCGTCAAGACATAACAATGATGCCGTTGACCCGATGTGGGTCCTGGTCGATAAGAAACAAGAAAGTTGAACAACAATCGACCATTAATCCCATATAAGAGGTGCAAATGAAATCCAACTTGGTTCGATCACTTTTGGTCACTATTACTCTACTTGACAAGTGACAATGAGAGCATGGTTTTAAAAACGGCCGTTTAAACACATTTTGACGTTTTGAATTTAACGGCTGTTCTTTTTTGTTTTAACGGCCGTTAAAATCGTTTTGACAGTTGTTAAATTCTAAAAAAATTTGTGGGAAAAAAAAGACGGCCCGTTAAATCTGTTAAATTCTGTTTTTTTTTTCTATTTTTTCATTTTTGCCCCTAGCCGTTGCAATCCGTTTTTAACGGCAGTTTTAAGGGTAACGCCCCAGTCCGTTAAACTGCTAAAACGACCTCCTTTAAACTTTGAATGAGAGTAGTTGCCAAGTGCACACTGCACATGCACTAGTCACCACTTTTGGTCACTAGTGCTGGTGACCAAATCGAGAACAATTCTATTTTGCTATGCACCACGCGCGCCACACAACTTGAAAGCGCAAGCCAACATCTCCCAACTATTTTTAGCAGTTGGTCCATTGAATAAACCCTATGACCCTGTATAGCGACCACATGAAAGTTTCCTTAGAGAGGACTCGTAAGTCAAAATGTGTCATTCTAGAAAACTTTTATAAGGGCAACCAAACAGGGCCAATATGTAGTCTGCCCGGTTCAATGGGAAAATTTTGATGTGCAGCCCTAAAATTCACACTTAGCGGCCGCCGCCATACGTGCCAATAGGATATTCCTCTTTCAAATCATGTGGGGCCAGCTCTAATTGTATATTTGGAGACTCCAGAAGCGCCAAACATCAAATTTTTTTCCAAAAAGCTATAGAAAATTTATCTTGAATTTTATATGCATGACAAAAATGCCATATATGTCCCTCACAGTACTTTCGTATGGACCGGAAGCTCCTCGTTGCAAGTGGCAAATGGGAACCGTTGATCAATAAGTACGGCAGACCGTCCCTTGGTTGGCATGTGCTTAACGGAATTAGTTTTGTTGGTGCAACGCCAGTAGTAAATTTGGTGGTTATAGTTGGTGATAGTACCGGACGGGAGAGGTTAGGGGAAGTTTTCACGTTGAAGAGAGAAATCTCCCGCTAAATATAGGGAAGGTACGGAAGTAGAGCTAAATTTAGGGAAGGGAAGCCAACAATAAGCCAAAATTTAGGCTATAGTTGGAGCGACCTTAGATATATTTAGTGACGGCAATGAGATTAGATAGAAACAAGGTATAAGTATCCGTATCGTCGTGTTGTTGGAAAGAATTACAGTATTTTTTTTGTTGCAGGGTCGCAATGGCCAGGGTCAGAAGTTATGTCAAAGCTGTTTTTCTCTTGTGTTTAGCTTTGCTATCTTATGCTGCCCAAGGTGCAACTCCTGGCCATCGCGTGGGTCGCGGTGCGCGTTCCCGTTCCCGCTCCCGTGCCCACGGCCCTCCTGCTACAATTTTTAATGTTTTACGGTTCGGTGCTAAATCGGATGGAAGGAAGGACAATACTCAGGTGAGTTGGAGACATGGAAATTATTTCCCATGTTTTTTTTTTTTAAGATGTAATTTAAAAAAAAAAAAAATTAAATCAACTTGCTGGACACAACCCGGACTTCTAACCCGATATGGGTTTGAACCCATGATCTCTCCACAGAGAAGCTATGCCACTAACCACCCTTCTAAAAGGGTTTGGAGCATGGTTTTAAAAACGGCTGTTATTTTGATTATAACGCAAATAATGACTATTATTTCATGAAAAAATTTGTTAAGAAAAAAGCCTGTTATTTCCCTTGTGAATTTTACTGAAAATTTGAATTTTAGATCTGTTATTTTCCCATTTTTTTCACTTTTTGGTTCTGTCCGTTACAATCCGTTATAATGGAAAAATTGGTAACACCCCAACCGTTATACTGTTATAACGGCCCCTTTTAAACCTTGTTGGAGAAATGCAATTCTGAAGAAATAATATTTTTCGTTTTATTTTTTAAAAAAACGTTTAATACGGCCATATAAATTAAAAAAATCAGAAAAAGTGGTGAATTTTTAGATTAAATGAATAAAACACATATTATTCAGGTTTAATACACAAATTTTATATTTTTTAAATAAAAATGTATTAAACGGCCATATAAAATGAATGTTTGGTAAAATTCAGGCTTTTTAAGGCTAAATGAATATAACACATCAACAATTACCGAATTTTTATATCTTGAAACCAAATTAAACTCGAACTGTTCCCGTTTCAAATCTTTGCCTATGCCGAATTGCTAACTATGTTCTGAACCTTAGAAATCCCCAAAAAAATGTGATAAATTATGATTGACGGTAATTCAAGCAACAGGCTTGGTTGGGTATCTGCGAAAAAAAAAATGGATATGTAGAGGTTTTGATATATTGTTAGAAAAGTTCGCAATGTGCCATCGATGAACGTCTTGTTATTTTGTTTACCAAGATCAGGAAATGATTTGGCGAATAATCTTTCGAGCTAATTCGCAATTTTTATTTTAATCAGGAATTTTGACACTAAATCTTTTGTGCATGCAGGCATTTATGAAGGCATGGATTGCAGCATGCCATTGGAGAGGGAAAGCAAGGCTCGTTATCCCCGCAGGGACATTTTTAGTTGGGCAGGTCGTATTTGAAGGGCCATGCAATGGCCCATCTCCTATAGTTGTTCAAGTGAAGGGAACCGTTAAAGCACAGACGGACATTAGCGAATACCCTTCTCCTGAATGGTTCAGTTTCGAAGGAATTAACGGATTGATTATTACTGGTGGAGGAACTTTCGACGGACAAGGCGCCTCCGTTTGGCAATATAATGACTGTGCCAAGAAAAAAAATTGCCAGATGCTCCCAACAGTAAGGATACTGATTTAATTCTATTTTTTATTGCCAATTTATCACATTTTCTCGGGAAAACGTAATTTTCCCCATGTTTAACACATGGTTATAAATATGGCCGTTTAAACGGTAACGCCCCAAGCCCGTTTCCGTTAAAACCGTTTAAACACGTTTTATTGTTTTTGAATAAAACGGCCGTTTAATTCTGAAAAATTTTGTGAAAAAAACGGCCTTTAAATCTGTTAAAATTTGTTTAATTTCTGTTAAATTCTTTTTCTTTTTTTTTTTTAATTTCAAATTTCAAATTTCAAAATTTGAATTTCAGTGCCATTTTTTCCATTAAAATCTGTTTAATTCTGTTTTTTTCATTTTTGCCCCTGGCCGTTTCAATCCGTTTAAACGGTTTAAACGTTAACACCCCCAGTCCGTTTAACCGTTAAAACAGCCTCCTTTAAACCTTGGTTTAATAACCATTTTAAATTTGAAAATTTTCCCGTCCAAGCCTGGAATTCATATCCGATAGATGAGAATTCGTTTCCATGAAAATCCACCCAGATTTTCTCAAATAATTGAAAATTGCATATTTTCTCGGGTGCAATCAAACAACAGTAGTAGCCATTTATGGTAAATTTAACGGATCGCTGAAAATGATGGGCTTACGAAATCGGACTGTTTGTTTGTGGCTTTGTTGCAGAACCTAAAATTCACCCGTGTAAGCAATGGAAATATTCGAGGGATCAAATCAATTAACAGCAAAGCATTCCACATGCACATTACTAGATGCCAAAACTTTGGAGTACAGAACCTCCGCATTACTGCCCCTAGCGATAGCCCAAACACGGATGGCATCCATATCAGCAGTTCGAATGCCGTTAGGATATCTAGAAGCATCATCGGCACAGGCGATGACTGCATCTCGATCGGGCAAGGTGCCGTCAACGTCTCCATCTCCGGAATCGCCTGTGGTCCAGGTCATGGCATTAGGTAAGTACCCCTTAATTTCAAGATTACTTACTGTACTAAATACATGCACACATACATAAGTACATACATACACATGCATTGTGCACCTACATTGTCGTTTTCATTTATTTTGTGCAATACTAACCCTAGTTAGTAAATTCGCATATTAGTATACGGCCATATAAAATAAAAATAAAAAATCACAAATTATAGGATTAAACGAATAAAAACAGGCCGTCTTGATACAGGTTGAGGCCTAAGGCGAACTCTATATAAGGCCTTTTTATATTTAATATTTTAATATATATAATATTAATTAAAACATTAAACTCTCTATGTAATTGAAAATCTTTATATAAAAACTATTTTTGATAATAAAAAACTAAAGAAAAAAATTTACATGCAGAGGGCTCCTGTGCAGTGGACTCTAGTGGCTCTATATAGATCATTTTTGGGCTCAATGACTGCGTGGATACTCAGCCTGCCTATTGGTGGATAAACACACCAAAAATCAACCTGATTAATGATTTCTAGCCATTGGATTTATTACCCAAAAAACTTGCTTGAATCCAACGGCTAGAATTATGTCCTAAAAAGTACTAAAATCTACGGCTAGAGATAATCGATGTATAACCAATACGGGGTGGGCTAAAAATCCATGTGGTTAGTGGGGCCTGGGCTGGGGCCTTCTCTCACCAAGGGGCCTTATGCAGCCTCCTTAATGGAAACTCTTAAGGTAGAGCCGGCCCTGCGAATAAAACACGTATTATTTGGGTTTATTGCATGAATTTTGTATATTTTTTAACATAGAAACGAATAAAATAATGAAAAAAACCCGATAAAATTAAGATTTTTTAAGGCTTTATAAACGAATATAACACTTCAACAATGACCGGATTTTTATATCCTGAAACTGAATTAAACTCGAACTATTCCCGTTCCGAATCTTTGCCTAATTGCTAACTATGATACTAATTAACTGGCTTTTTATTTTTCTACCAGTGTGGGAAGCCTTGGCAAGTACCCTGATGAAAAGGATGTAAGGGGGATTTTCGTGAGGAACTGCACGCTGTCGAACACTGACAACGGCGTTAGGATCAAAACCTGGCCTGGATCGCCTCCAAGCCAAGCGTCTAAGTTCATTTTTGAGAACATCATCATGAACAACGTTAGGAACCCCATCATAATAGATCAAAAGTACTGTCCATCGTCTTCCTGTAACGAAAATCAGGTATTCGGAACTTTACTACTATAAACAGAATGTGGTGATGAACTTTGAAACTGAGTTAATTTCTGATGATTTTGCTGCTATTTGCTTTGTTCCCAGCCATCACGCGTGAAGATCGGCGATGTTCAATACACGAACATTAAAGGCACCTCAGCCTCAAAGGTTGCAGTAAATTTCATGTGCAGCCCACAGTTTCCATGCCAGAATGTTCAATTGTCTAACATCAATTTGAAGTATGGAGGCAATAAACTGAAAGGTTTGCCTTCTACTTCTGCATGTTCTAACGCAAAAGTAGGCTTCCGCGGCGTACAGATCCCACCACCGTGTCGGTAGTTTCGCTCGCCATGAAGTTTTTTTCTCCTTCTTTTTCTTGCTTACCACCATTAAATGTACTCTATGGCAAGCGTCATTTGTATCACAACTATGGAAGAACACCTTTGGATGTAACAGATAATTTGTGGTGGGAGCTTCTCTAGATCTGTGCAGACGCTTGCCTTACAAAATGTACACTATTGACTTACATGAGGAAAAAAACATACTTAGAATTTTCCCATTAATTAATCTCAACCACCCATGTCTTAAGGATTAATAACGTAAAAGGTCGTGTTTGGAATCTGGATAATGCATGAAATAAAATTTCCTGAGAAAATCTTCCTTTTCCTTAGAAATTAAAATTTTCTCGAAAAAAATACATCTAAGAAAATATGCTTAAATGGCTGTTTGATTGCACCCAAGAAAATATGCATTTTACGAGCTGTATGAGAAAAATAAGGGTGTATTTTCACATGGAAACGAATTCTCACCTATGTGGAAAGGAAATGAATTCTGGGCTTGGATGGGAAAATCTCATTTCTTATATAAAAAAATTCCCATTTAAAATAGCTTTCAAACAGTGGAAAATTGGCAATCAAACGCGCCCATATATTGATTTCATTTTCTTATGGGAAAAAATATATAATCGACGGCTACTTCATGAATTTTTGCACCCACAGACACTATGAGTATTGTATTACAAAAATTAAGAAAAGCATTATATAGTTTAGGTACTATTGTATGTATATTAATATGGGTTGGGATCGGGGAACAACCAACTGGCGGACCCACATAGAGGATGAATCAATGGCTGATTTTTTGTGAGGATGATCTCTATGGTGAGGAGATCATCCTCACAAAATTCAATCATTCTGATATTTGTAAACTGGTTTAGAAGTTGAAGAATTATGGACCATCCATTTTTACAATGTAAATTGAAAACCACTTTGATGGGGTTAGAAATTTCAGAATGGGCTGATTTTTTGTTGGGGTGATCTATATGGTGAGGAGATCATCCTCACCAAAAATCAGACACTGATTAATCTTCTAGGGGAGTCCGCCAAAATAGGTTGTCAAAAATAGTTGTCAAAAATGGTTGTCCCCGATCGCGACCCTATTAATATATATCACATCATGGGTGTATACACACGCATGTATATAATTTTTATAGTGCGTAGTTTTGTACTAAAAAAGAATTAAACCTGAAGTCACCCTTTTTTTTTTACTTCACTTTTTTTTTTTAGACTTGAATCATTTTAAAATTGCATTTTCCAATGGTTTGAAGGTTTGCCGCTTCATAATTTGCTAACTAAGGCTAAGGTTCGAAGTCTCGGCCGATCCCAGTCCGGATCGGGATCGGGATCGGAGCCCATCGATCCGATCCAAACCATGCTCTGTTTCGCCGGAGTTCTCTGTGTTCCAAAGAATTTTCACACCGTCTCGGGGCGAGATGGCTGATCCCTCCTATCCAGCCTCCAATCCCGAGACTTTCATCCTTGAACTAAGCACACAACAATGCTGAAATCTCTTCTCTTCAGTTATGTGTATCACACGTGTTCCCTGCTAGTATTATTGATGAATATTTCCTCCGATCTGGATCGGGATCGGATCCCACCGATCCAGCCTCCGATCCCGAGACTTCCATCCATGCTACCATTATTGAAGACTATTTCTTCCTTATTTATTGGCCATTGATCGAGCAGTCTGCGTCAATAAATTAGTGAAGACTGAGACAAATTAGAGATTGCCTCCCTAGATTTCGAAAATTTAGAATTGCATCCCTTGACCAGATCAAATCTTACAGGAAATGATGATACTACGTACCCCTATTTTATTATTTTTTAATAAATATTATTTAGTTCAAACAGAGGGGTTATTAGTTTCATTAATTTTTTTATTAAACTTGGTTAGAGTCAATATTCAAGGGAGATAAGTCTATTGTGATGTGTGGTGACTCATCAAATGTGATGCGTGCAATTTCTTTTAATACAATCGACCTTATAAAAAAATTGATGTGTGCTATGCAGTCCCGATCCTAGTTAGAAATTCGTCATACGGAAAAAAATTGGGACCGGGAAAGTACGAATATAATCCATTTTAAAATTTTTGACATATAGTAAAAAAAAACGTCAAATAAACGGGAAATATTGGAAAAAGAACAATTTTTTGTTTGTGCCGCCTATTCTATTTCTTAACTTAAAAAAGAAGTGCTAGAAAATAGGGTGCACCATTAACTGAATTGGAAATACTCGGTGGATTAGTTGAAAGCAACTCTGACTGAAACAAATTCCCCCTAAAAAGAGCAAAATATTAGGTCAAAAGCCAACTAGATTTTGTGGAGAAAATTAAGCCAATATGTTTAGTATAAATAATCATGGATTGGAAGGTTTATTTCATCAATCAAGCCCACCACCCAGGAACCAGGTTTTTGCAGTCGAACCCTTTTACCAAAGAGGTTTTGGGTTCGATTGTAAGTTTCTCAAACGAATAAGAGAAAAGATGACGCCCTTCAGCAACAGCAAGGGTTTTGTAGCTCTTTATCTACTAGGTTCGCTTGTTTGCATTGTTAAAGCTACATTTCCATTTCCAGATCTACATGCTGTTCTAGCCCCAGAACCAAATTCACTGAATGCAACTCCAGAAGCTGATTCTCCGAATAATGCAACTCCAGAAGCTAATTCGCCGAATGCAAGTCCTGCATCGGCAGGACGAGTTTTTGACGTCACCAAGTATGGAGCAGTGGCTGATGGGAAGACAGAGAATCACTTGGTCAGTTTTAAATTTTAATTTTACTTGTGGAGTTAAGTCTCGTAGAAATTATGATCAACTAGGGAAAACGCCACGTGCACCTTACACATGGCAGCACCTTACATGTGGCACACATTTAAGGACCACTGACTGTATAGATGTTTTTCCTATCTCTAAGTGGACTTACCTATGAAAAATCATCATTAGTAGCAATTTCTATCCATTGGATTAGAGATTTTTTCAAAGTTTATTTTCAACCGTAGATTTTTAGCATTACGATTTACTATTTAGCATGCAGTTTGAGGTACATTTTTGGCTAATGACACCCCATCCATGGACCTTGGACCATGTGATCAGTGGCGGAGCCAAGATTTTGTTCTGGGGGGGGCAATCGGGCAAGGCGGCAAGTGACCGTCAAGGCGGCAAGTGACCGTCAAAGTAGAGTAAACATACGATGACACATGCAGTCATCGGTGTCGCTGGACACTAACCGTATGGATGTTTGGCCAATCACTAGGTGGACCTACAAACCAAAAATAGACTTGATTTCTGATTTCTAAGGTTGGATTGAAGTTATTTCATGGGTTGATTTTAACCGTGGGAATTTGAGCATTATTGAGATACAAAGATCCAAAGGTTTTAAATCACTTATCAGGCTGATTTTTGGTTTGTAGGTCCACCTAGTAATTGGCCAAACATCCATACCGTCGGTCAGTGTTCTCTTAAGAATGTGCCACGTGTCTCATATTTCAGGTGTCATTGAAGGTTTACTCGTCAAAGTGGGGCAGATGAGCCCACTGACCACATAGATGTTTAGCCCTTCCTTTGGTAGACACTCATGCATAGCCAAAATCGGCTTGTTTGATGAGTTTTAGCCGTTGGATTTAGTACCCAATTTTTTTTTGGATCCAACTGCTTGAATCACATCTTAAAATGTGTGCCACACTGGGGGGTGCAGAGGTAGCAATTTGGCCCGAGGCCTGAGCCCGGCCCGATGATAAGCCCGGCCTAATATAGCCCATGAATTAGATGGGTCGGGCCTGGGTCCCAAAATACAGCCCAAGCCCGGCCCGAAATATGATTTAATTACAATAAAAAAATTTGTCTTCGGGGATGGGGAGGGGGGGACCATTTTGCGGACCCACATAGAAGATGAATCAATGGCTGATTTTTGGTGAGGATGATCTCCTCCCCATATATATTACCGCAACAAAAAATCGGCCCATTTTGAAATTTCTAACTTTTCTAGTTACACAGTAAAAATAGACTGTCCATAATTCAACTTCTAAACCAGTCTACAAATATCAGAATGATTTGAATTTATGTGAGGATGATCTCCTCACCATAGAGATCATTCTCACCAAAAATCAGATTCATCTTCTAAGTGGGTCTGCCAAATGGTTGTAAAAAATAGTTGTAAAAATGGTTGTCCCCGATCCCAACCCTTCTTTTTCTAGGAAAAAGATGTAACAAGGTATTAATGTAGTTTTTTATTGTTACTCAACGCTGCCCTCTGAGCTTATTGACCGCATGGATGTTTAGCCATTAGATTTTCAACCTTTGGACCTGGAAACAAAAAATCAACTTGATTAGTGATTTACAACCTTTGGATCTTTGCACCCAAATAACGCTCAATAATGCTCAAATTCCTACCGCTAAAATCAACCCATGAAAATAACTTTAATCGAATCGCAAGAAATCACTAATCAGGTTGATTTTTGGTTTACAGGTCCACCGAGGGACTGACCAAACATCCATACGGTTAACGTCCACTGAGAGTGTGCCAAGTGGCTCTTTTTGTGCGTTGTGGCAGAAGCATCTGTCGCAACGTTGTGACAGAAGTTTTACTCCCACTTTGCCCACCCTCGAACAAAATCCTGGCTCTGCCCCTACATGTGGCACACATTTAAAGACCATTGATCGTATATATGTTTTTCCTTATCTCTAAGTGGACTTACCTATGAGAAATCATCATGAGTAGCAATTTCTATCCATTGGATTAGAGTTTTTTTCGAAGTTTATTTTCAACCGTAGATTTTGATCATAATGATCCAAAGGATAAAAATCACTAATCAGGCTTATTTTTGTTACATAAGTCTATCTAGGGGTA
Source organism: Euptelea pleiosperma (assembly GCA_035048495.1). Taxonomy (NCBI): domain Eukaryota; kingdom Viridiplantae; phylum Streptophyta; class Magnoliopsida; order Ranunculales; family Eupteleaceae; genus Euptelea; species Euptelea pleiosperma. The sequence continues at coordinate 25,898,904 of CM068551.1, read as the reverse complement.
GACCAAACATCCATATGGTCAATAGCCTCTAATAATATGCCACATATCGCATAATGTGGGTCCATCATCAAGTTTGATGATGGATATCATCGTCTAAATTTTGCAAGCAATAGGGTAAAAGTGATAATTCAGGATGCAATAATAGCTTGCAAAGTTGATTTGAGATGTGAAAATTTTGAATGACCAAATCATCTTGTAAATTAAAAAAAAATTCAATACCCAAAAAAATATTTTTTATCAATTTAAAGAAATTAAGGACATATTAGGAATAAGGATTTTTTTTTTACTTTTTCAACATTGAATGAGTTGAAGGGTGACGTGCTATTTGACACTCAAAAGACCAAAAAGTCCCTAACATGTAATTAAATTGAAAAAAATAAAAGAAGAAAAATAAGGGCATTTGTGGAATTTTGGAGTTTAGCATGAGGCACGCAAGAAAGGCCTTCGTGCGGTAAATAGTAGAATAGATGTGATGTGTGATGATAATGCGTTTGTCTTGTAGGCGTTCTTAGCTGCATGGGATGCTGCATGTAAATGTGGTGGGGATTCAACCTTATTGATCCCTAAAGGGACATTCTTCGTTGGTCCGATCTCATTCAATGGACCTTGCTACAACAAAAAGTCTCCAAAGATTGAGATAAGGGGAACATTGAAGGCTCCAACGAACCTCGATGCCTTCCCTACTCCTACTTGGATCACTTTCCGAGGCCTGTGCGGTATGGATCTCACAGGAGCTGGTACCGGACTGTTGGACGGTCAAGGAGAATCAACCTGGACACATGGTGGTTGTCAAAACACACATTGCAAGAATTATCCTTGTGTAAGTTTTATCATCTCAAAATTTTCTAATCATAATTAGACGAGGTCAACCTAACCAGAAATGTTAATTATGCGCGTGACATTTGACAGACCGTGCGATTCATCAAAGTCTCGAATGCGACGATCAACGATATTACTCTGTTGAATAGCAAGGGCTTCCATGCTAGCATCTCTAACAGTGAAAACATTCACATCCATGATATCAAAATCACGGCCCCTGGGGATAGCCCAAACACTGACGGCATCCACATCAGTGACTCAACTAATATCAACATCACTTCTGCAGCAATTGGTGTGGGTGACGATTGCATCTCAATCGGACCGGGCACCACCAACATTGCCATCTCCAAGGTCCATTGTGGACCAGGTCATGGCATCAGGTACCATGTCTATTTTCAGCTCATAAATTCACAATTAAATAATATATATACACATTTTTTTTGAAACCATGGGTATCCGGGCCTCTTAGAGCACTTGACTAGTCTCTAGGGCACGATAATCACCCCTTCCACATGTGCCGGAGTGTACTGGGAGAGTTAACGTGGACTGGGCCACTTATTACCCTACTCTTTCTGGGGGTGGCCCCAAAGAGAATTGAACTCAAAACCTCCTACTTTTTGGAGTGGAGTCCTGGCCACCTGCACTCAACCCCTTTTTCTGACCCTTCTCGGTGTTTGTGCCCTCGGCCATGGATTTCAAGAATCCAACGGTGATTGTCAGCGCCACAAAAAGTGATGATACTAGCTCGACGCTGATAACTATCGTTGGATTCTTGAAATCCACGGTCGAGCGCATCGAGAGGGATTAGAAAAAGGGGATCCCCTATATTCTATCCAAATAGTTAGTAAGTACTATTGGATTTGTTGAGAAAACGATCGACTTCTTACTTAAGATTTAACAAATTTTGCCTCTAGAATGAAATTAAATCTTGATTCTAAGCATTTTTGTAATCTTCCAGTGTGGGCAGTTTAGGTAAGTATCCAAATGAAAAGGACGTGGTGGGGTTGGATGTGAAGAACTGTACAATGGTAGGCACTGATAACGGTGTTAGAGTCAAGACATGGCCTGGATCACCAGCAAGCAAGGCAACTAATTTAACGTTTGAGAATATCGTCATGATCGACGTCAAAAATCCCATTATCATCGATCAAGAATACTGTCCATGGAGCCAATGCACTTCTAAGGCATGCCTTTTAACATTAAAACCATTTTAATCTAATTAACACATTTCTCTAATGGGATTTGTCTCCTCAACTTGTTTGTGTATATACAGCCATCGCTTGTACAGATCAGTGACATCTATTTCAAAAACATCAGGGGCACCTCAATCAGCAAGTCTTCAGTAACTCTTGTGTGCAGTTCAGGCGTTCCTTGTGAGAACATACAACTTGTTGATATCGATCTGACCTACACGGGTAACGGCGACGCCATAGCGACTTGCTTGCACTCGAATGGAATAGCTTCTGGCAAGCAAATCCCAAGTCCTTGTCTCTAAGTTCCTGCCTTTAAGGCTACTTTTTCCTTAGATTTTCATGTACGTACTCCATATTAAGAGCTGTGAGCTGTTGTGAAGCTGATTTTCCATTGGCTTGATTAGTCACAAAGTTCCTGGGTGAGTTGGACCATCATAATTTATGTTTAAATGAGTTTTTCTTGCAATTTTGAAATGTAAGGGCAACTCATGCTTAATATAACACATCATTGTTTTATTTGATTATGAGTCTTTTTTTCCTCATTATTGTGGGACGATTGTGAGGGTGAGCAAAAAGATCATGTCAATCCTAAACCGTTGGATGAGACACGTGTTCTCATATTTGCCTCGTGGACACCCATTTACAAATGAGTCGGGATCTGTGAACTCAAATTTTTGACTCATAAATTCAATCGTGTGCTCGTTCATGTATCCCGAGAAATTCAAGGGTGGTTTTTGCACCGAGCTGGCATTCACTTTACCAAAGCAACTACCATTGTGCCTACACACATTTACAAATGCATCGGGATCGGCAGACTCAATTTTTTGACTCACAAATTCACTCGTGTGATTGTCTGTGGATCCTGAGAAATCCAATGATGGTTTTTGTGCTGAGCTGGCATACACTTTACCAAAGCAAAATTACAATTGTTCCCCGTAGACACCCATTTACAAATGGGTCAGGCAGACTTAAATTTTTGACTCAGAAATTCACTCCTGTGCTCATCTGTGGACCCCGAAAAATCCAAGGATGTTTTTCGTGCTGAATTGGCATTCACTTTACCAAAGCAAAACTACCATCTTGTTGCCTCGTGTACACCCATTTACAAATGGGCTGGGATCTGGGGACTCAAATGTTTCACTCTAAGTCCACTTGTGTGCTTGTAGGTGTATCCTGAGAAATCCAATGGTGGTTGGGTGCTGGCATTCACTTTACCAAAGCAAAACTACCATTGGATTTTGTCAAATCCACAAACGAGAACAGGAGTGACTTTATTCAGAAATTATAAATCCGTGGAGTAAAACTTCTGTCACAACGGATTGCAAATCACACAATCACAAGCCAACAAGTTATCGGCACGCACTCAAGTGCTTTTGTAACCTACTCACGTACTCTTGCTTTAAGGTGTACGTGCAGAGAATTCATTGGTTTGTGATTGTGCGATTTGCAATCCGGTGTGACAGAAGTTTTACTCAAATCCGTGGAACCTGCTCCTTTAGAAAATTATTGTCCATCATTTAAAATCGAACTAGTTATAACTTGGAACTCTGCCGAGGTGACTCCACTCAGTCAGATTTTTTGAAGACAGTCCGTTGACTCCTCACCTAGCAAATCAGATTTACTTCTTCAAATGATCAATGGCCCGTCACCTTGGGAACTCGACTCAACTTGTTTAATTACTTCGATTACCCGCCCCGCCTACTAACGTCCTAGAAAAGCGTCAAACATCATTTAAAAATGAATGGAAGGGATTTTTTTTTCGCCCTCAACAATACAAACTTTAACTTTTATGTGTAGAACACGTAACAAAGGAGTTCATAGAGCATTTGGACCATCAATGGTCCAAACGATACGTTAAAAAAGATGCAACAGACATGCCCAAGAACTCTGGCATGGATTCCGAGAATCCAACCACCACCGCTAGGAGCACAAATGAAAAGACTAGTTCAAAAAGACGAGTCACATGATCCCCAACCCTTTGAAAATTGGGTAAGGGGATCCTAAGTCCTGACCCTAAGACAAATATCAACTTTGGCAAAAGGTTGCTTCACATGCATACCTAAGAAATCTAGAGACCATCTCTCTTCTTTTCTTAAAAAGGGTAACATTCTACGTCGCACCATGACCCTAAAACTATATATGATCTCATCACGAGTAATTTTTTTTCTGAAGTTGTCTTTTGTCATGGCATTTTGTTTGTAGGATGAATAAAAACATCCTACAATACAATGAGAGACAACTTCAGCAAAAAAAATTTCCATCCCATGACATGGTAACTTTTTAGATGCAGAGGTATTTGGTACTCAAAAAACCATGACTGAATCCAACTGCTAGAATCAAACCTAAGAGTACTAAAATCTATGGCTAGATCATAAGTAATCAGGTTGATTTTTAGTATGTATTTCCACCAAGGGGTGGGCTGAACATACATGCGGTTAGTGGACCCAAAAAAACGCATTATCTAGGGTTACAAGAGTCCTATGCATCGACTGCATCCATAGTCCTCTGCCTCAAACCTGAGGGCTAGGCAGGCCAGGACCCCACTCCAGATCATGGTTGAAAATCTCAGAATCGGAGGCTGGATTGGTGGGTGCCGATCCCGATCCAGATCGGAGGGTTGATTGCTCGTCTTGGATCATCTCGCTCAAGATGATGCAAGGGTGGAAGAAAAACAGTGCATCACGGGTGAGACAACCCCATTTCAGATCGTCTCAATGGCCACCAATCCCGATCCAAATCGCCCGATCCGAAACGGGATTGGCCGAGACTTCGAACCATGCTCTAGAAAGCAGGTCTTTAGAAACAAATGTGTGCTGCAAAAAATGGTATCCAGGACAAAGATACTGCACCTTATCAGCCGCTACTTGTAGGGTAACATGGTCGCCCCATTCACCAGATCTGTGTGATGCAAGATATTAGTCCTGGAAACAAATCTTCTCTATCCTCACATTAATAAAGTTCAACAACTGAATCATGCATCAGATGCACCCACAGATGTAAAAGCTTAAAAATATATGATAATGATGAAAATAATGATCCTCGACAAAGAATCCTACTAAGATGGGAACATCCAGTGCTGGATTCCAAGCAACGTACTGAATGACTTCACCAACATCCCAAACCCTTAAGGCATTGATGTTACCTTTAGTTGCTCATGAAAGTTCACGATGTACTACAGGATCATTCAATTCCGTGTCTATGCATAACTTATAAAAAAAGAAATTCAGTGTAAGCATTTAACAGCTGAAAAGTTCATCAAATTAAAGGTAGTTTATCTGAGGTGGTAGCTTTAGAAGAAAATAATACAATTTTGTTAATCCGATCATATGGATTCATAGCCATTTAAGTTAAAGTCCTCAACACATGGGATATTATCAGGTTGGCCATAAACAGTTGCAGATGATGAGATGGCCACCTACTTTTTAACAAAATCATATGGCTCGTGTCAATGGACAAAATCAAGAAGACGAGAATAAAGACATTAAACATATTCTTCATCAAGGTTGTAAAAATACCTTATTGCATGTGGTAACCAAAAAGTGTTAAAATAATTTTTTTTGAGAAACAAAATAAACTCAGTTGTATTTAAGCTCTCTTTCTTTCTTCTTCACACACTGCACAAACATAGCAAGTTTCATAAGGTCCAGCTCACCTCAAACTTGTTTGATATGAAAATCAAATTAATAAGACAAGTAAACCTAGAAAGCTTACATATCCACCACCACCAGAGACAACATCCTTAACACTTTCTCTGATGGTAATCCCACTCTTGATCAGCATTAGGCAGGGGTAGTTGTAACTTTGTGGGGCGCTCATTGTCCCTAACCTCAAAAGATTTTGCCATAGTCTGCAGTAACAACATCAAATTTAATTACTATTATCCAGAAAATATATCGCAAAGTTAGATGTTCAAAGACATTAAACCTCTAGAGACTTGCAAGAAAATTTTATGACAATTCAAGGACCATGCACTCTGGATTTTCTGAAACATCAATAAATACTTAGAAGATACGCAAAAAAAATTATTTTAGCTGGTTGAAAAAAAAAAACCACATTTTGAATGCACTATATATAGTTAGTTGTGGAAGGAACTTCCATGAAGACATTAAAATTGCTAAAAACATTTGCAAAAGAACAATTTCTCTTATAACTTTCTAATTGGGATGGGGGACTTCTAATGTTCACAAAGTGTCAATGAATCCACAACAATTGAACTATTTATGTTCCTCTGGCCTCAATCATATTACATGGATATCAATGTACATTCATTGAACACTTCTTTAAATGCCTTTATTTGCATTTGCTATGATGTTGAGTTAACAATAGCGCACGCATATAGCCATGGACAAGTTGCTAGAGATAGTGAAGAGTAGTACAGCATGAGTAACCCAAATGTGGAGAAGACAAGTAAAAGAACATAAGGCAAAGTGAACTTCATCACATCAAAACCAAGCATCATACAGACTTCAGATATATAGAAAATGAACAAAACAAAGAATGTGCAAAAGAAAGATGGAATGAAAGTTTTGGGCCCAACTTGCAGGTGTGACTGACCATTGACAGATTGTACTCAATAATATTAGAACTGGTTGTGTTGAACTTTAATCAATGATGCAGGGAGTGAAAGCAAACAGAACACTGCAAGTCTATGGTATAAAAATGTGGAACTTTAAAAGTAATCTTGGATAATAGAATTGATAAGGTTCACGTCCAAATGGGACCCAATAACAAATTGCCTTCTTCTGAACGACGCTCTGCATGTATTGGACAGCCATTTTAAACTGATTAGATGAAAAGAAGTCTCACTGTGAGGTTGAAACAACTAGAGACCTTATCCAAACACTAACCAACACCTTCCTTAAATCAACTGAATTTCGCAATATATATACACAATTGAGAAAGAATATCATGAATAAGTGCTCGGATACTGCAGTCTATCCCAAGCAGAACATCCCAGCCGGCTGGTTCACTGAAAATAAACCTAGCTAGTCTTTAAAATCCCTACAGTGGATTGGGTCTTAAAATCCCTATAAAAACCTCTCTTATTATAAATTTAACCAATTTGAGATACCAATTTATATCTTTTTTTTTTATCGGTACCAATTTATATCTTTTATTGATGAGTTGTTGCTTTAGAAATCGATTCAAAACAGAGAAACTTGACACCTCACTTATTTTCTGTTACATCATGAAATGTCTTGTAAAGATTCCTATTTTACATGGATATGGAGTTACGGTCTTTGTGGCTTATGAGTTGTAGGAAAATTTTCATGGTAGGTCTTAATGTCAATGTCGATATGACATCTACACAGAATGAGGGTGTTGAGATAAACTTAGATGACATTAGGGTTTCGTAACATGAGATCTATGATCAACAAAAAGATACAAAAAAGAAGTAGCGGCTCACATACCAGTGGAGGTTATAGAGATCAGTTTGGACTTTGGAGAGAGAAAACATATGATTTGCAGAAACCACTGACGATCGTAGAGATTCAAGGGCGCCGAAGAGATGCAGAGCGACCAAATACACTAGAAAATTGGCGAATCGAAAGGAAGAAGCGATATACGACGGAGAACGGAGAACGGAGAACGGCGAGCGGCGCTGGGCAGGGAGTCAGGGACTGAAAGTCAACAGCGAACGAAAAGCGGCGACCGGCGATGGGTGAGAAGGAAAAGGAAGAAGAGGGAACAGGGAGAAAATAAGAGGGATGGGAAGGAAATGCAGAAGAATAGGGGAAAACGAGGTTGCCGCGCGCACGATTAGTTGTTATGCAGGGGTGGTTCTAGCCGTTGGATCTAAACCAAATATTAAGTACTAAAATCATTGGATATGATTCATCAAATAAGCTGATTTTTGGGATGGGTATCTAGTGGAGGGGTGTCAATTTTACCCGTTTAACGGGAACCGAAAACACCGGTTCGGGTTCCACATTTTTGGGAACCGATTAAAAAGTAACTCGAATTGAACCGATAAGAACCGGTACCAATAAATAAATACAGTGTAAAAATTCTCGTATTCTCAAGATTTGGCTCAATATACCCGGAATCGGAACCGACAAAAATACATAATCGATTCCAGTTCCGGATCCATCACTTTGAGAATCGGAATCGTTAAGGAACCGAACCGATAAGAGTCGGAACCTACTGTTCCGGTTCTGGCCACCTTAGGAGCTGAACCAGAGCCGACTCGTTGACACCCCTAATATCCACTAGTGGTGGGCTAAAGCTGTTAAACATCGATGCGGTCAGTGTGCCCATATGGCATTGTGGAGTAACAAACGGGGCTCTACAAACTTGTTACATCACGACTCATTTCTATAGCCCACAATACGATCCACGTAGCACAATATTAGAGGGCAATGACTATATGGATATTTGCCCAGTCCCTTGGTGGACCTGCAAACCAAAAAGCAGCCTGATTAGTGATTTACAACCTTTGGATCTTTGCACCCAAATAACGCTCAATATTGCTCAAATTCCTATAGTTAAAATCAATCCAAAATAAATATAATCCAACGATTAGAAATCACTAATCAGTTTTCTTTTTAGTTTGTAGGTCCTCTTAGTGATTGGCCAAACATCCTTACGGGCATCCTCCACTAAGAGTGTGCCACGGTCACAGCACTCAACAGGTGAGGAAACGTAAACGGCTTTTAGTGCTGACCAAGTCCGTTATTTTCAAAAAGTTATAAAATTCAATGAACCCAATCCGTTGTAATGATAAACAACGGATTCTGTCCGTTGTTCTTTCTGCTTTACAATCGTCAGGCGCAGTCGCTCGTTTTTCGCGTCTTTTGAATGTCATATTTTAAACCTTTTGGTGTAGCAGGTGCTGAGAGAGGTCGGGATACCCTTAGAAGAAAAAAAAAAAAAAAAATGGTCCTACCCATCTGAACATAGCACACAAGTGAACCTCTAGCTGGCTAGTACTAGACCATTAAAGCAGTTGTGTACTACATGTAGTACGTGTGCCTCCCCCCACCCGCGCGCGTGCCATGCCTTGTCCTCGAAGCCCCCTGTTATCGAAATTTTACTCATCTAGAATCTAGATCATCTCCTCGTCTACCATGTTTGGCCACGTGTGTGGTTTTTGGCTCCAAAAAATTGTCTTGTTTGTAATTTGTAGCCCCACCACCTTGTTCCTCTAAAATGAAAGTTAAATAAGGGTCACCTTGTTTGCGTACCATAGATTTCTACGATTAAAAACATCTTTAGAAAGATTAGGTTAAACCTAAGAAAGCAGGCCGAGAAACGGCGACTACGCGGCAAATCGTCACAAAATACAAAAAAGGTAACGGCGTTTCCAAAGATGAAACGTTGGTTTTCATGATAACAACAAGAACAAACACAGACAAATTAAAAGACAACTACAAAATGAGCATGAGAAATGGATAGGAACACTTAACAACTCACTGATCAACAAAAAATATCAATCCATCTACCAACCAATAGGAGACGGTATCGATCGACAACCAAGATGATGATCAGAAAAAGAAAGCAAAGAGAGAGAGTGATCGTCGTGTTGGAGGGGTTTAAGGCCTCCACAGACGAGAAGGGTATTGCTCCGCTCTTGTGGGCTTTGCAGGATGTCGTTGAACCGGAGGATGACCTTTTGGTGCTCACCATTCTTAACCCTAGGGCTTCTGTTGCATCGTCGACTGATGCAGGTTTCTGTTGTATGGGGAATCATCATCTATGCCGGGGAAATCACTTTATCAAGTTCCTAGACCATCAGATCAGTCAACGACGGGAAGCTTATTTGAGGATCCTAAGGCCATTCTATGATAGATGCAAGAGCAGTGGAGTAAGTTTTGTCATCGTTTTACTCTTGACCGTAGACTCCAGCTAACCAGCCTCATTGAAAATGTCTTTACGACGAGTCAAATGCAAATCTTTACCTCTTCAATTTTCTCACTTCCCATGATTATCATCTTTTAACTCAGGAAAATTTTAGATGCAGAGGACTTTGGATATGCTGTCGGTGTAGAGGGATCTCATGGGTGGCCATATACATAGCTTATTTTTTGGGCCCACTAACGGCATGGATGTTTAGCTCATCCCTTGGTGGATATACATACCAAAAATCTGTCTGTTCGGTTTTCTCCAGCCATGGGTTTCAGCACGTTTTTTGGGATTGATTCTAGCAGTTAGATTCAAGCATATTTTTTGGATACTTAATCAAAGGCTAGAAATTATCAATCAAGTTGATTTTTGGTATGTAGGCTAAACATCCATCTGGTTAGTGGGCCCAAAAATGAGATATGCAGGGCCACGAGAGCCCTCTGCATCGACTGCATTTTAAGTCCTCTGCATCTAAAAAATTTCCGATGCAGAGGACTCTCATAGTCTCATGGTCCTACTTAGTTCATTTTCTTGGGCCGACCAACCGCATGGATGTTTACCCAACCCCTTGGTGGGATATGCACAAAAAATCTGCTTGATTGGTTATCTTTAGCCATTAGTTTTAGTATTTTTGTTAGGAATGATTGTAGTCGTTGGATTCAAGCATGGTTTTTGGTTAATTACACTAACATATACAGAAATTATCAATCAGGTGTGTACATCCACTAAGGGGTGGTCTAAATATCCATCCAGTTAGCGGACCAGGAGAGTCTTCTGCATCCAAAGTCCCGTGATACTCTACGTGACTCAAAGTTGGGCTGAACCAGTCACAATGAATCACCGAGTTATAAACTGTTAGGGAGACTTTTGTTTTGCACTCGGCACCTGTATAACTTCCATTTTTATGCAGGTGAAGTTTCAGGTAAAGGTGGCAGCTGGTTGCCGACCAAAGCCGATTGTGATCGAGGAGGCAAATAATGCGAAGCCCACTTGGATCATCATGGACACGTCTCTCTCTCTCTCTCTCTCTCTCCCTCTATCTCTCTCTCCATATATATGTGTGTGTGTAGGCATGTCCTGGACATGTAGGGCATTGCCTAGCACATCCTAGACATGGGCTGGGCAGTGCTACGCACGTCCTGGACATGGCCTGGGCAATGCTAGGCACGGCCTGGGCACATCCTAGGAGTGCTGAGCACGTCTTGGGCACATCCTGCCACCACAAGCACGAAATTCTTTGCAACATTTAATCGAGCAGTTTACAAGTAATAGCATCATAGCAGGGGACCAAAAAATTGACCCTGGCCAATATATAAATGGCTTAGGCTCCGAGGTCCCCCCTTTTTCTGACCCCTCTCGGTGTTTGCGCGCTCGTCCGTGGATTTCACGAATCAACGGTAGTTGTCAGCACCACGAAAAGTGAAAAAGCGATGCCAGCTCAGCACGGACAGCCACCGTTGGATTCTTGGACATTGACCCGATCCTATATAAATTAGAAGTTTTGGAATGGGATAATTTCTGGTGAGGATAGGCTCTATGGTGAGGAGATCATCCTCACAAAAATTCAAATCATTCCAATATTCATATAGCCAGATTTACAAGTTGAAGAATTATGGACGTCTTTTTTTTACTGTCAACTTGAAAACCACATTAATGGGGTTAGAAATTTCAGAATGGGTTGATTTTTTGTAGTGATCATCTATATGGAAGATCATCCTCATAAAAATCAGCCATTGATTCATCTTGATCAATTCCATGTGGGTATGCCAAAATTTTTGTCAAAATTTTCTCTAGAGCTACACCCATTTCTTACCATCCAACTGTTCAATCTGTCGTGATCAATCTATTCTGACATCACTAACCTTATGAAAAGTAAACCCTAAAGTAACGGTAAATTTGGATGGTCCAGATTCTCCATATTCAACTCACCTTTCCTGAGATTAGAAAAAAATTTGTTTTTGTAAAGATGGGCTCCACAATGTGGATAACTCAATATCCTTTACGTGGGCCCACACCACAGGGTTTAAGAATTGGACGGCCTCTATATATTTTACATGTATAAAATATTTTATAAAATAGGCTTGCATCAACAGAGAGCGAGAAATACAATGAGCTCTCTGCTTTTAACAAATCCAAAATTTGGCAATTTGGAAATCAAAGTAAAACAAGAAATCGTTATGAACGATATGAAAAACCAAATGTGCCTTTGTTAGCTAGAGAATATCCACTGGATCGAACGCTGCCTTAATCTACAGATGATCGAAAAACTAAATTCACATGAAGAAACTTCATCAAATTTGCAGGTGCTTTGCTCGTGATCCGAGTCTTCGACTGTCCGGTAACGATTGCAACATAGCTTTTGTGAACGACGACGAGGAAGCCGAGGTTTATAATCGTTCCCGTCTAAGCGATGGGTTGGAAACATTTATAGTCACAGAGGAAAATCCTAATCCAAAATCTCCCAAGCTCTTGAAAGAGTCAGTATCACAAGAGGAGCCACACATTCGTGATTCCATGCCAATCTTTGATGGTGAATTTCGACCTTTTCCTCCATCTCTCCTAGTGAATATGAGTGGAGAGTGTGAATATTATCCAATAACAGTCGAGCCGCCGTCTACCATCGAATGCGAAAATCCATTAACGGACGAGCAGCAGCCTATTGAGGAAAGTGAAATACAGGAAGAACCAGCTACAAATGGAACTGGATTATACGAGAATGTATCCTTAGGAAGATTTTCTGAGGCCATGGTTGTTCTTAGATTACCATCGAATCTAAGCTGGTCAGAGATTGTAGAGATAACAGGCAGGTTTCGACAAGTTGGTTGCATCAGCCAACATGAGGAATTTGAGATATATGATGGATTCCTTGATGACCCCTACAGCCATGTTATGGTAAAGAGATTGAAAGGTGATTCGAATGGTGTCGTCGAGGCAGAAATGAGAGTCACATCGTCGTTGTTTCATCGAAATATTTTGGGGTTGACAGGTTATCATGAGAGTGCAAATGCCACTGCTTTAGTCTATCCCCATGCATGCAAGGGGACACTGGACCAATATCTCTATGGTGAGTCCTAACACCTCCTCCCCTACCATATATGTCAAGTTTGAAGTCATCCCCCCTCCCAAAATATCGACACGTACCCCTTGTTAACCATCCCTTAACCAACTAACAAGGGCTTAACGTAAGTTGGGTTAAGTCCTTGGGGTTAGGGAATTGGAGTTCTGGTACGTGTCGACATTTTGGGAGGGGGACTTCAAACTCTGCAGATTTTTTTTCCTATGTCAAATGGTTACTAGATCACAATAGTACAATTAAAAATTGGGGGTTTAAGGAATGTCGTGGTATCTTCTTTGAAGATTTGGTGTTTCGTTTGGAGGCGTTACTGTATAGGGGAGATTAGTCCTCTAGCCTTTCCTTTTCATCTTTTTCATTTTCTTGTTCCTTTCTCATTTGCTCTCTAGCTGGGCCTTTCCTTTGTTCTCTCTCCTTTTTTCTTTATAAATTAACTTCGGACTTATCAAAAAATAAAATAAAAATTGGGGTTCGCCAAAAGTAAGTGTGGTCATGACTGGTAGCGCGCGGATTGTCCAAATTGGATTGTCTTTTAACAAAATCATTCATGTTGATTTATATGCTAGGGGATTGCGCGCATCTTTTTTATTGCTATTTTTTTAGCAGGCTTGATGGGAAAGCCGGTGGGATTGACATTTCAAAATAGAATGAAGATAGCTATTGAAATCGGTCAAGGTATTCGATACATGCATGAAGAATGTCCTCGAGGCCCTGTTGTTCATGGCGATTTACAACCATGCAACATTTTTCTGAGTTGTGGCTTCCAACCATTGGTGAAAACACAAAAACCCTGTAAGCCTTGTGAAATACGCATCTAATTGGGGTCTCTAATCCGTGCTTCCTTCTTCTTTTTATGCTTATATTAATAGATCTCCGGATTTGGGCGAGCAACATGGCTGCAATTGGAGCAAGTTGTGCCAAACTACTCCTACAACAGGTTTGCATCTGCACGACTGAGACCTAGTTACTCAAATTCACATATGAGAATGTCTGCTGAAAGTGCTTTAAATTCACGAATCAGCAAAATTAAAGATAATCGAAAGATCAATCACACAAACACAACAAATTTACGTGGACTGCGGGCAGTATGCTTATGTCTATAGGTGACTTCATACCTCTCTGAGCTCGTACAAGTGTCTCAGCATGTAACCAAATATAACAAGTTTAACATATTATTTATCTTAAACAAATTAATTTTGTTGTTGAAAGGTGGTGGCACAAAGGTCTTTCACCCGAGTCCATGGAGCTAATAAAATCCGACATCTTTTCCTTCGGAATTTTGCTTCTGAGGTTGTTTTGCCAGAGATCTCTACCCAAGGATGACAGACATTTGATCGAATTGGTCAGTATCACACTATCTTTTGCATCTCTTGAAATTTTTGGCTTTCGATATTGTATTCTTCGATTGGAAATTCATTCATTAGATCATGCATTGGTGAATGATTTATAGGGTTCTAAAAGGCGTTTAAAGTATTTTTCTTCTGTGTGAATTTTTCATAGGCTCGACCATTGCTGCTACAAGGTGCATATCATGAGTTATTAGACCAAGATATAGAGGATTTCGACATCCATGAGATTTATAGGGTGATGTCTGCTGCAACTCAATGCACAAAGGCTAAGCCTCTTTCTCGACCCAGCATGACCCAGGTTATACTCAAGTGCACCTCCTGCTCATGCCACAAATGAAATTGCTAATAATACTATTAGAAGTTAATGGGGTGTTTGGATTGCCATTTTTCAAAAAATATTTATTTTAAGAAAATGACTTTTCTGAAAATATATTTTTGAAAATGTGTTTTTCTTAAAAAGGTCGTTTGGATCATCATTAATACAAAATGTCTTTATCTTCTTTTAGTTGACCCCGCCAATATAATGTATTTATATTTTTGGAAGGGGACTTCTACCAAAACCGGTTACTTTGTTTAGTTCAAACAGCTTTCCTTTCCGCTGCTTCTAGAATGGAATTAGCGGCCGGCTGCCGAAAGAGTCAATTGTTAGAGCGGGAAACAATTAATTGAGCTAGCAAAATTAAAATTTTTTTTTTGGTCATTCAAACAATCCATTATTTTGGAAAAAGTCTTTTTGTGGAAAAAAAGACTTTTTCAAGTCTTAAAATGACGATCCTAACACCCCTAAATCTAAAATAAGATGAGACTAAGCTCTTACGAATTTGATGACATATTTATTTTGGTTTTGAAGGTGGTTTCCATTCTGAGGGGAGAAAATTTTTGTGCTACGGGATCATCTCCATCGTTCGATGGCAGTGTGCGAAGAGGAACCATGGGATCATCTCCATCGTTCGATGGCAGTGTGCCAAGAGGAACCAAGGATTTTTTCTATTGAAAGAGAGAAGAGAAAAGATACCATCTTTGTAATTATGTAATTCTTTGAGATAGCTAGAAGGAAAAACAAAATTTATAAAAGAGCAAATCTAGTTGTATTATTGATTGCTTAGCTATTATCTGAATAGAGAAACTGTGTTTTTCGCGTGATCCACATTTGCAGTGCGCCTCTTGCCTCTGATTTCTAGGTTATGTGACTGTGCTCCACTGATTAATGGGTATCTAGGGATAGGGGTGGCAATTTGGCCCGCGGCACAGCCCGATCCAGCCCGCTAAACGTATGGCCCGGGCCGGGGCTTAGGCTTTGAGCCCGCAGCCCAACCCGTGAAAGCCAAATTTGAATTTTTCAATACCCCTTCCCCCCTAAATTTGAATTACATTACCCCCTCCCAAAACTTAGAAATTTTAGATTTCCCCTCCACTCCCCCCTTAAAAAATTGTTGTTTTTTATTTATTTTTTTCCAATTTTCTTTTAATTAGGCCTGGTCCCTAAGTCAAACCTGAGTCATCGGGCTGCGGGCTGGGCTCGGGCTTTAAAATTTTTGGAGAGTCTGGCCCGAAGGGCCAAATTGCCACCTTTATCTAGGGACGGAGCCTTCAGTCACCAAAGCTAATCACATTTTTTGTTCATACAATTATTTGTGTTAAGAGTATTAAGGATACTTTAAGGGCCTGTTTGGTACGTGAGAAAAAGAGTTCCGACGGCGAATATTATCTTGGCTAAATATTTACTCATAGCAAAATTTAACAATGTTTGGTACGTGTACGAGCTAGCTCACTTCATTTTCTTTCAATTTGAGTGGGTCCCACATATCAAAGTAAGTCAAAAATAGGTTGGGTTAGTGCGGGAACCAGATATTATGTCAAAGAATAAAAAAAAATTCATTTTTATCTTTTTTATATATTAAAAAATTAATTTTTTTTGAAAATAGTGATTTTCCGGCGAGAAAATAAAATTTTCTCACAAAGGCATAATCGGTGTGAAAATATTTTCACAGGGGGGGGGGGGGGGGGGTGATCAAATGTTTTCCCGCCGCGGAGGGCAAATATGTGGGCCCGGCTAAATATTCGCCAAGGGCGGGTGGCTGCCAAACACCGCCGGGCGAATATTTGCGCGGCTAAATATTTTATTTGCCCGCCGCGGTGCGTTACCAAACAGGCCCTAAGTATTTAATAGCCTGGTTTTAAAATCGGCCATTTAAATGGTTGTAACGGCAGTTTAAACAGCAACGCCCAAGCACGTTTCCGTTAAAACTGTTTAAACACATTTTAGCATTTTTGAATTTAACGGCCATTTTTTTGTTTTAACGGCCGTTAAAATCATTTAAACAACCGTTAAATTCTGAAAAAAATTGTGAAAAATGACCGTTAAATCTGTTTAATTCCGTTAAATTCTATTTTTTTATTCAGTACCATTTTTTTCCGTTAAATTTGTTAAATTCCATTTTTCCCGTTTTTTTCATTTTTGCCCCTGGCCGTTTCAATCCGTTTTAACGGTTTAAACAGTAACGCTGTTAAAACGGCCTCCTTTAAACCTTGTTTAATAGTACTAAATTTGTTGTGATTGTGATTGTGATTGATCTTTTCGAATTTTCTCTATTTCTGTTAAGGTCCAGTTTCAATAATCTATATTCGTATGGTGGCGCGTGGTGCGATATTCTATCTATGTAGATCCATCTGGGAAGGACATCATACCAACAATCTATGTTTGTATGGTGATGCGATGTTCTATGTAAATCCATTTGGGAAGGACATCATACCAACGATCTATGTTCGTATGGTGGTGCGATGTTCTATGTAAATCCATTTGAGAAGGACATCATACCGACGTTGTACAATCAAGACCTCCGTATGATCTCCTCCAGCTCATCTGAGGTTATATTCCTTTTTGCTCTCTTTTTCTTTGGCACCTACGGTAGAGATGAGAGGTATTTAGTCGCAAAAAGCGATTGGGGTTTGAGAGTAAAACTTTGCTAACTACCCCTGATGACCGCCCACAATATGACGCTAACAATATGGATGTTTGGCCAATTCCTAAGTGGGCCTACAAATCAAAAATCAACTTGATTAGTGTGATTTCTAATCATTGGATTGGAGTCATTTTCATGGGTTGATTTTTAACTGTGGGAATTTGAGCATTATTGACCGTTATATGGGTACAAGGATCCAAAGGTTTGAAATCACCAACCTGCTGGCTGATTTTTAGTTCGTAGGCCCATCTAGGGGTCGGCCGAACATCCATACGGTAGGCATCCTCTAAAACTGTGCCACATGGCTCATATTGGGGGGCCGTAATCGTGGGCGTAAGTTTTACCCGGGTTTTAGATCCTTAGAAATTTATTTTCTTAATAATGGAAAATGCTATCCCATTTTTAATGAAAAAGTAGACGGTTGGTGCTATTGACCATTGGATCAATGAGACAGCAAGTGCAAATGTTACAATGGTTGTTGCTTCGTGAACCGTCGATCTCTTGAATCCAACGGTCAATGGCCTCAACCGCACATTTTTTGTCCGGTTATCCATATGGTAGAGTCTTTCTTAGTACCCCTAATCTAGTAAAACTTTGATGACAGGCCTGTCATCAAGGCCAATGACAGGATCACAATATGAGCCACGTGGCATATTCGCATAGGACTCTGACCGTATGGATATTTGGCCAATCCCTAGGTGGGCCCACAAACCAAAAATTAGTCCGATTAGTGATATGTAGGCGTTGGATTGGAATTATTTTCATGGATTGATTTTTACCGTGCGAATTTGAACATTATTTGAGGTGCAAAGATCCAAAGGTTTGAAATCACTAATGGAGATGATTTTTGGTTTGCAGGCCCACCTAGGGATTGGAAAAACATCCATACGGTCAGAGTCCTCTAAGAGTGCGACACGTGGCTCATATGCGTGCTGTCATCAAAGTTTTACTCCCCGTAATCGGGAGCTGCTGCCGTAACTTGGGGTTGGGCTCATCGTACTATAAGTCGGAGTTTTGGACAGTTAACTTGCTTTGGAGATGTCCCACCAATTGAACGACCAGGATATGCTCCTGAGCCCCAGTCGTAGGTTATAATCGTGCAAAAATGGTTGTTTTGGAGATCTAAGCATCAGACAACTTCCGTACTAGCGACGGGTGAACCGGTGAAGGAATCCCAAGTGTAGATTAATTAGCTCAAATTGTCTTCACGATCTGCCGCTTGAAATAATTTGAGAAGGGGAGCCGCGTGGCTCGGCGTCAAACAGGCACAACCAAGCTTCAAGTGGAGGCGCAGTTTAGCAATCCTCTGTTCCAGATCTCTTCTTCCTCTCCATCTAGGTAAGCAACCTCTCGATCTCCTCGGATTTCATTTGCTTCTCTTTCGATCTCTGCAAATTACGGTGTTTTGATTTAGAGATCTCATCAGGAGATTGGATTTTAACAGATTTACCAGAAAATCATGAACTCGAACTGGGGAAAACCGAGTAATCCACAAAGAGGATCGGCTCCTCAAAACAACTACGAGTTCGATTTCGATCTCGGCTCTGGTCTCTCCAACAATCGCAGATCTCTAAAAGACCAAAAACAACAGACCTCTCCCTATTCTTTTCCTTCTTCTTCTTCTTCTTCCTCTGCACAATCGAAACCTGCACCGTCGTCGACTTCTTGGGCCCCGAACAAACCCACATGGACTCACCAGCCGTCTCCGAGTCAAACAGCTCGACCGGCGGTATCGAACCCTACCCCTATGGTTGGAGATATCTTTGGGAAGAGTTGGGCCTCGACAACTCCTTCTCGTCCCATGGCCGGTCTTGGAATTTTGGAAAAGAACCCGAATTTGTTCGGAGACCTTGTCGGTTCGGCTCTTGGGCAAGGTAAAAGTAACAGTAATGTTCCATTGAAGAACGCAGCACCGGTATCGGCACCATCACCAGCCAAGAGTTCTTATTCAATGGGGAATTTGGGAGATTCTCTCCCGAAAACCAATACGCCTATCAAGAACACCACTTCGGGATCTGCTGAGAATTTAGGGAGTTATTCAACTGTTAACAATAAGAGTAACATTGGGAATCTTGGCGGTCCGTCAATGAGAAGTGGAGCCCCGGCAAGCATGAACAAGGACCCATTTGGGTCTTTGGTGGATTTTGCATCTAAGAAGGATCCCGCTGTTAATGTTAATGTTAATGCCGCAGCAAGAAACGGTAACAGTACTGGTGACTCTTCCTTTGGAGCTTTCCAGAATGCTACGAAATCAAGCACTCCATCATTTCCGTCTGATCAATTTCCGGCCAACAATAACAATTCCATGGGATCAAAATCTGCTTCTGGTTCGCAAATGGATAGTTTTGGGGATTTCGGGATTCCGAATCAAGATTTTGCTTTTCAGAAACAGCCTCCTCCCAAATCCAATACCATTGATCCACTCGATATGTTGTTCTCGTCATCATCTGCCTCAGCAGCAGCAGCTCCAGCTGCATCTGAAGCTCCTGGAAATCAGCCATTTTCTGAGATGGACGATTGGGGATTGGATTCAGAGTTTGGAGGAAATGATATGGGTGGTACAACGACTGAGCTTGATGGGCTTCCGCCACCTCCAGCTGGGGTCACAGCTTCAGCAGCAAAGAACAAGGGACTAGATAATTACAAGCAGGGGCAGTATCCTGATGCCATAAAGTGGCTGTCTTGGGCGGTAGTGCTACTAGAGAAAGCTGGCGATAGTGCCGCCACTTTGGAAGTTTTATCGTGCAGAGCTTCATGTTACAAAGAAGTTGGGGAGTATAAAAAAGCCGTTGCTGACTGTTCAAAGGTATTGCCAGTATTTTTTATCAGATTTGTTTTCTTAGATGAAAAATGTGTTTTTGCACGCCATACACGATTTATCCATGAATCAGTCTGGACTGTTTAATCGTTGAACCACCTCTTGGATGATTAACATTCCAAAAGTCATCAAATGAGACAATGCTAAAGATCCCAACTGTCCAATGCATTGGTTTATTTTCATCCACTAAACAACTGTTTTAGCTGTCTAATTTTTTATGGAATGGATTGTTAAGAGTGAAGACCGTCGTGAGTTTTGGGTTTTAGCTGGTCCAAGAGTTCACCACTGATTGAATGGTGCAGCTTGATGCATAATTGCACTACATGTGCAGTATAATTCAAGGGCAGAGAATTTAATGTCCCGTCATGGGAACCAAATTCTATCCCCTTTTTAGCTTGATGGCATCACTTTTTCCGTTTTGCCTGAATAAGTATTTTTGTCACTATTTTGTTCTGCAGGTGCTAGAACACGATAGTTCAAATGTATCTGTCCTGCTACAGCGTGCACTCCTGTACGAGAGCACCGAAAAATACAAACTTGGGGCTGAGGACCTAAGGACAGTTCTGAAGATTGATCCTGGTAACAGACTTGCAAGAAGTACCATTCACCGTCTGACTAAATTGTCCTCTTAGAGACCTTTTTGTTATTTTTTTTTTATCAAATATATCTTTCCTTAGTTTCTTCCATTTGGGCATAAGGTGCATATGCTTCTGCATCCCTTTCCCAATAGAAAGTGTGTTGGGGGAATAAAGCATATCTCTCACTTGGAAACTTGGGTTATTTAGTGTTCATTTTTCTCTCAAGGAAGATTTTATCTGTACTATCATTGATGTGTTGTATTAAGTTTCTCTATTTTGTTGGTGACTGCACCTATGGATAGCATTCCTTTTATTTTGCTGGGTTTGGAATTTTCATTTGGAAGAGATGCAATATGTTTCATGTCTCTCATGTATGAGTGGGAAACAGTTGTTCTGATATGTAGAGATACTTGCAAAGGCTGATGGCAATATTATCGTTGTTTTGCTGCTCCCTCCTGGACTTGATGAGCTTTACTGTGGAACAGGTAACAGCTCTTTTGTATTGTCTGATCTCCTCTTCTTCTCATCAGTAAGGAATTGAATCTGACGCATAACCCTTAGAGTGTGGATCACAATAAAAATAAGCACCTCTTGGGTTGTTTTAGAGTTCTCTGGAATTATAAATGGCATGTTCGTGGAATATATCTTTGTATTTTGCAAGTAAACCTTTCTAGATTTTATTGGAGATGCAGGGTATTATGCCCAAAGCGGGCACACTATATGGCATCTTTGTTTATATATAAACCATGGGGGAGATCTTAGGTGCTGGCATTATTGGGCTTCTGTCATTTTGGGGCTTTGAGCTCCTGTTCTACCTTTCGTTTTGTGTATTTCCCCATAATGAATCTAGACTTTAGCAAGAAAATCCTCCAATATATATATATATATATATGGGCTGGGATACGTTGACTCATGCTATTCTTACTAATATAATGACTAATGGATGTGGCCCACATGCAGATGAGTTAAAGGCTAATTTTTGGTGATCATCCTCAAAGAATTGGCTCTTAACTCATCAGCATGTGGGCGCCATGTCCATTACAGAGTAATCTAGTAGATGTTCTATACATTGGTAGTGCTTGTTCATTTTTGCATGACTTACTTTTTTTAGGAGAACAATGCTAGGGAGATAAGCAGCTGAGTAAGATTTGAGGTCTGACTAGTAATTGAATTTCTTAGTTTTTCATTGGCATAAATCACAATATCTGAGGAGTACTCTTCTGCTTAGATAGGTAATCGAGAAACATGTTGATAAAATGATACTTATCAACAAAAATGTTTTTAGAATGATTGTAGTAGAAGTGAAGATGTTGAGATAGATAATTGGAAAGACCAAATCAGAAATGAGCATATCATAGCGAATCTAGAGCAGTCTCAATAAGGGTAAATTAATGGATAGCCAATTGAGATGGTTTGGGCATATATTACTGTGAGAATGTAAGAGATGAGAGATTGGAAAGAAGAAAGAGAGGAGAGAATAGGATTTACCAAGGATCAGAGATACTCTAATACCATGTGAGAATTTAAGAGAGAGAGAGAGAGAGAGAGGAGCGACCTAGTATGGTTCAGCCTCCTCTGTTCTTATTTATATATATTGTGCACTGAGTGTTAGGCCCACTTACATGAATAAGACTTAAATGAACTGTGAGCCTACACACTAAACATAATAAAAACATGAATAACTAAAGAAAACAAGAACTCTAACAATTATGAAGGCCAATGTGGCAGTGAGAGTGTTTTGGTGGTGCATGTTGAAGGTCCTAAAAGGGTGGGGGGAAGTCCAAAATGGACATGGATTGAGCTAGTTAAAAAAGATCTGAAGATACATGTCTTGACAAAAGATATAGGTCTTTATAGAGTTGAATGGCGAAATAAGTTTCATGTTGCTGACCCCAAATAGTTGGGATAAGACATTGATGATGATGACTCAGCGTAGGGGATTGGAGAACTTGAAACTAGGTGACTCAGACATGTAAACTCCTATTAACAGCCATAAAGGGACCATTATTAACATTCCGACAGTAAGAGGAAGTCAAGTCATTGCGTAAGGGTTAACAGAAAACCATCTTAGCCAAAGCAAAATGTTTGATGTAGAGTGTACTCTTGTATGTATCTTTTAGCAACTAGATGCGCCTCAATGCCTTGTATCATTCCAGTGACTTGTTTTAGTTCAACTTCTTAGTTTATTTTCCGTATAACAACACTTCTAGGTTTTTGTTGCTGTATCGGACACATCGATAAAGATACATGTATAGGTTGGACAAATTCTTCGTTTCGGACAGATGGGAAGATGTTCTTCCTGGTGTTTCTCAGTAGGCGATCCCCAGACTGGCTTCTGACCATGTGCCTCTTCTCCTGGATTGTGCGACTTTCATACACGTCCTTTTCCTTTTTCGTTTTTGAAAATATGTGGCTGCTCAGTTCGAAATTCAAGGAGAAGGTGGGGGAGTGGTGGAATAGTTTCACCTATGAAGGGAGAACGGGGGAAGTATTTAACTGCAAGCTTAAAGCGCTTAAAAAAAAGATTAAGCAATGGAATTGGGAGGAGTTTGGGAGGGTTGATCAGAGGAAGGCTTCACTACTTGAGGAGATCTTGTTGATTGACAGAAAGGAGGAGGATCATCCTTTGTCCTTAGAAGATCATAGCAGGAGAGCTAACCTTAAAGCGGATTATCAACATTTAGTGAAGTTGGAGGAAATTAGCTAGAAATAGAAGTCAGAGTTAGGTGGTTAAAGGAGGGCGATGATAATACAATTTTTTTCCACAGAATGGCAAATGCCCATAGAAGATGCAATCGCCTAGATCGGCTTGAAATCAATGGCATCTGTTTGGAGAATGAAGACAACATTAGGAAGGAGTGGTTGATTATTACTCTAAGTTGTATTCTTATAGACCATTTTTTGATGGTTTTCATTTTCATAAATTTCTATAAAAAGAATGACTTTTCAAAGAGGGCTATGTTCAATCCTTCATACAGTACACCATTAAGTTGTTAACACAGCTATAGTTATTTGATAGTCTTCCCTTCAGTAAATCTACTTGTTTTTATAAGTTATTGGATAGTTCTATCGCATAAATGTTTTCTTTTACATTCCATATATTTACTTTCTTTTCAATGAGTTTGAATTGGCTGATTTAGACTCATGCTAGGGCATTCTCTCGAAATGATGTGCTGCATCGTAACCCAGGTGTAGTGACAAGCGAGTAAGGGTTCGTTAGGGCTTCTCCTAGAAGCGACAAGATATAGCTCTAGACATAGTCGAATGGCAAAATAGGATTCGTGTTGCCGACCTCAAACATTTGGGATAAGCCTAGATGATGATGGTTATTGTTTAAAAAGTTACTAAAAATAATTAAAGTTTTATATTATGATACATGTGTACAGATATGTCTATGTTACGGGCTTCTCAAAGACGTTGTGTCAGACACCTCGTATCTGTGTTGGACACCAAGACACATGTCTGCTACTTTTACATACTTTATTTCCATTTACTCCTAATAAAATGATCGTGAGTTTTCATGACTAAAACAATTTTCTGGCATTGAAACTGTTCAGGCTGTTCTTAGGAAGAAGGAACAGATGGGGGTCCAGAATAGCAGAACAAGTATCATGGAAAACATAGGGGTTGAGATGATCGTGAGTTTTCATGAAATGAAATTTTAATAATTTAACCAAGTGGTGATTGTGAATCTGTAACCAGTTTGTGATTCGAGACAGCTCTGGTTGAGAAGACCGCTCTGCATTTCCTTTGAAACCGCACTTTTTTGTGGGTTTTCTGGTAATAGCAAAGCAGCTGAAAAACCGCTTCTGCTTACAGCTTATGTGGACTGCAGTTTTCAAACAAGAGTGAAACTATAAGGATAAAACTTCGATGACCGGGCCCTGTCATCAAAGGAGATGACAGGGCAACGGATCTCGGAAGGAGGATTTTGTACGGACTGATCACCTCGGCCTCACCACACACGTACCCAGGTGAGTACTTGAGTGCTTTTTGTGGTTGAGATGATCGTGAGTTTTCATGAAATGAAATTTTAATAATTTAACCAAGTGGTGATTGTGAATCTGTAACCAGTTTGTGATTCGAGACAGCTCTGGTTGAGAAGACCGCTCTGCATTTCCTTTGGATTGTGAATCTGTAACCAGTTTGTGATTCGAGACAGCTCTGGTTGAGAAGACCGCTCTGCATTTCCTTTGAAACCGCACTTTTTTGTGGGTTTTCTGGTAATAGCAAAAGCAGCTGAAAAACCGCTTCTGCTTACAGCTTATGTGGACTGCAGTTTTCAAACAGAGTGAAACTATAAGGATAAAACTTTGATGACCGGGCCCTGTCATCAAAGGAGATGACAGGGCAGCAGATCTCGGAAGGAGGATTTTGTACGGACTGACCACCTCGGCCTCACCACACACGTACCCAGGTGAGTACTTGAGTGCTTTTTGCCAAAACACTCTGCCGGTACAAAATCCAGGTGCTGTGATCTGCTGCCCTGTCATCGAAGTTTTACTCAAAACTATAAATACTGAAATTGGCCTTCTAGCGTTTAATAACTTTTCTAGTGACAGAAAAATCCCTTCTAGAGCAGAGGAAAAGGATTTATACAATTGAGGCTCTCCCTGTATGTTCAACTCTAATAGAGCGAAGGTTATCACAGGAATTTCTGGTGCTGGAGCTTAATTCCTGATTCTAGTGGAAGAGTCCAATTGAATTTTGGCTATCCAACTGAACGACAAATTTATAATATTCCAGGATCTGTTTCTGTATGCAAGTCCATCATCTGCACAAATGATGTTGTCAGAGTCCGCTTTGCCGACTCGCTGACAAGGATTCGATGTGTATCGACTCACTTATCGAATTCAATCACTTATCGAATTCAATAACATCAAGGGAGATTGGTTCTGTTTCTGCGAAAAATAGCAGATGTGATAATGCTAACACTCCAATCCCGCTATGTTACTCAAGACGTGACTGATATGGCCTGTTATAACGGTCATAATGGTAAGGTTTAAGGGACTGTTATAATGGACCATTTGAAACCTTGATCTGGAGTCGGATTAACAAGTTTGACAAGTTTTCGACTTATCTTATCCGTGTTTTCCTCAATCCTCTATTGGCTGTGACTGCTTCAAGTGTTCCAGGGTCAAAACAATGCCTAGTGAAATATTTGGTGTTGACGCGACTCATTTGGTTTGTCGAGAACCACACGCACAAAGAGATGATCTATCTTCTGAATTTTAGATAAAGAAGACCCACCCACATTACCCCATGTTTCACGGTCACACTCTTCTTAAAGATTTTCTCTTTTTCAGCGTACACGATAAAATGGCCCCACAAAGAACATGAGAGAGACTTGACTTTGAAATCTGTATTCCAGCTGTAGGTCGAAAATTTAGGTAAAAGAGGCTAATAAAAGAGTAGGGTAGAAGAATCTGTGGAATTTAAAGTGAAGTCGGTTTGGAAATGGTGGTTAGGTGGGGGTGGAAATGGTGATCTGTCAATGGATCAGATCAACCCAAAAATCCGGTTCAGATCCAGATCCGAGTCCATGTGTGCTGATCCGATTTCTTATCGGATTGATACAATATATAAAATAATATATATCTATATAAATAATATTATTATATTGATAAAGTATGATATATTGTATTATATATATATACTAGTAGGTGGCCCATGCCCACGGCACTCTCCAACAAAGCGTTTGCTAAAATCAGGTGTGACTTGTGAGTGGCTGAATTCCACAGTCCAACTGTGGATAAGATCTCGGCCCTTCTTTATTGAAGCCTATAAACAAGGAGAATCACTGTCACTTGTTATATAGATGTATTTTATGTCCGTCGTGCAATATTTCATTATTTGGTAGATTAAATATATAATTTATATATATTTTGGTTTAGTCGATTGGACCGGATTGAGTCCAAAACTCTATTCTTTCTATTGGATCGGTTCCATATCATGATTATGTGATCCAATCTCTTACCAAAATAGATCCAGGTTGGCATATTTTTCTTATCAGATTGGGTCCGGATCAGCACTGGTTCTACTGGAACCCGATCCATTGACAGCCCTCCTCTCCTCTCATCTCTCATGCTCTCAGTCTTCTCACTCACATAGAAAGAGAGCCGGCTACAACTGCTACTTCGCCGAACCCACGGAAGAATCTAGAAAGCGTAGTTGCTTTAAACTCTCGTGTAACACGTCCATGCGTATCACGAATGCCCTCCATTGTTTGAATTTTTTTGACAGAACCGATAGCAGATCTTCCAAAAGTTGCCAAGGAGACAAAAAAGTTATAACGATACTGTAATTTAATTTGTCTTATAGTACACGTGTCAGTTAGGTCCGTTTGAACTGCCATCTAAAAAAGATGCCACTGGCACTCTATGGGGCCCACAATTATGTGTATTTGGCACTCTTTGTGGACCCACAAACCAAAATCTGTGTGATTGGTTATTCTCAGCCATTGGATTTAAACCTTTTTCACAATCGACTATAAATCACCAAGAGAGGGTCTTCTGATTTTGAAATATAAAAAAAAAAAATCAGCGTGATTGATGATTTTTGTTGTTGTTTTTGAGTGGAAAGCATAACCATGTGGGCCCACAATCTAGAATTTGGCACACCTTGTGGACCTACATACCAAAAGTTGTCTGACAGGTAATTCTTAGCCATTGGATTCGATCTCTTTTTCGTTTCACACTTTCGAAGTACCATTTTTTTCTCACCAAAAATCAGCCTGATTGGTGATTTATAGTCGATTGATCCAATCATTTCTATTTATTTTATGTGCTTAAGCAAATAAAATGGCACACCATTTTGATCCCATGACCCATGAATGACGGCCGATGGACCTATACGCCAAAAAACAACCTGAATGGTGATATCAAACCATTCAATCGGAATATCCAAAAAAAATGTTTAAATCTCATGGATAGAAATCACCCAACAAATGTTAGAATTCAACGGCGAGATCACCAATCAGGCTGATTGTTGTTGTGCAGGTCCATCTAATGATGCGCCAATCGTTCAGGGATTAGAGGGGCCAAAAGGATGGGCCAGGTGGTGCGTTTTTATGCACACCACATGGAAAAACGCTCCTCAACTGCACCACCTACACACCTGCACACTCTTCCGGACCCACTGAACCATGAATGGTTTCGAACAGCATTTGATGGACACACGTAAAAACAGCTCATACATTTAAAAAAAAAAAAAAAAAAAACCCAGCTTGATTGGTGATCTGTAGCCATTTCATCCAAGTATCTAGCATTTAATGAGTATTAAAAAAATTGTTCAAATCCAAAGGAGAGAACTAGAAAGTAGAAATTACCCATGGAAAAAATGTTTGAGTCAACGGCTTGAAATCACCCAATCAGGCTGATGGTTGGTGTGTACCTCATCAAGTGGTCCGCCGGTGCACATTTTTTTACTTTAATAATTAATTAACTAAAACTTATTTCAATTTATAATTTTAACCAATTACAAAACGACACCGCTGAGCACCATGACAACATCCATTGACCCTGGACCATGTAACAATTACTCACATAAAAATCCTCCATGGTCTAAATTTGTAATTTGCCACGTCACAAAATTTTCACCTCCTAAATAGAGGAGATAAATGATAAGAGATTTTTGGTTTTTTCGATAGAAAAGGAGATTTTTCTATGGTGTTCGTGTGACCTCTCTGTATATCTCTATTATCCAATTTTTTCACTTCTATGGTTCGCGAACCCTGGATCCTCAAAAACACACTATCTGTTTGAAATCGAAGATTCAGAAAGGCAAATTAAATTTATCTTCACGTTTTTATTCAAAGCTGAATAAAATCTCAAATCTCTTCGCGGACCTACGCTTCAACTTCTTCGATTTAGTTTCTACTACTATGTGTAATCTCCTCCGTTATTCATTCTTTCGCTCGAGTCGATGGGATTTCTGTGCTTCCATTCTCCATTAGAGAAATGGCTTCTGTTCCTTCGATGTCAGGTGAATCCACACTGCAAATTTCAATCTTTACGAGTAGTTTTGCTTCTAGTTGAATAGTCTTTAAGAGTTCTGAATTTGTATGGACATCGTGTTGGAATTTTGTAGTTTCTGTAGAATGCGTGAACCTCTGTACGGTATCGAAAGGGGATGGAAGTGGGAGATACGAGTGTAGCGTATTATCTTGCGCGTGGAAAGCTCCAAGGGTCCTGACTGGGTTCCTCGCCAGCACGGCTCAGCCTCAGTGTTCGTCGTTGCTGGCTGGGCGAACAAGAAGGAGAACCCTGACGAAATCAGTAAGTTTCTCAATTAATTCTAAGTATTTTTTTTTTTTTTTTGATTTGTCTGCTAAGCTTTCAGGAGAGCTTTACCTTCAAAGACTTGAATTGTGTTCCCCCCACGTTTATGCTTAAGTACTGTATTGTCTAATCAAGGAAGAATTTTCGATTGATTCGCGGGTTAATAAGAGTTTTTGTCCAAAAAGAAGCACTTTAACCACCTGACTTATTGAAATTCTATTCCATCTAGAGCATCTTTGGTAATTTTGGTAATTCTATTGAGTTCTATTTGGCTGGAACATTGTTCTTTATGTATCTTCTCCTTCAATCTTAATTATTTCAAATTTTATCGAGTCGACAGAATCCCGTCTTTTCTTTATATGAAGTTGTACTGACCAATAAGGTATTGTCTAGGTTGATGGGTTAGACACCTCCTTGTGCTGAAGTTTCAAAGGCTTGAATAGCCTTGATATACCTTGTTGGGATTGAATTTTTTTGGCAGTTTGTTCCTTAGTGTCGGAATAGTGAATAGGTAGTGGAAGGGTATTCCAAGAGGCCATACTGAAGAAGTAAAGATTATCCTAGCAGATCCTCTATTTAAAATAAGATTCTTGCTTTTAATGTGCAAGTTTGGATTTTTGTTTTCTGATTAGTACTTGGCAAATTTGAATTGGTTTTAGAGATGTTATTGGACTAGGTGGAGTTCATTTTTCCAATCATGGTTGTTGAAGCACCTAGGCAAGCTCATGTCTTGGATCTGGACGGTCCCCTAGGCACTTGCCTTGTGATTATTGCATCTCCGCATATTAGGGATTTTGAATATACCTGGAATGTTATATCTAATGATTATTGCAGCTCTGCATACTAGGGATTTTGAGTATACCTGTAATGTTATACATAATGATTATTTCAGCTCCGCATATTAGGGATTTTGAATATACCTGTAATGTTATACGTAATTTTGTTAATATACTAAATCAAGCTTAATAGTTTAATTTAAGAATTCTAATTTTAGAAACACCAAGTAAAATAGTAAACAACACTAAACAAGTCCATCAAAAATGGTAGGCTATCCTCTAAACAACCCAAGTACTCAATTATTATAGCACTTACAGATCAACCTAAATGCACAACGTCAATGTTTTTAGGTTGTTTCTATGGAAGAGGAAAAAAAAGATAAACTGACAAATTTATTTCCCTTTTTGTTTTTTTGATAAGTATAAGCTTTATTGAGGGCCAACTCTAAAAAAGACAACAAGCCTAAGCTAAAGAGGTCAAGATGACCTGCAATAGACTAAGGCTAAACAAGCAAAATACAAGCAAGAACCCAACTAACTACCTTCCCGAGAACATAGAAGACCCCCCAACGAAAGACAAAGTCCTCGAAGAACAAACCCCTACATTCCGGAAACACCTTAGACCAAAGAAACATCATCCCCTTGATGTTGAGAATAATTGCATATAACTCAGCTTGCTTGTCCTAAAAAACTCTTCGATTCCTCTCCTTCCAAAGACCTCAAATAATCGCGAGAGGGAGCATCCTCCATAACACACTTCCTCTGGCAGAAAAAGCTTTAGATTTTCAACAAAGCAAAAGGTTCATGAGAGAGACTGGCATAACCCAATTCATCCCGAAATTGCTGAGAGAAATGAGCTCCAAACTTCCCTAGCCGTGTCACAATGTAAATAGAAAATGATCCACTTATTCCCCATTGTTTCTACACATCCAACGGTAGTCAACCAAGGTAAACCCTCTTGACATCAGATAATCCACTGTTAAAATTTTGTCAACAGAAGCCTCCCAAGCCAAGAAAGCCACTTTAGTGGGGATCTTGGATCTCTAAACCAAAGACACCGGACATGAAGAATTATCTGAACTTTGAAGCGCCTCATAGAAAGATCTAACCGAGAATGAACCTCCTTTAGTCCATATCCAAACCCTTTTATCTTGAACTGAATGTCGGAGGTGGATATCCTACAATCTGGATATCAATCTAGATAAAGGTTCAATTTCTCAGTCATTAAGGTTTCCCCTGAAACCCAGATTCCATCCATCGTCCTCCCCTTCGTTCTGAAAACAATCTTGAATAGATCTATTTTTTACGCTCGGAAATAGAGTAAAGCTCTAGAAAATCCACACGAAAAGGATTGTCTCCACACTAGGTGTCCTCCCAGAATCTGATCTTGTTCCCAAATCCAACCTCGAACTGAATTCCTCGGAAAGCTTTAAAATCTCCCTCCACACACTACACCCGTACGAGCTTCTCACCACCTGACTCACCCAAACAAAGGAAGAAACCCCATACTTGCCTATAGTCAACGGCGGAGCCAGGATTTTGCTCAAGGGGGGGCACAATCCTTGCACTATGCTAGGGCATGACACATGGCATGTTTTAGAGATGCCTGACTGTATAGATATTTGACCCATCCCTAGGTGAACCTACATACCAAAATTCATCCTGATTAGTAATTTCTACTTCAATGGTGGATTTTGAGCATTATTTGGGGTACTCAGATCTAAAGGTTAAAAATCACTCATAAGACATATTTTCTTCTGTATTTATACCTAGGAATTGCCCAACATCCATATGGTCAGTAGCCTCTAGTAGTATGCCACGTAGTTCACACTGTGTTCCTGCATCAACGTTGACGATGGAGGTCCATCATCAAACTTCTACTCTTTAATAATGGTAAAAATCAAGGAGTGAGAAAATTTTCAATGTTTAAAGTTTTATATATGGGTGTCAAGCCGCACCTAAAAGTGCCATGTGGCACATTATTAGAGAATTATGACCGTACGGATGTTTGAAATGTTGCTAGGTGGACCTACAAACCAAACATTAGTCTGATTGGTATTTTCTGGGCATTGAATCTCAGTACCCAAAAGAATTTTTGAATCCATGGTTAAAATTCAACCCATGAAAAGGATTCAAATCCAATGGTTAGAAACCACCAATCCAGTTGATATTTGCTCAACATGGCCATCTAGGGATGTTTAAAACATCCATATAGTCATGGATCTCTAAGGCCATGTTTGGTAGCGTGTTTCAAGCGCGCGTTTTGGCGAAGGTGCGTGTCTCGGCTGCTAAACAGGCGTTTGGGTCGGTCAATGGTGCGCACCTTTGAAAACGCGGCAGACCTCGAAGACTCACGACAGGGGGGACCTCGGAGACGCGCGTCTCTTTAGGTTCGGGTATAAAAGGAAAAAAAAAAAAAAAAACCCCTCCACCGTGAAGAGCTCTCTAGGGTTTGGTGGCTACCATCTCCTTCTCCTGTTGAGGTTCGAAGCTGGCGTCATCCTTCATTTTCCGGCGTCCTCCGACCACCATTGCCTGGTATTCCCTCTCCCAACATCTCTCTTCTTCTCCCTTCTCTCTCTCTTTCTCTCTCTCTCTCTCTCTCTCTCATGATACGATTTCTTCTCTCACTTTCGTTTTGGAGAGTAAAACTTCCGTCACAACTCACAACGT
The DNA here is from genome assembly GCA_035048495.1 of Euptelea pleiosperma. Lineage (NCBI taxonomy): Eukaryota > Viridiplantae > Streptophyta > Magnoliopsida > Ranunculales > Eupteleaceae > Euptelea > Euptelea pleiosperma. The sequence goes on along the minus strand of CM068551.1, from coordinate 25,866,541 downwards.
CTCTCACGTTTCACGTTTTGGGAGGTTTTGGTGGAGTAAAACTTCTGTCACAACGTCGTGACAAAAGCACAGAAGCCATTACCTTTTAGTTGAGGCGAAGAACTGAAATCATTGTAACCCTCGCCATTACCTTCGTATCTTCCACAATACACTGTCTGATGAGAGACTGGCAGATTACACGAAGATCAATGAGCTAGTGAGCAACGTGCACCGAAAGGGTAGATCGTCATCTAAATGCCTCGAATGAAATAGGAATTATTTATGTATTTATTATTTTCATATAGATACATTTTTGGTCAGCCAAACCAGCTCATAACTGCATATTCTAAAAGGAAATCGAAGACAAAGGTGTTGGCTTAACAAGCTTTCATGTATAAATTCTAACAACTGAACCATGAAGGCACATTTTTTTGCTTCCAATTACACCTTAATCCCACAGCTTAAGCCATGAGCACAATTTCGCCTATTTGTGTTGACAAAAGTATACATTTTTTGTCTCAATATGCATAGCCTTTACAGGTGAAGTTAATTAAAAAAAAAATATAAAAAAAATCCGTGCACCTTCATATGTGAACCAAATGTGTGTTGTGCAAAATGCGCGTCTTTGGGGTGAGTCTTCGGCATGCAACCCAAACGCCAGTCTAGAATGTCAAGTGTGTCTCCTCAAGTGCGCGCCATGAAGACGCGGACCTCCAAGGCGCGCATCTTGGAGTTGAGGTGCGCTACCAAACACACCCTAACTGTCTTACAAATGACATTTAAATGTGCAGCTCGGATGCCGTGTAAAATGAATGTCTAGATAAAATTATTCGGCTGAAAACAGGTAAATTTGAAACACATTTTTCAAGGGACATCCAACAGTACTGACACTGCTTGCATACTTTTAAGTGAGTAAGACTTTGATGACAGGCCCCTGTCATCAAGGTCAATGACAGGGTGCAATAGGAGCCACGTGGCATCCTCTTAGAGGACTCTGACTGTATGGATGTTTTTCCAATCCCTATATGGACCTACAAACAAAAAATCAGCTTGATTTGTGATTTCAAATATTTGGATCTTTGTACCTCAAATAATGGTCAATAATGCTCAAATTTCACACGATTAAAATAAACTCATGAAAACAATTCCAATCCAATGCCTAGAAATCACTAATCGTGCTGATTTTTGGTTTGTAGGTCCACCTAATGATTGGCCAAACATCCATACGGTCAGAGTCCTCTAAGAGTGTTCCACGTGGCTCATATTGTGCCCTGTCATGGGCCTTGATCCTTGATGATAGGCTCTGTCATCAAAGTTTTATTCTTTTGAGTATGTGCTAAGCAGTTGCAGACTAGATTTGTCCGACTTTAATTGTTTGAAAATGTGAGCGCATTTAATTTGTTCAGTCAAAAAAGTAAAAAGTATGGAAAGACCCAAATACCCTTATCAATATAAACAATTCAAAAAAGTAAAATAGATGGTGGGTGAGGATTAAGATGAGGAGGGCACTAAATTATATTTCAGGGACATTTTTGGCAACAAAATATTTTAGTCAAAGGAATTGAAAATTGAGGGGGGGCACGTGCCCCCCCTGGCCCCTTATTGGCTCCGCCGCTGCCTATAGTGACCCCTATAGTGACCTTTCTCCAGAAGCTGGTAAACTCCACCCCGAACCTCCATAACCATTTGCCCAAGAGGGTTAGATTCATAGCTTTGAGATGTTTAATGCCCAATCCTCCTTTGTCCTTGGCCTTGCAAACCCTATCCCATCCCACCAAATGGAACTTATGGTCATCCGAACGCCCGTTCCACAAGAAGTTCCTCATAATCATTTCCAGAATAAGCAACACACTCCTCGGCATCAAGAACAAGGACATAGAATAAATGGGTTTCTTCGATAGGGAGCTATTAATCAACACCAATCTGATGTGTCGTTGATTGCTTGATTAGATCAGATTGATTTATGGATATGCTAGACTATGCTTTGCAAGAAGTCTTAGAGGTAATTTTGTTAGAAAGTGGGCTAAAGGTTTTCAACCCTTTTATTAAACTTGTAAGTATGCCCCCCTAGTGTATTACGTGCACAGAAAATCTGGCTTAGGCATTTGCCTGGGAGCCTAGGTGCTCTAGGCGCCCACCTTAAAAACTAGGCAAGTGCCTAGCCTATGGTTGCATAGGCGGTCTACCACTTAATCTCGAAAACAGCCTGGTTGCCTAGGTGCTCACCTTTAACAACAATGCTTCCATCATAGCTTACTTACAATGAAAAAGAAAGAAGGAAAGCCAAAAATAGCTTGATTCACAGATTTTGTTGTTTCCTAATTATACTTTTGACCTTTTGATAAACCATATTTCTTTCTCCTAAAGTGCTTTAGATAAGCCTCAAGTGAACATGTACATGGAAATTTCAGTTTATTTGCTTTGTTGTGTTTGTATTTAATAGAGCAGGTCACTTGGTTTCTAAAGTTTGATATCTGTGCAATATTGCTGTCATAGTCTTGCCGAAGATGTGAGGCCTCTGAGATGCGAGACTGGTACTCTGCCGATGCTGCTGATTCTGCACTTTCTTCAAGGTCTTTTAAATCACGTGGACTTCATGTTGCTTGTAAAAGATGGCAGTTGTGTTGTTCGTCTTCTTTTTCTTCAGAATCCGCTGATGCTATTTGTCCTGCAACACTGTGGGAGGTATGATATGACTCTTTCCAAAACCTTGCATCTCTATTTTAAATAGAAATTTCGACAGGTTTATTGTCTCTGATATTACAAGAGATTTTACTAGTTGTTAAGTCGATGTATACATTTTTTTTTCTAATAAATAAAGGTCGTGTGATCTGTTTGTTCATGAGCCATGAAGATGGATCTGTAATTATACATTAATTCCTTATGGTTTCTTTTTGTTGTTTTCATGGATGTCTCAGGATCTTAGACCAACTATTTCATATCTTCCACCAAAAGAATTGAAATTGGTCCATGGTGCTTTGAAGGTAAATCATTTGCATGGTTCTCGCACTCAATTTTTTCATCTCGGTTTCTTCTTCTGTGATTATGACTTTTAATCATCTCTGGGATATAGTATTTTATCATCTTGGAATTCTTGTATTTGCAAGCCATCTTTCTAGGTTGATGATCACATGTAAATGTAATAATTGTTGGGTCATTGCAGCTGGCTTTTGAGGCTCATGATGGTCAGAAAAGACGAAGCGGGGAGCCCTTTATCATCCATCCAGTTGAAGTGGCACGTATTCTAGGGGAACTTGTAAGTGAAGAAAATTTAAGAATCATGAGCTTCATTTTAAAAATGTTAATATTTGTCAGCAATTTGATTCCTCGATATATTTTAAGAAATTTCTTGACTGTGTGTTGTTATTAGCACTGGAGATTGACCACCAACTTTTTCCAGGAATTGGATTGGGAATCAATTGCTGCTGGACTATTGCATGACACAGTTGAAGACACCGATGTCGTTACTTTTGAAAGAATTGAAAAGGAGTTTGGTGCAACCGTCCGCCGCATTGTAGAAGGAGAGACTAAGGTGTTGTTCTATTTATTTATTTGTTCACAATTGTGAAGGTGCAGCCTCTATTTTGTCCATTGGCTCTACAGTTTAGTAGATAAACTTCTGGTGTGGTTTGGACGCATTTCGTATTCATTCTTTTTTCTTCTTTAATTAAGGTATCCAAGCTGGGTAAATTGCAATGTAACAAGGGAAACAATTCAGTACAAGATGTAAAAGCTGATGACCTGCGGCAGATGTTTCTAGCCATGACAGAAGAGGTTTCTATTCTATTTGTTGCATGGAACATATGGCTTCATTTATCTCTCTTGATGGTCAGTGTTTCACTAAACAAGCCAATTTTTTTCAGGTCCGTGTTATCATTGTCAAATTAGCTGACAGGTTACATAACATGCGTACTCTTTCACACATGCCTCGGCGTAAGCAGGTAGTGCCCATTCTTGGTTTGATATTTGATGGGTTGTCCTGTTGTCAATATTTTTAATGTTGTTAGTCTGTTACATTGTACGCAGTCCAGCATTGCATTGGAGACATTGCAGGTCTTTGCCCCTCTGGCAAAGCTACTAGGGATGTACCAGATTAAGGTATGCCCATTCACTTCCTTTTTGATGCCCTAGCTCCTACTTTCTGCGTTTTTATTCCCTGAGATGCATGCCTGTTCACAATCTGATCCATAGATTAAAACACTGGTGCTGGAGTACGTATGCCCAGCCCTAGTTCCTGAGTACACTGGTGATGGATCAATAAATTCTCTCCTTGATGCTAATTTCTTGTTTAGGTCCTTACTGTTACTAAAGCATTTCTTGTTGTCGTGCTAGTTCGTCAAGCTACTTGCCTCCGCAATAGTTTGTTCACAGTTTCCAACAAATTTTACTTATGTCATCCTTCAATATTTCCATCCCTTTCCCATCTGTTTTTCGACGATTTGAAGTTTGCTTCACTTTAAGTGTTCTATTTCTCTAAATTTTCAAAACTATCCCTTTATGATAACCTTGTTGTTTCATGATTCTATTTTATATTCATGCAACTTTGCATATTTATAGCACACATATTCTTATGACTTGATGCAGTCAGAACTGGAAAATCTTTCGTTCATGTACACAAATGCTCATGATTATGCTAAGGTCAAGAGAAGAGTTGCAGACCTTCATAGAGAACATGAAAAGGAACTTGTAGAGGTATTATCATATCTTTCTTTTTAAAGCTTAAATATTAGAAAGAGCACCAGAAAGAACTTACAGGCTTATTGGTTAGCTATCCATTTATGAATTAAATACAACAGTACTTCCACTATTGAAGAATGCTCAAGTTCCAGTGTCCCCCATATTGTCCAATCACTTCTGTTCTATTGTTATCTACTTACTAAGCTCCTTTACCTTGTTTCCAGGCAAAGAAAATTTTAATGGAAAAAATCAAGGATGATCAATTCTTAGACCTAATGACAGTAAAAACAGAAGTTCGCTCTGTATGCAAGGAACCGTACAGGTTAGGACATGGACCTCACTTTAGTCTTCTGTTTACATGAAATTTAGCTTTTGCACCGTGCCTAGGGAAGTAATCTTGCTTGGCCTTATATTTAATGTCATCATTCAAGACCATTTATGGGGGTAGTACATGGATTCATCTGATATACTTCCATTTGAGAATTAAAAGAGCTATTTAGTTGATTAGCGACTACAGTAGAAAAAGAAGCAAAACTAATACATTAACTTCAGATATGACATAGCCACAGATGTACGCATGTGCAGACATCTCTTCAGATATGACATAGCTATGAATATACACATGTGCAGACATCTATACACTTCACACGCCCATATAGTTAGATGTAGGAGCTTTGTGTCATCAATTCGAATACTTCTTGAGATAGTTTGGCTTTTACTAAAAGTTATGTAGGTTAGACCTTAGGACACAGGTTTTTCTTTATGTGAATGTTAACAGATATATATATGTTAAGACCTTTGCTAAGTTCATAAATGTTAACAAGTTTGGAATGATGCTTATTGTCTATCATTGAAAACACGTCAACTCCTGTAATTTAGAGATTTAACTTTCTCCACCTTTACTCAAACAGTGGAGTCATGTAACTGTTCCATCTTGGATTTTTAGCTATGGCAAACTTATCGTCCCACAGAAAGAAATGTGCAAACCTAAAACAGGTGGTATTAGCGTAGTGATGCATAAAAAGACTGCAGATAGAGTAGTCTGAAACTGAATGGGTGAACATAGTTACTAAATTGGGAAGCAGGTGCATGAATCATGAAGCAAATGACTGAAGCTTTTGACTTGAGACCAGATGAAACAAGAAGTGAGAAATGGCAACAGATAAAAAAAGAAGCAACACATAAAAAATATCTTTGGATGCAATAATAAAGGTAGGTATTCACTTTGGCCCATGGATTGACTATATCTGAAGTGAACGCTGTGTAAGTTTCAATATTCATTCTTGGATCCAGAGTCGTCACCTAATGCATTATAGATTTAGTAAACATTAAACATGAAATTGTTTGAAATACATTTCCTTGGTCTTAGTAATTGAACTGGAATGTCTTCCTTTTACCTTTCATATTATTAATTATCTAATGAAGATGGCTATTTCATTCTACAAATATATGAAGATAACTTGACAGTTTCATCTGCTGTGATGTATGTCTTAGATTGCTATGCAATAGTCATTGTTATTGTTTGTTGCAGTATCTATAAAGCTGTGCTGAAATCTAAAGGTTCAATAAATGAGGTCAACCAAATCGCACAGGTTTGTTTTGATACTTATCAGGAGTTGTTTAGTACATGTACCCATTGTTTTAAATTCAATTCTTACATAGCGTTCTTTGTTGGCCATTGTTTCTTCATGTACCAGCTTCGTATAATCATAAAACCAAAGCCATGTATTGGAGTTGGACCTTTATGTAGTGCACAGCAGGTGAGTCTCTATCTGTGTCAAGTTATCAGGTAATATCATTTACAACACTTTGGTTTACGGGTTTTCTCATTACTGTGTTATTTGCAGATTTGCTACCATGTTCTTGGGCTGGTCCATGGAATCTGGACCCCCATTCCTCGAGCTGTGCGTATAGCTGACATTCTCTTCTACTCTTGAATCTTCTATTTAATCTCAAGACTTAAGGAAAAATTGTTGATTTATTATTAACAGATGAAAGACTATATTGCAACTCCAAAACCCAATGGCTATGAAAGTCTGCATACCACAGTGATACCATTTCTGTATGAGAGCATGTTTCGGCTGGAACTTCAGGTGAGTTTATAAATATTCATTTTTTTTTACTGTTTGTCACTAGTTTCATTCCTTCAATTGCCTTTCTCTGCCAAAATCATACATGCTTAACTATATCTTGATCTTAAAAGTTTTATTGTTTGAATTTTGAAGCTTTTTTTGCTGCTGTCTTATTGCTTTGGAATGCTTTCAAGATGTTTAACATAGCTCGGTTTATCTAATATTGGCAGATAAGAACTGAAGGGATGGATCTGATAGCTGAGAGAGGCATTGCTGCTCACTACAGTGGGAGAATGTTTGTTACTGATTTAGTTGGACATGTCCTGCCGAAAAGAAGAAATTCAAGAGGAAAAGCAGTCTGTTTGAACGATGCGAACATTGCTCTCAGGGTATTTTGATCAATCGTGCTTGTTAAGACTGAATTATCTTTCTCGGAGTGATACCCTGATATGCCCCTTAAAAATTTCTTGACGAGAGCTAATTTATTGATAAAGTTTTTTTTTCTTTTTCTGTAGATTAGTTGGCTTAACGCTATTAGAGAATGGCAAGAGGAGTTTGTTGGGAACATGAGCTCTAGGGAATTCGTGGAAACTATCACAAGAGACCTTTTGGGAAGTCGCGTTTTTGTGTTTACGCCAAAAGGAGAGGTAGGAGATAAGTTGCTTATCACCACATATTTTTATAAAAATAGTGTACTGTGTAGTTTCTTTCTTTACCTTTTATGATTTCTTCCTCATATTATACAGATTAAAAACCTACCTAAGGGGGCTACCGTGATTGACTATGCTTATATGATACACACTGAAATTGGCAATAAAATGGTGGCTGCAAAGGTTTTCTTCTCACTTTAACTGATCTAAAAGTGTTTTCAGGATCAGGATGTTACCGGTGACTTTTTCTGTTGCAGGTCAACGGTAATCTTGTTTCTCCCATGCATGTACTTGCAAATGCTGAAGTTGTGGAGATAATTACATACAATGTTAGTATATTCATCATTCTTTAAAAGTTTCCTTTTGATGCATTTTTAGCATAGAATCTTGTTAGACACTTATTTGTTTTATCTATATTATACTTCAAATAATTTTTGATAGATTATCTGAAGGTATAAAAGGGTAGATATTGTTTATGTGAAGTTATTCATGCAAACAATCTCTTAGTTCACACCCCAATGTGGAATGGTAGAGTTACCTATTTCCACTACTATTATAGTGTGATTTCTTAGGTTCTATCTGTTGTATGCGAATCTCTTGTTTCACGAACAGATGGGGCCATTTTGATTTACTTAATTCGGGCATGATCAATGGGTTCACTTATATCTGCTTGCTTGAATGTATTGACTGGAAGATGAATTTATATTATTGCAATATGGATATGCTTTAGTCATTGGTATTTGGTTCCATTTTTTATTCAAAATATTCACTCTATATATTTAATCTCCTTGTATTTATATTATATACATGCGCTTTGTACTGTAAAGGCAAGGCTATGTATATAATATAGTTGTTCAGGTTATTTTAATATGCCAAAAATGACACACCATTTGACACAGCTTTGTGGGTCAGGGAGATGAGTTGAGAGCTGGTTTTTGGTGAGTACATGGAGATCATATCAACTGTGGACTCAAAATTTACATTAATTGGACGGTCCATATTTTTCAACTTGTAACCCATATTTCATAGGCTGGAAATATCGGAATGAGCTGATTTTTTGTGAGGAGATCATCCTCATAAAAAGTCAGTCCTTAATTCATCCCCATGTGAACCCCACAAATGCGTGTCATTTGTGGTGTGTCAAAATAACCTCACCCCAAATAGTTGGGATGAGGCTTTGTCGATTGATTGATCTTGTGACACTAAAGGTCTATAACATGACAAGAGGAGATGATTATTTGACTATATCATAGCTTTGAGTAAAATCTATATAACAAATCAGCTCAGTTGTCTCCCCTCTTATAGGCTTCATATATAGATGGCTGAGATCTTATCCGCAATTGGACGGTGGATCTCAGCCACTCACACCTGATTTGGGCAAATGCTTTGTCAGGGAGTGCCGTGGGCACGGGCCACCCACTAGTCCATATACAAAGGAGCTGCAAACATGTACAATGAGAGCAAGAACAATAGTTCATCTCCAATCCTTGATAATTTAACTGGGGGCAGGACCTAGTGCAAGGCTCATCCTATTAAATCTTGCAATTTAGTAGCTGACCTGATAAATTTGCAAAAGGCAATGCTATTTATACATTCTAAGCATTTTAATTAGCATGTGAATGTGTAGACTAGCTATACTTTATGGAGCAGAAGATTGGCAATAAAGAAACATGTTCTTAGGATCAATGTTTAAAAGGCTAGTTCGGGTACTGATGCGGTTTGCCTCCAAAAGGCGAGGTGTAGCCTCAGGGCGGTGTTGAAGCATAAGCTTCATTTAAGCCTCATTTTGGAAAAAAAAAAGTTGGCTGAAAAATTCTAAAAAAATATAATCAATTTTAGAAAAATTAGAAATAACATACCATATGAAATAAATAACTTAAATATGCATAAAGGTTATTGAGGCTATAGCTTTTACCTTGGAAGTGACATTGTTGGGCACTCGGGCTAAAAGCTTGATGTTGATAATCGATATCAAATCTTAAAAAACATAAATCACATAACTAAATTATCAAATCTAAATAGGTAATAAGGTAAGTCCACTGACAAAATAAAGTATCAATACTAAAAAAGTAACTAACAAGATAGAGCTAGGAAAATAGTAGAGCAAGTCTGTAATGCTTTGATATCTTGCTTGAATTTGGTGAGGTTCCTCACAAGAAAACCGTAGGAAGTGATGGAATCAAAATCCGATGAGATTTGAACATTCTATTAGAATTTCTCTCAAGTGGGGAAAACTTGGGATGAAAGCATAGATTTAGGGTTCTCACAAAATAAAAGGTTTTAGAGAAAAAATTCAGACCTTTTAGGTTGTTTTTATTTATCATAAAAGATTATTGGGGAGGGTATTTTGGAAAAAAGAGTGGAAAAAAAATAAAAAATAAGGGGTTACGGTTTTGGATTTTAACGTGTAAAAGTAAGGCTATAGTCTCATGTGTGCCTTAAGGCTATAGCCTCAATGCACCAAGGCTTAAGCCTCAAAAATGACAACTGAGACTATAGCCTCAATACTGTTTCTTGAAGCCTCAAGGCGTTGCCTCAAAAAGCCGTTTTAGACCTTGAAGGCTCTGAAACGATGAGAGGAAGGCCTGAAAGGACGTGGCTATGAGGTGGTAAGATATGATCTGAAGGCACACACGCTAACATAAGATAGGGTTCTAGATAGAACTGAATGGCGGCACGGGTTCATGTTGCCGACCACAGTTTGTTAGGAATAGGATAAGGAAATGATGACGATGATGATGATATGTGGCACTATTCAGCTTTCATGGTTTGTCCGCAAAATCATTTTTTAAGGTAACTGCAGTATCTTTATCTGTTGGGTTTTGGACAACTCTTTGAAGCTCATCAGATTGCAAAGAAATGACAATCAGCTCAAATGGTCATTTTTCAGTTGTCTGTGGTTTCTCATGGCTCATGATTTCTATACTCTTTCCAGGCTCTCTCAAGCAAATCTGCTTTCCAGAGGCATCAGCAATGGTTGCAACATGCAAAGACCCGTAGTGCGCGACACAAGATGATGAAAGTAGGTCTTTATATAGCTTATTATTCTCTTTATTATTGCTTGCCTCTGCTCTATTAATTAAAATTCTGTAAACTCTTATATTTTCTCTAGTTCTTGAGAGAGCAAGCTGCGATGTCTGCTACTGAAATAACAGGCTGATTCTGTAAATAACTTTGTTGCCGATGTTGAGGAGGAGAGTGATTCAGAGACAGAGTTCTTGGAGTCTTCCAAAGAGAGCAAATCTGTGTGGAAGAAAATCCTCATGAATGTTGCAGAACTGTCTACTTTGAAGACAAACAACGATGATGTACATGTTCAAAATGGTAAAGTTGGGGTTCCCAAGGTCAATGGGAAACATAACAAGCATGTGCAGTATATGAGTTTAACAGCCAATGGAGAGTTGTTGTCACAGGGAAACGGCATTGCCAAGGTGCTACATGCTAACATTCCAATGTATAAGGAAGTCTTGCCTGGTTTGGAAAGCTGGAAAGCCAGCAAGGTTACCTCATGGCACAACCTCGAAGGGCACTCGGTCCAATGGTTCTGCGTAATATGTATAGATCGAAGAGGTGAACTTTCAAGTCTTTCATGATACCCAAGTTTAGTGTTTGTGTTGATTTTGTTAAGAGAAAAGGCATCGTTAGGGTAGATCCTAAGCTCTGTCTGCCAATGGCATACTGGGGCTTGTGGTGCACGTTCAAGGGCTGGGAACCCCCATATTAACTTTTCCTTCAAGGAGATTTGCCTTAAAAATCAATCAGAGCAGCTTGCTGTCGCCCATCTTTTCTGTAAACATTCCCACTGGACTGATCCATATTTTTCTTGATTGTCAGAAAAATGCTATATATATGATCAATTTTATTGGTTTGATGTTCTACATAGTAGATCTTGGTGGGATCCCTGTAAAGTGGTGATTCTAGCCCCTGCATATGCACCACAAGTACTGGATGCCATTGGTTCAGTCCTTAGAATATATAGATTTCCTCTACTATGAATATTGAACTTACGTATTTCATATCTTTCTGTGCAACTATCCAAACTGTAGTATAGATTTCTTCTATAATGAGTATGGAACTTGTGTATTTCGAATCTAACTATCCAAACTGTCTTCCCAAAATTTCAGGGATGATGGCAGAGGTTACATCAACATTGACAACTGTGGGGATAGCAATCTGTTCTTGTGTGGTGAGTGATGTTCGAAATTTTACCACCAGTTAAATGTCCCAGATCATTAAATGTTTGTTGGTGAATCCCCTCTGCATAGTGTACATTAACATTTTTCGAACAAGCAGGCAGAGATCGATAGAAGAAGAGGAATAGCTGTGATGTTATTTCACATTGAAGGGAGCCTCGAGAGTCTGGTATGTCGAACTGGGCCAACTTTACATGTTCCTGTCATCCTATTCTCTGTGCTTTCCCTGATACAAGAAATTGATACTTCCTGCAGGTAAACGCCTGCTCAAGCGTGGACCTGATCCTTGGCGTTCTGGGCTGGTCTGCAGGTTGTAGCTGGCCAAGCATATCCGACAACAACCACTTTCTTGAATGCTAATTAAACGGTGAAGTCGAACTCGTCCACGGGCAATTTGTGAGTTGTGGGGTATGTAATTTTTGTCCCCAGAAGAAAACCGAGTTGAGGGTCGGTCTTAAAATGTAGATTTCAATATTAGTTGTCTTTTAGATGTTCTAAATTTGTTTGTTCAAAGCTCAGAGAAATAAACCAGCAGGCAGCAGCAACTAATTGAGCGAGTCTGTTGAGTGAGGGGACTGTATATAGAGAAAAGAGTGAATAGTATACTTGGTTGGCCGCCTTCTTTGCTTTTCTGTACACGCCTGTAAAAGGCTATTCTTTACAAGGACTGATGGTGAAACATGTTTATAACTTTATATAGAGAATGAAGAGGTGATCCATGTAGAAATACATTGAGATTTAGCCATTTTATTTTGTGAGTACATACCCTAATGACCATGTGTATTTAGGCAGTTGGACTCCCATGTTTGACCATGGCTCACTGATTGAACGGTCCACATGAAACAGGGAGAGGTGAAACCGTCAAAACGGAGATCCAAACAGGACCTTATTGTTTTTATGTTTTGGTTTGGGGAGAGAGGATCTGATGGATACCTTTTCATTGACTTGTAACAGAGTAGAAACTGTTAGTATATTTTAATATTAGGGGTTGGTGGAGAGAACCATCCTCACCCAACTCTCCACCGAACACAGTCTCTCACCTTTCTCACTTTGGTGGACCGACCCACCTCCTGATCCCACTCACCTGAGTTGGGGTTCTAAGGTGGTTGGGCTTTGGTTTGGTTTTGAAGCCCGTTCTGAATTAGGAGTTGGGTTGTGTGGCTCGGGCTGAAGACTTGGATCACATGGTTTCTAGAAAAGAGAGAGCCCATTTGGGCTTGTATTGCCTTAAGGCCCATCAGATGCCCATCTAGGCCCGTACTGCCTTTAAGCCCTTGAGGTTCAAGCTCATTAGACTTCTTTTGACTCACCAAGCCTAATTGAGCCAAGATATTCCATGAGGGCTACAAGGCCCATCAAAGTCCACTAGAGAGAGACAATTAAGAAACTCTGTTCGAATTAGCAGGCATCAATCCATAAATATTAGACTAATTAAAGCCCATCAGAACGTAGAAAACGAGGGTCTGGATCTATGCACCAATTACCCGAGAGAGAGAGAGAAAGAGAGACAAATGAAATAAAATAATAATAAGATAAGCCAATTAAGCAGAAGGAAGACGGGCTCTCGTTTATTAAGTCGCACTAAGACGACGACAAGTGAGAATCATTAAGATGATAATTAGATAGAGCGAGATGATGAATCAGGAAAAGCAGCAGTAGCCCCACCGCCAACATTAACCACATGCAAGACCTTGATCTTGATATAATCAACGGTGAATAATGCATCATCATAAACCGCGTTCCCTTCTCCTCCTTCACAATGCTCATGCTCTTTCCTTCTTCTTCTTCTTCTTCTTCAACTTCTTCGACTGCTTTGTCTTCATCAATCTGAACGTGGGTCTTCATCTCCTTCAATTCAAGTGACTCTTCTTCGATCAACTCGGCCGGCCAAATCGCCTCAGCGTTCGATTCCATGGACGAGTCCGCCGTTCCTTCCGAACCCTCTTCTCCTCCTTCCTCTTCAACAGATTCATCATCATCTTCTTCATCTTCTTCTTCGAGTTGCATTGATGGGGTTTCTTCTAGTACCATCTTGTCAACAAGGGCAGTCTCAGATAATTCAACCTCTCTAATAACTGCCACAGCTTCTACCGATATTATCGAGTCATCGTCATCAACTTCCTTGATGATGACTTCTTGTTTGAGTAACTCCGTATCGGAGAATTCTTCAAAATTGGCTAAGGGAACTCGATCCTTGCTGATATCACAAACGATCTCCTGATTCCACACGTCAAGTCAACCGATTCAGACTCACTGAGTTTGTTTAAAGAAAGTTACTGAAATTTGAAAGCAATACCCTGGATGAACGTGATTACCGTGATTAGAGTTTCAATTGCTACCAACTCGGAGAAATCCATCTGGGTCGAACTCGAATCGACCTTCCTTGGTGCTCCATGTTCAATACTGCTGCTGCAACTACAAAATAACTCGTTAATTAGTAGAATAATTCAATGAAACTGAGAAAAAAATGAGAGAGAATTCATTAGCTACCAGTGATGAGGCTCCATAGATGGAGTTTGCAGAAGAGATCGAAGCCCTTCACTACCTTCTTTAACGCTGCTGCTGCTGTTTCTGTTCATCAACCTTTGGGTTGGATCAGTGGGTGTTTCTGGGTTTTTTGTATTGGGTCTTCTCTTGCTTGCTTTGTTTGTAAAAGTGGCTATCAGAGCGGCAGCAGCTAAGGCTCCACCCAACACCAGAAACCCTCCAAGCCCACCTCCATTAACAGCTATCTTCCTTCTAATTTGTTTATTAGAGGCGCTTTTCGACTCTTCCTCCATTCAGGATTTCAACTTTCAAGAGCTGTTTTGAAACAAAGGGGAAGCTGGTGGGGTTTTGACTCTGAAGAGAACTTGAAACCGAGTTTGATGTACACCCCGAGAAGATTCGCTGTTTGGCGTCATATTTACTGTGAACAGTACTAGGGTTGTTGAGCAATATTCGGAAGAGACGATTCTTTAGATAAATCCAGTCGTTCTGACCGAGTCTAGCGCATACGTTATCGACGTGTAAGACTAGGACCCACCACCACCAATACGTTGCTTATTATCGACCGTTGTTCAATATGATCGGACAGGTTTGTATTTATCAAATAGTTTTAAAAATATGAAATTTAGAGAAATTCAAAATATATAAGATAATTTTACAATCTGTTATTATGAATTAAATACTTATTAATTAGGTATTTCTTGATTATATCTTAGAGCGAATGGGCTTTGGGTTTCAAATGGAGAGGACGGATTAGGAAATGTGTTTCCTCACCCACTTATTCAACCTTGGTCGATAGATCGCCAACTGGTTTTTTTAGAAGTTCTAAAGGCTTACGGCAGAGAGATCCTCTATCGCATTTCCTGTGTGTTCTAGTGGTGGAGGTTTTTAATCGGATGATGAAAAGAGCTCGGGAGTTGGATAGATTAGAGGGTTTTAGAGCGGGTAAAATATTAATGGCCCATCAATTTTTGATCATCTATAATTTGCTGATGATACCATTCTTTTCTTACAAGGTGGGAGGACGGACGTGTTGGTCCTTTAAGGGCGTGTTATATTATTTTGAGGCGGTCTCTGGCCTGCATATTAATTTGGTCAAGTCGGAGGTGTTTAGTATTAGTATAGATGAAGATGATGGTGAAGCAGCTTCCATTTTAGGTTGTCATATTGGTAATCTCTCCAAAAAATACCTTGGTCTTCCCTTAAGAGCGAGCTACAGAAGTAAGGAGATTTTGGAACCAATGATTGAGCGTTTGGAGAATAGGATAGCACGTTGAAAAGCTAGGTTCTTATCGAAAGGAGGTAGATTTTATCAAAAGTACATTGTACAATTTGCCCCTTGATTACATGTCTTTATATACCATGTCGGTGAGTGTAGAAAAGAGGGTAGTTAGACTCTTGAGGAATTTCCTGTGGGGCGGCAACGGGGATAGTCGAACAATTAGTTTAGTTAAGTGGAAGATGGTTATGAGACAGAGAGATGGGAGGGTTGGGCATTAGAGATTTGCATAAAATGAATGAGGCTCTTAAAGGTAAATGACTTCGGAGATTTGGGGTTGAGGGATAGTTAATTTGTAGCTTAAGTTCATCGCCGATAAGTATGGGGAAAGTACTATGGTGTGGATTAGTGGTAGGCCGAGTGGTTCCTATGGGTGTGGGATGTGGAGGGGCATCATGAATGGGTTACAAATGTTCGAGGAAGGGGGTGATGTTTAGAATAGGAAGAGGCGACAAGGTGTTGTTTTGAGATGATAGATGGTGTGCAGAGAGGAATCTTAGGACTGAGTATCATGATCTCTACCTTATTTCTAATAAGAAGTTAGCTACAGGTTATAGACGAAGGTCAACCAGTATGGGAGTTTGACTTCGATCCTGTGTCATCTCAATGACTAGGAGACGACTGATCAATTGTTTGAGCTTCTGATCAAGGTAGGAGAAAGTCCTCTACGTAGTTCGAGGAAACAAGCACATTCTCCGTACATTTTTTCTACGGGGCATTGGAAAAAGGAGAATTAGAGGTGTTTCTCACAGTCAGGGTTTGGGGAAGTCGAGATCCTTCCAAAGTCCGATTCCTAGTTTGGTGTGCCGTGAGAGGACATCTACAAATTATGAAATTTCTACGGAGGAAAGGGGTTGGTGTCATGGATGTTTTTATTTTTTATGGTGTCATGGATCATTGCCCACTTTGTTTACGTAGTGGAGAGTCAGTAGATCATTTGCTTTTACATTGTAGGTGTGCTTGGCTTATATGGAGTGAGTTGCTCAAAGAGTTTAGGTTATCTTGGGTAATTCTTAAAACTGTGAATGATCTCTTCTTCACTTGGGGTAGTACATATTTTGGCTACCGTGGAAAAAGAATGTTGACATTGACACCATTAGTAGTTATTTGGGGATTGTGGAGGGAGCGGAACAACAATGTATTTGAAGGAAAGAGTATTCCTATGGAGCATCTTGTTTCGGCAATAAAGATTCGATGTTTTTATGAGTCAAATTATACGACGAAGGGTAGGGGATATTTTTTGAGGATGTAGGGTGCGTTTGATACACGTGCAAATTGGGTGTGCAAATAGGTTTACGCGTGCAATCATTTCTTACACATGTTTGGTATGCGTGCATTCGCAAACCACACAGGCAAATGAATGCTCATCCTCTTTCGCAATTAAAAACTCATTTCACCCCATGAGCAATCGTTTACACAACCTCCTTGTGCAAACGATTTGCATAAGGTACAAATTAAAATCCAATATTTTCTGAAATCAAGTCCTATCTTTAAAAAAACAAAAACAAACAGAAATAATGGAAAAAGAAAATAACAAAAAAATAATGGCCATTTTTTTCACAATATTTTTCAAAAAATAATGGTTGTTATTTTCGTTACAACAGAAAATAACGATTGTTATTTTTTGTCCATTTTAACGATACATAACATAACGGGGGAGGTCCAAATCCGTTACAATGGCCGTCATTTTTGCCATAACGGATTCGGACCTCCCTCGTTACATTATATACCGTTAAAACACTGAAAAAATATATCAGAAAATAACGACCATTATTTTTTGAAAAATTTTGTGAAAAAAAAATTCGTTATTGCCCATTATTTTTCTGTTTTTTTTTTTTTCATTTTTGAAAATTTGAAATTCACGTTCAAATATGTGGGGCCCGCGTATTAAGCACGGACAATTCGGTTTTTTTTTTTCTATACCTATTATGTGGGATCCCACATATTTTGTGCTTTCCTAAGTAAGCATGCGCGCGAACCAAATGGTAGTAAATATGAACAGTGCGTAAATTTTGAAATTTGTATATGCAAAGTTAGTACGAACCAAACGTAAGAAAATAGTATGGGCGCGCAAACCATTGCACACGCAAAACATTACACGCGTAATGGTTTGCATGCGTACCAAACAGACAGACCCGTAGTTTTCAAATGTAAGGAGCATGATTAGGGGTAGGAGTGTTTTTCTTACTTGGAAGTGCTTCTTGTTTCTTTGTTTTGTTTGTCTTTGTATTTGTTTAGATGGCTTGGTAGGCCTCCTTAGCCTCCAAGGGTCTCTTTTAATAAAGCAGTATAATAACACCCAACATGGCAGCTCAAATGGTTGGTGTGTATACACCTCTTTCGGGAGGTCGTGGGGTCAAACCCACACATGCAGGTTTCCTCCTTTGAGCAGTGTGCCAGGAGTAGAAATCCCTTTTACCGGCTTGACCAGGTCATGTTTCACCTGACTTCATCCGTGGGGCCCTCCCACGATGGTAACTACAAAAAAATAAAATAAATAAAGCAGTATAATAATAATAATAATAATAATAAATAAAAAAAAAAACCTGGTATTCTGAAAAAAAAAAAAAAAAAAAGTCTTTTTCAAGTCCAAAATGGAGATCCAAACAGACCCTGAGGTGTAAATTTTAGAGGATCTATTTAGTCTTTTAATATTTTAAACTAAATTTGTACATGCATTAAATACAATCAAAAGGAACTGTTGAAAAGAGTCAACTAGTTCCCCATTGCCATGAGGTGCAAATTGGGTGGGGTTCGGTTTAGGGTTGTAATTGGTCCGGGTCTAGATGGGTAGGGTAGAATCAGGCCCAACTATTAATAAACGGGTGTGGATCGAAAAAAAAAAAAGAATGGACCAGAGTCACCAGACCCAATCATTAGTGGTCCCTTTGAGCCAAAACAGACGGGTCTATTCAAAGAGGATCTAGACCTAACACATTTAGGTCTAAGGAAAAAGATTTAACAAGCTATGCCTGAGACTTTTTCAAATGGATTTTTGTTACTGTCATCTGGGCCCACTGACCGCATGGATGTTTATCCCACCCCTTGGTGGATATACAAACCAAAAATCACCCTGATTGGTCTAATGGATGTTTATCCCAAGGTTTAAAATTCGGCCGATATAACGAAAATAACGGCTGTTATAACAGATTCAGACCTACCCCGTCACGTTACGTACCGTTAACTGCCCAGAAAATAACGGCCGCTATTTTCTGGAAAAAAATGGCCGTTAATATTCCGTTTTTTTGAAACTTTGAAATTCCGAATGGTACTCAATCAATATGATCATCGATCAGTAAAACACGACATTCTTATGAACCCCCACATAATTTTCAATGAACATTACAAAATAAGAACTCCCTATAGATAATTAACAGCCTTGATGACTCTAATTAATAACCGCCATTTATGGATTTAGGCTCTGAAGTGTAAACAAAGGGCCCCACAAAATACAATTTCATCTTCTTGTTGGCGAGAGGATGGTGGGAACCAAGAAGAGCACCACTTATACCCTTGTTGATATCAGTAGGAACGTTGCAGGTCTCCAAGGGAGAGCTTTCCAGGAACGTTTTGCACTCTAAAAGCTTCCACTTGTCCTCAACCTCTGAAGGAGACAATGTGGTGAAGAAGTAACCCTTCTCGTCAGTTGCGTGACTCAAGATAGAGAAGGGAGCCGACTCGTACCCATTCTCATGGACAGCCAAACATGTTACTCTTGCCAAGGCTCCTACAACAGGAGTGAAATGAGTTAGAAAGGGCCTTTGTTTAAATGTGTCAGCGGGGTCGGTTCCGGTTCGATTCCTAATATACCTAGAACCAGTCCTTATATATTTTGCTTGAGATCTTCTCGATCTCCTTCTTTCAATATATTTTCGATTTATCAAAAAAAAAAGATACCCAGAACTAGAATCAATATCGCCGGTTCTTATCGGTTCCGGTTCTCAAAATAGTGGATATGGAACCGAACCGGTTATTTGGTTAACAATTCAATATCGAACTAAAGCGCCCAGAAAATAACGGCCGTTATTTTTCCGTTTGAATCCTGGCGTCATATTTTCCATTATTTCCCGTTATTTCCATTTTTTACCTTCATTTTCCAATTTTGTCCCTGAGTGTTATTTTCGTTGTAACGGCCGTTATAACGGGAAAAGCAGTAACGCCCCCAGTCCGTTATACCATTATAACGGCCCCTTTTAAACCTTTGGTTGAGAGTAAATTATAAAACTAGGATTTCATAAATGAACACTATATAAACTAGATGGTAGTGCGAATTGCGATTTGAACGATAAATTTGAAAAAACAAGGAAATTTTTGAAGCAGCAATCATGTGCCCAATGATCATGCTCCACATATACCCATGGTTTAGACTTTGGTTTTAAAAAGTAACCATCGGTATATGTGGCGTGCAATTGATGGCGCATGATGGCTGCTTCAAAAATCCAACCGCTTCAAAAAAAAATTCTCAGAAAAAAACAAGGAACAAGGGCTCACCATTTTGGTCCTTATAAACAATAATTATGGTAGAGATGAGAGGCTTTTGCAAAGAATGATAAATGTGAAGTTACCTTGAAGTGAGATGATTTTGGAGCCTAATTGACAGTAAACAACCCCTTGTACGCCAATGCTTCTCAACACCTCCTTTTCTTCTACCTTCCGCTTTTCAAGACTAGGTTTTGGCTCGAACCCATCGTCTACCTTTGGCTTTTGATGGCTAGGTTTTGGCTCGTAACCGTAAGAACCAGTGCCATTAGCAGAGGCAGCAAATAAGAGATGGGGCGACGACCATAACTATGTATGTATGTACATCTTTGGCTTTTAATTTATAGGGGTGTTTTTAATCTTATAGGATCAACTAAAATATTTCAATGTCGTGGAAGCAAGAGGGGATTTACATGGATGCACGACGGCTGCATGACATGACATCAATAGGTTTGGCTGGCATGAAAAAAAAGATAGAAGATAACACAAATATATGAGAAAAAAAAAGCTATTATGCTTGATGCATGGGTGACACATGGCACGCATTGTCTTCATCCGGAGCCATTGAATTTCTTGACCATCCAAATTAGGCGAATTTTGGATACCCCGTCAATTTCTCTTTTTATCCCCCACTTAAACTATAATAAAAATGACTTCTACATCCTATGCGTTTTCTCTTATCTTCCCCTCACACAAGATATATAAAATACTAACTTTACCCCCTTTGTTTATCTAAGTAACTCCTTTCTATTTCTACCCATCCCCTCTAAAATTCAAACCGTTAGAGCACAGGAGAGAGCAAGAGATACTATTTCAAAGCAAGGGAGGTTATTGAAAAAGCAAATGGAGAATACTTAAATGATTGTAAGGTTGTATTTTATATCTTTTACAACTCTCATTTGGGAACTTTTGAGTAAAACAGTCAATGGAGGAATCAATGGTGTATGTATTTGAATTCGATTTTTTTTAATCGACAAAATCATTAACCGCATTTCCGAAACCATTCTAAGAAGAATTTCAAATAATCTCGCCGGAACGATACATTAGGTTTTTTTTTTTCTCGTGCAGTCTCGGTCATGATCTTTGAATTGATTGTTTGAACTGCTAAGTCCGGACAATCATTCACTGTTCGGACTTAACAGTTTGAACAATAAAGCATTGTTCGGACTAATCGGTCCGAACAACGATGAGTACCTGCAGAACGAGAGGTGCCTCTACTCTCCGGCTTGCCGAAGCTTTTCTCCACCGGAATGCAGGATGCGTACGTAACGTTAATGGCGATAACAGGAGGCACACACGCAAACACGGTTGTCTTCGACAACGAAGGAAATTAGGTTTTCACTTCACCAAGTGAGAAAGGGTAAAACCCCTACAATTACTTTCGTGTTTCACTTGGGGGAAGGGTGATAAGAGATTTCGATGGGCCCACGGGATAATTAGAGATTTTCATAAATTGGTGAAGGGAATTAAGAGAAAGGGGGGTGATAAGAACAAATGACGGGGTATCCAAAATTCGCCTCCAAATTATTTTTGACTATCTAAAATTTGCTCTCAAAGGAATGATCCGGATGAAGGGGAGTTCCCCAAAATGCCACATGGCACACTTTTGTGGACCTCATGAATGTTTGGGTAATACCTTCGTGGACCTACACATGAAAAATCAGCCAGCTTGGTTATAGCCCATGGATTCAAACACTTCTTCATCATGGGCTTCATGAACAGCTTATGGATGGTTCCAAGCCCACAATGAAAATATGCTTAAATCCAAGGGCTATAAATCACCAATCAGAATGATTTTTGGTGTGCAGGCCAACAAGGGGTGTACCAATCATTCACAGGGTTAGTGGGCCCATGCCAACTGTTGGGCACCACATGGAACTCGGACCATATGATCACCGCTTTAAAATATTAGTGCAGCACCAATCAAAACCGTATGATCACTCAAAAAAAAAAAAAATCACACGTATCACAGAGCCAAACTGAAGTCATTTTGTAGTGAATTTTAATTTCTCCAGATTCAAAACACGCCATGGGAGGAGTCTGGAGACAGAAACAGAAAGCACTTCCTTCCAACTTTCGCCTCGTGGGTCGTGGGCCCGTGGCTGCTTCCTACACTCCCGTTTTATTTCGCTCCTTTGATGTTTTCTATAAAACAACACCCCTACCCAACCCCTCATATTTCCAAAACACCATTATCTAATCTCTTTTTAAGAAAAAAAAAAAAAACACTTTAACGGGGTTGAAGCACCGTTATGGTGGTAAATGGTTGGTAACGTTCCAACATTTTTTTTATTTTTTTAATTATTTTATGGTGGTAAGTGGAAGATCGAGAAGATCTCGGAGATACAAAAGAGAACGCCCAGGAGAAAAAAATAAAAAGATAAACCGCCCAAACTAACTCAACACCAAGGCGTCAAACCTGAACACCATATCACTAAAAAACGTGCCTCTCATGTCTAGGTATATGTTTACCCAACTATGAAGAAAGTCCTTAATGCTAATGATAGTGTCTTGAACATTACCTTCTTCCCGTCTGAAGACCCTCTTATTTCTCTCCAACCAAAATCTCCAAATAATAGTAAATGGTATACCGGCCATCATCCAATTCCGCTTACCCCTAACTGAAAAATCAATCTTGGGCTACCCACCCAACAACGCCCCAAATCGATCCCGGCATAACAAAAAAGAGACCCACCTGAACTAAGAAGTATAACCAAATTTGTATGGCAAAATCACAATGTAGGAGTAGATGATTTGTACTTTCACCATTACACAAAAATTAACCAATTACTTTTAATGGCAATAACAGTAATGCCAGATAACTATTACAATAAGGTCCCTCTTTCTTGCCCAAAACAATTTAATTTTGCTCCAATCCATCAAGGGGACCCATCAATTGAATGGTAAGGATCCATGAACTGGTACGAGATGCATATCATAGGTGATAGTATTTAATTGGACGAGATTAATTTGGTCCTTTCAATAGGTGGGCATTCACTAGATCGAACATAGCTCATTTATATTGGCTTCTTTTTTATTTATTTTTACAATACCCCACTGAAAATTGAAAGTATATAGTAATACCCCTTTTATATTCTCAAACTTTAGGAATACCCCCTTTGACCTTAGTTTACCGTAGTTGACTCGAGTTAAAACGGTCAAGTTTAAACACACTGTTAGCTTTGTATTTGCAATATTTTGATCATTTCATTGTTGCATTAACAGGCGCATGATGGATGTCATGTTTTAACGTGAGTCAAATGACGGTTAAGCTAGGTTAAAGGGGGTATTCCTAAAGTTTGAGAGCATAAAAGGGTGTATTACTAGTTAAATTCAAATTTCAAGGGGGCAACATTACGAAAACCCTTTTTTTTTATACTTCCTTTGACCTTATTCTCATTTTGGTTTTAGAGAGACTTACGAGTTTAATTAGGTCTACTGAACTCAATCTATGAGCAGATTGAACGGTCTGGATGAATTGGTGCAAACTAATAGTCCCCAGCCATTAGGACATTATAGTCATTCTTAAACATCCGCGGCGGGAAAATAAAATATTTGCGCGCGTTAATATTCGCCCGGGTGTCTTTGGCAGCCACTTGCCCTCGGTGAATATTTAGCCTGGCCCACATATTTATCCTCCGCGGTGGGAAAATATTTTATCACCTCCCCCCCCTGTGTAAATAATTTCACGCCAATTATGCCTTGGTGAGAAAATTTTATTTTCTCGCCGGAAAATCACTATTTTCAATAAAAATTAATTTTTTAATATATAAAAAAGAAAATCACTATTTTCAATAAAAATTAATTTTTTAATATATAAAAAAGATAAAAATAAGTTTTTTTTATCCTTTGACATAATATGTGGTTCCCGCACTCGCCCAACCTATTTTTGACTTACTTTGATATGTGAGACCCACTCAAATTGAAAGAAAATGAAGTAAGTTGAAGTGAGCTAGCTCATACACGTACCAAATATTATTAAATATTGATATGAGCAAATATTTAGCCAAGATAATATTCGCATGGCTAAATAAATGCCATCAGAACTCTTTTTCTCACGTACCAACTATGACTATTTAGCCAGACAAATATTATCCTAGTTAAGTATTTGTGCATATCAATATTTAGCAACGTTTGGTACGTGTATGAGCTAGCTTACTTCATTTCCTTTCAATTTGTGTGGGTCCCACATATCAAAGGAAGTCAAATATGGGTTAGGTGAGTGAAAATAGTGATTTTCCTACGAGAAAATAAAAACTTTCAACTAAGGGTCTGTTTGGTATGTGAGAAAAAGAGTTCCGACGGCGAATATTTAGCCAGACGAATATTATCTTGGTTAAATATTTGCTCGTATCAATATTTAACAATGTTTGGCAGGTGTATGAGCTAGCTCACTTCAGCTTACATTTTCTTTCAATTTGAGTGGGTCCCACATATCAAAGTAAGTCAAAATAGGTTGGGCGAGTGCAAGAACCACATATTATGTCAAAGGATAAAAAAAGTTTTATTTTTATCTTTTTTATATATTAAAAAATTAATTTTTATTGAAAATAATGATTTTTCGGCGAGAAAATAAAATTTTCTCACCAAGGCATAATCGGCGTGAAAATATTTACACAAGGGGGGAGGTGATCAAATGTTTTCCCACCGCAGAGGGCAAATATGTGGGCCCGGCTAAATATTCGCCGAGGGCGAGTGGCTACCAAACGCACCCGAACAAATATTAGTGTGGCTAAATATTTTATTTTTCCGCCGTGGTGCGTTACCAAACAGGCCCTAAGGGTCTGTTTGCTACGTGAGAAAAAGAGTTCCGACGGCGAATATTTAGCTACGCAAATATTATCTTGACTAAATATTTGCTCATATCAATATTTAACAATGTTTGGTACGTGTATGAGCTAGCTCACTTCATCTTCATTTTCTTTCAATTTGAGTGGGTCCCATATATCAAAGTAAGTCAAAAATAGGTTGGGTGAGTGCGAGAACCACATATTATGTCAAAGGATGAAAAAAAATTTTCATTTCTATCTTTTTTTATATATTAAAAAACTAATTTTTATTGAAAATAATGATTTTCCGGCGAGAAAATAAAATTTTCTCACCAAGGCATAATTGGCGTGAAAATATTTACACAGGGGGGGAGGTGATAAAATGTTTTCCCACCGCAGAGGGCAAATATGTGGATCCGGCTAAATATTCACCGAGGGCAAATGGCTGCCAAACGCACCCGGGCGAATATTGGCGCGCGCAAATATTTTATTTTCCAGCCGCGGTGAGTTACCAAACAGGCCCTAAGACTTTTTTGGTGTGAAAATATTTACTAGGGAGGAGGTGATCAAATATTTTCTTGCTGCGGCTGACAAATTTGTGGGCCCGACTAAATATTTGGTGTGGGCAAATAGGTGCCAAACATACCCATTTTATTTTCCGCCGTGGTGGCCTACCAAACAGGCCCTAAATATTAAAGGCCACTTTTTTTTATATTTCCGCACTCCCCAGGGGCATTTAGTAATAAGACCATCCCAAATGACAAGTGAGGGGCCCGCCCTTATTTCCGTTCCTTCTGTTAGCCGTTAAGTTTTTGGAAGGACTCGACGGTGCGTTACAACAGCAGCTACTCAGACAGACGAAACCGCCTCGTCTGACACTCCAAACATCGAGAGATGGCCACGTGGATATCTCAGGGCAACTTGCCGTGAGGATATAAAGGAACGGGCCCCACTCGAAATTCGGAGAATCGTACGATAAGTGTCGCTTATCATGTCGACACTCGACACCCCCATGTATTTCCTCTTCCTTTTAATGCCTTTATCAGCTTTTACGATTTTCTTCTGCTCACTTTTGCCAATGGGAAGAAAAAAAGAAAAGAAAAAGTTATTAGGTTTTTGTCCGTTTTAGGATTGCAGAGTTTAACCGACGCACTATAAAAGGAAAAAGATGATACCTCATCGCTGTTCTCTTGAGTTGGCCCACTGACCGCATGGATATTTAGCCCACCCGTGATGGATATAGACGCCCAGAATCACTATGATTGGTATTTCCTATCTATTAGATTTTAATACTTTTTGACGCGTTAATGTAAACGTTGGATTCAAGCATTTTTCTGAGTACTAAAACCGACGGCTAAAAAATAATGACACGAGCTGATTTTTTGTATGAATTCCTACCAAGGTGTGGCCTAAACATCCATGCAGTCAGTGAGCTCAGATGGCACTGGTGAGTAGAATAAAACTTTGCTGACAACTGATAATATGAGCTACGGGACAACTGATAATAGAGGACTCTGACTGTATGGATGTTTTTTCCAATCCCTAGGTGTACCCAAAAACTAAAAATCAGCCTGATTATTGAGTTCAAACTTTTGGATCTTTTTATTCCCACGGTTAAAACCAACCCTTGAAAATACTTCCAATCCAACGCCTAGAAATCGCTAATCTTGTTGATTTTGGTTTGTAGCTCCACCTAGGAATTGGCCAAACATCCATACGGTCGGCGTCCTCTAAAAATATGCCACGTGGCTTAATTATGGGCTGTCAGCGGCTTTACTGACTGCGGGCTGTAAGCCAAGTTTTATTCACAAAAAGCGTCAGGTGTAGCTTTTTTACATCACGACTCCTATAAAATCCCAAGATGGTGAGGCGTAGCACACACTCTATTATTACTCTCTCTCTCTCTCGCACACAGGCGTCGAAAGCGAATATGTGCGGAGGAGCGATCATCTCCGACTTCATCGCCGAAAAACGCGGCCGGAAACGGACCACACAGGACCTCTGGTCGGAATTCGATAACATCTCCGACCTCCTGGGCTTCGACTACAAAGATAACAAGTACTCAACACAGTTCAATAACAAAGTAGGTTTCAAGCCAAAGGAGTTCAACAAAGGTGAGATTTTTAAATTTTGGCGGACCCACATAGAAGATGAATCAATGGCTGATTTGTGGTGAGGATGATCTCCTCGCCATATAGATCACTCTTAAAAAAAAAAATCAGTCCATTCTGAAATTTCTAACCCCATTGAAGTTTTCAAGTTAACAGTAAAAATAGACGGTCCATAATTCTTCAACTTCCAAACCAGTATACGAATATCGGAATGATTTGAATTTTTGTGAGGATGATCTCCTCACCATAGAGACTATCCTTGCCAAAAATTGGCCCGCAGCAATTTTTAATTTGTTGTCAAAATAGTTGTGAGTTTTCTTTTCCTTCGGAGGGTGAGCCCGTGGACGTACCTCGATCTTGAGGGAACCACGTAAATCTCTGTATTGTGTGTGATTGCATCTTCCTATTATTTGTTCTTTCTTCCAATAGGTTGGCTCTGATACCAAATGTTAAGACCCAAACCAATACACCAAAAGCACCTAGACGATAAAAGTGTGTAAATAATCTTAGGTCTTAACCATTAGGATCCTAACAGGTTTTGTTAATAAAATCTTGATTTTTGGAGTGTAGGAATGAGTGACCAGATTGAAAAGACGACTCAGTTCTATATGAGGAAGCAAATAGAAAGAAACAAGGAGGACGAACTCGAAAAAACGTTTACAGGGGTATAAGACAGAGGCCATGGGGGAAATGGGCTGCTGAGATTCGTGACCCACGAAAGGGTGTTCGAGTCTGGCTCGGCACTTACAACACTGCTGAAGAGGCTGCGAGAGCTTACGACGAGGCTGCCAAGCGTATCCGAGGGAACAAGGCCAAACTCAATTTCAATGAACCACCGCCACCGAAGCGACGTTGCAGTACTGTCTCCCAGTCGACTCAGATGATGGGTTTTCCGTATAAGGAAGAAATCTATAATCGTAATCAACAAGCAAGTGATATTGAAATAAAGCAGCAGGTCGCAAGCTTGGAATCGTTTCTGGGTTTGGAGCATGACTCGGGCGAGTCAGAAGCGAGTGGGAAATCGGAATTGGTGGATCTTTGGTTATTGGAATTGGACGACGTTCCCGTTACTTCTCATGATCTGGTTTACTGAATAGATACGTACGTGTACGTGTGTGTGCCAAGTCGGGATATGTTTGTCTTTATTTTATCTTCGTTTTTTGGGAAATTTTTTAGATACAAGGACTTTGATTTGGATATGCAGTCCATGCAGAGGACTCTCGTGGCCCCACATAGCTCATTTTTTTGGGCCCACGACCACATGGATGTTGAGCCCACCCATGGTGAATATACAGACTAAATATCAGCTTGATTGGTGATTACTAGCCATAGATTTTGGCACCTTTTTAGGATTAATTGATTCCAGCTATTGGATTCAAGCATGTTTTTTGGGTACTAATTCCAACGGCTAGAAATCATCAATCAAGCTGATTTTTAATGTGTATATTCACCAATAGTGGGCTCAACACCCATGTGGTAGTGGGCCCAAAAACTGTGCTATTTGGGGCCACGAGAGTCCTCTGCATCTACTGCATCCAAAGTCTTCTAAATCTAAAAATATTCCTCTTTTTTAAATTTAGGTGCCTCATCTTATTTGGAAAAAAACACTAAAGAAATATCGCCACATGTATTTAGGGCCGAATATTGTGTGGGATCCGCTCACTTAAAGGGGAACATCGCTTTTTGATGTTCACACTGGACATCAAATTATCACTCTCATCTTATGTATATATGATAATAAGTTGTGTCGTCGTTTATTGTGTAAGTTTGGGACCTTGGATTATGTGGATGATATCGGTGCATGTATCATGATATTATTTTATGTCCTTTACTATTGTCAGATCACATTTTGATTCTTCCAGAGTACCCATGTTTTCCTGCAAGTGGACTTTACGGTTGAAGTGCATGTGGTAAGTACACGCATGTCTCAAAAACTTAGAAGCCAAATGTTGGGGTAGATGGAGAGAATGGTCATCCTTAGGTCTGCACCTTTAGATTATGGTCATCGCGATTTATACCACTGATCCAATGGTGTGTGCATTAGGAAGACTATACTCCTCGGGAGGACGACTTTATTATGTCTCTAAAAAGATAGGTAACCAAAGATATTGCAGTACTTATCAGATGTTCTTATCCATTGGTAAGGTCCATTTTTTGGATGGTCTCGATTAATTGTGTATTCTGTTGTACTCAAGAGGTGATGAACAAGTTGAAAACTGGTTCATGTGTGATAACTACGTACCGCTATAGCCTATATGTAGTATCGGGTAATAAAGGTGGACGGAGTCCAATAATGGGGCCGATACGAAAACTATTCATGTTCCATTAGCATAGTTAAATTAGAATAGGATGAACTCAGCGTAAAATTGAATGTCCCGTGCACTTGAGAAGGCAAGGGTGGAACCCACCCAGTCAGAATTTCAACTGGCAATTGACACTTGTTCCATCCCTTACCATCTACGCAAAAAAAAAAAAAAAGCACAAAAATACACCTGTCATGTGGAGTCTGATGGTGTTGCACGACAACTGTAATTTTTTATTGGGGTTATAGATACCTCGGTTAATCAGAGATGATTATTCATTGTATTGTGAGTGAATTCTTTTACCTTAGAGCATAGTGTTAGGATTTTTACTAGGCCTCAAGCCGCAATTCTTCTAGAAAAGATATCTTGTAAGGAAGGGGGAAAACTTTAACCTTTATACTACCATCGACACATCACACCCTGCGGGGCTCCATGATTCCATTCTATAATCTCTAACGGTGATCAACCTCACACCCACGGGCCAATTTTGCGATTCGATCCTGTGAGCCTTTAACTCTAACAGCGATCGACCTCGCACCCACGGACCCCTACCGCGGACTTAAGGAGCGGCATTATTGACCCCCAACACAGTGGTATCTTGTGACTCGGTGGATGTACGTTGATGTTGAGGAAATCACATAAATCTCTATGTCGTGTGTTTGCGTCTTCATGTTTGTTGTTATTTCTCACGGTGAAAATGATTTTCGTACCCACTACTCTTCTTAGAGTCATCTGCTAAGTCTATTGATTTAGGTTGGTATTAGGTAAGATGAGTTGAACCCAAGGATGCATGTACCAAATGTTTGACTCGAACCCAACACGGGTCATTGGGTTCTACACTTATAAGTTGATCATCAAACCTCAGTTTCTCCTTCATTAACCAATCATTTAGGTCTTCTTGCCCAGTGAAAAGTCATGGTCTACGTTTTATGTCGCCCTTTCCTTGGTCTCCCTTAAGTTAGCTTTTTGACTTGTTGAATCAGGGTACAACTCTACATCGATCATCCTATATACAAAGCTGCTGACATAACTCCATCCGTCATCCACTTGCAATTGTGGGGTTTATATATTTTGTATGAATCATATCCGATGAATGATCCTCTCATCAAGTGGGCCACCACCCATAATTGGTTGAGCTATTCATTAAGTGGGCTACCACTTGGGGTTGGGCATGGATCAAATATCGAACTTGGGGTACGGCGTCAATTTGCACCTCTTTAGTTTTGGTTCCACATTTTTAGGAACCGATTAAATAAGAACCAAAACCCTGATCAAACCGAAAATAACAATTCTGGTTTTGGGTAGTTTGATACTGGAATCGATATATAAATATAATGTTAAATATATAAATATCGTCAAAATTCTCATATTATCAAGATTGGAATCGATATATCAGAAACCAAATAATCGGTTTCAGTTTTGGTTCTGGATCCATAATTTTGAAATCAAGACCAATAAGAACAGACAATATTACCCTTATATTTAACTGATTGATGATCTTGGTATCCAAACTATCCACATTATGTTGGAGCAATTCGAGGAGTAGGGCTGTTACTGGGCTGGCCTGATGGGCTTTTAGGTCCGTTCATCTGCCTATACCCAGTTTTGGCTTCTTTTATGAGCATTGGAATTTTAAGGCCAGTCAAATAAATAGACCAAACTTGGGCTTACACTCATAGAGGACGAGCATACTGCTCTTGATCGGGTGGGAACCCCACTGATCAGAACAGTACTGATTTTTCTAGCAAAGATCATTCAGATCGGGGCGATCCCGAGACTTTGAACCATGTTTGTAACTCAAGCAAAAAAGATCTACAACCAACCTCAGGGGAAAATCCCCAAGGAACTCACGAGAAATCAATGTACGATCTCTAAAAAAGATAACTGTTTGGAGAAAAATCTTCCATTGAAGCTTCTTCCTTAAAAAAAGATGGAAGCTCTCCCAAAGGTGCGGCACATGCACAAGAGAAATTTTAACAGTACTTGCATTTAGCTAGTTTTGTCTTTCTTGACAAGAATATGGATATGAGGGTAATGCTTATAGAATGTAATTTACTCAATGTGGTTCAGGATAATCTAATTAGTCAGATCTTTGACCTAGCTACCAACCCACCCAGGATGAAAGTCTAGGGATCGGAGGTGGATCAGTGGGGTCCTATCCAGAACAGGATCAGTCCATCTCGCCCGAGACGATGTGAAAATCCTTTGTAAAACTGAGATCTTGGGCGAGACAGAGCTGGTTTGGATCGGATCGTAGCCCTCTGATTCCAATCCAGATCGCCCGATCGGCTGAGACTTCGAACCATGCTACCAATTCAAGAAATATCTCAACATACCATATAATACATGCCGATTACCTGTCTTGATTCTTGAGAGGGCCCACCAATTGAACCACTATAGTGGCAGATCTTGTGTATCATACTTTTTTTTTACACGATTCAATCATCAAAATAGGGAGTACGTCTCATTGTTCTCCTCCTTGCAGATTTTTCTCCTCCATCTCAAATTTTATTTTCTTTTAAATCATAACTGTTACTTATTCATATCCTTCTCATATGCAGACATAGATATAAACTCAGAAAACAGAAACCATGCAAGTCTTTGTCTTCAATTCTCTGCTCTTGTTAGTGGATATTGGTGTTTTCTCACGCACTTGTATTGATCCAACGACCCATTTGTATTCATAGTTGTTTCTCATTTCCCCAATAAGACACAATCTTTTGGAGTAAATGGTTGTTTATTAAAACGGGATCAGAGCCTTAAGTCTTAGGAGGTTGCGGGGTTCAAGTCTCCAGCGAAATGTATTCCTGCTTAGGGGGGTATGTTAGCGGATGATGTGTTCTCGCACATGTATTGCTTTGGCCCGACGAACCATTGATATACATAGTTGTTTCACATTAGTTGGATCTTTTGGGGTAAATGGTTGTTTAACAGCTCTCTTCCGCTCTATTACACAAAGGGTCGGGCTCCGTTGACAGATCTAAAATGAGAGGGACACAATATAAGACACGTGGCACACTGTTACAGGACTCTGACCGTATGGATGTTTGTCCTATTCCATGGTGGACCTACAAACCAAAAATCAGCCTGATTAGTGATTTATAGGGTTCGGATTAGACTTATTTTCATGGGCTGATCACAACTGTGGGAATTTGAGCAGTATTTGAGGTACAAAGATGCAACGCTTATAAATCACTAATCAGGCTGATTTTTGGTATTTAGGTCCACCATGGGATAGGACAAACATCCGTACGGTCATATTCCTGTAACAGGGTGCCACCTGGCTTATATTGTGTCCCTATCATTTTACCTGATGTGTCAACGGAGCCCGACCCTTACACAAAATATCAATATTATTTTCAATTGAAGGTGCTACCATAAATAAGTTGGCTAGGATCAACGAATTGAATGATGTCTATCTTGTTGGGGATTATAGTTTGATACTACCCATCAAGTAGGGGTCTATGTCTCTTGCACGTGAGCTGCACGTCTCTAAAATGAGCACATAAAGTGTACTCTCAAACTATAATCCTAAAAATTAATTTAATTTTCAGAACAGTACGTCGTTATCATTTACCAGAAATTACCTACCTCCGAACCAAATCCATAGTTCTCACAAATACGGCTCTACGACCATATAGCCTTGAAGGTGGCCGACCGATAGTTACTTGTTGACTTCTTCACCATGCATCATGGCTCTCATGAAAATACCATGTGCTAGCGGTTTCTACTTTCAAAAAGCAAAGAAATTCTGTGGACTCATGAAAATCTCGTCTCAGATTTTACCTTCCTCAGGTAGATTATTATTAAATTAGTCATTTATCCGATTAGAATTCTAGTTCCACATGCTTGTGGAAAACATTTAGCCCCCTTCCCTATGGCCCTGTGTGGCTGTAGGGCGCATAACATTGTGCAACGTGGCCCCTCTTTTGACCATCCCCTTCATGGTCCCATAGGTGAAAAATCAGCCTAATGGGTGATATCTAATAGCCATGAAACACCCATCAGGCTTTTTTAGTAACTCCATCAATGGGTGGGTTACTCATTCATCTGTCAGTAGGCCCAAAAGAGTGATCCACGTGGCACATTTTTATGAACTCTACAGCCCCACAAGATATTGTGCCTCTTGGGCTAAAAAATTTCATGTTTGAGATCAAATGACGAATTATCGTGGGGCGAATATGGAGATGGGTTAAGGATTGATTTTTAGTCAACATGATCATCTTACCATTGATATTATCCTCACCAAAATTCAGCTCATTCTGACAATCTTATCAAATGTATGGCTTTTACAGATTTGGTTAGGTTTGGCTGACCCCAAGCCCAACCCGAGGTCGAGCCTGAGATGCTCAGCCCCAAGTAGGGCTGCCAATGGATCGAATCAAACTCGAGATCCGATCCAAAAAAAATAGGGTCCAAAACGTTAGTTTTCATCATCGGATCAATACTGGATCACAGATTGTCAATTCGATCTCTTATCGGATCGGTACCGGATCAACCTTGTTCCGATCCGATATCTATACTATATTTAATATATATTATATAAATATATATTTAATTCCATAAAGGTATTTAAAAATATGTCTAATATATTATACATATGGGATCGGATCGGTTCCGAAACTGAATTTTATTGATTCGATCGAGTCCAGATCGATTGGATATCTTATCGGATCAGTACAAAATCAGTACCAATCCGACTCGAACCCGATCCATTGCCAGCCCTAGCCCTAACCCCAAGACCAGCCCGGTTGGGTTGTCACCCTGAGAATGAGAGAGAGAGAGAGGGTGCTAGTTTTTTTTTCGGAAAATTTCTAAAAAGAAAATAAATTTTAATCTATTTACAAAAAAGAATACAACTTTTCGCAAATCCCAAAAAAGAAAACGAAACGCCCTTTCAAAGGGCGTTTCATTACGTGGCACATGTTTATCAAAAAACGCCCTTTTAAAGGGCGTTTGTCAGTAAAAAACGCCATTTTAAAGGGCATTTTTCAGTAATAGACGCCTTTTTAAAAAACGTCTGTCAAACCTCTGACAACTGACAGACATTATTTTAAAGGGCGTGTGTCAATAGAAAACGCCCTTTTAAAGGGCATTTTTTACTGACAAACGCCCTTTTAAAGGGCGTTTTTTGATAAACAGGGAACCTAATTTTTACGCCCATTTTGGCGTACCCAGAAGATGAATCAATGGCTGATTTTTGGTGAGGATGATCTCTACGGTGTGGAGATCATCCTCACAAGATAATTCCGATATTCGTAGACTGGTTTAGAAGTTGAAGAATTATGGGACGTTTTTTAAAAAACCATTTGGAATAAACGCCCTTTAAAAGGGCATTTGTCAGACGTGTCAGCCATCAATTATTCGTTAGTCAGTCGGCGACTGATTCGACTGACACCAGACGAAACGCCCTTTGAAAGAGCGTTTCGTTTTCTTTTTTGGGATTTGCGAAAAGTTGTATTCTTTTTTGTAAATAGATTAAAGTTTGTTTTCTTTTCTGCAATTTTCCGTTTTTTTTTTATTAAAATGGAATAAGTGGTACGAACTTGGGTTGGGGGCCAGGCTGCCTGAGAAATTTTTTGAAGCAGAGGATTTTTGAAGCAATGACCAATCACATCATGCCAATCACATCACGCCACAACCTGCTCTTCAAAAGCATTTCTGGGTTTGTTCAAAAGCATTAATCTTGGTTTTGTGGCATGATGTGATTGGCCATGCTTTATTTTTTCTTCCAAGTAAGCCTGTTTTTAGAGAGATCAGTAACTCAGTGAAGGCGGGTTTTGAACCCGGGTCTATGGTATCATCACCCATAAACTTCACTGCTTCAAAAAATTTCTCGGTTGCCTAAAGCCTCAGCTCAAGCCTAACTCAACTTTTGGCCAGGCTTAGAAATCTTGGCCCAAGTTTAACCCAAGCACTAAAACTGTCAGTCCAAGTCCAGCTCTTGGTGAACCCGTTGGTTTTCCACTAACTTTGAGTCAGCATTTAATAGGGTTAAAGGTTTAAAAAATGACTGATTTTTTGGTGAGGATGATTTTTCGAGTTTAATTCGGTTTCAGGATATAAAAATTTGGTCATTATTGAAGTGTTATATTCGTTTAGCCTTTAAAACCCTGAATTTTACTAATTTATTCATTTTATATTGCCGTTTAATACATATTTATTTTAATAATTGTAATATTCGTGTATTAAACACAAATAATACATATTTTATTCGTTTAATCTTAAAATTGGCCGTATTAAACGTTACTTAAGGTGCGTTTGATACGCATGCAAATTGGGTGTGCAAATAGGTTTACGTGTGCAATTGTTTCCCATGCATGTTTGGTACGTGTGCATTCGGCGATTTGCACATGCACACGAGCAAATGAATGCTCACCCTCTTTAGCAATTAAAAACCCATTTCACCCCCTGAGCAATTGTTTACACAACCTCTTTATGCAAACAATTTGCAAAAAATACAAATTAAAATCCAATATTTTCTCAAATCAAGCCCTATCTTTCCAAAAAATAGAAAAAAACAGAATTAATGGAAAAAGTGGAAATGAGAAAAATGTTAAAAAAAATGAAAAAATAATAGCCCTTTTTTCACAATTTTTTTTCAAAAAGTAATGGTCGTTATTTTCGTTACAACAAAAAATAATGATATTTTATTTTTGGACCATTTTAACAATACATAACTTAACGGGGGAGGTCCGAATCCATTACAATAGCCGTTATTTTTACCATAACGGATTCGGACCTCCTTCGTTGCGTAATATATCGTTAAAACGCTGAAAAAATATCTTGAAAAATAACGATCATTATTTTCTGAAAAAATTTGTGAAAAAAAATGTCCATTATTTCTATTATTATCCATTATTTTTCTATTTTTTTTTTATTTTTAAAATTTGAAATTCATGTTCAACTATGTGGGGGCCATGTATTAATTATTAAGTATGAAAAATTCGTTGTTTTTTCGCGTACTTAATATGTGGGGCCCACATATTTTGTGCTTTCCTAAGTGAGCATGTGCGCGACCAAATGGTATTAAATATGAAAAGTGTGTAAATTTTGAAATTTGCATATGCAAAGTTAGTGCGAATCAAACACAAGAAAATAGTATGGGTGCCCAAACCATTGCACGCGTAATGGTTTGCATGTGTACCAAACAGACCCTTAAAAAACGAAAAAAAAATCAGGTATTAAATGCAAATAATACATGAATTTACTAACTAGGTATATCGGGGTAAACATCTGGTGGGCTCAAGAAAAAGCATTACGTAGGGCCAGGAAAGTCCTCTGCATCTAACTTTTTTCCGCATTGCATGATGAAACCCACGGGACGATATTCTTAAAGAGAGTATTTTCACCGTCCGTATAGATGTCATCAGCAGAGAGCGGACCCTTACATGATGCACACGCCTTCAATGGAAAATACTCCAAACAAAAATTTTCTGGAAGGTCAAATCGTTCGGCGGGTAAATGCTTCAAAGCTTTAAATCTCGTTTTAATCGTCTCTTCTCTACCCTCTGACCACTTAGTAATTTACTACTTCCTGGTTTTGCTAAAATGTGCGGTGGTACTATCATTGCCGACTTCCTCCCTCGAAACCGCGGTCGCGACGTCTCCTCTTCCGACCTCCGGCCCAATTCCCCTGTCACTAAAGTTGACAATTTCGACTCCGAATTACACTCAGGTAGCCATGACGAATCCCTCAACAGAAGGGCTTCTCCTTCAGGTAATGTCTGTCTTTCTCTCTGTTTTGTGTTTTCTGACTTACACTTTTATTCATACAGTTGATAGGAGTGGTGAGAACAACGGCAAAAGGAAGCGAAAGAATCTATACAGAGGAATTCGACAAAGACCATGGGGGAAATGGGCGGCAGAAATTCGAGACCCAAGAAAAGGGGATCGGGTTTGGTTGGGTACCTTTAAAACCGCTGAAGAGGCTGCGAGGGCTTATGATAAGGAGGCAAGGAAGATAAGGGGCAAGAAAGCCAAGGTTAATTTCCCCAACGAAGAAGATCAATATTTTGAAAAACCCCAGATACCCACTTATCGAAATCCAAATCCTTCTTATCAAGGCTACGTTAATCTCTCGAAAGGTTCGGATTTTGGGCTTCCCAACGATCTCAACCGGATTGCAGCATTTCCGGCCGATGGGTTTTACAGTTCTAATGAGGAAATATCAGGGTCTGGATTAGAGGGTGGTGATTCTTCGATGGGTTTGATGGGTGGTGGTGATACTCGTATTGGTCTGCTGAAAGTGAAAGAAGCAAAGAAGCAGAAGGTAGTGAACGAAGCAGAGAGAGAGGAGCTGATGGCGTTGGAATCGTACATGAAGTTCTATCAGATTCCGGCTCTGGACGGCCGTGTTGAGCAGTCAATGGCGTCGAATCCTGTTCAGCAGAGCGTCGTTGGCGATGCTTCCATGGAGTGAAATTCCTCATGGACGTCCATTAGCACAAGTGGACTCAAGATTTGCTGTTCAGTTTAAGTGAATGTGTGTTTCGGTAGTCTGTTTTTTTCTTCGTCTGCCAAATTAACTGTCTCAATCTTAGTTCTGTACTTGCATCTTCTTGCCTGTTTGAACTCTCGATCGAGATTTCTCCTTTCTGTGATAAGTTAATAATGGAAGGAAACGCTGGTTTTGATCATCAAGCTTATCAAAGTGTTGATGTAGGTTGGACGGGACGGTGTCCATTCATCAGGGAAAAAATTTTCATATGCAAATCATAGTTTAAACGGCTGTTATAACGAAAATAATTGCCATTATAACGGTAACACTCCGACCTCTTTATGTTCTTTCTCGTCATAACGGCTGTCAAATTTTTTACACATTTTTAAATAGCAAACCCGAATTGTAGTAAAAAAAAAAAATCCATACCATATTATTACGGCATTCTGAATTGCTAACCATGGACGTGACTGATGTAACCTCATTATAACGGACGGCCGTTAAAATGTTAAAATTATGAGACAGTTGTTATAACGAGTCATTTAAAACCTTCGGAGCAAATTGATATTTGACAGCCAATGGCGCGGATGTTAGGCCCAAGGTTTAAAAGGGGCTGTTATAACAGTATAAAGGATTGGGGGCGTGACCGTTTTTCCATTATAATGGATTGTAACGCACAAGAATAACGGGAATTTCAAAGTTTCAGTAAAATTTACAATGAAAAGTAATGGAAAATAATGAGCAATTTTTTAACAAATCAATGGTCGTTATTTTCGTTACAAATTTTTTTGAAAAAAAAAGAAAAAAAAACAGGCGGCCGAGAAATTGGCACCCGTCATTACACTCAAGCAAATATCCTGGTCCAAAAAAATTTTAAATTGGTATGTAACGTAATGGGAGAGGTCCGTATCCATTATAACAGCCATTATTTTGGTAATAACCATGGTTTGGCCCACACCTTGGTGGTTTTTACACAACCAATCATCTAGATTGATTATTTGGTGCAAATTGCTTGAAGTGCTGATATATGACAGCCCAATGGCCGCATGGATTTTGACCCACACATTGGTGGTTTTCCACACTCAAACAGCTTGATTGATTATTTGTAGCCGTGTGATTTAGTGACCCCAAAATGTTTGAATCCAACACTAGGGGTATATTGGTAAAGAGTAGGATGGTGGACCCGAATTTTTGTCCTAACTCGGGGTGTCGGGTGAATTTGGTTGAATGCAATTAACCAGCGCTGCTGGTTTTGGACTTCCTCTCACACAGAGTAAAGAGATAGCCCCCAGATTATTTTTATTTTTTTGGGGAATTTTTGACATAACCCCCCATGTTATCTTCAAAATTTGACATACCCCCCACAATTTGAAAAAGCTGACATACCCCTTATGACTTGGTCCACTGTCATTTGACCAGTGTTGACCCGAGTTGACTACCAAATTTTTTATTAAAGGACGAAAGTGCCCTTGTCTTCAACTTTAGAACAAGGGTTTGGGTTTAGGCCAAAACCTAAATCCCAAATCAAACATGAAAAGAGAGAGATTAAAAATAAAAATTAAAACCAATGTTGGTAAACTTGAGATTTTTTTTATTTTTTGATGAATTAAACAAATATTGAGAAGAAAAAACCCCCAAAAAATAAATAAAACTCAAGAAGGAATATTTTAAAATTGAGAGAGCCCATCTTTCAAATTTTAAAGATAACATGGGGGGTATGTCAAATTTTAAAGATAACATGGGGGGTATGTCAAAAATTCCCTTTTTTTAATGAACCTCGACAGTGGGAGGGGCGCACACCTAGTGGGTGGGGGGTCGTCTTTGAATTCCATGTACGATTTAGCTAAAAGGCCAATATTAGTCATGTAATCTGAAGCAGCATTTGACTCTCTGTGGATGTGAATGATGTGATTAATGGCGTAGTCAAACTCCTTCAAAATATCCACAACTCTCTACCACCATGGTTTCAAATGCCAATGAATAAGAACGAGTTTAGTAATCCAAGAAATCACAAGCTTTGAATCTGTCATCCACGTCTAAGGATGCACTAATGCAGACAAATCTTTTTCATGGACTCATGAATACCATCTCTCGGATAAAGATACTAGCCAAAAAGATAAATAATATGAACTGAACTGAACTGATGTAGTGTAATTAGTAGCTAGACAATTACTTTGAAGGCCAGACAAGTACCTCAACATCCAACGGCTATAACTTTGTGCTCATAGCTCAGAATCGCTAATATTGCATATGAACACAATCCTATTTGCGAGATACACATGCTTAACAACTAATGCAGTAGACACTATTGTAGGTTAAAAGTTTTATTTGCTATTTTTAGCAAGGTTTTTCTGCTTCATGTTTTAAAAGATGTCTTTTAGGTTCCAATTTATTATAGGTCTTCGTTAGCTATTTTAAGATTAGTACGAGAATTTTAATAAATTCTTAGTAATTTTACTATTTCGAGATAGCTAAGATTTTGAGTCTACAAAAGAAGTGTTGTAACTAAGACTTTTGACTTATAGACTTATTTTGAATTGTATAGTAAAGCAAGTTCTCTTGTTTATTTTTCCAAAATGTTCTTTGGTGTTTTCTCTATGAATTAAGAGTTTGTGGAAAGTCGTGACTCTAGTCTATAATCAAATTTGTTGAAGCCTTACTTCTCCCTTCTTTCTAATCCCCGTTATGTCTGGAAAGCACCCTGCATCAATTGGTATTAGAGGTTATATTGTTCCGACAACATGCCTCTGAGAAGACGTGTTGAGTGCTATGTAGTCCTAAGTCGATTAAAGAGTTATTCTTTGCTTGGAAATGGAAAAAAAACTTGGGAGACTTGGGAGGAAAATGTGGGCTTTGACACCATTAGCAATATTATGGAGTGTGTGGAGAGAGAAGAATAATAGGGTGTTTGAGAGCAAAATATTGAATTTGGATATTAAGGCGCTGGTTTATTACAGAACTAATCCCCAAATTCACAATTCGTGGAGGAGGAGGTGATCGTTGATGAACTTGATAACCCCTTTATTTAAATAATTTACAAAAACCTTCTTTTCTTCCTTCCTTTTCTATCTTTTTTTCTTTCCTTCCCTACCCTTCACCGTCATCGTGCTCTGGTTTTTCAGCCGTCGACGTCACTATTCTCGCCCTCCATTCTCTGCATTCTTACCCACTGTTGTCGTTTTCACCCCCTGCCATTGCCACGCACCTCTGCCTTCGCCAAAAAATTCTTCCACCAGCGTCGTCTCTCTTTAATCCGCCTGCCCTGGATAAGTTTTCTAGAAAAGATTTTTGCTTTTAAATGCAGTAAAACTTTTTCTGATCTTTTAAAGTGTGTTTATTTTTGGACAATTTGTTACAGAGTGCAAAACAAGTATGTTAGTGCCTATGAATTGGTCCCTTTAAATGCTTATTTCTGAGTTTTCGGGTAAAATCCAGACTGAGTTTCGGTCTAGCCAGCCCAGCCCAAAAAAGAATACAGTGCCTCGGTTCTCTTGCCCAAAACTCAAGCCCAATAACCAAGCCCGGCCCAGAAATGTCTGCCCAATTTATTTATTTTTTAAGAAAAACACCCTCCCCTCTATTCGGGTACCAATAGTTTTAACCAACATTTTTTACCAACACCTTAGTGTACCCTCATAGAAGATGAATCAATGGCTGATTTTTGGTGAGGATGATCTCTATGGTGAGGAGATCATCCTCACAAAAATTCAAATCATTCTGATATTCATAGACAAGTTTAGAAGTTGAAGAATTATGGACCGTCAATTTTCACCGTGTAACTTGAAAATCAGCCATTGATTCATCTACTATGAGGGTACACCAAGGTGTCTAACTTTTCACCTGATGCAAAACAGCCACCCCCCCCCCCCAACCAAATCGTTTGGACAAAAGAATATTATCCAAAAACTAGTTGTCTCTTGTATATACACACCTTAATTTGCTCTTTTTGGTTCCTTGAAATCCAAACCAAAACCCAAGATTTCCTTCGATCTCAATTTGAGTGAAGGAGATCACACAGCCCTTCTGATATTACCATACCCAACCCTCTTTTGGTAGTGTTATTTGATCTTGTCCGTAGGAGACTTAGAAGAATCTTAAAAAGGTGTTGCGTTTGTTCTTCAGTTTTGGTTTACAAATGCATGTTCAGGCGTAGCAGTATTTAGGGAATTTGGGATTCGCTTTGATACCTTGTTGAATCGTGCTCAATTCCACTCATGGTGGTAAAAATGGAAGAAAAACTTGGGAAAAAAACTTTCTTGAATCTGCCACTTTCGGTTGCAGAGAAAACCTAGAACCAATCCAATTTCTTTCTCTCTTTAAAAACCTAGAATTGAAGTGTTCTCCCTCTTTATCTTTCTCTCACCCACCGTACTTGAAATCCATTAAATCTTTAACAGCCTGAGGGACATCTAATCTCATTTGCAGAAAAAATGAGAAATAACAGAAACAGAGTTCCTAAATTCCGCTTACCCTCTCTCTCTACTTAAGGTGTGGGATTTAGTCTGAAATTCCTTCTTATCTACCGATTCTTGTGGTGGTGGGGGGGTGGTTCCCAAGTAGAAGTCGTCTTCGTGAGGTATGAACATGAACCTAAACACTCTTTCAAATCGACAAATTCACACTTGAAAACCCATTCATCTCCACTTCGATGACAAAACAAAAAGAAAAATAAAGAAAGAGAAATGGAGAGATTAAAAGCGCTTCAATGGATCTTGCAAAAAGAAGAGTATAATTGAGAATTTAAAAGAGAGAAAAGGAAGGATCAGGTCTTCTGCTTCACAACTTCCACTAAGAACAATTACATTGGATTTGGAGACGTAAAAAAAAAAATGATGTGTTTTCGGTTTATAATATCCCGTAGCATGAGCAGAAAATGCGAAAGCTTAAGAAGAAGAAAGATTTGGAGGGTGAGTAGAATGATAATTCAAGCAAAAAAACTTTTATCTATGAAGTGGTCGTTGGTGTACAAATGAGCTGCCTTAGGTTGCCGTCGTAGTTTCCATCAAACGAGCGGAAAATATCCACCTAGGGGTGTCAACGGGTCGGTTCCGGTTCGGTTCCTAGTGGTACCGGAACCGAAACCTATAACAGAAAGCGGTTCCAATTCTTAACAGTTCCGGTTTTGGTTCTTAAACAAGTGGTACTGGAACCGGAACCGATAAATAACTAGTTACCCATTGGGTAACCGGTTCCTAAACGGTTCTTTTTCTAAAAAAATAAATAAATTAAAAAAAAGGTGAAATGTCAATATATACAGATCTCAAAAGTAACTAGTGTGTGGTAACAAAATGGCTATAGTTCATCGATTACCATGTTACCAGTAGCATTTGGTAAAATATTTCACTAAGTTGAGAACCTATGCAACTGTACACCCCTTAAAACTGATAAGTTAGTGTACAATAAATTAAAACTGGTAAGCTAGTGTAGACCTAGCAGGACCACCTTCGTAATCCCAACAATCCGAATTACTTGCAGCTCTATACCACCATCAACGATCGAGAATGGAGAACCAACCTGTATTTGTGCACATGCAGCGATTCTTCCGGTGGAAGGTGATCCAAAAGCTCACAATAG
Source organism: Euptelea pleiosperma (assembly GCA_035048495.1). Lineage (NCBI taxonomy): Eukaryota > Viridiplantae > Streptophyta > Magnoliopsida > Ranunculales > Eupteleaceae > Euptelea > Euptelea pleiosperma. The sequence continues at coordinate 25,823,528 of CM068551.1, read as the reverse complement.
AGTGAGAGTTGACGGCGGACAATGTGCAATGGACGATCGACAAAGACCAGTTGACAATGGACGGCAGACGGCAATCGTTGGGGATGTGCAGACTATGCCATGCTTCCTCTATAAGTTTTGGTAGGGTTAGGTTTTCCCCAAAGAGAAAAGAACATGGGATGGTATATAAACGATAGGTTATATTCCATGTTTACCCTTTACAATTTAAAAAATTCCCAATACCCGTTTTACCCGATGGATAAAACCGATTAGAACCGACTTTAACCGGGTCCATAACATTTAGACCCGATTAAGACCCGAGTTTTAAATGGTTCCATTAAAAATTTTCAGAACCGGGTTAATCGGTTCCGGTACTTGTCGGGTATCAGTTAATCGGGTAAAATTGACAGGCCTATATCCACCAACTCCGCTTGCTGCTCTTTATTTTTAGGTATTTAATAACATTAAGGGTACTTTAGTCATTTGAACTCTATAATAATGGGCACGTGTGTTACACTGTGAGTCAATGCCTCAAGGACTTGGTCAAAGGGGGTATCGCAACAATTGTAAAGTTGAGGGGGTAATACGAGTTAATTTCGAATCTCAGGGGGTAATACTAAATTACCTATTTTTTTAAAAGATTTTAGTGGGGCCGAAACCAGGTCCGAGCCCAGCTAGTTTTTTGGGCTTTGGATAGACCCTGAGTAGTAGGGGTCCTCGAGCTTAGGCACGGACCGAACCCAGCACGACTAAATTCGGGCAGTCCGAATCAGAGAAAAACCCCGAGGGTGCTTAGACACACAACGAGGTGGGCTGGGTTTGGGTGTAGAAACGTATACCTCAGGCCCATTAACACTTCTACTCTAAGACCCTGGTCCAACCATCTAGTCATTATGGCCCACTTAAGTACTCATTGTTTATGACATACAACATCACAACAACATTCGGAGGTGAGGTCACTGAGGTGTTAAGTGTGACCGACTACAATAAATGGATAGAAAACTTTAGCTGTCCCATTGCAACTTCGAAGTTGACGTCGCAGAAATCAAGACCCAGAGTAAAACTTGTGTCACAAGATGTTGTGACGGAAGCCGGTCACAGCACTCAATACGAGTAACGTGGCACATGATCAGAGGGCGCTGACCGTATGGATGTTTGGCCAGTCCTCGGTTGACCTACATACCAAAAATCAGCCTGATTAGTGATTTACAACCTTTGGATTTTTGCACATAACGCTCAATAATGCTCAAATTCCTACCGTTAAAATCAACCCATGAAAATAACTTCAATCGAATCAGTTAGAAATTACTAATCAAGCCTATTTTTTTATTGCCAGTCCACCTAGGGACTGGCCAAACATCCATACGGTCATCGTCCTATAATAGTATGCCACGTGGCTCACATTGAGTGCTGTGACCGGCTTCCGTCACATCTTGTGACACAAGTTTTACCCACACCTTGAGGTGTGTTTCACGTTACTTGCAGTGCAATTTCTCCTTTTAAAAGTTAAAACATGACCACACTCAATGGTGGGTCCATAATTAGCCAAAAATACAGTAACAATGCTTACATGGACATGTGGCACACTCTTATAGACCACTGACCGTGTGGATGTTTGGGTATCCCCAGGTGGTCCTACAGATCAAAAATCCGACTGATTGGCAATCTCTAGCCTTTCGATCTGTGTACCCAAATATGCTCGAATGCCATGGTTAAGAATCATTCCATTAAAAAGACTCTAAAATATGGGTAGAAATCACTAATCAAGTTGATTTTTGTTTTGTACGTCCACATAGGGATGGGCCAAACATCCATATGGTCAGTGGTCTAAAAGAATATGCTACGTGGCACATAATGTGGTCCGTCAGGAACTTTGACGACGATGTCAGTCATCAAAGATTTATTCGAGGGTCAGACAGGGATAGCTAGGTCCAACATCCATACAGTTTGGTCTTTAAGAATGTACCACGTGGCTTATATTTTGGTTTGTCAGGAACGGACGTCATCAAAGTTCTGTACCTCGCCCGGAAGTTAAAATAGAGAAAAACGTAAAGGGTCAGGATCGGGGGCCAACCATTTTTGACAATTATTTTTGACAACCATTTTGGCGGACCCACAAAGAAGATGAATCAATGGCTGATTTTTGGTGAGGATAATCTCCTCACCATAGAGATCACCCCCAACAAAAAATCAGCCCATTCTGAAATTTCTAACCCAATCAAACGTGGCTTTCAAGTTACACGGAAAAAATAGACGGTCCATAATTCTTCAACTTCTAAACCAGTCTACGAATAGCGGAATGGTTTGAATTTTTGTGATCATGGAGATCATCCTCACCAAAAATCAGCCATTGATTCATCTTTTATCTGGGTCCACAAAATGGTTGTCAAAAATACTTGTCCCCCGATCCCGACCCAAAAGTAAAATGAAAACATTATTCCGAGGACCTGCCTCCCTTAGTTCCCGATGGTTGGATGGTCTTCGATATTTGTGTGGTGATAATCTCAAGGACCAGCATCATTCTAGACAAAGGCAACGGCCGCTAGCGATGATGGTAACACTAGCCCTTAAAAACTCCTGCTACGTGGGCACAACATTTGAAGGATAAATATTTCCTCAAGAACGTTGTGAGAAAAATTTCTCTCAAATGGCTGTATGTGCCACGTGGAACACATTTGGAGAGCACAAACCTATTGGACTTTTCGCTCCTCCACTTATAAATTGGTGATTTCAGTCGTTGATTTAATTATTTTCATGGGTTAAAATCATGGTCTCAACTCTCAAGTGTGTATAACGCGGCACATATAGCCGTCGTGCAGCCGCCGCTATACTATTCAGTGTGTGCATCTCTCACCGTAGATTTTTTCTTTCTTTTTCCAGAAATTCTTATGAAGATGTTACAAACTTACAATAATAAGCTCAGTCCTTTTTGGCAGGGGTGTCAACGGGTCGGTTCCGGTTCAGTTCCTAAGGTGACCAGAACCGGAACAAACGGTTCCGGTTCTCAAAGTGATGGTACCAGAACCGGAACCGATTATGTAGTTTTTGTCGGTTCCGGTTCTGGTTTCGGGTATAACGGGTCCAATCTTGGTAATATGAGAATTTTTACACTATATTTATATATTGGTTCCGGTTCTTATCGGTTCGGTTCCGGTTCTTATCGATTTCGGTTCCATATTAGAGTACCGGAACCGTAACCATTAGTTTCCGGTTCGGTTCCGGTTCCGGTTCTTTTTAATCGGTTCCCAAAAATGTGGTACCGGAACCGGTGTTTTCGGTTCGGGTTCGGTTAAATCGGGTAAAATTGACACCTCTACTTTTTGAGCCCAACTGTTCCAAGAGTAAATATTCCCCCGAAGAATGCTAGCAAGCAACGCATTATGGTGTTATAGATGCAACCCCGGAAAAGATAAGAAAAATTGTCTTTAGTCATTTTTGTTAGTCACCGCTCTCCTCTGGGCCCACTAAATAACCGCCTGGATGTTTTAGCCTACTCCTTTGGTCGATAAACACACCAAAAATCACCCTGATTGGCTAGATTTTAACATATTTGAAAGTGTGATTCTAGCCGTTAGATTCAACAATTTTTTGGATCCTAAATCCAACAGCTATAAATAATGAAATAAGCTGATATTTGCTACATACAGCCTTTCACTCTGCTCTTTCTAGTTTCTAAATCTTCATCATCACGGGGTTGGAAAGTTATTATCACAGCACCAAGTCTTATAATATTAGACTATGGAAAGGAAAACTTCCACTACACAACCTGTTTCTTCCTCTAATCATAAAAACGATTCTTCTAGATATCATTATTAATGTAAGTGATGCGAGGATGCTGACCGTACGCATGATGTGAGCGAAGCCGATCACAGCACACATACGAGCCACGTGGCACACTCTTAGAGAGCGCTGAACGTATGGATGTTTGGAAAATCACTAGGTGGACCTATAAACCGAAAATAAACATGATCGGTGATTTTTAAACTTTGGATTGGAGTTATTTTCATGGGTTGATTTTAACCGTAGTAATTTGAGCATTATTGAGCGTTATTTGGGAGCAAAGATCCAAAGGTTGTAAATCACTAATCAAGCTGATTTTTTGTTTGCAGGTCCACTGAGGGACTAAACAAACATCCATACGGTCAGCGCTCTCTAAGAGTGTGCCACGTAGCTTGTATTTTGTGCTGTGATCGGCTTCGCTCACATCATGCAGTGAAGGAAGGTTTACTCCCCTAAAATTTTTTCATGCCCCTACATAGAGAAAAAATTTGCTGGTCCTAGCGTCCTTCAAACTTTGAAGATCCCCTCCCAAAATGTTTGACACGTACTCTTAGTTAACCACCCTTAACGAACTAACCAAGGGTTAACGTGGGTTGGGTTTAGACCGTGTCAGATATTTGGGCAGGGGGAAAAGGACCCGGGGACCGGCGAATTTTTTTGTCCCCCTACTTAGCCCATCAATCTTTATGAGATCGCGATGTTCTCAATAGTTAGTGTCTTCCTCGTACAATTTTGCTGCTCACTCTGATAATGGCAGAATAAAATTTTGCTGATCGACGGTCAGCGAATCTGCTGACCCCGTACAATATGAGCCACGTGGAAAACTCCTACTGGACGCTGATAGTTTGGAACCCTAGATGGACCAACAAACCGAAAATCAGTCTGATTGGTGATTTCAAAATAATGGTCAACATGCTCAAATTCATACGGTTAAAATCAACCCAATAAAATGACTCCAATCTAAAGCCTAGAAATTACTAATCATGTTCATTTTTGGTTTGTAGGTCCTCCTAAGGGATTGGCCAAGCATCCATAAGGTCATAATCCTCTAAAAAAGTGCCACGTGACTCATTTTAAGGTCACCGAAGTTTTGCTCAGTGGGAGTATGGGAAGGATTTTTCGAAGTCTGGAGAGGTTGAAGGTATCTTGGAAAAGAAACTGGAAAAATATTATATTTTAGTTTATAGACAAATATATATATTTTAATAGAAGATTAATGAGTGGTGACCACTAATGCGCTGATCCCTCGTGTCCACTTCTCTTAAGGTCAGTCAATGGAGTCTGTCCCACCACGTGTTACCCACATCTCACTTCCAAGTTCCAACATCAGTCTTAAATTTTTTATAGGCTCCGAACTCCAACTCCGTCTGATCGTCATCAGGATTAGCATGAGGGAATTAGAACCCACAATTTCGTAGGTCCCACAATGTCGAATTCAATTCTCAAACTGTGATACACGTCTCTATGTCCATTCAAGTCTGGTCAGGATTTGATCCGACTGTGAAGAGAGAGGCTCCTATACCGATCATGCAAGGTTATTCAGCGAAGTTTTTCTCTACTAACACTCGCTGAATACAACGTGGGGAGTAGGTGGGTGCAACTGTGCGAGTGCAAGTGCAAGTGCAGGTGCCGGTGCCGCACCAGTTGTGATAACGAATGCTCCTATTGGCGCATGTTAGAATCCCAGTATCAGTTTCTGCTAACATGCGGACGAGGGAAGGTCATTCCCTCGATCTGCCAGCTAGAGAGTAGAACTCTGTTGACCGCGCCCACTATGGGCCACGTGGCTCACACTTAGAGGACACTAACTGTATGGATGTTTGGAAAATCCCTAGGTAGACCTGCAGACCCAAATCTGCCTGATTAGTAAGTTCAAGCCTTCGGATCTTTATACTCCAAATAATGGTCAACAATGCTCATATTCCACGGTTAAAATCTACCCATGAAAACGACTCCAATCCAACGCTTAGAATTCACTAATCAGGCTAATTTTTTGGTCTGTATGTCTATCTAGGGTTGGGCCAAACATCCATAAGGTCAGTAATCTCGACGTGGCTCATATTGTTGGCGGTAAGCAACTTTGCTGTCCGGCGCGGTCAGCAAAGTTCTACTCAGTTGGAATTAAAGAGGCGGTTCTAGTTCTAGACTTCTAGTAAGCAGAAAAGCTCCATTTGTTGCTAAATTTACTGCGGAAAAGAGGCACACGTCGGTCCAAGCGTATGTTAGCATCTACCACTACACCCAAAATCTTTTCCTGTCCTTTGTGTCCTTTTCCTGAACTTAGCCAAAAAATGAACTCAATCTCATTTCCAACCCAATTCCTTAATGGAAAAAAATCCCACTTTTTAGACTTTCAGTAACGCTTCTTCCCCGTCCACATTACTCTCTCTCTCTCTCTAGTTTCACTCCACTTCTCATTAGCTCCACAGACCTTTAACGGCTCCTGTTCCACCTTCTCTGAGAAAACCTTTAATCATCTTCGTCTCTTTGTGATGCTTCTCTCCCCTTCTCCACTATAAATTCGGTCTCCATAGACAAAAAAAACCTTCACCGATCGCTCTACCTTTCTTTTATCCAAATGGTTCTGGTTTGGCCTCTGGTTTTTGCTACCTTCCTCGCTTTCTCAACCGTTGCCGGAGACAGTTACCATGAGAGCCAAACGTTTATAGTGCGTGTCCAAAACGACTTGAAGCCCTCCATCTACTCCGATGTCGAGCACTGGTACAGCTCTACCCTAAGAAGCCTTACATCTAACCTTCTAGACTCTGAAAATCCAAGAACCCACCAAGGAGAAAACAAGAACAAAGATTTTCTCCATCTTTATAGAACTGTCTTTCATGGGTTCTCAGCAAAACTAACCCCACAACAAGCGGAAGAGATCAAAAATCGACCGGGGATTCTGGGTGTTTACCCAGACCGAGTTCGTCAAATTCAGACGACTCGGTCTCCTCAATTCCTCGGACTCGTCGCCAACAACCGAAAGGTTAGTAGTCTTCTCACTGAATCAGACTACGGTTCCAACGTCGTGATTGGAATCCTCGACACAGGGATATGGCCCGAACGACGGAGCTTTCAAGACCAAGGCCTTGGCCCAATACCGGCTCATTGGAAGGGAGAGTGCACCGAAGGAAAGGCTTTTACAAAAACCCTTTGTAACAAAAAGTTGGTAGGAGCGCAGTATTTTCCCGACGGGTATGAAGCCACCGCCGGAGCAATCAACGACACGACGGGGTTCAGGTCTCCAAGGGATTCCGATGGACATGGGACCCACACAGCGTCCACAGCTGCTGGACGATACGTCCGGAAAGCATCCATGCTTGGCTTCGCTACCGGGGTTGCTGCTGGAATTGCACCCAAAGCCCGAATTGCTGTATACAAGATATGCTGGGACAGGGGCTGCTTGGATTCTGACATACTCGCTGGTTTGGACAAAGCGGCCGAAGATGGGGTCAATGTTATTTCAATCTCCGTTGGTGGCGGTGCTGTGCCATACTACCTCGACCCGATAGCAATCGCTGCATTCGGTGCAATGCAAAAAGGAATTCTTATATCGGCTTCTGCCGGAAACGAAGGTCCAAGCGATATGACGGTTACTAATGTAGCGCCATGGATTACGACGGTCGGTGCTGGAACGATCGACAGGAGTTTCCCGGCCGACCTTCTGCTAGAAGATGGCCAGACCATCACTGGAGCTTCTCTGTACCGTGGCAACCCCTTACCTAACAAGAAGTTTCTGCCGCTGGTTTATGCCGGAAACGTATCGGCTACCAGAAGGGACCGAAACGTTCCGAATCGTAGTGGTAGTTTCTCTGCAGCTATCTGCATGCCAAACTCGTTGGACCCGAAACTCGTACGTGGCAAGATCGTGATGTGCGACCGAGGCGGGATCGGACGTGCTGCGAAAGGAGTTGTCGTTAAAGAGGCAGGTGCGGCTGGGATGATTGTAGCTAACGTGGCTCCTGAAGGGAAGGGTCTGGTAGCTGATGCTCACGTCCTTCCTGCTCTAGGAATCACCGAGTCGGACGGATACGCGGTCCACAGTTATATCAGCTCTTCTAAGAACCCTCGAGCTACGTTCGTTTTCCATGGGACCCAGTTAGGCGTAAAACCGGCCCCAGTCGTTGCTGCATTTTCATCAAGAGGGCCCAACTTGGAGTCTCTGTATATCATCAAACCCGATTTGATTGCTCCAGGTGTCAACATCTTAGCGGCCTGGCCAGATGGTCTGGGGCCTACGGGTCTCTCGTCCGACACCAGGAGGACGGAGTTCAATATACTGTCCGGTACTTCTATGGCTTGTCCCCACGTGTCAGGCGTGGCAGCTTTGTTGAAAGGTGCACATCTAGATTGGTCGCCGGCGAGAATCCGGTCAGCGATGATGACTACGGCGTACGTGCAAGACAAGGTGGGGAAAGCGTTGCTCGACGAGAGTTCTTATAATACATCAACGGTGTGGGATGTAGGATCCGGACACGTGAACCCAGAAAAAGCCGTTGATCCAGGTCTAGTTTTTGATTTAACGGTGGATGATTACTTGGTTTTCCTCTGTGCATCCAACTACAGCCGTCGAGAAATCCGATCAATTACGAGGAGGCCGGTGAACTGTACTAGGAAGGGATTGAAGCCATGGAATCTGAATTACCCCTCAGTCTCTGTTGTGTTTACGCAATCAGGGGAGTTGAAATTTGAGGTTGCAGTTACGAGGACTGCGACGCACGTAGGCGAGGGTAGGTCGAGCTACACGGTAAAGATCGACAATCCAACTGGGGTCATCGTGACTGTCGATCCTCCCAAGCTGGATTTCTCTCAGAAGGAGCAGAAGCATAGTTACGTGGTCAAGATTTCGGCAGGAAAGGTTGACCTGCCACCGGGTAATTCGAAGAGCGAGTTTGGTAGGATGACGTGGGTGGATGGGAAACACGTGGTTAGCACGCCGATTGTGGTGATGTGGCAGCAACCGTATTAAGATACTTCTTCAGTATTCGTACTGTAAGGTATTTCAATAGGTTTATACAATGAAGATAAATACGTTTAGTGGAAAGCAAGGTTTTAAATGGTCCCTTATAACATTATAACGGACTTAACGTTACTATTACCGTTAAAAAACGTTACTATTACTTTTATGTCCGTTATAACAAGTATAAATCGTCAAAAATATTCAAAATAACCTCTTAAAATAACAGATAAAGGACAAAATAATGGCCGCCATTTCTGATATAACGTTAAGCCCATTTTCTCGATGGGCTATATTTAGACTAGTGTAATGCCACAATGGGGTGTCAACGGGTCGGTTCCGATTCTTATCGGTTCGGTTCCTTAACGGTTCCGGTTCTCAAAGTGATGGATCCGGAACCGGAACCGATTATGTATTTTTGTCGGTTCCAGTTCTGGGTATAATAGGCCAAATCTTGAGAATATGAGAATTTTTATACTATATTTATACATTGGTACCGGTTCTTATCGGTTCGGTTTCGGTTCTTATCGGTTTCGGTTCTATATTAGATTACCCGGAACCGTTCCCAAAAATGTAGAACCGGAACCGGTGTTTTGGGTTCCAGTTCCGGTTCCGGTTAAAAGGGTAAAATTGACACCCTAACGCCACATGTGATGCACAAGCACCTTAAACGTGGCAGCACCTTACACGTGGGACACTGTTAGAGATCACTGATGGTATCAATGTTTGGCCCATCACCAGGGCCCAGGGCCATCTCTACCATAAGGCCATTTAGGCGAGGCCCCATCCCACTAACCGCATGGCTCTTTAGCCCACCAGCTTGTTGGATATACAAACCAAAAATTAACCTAATTGGTTATCTCTAATCATTGATTTTAGTGTTTTAAGATTGATTCTGGCCATTGGATTCAAGCATGTTTTTTGGGTAGTAAATCCAATGGTTAGAAATCGTCAAACAAACTGATTTTTAGTGTCTTTATACTCCAATAGGTGGACTAAACACCCACCCAGTCATTAGGCCCAAAATGCGACGGAAGTTCGCTGCATCTCAATTTTTTCTGGAACTTTTGATTATCATGAATAGTTGTTAAATAAAATTTCTAATATACAGAGTTCAATTTTTTAATAAATAGCATAATAAAAATCCTTATATGGAGTTTTCGCTGTAGGCCTCAACTTGCATCGAGCCCTGCCCATCGCCAGGTGGACCTACTTTTAAAAAAATCAGCATGATTAGTGATTTTTAAGGATTTGAATTGAGTCGGTTTTTTACCGTAGATTTCGAGCATTATTTTAGCTGTTGGATTTGATTACTTTTTCATCATGGGTTGGAATCAAACCATATTATGAAGCCGTGATGAAGATGAAAAGTACTCAAATTTAACGGTTAGAAATCAACAATAATTCTGATTTTTATCGTGCAAGTCCACTAAGGTGTGGGCCAAACACTAATGGGCCTCAAAGAGTGCCACCTTGTAGCAAGAAAGGTGTGATACAGATTTCTGTATCACAGAGAACGGCTTGTTCAAAAACAAATGAATAAATTTAGTGTTTTTTTTTTCTTTTCCAAGGAGCAGAATCGGTTGAGGCAGTCAAAGAACCCTTCTTTTTTGCCTGCATTTGGACGGTCAACAATTTTGCATAAGGCAGGGTACAACCGTACAAGTTACTTGTACACTTGGACCAGTCCAACCCGACCTAGGTATGACTTTCGGCTACACTTTCCCATTGAATACCTAATGGACGTGGGGCCCACATACAGGTGAGTTAATGGCTGATTTTTGGTGATGATATTCTCAAAATGGATATCAACCCTACAAAAGTCAGTCCATTTCACCATTTGTTGACTTGTGAAAAGTGGGTTACAAGTTGAAATTTTTTGGACCGTCCACTTTTCCCCGTAAATTTAAATATATATTCGATAGTAACTTTATTATATATTTTTGTTTTTATCTATTTTTTTGTGTTAGTTTTGTCATCCAACCCGAACAACTTAACCGATCCAACACAATTGTGGGCCGACTCGCTCGAGCCAACATTAAGTTTCTTCATCGAACAGTGCAAGTCGGGCAAGACGATCCCGAAATGAAATGGATCTTTGTCTGTCGATCCCAATCCGGATCGGCCAAGACTTTGTACCATGAACATAACTCAACACAACCTAACCTGAATTGGGCTTTGGCTTAAGAGATGAACAGCTCAGGTTGAGCGAAAGAGCCCAATCGTTTTGGGTTGGGATTGGCTTGAGTTGAGTTGTCTTCAAGTGGGCATTGGTTAGCCCACCAACCACGCAGTGCACAGGGTGGTGGCTAACACCGGCATTGCATACAACAATCAAGCACAGTCAATATTTCAATCATTCCCATTTTTGGCATCTAATTAATCTGAAAACACAGCCCATGACCTTGAACGAAACAACCCATGACCGAGTTGGATTGGGCTTATCCGGACCATGATCGGCACCCACCGATCCAAACCTCCAATCCTGAGACCTTCATCCATGTTTGATGGTTATGGTCATCAGATCATGTTGATTTGTATCCTATGTGCTATACAAAACCATTTTATTTGCATTTAGGCTAAAGAAAGAAAATAAATAAATAAAAGGATAATTCCTCCCTTACATTTTGGGCCTCACCTCAATGCCTTCAATGATAAGGCCCCCTTTTAGGTGATCACCCTTCATCTCCATCAAACTCATCCTCACCTCTCTATCATCTCCATCGTTGTAGAACTCCCCCAACCCAATCTCCATCCATCCATCTGATCTGTTACGCGGGACCTGTTCTACACCCTCGATCACCCTGGACCTCAACATTTGCATGCGATTCGAGAATAAAAGACGCTCCAACTGTTGTTTCTGACTATCATGGCGTCGTAGATAGGCAATGCCCCTAGACACATTGTTCCCAACTTGAACCAAAAGCTCCGATGGAACGGAGTCGAGCCCATATGCACACTCGTCAAATTTCACAATGAGATAAGTGGCGTAAGTCGTTTTAGGGGACAACATGCAAGTATTGATCTTGCCATGGATTTCCAACCTACAGACACTTCTCAGTTCAGCCACCTCTGAAAACCTACAAAACAAAGGAAATTAAATGGGCTTAATTACATAAGCAATTTGGTCCAAAACACGTCCTACTATACCAAACACATCAAAATGTTTCCATTAATTTAGAACCAGAATGAAATCGGACCTTGATTGTGATAGAGATTTCCAGCTCCAAGACATTGGATCATTTCCCCCTGTAATCAAAAGCTCTCTCGCACACACCATGTAGCATATCTTGCCACGAGATTTCTCCAACGCGAATATCTACCGTCAAAAAAATTAATACATGTTCATCGTCATCATTGTTAATGTTCTCGGCGTGGTAGTACCTTATCAAAGGACCTTCCTAATAAAATCAAAGGTATTTTAGTAACACCCCCCTGAAATTCGAAAGTAATTAGTAATACCCCTTATACTTTCAAACTTTAGGATTACCCCCTTGACATAGTTTAAGAGTGGTTGACTTAAGTTAAAACAGACTTGAATCACATGTCGTTAGCATTGTACTTGCAATATTATGGTCCTTTCATAGGTGCATGAACAGACACATGATGCATGTCACGTTTAACCGTTAGTCAACTGATGGTTAAACAAGATCAAGGGGGTATTACTAATTACTTTTAAATTGCAGAGGGCTGTTACTAAAACACCCTAAAATCAATCCGTTCAAGGCTTACCTTGTTACCACCATCGACGATAATTGAATCCTTGAGACGGAGAAAGAGCTCCTTCTTCGACGAGAACTCCACAGGAGAAACTGATCTCGAGACGATATTTTGATAATTGGACGGTAGAAATCTCTCCCAAACAACATCAGACTCAGCAGCCGATCGAAAGATCGAAGAGACCAGCGACGATCGACATGCGTCGTGAGGAGATGTCAGGGAAAGAACAGTCGAAATACAATCCTCCGGCAAGCTGTTAAGATCCAGCCCTTCCATTTTCTGAGATATCTCAAGAAAAAAAAAAAAAAAAAACCTCTACTCTATGACTAAGATGTTTCTGGTGTTCGTTCGAACCACTTCTTATTTATAAGAAAAGGGTACAAATAAAGTATGGAAGTCTTCGAGGATTTAAAATTTGAACCAATTTTAGCCGACAGTTGCAAGTTGAACATATAATTGTTATAGAAAGCGAGAGGAGGGTCGGGGGGGGTGGATGAATAAGGCAGCGCATATTTGCACACCCCATTTCCTATCCCGGTTGACTACTAGCCAGGGCACACCCCAAAAACAGAGCTCTCTCTCTAAAACTTGGCTGACCGTTACCCTCACTGATCGCCCACAAAATGAGCTGTGTGGCATATTTTTAGAGGACACTGACCGTATGGATATATGTTTAGCCAATCTCTAGGTGGACCTACAAACCAAAAATCGACTTCATTAGTGATTTCCAAATGTTGGATTGGAGACATTTTCATGGGTTGATTTAACCGTAGAAATTTGAGCATTATCGACCATTATTTGGGGTGCAAGATCGAAAGGTTTGAAATCAACCCATGAAAATAATTCCAGTCCAACGCCTAGAAATCACTAATCAAGTTGATTTTTGGATTGTAAGTCCATCTAGGGATAGGAAAAACATCCACAGTCAGTCCTCTAGGAGTGCGCCACGTGGCTCATATTGTGCACTCTCATCAAAGTTTTTCTGACCATTCACACGTCCCACCACCTCGTAATATTTGGACCGTTCAGCTGGTAAGCTACCTCTTGGATGGAGAATAGCCAAAAACTATAAGATCTTATCTTTAGATCTTCACTTTCTTTTATCTATTCTACCATATAAAAAGAGAATGTTCTTCTTGCGTTAATAACGGCTGAAATCTCAAAATTGCCCCTATTTTATCCAAAATGCCTTCATGTGTTATTAACATTTTTAAGACTTACTTTTAAGGGTACTTAAGTCTTTACACACCTTTTTTCTATTCATCTTTATCAATAGTTGGCGTTTGCGTACTCAATTACAGTTCATTCAATATTAAAACAAAAAATCATTCTTCTTAATATAACCTCGAAACTTTCAAATTGACAAATATTGTTTCTTTTAGTTTTTATAAATTTTTTAGTAAGGGCTCTTAGATTATTCAACATTTCAATTCACGTTAAAGCATTTAGTGTATTCTATGTCACCTAAACTTGGTTCATTGAAAAAATTAGATGATGGTATCAGTCATCGAAATTGATGATAGATCCACAGTGTAAGCCACTTGGGGTGCAATATTAGAGGCTACTAACCGTATGGATGTTTGCCACATTCCTAGATGGACTTACGTAACAAAAATCGACATGGTTAGTGATTCCTAGCCTTTGCATCATAAATCCACGATTTAAAATATGCGATAAAAAGGACTCTAATCCAACGGATATAAATTACTAATCAGAATGAATTTTGGTATGTATATTCAACTAGAGATGAGCAAAGCATCTATACGGTCAATGGTCTCTAAGCGTGCCATGTGGCTCATAATATTATCCATCATGAACATGGATGTTTTGAAGAAAACAAAAAAGTTATTTATAAGTTACCAAGACATACCTTGTTATTAAAACAGTAATGATCACATGGCTCAAGGGCCATGGATGTTATCATGTTGTATAGTGGTGTCGTTTTATTACTGGCCAAATAATATTCAAAATCTACGGTTGAAAAAGAATAATCTAACAGATAGAAATAACTAATCAGGATGAATTTTCGTATTTATGTCCACCTAGGATGGGCGAAACATCTAAACGGTCATCCGATATCTGGGTATATGCCATGTGTAAAGTGCACGGGAAGTAGTGTAGGGAATCTTGGCTACCCAATTTGGAAAGTGAAAGTCAAAATGAATATGGAAGACTATGACGCGGCGTTTGTTTACTGAGAAAACGAGCCGTGATAAGTGAAGGCAAGTTTCACATTTTTGGTGCTTTTGTTTTGAGAAGTCACGTAAGGGCCAAGTGGGATGCGCTCCATGGAGAGAAATGTTCCAAAGACTAAATTTTTCTCATAATGTAGTATCAAAACTTACAAACCTTACCAACTTATATCACCTTGTTGTTCAAACTCGGAAGTACTTATATCCGCATGGGACGTTCAACAATCCTCGAGATTCGATCCTCGAGATTCACATCTCTGAGGCTGATCACAGCATCATATTTAACTTAGCCCTTCAATCACTTGGAAAAGGTAAAGGTCTTCCTTGAGTAGACGCAAAGGACAATCTAACGTCTTACACATGCATGTAGGGGGCCAGGAGAGCGACTTATCCTACGCACCATGGGTCACACTCACACTTTGGGAGCATTATATGCAGTAATTTGTTGTTTATTCAAAGTCCAACAACAAAGGAGCTAAGTTCTAAGCATCGTAGGAGAAAACATGAGTTGAAGCTTTCAACTCCTTTAAACTAATTCAATGTCTTTTTGTCAATCTCCACGATCCAGTTTTAAAATAATGATCGCGAATAAATTCGGCCCTCATGTAAGGTTTCCCGGCTCAGCCCAACCTGCTTCTTTGAAAACACTTAAATGAGGTTTTTTTTTTATTTTTTTTTAATTTCAAGCCCGTTGGGTTGCACCCAAATATGTAAAGCCCTTCTAAACCAAGGTCGGACTAAGGTCACATTCAGAAAGCTTAGCTTTATCTGTCCCTTTCTATTATATTGCCCACTTGATAAATACCTAATTTATATATACTATCGTTAAATAATAATCTCTTTCCTTCAACTTTCACTTTCTTAATGACAGCAATAAGCTCTTTTTATAACTCTAACAACTCTTTTATCTTCTCTGTCTCTCTCATAACACTTTCTCAACCTTAACTCTCTCATGAACGTCATCTGCCTGTCTCGATCTATGACCGAGTTGGATCGGCCGATGCGCCATCTGATACCTTAATCTAGATTGTTTGATGATTATGATCATTTGGATCAAGTTGATTTAATTTGAGCAGAAAGCATTTGAAGTAATAAATGAGATCTTTTTTGCTTCTTTTTTTTTTCTGATTTTTGTTCAATAAATGGTAAATGAAAGAATATGTAAAATAATTAACCTAAAGATAATTCCTCCTTTACATTTTGGGCCTCACCTCAATGCCTTCAATGATAAGGCCCCCTTTTAGGTGATCACCCTTCACCTCCATCAAACTCATCGTCGCCTCTCTATTATCTCCATCGTTGTAGAACTCCCCCAACCCAATCTCCATCCATCCATCTTTTCTGTTACATGGGACCCGTTCTTCACCCTCGATCACCCTAGACCTCAACATTTGCATGCGATTCGAGAATAAAAGACGCTCCAACTGTTGTTTCTGACTATCGTGGCGACGTAGATAGGCAATGCCCCTAGACACATTGTTCCCTACTTGAACCAAAAGCTCCGATGGAACGGAGTCGAGTCCATACGCGCCCTCGTCAAATTTCACAATGAGAAAAGCGGCGTAAGTCGTTTTAGGGGACAACATGCAAGTATTGATCTTGCCATGGATTTCCAACCTACAAACACTTCTCAGTTCAGCCACCTCTGAAAACCTGCAAAACAAAAGAAATTAAATGGGCTTAATCACATAAGCAATTTGGTCCAAAACACGTCCTACTATACCAAACAAATCAAAATGTTTCCATTAATTTAGAACCAGAATGAAATCTGACCTTGATTGTGATAGAGATTTCCAGTTCCAAGACATTGGATCATTTCCCCCTGTAATCAAAAGCTCTCTCGCACACAGCATGTAGCATATCTTGCCAGTCGATTTCTCCAACGCGAATCTCTACCGTTAATAAAATAAAAATAAACATCATCAGCGTTAATGTTGTCGGCCTGGTAGTACAACTGCATAATTTGTTGTTTTAGTTTTTCTATTGAAAGATCCACGAAAAACCTTTCCTCAGTCCCCTTGGGTTGAGGCATCTCCTCAACCCCCAATTATTTATTAGAATGTGGGGCGAAGGTCAAGGGTAACCGGGGAAATTAGTTTTGGTTCAATCCAATTTATTTTGTAACACTTCTATAGATGTAACCTATTCTTTAGGTAGCCCTTGCCCTCCCCTCCACATGTCACAACGTAATAAGTACTTGAGGCATCTCTGCAACCAAATGGGTGAGGCAAGTCGAACCCTAAGAGCTGTGGTCTAAGCTCTTTAAAGAGTTTAAGAGGGCCTTCTTCGAAGAATTTATATATAAGTGGGAATTCATAGTGCGTGGAAGTTGTTAGTTTTCAGTTTGCTTTAGCTTTTTGGTATTGCTCTCCTTCGTAGTAGGTCACCTCAGGAGCCACCCTTTTCTGACCCGTCTTGGGAGTTGGGTTGTCGCGTGAGCTGTCATTCATGTAATGAAAAGTGAATGCCAGCTCAGCACCATCAACCACCGTTGGATTCGCACGGCCGAGAGCCCGACTTTCGAGAGAGATCAGAAAAAAGGAGTCCTCCCAGCCTGAGCCTTCAATAAAACCCTTGCTTATCAAAAACAAAAAAAATTAGTAATCCTACTTTAGACATTAGATCAAAGGACCTTTTGTAGTAAATTCAAGGCTTACCTTGTTACCTCCATCGACAATAATTGAATCCTGGAGACGGAGAAAGAGCTCCTTCTTCGACGAGAACTCCACAGGAGAAACTGATCTCGAGACGATATGCTGATAATTAGAGGGCAGAAATCTCTCCCAAACAACATCAGACTCAGCAGCTGATCGAAAGGTCGAAGAGACCAGCGACGATCGACATGCGTCGTGAGGAGATGTAAGGGAAAGAACAGTCGAAATACAGTCATCCGGCAAGCTGTTAAGATCCAGTCCTTCCATTTTCAGAGATATCTCAAGAGAAAAAAATGAAACCCTTCTCCTTTCTCTATGACTACCTAGCATGTTTCTGGGGTTCGAATCACTGATTATTTATAAGAAAAGGGTACAAATAAAGAGTGGAAAAGCCCTTGACGCTAAAACTTCAACCAAATTTGAGGCTGAGCAGATTCACGTTCTCGAGTTGACCACGTGGTAATCATAGACAGCAAGATCGAGGAAGGTCGTTAGGGGTGGAATAACGGTCTTCCTTATTATCCACTTGTACTACTTCTAATAAGGGTCGAGATGTTACAAGGTATACCTCACGCTTTTTGGCGTGCGCTTTTTGGCCAATCACTAGGTGCACCTACAAACCAAAAATAAACCTGATCAGTGATTTCTAAGCGTTGGATTGAAGTCGTTTTCATGGGTTGATTTTAACCTTAGGAATTTGAGCATTATTGACCGTTATTTGGGCAAAGATCCGAAGGTTGTGAATCACTAATTAGGCTGATTATTGGTTTGCAGGCATGGTTCAAAGTCTCGGCCGATCCCGGTTTGGATCGGGCGATCCGGATCGGAGTCCAGCCATCTGATCCAGTTTTACACATTGTCTCGGGCGAGATGGGCTGATCTGTTCTGGATCGGAGCCCACCGATCCAGCCCCGATCCCCAGACTTTCATCTTGCTTGCAAGCCCACCGAGGGACTGACCAAAAATCAATATGGTCAACGCCCTCTAATAGTGTGCCACGTGGCTCATAGTGTGGGCTGTGACCGAAGTTTTACTTTGATAAAATTCGTTAGTGCTCTCATTATACCGTACAATAGAATACATGTCGTCTCATGCATGAGAGAAAAATGTTTGATCCTGATTTTTTTTTTTTAACTGGGTATCCGGCCGCATCAAAAAATGCCATTTGGCATACTCTTAGAAATCATTGATCGTACGGATGTTTGAACCATCCCTATGTGGACCTGCATACCAAAAATTAACCTGATTGGTGATTTTTAGGCATGGGATCTAAGAACCCCAAAAAAATGCTCTAATTGCACAGTTGAAAATGAACACACGAACCCTAAACTCCAATATAAACCACCAATCAGGCTTTCTTTTGGGATGTAGGTACACCTAGGGATGGTTCAAACTTCAAACATCCATAGGCCAATGATCTCTAAGTGTGTGCCACGTGGCGTTTTTAGATGAGATCTGGACCCGAATCAAAAGATGCCAGGATCAAAATTTTCTCCGGGAATCCTCCCCACGTTCACATAGCTTTCCCGGATTTTTCGGTAAGATCAAGTGTAGCATCTATTTTCATTAGTCAATACAAATCCCACGGCACACCGCCTCTTAATATCTGGATCGTTCAACTAGTAAGCTGCCTCGTGGATGGAGCATAGCCGAGAACTGAGACTGGATATAGGTCAACCCTTGACCAGCCTGACCGTGGGGTTTTTTTTTTTTTTTGAAAATGCTACCCCACCGATAACCGGACAAAATAAATGCTGTCTCGTGGACCGTGGATCTTTTGAATCCAATGGTCAATAGACTGAACCATACATGTTTTGTCCGGTTATCTGTGGGGTAGCACGAGTCGCACAACTTGACAAGTGGTGCAGGAATGTAGGCTTCCAATTTTGAAAGTAAAAGTCTGCTGGGTCTCTTATGGCTGCTGCTTTGTTGTTGCAACTTGCAAGTTGGAACGAGATAGGGGTTCTGAGTGACTTTCCATGTCAGCAGATCAGCTTCGTTTGGGCATAGAAGATCTCCTAGGTGGGATGGGACCATGACTATGTAATGATCCCCATCCTTTGCTCTATCAAATGGGGGACCTTGGATTTCTTCGTACGTTTAGATGACTTTGGATGCAGAGGGCTATCGTGGCCCTACATAGCTCATTTTTTGGGCCCACTAACCCTTTGGTGGATATACATAGCAAAAATCAGTTTGATTGGTTTTCTCTAGCCATAGATTTTTGCACTTTTTTAAGAATTGACTCTCGCCATTGGATTCAAGCATTTTTTTTCATATTTTTTCGGTACTTAAAACCATGGTTTTAAAAAAGAACGTTTAAACGGTATTAACGGCCGTTTAAACGGTAACACCCCAAGCCCGTTCCGTTAAAATTGTTTAAACACATTTTAACGTTTTTGAATTTAACGGCCGTTAAATTCTGAAAAATTTTGTAAAAAAAATGGCCGTTAATTTCCGTTAAATTCTATTTTTTTTTTTTCAATTTTCATAATTTGAATTTCAGCCCATTTTTCCATTATTTTCCGTTAAAATCCATTTAATTCTTTTTCTTTTTTTTTTGCCCCTGGTGGTTTCAATCTGTTTTAACGGCCATTTAAACGGTAACGCCCCCAGTCCGTTTAACCGTTAAAACGACCTCCTTTAAACCTTGCTTAAAACATCGGCTTTAAATTATCTGATTTTTGGTATGTATATCCATCAAGAGGTGGGCTAACCTTAGTGGGCCCATTAAATGAGCTATGTAGGACCACCATATCCCTCTCTATATCGACTGCATCCAAAAGTCATCTACATCTCCCTGCTTGGTTCAATGCAGATCGGATGTAATGCACTCACTTGCCACAGTTTTGAGATTACAAGTGATTGGTTGGAGGTGTGCAAATGAGCTGGCATGCAAGTGGTTGCCAAGCCCTTGTAAACGCTTTAAGAAAATGGATGCAAGCGTTTGCAGCCCAAAAACTGTGGTAGATAGCTACAATGTAACTCACCGCATTTGCATCAGAGTGCAAAATGCATCTCAGTGAAGCGAACCAAGCACGTGTGTCCAAGGTTTACAAATCAGGAAGCGCCATCTTTGCCTACCCAAAGAAAATTTGGGATGTTTTTGGGTGTGGAAGTTTCACCAATCAGGAAATGCCATCTATACATGTTAATGGGCTGGTCAAAAGTCAGCCTAAGCCCGGCCTGAGATACATGTAACTAGGCCCACGTCCGGTCCAGCTCATACACTTCTAACCTTTCAGGTCCAAGAATGGCCCATTAATAGATATAACAGACCGGACCTAAGGTAATATGTATAAATTTAAGCCCAGGCCTTGTATGCCTAGCCCTCCAATCATACAAGGCCTAGCCCATCAGTATAAATTCAACCAAGTCCGATACCATTACGGATTGGCCCTAAATCCCATCAGGCCCAGCCCATTAACACCCCTACCAATCATGAGTTGAGATAATCAAACATATCGTGATCCTCTTACAAAAAATATGAAAAGATGGTCATTAAAAGAACAACAAACTTCTCAAAAATTTAGGATAAAAATTTTGCTCGCTCAATGAACATGTATATAACAAGTGATAGTGGTTGTCTCCCCACTTATACCCCCCCTTATAGGCTTCAATAAAAAAGAGCCGAGATCTTATCAACCAACTGGACGGTGGATCTCAGACACTCACACCTGATTTTGGCTAACTCTTTGTCCGTGAGCTTTGTGGGCACGGGTGGGCACAGGCCACCGGCCACCCACTAGTAATAAACAAAGAAACCATACTCTCACCCCTCCCCATCTATCGTATCACTCTGGTCAATTATAGTGATTGGGCCCAAGAAGAGAAGATAAAGACATTTTGCATTAATGATGATCCAAAGTCCAAACTATCTTTTTAAAAAAAAAAAATACACATCTTCAAAATATATTTTCAGAATAGTCATTTTTTAAATTTAAGTACTTTTCTGAAAAATGGCTATATAAACGGGCCTTAAGTCTCCGCAGTATATATCAAAAATCCAAATATTTTGTCTAGAACTTAAAAATGGCGATTAAGTCACATTTACAAGAATCTAAAAGATCAAATGGTCACTTATAAGATTAACCAAAATAGATTACAACACCACCTTTGGCCTGACTTCAATTCCTTCAATGATAAGCCCTCCTTTCCATTGGTTACTCTTCACCTCCTTCAGCCCCATTTTCACCTTCCTCATTGAAGAAATCCCCCAACTCAATCTCCAGCCACCCATCATCTCTTCTACGTACAATCCGTTCTTGATCGCTGGCCGCCACAATGAAAGAATCTAAGAGCTCCCACTGGCCGCTGCGGACTAGGTTACAAATTGCGTGTACAGTGTGATTGGACACATGGGTCCCAACTTCAACTGATAGATCCAATGGATGTCTTTCGATACAAATTGAATCCCCAACAAATTTCATGACGAGATAAGCAGTGTAAGTTGTTTTGGGGGACAGCAACCGAGTTTCAATCTTACCATTGATTTCCAACCAACAGACATGCCGGAGCTCAGCCACCTCGGAGAACCTGCGGATGAGAGAAGATGAATAAGCCTACATGTTCTGCTCCAACCAACTATTCTACTAGCTCAGTCTGACATATGGACTAACCTTGATGCAGGATGAGATGTCCACCTCCAATACCTTTGATCATTACCCCATATAATTGAAAGCTCTCTTGCACAAAGCATGAAACATTTCTTGCCAGTCGATTTCTCTAGCATGCAGCTCTGCACCATCATAACGAATGAGACGTCATTGTTGTAATCATCATCATCATCATCATCTTCTTCTTCCTCCTCTGAGATTTTTCTTTTGAGATTCACAAGTGAATCTTGCCATAAAATATTAAGTGTAACATAATACATGTGAATAGTGTTTTATTTGCACATTTAAAACTTTTTAACGTAAGTTTTATGAGTTTAAACTTTATAATTAAGGCTTTGTTTGGTGATCAACAAAGAGTTTTACAGAAGGATTTGTATGTCAGAAAGCATTGATACAGATAGTTTTATGTCCATCAAATCGATCAAGACGGACAAGAATAATTATCTAAAATTATTGTAAGTATTTTGTAATGTTTAACACCAATAGAGAACAGAGGAGTAAATATTTTTGATCAATTGGTCTTCAATGCTCAATAATATTGATGTCTTTTGGATAATATTCATCCCTTTTTATCAATGATTGCGAGTACACAAAAGGTCTTGAGAAATCATCTTCAAAATACGATGAAGCCCTTTAATCACCGGTGGTTGAGATCGAATTATACACAAGCTAATTGCAATCCGGATACTCTACGTATGCGGAAACTGAAGATGCCCATATTCTCTTTTTGTTTCTTCAGTACCAGAGTTGTGTGATCTTTTGTAATTTTCGTGTGGCTTTGTCTTTTTATCTTTTCTCAAGAGCCACCTTCTGGATCTTACGATCTTATATTTTGAACTCTGTGGTCTAGATCAATTATGAACATTCACACATTTCTCCTTAATTAATGGACATCCAATTGGTTATCTAACCATTCGACCTTCTAAGTCATCCTCTAGATAAATTTAAGACTCTCAACTCTTCATGTACGTACAAAGTGCACCTCAAATCCCTCTGAGCACAGGGTGGTGCTTCGTACCACACACACTTTTCTATTTACATGAGTCTACTAAATACACATGTGGGGAGCTTTCTACTTTATATACTCTTTACAATTCTTATTTCTCTTTCCAACGTGGGACTAAACGTTACATACATTCTTATTTACAAGAGAAAAAGAACAAAACATGAAAGGCAACTTATCTAATTAATATCTCCAATAATATCAATAATTGAGTGTGCTTCCTTTAGAGGGGTTTTATCGTTTGTATCCTAGGAGGAGTGTACTGCAAACTTTATCGGACCGAGGGCTATGGCCAAGTAAGGCGATTAACATAAAGACAATGTGTTGAGCATGTTTTTCGCTAATGAAAAAGATACATTTCCTTTTATTATAATTAGAGATGTTTTTTGATCGACATACTGTTTACCTACATCAATTTTTTTTAAGTCCGATGTTGAAATGTAATATCAATGGGATGAACTTATCAGCTAAATATCGAATTTATTATGATTCGTATGGCTATCCATATTAATAGTTAAAATGTTCTTATAATTGTTACGACTTAATTTTGTAATAGTAGATAACTATTTATCTTGATTATTCTTATAACTTAAGCTTACGGGGTGTTTGGATCAACATTTCTCAAAAAATATTTATTAAAAAAATTTACTTTCTGAAAATATATTTTTGAAAATGCGTTTTCTTAAAAAGTTCGTTTGGATCATCATTAATGTAAAATGTCTTTATCTTCTCTTAGTGGGCCCCACCACTATAATGTCTTTATTTTTTTGGAAGGGGACTTCTACCAAAAACTATTTCTTTGTTTATTATGTTCATTGAGCTAGCAAATTTTTAAAAAAGTATTTTTTTTTTCTTGAGCTATTTTTCATAAAAAGACTTTTTGGCTTAAAAAATATATTTTTATGGAATAAATACTTTTTAAAAAATAGCAATCCAAACAATCTATTATTTTGGAAAAAGTCTTTTTGTGGAAAAAAAAAATTTCCAAGTCTAAAAATGGTGATCCAAACACCCCCTTAATCTCTTTAATGTTTTTTTGGTGCCTTAATGTTATGTTATGTGGAGACTAGTGATGCTAGAAGTATTGTACATGAAGGCACAATTTCGTGGCCCAGCACAATTTCGGGAGGACTGTTAGCTAAGTGCATTTTCGTATTTCCACATGGAGATACGGAAACCCTAATTTTGTCTTGTGGTTATATATACCTCGGTTGATTAGAGACGAGTATCCAATTTTATATTGTGAGTGTTTCTTTTGCCCTAGAGCATAGTGGAATATTCGGTCTGGATCCGTGGAGATACCTCAATCTAAAGGGATCCACGTATATCTCTGTGTTGTATGTCCCTTGAAAAATGTGTTATTTCAATGTTTTCAAAAAAATATATATAAATTAAAAACACATTTTTCAATGAGCATTCAATGGTGGATGCGATGTTTGCATACTTTGTCCGTGTGCGCGTGTGTGTGATTACATAATTAGACAATGTAAGCAAGTAATGCATGTAGCCATTTAGGTAGCCATAGAATGGACATATATTTATGCTAAGGAAGTGTTTGGTAACAAGGTTTAAGTTGCGCTACACGGTTTAAATGGGAGCAGAAAACACTCTCAAAAACAAAACTACTACTTCATTCGCTAAAAGAGGGTTCTCAAAGTGCTTCAGATTATATATATCTTGAAAAGCATGGTTTTAAAAACGGCCGTTTAAACGGTTTTAACGGCCGTTTAAACGGTTTTAACGGCCGTTTAAACGGTAACGCCCCAAGCCCGTTTCCGTTAAAACCATTTAAACATGTTTTATCAATTTTGAAAAAAACAGCCCTTTTTTTGTTTTAACGGCCGTTAAAATCGTTTAAACGGCTGTTAATATCGTTTAAACAGCTGTTTAATTTTGGAAAATTTCGTAAAAAAAACAGCCATTAAAACCGTTAAAATCCGTTTAATTTCCGTTAAATTCCATTTTTTTTTAATTTTCAAATTTCAGCACCACTTTTTCCGTTAAAATCCATTTTTTTTCCGTTTTTTTTCATTTTTGCCCGACCGTTTCAATCCGTTTAAACGGTAACACCCCCAGTCCGTTTAACCGTTAAAACGGCCTCCTTTAAACCTTGTTGAAAAGTACTGTTATTACGGTTACTGATTAGGAATTGGGAATTGGGATGTAACTGAATTAACGGGATTTTATAACCCCCCAAAAAAGAAATAAATTAATAAAAAGGATAGAAATGAAGTCCTCGTGTAAGGAAAATTTACCTTCTTACCCTCGTCGATGAGGAACGGATCGTAGAGACGGAAGTAGAGCTCTTTCTTGGATGAGAACGTCACCGGATAAACGGATCTCGAGAGGATTTCCTGATAATCGGACGGCAGAAATTTCTTCCAGACAACATCGGATTCGGCTGCTGATCGGAAGGCCGAAGAGATTAGCGACGCTCTACACGTTTCCCGAGGATATGTGAGAGAGAGGGTGTGAGATATGCAGCCCTCCGGCAAGCGAGAGAAGTCCACGCCGTCCATCATCGCGACGCGTTCCTCCTCTCTCTATGTTTACTTAATACTTATAGGTGAAGTGTACGACAAAATTGTGTTGAAATAGTTTTTCGGGAAATCTTTCGTCAACGTTGACGACAGAAATTAGAAGAGCCACGTGGCACACTCTTAGAGAACACTGACCGTAGGGATGTTTAGCCCATCCCTAGGTGGACTTACAGATCAAAATCAGCATGATCAGTGATTTTTAACTGTTGGATTGGAGTCTTTTCATGGGTTCTTTTTTACTGTTCTTCTCCGACCAATCTTACACTCCAGATGACAAGCCTCCACTAATGGGTGCCCGTCATCGAGGCCACTTGCTCCACGGCCGAGAGGCCCGAGACACTCTACAGTCTCTGTGTCTCATCCCTTGAATCCGATCTCCGGAGCTTCAAAGTGTATTGGTAATTTGGTATGTCCTTCCAAGGATCTCTGTGAAATTGTCCTTGGCCCGGCGGAGCCAGGATTTTGATAAGGGGGTGCAAAATCACAAAAAAAAGTGTTAAGGGGTGTAAAATCATAAAAAAGAAAAAACCAGGGGGGCAAAACCAAAAGAAAAGGTATTTGGGAAGTAAAAAAAAAAAATTTAAAGAAGTTAATAAAGTTGAGGGGGGGCAACTGCCCCAGTTGACCCCCTGGGCCCTTCCTGGATCCGCCACTCCAACGCCACTGCTATGGTCTCCTACATACAGAACATGCTTCAGAACACCTCATCCATTCTCGACCGGTTGTAATACGCTCGAAGTAATTTGACTCGATGTGAAGATGGGTTCAAGGAACGTAGAGTGAGTTCCCCATTGACATCCAGGAACAAAATATCGAGTTGGCTCCTTACCATTGATTTTGATCTTGTTCGGCTTCTCATGCTTTGATACATGGAGTTTGGTTGCTGAATATAATGTTAGTCAAATTATATAAGAGGAAACTTTTATTTGGACGGTCTGGATTCTTCCGATTTGTCCATCAAACGGTGTTTAAAAGGGTCTCAAACATCATTCACAATGAACCTGGATTGCATGTATTCCACGGTTCCACCCACTCATCCATCCAGACTGTTCAATCAGTAGTTACCCTTAACGGTGTAGGAAAAACTACAGTTAAGGACCACCTTAAACCTAGATAGGTGGCACTTAACTATAAGTGTCGGGACCCCTGGATCAAAATGTTCCCGGACCAAAAAAACTCTCCCCTAGAGAGAGAAAAAGTTTGCTCCGGAAGTTCGTAGCCTCCAGGTGAGTTGCTCAGACTGCCAGCTTGCTCTACGCAGCATCGAGCAAAAGGACGCTTGGGGCGGAAAAAGCGAGTCCACCAACGTCCCCAAAATGCCACGTGGCACGCGTTCAGGCACACTGGACAGTCTGGACTCTGGACTTAAGAATATTCAGTACACCCCTTGGTGAACCGAAACACCAAAAAATAAGCCCGGTTGGTTAATTATAGCTGTTGGACGGCATTTCTCATCATGCCCTTGAATCCACCCATAGAAGGTTCATGACCTCGTGAAAAAGTACTGGAAAGTTCGAAACCAACGGCCAAAGGCAAGAAATCACCAATGAGGCTGATTTTGGATGGGTCCCTCCCTCTCCCTCTCTCTCCCCAAGGCCGAGAGAGTGACATGGAGAGGGAGAGTGAGAGAGAGAGAGAGGGAGGGAGTGGTGGAGCTTACCGGCCTCGGCCCTCCTCTTCTTCTCCTATTCCTGCAATTTTATTGTTTTTTTTTTGTTTTGGTGGGAGTGTCAAGGGTGATTTGAGTATAAAGAGTTGGGGTACTTTTAGGTGTGTCTGGTGAGCAAGTGGGTTTTCTGAGCGAAAACACAGGTGCCAATATCCCGACCCTTTTGGATTAGTGAACCCCAAGAGAGTGCTATGTGACATTTCCAGGGACGTTGACAGACTAGTTTTTCCCGATTAATATTTTTGTTGAGTGGGTCCACCATGAGGCCGAAAAAATACTCATCAAACTAATCTAAACATAAATTTTTTTTTCCTAATTGTCTGGTGGATCCTGTTTGGTTCATTATACCATTTAGTATTTACTCTGTTGAACACGTGCAGGGAGCCTAAGACTACCCAGTCCATGTGATCTTCTAAGTTACTAGCCTATCAACACTATCAATACTCCATGGACGTTCTTTTTCTGAAAAATGTAGCAATCCGATGGTTAAAATCATCCCATAGGCGTGTTTCTTAGGATTGGGCTAGGACACCCATCCTTGTATGTTCCCCACGAGTACAATTTATTTACCCACAATACTTCAATTCTTGCATCCAAGACAAAGGATTTTCAGGTCCCTTTCTTCTTTCCTCAACAAAACTTGCCAGGGATCTAAAACCATGTTCTACGTTCTTGCATCTCGCCAAGTTTGCTCATTATCTGAAACACTCTAAGTGTCCCATGGGTTCTTCAATTCTCATCCATAGGTCAATAATGAGCTAACTATATTAGAAGATTTCTGCTTGGAAGGGTCAGTAAAAAATAGTGCATCGATAAATTATGCAGGATACAATAAAATGGGTCCATGGAATCGTTGCTGGCCCCAATTATTGATGAGCAGTAGCAAAAAAGCATCCCAACTAAAACCATCCAACACATTTCTGGATTCCCAGATAACACCTTAGCATCACATGTTTCATCTTATCATACTGCAGTCATAGATGCTGTGGATATGAAGATCTCAAGAGCATCCAAATAATCAAAGAAATATGATAAACCATTATACAAGTGGCTTATGTGGATCTCTGTTCATCTCTCTTTTGATTTATATGATGGGGTTACTGGGGACAGTCAGCTGCATTGCATCTCCATTTGTGTTCATCTTGGCCAGCTCGACTTAAAAGCACCACCCAGTACCAACCACCAACCACCAACTACCAACATAGCATATCTACGGAGACTGCGCCTAGTCATTGTTTTATTACAAGTTAGCTCAAACCCAGATGAGTTGCAGACATGGCATTACGTACATAACCTCTCCAGCCAAGATGACTTGGCCAGTTCCATAAATTTAGCTGAACCCAGCTGAGTTTCAATAACTCCGTGTGTTGTAAACGACTTCAAAATGTAGATTAAGATATGTTAAGCTCTCAATCCCAACAAATAAACTCGTGCACAATGTTCAACCATCATGAACGAAAACACATCACTCAAAACAAAACAAAAGAACTAGAATTAAGCCAAGTTTGATAATTTCCAAGATTAGTTCTCCATTTTCTAGATATAAATGAACAGCAAAACAGGGGGAAAGGCTCCAAAACCCTAATACACTAGGGCAAAATGTCACTTCTACATACCTAATGGTTTTAGTTCTTGAATGTTTGGCAACCAAATGTCTCATTTCTTGCCTTTCTTAGCTCCCCCCCTACAACAGATAACACAAACAGGGTTAGTTCTTCGTCACGTTTCGATCTTCACCTACTTCAAATAGGGGGAAGTATGAAAGAGTACAATTACTTACTCAGCCGGTTGAGGTGCAGGTGCTGGTGGTGCTCGTTCTACGGGTCCCTGTGGCACATTATGTTAACATTACAAACTCAGAATGCCATTTCAGTGAAGATAAACCGATCTCTTATATCTTTATTCAACTCTTTCCAAGAAAATTTTATAAAAGTGACAACGGCCTTTTACAGGTTGTAATGCAAGAGTTGAATAATGAATACTACTACTACTACACTCAATTTTTTACTTCAACCAAGATATACTGCAAGTTTAGAATTAAACCTTGCAATGTGTTGATATGTGCTTTGAACAAAAATAGGGAATTTTTATGATGTTCCAATCAAAATAGTTTCACCAGGAAAACCAATGTTATAGAATAATTATTTGCTTTAAGTTGTTCTCCAGTGTCATAGAATCAAGAGTAGTTTTATAATTAAGAAGTAGCTATATGTATATATTGAAAAAAAATTGTTTGCAAAGGCTTATCTCACCTGGGCCAAACGTTCCTCCCTCCTGGCAAATTTCCTTTCTCGGCTTGCCTTGTTCTTAGCTCGCTTAGCCTCAAACTGGTCAGACAAAGTCTTCTCTCTCGCCTTCTCAGCCTTCGACTTGTGGATACTCTCCATCAGCACACGCTTGTTCTTAAAGACATTACCTTTCACTTTCATGTACATGTCATGATACATGTGCTTGTCAATCTTCTTTGATTCCCTGTACTTGCGGAGTAGGCGCCTGAGAACACGCATTCTCCTCATCCAGAGAATCTTTGTGGGCAACCTTGCCTCCCGGGTACCCTTGCGCTTACCTGTGAGTGTATCCAAGTTACAACTGAACTTAAACTGATGTTGAAAACTTATGAAACTTAACCCATACCATAGGGAAAATAAAAGCGAAGTGACTTGTATGCAATTGAAAATGCCCAAAGCCAGCCGAGTTTTCCAATGTTTTTCCATGGCGTAGTGAAGATAACTAATTGTCTTCTAAAATATTTTAAATCAAATTGATTACTCGTATTAACCACTGAATGCAATCAGTCATTTGAACCAACCAAATAATTTTGCAACTCTCATGATAAACATACCGTATCCAGAATGACGACCCTTCCGCTTTGCCTCCTTCATTCGGCGAGCGCGAGACCTAGAGTGAATCTTAGTTGGTTTCCGGATGACGAAACCATCCTTCACCAGCTTCCTTATGTTTTGCCCTGCACTTGACAATCACAAAGTAAAGAGCTATAAAGAAAGTCATGAACAAGAGCCCAACTGCAAGAGAACATTACTTGAAGTCCCAGTAGAAGTTTCATAGAAGGACTGAACAAATTAGGTAATAAGCAACACATTATAGACGAAGCAAGAATAAAACTCAAAGGAGAGAGGATACGACTCCATAAAAGTCCCAATCTTCCTTTTTCTTTCCCAATCATGTGTTTTCTATATATTTTTGGTTTATTGGTGGATAAACTGGAATCGAACCTGCAGCCTAATAGTTGCATTACAGAACAACCAATTGAAGTACGGGAACGAACCCATGTGTTTAGACTTTTTTTTTGTTTGGGGGGTAGATTGCTTTGCTCAAACTGGCACCACATATTCTCTCTGTTCTTCCTACTTTTCCTCTACAAATTTCTCTGTGGTTCAACTAGTTAATATAAGTCTGGTGAACTCTCAAATATTAGAAAAAAAAAAAAACTGATCCACCAGTGCGTGCCATCAATGATCAATCGAATCGAGTATCTATTAGTGTTAGTTAATAAGACCACCCATATGAGTCCCTCGATCAAACCCAAAACAAAAAAAAATTCAAGCAAAAAAAATCGAGATAAAAGAACCAAGGCAACCGATTTGGATCATAGAAATTGTAAAAGATCGATACTTTACGATAAAAAATAACATAGGGAGACTATCAGTATTTCTAGAGAGAGAGAGAGTCGTACTGGAGTTGGCCATGGAGATTTCGTTGATCTCATTGGGGTCGAGCCAAACCTTCCCTCTCCCGCACTTGAGGACGCTTGCGGCGAGCCGCTTCTGGAGCTTCAGAGACACCATCTTCTCTCTGTGCTGCGGTACCAGAGAACTCTAAGATGAGGAGAGAGGCGTTTATATAAAAACCCTAGCTAGGGTTAGTGTCAAGGGAAACAAAACTGAATTATTTCGTTTTAGGGTTTTACCAGGACTGCAACTCGGGCGGGTGGGATCGGAATTCAGGTCAACCCAGGCCCAACCCGATCTTCAAGGCTGTGAAGTGTGAACCCATCCCGAGCTCAACCCGAGATCGGGCCTAGATTTCCCAGCCCGAGTTGGGCTGCAACTTTGACGGGCTCGAGCTTAATTTTTTTGAGCCCGATCAAAATTGGGTTGGGCTCCGGCTAAGGCCTCGAGCAACCCGGCCCAACTCGAGCTAGATGTATAAACCTATATGCTCCCCCAACATATATAACCCTTTCATCTTCGTCTCCTTTGCAGCATGCTCCATATTTCCTCAACCTAGCCTCCCTTAATCCGTCCCTCTCTACCTCGTCTCCGTCTTTCCTTGTCACTGTCATCACGCCGTTGCTGTCATTGTATCAATTCAGTAAGTGCACCTCTCTCTCTCTCTCTCTCTCCAACCGGCCCATGTTCCGTGGTCGCCACGTGCCAATCATAAAGGATATGACTTTGTTACTTTAAGAGGTGAAATGGGTATAAAGAGAAAGCCCATGTGTAGTGATGTGCTCAATGTTTCGTCTAGTCTAGTTCTTAAACTCCCCTCAGTTATTGTGCTCTTTGTTCTCTTTCAATCTCTCTACTAACCACATAAACAACCAAACTTCTCTTTCTAGCTGCTATGACTACACTTTTGTTATGTTTTCAATGTGGCACAGCCAGTAACCCGTGCCGGTGCAAGGTGGTGGGGTTGACCTTCGGATTCTTGGCGTTTGTGGTTGTGGCCGTGAACGGCCCATAAGAGCAGTGGTTTATTTTAGGGTTTCAATCTCTACCAACTGTGGGGGGAAAATCCCAGACACCCCCTAGAGATTAGTGTAGATTGATCTCCTCGCACTCATGATGATTAGTCGGTCTTAGACTGACCCAACCCCAGTGTTGCCGAGAAGTCTGATAGTGTAGCGTCTTGATCTGAGAAGTCCTCCACTTGATCTGAGACATTCAAATTGAGTCGAGAACTCTGCAAAAACTCTTCAAGTGGAATCCGATAAGAGATTCGGGGAGGGAATCTCACTAGCAGAACCTCCAACGATCAAGTTAGCAATAAATTTCTCAAATAATTTGGCTCAGTTTTGGCTCAGAAATTCAATACCACATCAATGTCCCATATTCTTCTATTTATAGGCATTTACCTGCTGACGTGTCGGTTGCCCCCTATGAACTCTTCCTCCAGTGTACACACTTCCTCTAACGCAGACTGTCCCCTCTGACAAAAGCTGTCAATCCCATCACGTTGTCAGCAACGAATGTCCATGACCTTACTAACCATTATGCCTTGATATGCATGTTGCCGACTACTATATCCACTGACATGGTTAACTACTTGCCCTCGTGCGATTCCATTACTATTCTATCTACTGCCGAATGACTTGTATTCTGACAGGGACAACAACCTACCATGTCAGTCTATTAACTCTGTACTAATTCTATTCCGTCATCGGCGCACCTTGCCAAGGTATGAGGCTCTCCTCTGTCGGCCGTAGGGTACTAGTGCTTCCTCACCGTGTTCTATGAACCTTGGCACCAAGCCATACTTCTATGCTCTCAAGAGACTCAAAATGGTCTTGGCCTTAGCCACTTAGAATGGTCCTGGCCTCGGCCATCCAGAATGGTATCGTTCTCGAACATCTATGCACCTCGGATATGTCCATGTATTATCATCCTGATCATCCGTATGGATGTCATAAATTCGGTACCCACGCTAACCACACAAACAGCCCAAATCCTCTCTCTGGACTATTTTAGAAAATAACGACCGTTATTTTCTAGGCATTTTAACGGTACATAACGTAATGGGGGAATCGGTTTGACGAGCTTATTTGGTGGACTGCTGCCTATGTGATTTTCTGAGCTAGTGCATGCAAGATATTGCCATTGATCCTATTGACTCTGGTCTTCACTTTAGCCAACTTATCTGCAAGTATACACATTTCTTCTGTATATGCCGCACACCGTAATAAATCTCCTGAAAATCAAAATACTTGTAAAATAGATCAGATAAGGTAGTTAGTTGGCTTTGGCGCGCTTACGAGTCTCACTCGCTTCTCAAAATCCCCATCTCCCTGTTCTCTCGTTTTCTTCCACCCCCCGCGTCTGAATCTTCTGATCTTGCATATATAGGGTTTCTGAGGTCTCTAATTCTAGGGCCTTATATTCCACAAAACCACCATTGAAACAGTTCGATTAAACTGAATTTACCATTTTTTCTCTTTGAATTTCCCATATCGAACTACCATGGCTTCAACACTGAACTTTCAGTCCAACCTTTTCATTTCCTGCTTCTGCCACTCTTCATCTTTGGTTCCTTCTGCATCTCCATTTGGAGTCAAAAACCCCAATAGATCACTTTTCTATGGCGTTACTCCTTCGAAAATGCAGTATCAGCAAACCATAATTCCAGTATTGTCTCGGCGGTTGTTCCTACCTTCGGTGTCGGGGATCTGGGATGCCTTGACAAGCGGTAACTCTGCTCGTGAATCTGTAATTGCCATTCGACGAGGAATGCTGCTCTTCAGACAGGTACAATTAACCCTCTCAGGTTTCCACATCAATTGTAGTTTCTTTGCTAGACGAGGTTTATAATTCTGATTGTTCTTCTGTTTTGATCCTAAGGGTGATGTTTCAGGGTCGTTAATGGAATTTGATAGAGCGATGGAGTTGGATCCTCGTCAGAAGGCATGTAGGTTACTAATTTTCTGATTATTCGCATTTGCAATATTTGTCAAATCTACACTGTATAATGTGGACTCTGTCATTGTGTTTATCAGACCTTTGGCAGAGGGGGCTGTCGTTGTATTATCTGGATAGGTATTGTTACGTTACTGATTTTGATTTCTTTATGTAGATCACCTGTTTACATAATTAGGAGTGCTGTTGAGATATTGAAGTTGGTATTTTGTAGATTTGAAGAAGGGGCAGAGCAGTTTCGACTAGATGTTGCACAAAATCCGAATGATACCGAAGAGTCGATATGGTGTTTCCTTTGTGAAGCTCAATTGTACGGAGTAGATGAAGCGAGGAAACAATTCTTGGAGGCAAGTCAGTGCGTGTTGGGTACTGCTTATTCTTCCTTCTCAGTCTTATATGTGGATACAGTGTTCCCCATGTTTTGCTTTCAATATATGCATTCTGATTTCTTTAAAGATCTTTTTTTTTTAAATTACTGGGGCATTGGTGTTTGTTTGTATTTTTTTTTTTTTTTGAATTTATTAGGATAAGGAATGCCTCTAATGGATGTTACAGGGAAATATAGAGAACAATTTTCCTAGGTCTAACAGACTAATGTCTACTATATGATCCTGATCTGAACAAATGATAGGTGCTTGAACTATATCTTAGGGGTCAAAGCCAAGTACTTTGTTAATCAAAGTTGGTTAATATTTCCTAAATATCGATAAATTGTAAATGCACCTTTATTATCTGGGGTCTGTCTTTGTACGAGTCTAATATTTATTTCCCATGTTTCCACTGAAAAAATCAATGTAATTGTTCTAATCAATTTTAAATACAATGCAGGTTGGTCGTGATCAACGACCTGTCATGCGTGAAGCCTATAATATGTTTAAAGATGGTGGTGATCCTGAAAAGGTTTGAATTGTTATTTTCAATGTATATTTTATTTGCTTAACATCTTTAGATTCTTCACAGCCCATCTCACTGTTTCCTCTTCCTAGAATCATAGGGATAACCCAACCCGAGGGCTAGACGACGGCCCCACTCCAGAAAGCAGGAGGTCCTTAGTTCGACTCCCCCTTGGTCCACCCCCTGGGGATTTACCTCGGTTTTACCTGGCGCGTGTGGAAGGGTACACACGTGCCCTGGGGGATTAGTCGGATGCTCTAAGAGGCCCGGATACCCTTGGAAGTCACAAAAAAAAAAAAAAAACCTGATTTCTGATCTGGATAGAACTTTTGAGTTAACTCACTAGTAGTCTTTTATTATGTATATAATCTTTTTATTATAATTCTTTCTCTAAATTATGTCAAATGAGACCTGGTTTTTGGGTTAAGTGCTTGAGCTTCTTGGGAAAGTTAAGAACTTAATACGAGCTTTAGGCATTCTTGTTGTCGTGTGCGTACATGGACTTGTAAAAGTCGTAGTGCATTCTGGTCTAGAAGATGTGCCTGAAATGTTGCATGCTATTATTATCTTGTTACTATGACAAGTTAGTTGGTCGAGTTCACGAGTATTTGATATTTCTCTTTTTTTTTTTTTTTTTTGATAAGTAAAGTTGTGAACTTTGCAAACTAATGCTAGAGGAAGGGCTTGAACCTTCAACCTTGTGGTTAACAGCCACACTCTCTAGCCAACTGAGCTACTCCAGCTGGCTAAATTTCTCTGTTATATGTAACCTTTTGAAATTTGTAAAACTAATTAGTTTTAGATAGCAATCTATTATTAATACTCAAATGGTGTGGATGAGTTAAGAAACACCAGATAATTTCTTTGAGGTTATAGTGCATAAGCACTATATTAAATAAGTACATCATTGTGATCTGGTCTATGCAGTTGCATTTATTTCCAAGAACTTGTCTAATCAAAGCATGCGGTTGTTCTCTGCAGCTTGTTTCTACTTTTTTGCATGGGAAGGCGAATGAATATTTCTATGCTTCTTTGTATGCTGGGCTTTATTATGAATCTCAGGTCTGTTATCTATAATTCTCCTTTTGCTGGATTTTATCTTGGGCTGCATTAATGCAGTTAATACACTAATAATATATATACATAAATTTGGTGATTATGTTTCTTGTGATTTGGTTATATAGATAGCTTTGTGAAGGGTGCCACCAATAATTTGTATCTTAGGTCAGGAATATATGTAGAAATCATCAGTTTGCCTTGTATATATATATTTGAATTCATGAGCTGAGCAATTAGAGTTTCAGTTTATCATGGTACCTTTTTACAGAGGAAATAGGAGATCCAGATAAAAAACTTTCAACAGAAAACTGTACTTTTTGTTCTATATACCCTCTTCAAGCCCTGACAATATATTATTTTTCATCTTTGTACTACTAGCCTTTACATTGCTTGCAAAACCTTTTGTTGGATTAGCAGACATATAGCAACTTGTTACACAGATACTCGGGGGCTTCACCAGAATCCTATTGACTTTAATTCCTTTGACCTAAAACCAAGACGAACAAGCAAACAAAATAAATGATACCCCAAAGGAACGAAGGGCTTCTTCTCAGAAGCACGAGTGAAACAATCTACAGAGTAGCCTTCCAGGGATAGATTTTATTCCTTGTTGATTTTGTCCATAGCCCTAATCCTCTCCTGCCTATTTTCCCAAGGTCCGTATGGAAGCTTATTCCCTGAACCCCGAACTCACAACTAACTCCACCCTCTACTTATTCATATGGAAACTTCCACAAACATGCCCCCATTCCCTAAACCCCAATCGTACAGCCAAATTTATCCTAGTTTCATTCATGGGTTTTCATTAATATAGTTAATAATCTGAAATTAGGTTTGAAATATTAAGTAGGTGGATTTGGTTAAAGAGAGATGAAATTAGCCACTGTGTTTCAATAGAGACATGGATTTAAAGTAGAAATGATTATTCCTTTTATATTTTAATTTGTGGTTGGCACGTGCGTTTGCACATGATTACATAGTATAAGGATTGTTATTGTGTGTGTAAGGGCCCCCAGTTTGGTGCGTAGTCATGCATGTATTATCAGTCAAGCAACATAGTATCAGGGGTTCTCATTGGTGATGAGAATGGGCCATGTAGATGTTCTTTAGCACATCAGGCGGTAGATATTCTCTAGGTAGTCTAGGTTTGACGCTGCATAAATGCATGCTATGAGTCATATAAGTAAAATGAGAAATAAATAGTTATAAAAGGACTAATTGTTAATATACATGGAGTTGTTTTGGAAATTAGGTATAGATATGAGTGGCCGTTTGTGAAAATAAATATAGAGACATGTTTTTAATAATGGGTAAGTGAATCACAATGAAGCCCAAGTTTTTTCTTTAAAAGTCGTATAGATTATAGGTTATCTAAATGCTTAGATTATCATATATTGGGATGCTAAGTATCTGTTTTTGGATACATTACTACTTACTTTTGGATGCATTACTACTATTTAACAACTTTCATATGTGCAGAACAATTCAGATGCTGCAAAACTTCACATACTTGCTGCATGTCAGTCCCCATATGGACTAAGGTTAGCATACAGGATTCTTGTCCACATTTTCCAAAAAAGATGACTTTGACCCAATGGTTGATGCTGGTAATGCAATTATACAGCACTGAACTAGCTACCTTTCATCCTTTTGTTACAGTTCTGATGATTACATGGCTGCCCTTGCCAAGGTTCATCGTCTTTGTCGAAATTGGAGCTCTAATTAACCCATTCAGTCAGTCCCAAGTTCCCAACAAAACTGAGTAGATGCTGATCCATACCGAAGCTTGCACTGTTTCCAGTGGGATCGATCGCGTGGGAAGTGAAAACCAAGATTTTAATCATCACTTGAGGGCAGCATTGCATTTTGGGAATTATCTGTATCATAAGTTTATCGTTTCTAAGTTTTTGGGAATTAATGCAATTATCATAAGTTTTTCGTTCTTTACTAGATTTTGAAGTAATGCAACAGGGGGGAATTTTTTTTGGAAACGTAAGAAGAATGTATTCATTGCTGTTAATATTATCAATATCTTGTTGTAAGTTCTTGTGTATGTATTTAGACAGGGATGTTTCCTCCATTCTGGTGTATTTCTGTCATCGTAAATTTAATTGGTTCTACTTGCAGACTTAGCGGGTTACGATTTATTTATAAACTATGTGACAAATATAGGAAAACAAGTATTTATTTCAGAAAATAAGAAAAATGTTGGTCATTGTTCAGCTTAGTTACAGTTGACATAGGCGAGTCATGGTTCATGGAGTTCCTTTGACTCGGTAAGCCTGAAAAGGGCTGTACTCAGTCGAGCCACAAGGTGCTCACTGGGTTTTCAGCTTGATTCAAGTAGAGCCTGCATTGGGCAGATTGAACCACAGATTTCATTTGGTATCACGAGGTTTACTCGTCTGTCAGATTCATGGTTCGAAATCTCGGGATCGAGGCTGGATTGGTGGGCTCCGATCCCGATCCGGATCGCCTGACCCCGTCTTCGAGGTGGCGCAGTTTCCATGGTGTTGTGCATAATGAAATCCAGCCTCAAACAAATAAAAGCACCTTCTGCTTTTCACCGCCTACCTAACATACCCCAAAACCAAATATGACTCAATGGATACGACACCCTTTTTAGATTTTTGACTTTTCTTGTCTTTGAACCGAATATTGAGCTTGCTAACTTATCAAGCAACTGCGCCACCTCATGGCTTTGGGGATCAACCTCACATTTTCTCCTCTCCCCTCTTTTCTTTTGGGTATTTTAGTACTACCCCCCTGAGAAATAGAGAAAATTAATTAAGGCTCCCTGTACATTGTGAAATTACTAAAATCCACTTTAATTATTAATCAAAGGGTTGACTCATATGGAAACATAAATTGCATGTGATTCTCATCAACCTTATTGAAAAGACCAAAAGTACCCCCAGAAAACTCAGATATCTTCTTATTGTGGAGCAATAGACAAAATATAACAGCTTAGACTGCAATTTTGAATGGGTATTTTGGTCCTTTTACTAAGAAGTTGGTTGTTGGTTTATAAGGTTAAAAGGCTCATTTGAGTCAATGGCGTTGACCAGTGGTCAAGATTCACATGTCATGAAGGGTGTCTTACTAATTGGCTATGTTTCTTAGGGAGCAGTACCAAAATACCATTTTAATTTCTTGTATTCCACGTTCCTCCACGGAGTAGATACTTTCAAGTAAGACAAAAAACCATTTATTACTATTTAAAGCCAAAAACTTAGGCTTCAGTCAACCAACATCACCCACCTCACTAAGAATTTCAAACATTTATATTACATTTCCAAAACAGCCCCTTTTTAACTACTCAATTTCTTTCCATGCCATTGGAAAACAGCCCTTTAAAATAACACGCTGTTTTAACGGCCGTTAAAACGGTAACACCCCATGCCCGTTACGTTAAGAACCGTTTTTGACTCTTGGAAATAACGGTGTTTTTTTCGTTTTAACGGCCGTTATTTTCTGAAAAAAATTTGTGGAAAAACGGCCGTTTTTTTTTCATTTTTTAAAAATTTGAAATTTCAGCGCCATTTTTTTCCGTTTTTTCCCGTTCACTAATTTCAAATTTTCTAAAACAACACTTGACTGCCAAAATTTCCAAAACGACCCGAGTATTTTAATAATTTGCATGTTTATCACGTACAAATGCCTGTATTTTAATAATTTGCATGTTTGTCATGTACAAACGCCCGTGCCTTCTGTTGGCTTTAAGTAATAATAATCTGTATGGTGTTATAAAACATGAATTATAAATCTTCTTGGGTATATTCTTATAGGGATTCTTAGGGTATTCTCTTGTAGGATCATTATGATGACTTCATGGTCCCTAGTGAGACAGTAGAGTGAATGACCAGAATACCCTAAAAATCATGTTTCCAGTTTGTGATTCTGGTTGGGGTTACTCTTAATTAACTTAAATGGGCTGAGCGGAGGTTGGTCCATATACAGATCACCTAAATTTTCTAAGGATAATGCAGTTGTATTGTAATCCCTAGGTCTAGATCGTTGGATGGTCTTTTAGATTGTGTGATGTGAATCCATAGGACCATTAGCCGTCCAATGGCCACTGGGGATAATGTTAACACTGCCCATTTTCTAACTATAGGAAGGCTGAAGCTGCTGGCCTATTCCAGCCTGCCAAAATTTGTTACGGGCCCATGTTTCGTCTAAGTTCACATACAGTTTGATAAGTAAGCCCAAGGTTGGACAGGAAATGCTAATGTTTTAATCTTTTTTTTTTCGGTGCCAAGGGTTTCCAGGCCTCTTAGAGCACCCGACTAGTCCCTTAGGGCACACGCAGTCCCCCGTCCCACACGCCCCATTTAATTACTGGGATAAATCCCTGGTGGTGGCCCCAAGGGTAGGATTCGAGCTCAGGACCTCCACTTCCTGAGGCGTGGTCCTGGCCATCACACCAACCCCTCGAGATTAATCTTTAATAATCCCTGATTCCCTCTTTTGGACATGCAAGTAATGAATTTTTTTTCGTTTTGTTTGTTTGTTTTTTGTCTTTTCGAAATCTCGTTGTTTACAAATAACGGGAATTACAAAAAGATTATTTGATGCATAAAACTGATTATAATCTACATATACAACGTATCGAACCAAGTCAAGCGGTTTCAATGTCGTTTTCTCTACTTGTCTTCTGACTCTATATTACTATATAAGCGTATAGTAAGCGAAGCCGTGTAGTGGTTTATTTCCAGGTTTAAAAGGGACCTTGTATCGGCATATTAGGTGGGTAGTGTCACTGTTACAATAACATGTCAAATAATAGTCAATTTTTTATTTATGTTTTTCTGAATTCATTTTCAGCTAAACATAAATAATAGTTAATAGTTTTTATAATTTTGATAAGTCCAACAAGTATATTATAAAGGAGTCGAGAAGATCTCAAAAAGATAAAAGGAAAGAGTTAGCAGGATCAAAAACAAGGGAAGCAAAAAGTACACCGAAACATACTACTCCCTCTTATATGGAATTATCTCAAAGAAGACGCTCCCCCGACTGAATAGAAAAGCCTTCATGCTTACGAAGGGATCTTAAAACCTATTTTCCTTTCCTCTGAATGCTCTCCCATTTCTTTCTATCTACGGACCCCACATAACTACAAAAGGCACCTTGAATAACATATTTAGGGTTACAGACTGAATAACGAAATGGGGTTGGAGCGTAACCCTTAAAATGGCATTATAACCTTTCTTTTTTTTTTTCTTTACCATGTGAAGCCCGCTTGATTTTGGCTATTTTTTTTATTTTTTTGTAATTTGCTATTTCCATTTTTTTTTTTTTTTTTATACAAACTTATTTTTGTACACTTTTTGCACAAACTCATTATTTTTATTTATTTATAACATTTTTATCTCCATTTTTTTTTTTTTTTTGGTATGAATCTTGTCCATTTCCACCCTTTTCTAATTTCTACAAATTCGTTAAGGCTCAATTGGACACCTACCAAGTAAATGGAGTCTCGGCATTCAATACAATTGATCTTGCAATTCCATTGTCGTACGTCGATGACATAAGCGATTATTTATTTCTTGTTTAGTATTGTCTTACGTCAGGAAAGTTTGGTTTCTAGAGTTGTGGATTTCCAAAACGAAGCTTTGATTGGTTGTTGGACACCTACCATATGTTTTCTCAAACTTTGATGTCAATGGGTCGGCTCGATTCGGGTTCGATTCGGGTACCAATATATCCAGAACCGTTTCCTACCATACATATGAATTTGGGCGTTATTGGTTTTGATTTCGAACCATATGAAACATACCTGATTTTCTATTGGGTATCTGGTGCTTGTATTATACTAGTGGGTGGCCCGTGCCCACGGCACTCCCTGACAAAGCATTTGCCAAAATCGGGTGTGAGTGGCTGAGATCCACCGTCCAGTTGGGGGATAAGATCTCGAATGCCCTTTATTGAATCCTATAAGAGGGGGTTATAAGTGGGGAGACAACCACTGTCAGTTGTTACACAGATAAAAACTATATACTTAAGTTAAAAATAACTTTAATTTGATGGACAAATGGAACATGTATATTCTAAGAGATCAGTCAAAATGCATAAATTATATGGTTAAATCTTGATTTTGCCCTTCAAAATAGTTATAATTTTAAGGGTCACTGGTAACCCAAATTAGACCCAAGTCCAACGGGTCTAAATACTAGACCCATATACCATATTAGCTAGACAAATGGGCTTTTGGAATCTCTTCATTAAAGCTAAAAAAAACAAGAGTGATAAATGACTGAGAAACCACTAACCAAGCATATTACATCAATTGCTCACAGCACTAAAGCCTCAGTGCATGTGGGATCTACAATGCCGACTCGTCGCCTCCTAGCACTATCCTATGCCAATGAAGACTCATGACATCCCCTCCAAGATGCCTAAGACTGACCCTAAGTAACCCCGGGGCAAGGCCGTCTTGATGCAAGTTGAGGCCTAATTCGATAATTCCATACAGGGCATTTTTTTTTATATTTAATATTAATATATATGATATTAATTAAAATTTCGAACTCTCTATGTAATAAAAATCTTATTTAACAACTATTCATGATAATCAAAAGCTACAAAAAAAATTTAGATACAGAGGTCCATGCAAAGGGCTTTCGCGGCCCTACATAGATAGTTTTTTGGCCTAATAGCTACGTGGATGTTCAGCCCACCTATTGGTGGATGAGCACACCAAAAATCAGCTTGATTGATTATTTCTAGCCATTGAATTTACTACCCAATAAACATGCTTGAATCCAATGGCTAGAATCAATCCTAAATAGTACTAAATTCTATGTCTAGAGACAACCAATCAGATTTTTTTGATCTGATTAGTTGTCTCTAGACATAGAATTTAGTACCAATCAGATGGAGGTGCCGGCTTGCTTAGTTGGTAAAGTTTGTGCGTGATGATACCACAGACCTGGGTTCAAACCCCACCTTCACCGAGTTACTGATATCTTTAAAAACAGGCTTAACGACCAAAAATAAAAGAAAAAAAGACAACCAATCAGATTGATTTTTGGTTTGTATCATTCATGTGGTTAGTGGGCTGGGGCTTAAGGCAACTACTGCCTTAATGTCCTTATGGTAGAGACGGCCCTGCCCCAGGGATGGCCCTTTAGATAACAAAGTATTTTGGGCACAAGGTCATGGGGGGACGGGGAGAGGCAGGGCACCACCCTCTCTCTTAAAGAATAATACTTAACCTTTAGTGCTTTGGGAGAAAAAAAACATCAAAACTTGAGGTCAATCGTATTGAGCCTTTATTTGCAGCATAAATGTATGATCGATGATTTGTCTTTTCCAGTAAATTGAGCTCTGGACAAGTCTTTCAGAAAGGGGCAAATGAACTTGATGTCATGGCCCTATAGTGCCCCAACACAACTAACTTTTTTTTAAAGAAAATGAACTACCCTTCCTCTCTTCTTGCCAACGAAAACCCTGTAATACAAGGAACAGGCTCCCGGGGCTTGTTTTCTTGGGCGTGGATTCCAAGAATCTAACATTTGGCAAAAATTGATGTCAGCTCAGCGCTATCACCACCGTTGGATTATCGAAATCAACACCCCAGGAGCCCGACCCATAGTATAAACCTAGCTTCCTATGTTATGAGCATGAACCATCAATGGCATGATTTTTTTTCTTTCTAGTTTTCTTGTGGTGAATGGCTTGAAATAACCCATCTTTTACAATAGCTATCCAAGGGATTAGAAGGTTAAGATCCTCTATTCGATTTGATGGCTTAGTGGGCATTTGGCAACACAAAAATAAGTAACTTATTGACTTTTATAAGCCAAAAGTTAAGAAGTTAGTTTGGATGTGTTTCAAATTTTAACTTTTGAAAAGTTAAACACTAACTTAAAACTGAAGCTAAATTTTTTAGCTTTTAACTTCTAAGAGAAATGACTTCTCAAAAATTAGAAGGCCCCCCAATGCTTTTAATTTCTATGACTTTTCTGAGGGTAAAAAATCAACTACTAACTTCTACTACAAGTAGAAGTGCTTTTACTTCTCGTTCCGAAACACCCCCTTAGTGTCTAAGGGGAGATTGATTCATGGGCCATGTAGAGGATGATAGATCTCATGACATGATTCAATCATTATTCAGGTCTAATAGTGGGACCCATACCTGGCCAAATTGATAGATTCTATTGGATAATAAATAAGAGAGTAAATACTATGGTACCCAATTTGACTCTTTAATTACTATAAGGTTCAAAAGGACTTTAAACCCATCAATTGGAGGATAAATCTATGATACCCACTTCTATATCAAAATTTTGACGCGTAAGTCCCTCAATTTGCCATGTAGTAGACTCTTTCGGGCCCACTGCTCACCTGAATATTTGGCCCACATCTTGGTGGACCCACACACCAAAAATCAGTGTGATAGTGATTCCTAGACCTTGGATTTGAGCACTTTTTCATCATGGGTTTGGAACCAACTCAAGGCCTATTCATAAAGCCCATAATGAAAAAGTGCTCAATTCCAACGGCTAGAAATCACCGATCACGCTGATTTTTGAGGTGTAGGTCTATCATAGTGTGGGCCAGACACCATGGGCAAGTGGGCCCAAACGAGTCTAATACATTGCAATTTCTGCATCAAAAT
The DNA here is from genome assembly GCA_035048495.1 of Euptelea pleiosperma. Taxonomy (NCBI): domain Eukaryota; kingdom Viridiplantae; phylum Streptophyta; class Magnoliopsida; order Ranunculales; family Eupteleaceae; genus Euptelea; species Euptelea pleiosperma. The sequence goes on along the minus strand of CM068551.1, from coordinate 25,779,192 downwards.
TTTGATACAGAAGTCTTCATCAAAGAACAGCCCTCGATTGGAGGATAATTGGGTACCCATTAATACCTCTATACCTCAACATATCAATTAATCAATCAATAAAGCCTTATTCCATCTAATTAGTGTCAGCTACATAAATCTTGTGCCGCCATTTCGTTATCTAGAGCCATATCTACACACTACCAGGAGCTCTAAACAATGAAAAAAAAATCAAAATTAAGTTTTACGCTAACCGACGACCTGCCACGACTCGCAACCTTCCTTTAACTGGGCTTGGGACTGGATAACAAAACCTCGCTTAACTCGCTAGGAGTAACATCTCGATGAGATCGCAGGTCCAATCGCTCAATTAATTGACGTTCTGCACCCAAAAAAAAACATTTGGCCATCCCATGGATTGCATTTGCCTAATTAATCTTTTGGAAATAGTTTTCAACTAGCAATTGACACGCCTCGGTTAATTGTCCCAAGCGCGAAGATTGCCTAATCAATCTTAAGGATATAACTAAGCATCTGAAGTCTTAACAGCTCTTTGGTTCATTGGGCTGGGCTTGTGGGCTACCAACCAAGCCCAAAATCTAGCCCAATTATTAAGGGAGCTATTTTGCTTTGTCCACAAAAATTCAGTTAGGGACAGTTTAGTCCAATTAGCTTAAATTCTTGCTTACCAAAAAAAAAAAAAAATGATTATTAAATTTGCCGTCTCTTACATTAATAAAAAAAAAAATCCCATCTGCAGCGGCGCGTGTACGAAAGTTTACGAAACTACAAAACCAAACTCTTTCTCTTTCTCTCTCTATAACTGGCCGGAAACGAACACGCAAAACCGGTTTTCCGGTAGTTCTGTCCGGATCTCAAAATTTTTTCCAGATCAGAGAAACATTTCTTCTTCTTCTGCATCTTCTTTTTTCCTTAAATGTCATCAGAGGAATTCATGTCAGGTGGTGGACCCCGCTATGTTCAAATGCAATCAGAGCCGTTGCCTTCGTCGATGATATCGTCTCTTCACTCGTTCCGTCAGGGCTCGGAACCCACTTGGATTTTCGAAGAATTGCCGAAGGCAACGATCGTTTCCGTTTCTCGCCCAGATGCCGGAGATATTAGCCCCATGCTTCTATCTTACACCATCGAATTCCAATATAAACAGGCACCGATCCATTTCACTCTATCACTCTCCATTGCCTTTTCAATTTTTCCAATAACCCATCTCTCTCTAGGAAAATTGGACAATTAGGGATGCAATTTGGGAATTAATGAATTAGGATTTAGAAATCTTTAGATTTGAATCATTTGCATTTCTCCCCTTTCTGTGTTAGTTATGATGTAAGATTGTGTAGGAAAATTTTAAACTTGGATTGAATCTGGTTTCCTTTTTTTTAAGTGTGTGTGGTTCATGTATGGAGAATTCAATTAATCAGTTAGAGAGCTTGTATTGGCTTCTGGTGAGAGTGAATTGCACTGAAGGGATCCCAATTGAACTCGTTTTATCTCTAGGATTGGTAGTGGTTCACATAATTAATGTAAAAACAAAAGGGTTGGAAGGAATCTTTGAATTAGTGCGTTTTTGTTTGACCTGTTGTGATGATGCTTTTCCAAATCTGAATCGAATTGGCTATGTGAGCATCTTTAGTTCTGAGAATGAATCTTGCCGAGTCTTAGGTTTTCGTGAGTTCATTCATCATCGGAATGGTATCCTTCTAATTCTGTGTTTCTATTCACCAGTTCAAATGGCGCTTACTGAAGAAAGCTTCACAAGTGATTTATTTACACTTTGCATTGAAGAAACGGGCAATTGTCGAGGAATTCCAAGAGAAACAAGAGCAGGTTTGTCTACCTAATTAGCATTTCCGACCTTGTAAACTGGTTGTTTAATCTAGAAGTTAACAATATTCTTTATTTTTATGAATTTTTGACTTCTAAATTTATTGTGTATTTATGGAGGGATTTTGATTAGCTTCCATTGCTTTACATGAAAGGTTAAAGAATGGCTTCAAAACCTTGGAATAGGAGATCACACAGCAGTTGTGCAAGATGATGATGAGGCCGATGATGAGACTGTTCATTTGCATCATGATGAAAGTGCTAAAAACAGGTGCCAACCAGTGCTGCATTACTTGTTTAGTTGAATGCCAAGTTCCAAATGCAGTTTTTTCTGTTGTAACTTATAGTCCTTAAAGGTTGGTTTGTTGTGCAGAGATGTTCCGTCTAGTGCCGCTTTGCCAATCATTCGCCCAGCACTAGGAAGGCAGCAGTCTATTTCGGACAGAGCAAAGGTGGCTATGCAAGGTTATTTGAATCACTTTATGGGAAACATGGATATTGCAAACTCTAGAGAGGTATGGTGGAATATCTTTCATCTTGATATAGAGCATTTCACCTTGAAAGACGGGCCTAAAAGCTTCTCTTATTTGACTCTCAAGCTGAATTTAAAATTCAGATTCATCTAAATAGTTATGGTGTTCTTGTTGTTAATAATTAAATCATGTCTGCTGTATCTTTGTTTATATTATGTCAAAAACTGAATTGATTTTGGAGACAGTTCAATATTTGCTTGTTACCTTTCTTTCTCTTTGCCTTATCTGATTAGCTGTTTATTTTCCAAGGTCACTAGCGAAATGTCGATGAAAATATTTATCTAATGTACCACTTTAGTGGTTTTAGGTTTTATATGGGAACTTGTCATCACTCAGGATGTGAATCTTCTTTCCTTGTCTCACATTTTTCTACATTATCACTCTTGGGCACTAAAATTATCTCCCCTAAAATAATTATATTGAAGAAAGTAACAAATATGAAGTTCATTGGTAAGAAACATCGTCCTCCTTAATTCTAACAATGACCCAAGGCAAATCTTCTTCAAGCTTAAGCAAATAGATTCAGAAAGATTGTTGGAATACCAACATCTGTTTTCCCAACTGCTGCTTCTAAGACACCAAGGTTCTTTGGGATGCAAAACATCACTCCGTACCTGTTCAGTGGTTGCCTCCACCATAACCCTATATGATGTGGTTAGTCCCTTAATAATTTTGAAACTCTGATTATGAAAATTTCCTTAAGACAAAGATGATGAAAAATTCTAATGAATGGGATCACTTCGAAATCAGAGATTCAAACCAATAAAACCTATTTAGGAAGAGCATCCAAGCTAACTCTCTCTAAGTATATGGGACATCATAAGATAGTACTTTTTAGATATTAATAACTAGGATAGGATCTGAAGTATGTTCTCAAAAATCAACTTAAAGAATATTAATTTTTCTATTTTTGAATATCATAGAATAACTATATTTGACTGCAAACATTAGGAATCTTGTAATTGATCTGATATTCTTGGTGCTACGAATTTGAAGGAATATTGGACTCTTGAGATTTTTTTTTTTTTTTTTGGTTTTTGGTTTTGATATGTAAAGGAATCTATCTATTTTTGAATTGAAGATGGGTCTGTTACATCACAGAATCATAAAAAAAAAAAAATCAACCTAAAGAAGAAAAAACAGTGTCCATAAAAACAAGAAATGTTAACTTTAACCCTTATTTTTCCGAGATCCAGATCCACTGCACCCCATCAAACCGCCTTTTTTCAAGAACTCGTGAATTTGGCGACGGCCAAGGTGCCCTCAGAGATAGCATGCTTGGGCAATTTACCCGGAAGAACAAGACGAACGCTATTTGTATCTTGAGACTCGAGAGGTGATGGTGAGCTTCTTGTTGTAGCAAGAAAGCTTGGAGGCCTCTTGGGAAAGCTTCTTGAAGATGTTGTTGATGAAGCTGTTCATAATGCCCTTGATTGAGATTTGATGTCTGGGTGAACTTGCTTCAACACCTTGAAGATGTAGATCTTGTAGGTTTCCCTGCTTTTCTTCACTTGCTTCTTATTCTTCTTGTCTCCTGCCATGTTGCCCTCCTTTGGCTGCGTTTGGCATTGCGGTCTGCTGAAAAGAAGTGCTTTTCAAAAAATACCTTTTTTGTAATTAACTTAATTTAAGTAATTTGGGTGTTTGGCTCACCCCATCAGAAACGTGCTTATTTTAAGAAAAAGCATTATTATGGCGTTTGGTTATGTAATCAGAAAAAGTACTTTTTTTGTGAAATAACTTGTCAAATGACTTTTGTACCCCTTAAGCTAATTGTCAAATAATTGTAGAATAACATGTCAAATAACTCAGGCATTTAGCTGTACAAGCGGCAAAGACTTAAAATATTTTACTATTTATATGTAATTACACGAAATTTATGTATGCAGCCATAATCTCGTACATGCAGTTTATGTATTTCAGATCCTGGTAGAATCACAAAAGGATATGGCTATTGATTTTCTTCCGACACCAACCTTGTTTACCAGTACTATAAATGTGCGCACAACCACAGCCATATCCACACACACATACACACGAAGATATGACATGATAATACCACACCAAAAGCATTGGGTCTATTCTATGCCACAAATCAGCCCTCACTGATAAGCATTGAGTGACAAGATATACTACAAAGTATAGGTAACACATGCTTGATATTGTCCATAGGTATACCCGATCCAAGAATACTTATCCATCAAGGAACCTAAATGGTGAATTCTCCTTTCCATACGAACAAAAATTACATAGGCTCCTTTCCCTTGGAATCGGTACCTCCCTATTGAGTTAATAACCCATGTAGACAACACAATATTGTTGGTTTTCTAATTGTAATGATGGTTCAGGCTCAACGGACATATTTTCACATACAATTTTGGTGTACGCACATGGAAGATAAATCAATGGACGATTTTTCGTGAGGATGATCTCCTCATCATATAGATCACCCATAAAAAAATTCAGCCCATTCTGAAATTTTTAGCACCATCAAATGTGGGCTTCAAGTTAACCGTAAAAAAATAGACTGTCCATAATTCTTCAACTTGTAAACCATGCTATGAATATCAGAATGATTTGAATTTTTGTGATGGTGATCTCCTCACCATAGAGACCATCCTCACCAAAAATCATTCCATTCCAAAACTTCTAATTTATATATTGGCCCCCGACAATTTTTTTGTGTGAACTTGTTTGTGAAAATGTGACCGCTAAGCCTGACCCTGTAATGATACGCATTATGATGTCGGTTTGATCTGTCCTCTCAACCTGTTCAATATTTCACAGAACACTATCCTCCTCTTAATTCTTATAATGCTCAAAAGACAAAGGAACATTGAACAATTGTCTATTTTAGATCATTGCTGGAAGCATGAGTTTTGAGAAACTCACTTGTGCAAAACAGCAGATAATAGTGTATAGAAAACCAAAAAAGCCAAAAAAACGATTTCAACAGTTGCTCACTTAAAGCAAAACAACATATAATAGTAAATTGAAAACCAAGAAAGCCAAATAAACAATTTCAATAGTTGAGAAAAAAATTACATAACTCAATTTGGAGTAAAAATAGAACAATTCTTATTTTTTTTTCATAAGTAGGAACAGAATAATTTTGACTGCTGGAAATTCTGTTTGATCTGAAAATGCAAACTCGTAAAGATAGTATTTATCTTCAAACCAATAGAAGTACATCCTTCTTCTCATTCGAGATCATCAAAATCATCTAACAATAGAATGAAACGTTGTGGCATTTTGCCCTTATAAAAGCTTGACCGAGTTCATCCATCTACTTGTTCTCTTGCCCACATGAGATTTCTTCTATATCTTTTTAAGTAAAACCCTAAAAATGAAAAACAACACAAAACCCTAAAGAGAGATTGTGTGAAGATCGAGCTTGTAAGCTTCTAAGGCCACTGCTAAAAATACCCCCAACACTTGGGCCCAATCACCTGCTACAAAACCATGTACTAGTCCCTCCACCTCGATGTAACTCCGGCTTGGTTAACCGATGCCCGACCTGCTAAGGATCCTAAGAAGCTTTCCTTCAAATCAACATAGAGTTTCCATCCGAGCACGAGCCTTAGTTCTCGTATAGAGGGAGGCGGCAATGGGAGAGATGTGGCGATGACGGGAGAGATGCATAAGCGACTACTGGAGAGACCAAAGAGATAGTCTGTGTAGGTTTTTTATTTTTTTTATTTTAATTTTTTATCTTTTTTATATATATCGAAGAAGACATTGGTTTTTTAGGGATTTTGTAATGTATGTAAGGATAACTAAGGAAAAACAAATTACTTGATCTGCGGTGCGCAAACGCAAAAGCCATTTTGAAACAGCTTCTGCGTTTTGGCTTTTTTTAGCTTAAAACGATTTTGAAATGCCGCTTTTATATTTTTGCCAAACGCCAAAAAACTGCTTATGGTGGTCCGCAACCGCTATAAGCCAGCTTATAGCTTAAATTCCGCACTCCCAAACGCAGCCTTCTTCTCCTTGGTGGGCTTTAGGACACTGGTTTCTTTTCGGTGGGCTTCTACTCTGCCTTCAGCGCCATTGAAATCTTTCAAGAACAGAAACTATAGAGCTCAACTTTGATATTATTTTTCTTATTATTTGCTCAATTGTTCAGGTAAAAATTATCAGGATCTGTCTACATTAAATTGTCTGCTCTGGTACTTTTCCGCACCTGTATACCCTTTGTCGACCATGACTCAGGAGATTTGTGCCTTGCCACTAGAAAATCCTTAAAATCTCAACCGTGTGTTTTAAAAACCTCATAACATTCCTAGACCATCCTCACATCATATATAATTCTTTTGCATACTCTTTTTTATTAATCTATTTTTTCCTATGTTCATCTTCAACTATAGTACTCTACTATTGAACCTCTCATATTTAACTTCATTTTAGCATAGGGCTTATCTTCTTCAACTTCATGGGGCTCTTCCTGTACTGATGCATTGATCAATGAATGGGACAACCTTTCCCTCTAGTCACATAGTTTTTATAAGAGAGAGAGATTGACAATGAATCAATAATACATGGTTTGGCTAGTGTTTTTTTGTGGTTGTATATGTAATCCTGAAGTAATTGATGTTTGGAGTGCATCTGTTTTATCAACTCTTGGACGATAACCCTAAACCATTTCTCTAGTCACACAATTTGTACAAGAAAAGTTAGCAGTCAATTGGTAGATGTGGATTGCTAAGTACATTTTCAGTGCTTGTATATGAAACCCTGAATTAATTGAAATTTTTCTTTGAAGATTGAAATAGTTGTACATCTGTTTTTCATTATTGTTATACTTTTTATTTCTGTCCATCACAATGAGCACTTTTGGAGTGCAGGTTTGCAAGTTTTTGGAGGTCTCCAAGTTATCATTTGCACCAGAGTACGGGCCCAAGCTTAAAGAAGACTATGTAATGGTGAAGCATCTACCCAAAATTCTGAAAGATGATGACGAAAGAAAATGTTGCATATGCCATTGGTGTAGTTGTTGTAATGACAATTGGCAAAAGGTAATACAAGCTTATATTCGAAAACAAGGTTTGTATTCTCTTGTGGGAATTTGCGGAGGTGTGTGGTGAGATGCTTCAATGGACTAAAGCATGAGATTTAAGCATTACGAGCATGTCTTTTGAAATGAAAACTTAAAATAAAATATAAATAAATAATAGGATAAATATAATAAAAAAGAAAAATTATGGGAAAAAAATGTTGACCTATTTCATATGGCAGGAAAGAGATGTCTTTGTTGCTGTTGTTTAATCTACAACAGTTTATTGTTGTTTGGCTCAAGATTAAGAGGGAGAAAAACCAAATAAATAAAAGAATTTTTAAGGTAGACAACCTAAAATTATCACCACCAGCATATGCATGTGAGGCGCATGCCCCCAACACGAGGCATTAAAAAAAGGCGCGAGGTGTACACCTCATGGAAATTTGCTTTTTTCTTTTCCTTAAGTCTCAATGGATGAGGCATATGCCTCACGGGTATTTTCGCTTTTTTAATAGGCTTTAGGATGTTCTGGGTAGCTTCGCCTTGAGGCGTAAGCCTAAAAGGCTTTTAGAACACTGCTTGTGGGCTAGCAAGTTGCAATCACAGACTTACTATTTATATTAATGTTTGTGTGCTTATATACGCCTGCACACGCACACACACATTTTATATATAGATCAATTTAAAAGCCGATCCCATATCTCTGGGAGAAGGATTATGATGATGCTATAAATCATTTTATAAAGCCTTACTCAAAACTATTTGGGGTTAGCTACACAAATCCTATTCAACCATCCACTCTTCCTAGGGCCATATCTTCCGTTAAGTGTACATCTTTGGATATTTTCTTATTACTTCTATCCACCTCCTTTTCGGTCTTCATTATATTTTTAGAGCCTTCAAGTTGCACCAAAGTGCTCTTCACTGGTGTTGTCGTTGTCTTCATTGAGCATGTTGAAACCACCTCTCATTTGACTTTCTTTTATTTTTCCCCTATTGGGGATTTTCTTAGATTCTCTTGGATGTGCTCATTTCTAATCTTGTCTTTCCCAGTTTTCCAACTCATCCATCTCAATATCCTTACCTATGTTACACACATTTTATGAACATGGCAACATGTTATTTCTTGATTGCCCAACATTCTGCTCCATAATTAGCTATGAAAATTTCCTTTCATTTTTATTGGTATGCCTCAGTCTCATAACACTCCGGAAGTGCATTCCCACTTTAATCAGCCAACTTTAATTCTATGGTCAATATTTTCTTTAATTTCTCCGCCTTCATAGATAATTTTTTTTTTGATAAGTATAACCTTTATAGATAATTGAAGCTAGATAATGGAAACCAGGTGGCAGCATGGTTTGAGGTATTGGGCGATCCGAGTTGGTTTGCCACCTTACGATCCAAAAATATGCTGTGGGTACCAGATCATGTGGGATTGGCCGGATCACTTTAGTTGGATTGGCAATCTGAACCAGGCGAGTTCCATATAAAATCGGGGTTAAAATCTCTCTCCATTGTATCACAAAAATGGCGGTTTCATTTCCTTTATCTCTCTCCATTGTTTTCCTCTACATCTGGCGACTCCTTTATCTTCTCAGACTTCTCGCAGATCTGAATAAAGTAAATAGCTATTGAAGAGCACTGAAGAATCATAGATTGTCATTTCTTCTCAATCCTCATACATCTGAGGACAAAAATCTAGCTAAAATTAGCTAAACCAATCCGCCATTGCAGCTCTCTTAAACAAATATTCCCTCTTTTGAAGCATAAGAGCTGATTTCTAAGATTAATCTACTATTTCAGCAGAATTTAGTACATTTCTGCAGCGACTTTGTAACTTAAAACAATAATTGATAGTGTTTCGCTGAGATCCAAAAGCTAGTCTACCATTTCCACTACAGAACAAGTAGTATTCTACCTTTCTGAACTTCAAATCACTAGAAATGGCAATTCCTTTGAGATCTTGAGATTAATATGCTATTTTGTCACTATTGAACATATCTCAGTTCTGTATCACTCCTTATCGGGCCGTATCAGTCGATCCAGGTTGGCATCAGCGCCAGCTGATACGGGCCTCGAAACTGATGCCTTGAACCATGGGTGGCTGGAAGCACCCCTTTTGGGCGTGTGTGATGTGGTGGGGGTGTTTGGGTTGGTTGCTTTTGATCACTATTTCGCACATTGATAACAGATTTGCACTGCTATTACTATTGTCAATTGTGAATAACATTGAGCATCTTGAACAATCCTTGTTATGAAGGTCTCCACCACTTGATTAGACTTCAAATGGCCCGTAAATTGTGTGGATGACAAGTGGAAGATGATGCAGGTGATATAAATGTCCATTTTTGCCTTAAGCTTGTGGCCTGTATATAGTTAAATAGGGTCCTAATTGGCATCAAGTGGCATGAAGGATGGTCTACCCTTTTTATAACTGAACACGCTACTTGTTGCATTGGTTTGGGACATACCGTTTGATCTATTGTGTTTTTTTGGATGGTCAGAATACATATGGTGAAGAAATCCACGAAAAGAAAAAACTATGGTCATCCAGTCAGGCTGGTTTCTAGTGTAGGTAGTCTCCTCAGTGGGATTTATTGCATGGTGGGCCCCACTCCCCTGTACGTGAGCCATACACAAGGGTATAAGGACAGTAGGACATCTTTTTGGGCTAGCACAGATGGAATCCTTAGATGTCCTCTTATATTTTACTTCGATCTGTGACCATAGCCATTCGATTTATCACACTCTCTTCACTTACGTAGTTCACACTATCAGTTGAACCTTATCCGTTTTTGTTTTTTTTATTCTTTCCATCAGTTGTCCTCCTCTGGTTTGCTGCATGTATGTCTTCAATGCATCTCCCTTTAGAATTACCATGTTACAAGCCTCCTATCTGATTCAATTACCTTTGCCTTTTCTTTTGTTTATTGTCAGTGGAGTATTTTGCATCAGAAATTGCTGGACAATGGAACATTTTGCAGAGGGATTACACACTCATTTCATGGAGCTAATAAGCTCTCATAGACCATCATGATGCCATGTTCTCTTGCTAGTATAGTTTTATCTTTGTAATATTTCAATTGCAGAACTCTTGTAAATACTGATCAAGAGGTGTTGCAATTTTTGTCCTTTCGGAGAACATGAGCAGAGTCTTAAGCATTTGACATCCATGTTTCTTGAATGTTGAAAGTTTCTTGCTTACAGTGTTGATGGTTATATACCATGCTTATCATATCAATCACTTGTTCGAAAATGTATATATGTAACTCTCAATTTTAATATTATGCTCTATTCTAGATATGCCTGTTCTGTACAGAACCCTTATCAGTGTAGCATAGCTATGTTCAGACTTCAGATAAAACTTATCCATGTATCCTCTGATTTGTCACATCTTAAATTTCGCTTACATTGTACATGTTACTTGAATTGCATGTAGGTCTGGGCTGTATTGAAACCTGGGTTCTTGGCCTTGCTGGAAGATCCTTTTGATACCAAACTTTTAGATATAATCGTTTTTGATGTACTACCAACCTCAGATGGAAATGGAGAAGGCCGAGTATCCTTAGCAAAAGAACTAAAGGAACGTAACCCTTTACGTTATGCATTTAAGGTAAACTGCTCATGATCTTTTTATTTTGTGGAAAGCTCAAAGGTACTGGTTATCTTCTTTTGGCTCTGACTAGAGAGACTGTAGTTGGATTTCATTTATCTTCACTACTGTTCTATGGTTTAGTAGTTGTACCTTTTCCCCCATGTAATATTGTATTCTGAACCAGTTAAAACTCTCCTGTGGTTTCTTAAGGGAACAAAATCATTTTTTGGTGCTGAATATATTATAACTCAAACAATAGGAATATGTAGCATAATGAAATGGATAATATACTAATATGGTGCTGGTTTCCATACTGAAGTATTGAGCTTCATTTAGTCCTAAACTGAACAGTATGCTAGTAATAATTATGAATTATACATTTCATCACAAGGAAATCTATAGTTCTCAATTGGACTTTAAAAGGCTGCCAAGTATCTATATAACAAAACAGGGAAGTTGTCTCCCCCTCTTATCCGGCATCATATATCCAAGGGCCCATATCCACCCTTACCTAAAATAAAACATGAACGGTTAGATTAAAGTCATTAGACGACCTATCTCTGGTGCCTTTTATCTCCCACGCGCCTCCACACTCCACAATCTAATGTGGTTGAGTGGTTGAGATCAAATCCATCAATCTAATGTGGACGATCAGATTTCAGCCACTCAATCCCCCTCATTTATTCGTCTCAGGCTATGATTTTTGTGGAAACTTGAAACTTCACCATACAGACAAGGATTTGATGTACATCCACCAAATATGTGCCAACAATAAAGGGGGTCAATGGGCCCAAAAGCATGGCAGATGGCGGCATTGGGATGATACTGTAGCACAGATTTGGACCCCCCCCACCCCCCATTACGTTATGTATAGTTTTAATGCTTAACAGCCGTTATTTTCCGTTATAACAAACATTTTGACTGTTATTTTTTGAAAAAAAATTGTTAAATAACATCCGTTATTTACATTATTTTTCAGTTATTTTCCGGTACAAATTTTATTGAAAATTTGAAATTCAAAATTTGAAGTGCCATTATTTCCGTTATTTTTCATTTTTGCCCTGTGCAAATTCAAAATTTGAAGTGCCGTTATTTCCGTTATTTTTCATTTTTGCCCTGTGCGTTACCATCCGTTATACCGGAAAAAACAGTAACGCCCCCAGTCCGTTATACCGTTTTGAGTGCCAGAGCCACCTAATTTTTGCAAACGCTTTTTTCGCAGAGTGTCGTGGGCACGGACCATTTACTAGTATCTAAACAATCAAAAGTGAAACATGTTTCTTTTCTTTAGGTAATAGTGTTACTATTTTCTGTTTCACCTGTATAAAATTGCAAAAGATAAATATATATTGATTAAATATATCTTATCAAAAGTTTTTTTTTTCTTATAAAAAATATTGATTAAATATACCATATAAATTTCTTTAAGGCTCGACAGTGGTGGTTGATCAAATCTGGTGTCATATGATGCCTTTTTTTTTATCAATGCTGTGTAAATGTTAAAATAAAACCTGCTGATGTGCAACAGTCACAAAAACTTCTGAGATGTGTTATTTGAGTCTGTTTTTCTGTGTATACTATATACTACATTGACTTAATTTTGAAGTGCACCTTTTTGATAAAGTACAATGCTGTACAGAGAAGTTCATTTGTCTATGTAAAGGTTGTGACTTGTCGCTTGTGACAGCATACACGTATGAATTGAAATGACTTACCCATTTCTATATATGTAACAAGGTTGTCACACATCATAGCCATGACCCTTGGATATTGTTCAAATGATGTTTTAATGTAAGAGTTCTGATGATGATATTTCTCAAGCTATTTAAGTTTGTTTGATTTGTGCAGATTTTTTTCTTTTCTGCTAATCTTTCAAAATGGAAGCTAGAAATATCAGATATTATGAGAAAAAATTTAAATGTATAAAAGTGCATGAGAAATGTTTTGATTTCTTTGGTTGAAGTATCTGTTGGTACTGAGTGATCTTCAGCCTTTATTTTCGACTCTGATATAATTAAATAATGGATGCAAATGTACTTCAAACTTTGTTCCTTTGACCAGTACAAAAGTACTTCTAATGAATATAGCCATGTTGTAAGTTCAGTGTCTAACCAACACTTGAAAATCACAAAAGGTGTCTTGCGGAAGTCGGAGCATTAAGTTAAGAACTAAAAGTAACGCTAAAGTTAGAGATTGGGTTGCTGCAATTAATGATGCTGGATTAAGGCCTCCTGAGGGCTGGTGCCATCCTCACCGCTTTGGTTCTTTTGCTCCTCCAAGGGGTTTGACTGAAGATGGTAGTCAGGCTCAATGGTTTGTAGATGGGCAAGCTGCATTTGAAGCAATTGCTTCGGCGATCGAAGAAGCAAAGTCAGAGGTCCGTTTCTTCCAGCGTTTGCACAGTCAGAATCCAATTCTTGGCTACATTAATCTCCCTATGAATTGATCTACAATAAATGCTAAAATGATTGAGAGTTCCATGCAGATATTCATTACTGACTGGTGGCTGTGCCCAGAACTGTATCTACGACGCCCTTTTGATGCTCATGGGTCCTCTCGGCTCGATGCTATACTGGAAGCAAAAGCTAAGCAAGGGGTTCAGGTGCCTTTCACTCCCTTTTTCTTTTTATATTCATGATTCTTTGTGTCTTATTGGTACTGTTTGTTGCTCATCTGCATCACTTATGTCACAGTTAGCGTGCTTTAGGCATAATTTTTTAGAATACCAATATTAGGGACCCTCCTGACCACCAATAAGGATTTCTAGTCTGATAGTACGTTGTGAGTCATTTATATTTGATTTCAAATTGCACACATATGCTTATGGCCTCTCCAGTATCAAAGATTTTTGTCTACGCACGCGGATGTGAAAGTATTACTTCATTAACTTCAAAGAATTTATAGTTTGAAGGATATTGGTGTGTGATAATACTTTTTCAACTGCACATGATATGCATATTTGCCTTATCAAATTAAGCTGGTGTACAAGTCATGTATGAATTCTCTTAGACCCTGTACTTCTGCATATGTATTACCTTAGACTTATAGATAGATATGTTTTTAACTCTGACATGGATTTTAGAGAAATAAAAGAATTCTTAATCGCTCAACTACTAATCAACTTTAATGTCAATCTTTATGCTACTAACATGTTGATTCACATCGGGCAGTCATTCAAAATTCACATTTCAAAGACATTATATATGTTGAACCTCATGGCACCTTTTCTCTTCTTCCTAATTAACCTATCTTCATATATCAGTTTGATCCCAAGCTTACCGTTCAAAATTTTTACAATTGATTATGATGACAGAGGTCGGTTTTGTTGTATCCCTTCCATAAGGGCCACTTACTCGCATATCTGCTTGTTTCTTTGATTATAATCCGAATTACTTGATTTTTCTCTCTGCAACAGAGGAGAAAAGAGTGGCTTACAGTTACAGCCGATTTTGTTAAAGGTGGGTGCATGTGCGTTTAGGAATTTTATCAAGGCTAGGTAGTAGCCCACCTAGCTTAGTCTAGTCAATCACCTGGTTTTTAAGGTGGGCACCTAGGCATCCAGACACATGCCTAAGCAAGATCTACAGTCGGGCGTCTGCCTATTACATAAGGAGTGAGATTATATACATGTGCGTATGTGGCTACATTGATACATGTCATTATTAAGCTTGATTACATACATGCATGACATATTTTAAGCTTGATTTAAATTTAGTGTATATCAGTAAAAAAAGCTTGATTTAGTATAAAATGGCAACACTGTATATATTACTTGAAATATTTAAAATCTCCAAAATATAGGATGGCAACATGGCCATGATTTAAGGTCTCAGTCTTGAGGTATGTCTCAGTTAGTTAAAGAAAAGAAGAGATGTCTCCACCAATACGATGGCGAGACACCCCCCAATGTATCGTTCCAGTCTCCCTCATGATCAAGATGTCTTGGCGGAGACATTCTGAGAAGGAACACTACATTGAACCATGAACTTGGCGCCTAGACACCTAGGCGACCAGTAAGGCCCACCGCAATCTTGGCTACAGCTTAAAGAGGGACGAACCCAGGAAGTAATCTTCAGTGAGGATTGTACATTATTGTAGTCTGGTTATGAGTTGCATGTTTATGAGTATTTTTTTTTGCTAAATTTTAGTTAGGAAGAAGGCAGTACAATGCTAACTTATAAGACAAACATAAATGTCTTTCATAATTCCGCCATAGTTGAATCACATACGCATTCATAATATATACAAACACACTTAAAATACAGTAAAAAAAAACATGGATGTAAGGGGCATATGTAATGCATTCTTGCAAGCATTTCAACAGAGTGAAGTTATTCTTATCTATTAACAGAATTGTACTGAACTGCTTTCAATTCCCTGAAGTAAACATTAATGATCATTTTTTCGTACATTACTGATATCATACCTTGATATAGACTGGTTTCTATTTTGACTCAGAGGCAAGGTTGTTGCATGTACTGAATCTTTGCAGAGGTCGGAGGTCCTTGGGCATGGGTTAGGTTTTAACTTAAGCTAGTGCTTTATGCTGCCATAAAGCATATTCAATTTAGTTGAAGACCTTTGATTTTATAAATTGCGTAGTTGCCTAGGATTTATATCCTTCGTAGGGCAAATGCACTGATAGGTTTATATATTTGTGTGGACTTTCAAACTTCATATTTTGGAGTTGATCCAACCTTGGTGGTGATGATATTCTAGCTTCTTAAGCTCTTTTTTTTTGTGGGAACTGGTAAGTGGTAGCACAATAGTCTGATGTGGGTCTTGTATGTCTTCATGATGCCATGTGTACAATTTGAATAGCAGTAAGACATGAAAAATGATATCAATACCTTCTCCAAGCCTAAATATTGATATTATTTTTTTGGACAATTAACCATAAACTGATGGATCTTTGTATAGTGTACAACTTCCTCTCATCTTTATAGATATCCGTGCAAGACTTTTATGCTGCGTGTTTTAGAATCTTAGATGACAGCTCTATTTGAAAAAAAAGTGGCGTTAGTGGCAATGTCTCTTTTTTATTTATTTGTTTCTGAAATCTATTTTGGGATGAATTTGGATATGCTTAAGTGTTAATTTAATTAATTACCACATGCAGATTTACATTCTTCTCTACAAGGAAGTTGCTCTTGCTTTGAAGATCAACAGTGTCTATAGTAAGCAAAGGCTTCTTAACATTCATGAGAATGTGAGAGTATTGCGTTATCCTGACCACTTCTCAACGGGCGTTTACCTATGGTAGGCAATATATTTGTGAAATATGCTTAAAATTCTCATCAAGATTGGATTGAAATTAGGTGTTCCATTGTCTGCGGTTAATCAGTACTCTCTATTAACTTGGGTTGTTGCAGATGCTGATGAAACATTTCTGGTTACATATAGGTCCCATCATGAAAAACTTGTTATTGTTGATTACCGGATTTGCTTTATTGGAGGACTTGATCTATGCTTTGGCCGTTATGACACCTTTGAACACAAAGTGGGTGATTGTCCTCCTCTGATATGGCCTGGAAAGGACTATTATAACCCTAGGTAAGTTTCTTTGTTTTCTTCTGAAAGAGTCCTGACTTGAAATTTTTAGTACAGTGGTTTGAAGAGGGATAATAAAGTCGGAGTTTGCCCATAAAAAAAATTGAAGTTGTTTGTGTTGAAAACCACTTTACTCTAAAAGCTAAAGCTGTTAGAGGGAGGCTTAACAATGTATATCAAAAGATCCCCGGCACACACACGGACAGCACAAGTCCAGCGCAAATGCGCAACAGGACCCCCCACCCCCACCCCCACCCCCACCCCCACCCCCACCCACACACTCCGCTCTGATACCAATTATAGATCCCTGTGAGACATTGTATTAGTACAAGTGTCATCAATTTGGAATTGTATAATTCACAGTCAGTATCCTCAAAACCATATAAATAACGTGATCTAATAATCAAATAACGAGTTTTTTGGTGGACACTTGCCTGGAGCTCTAATTACTGTCCAAAATCAGATGAGATAGTTAGGCTCATCCGATCATGTGATTTTATGAATTTTGGTTTATGGTAACGTTTGTAAATAATGGAACTCTCACCTTGACTTACCTTTTGTTTTGAATAATTGCAATAAGTTGGTAGCCAACTCTTCATTCACTCCAGATTTGTAATGGTTTTTCAATTATTGTTCTGTTAGGGAATCTGAACCAAATTCTTGGGAAGATACAATGAAAGATGAATTGGACCGGAGGAGTTATCCTCGCATGCCGTGGCATGATGTCCATTGTGCTCTCTGGGGACCACCTTGTCGTGATGTTGCAAGGCACTTTGTTCAGCGCTGGAACTATGCAAAGGTTTATGGTTTGTTACTTTTGGTACAGTTTACTTGTTAGAAGTTAATTTACTTTGGGATTGTAACCATCATTGCACATTCTTTCAGAGAAATAAAGCTCCCAATGAACAAGCAATTCCACTACTTATGCCTCAGCAGCACATGGTTATTCCGCATTACATGGGAAGAAGCACAGAAATGGAGTCTGAAAGTAAGAAAGTGGAAGACAATCATAAAGACATAAAAAGACAGGATTCCTTTTCCTCCCGATCATCATTTCAAGACATCCCATTGCTTTTGCCTCAAGAGGCTGATGGACCAGATGCTGCCAATGGAAACCCAAACTTAAATGGCTTGAACATGACTCACAGTGTTCTTGATCAATCGAGCAGGATCAGTCGAAGTCTTTCGTTCTCTTTCCGGAAGTCTAAAGCTGAACCTTTAGTTCCAGATTTGCAGATGAAAGGCTTTGTAGATGAACATGATTTCACGTATATGCAGAGGGAAATGTCTTTGGATGGGGTAGCACTGTCAGGCATGCAAAATTCAGATAAGGAGTGGTGGGAAGCACAAGAACGGGATGATCAGGTTATTTCTGCAGATGAAGCTGGACAAGTTGGTCCTTGCACCTCATGTCGTTGTCAGGTTGGCTATATTTCTTGAACTCCATTGGCGATCTTAAGTTTTACTTTTGGGTTTCCAGTACATTATGGATGGATTCTTCAAAATGATCATGTTATTCTCAGTAGGTTTTTGCTCTTTGCAGAGATTTATTTTCTCTGACAAATCAATTCCATAGAGCTTTTCTCATTGTTCCACCTTAACTACTTTACAATTAGATCTATTTCTACTTAATCTACATTTATTTTCAAGAGTTCACTTTGATGAGTATAATTAGTCCTCGGAAACTTATTAGCGTTCGGTGTTCATAGTATCCTGCTAGCAACAAGGGGTTAACAGTGAACTATACTTAGAGGTTTCTTCATAATCCATTCCTTGACAGAACTGGTAGGTTCGAACCTGGTTAGGTTAATGACAAAAAATATCGGTGCTGACACTCTCTTTGATGCTCATGTGGGATTTGTAATATGAGAAGATTAAAATGCCATCAAGAGTACAAAATTACATGTGTATGAAGGAAAAAATTGGATTTAAAAGGTTGCTCTATGGGATTTATAAGTTATAGTCCCGGTTGTACAAGTTCGCTAGGTGATCGCATCCCTGCAATTTGTTCAAATAGTAGAAAACCAAACCTGGCTCCTTCTCTCGTCAAAATTGCCAATGCAGGATTATTGCTAAAGATCTGGAATACCAGTTTTGTATGTCCTAAGCCAGAATATGTTTGATACTTATGCCAAATGTTCAGAAACCCAGCAAACTTTAAATATTGGCGAGAGAACTTGGCAAGATCAACTTGAACATTGGTTGAATGGAACGTGGTATTGAGAACTATTAAAATTAAAATTTGGAGAACCTAAAATTTTGGAATATTGAGGGTTAGGAAGCTTTTAATTACTAGTACCTCATCTGGGAAGAATTTTACTCATGCTATAGGAGCATTAATCAATCAGTAACCATCATATTGGAAAGAGTGAAATCTGCTTGAAATCAATATACATGCTTTACCTTATTGGTGACTAGATAGGTTTTAAAATGACATGCCTTATATATAGCTGGATTCTGCTGATGTTATCAACATGTCGTACATTACATATATATCTGTTACCATTTCTTATTATCCTTCTGCTCTCGTATTATATTTCTAGTATCTATTTTTTATTCAACATTGTATCAGCTATTCTTTTTAATGACCTTTGATGTGTAGGTTATTAGAAGTGTTGGCCAGTGGTCTGCTGGAACAAGCCAAACTGAAGGGAGCATTCACAATGCTTATTGCTCTCTTATTGAGAAAGCAGAATACTATATTTACATTGAGGTAACGAATCTGAAAAAAATGAGCTTTGGACCTTTGGTTTTTTACTTTCCCATTAGTCTTATCAATGAATCTAGAATAAAGGACAGATCTCTATGAGACAAGTATATCCTGCTTAAACTTATTTCGTAAGGCTCGGGAACTGTATTTTGCTACTACTTTCAGATGCATGTTTGAATAAGAAAAAAAAGGCGAGTGTAGAGTGTTCCCTTGCAAAACATAACCGCATGATTATTGTGGAAAATAGATTCACTTTGGGTCAAGGGAAAAGGTTTTCTGGACAGCCTATCTAGATTTCTTGTGTGTGTGGCCTCTTTTCTTGTCACGTGGACAACTTATGTGGCCACTCCAGACTCTCCATCTGATGGAGGACCTTTTTGATTGGCCACATGGACAGTTGCCTTGTTCATGTCACGTCCATATCCTAGATTGTACTTTTCCCCAATGAATGGCAGCCTGTGTTTTTTTTTTATTTATTTATTAATTTTAAAAAATACAGAGTTGCAGAAATCCTGCATTTTTTGGCAAGTGGCAGAGGGCTATTGGTTGAAACTTGCCAAGTGGCGGGAGGGTGAGGTGGCCAATTATCCTGAGCTGCTATATGTAAGATACCCAACCCGTCTGGATGTCCAGAAAACCCACACCCTCGGGTCAAATATTGATAAACTCACTTTTTTTTTCTGTTTTTTTTTTTTAAGTATAAACTCACCTTTCAAAATAATGTGAAGTATTTATTACTAAACCGTATTAACATGCTAGTCCTGCTAAGATTCATGATTTTCCATTGAAATCATGCCTGAAACTTGAAAGGCAGTGATGTATTTTTCTGCTACGGTCTTAAATACAAATATCTTAAACTTGTTCATTGGTTTGGGCATAAAGTGGCTCCATGGCCTACTTTAACAATTTCCATTACAATTTGATTGTCTATTAGATGTTTGATTTGCTGTTGTACATTAGATTGAAGCTGATTTGAATTGAA
This sequence comes from Euptelea pleiosperma, assembly GCA_035048495.1. Classification (NCBI taxonomy): domain Eukaryota; kingdom Viridiplantae; phylum Streptophyta; class Magnoliopsida; order Ranunculales; family Eupteleaceae; genus Euptelea; species Euptelea pleiosperma. The sequence continues at coordinate 25,759,002 of CM068551.1, read as the reverse complement.
CTTTGGTTTTTGACATTGATTAATTGCTTTTAGACTATTGATCTTTCTCGGTTTGCTTTAGCGGAAACATTTCGGTTATTGACTACTGTAGCTCTATAGTTAATTTGTGCACTGTTTGTGAACAATTTTATTTTATATTGCCCCACAGTGCATAGCTTCTTTCACAAAAAGAACAAAGACACAATACCATGACATGTCTGCTATTATGTTCTCATGCCTAGTCAACACCAGCACTTGTTTTTAGCTGCATTTCTGAGTCCCTAATGAACCTTAACCTATCAGTTATGACTCCTATGTATGGATAATGAGAGAGAGAGAGAGAGAGTAATTCCTCTCTACCCTAAAAATTATTATTATATTTACCAGAGTAAAATTACTAAAGAGCCCATATTGGACCAAAGACAATAATACTGTCAATGTACATGATATATCCAATAACAATATAAAAATACCTATGATGTCCTATATCCTTCTACAAATAGAAACTTTTTTTTTCTTTATTTTTTACTTATTTCAGTTTTAACGAAAGGAGCGGGGCTGTATCCAATTGGCCAGGTGACAAAAATATCTTCAAGAGAATGAAGCAAGAAAACCATTCAAATAGTGACTAAAATAGCCTTTGGGCAAAAGGGTGAGGGGAAGGTAGGGCTAGCAATGGATCGGATCAAACCCGAGATCCGATCTGAAAAAATCAGGTCCAGAACTTTATTTTTCATTATCAGATCGGTACTAGATCGACTTTGTACCGATCCGATATAGACCCAATATCTATACTATATATAATATATATTATATAGATATATATTTAATTGCATAAATGTATGTAAATAAATATTATTTAAATATATGCTTAATGGGACTATACATGTATACATATTATATACATATGGGATTGGATCGGGCCCGGAACCGATCTAGTCATATCAAATCGGTTCCAGAACTGAATTTTATTGATCCGATTGGGTCTGGATCGACTGGTCTTCTTATAGGATCGGTACCAAATCAGTACCAATCCGACTTGAACCCGATCCATTCACAGCCCTAGGGGAAGGCCAAAGCAGACGTGGAGTGAGGTTCTGAGAAGAGATTTTAAGAAACTTGCCTGAATAGAGGAGATTAATTTAGACAGGATTGATTGGAGGAACATGATTCATGCAACTGACCTCACATCATTGGGAAAAGGCTTATGATGATGATGATAAGGGCATAATCTAGAGCACCTTCTACTTCTAACAAGCCATTAACTAGATTAGATTCATTCTCAACGAATTTATAAGAAGCGACACAACCTTTTTCATTGGGTCCAGGTAGAGACCAAAGATCTTGAGCGACCAATCCAACATAACAACTCTAAAGATAATCGTTAATTTCGACTTGCACATTCCTCCCCATTGGTGTTGTCATTGGTCTTCGTTGTACATAACCAAACCATCATAATTGAATTTCCCTCATTTTGCTACTTATTGGAGCTACTCTTATGTTTTCACGAATGCATTCATTTCTAATTTTTGTTTTTTGTCTTTCCTTGACTTACCACACATCCATCTCAACATCTTCATCTCGGCTACACTCATTTTATGAACATGTTGTTTCTTGATTGTCCAACATTCTACTCCATAAAGCATTGCCGGTCTTATTGCGGTCTTATAGAATTTTCCTTTTAGTCTGATTGGCACACGTCGATCACATAACACTCTAGAAGCACATCTCCACTTTAGCCACTCCGCTCTAGTTCTAAGGGCAACATCCTCCTCAATCTCTCCTTATGATTAATAAAACCAAGGTAGCGAAATTGGTCACTTCGAGGTATCTTCTGGTTGTCAATTTTAATTGGCGGATCATCTCTATGTGCATCGTTACTATTGCATTCCAAATACTGTCTTGGTTCGAACTATTTTAAAACCTTGGTGTATGCCCTTATATGGTACATCAAATACTAACACAGAGCTGTAGCTTCTCTGAGACCGTGATAAATATCAGGGACAAGGGGAAAACCATACAAAGTCTCTTTCTTAGACGATGAAATAAGCTTTGTTACCTAGAGATAACAAAATAATATAAGCATAAACACGAATGACTAATCGTAAACAGTGAGAGAATTGATTCTAGGAGGCTATCTTTGTTTGAAAGGACTGACCAATACTTCGGGTACAGGCTTAAAGTTTTACAATTTTTCTGAAACTAATATCTTTATTTTCATGAAAAATAATTCTTTCTTACCAACACAGGATGTATACCTTGAAGCTGATGCATAATATGTGTTGTATTATAATAGTTGCTTTACATTGAAAAATAAAATAAAATAAGATGTTTCTTTAAACTGGAGATATTTTACTCCATTGTTATTTGTAGCTTTAAGGTGCATTTCTGTAATCAAATATATTTTTGGCTCAATACAATTTTTCTGAACTACGACTCAATATTGGAGATTTGTCCCTTTCAAGTTATAAATTTTAGAGGCAAGCCCAAAATTCCTTTTTACAGGTCATATTACTAATCAGCTGTCATGTTCATGGTCACTTGTTCCCAGAATCAATTTTTCATATCAGGTCTTTCAGGAGATGAGATAATACAGAATCGTGTCTTAGAAGCATTGTACAAACGTATAGAGCGAGCATACAAAGAACAGAAGTGTTTCAGGGTTATTATTGTCATACCTCTCTTACCCGGCTTCCAGGTGCCAATTCTTGGCCAATTTCCCCCCAACTCAAATTAATTTATTATTATATTGTTATTGTTATTATTATTTAATGGTTTGTTTTGGACTTCGATTCAACAGGGGGGTCTGGATGATGGCGGAGCGGCATCTGTGAGAGCCATAATGCACTGGCAATATCGAACCATTTGCAGAGGAAAAAATTCAATATTGCATAATCTTTATGATCTGATTGGTGCTAGAACACAAGATTACATTTCTTTCTACGGTCTCAGAGCTTATGGTAGACTTTCTGATGGTGGTCCTGTGGCTACCAGTCAGGTGAAGTACCTTGCCTTAGATGTACCTCTTCTTTTATGTGCATCTCTGTTATGCAATGTAGAATGGCACAGTTAGCAATGTACTGGACAAGCTCTAGTTTGATTTTGTCATTGTTTCTGGCAGGTGTATGTGCACAGTAAAGTGATGATAATTGATGATCGTATCGCCTTGATTGGATCAGCTAATATAAATGATAGGAGTTTGCTTGGATTAAGAGACTCTGAGGTATTATTCTGTATCTTAACATGAGGCTTTTGGAATATAGTTGTCCTTCACCATATGAAGGTCGATTCAAACTTGGAACGTAGTTAAGTTGATCTATAACTAGCAATTTTGGCCAAACGTGATGCACTTTGCTCAGTGTATACAAGTTACTTAAAACAGAAGTGGCTGTACTTGTTTATGAATACTGCTAATCATAAACCAAAAATGTTATACTTAAATGATGTACCAAAATTACAAAATGTGTACCAAAGTTCAGGAACTAGAAATGTGCCAGCCTTGATCACTAGTATTCTGTATAAAAGATGATTTATTACAATGATTCTGCAAGAACCAGATTCTGAATCTTGAATCTGGACCAGGCAGAGTTATAGCCATTTTCTTTTTCACATTGTGTGGTCTAATCTTTCACATTCTAATTTTTAGTACTAAATTTCTGTTATAGGAAAGTTTTACTTATCTTTCTTATGACCTCTATAACACAATGTCATCTATAAGCAATATTAGTCCACATTACCCGTTAATTATTTACTCTTGTCAGATAGAGTTCCTAAAGACATAAAAACATCTAAAAATCCTTATGAAGGGATGAACACAAAGGCTTGAGCCTTGATGAATTATATGAATTGCTGCTGTGAAGGGTTTGCTGTGTGCCCTTGCAATAGGTTTCTTTGCCTTTTTTTTGTATGCTTGTCTTGACATTTTCTTTCTGTATCCAAGTTTCACTCATATCACACATTGTTGCTTTTACAGATTGGTGTACTTATTGAAGATAAAGAATTTTTCAATTCATCCATGAATGGAAAACCTTGGAAGGCTGGCAAATTTGCTTTTAGTCTCCGCCTGTCCCTATGGTCTGAACACCTTGGTCTTCATGCTGGAGAGGTTAGTAAAAAATTGAACAAATAGAATTTTGGTGCTCACCTACTTTTTATAAATCTTCACATCAGAGGCATAATTCAGGCTTGCTACTGAATGGCACTTGGGGAGGATTTCCCCCTTTTTCACTTACCACCATTTTTTTTTCTTACCACCGATTACCACCTCTTCATCCATCACCCTCACAGTCCGTATAAGCTGTCTTGGGTTGTGGACGGATGGGTCAGAGAGACACATTATAGGAGCAATAGAGGATAGATGGTATGACGGTGTTATTAAGCTTCTTATTCTTAAAATAGTATATGTCATTTGTCTGACAGCTTGCTTTTAATTCTTTTAGATCAGTCAAATCGGTGACCCTGTGGTTGATACGACATACAAAAATATTTGGATGTCAATTGCAAAGGTGAGAATAAAGAAAATATTGTTGAAGTGAAGATTCAGTCCAATATATCTGAAAATCTCGTGATATTTTCTGAGATTATGAAAATATGGCATAAATATTGTGGGCTTTTCAGGCGATTTTTTTGACATGTTTAATAAATAAAAATGTATGGACGCACATATCTAATTTTCACAAGAAATTAGATATATTGCAAAAGATTGATTTCATGAGCTTTGCACGACATTTTAAATATATAGAGGCCAATATCTTATGCTTGACAATTGGAAATTTCCCATGCCTGACATGGATGTAAGTAATTACTTGTCTTCAATTTGGACCTTCCATGTGCTGACTACCCTAGTCCAAAACTGTCCACCTCTTGATCCAAATGGTTCTATTGAGAGATTTCTTTTGGACAGTCAAATAAAACGTGCACTGGTCCAAAAATGGTCCATCAGCTTTGAGGAGAATTGCTTAAATCAGATGGTTAGAATTCCTTGAATCACGTAATTTTCTGGTTCTAGCTGCCCAGGGGGTGGACTCATGTGCGCACACACACTTAAACACACACACCTCTCATGATTGAGGTAGCAAGCACATTTCACTCGCTATACAAGCTCAACTTCCTAACCCTTTCATGAAAGATTGAACCCAAGACTAGATCCTGTTGCTGTTGCAAAAAATTGTTGCATGAAGGTATCTTTTCTTCTCCCACATGATTAATGACTTCGGTACTAAAATATGATTTTCATGAAGTTACATTCAGTACTTCAATCCCTGGCATTATACATACATTTGCTGCAATGATACCATTTTCGTCCCTAGGTTTTTAACCTTTACTTTTTCTTTTCTTGTTCTTATATGTGTTTCATCTCTGAGTAACTAAGTTTCCATAATCTGTCAGACAAATACCATGATCTACCAAGATGTCTTTGCATGCATCCCCAATGATCTTATACACTCCAGGTACAATTTAATCACAAGTCTTTTCTGCTTTTACTTTTGACTTGTGTACTCATGTTTTTATTACTATATACCGTCCAATGCAGATCTGCGATCAGACAAAGCATGGTATACTGGAAGGAGAAGCTAGGGCATACAACCATTGATTTAGGGATAGCCCCGGAGAAGCTAGAATCTTATCAGAATGGAGATCTCAAGGCCACAGATCCCATGGAAAGATTAGAGTCAGTGAGGGGGCATCTTGTGTCATTCCCCTTAGATTTTATGTGCCAAGAAGATTTGAGACCAGTGTTCAATGAGAGTGAGTATTATGCCTTTTCTCAAGTCTTTCACTAAGTATGGTCCTGAGAGATCAAAAATTTGTAAAACTCTAGCTATGAAAAATGTTTTAGAATTATCACAAAAAAAAAAGTATTGGAATACCCAATCCACTCATAGAGTGGGCCCACGGTGTATTTTTGTATTTAAAAATTGCATAGAAATTTGAAAGAATAAAAGAAAAAAGAAAAAATGAAGTCTCTAAGCAGCTCTTCAATAAAGCTCCAACCCTCACAGGAAAAGCCTATGAGCCCATTGTACCATGCAAGACTGACTGCTCATTGAACAATAAAATGCATTTCTTTTATCCGTTTCCTGGAGTTGCCCTGCAGTGTTTTTTTTTTTATGTTTTTTTGAATAATCAGTGGCTATGCGGTTGTAATGTTCTCTAGGGACTCTTTCCTTCTGGTTGAGGTCAATAAGTGCGGTTGCCTGCTGTTTGTGACTTTGGATGCAGTGAGATGGTTTTTTTTTTATGACAAGTACAGTGATGGGTTTGAAATTCTTCTTTCTACATGTTGAGTACTTGAGTGTTAGTAGATTTAGAGAAATTTTTTGAAGCAGCGAAGCAGTGGCCAATCACATGATGCCACAATCTCCTGTTCAAAAAGCATTTCTGGGTTTGTACGAAAGCAACAGGAGATTCGGGTGCCATGTGATTGGCCACTGCTTCGCTGCTTAGATTTATTAGTGATTGATGGAACACATTAAGGGCATGTTTGGCAGCGGGGCTAATTGTTCTAGTTTGGGGTATGAGTTTACCAACTATTAGATTCAAAAAGGAGCAAGGGAGATGGACATTGTTGCAAATTTCACCTAAGGATCAATCGAATATCAAACAATAACCACCAAAACACACTTAGAGAAAATCAAATAGAAGAGTAGTCACACAACTACAAGGACAAAAGAGATTTATCTGGTTCGACCGAAACCTGCTCCATGGGCGATGATGATTGATGTTCTTTATTATAGAAATCGCGAAGTACAATTTTTCTTTCTCTGTTCTCTTTCAGCCACTCAATTCAATATATATTCAAAAAAAAAGAAAAAGAAAAGGGAGTATAGAAGTACAAAAACACCCCTCAGGAAGCGTGTGTCCTGGCGCGTGCTGCTGAATTCGAATCAAAATCCCAACAAGGTGCCTGCTGCTGAATTCGAACCAAAATCCCAACAAGATCAACCGTTGTTACAGGTCTTCAAACCGGGTCCCATGGAACATCTACCACTTCACAAGTCTGGAGGACTACGACACAAATTTCAAAGAACATCCAATAGTTTGGATCTTAGGACGACAATGGCATGGTTTCCATTTCATCAATTTCTTATCTGAGATATTTTTGTATAGGAGTGACTATCATCCCTAGTAGTCCTCATCCACAGTGTAATCCCTAACTACGATGGTCGTTTAGATTCACACCACACAAATCTCCAAGAACATCCAAAGTTTGGACCTAGGGTCGACGACAGTATCATGTCGTCTTCAGGGTGATACCATCACTTATCTTTGTGTAGACTGTAGACTGTAGACTACGTTCTCAAAGGATTTTGATTGGGTGCTTATAAAAAAAAACATTGGATTTTTAGGTCACATCTTCCATAAGCTTGGAAATCAATGTTTATAATTATATATTACTTCGAGGAACGCATGGCACAGTTCCGGTAAGGAATCTACGGCATATTTCGAGTAAGACTTTGATGTCCAGTCTACCCCTCAACGATACCACGTGGCATATTCTTCGGGCCCACCAAACTATGGATGTTTGGTACACCCCTTGGTAGACTCACATACCAATAATTAGCCTGATTGGTGATTTCTAGCTGATGGATTGAGTATTTTTCATAGGTGTTTCCTAGCCGTTAGATTGACAGCATTTTTCTGTGTGTGAATGTCAACCATGGGGTGGGTCACATCCATAGGTCAGTGGACATCAATGATTTTCTGGTGTATTTCTTATCAATTTCAAGTGCCCCAAAAGATATGCGCGACCAAATGTCAGCCAATCGGCCTGGTTTTAACCATCCAGCCAGCCATTTATATGTTTTTTGAACAGCTAGAAATCAGCCATTAAAATCACCCAATAAAACTAATTTTTTGTGGGATCCACAGAGTAGACAGTATAGACTAAGGTACTACCGGGAGTACCTAATATTGTCTATTACTTTATTAATATCTATCTACATTTATAAAATTAAGAAAAAATATTGACGTCGTCAACGTAGTCGCTAGATGTTTGCAATGGATGTCGTTTTCGTGTTAGCCGCCCCACATGTGATTGCTGGCCATCCCAAACCTTCTTCCAGATCACGTGGCAGCTTTTTATTTGTAGAAAATAATATTGCGTGTAACGGGCCCCACTTGATTTTAACTTTCACTATATACCGACATCATGACACGATATATGGTCTGGCACAGGTCTTAAATGTGATGGTAATAGTACATTATCGTGTGTTGACCATTCAACGAGGGCTGTTCTTTGATGCAGACTTCTGTATCAAAATTTTGATGCAGAATCCCCTCAAATTGCAACGTAATAGACTCGTTTGGGCCCACTTGCCCCCTAAATGTTTGGTCCACACTATGATGAACCTACACACCAAAAATCAGCGTGATTGGTGATTTCTAGCAGTAGGATTTGAGCATTTTTCATCATGGGCTTTAATGAACCAGTCAATGTGTTGGTTCAAAGCCCATGATGAAACAGTGCTCAAATCCAATGGCTAGGAATCACTAATCACACTGATTTTTGCTGTGTGGATCCACCAAGGTGTGGGCCATACATTCGTGGGTCAGTGGGCCCTAAAGAGTCTATTACATGGCAAATTTATGATAGACGCCATAATCCAAGTTCCTCAATTAAATTAAAAAGATCATCATACCAACCTGCATTGTACACGTGGGAACAAGTAAGCGGTTTGGCGTCATGAGATGGGTCCCATATAAAATCTTGTAATGGGGGACCTGATCAAATTATAGGTTCCACCATAAACCCTTAATACCATAGATTTCCATTTCTGTAATTATTAGAATATTAGTGGGTTTGGGTGAAGACATAATTATATAAGCTGTACCCACATTTGATTGTTTCGTCCAACCACCACGCGAATGGCAAGTTGAGATTAAGAAGTCCATTTCCACCCCCCCACCAAATTACTTTTAGGAAAGCATGTCTTGATGTGAACCCTTCCCAATTAATAATTTGGTTTGAAAACGCTGAATTTAATTATGAGAATCAAAGTTGCCATCCAATTATGTCTTTCAAAGATTTTTTTTTTTTTTTTTTTTTTTTTGGTGAAAGCAACTTGAATAACAAGAACTTGAGTAAAGGCCAATTTCCCTCTTTTTGATCCTTTTATTTCAATTCTTTCAACCAGTGTTCAACCTTTTTATTTTTCGTTTTTTTTTTTTATTGAATCTAGCTACCCACTCTTCGGCACACCCTTTTCCTTGTACATTTGAAAATTCATTTCTTCACTTGGGTTGCTTCTTTAAACAAAATTCTTACCATTGAGAATTTGATCTTTAAAAAATGGATTTTGATGAATTATGTGTAAAGCTAATGGTGAGAAATGAGGATACAAATCATCTCTTGTTGCACTGTGAGTTTGCTTATCACATTTGGTCATATTTTTTAGCACACATAGGTCTCTCCGAGTGTTTCTAGAGTCCAGTAGAGTAGTTCTAGGAGGTTTTTTTTTTTTTTTTTCTTTTCAAACTGTGGGTATCTAGGCCTCTTAGAGCACCCCAACTAGTCCCTAAGGGCACGATTGTCACCCCTTTCACACGTGTCAGAATATACTGGGAGAGTTAATGTGGATTGGGAGGTTGGCCTTATGTTTCTACATTCCCTAGGGGGAAAGTACTTTGGAGGATGGTTTCTTTCGTTGTCATGCGTGGATTGTAGATGGAGAGGAATATGATAGTATTTAGAGGAAAAGAACATCTATTTTAAGAAACTCTCTTAAGTATCAAGGCCTTCTTATTCAATTGGAATAGTATTTCTCCTGAGATGAGAGGCATCTTCTTTGAGGATATAGTATTTAAGTTTGAGAAACTCTTGGAGCGAGAGTTGATTTTTTTTTTCTTGTCTTGTACCTTTTGAGATCTTCTCGATCTCCTTTTTTTTATATATTTGCTTGGATTTATAATAAAAATGTTACTATTATCTCCGTTACTAAAAACCGTCATACCCTGACTCCAACGCATGAATGACGTGCACGGTTAACACAACCTTAGTACCAATCCTATCACGCCCTGAGTGATAAATAAGCGATAATCATTATGTTTGACTTATAGCAAAAGTTTAATGTCTTTTAACATGTGGGACTAATAATAAGAGAAATCCATACCATCCACTCATTATCATAAAGTGATTGAATAGGAAGTATTCAAATAATACATTACACGTATGGGAGCCCGTGTTTGATGGCCTCCCTCCAAAATGCCACGTGGAGTACTCTTTAGGGCCTACTTTCCTTATGGATATTTTGTCCACATCTTGATGAACCTATAGATCAAAAACCATTATAATTAGCTATTTATAACCGTCAGATTTAGTATTTTAATAACATGGTTTTTTGCAGTTGAATTTGAGCCTTTTTTATGTTAAAATATAACTATTATAATTTTTCAAATAACATAGTTAACCCATAAAATACAAGATAACGGACAAAATAATTACTCTTATTTTTCCCTTGTAAAGTTAAGTCCGTTATAACGTTTTTCTTAAACCGTGATCTAGATTCTAGACTAGATTTGATATTTGTCCTCTACTAGTGTGCATTTAATGCTACATGCACGCATCATGGACTTTATTCCGGGGACCAGCCAAACCGTGTTGCCTATCAAAGAAAAAATCATAGGAACCCAGTTCAAGTTTTAAACTAAATCAATCCAATGGTTATAATTGTCTAATCAAACTGACTTTTCTGGTACGGTCTCTAAAAGGCTTGGCTAACTGATAGCCACGTGTATTTTCACAAAAAAAGAACAAAGGACAGCCATGTATTTGGTAGATATGTTGGGGAACAAACATTATTTATCCCTAATAAATAGTATTTAATATTTATGTCACACATGTAGCATTGTAGACTTTGAATATTCCATCTTATTTATTTCTACTCAATCTTCCTAACCAACAAAATTAAGAAAAAAAAAAAACACTCTGTCTTGCCAATTTATATTAATCATAAATCAATTATCTAATTTTGTCTAACTAATCTTCTTCATTTTAAAATAGTACACTTGTTTAGCTTCTAATCATAATATATTTGTGTACAAGCATAATTAACTAAATTCCACCCCTCACTCTTTTGGGCCCACTGATCCCTTGAATATTGGATCATCCCTTAGTGATTTACACAAAAAAAAATCAGCCTGATTGATTATTTCTAACCGTTGGATTTGAGTATCTTGAGAATGCTGCAAAACAATGGCAGTAAATTACCCAATGAAAAATGCTCGAATCCAATGGTTATAAATCACCAAACAGACTAATTTTTAGTGTAGGTCCTACAATAGGTGGGTTAGTCTCAAGACTGCCCCGTGGCATTTTGGCGTCTCTAGCGCGTTGAGCAAAATTATTCTCCCCAGGGGTGTCAATTTGTACCTCTTTAACCGAACCGATATATAAATACAATGTTAAAATTGTCAAATTATCAAGATTTGAACCAATGTACCCAGAACCGGAACCGACTGGAACCAAATAATCAATTCCTGTTCAGGATCCGTCATTTATGAAAACCGGAACCCATAGGAACCGATCAGAACCGACAATATTGGTTTCTGTTCTGGACACCTTAGGAACCAAACCGGAACCGACCCCTTGACACCCCTAATTTACCGTACCCGATGATTGCCCACTGCGAAGACACGCTTCTTACGTACCTTCTTTTAAGTAACAAATCAGCCTGATTAGTGATTTCAAACCTTTGGATCTTTGTACCCAAGTAATGCTCAATAATGTTCAAATTCCTACGGTTAATATCAACCAATTAAAATAACTTCAATCCAACGCTTAGAAATCACTGATCAGGTGTATTTTTGGTTTGTAGGTTCACCTAGTGATTGGCCAAACATTATAGTTAGTGTCCTCTTAAGAATGTGCCACGTGGCTCATGTTGGCCGCAATCAGCGGCGGGTGTCAGCGAAGGTTTATTTCCTTAAAATTCGCTTCTTACGGAGTAAGACTTCGATGACAGGGTGCAATAGTAGCCACTTGTCATACTCTTAGAGACTATGACCGTATGGATGTTTTTCCAATCCCTATATGGACCTACAAACAAAAAATCAGCTTGATTTGTGATTTTAAATCTTTGGATCTTTGTACCTCAAATAATGGTCAATAATGCTCAAATTTCCCACGGTTAAAATCAACCCATGAAAAACATTCCGATCCAACGCCTAGAAATCACTAATGGGGCTGAGTTTTGGTCTATAGGTCCACCTAATGATTGGACAAACATCCATACGGTCAGAGTCCTCTAAGAGTGTTCCACGTGGCTCGTATTGTGCCCTGTCATCGGCCTTGATGACAGAGCTCTGTCATCAAAGTTTTATTCTTTTTTACGTACCTTCTTTTAAGTAACAAATGAGGGAGTGTATTTATGATAATTGACTTCTAATTACTGAACTTACTTTTGCTCTTTAAAAAAGTCGTTAGTTAATTGACTTTTCATGTAAAGCTACTTTTGCCTTTGTCTGCTCTTCCCGGAGCGAAGCACACGCGTAAACTTAACACTGTTTTCTTCTCGCGAGTTTAAGAAGAAGAAACAATGGAGTGCAAGAGATCTAAAGTTTTTCAACCTCGAAATCTCTGCTCGACTCGCCGGAATTGTTTCAGAATCCGGCCGAGTTATTGCGATTTCCAGCCAAATCTTCATATTGCACCGCTTTAACTTCTCATTTTCCCAACAAAATCGCCGGGTAACGAGGTTTCTGATCCATCGTTCTTCCTTTTGAGTTCTGAATAAACTCTAAATTTCGATAAAAATAAAAATAAAAATCTTCTTTTTTGTTCAATTTGTTCGTTTGTTTTGAAGGTTTGGAAAAAAAAAAAATGGAGTAAAAGGAGCAACTTGTGTTGGAATTCCATATAATATTGAATGTTCTCTGCATCTCTTTTGGTTCTGTTGATGCTTGAGCTTGAAATGGTTGTTTAAATTCTTCCAGACTTTTAACATTAATTTTTTGGTTGTAAATTCTGAGATTCTTACCTTTTCAGAGTGGAATCGCCTATTTTAATATGTTAAAGAAGTTGAATTTTTTTACTTTATGGAACTCCAAAACCCTTTTTGTGTAGAGAATTTGAGTATATATAGAAAGAAAGAAAGGAACTTTTTAATTGAACGTTTGTGGGGTTGAGTTGCAGATTCAATGAGACATTTGTCTTCTCTGTTCAATGGACTGGCAAGCTCTCTCTCCCCTAAAAAAGAGAGAAATTGTGGGAATGATGTCGGGAGGGAAGTCTCTGAATCCATGGCAAAAGAAGCGAAGAAGAACGATTTGATATTGCGTTCTTCGGGTATTGTTAGTGCCGACGGTTCGAACAATTTCGCTTCAGTTTTCTCTAAGAGAGGGAAGAAAGGAGAGAATCAGGATCGCTTAATTGTGTGGGAGGTATACTTTGTCTTTCTTGTTTCTTTTTTGCAATTTAAGAAGCTTCTTATCCAGATTTGGGTATAGATATGGATATGAAATTTGAAATTGTTGGAGTAATGTAGCAGTTCTTAGTTGAGAATATGGATTTTGCTTGGTTTGTTGGTAGGAATTTGGGTGCCAAGAAGACATGATCTTTTGTGGGGTGTTTGACGGGCACGGTCCATGGGGGCACTATGTAGCGAAACAGGTCAGGGAATCGATGCCTTCGTCTTTGCTGTGCAATTGGCAGGAGACTCTCTCTCTAACTTCCCTTGACCTGGATTTTGATTCGGAATTGGATAAAAAGCCTCACCGGTTCGATATATGGAAGCAATCCTACTTAAAGACTTGTGCTGCCATTGATCAGGAGCTCGAGCAGCATCGCGTGATCAACTCCTTCGATAGCGGTACCACTGCTTTGACAATTGTGAGACAGGTAATGAGCAAGTCCAACTGTAATTTCTCATAAGATATGGGCTATCTCTAATTTACCTATTGGCAATGTATTTCGTTTTTTTTTTGGCTGTTGAGTGTGTTTGCTTTTATGTTAGTAGTTCATTTCTCCCTGTAATTTTCCTTGCTCTTTGTTAATACACTGGTAAATTATTTTAAATAAATGAGAAAGATTAGAGCTTCCAGGTGCTCAAGATACTCTGCATATTTACTAGCTAAGAAGACCCAAGCTCTTGCAGACAGAGGACTTGGTTGACTATTTATGAACATTCTTAGACACATTATTTTTGGAGGTATTTCCCCTAATTTTAAGGAAGTCCCTATTACGAAAAATAGATAAAGGAAGCCATGTTGATGAAAATAAAAATTCTTGGTTTGTTTGATTTTATTCTATTCATTAGTGATGGATAAACACTGAAAGACTACACTATGTTTATTTGGTGCTTAAATTGTGAAGAATTCGTGAAAACCCAGATTAGAAAGTGGTTCAAAGAAATTGTAATTCAACTGAAAGACAATAGGAAGAGAAAATTATGAGTGCCAGTACCTATTACAAGATGATTTACTGAGATTAGATTGTTGTAACCTCTCTTCACATTACGTCAGAGCGGTTAAACTCGATTCTAATGAGAAACCTGTATATGTAAAAAAACACAAAAAAAACACCACCATGGGCTCCTCAATCCCTTATATTGTTATATCACTGGGTGCACTATAACACCATACCAGTAGCGTTTCATCTCCACCCAAAACATTTTTTCTCAAGCTCTTGAGGCATTGGAAATGGTACGCTCACCTGGGCAAGCCTAAAATACTTTGTTCATCAAATATTTTTTGTGTGAAAAAGAGCATTCAGGGGAGCTACCACATCTCCCATTTGAAGCAAGGAATGGACCAATTCATTTTCACGAAGGAATAAATCCCAATGTGAGTCTTATACCATATAGTAAATTGTGCAGTTGGACATTAGTATCTGACATCCAACTAGTACATATGCATTCAATCCAGACTGTCTACTTGATTGTCCACCTCTTTAATGCACCATGTCCTGATGTTATGCCTCTGAATTTCTAACGAATTGACTAATCACTCGATTTTCGCCAGTCAGTGGAAGCTGGAGCTATGGCAAAAGGTCCTAATTTTTTTTTAATTAATTGGATGATTAATATTGCTTGATTGGAATTTTGGAGCTACATCCCATCCAAGAATGACACATTTAATTGGATGGTCTGAATTGATGACACTTTGTATCCATCAGAAATCTAATAGTAAACAATACTATTTATTAAATGATATAAAAACACTCATCACATTCATCCTCTTTTGCAAAAGATCATGGAAGAGAAAGGTTTAGCTATGTAGCTGGCTAGCTTGAACTGCTTGCCTGAAGCTTTCCTGGTTGGGGGTAATATAGAATAGAAGTCATAAAGTTGTTAGAGGTTCAGAGGCTAATCCGATATTCTTAGGTTTGTTGAAATATTGTAGCTTAACCTTATCTTTCCTTTCCTCATCACATATGTGTTTGTGTTGTTCACTTTCAAGTAATAGAAATCATTGATCTCATTTTATTTTTGAAACGTAAGCAAGAATAATTTTGTGAATAAAAGAAATATGCAGGTGCTTTATGCGTAGCAGTCCTTGTTGGTTCTGATTGCTTGTTCAGGACCTATTGTATCATTCTGAGCTTATTCAAGTTCAATCAGACTTAGCATGAAGCTTTTCCAAATTGATTTTTTGCTAGGGTGAACTCATCGTTATAGCAAACGTTGGCGACTCTCGTGCTGTGTTGGCTACCACTTCTGATGATGGCACCTTGATTCCTGTTCAGCTTACCATTGATTTCAAGCCAAACTTACCTCGTAAATCTCTTCTCTCTCTCTCTCTCTCTCTCTCTCTCTCTCTCTCTCTTCCATGGAAATTTCAACTCTGCTCATGTTGATTGCAGAGGAGGCTGATCGGATAATGCAATGCAAAGGGCGGGTGTTCTGTTTACCTGATGAACCAGGTGTGCAAAGGGTCTGGCTACCAGATGGGGAAACACCAGGACTGGCAATGTCAAGATCCTTTGGGGACTACTGTGTGAAGGACTTTGGGATTATTTCTGTGCCTGAAGTCACGCAGAGGAATATAACCAGCAAAGACCAGTTTGTTGTGCTGGCAACAGATGGGGTATGTATGATACAGTTGGTAGTGTAAAGTTTTACATGATCAAACAATGCACCAATTCTCCTTTGCTAGATTCTAGCCTTCATAAAAAAAAGGATTTAGAGAAGAAAGTATTTTGTTTTCAGTGTACATATTTGGATGATGTGAAGTTCTGGCTAATTTAGAGGAATAAAACATCCAAACTCATGGAAGGACAGCAAGAATTATCCTAATTGCTTAAGTAATAGAAATCAATCAACCTGATTGATTGAATATAACCATCAAGTTATGCCAAAATGCTCATTTTCAGTGCATATATTTATTTGCAACCTACACCAATTGTGTGTGGAACTGATTATTATGGTGGATGTGTTTCAGAAATTTTTAACGGGCTTCTGTTGCAATATAAACAAAGGGCAGAACTAACACTTAATAAAAATTTCCTTTGCTTTTTTTTCTTGAAGGTGTGGGATGTTATCTCCAACCAAGAAGCAGTGCAGATCGTTTCTTCAACATCGGATAGGGGGGAAGCGGCTAAACGGCTGGTGGAGTGTGCAGTTCGTGCATGGAAATGTAAGAGAAGGGGCATTGCAATGGACGACATTTCAGCTATTTGCCTCTTCTTTCACTGTTCACCATCCTCTCAGAAGGTCAACCCCACTTAGCTGCCAAAACAGGCATGAGAAAGTGCTAGGCAATTGCTCTCCATTTTTCTTTTGATACTGTAATCATGTTTAAATGTATATGACTCTAATGGAAAGCCTCCATGTCGTTTTATTGATCTTTTAGTATGTATATTTATGTATAAATAAAAAAGCAAAAGTGCTAAGAGAAATATGCAGAAGATTTCCCTTTCATGATGAACCAGGCCCAACCCAAATTTGGAAAAAAATAGAAAGAGAGCAGAGCAATTTCTAAAACCACGCAGAATTTCTAAAGAGAGCAGAGCAATTTCTACTTGATTTGATTTCCGCCTCTTCCACTATGCTTGAGATATGAGCCAAGCCGAATCCACCATGCGGTCAGTGGGCCCAAAGGGTAGTGGTGAATAACAAAAATCGCGCTAGCTGACGCCAAAAAATGGTCAGGTCTACATTGTTACATCAGGACCCATTTTTTTATTAGAGAAAGTGTAGTAACAAAGATAGACTTAATAGGTAGAAGAGGGTGGTTAGCTGTTATTCTTCAAGGGCAGTTAGAGCTATTTGTTATTTAGCAACACAGATTGACTAACAGGTTGAGATCCCCTAGCTCCTTTGTTTATATAAACAAATTCTTTTCTCTTTCTCTCTATATAATCTTTCAGAAGATGATGGAATCTCAATTTTTGCCATTAATAATGGAAAGAAAGCCTTAATAGGGAAGTTCTCTTTTGATATTGAACTCTTAAAGAGGACTGAAATTTTAGAGATTTCGATTTCAGTCTAGCGCAAAATTGCAATTTCTACCCAAAATTTCAAGTATTTTGTCAAAATTTAAAACCTTGTGTGGCACACTTTATAACAGCAGCCTGATCGGTGATTTCTAACATTGCACTCATCCCTAGGTGGACCTACAGTCGAAAAAATCAGCCCGATTGGTGATTTCTAGCTGTTGATCTGAGTAACCAAAAGAATAATGCTCGAATCCCATGGTTGAAAAATCAAACAATGAAAATACTTGAACCCAAAAAGTTGTTCATATTTTGCCTCTTGTTTCTTCAAAATATGCCTCAACTATCCTTAAACCACACGAATCTACGTCTGGCTCACAAACATCTTTGCTCAATGAACGATAAAAAATGTTCATATCCACTGACCATATGGATATTTGGCTCATCTCTAGGTGGACCTATAGACCAAAAAATCAGCCCGATTGGTGATTTCTAGCTGTTGATCTGAGTAACCCAAAGAATAATGCTCGAATCCCATTGTTGAAAATCAAACAATGAAAATACTCAAACCCAGATGGTAAATTACCAATCGGGCTGATTTTTTGGTCTGTAGGTCCACCTAGAGATGAGCCAAACATCCATATAGTCGGTGGATATGAACGTTTGTGATCGTTCATTGAGCAAAGATGTTTGTGAGACAGGCGCAGACGCGTGTGGTTTAAGGATAGTCGAGGCATATTTTGAAGAAACAAGAGGCAAAATATGAACAACTTTTTTTTGCCTTTACCCAACTTTAGTTGGGTAAAGTTGGGTGCTTTAAGAGGCCCAGATACCCGCGGCATAAAGGTACTTTAAGAGGCCCAGATACCCGCGGCAGACAAGTGCTTTAAGAGGCCCGGATACGCACAGCATAAAAAAATGATACGCAGTTGTGGGGTCTACGTGCATATGAATTAAGGGCTGATTTTTGGTGAGGATGATCTTCTAAAAATCAGCACTTTCTGAAACTTCTAACCGTATCAAATATGTAGCTAAAATTTACGGGGAAAATGGATGGTCCAAATATTTTTAATTTTCGTTTATGATCATGTGTGATGATCTCTTGCAAAATGTGAACTGGAAAAAATCGGACCGCTATCCCGGATTTACGCACAAATACTAGAGCAAAAGGACAATTCCTGTTTTTACTTTGTTAGATTCAGGACCAGATATTTGAAGGCCCAAGTTGAGCCAGGATGGTCCGGGGCCTGCTTCGAGCCTAAGCCCGGCCCGTTTGTAACTATTTGCAAAAGTCGAACACCTCCGTTCCTTTCTCTTCATTGTCCATCGCTCCATCAATCTTCGCTGCTGTGATGTCTGATGACATCTCTTTGTCTCTCTTTTCTCTTCTCCCTTCATTGCGTGGGCATCGCAAGTGCCAGCAACCAACTGGTCTCTCTGAACTCACCTTCTTGCCTTATTCTTCTCGTAAAGAGACCCAAATACCCCTGAAGAAGAAGAAGATCAGGCAATCTGTGCATATCATGGCATCAGACGGCCAAGCAACATTTCCAAGTAACCACACCGAGTGGGCCCAACTGAACGACGAGTCCGATTTCGAAGCTCTTCTCTCTCCCGACAACCATCTCTCCATCTGCGGCTTCGGTTCTCTTCTCTCCGGTACATTTCTCAACTACCTTAATTTCTACATCTTTCTGTGTTGCACACACAGCCATATATCATAGCCCTGATCCGTTGTGGGACCAGAAAGAAGTGCGAGGAGTACATTTCCGGATCTCATCAACTTCAGGATTGCGAGATTAAACGGGTTTCGACGAGTCTATGCTCATGCTGCTCCAATTTTCTTTGAGCGTGGCATCGCCAATTCAGAAACCGGGGTTACATTTATACCCAAAATCATCCCTTGCATTTCTATATATCAGAAAGAAAAATTTTAAATTATCTAACAAACATTATTGCAAACATTTCAGGAGATTTCTAGCTTAAGCGTAGAACCTTGTGAAGGTGAATCTCTGGTTGTTACCGTGTTTGAAATAAAACGATCCGAGGTAGGAAATTTTTTTTTTTTGCAAAAAGTTATTCTTCTCCAGTTTTACCTCAACCTGGTTAAATTACAAATGCAGATTCCATCTTTCATCGAAAGAGAACATGAATTTCGCTTTCTAGCTGTAAGTTTGTTTACTTGTTTGATCATCTTTCGTTTTTTTTTTTTTTTTGATAATTACTTGCTCTAATTTTTAGGGTTAGTAATGGATTTGTATTTACAGGTGGTGCCTGAAACACTAGAAGGGACGCCGTTTACTAGTCCAGCTGTGAGTGGAGATGAATAATAAATCACTTTCCGATACTAGTAACTTTTTCGAGCTAATTCTATATATGTGTTGTTGGGGAGATGATGATGATAGATTGCTTCTTTGAGTCTTTGTTTCTTTTATTGTAATTAAGTGAAAATTTACTGTTAATGCAGGTGCTTTGTGGTCGTTATAGTGATGAGGAGTACTTTCAAGTTAGATGCAAAGGTAATCTTCATTCTACTGCCAATTATCACTAGTTTGAGAATATCGAAAAATGGAATTTGGTGGTTTATCGTAGCAAATTTGGGAACAATAATCTTAATACTTCATATTACTTGTAAGGTTTTAAATTTCGGTTAAAATTCGAGATTTTGGACTCGGTCAATTTGATATTTCAAACAAACTTCATAGTATCTTGACCAAAATTTACAGTATAGAATGGACTTAGGGTGCTGTGAGCTTCCAACCTTGGGTTCACCAGGCGGCGTAGTTATCATTTGGGATAAGGAGACTATCAAGGTTTCTGATGTGTTAGTTGAAACATTTCCTATCCATCCTCTGCAGTTGTGTGGGGGGAAGAGTTTTCATTAGGTTCTTACTGGAGTGTATGGGCCTACAGATACTAGTCTTTGTGCTCAATTTTGAGAAGAATTGAATGACAATTTAAGGATTTGGGATCTTTTGTGGTGTATTGACGGGGATTTTAATGGTCTTAGATTTTCTCATGAGAAGAAAGGAGGGAAGTAAGCTGACCAGAAGTGAGAGACTATAAGGAGTTTGTTAAATAGAAATTTCCTTTGGGAGGAGGAAAGTTTACATGGTTGAACAATGCGAAGAATCCTACTCTTTGCAGGTTTGACAAATTCTTGGTTTGAAGTAGTTGGAAAGAACATTTCTCTAATGTGTCTCAGATGGCAATTCCTAGGCTGGCTTCGAACCGCGTCTAGATTGTAGTGTTATCTCTAGACGTCCTTCTCCCTATCGGTTTGAAACATGTGGCTTCAAAGTCCCGAGTCCAAGGAGAAGTGGGGGATGTTGGAATTCGTTTGTTCTTAAAGGAAGGGGAAGTTACATATTTCGTAGGAAATTGAAAGCTTTACAGGAGAAGATTATTAAGTGAAACTATGATGTATTTGGAAGGTTGGACCAAAAAAGGAAGGCTATTTTGGAGGAATTTTTTTTTATTGGGTAGAAAGGAAGAGGAAGAATTTATGTCGATGGAAAAAAGGTGTAAGAGAGCTAACGTTAAGCTAGACTATCACAAGATGGTCAAGTAGAAGGAAATCAGTTGGAAGCAAAAAATCTAGGGTGAGGTGGTTGAAGGAAGGGGACAATAAGACTATTTCTTTTCCAGGAGAAATAGTTTCATTTCTAGCCTCAAGATTAATGGTTGTCTTTTGGTGGAGGAAGAAAGTATCAGAGAGGAGTGGAGAGACTTTTGGAAGAAGAAGAGATTTTGGGTTCGATCATGGAGCTAAAAGGGAATAAGGCTCCCGGGCCGGATGGTTTCTCTTTGGTATTCTTTAAACATTGTTGGGAAGTAATTGTTGATGACTTTATGAGGGTAGTTCATGATTTTAGGACAATGCCTATCTGGACTATTGTTCCAATACTACCTTTCTCTCTTTAATTCTTAAAAAACAAGGGGCAGAAGATATTACTGACTTTAAGCCGATTAGCTAACTGGGGAGTGTGTACAAAATCATTGCTAAGCTTCTTGCCTCTCGGATTTGTGGGGTTTTGTCATTTGTGAGATCGCCAAGTCAAGGGGCCATTGTTTTGGATAGAATAATCTTGGATAGGGTTGTCATAGCAAATGAATGTGACAATTCTAAGAGTAGTTTAGGGAAGTCGAGCATGTTTGCAAAATCAATATAGAAAAGGCTTATGACCATTTTAACCGAGACTTTTGGACTACATGCTTCGAATAATGGGATTTGGTGCAAAGTGGAGAAGATGGATATGTAAATGCATTTCTTCAACTTACTTTTCTATTTTGTTGAATAGCTTTCTTATAGGGTATTGTAAGAGCTCTAGAGTTTTTGTTAAGGAGATCCCAACAAAGAATTTGTGAACCATCTTCTTCCTTGTCGATTAGTTAGGGAAGTTTAGTGCTCTTTTTTCTCGATCTTTAAGATGCATTGGGTTATGCCGAGGCCAGTAAAAGGTACTTTTGGTGGTTGGTCCTCATGCTTTTTTCTGTAGAGGTCGATGTCTTTGGAGACTTCTTCCATTTGTTGGGTGTTGGGGCCTTTGAAAGGAAATAAATCTTAGAGCTTTTAAAGATATAGAGGAAGACGCGCATGATCATTCTTAATGTTATAGTTTTCATATTCCATTGTCTAAGATATTCAAAGAGTGTAAAGGGTTGTTTTTTGAGGATCTTGTATTTAAGTGGGAGTCTATCTTGTAGAGGGGAGATTATAGTTCTTTTGTTTGTTCCATTTGGGCTTTTAGGTAGGTCTCCCCGGTATCCTAGTTTCCTTGTTCTGCTTTGTAGTTTTTTTTTTTTTTTTGATAAGGTGTATATATTGATAGAGGAAAAAGATACAACCAAAAAGAAGGAAAGCAGAGGTCGAGAAGACCTCCACAAACAAGGAAAAACAAAAAACAGCAAGCAAAAAAAACCAACTAGCTCTTATACATAACGGAGTCCCATTTAAACACTAAGTCTTCAAAAGACAGCCATTTGCACTCTTCAAACAACTTGGACCAGAATAGGAGAAGTGCCTTGATGGAGAGGGTGATTTCGAAGAGTAAAGCCTCCTTACCCTTGAAAACTCTTCTGTTCCTCTCCTTCCATATGCCCCACCAAATAGCAAACGGAAGGTTGCTCCACCAAAACCAAAATTGATGCCAAAGACAAGTTTTAAAACCTTGATTACTTGTTAGCATCTTCAATGCTTAAATTGCTTTATGTAGTCTAGCCACATAACTGCATTTTGAGGTGCAAACTGGTCATTGTGGGGGACATTGAGGTGTTATCACTTTTTCCCTCAAGTTTTGTTGATTTGCCAAGTTACATTGATATGGATATGTTTGTCAGAGTTTGACACAAGTGTGGAGTGTCCAACTCGGTGAACCTTGAAGAATAGGGTTCATGGACTTGACAATATCTTTAAATAATGTGAAACAAAGTAATTGTTTTTCATATAATAATGGAGATAATAGTAGATAGAATAATGAGGATAATCATGGTTAATGTTATAGAATATCTTACAATTTGAATCATATACTCATAGGTAAGAGAATACAAATATGTAATGTTATATTTGTTGCATAAAAAATTCGGATTTTAAAAGGTAAAATTCATGACTTATGACCAATGTTAATTAGTATCTTGCAAGTAAGGAATTGAAAAAAAAAAAAATAAGAATACAATTTAGAAGTTTCACACCATAATTTGTATCATGTCGGACTTCGATACAGGTACTTTGTCTGTCTGTTTAGAGGAATCCATGCAACATAGGTGATTTGATTTCTTCCTTTGTATACATTTTCTATACAAATACATTGTCACAATAAGAAAAGCTTCATTCTATCCTGAAATTCATTGTTTCCATTGAAAGCTGCGTATATTGGTGTTCAGTGCTCCACATTATGGTTCATAAGCCTTGTTATATTAGAAAGTCCTTGTGAATGAGTTTCAAAATATTTAGATTATTAGATTTCTTGTGATCTTCACTATTTCACTTACTTCTTGATCCACTTCGTTGTTATGTACCACATTTACATTTTATGGATTATTATTTCATGCAACCTTCTCTTCTGCAGGAAGCAAGGAGATCTATTTTCAGCGATATGGGCAGTATAATATCCATAAGATATGGCGGGATGATATCTTACCTTGCCGTGTTTATCTTCGACACTGGTAAGAACCAAGTGTTTTGCCTGCATATCTTTGTTATGTATACATGCACTCCTGCTGGTAAGGGATTTAGAACGATTAGTGAGGTTGGAACCAAAGTAGTCGTGGTGCAGACAGAGACAAGTGACTCAGTAATACTGGATCTCCTTTCTCATTACTGTCCAAAAGACACATTATTCACACACAAGCTATATCTACATAAATGAAGATGTAGGACCATTTCATTTGTAGCTCATCCAAACTAATTTTTCTTTTTTCTTTTTTCTTTTTGGACCATTGCCATTTTCTTACGTCTACAAAAGAATGTGATGAGATCAGATGGTTAGGAATCAGGATCATGTGATTGGATCTAAATTTTTCCTAGGAGATTCCCTAGGGTAGACACTCATTTGTAACCAAAATTTTCTCTACCTAGACAAAAGATGATTGAATACTTTTTGTAGTGTGTTGGCAGCAAAAAATCTCGGTGATGCGGCTTACAACAACTTCTTGGATCACACTTTTCTTGGGGACCGTAAGACAACCATTCGCGAGTACTTGACCACAAAAGGTTCTGGCATCATGGAAGAGGAGCCTCCGGAACCACTGAAGACCCGTTATGGTGGTTGAAATTGATGATTCCAAAGACCTTAATCAGCAGCAAGATCAGGCATTTGCAGAGGCTTTTCTGCTGTTGAAGACAACAATCTTTTCACTAAATATACTCCATGGTTGGCTAAGAAAAGGAGAAAGGTAGCAGGACCACAGAAGAGTTACAATTTCTTTATTTGCTCAGGGCCTCCAATTGGCCAGAAGTTTATTAGGGTGACCAAAACATGACAGCGCTAGGAGTCCGAAGAAGAATTGAACTAAGATTGCAGCTATTTTCTTGAGCGGTTGAACTTTCAGCAAGCTAGTAGGAAAATTTATGAACTGAATTTGTAGTAATTGAAGGCAAAATATGGTACTAATATTCAGAAAGGCTTTGTTTTCCAGTTTCTCCCCTTAAAATAGACTAGCATGTAGTGTGTACTGTCCTACCATAGACAACACACGGGCTCATTGTATTTCTGTGAGGACCAGTCCCCACAATTGCTGGTGCGCTGTGGCCTTATGAGCAGGTAGGTTGCCCTCGTTTTTCCAATTGGAAGAAATGTGCAGCATAATTATATGTTAATGTGGCGCAGTTCAGCAGAACATACTAGGAATGAACCAAGGTGGATTAAGGGGAGGTTCGATTGCAGCAATAACACTTTAACAGGTACAATCCCGTGCCCGGGCAGATGTCCTCAGCTGTGCAGTGTCCCTGAATACATGTCCCCCTGATCCCTGGGGCTTACATGTCCCCCTGTATCCCTGGGGTTGGTTAGAACCACATGGCCCTACCCAAAAGAGAAAAAAAATGGAATTCCCACCTGTAAGTGAATTACTGAGATCACCCCAACAATTTTCACCCAGAGTGGGTTTACCCATGGTTGCCCCAAAGGGCAGCAAGCAAAAGCTATATAATACATTTGCAAGTGAGGGGGGTTAGATCTAATACTCCAGAATTCTGATAAACTGATCACATCCTCAATGCCCATAACAGGAACTAAAAAAGATGAACAATAGCAAACACTTGTTCCAATCCAAAAATAAATGAATAAGAGCGCTCTTTTCTTTATTCTTTCTTGTAGGTTAGCTTTGCTAGTTTAACAACCACCGTATTTTGTGCTTCACTACTGAGAAAACATACTAAAATGGGGCGTACCCGGCACATCAGACCATCCACTGCAGCTTGTTTGCATGAAAAAAACATTAACTGTTAAATAACTTATAAAAAGATGATTCTGTGTCCGCTTCAACTCATACCACTATCTGTAACCACTGCATTACGAAGAAATTTGGTGGTGTAAGCAGCATACTTAACTGCATGTCCCCTGGATAAGATCAGTGACTGTACATCAGATAATTTTGGATGGAAAATGAAAGTTCAAAATAGAAAAACTATTTACAGAAAGCTTGGGTTCTTTGGACTTCAACTGGAAAACATAACAGACAAAAGATTACCTCAATTGGGGCTTCCACTGCACGCTAGAATGCAGAACCTTCCATCATGCCATATTGTCAGTGAATCATTTACTTTATCGAGCTCCATTCTTTTACTGCATTTGCATAGTTTTTTTGTGTAAATCCACCGAAGAGACCATTAATTTATCCAGGCAATTTCAATTCAGTTTTCCTATTAGCTGTTTACTTTTTCCCTTGCTCTTTACCCTTTTAGGAAAAAGTTCACGAGGCTCCAAAAGAACTTCACGATGCATTTTTGCCCAAAGTTCCTCAAACTGATCATGAAATCTCTCCTGAAACCAGTCCAAAATCTCCGAACGCAATTCCTGGGGATCCTCATTCCAGGTCTCTTTTAAAATGGAACGACTATCAATTGTCCTTGACCTGGTCTTTAATTTACTTAGAAGATTCCCTACACGTCTTTGACCCAATGCCTCTGGCCTCAAAATGCTGGCTGGTGGGGCTGCCATGAATTTTTGGACAGATCTTAAGCATGGCAATACATGGCCTTCAAGCAAAGCATAAGCAAATACGGACACTCGAAGCACATAATTCTTAATTGGCAAACTATGCAACGGAAGTTGCCATAGATGTGGGCCAAAAGTTGGACTGACCCAGCACAAGACTTGATCAGTTAGAGGTTCATAAAAAGGTTTCGGATCTGTAAGTGGGGCCGAGAAACTGCACAGAGACCCAGCATATTTGACAAGCCAATCTGATTTCACGCTTGTCAATCCATGCATATATGGTCGTTTTGTCTGAAGCAGTTCACTGTAGACCAGAAACTCGGGGGACGAACGAGCAACAGACGACCAACGATGGAGAAATACAGTTTCTTTAACCATGCATGCTTGATATCGAACCGCATTAGCTTTCCTATCTCCTTCAGATGACCCTGAAACTATCCTGATGCGCTTGGCAACCCTATCGGCCCAGCCAGCACAGACGGCTTGCCCCAAGAGCTCCTCCTCGTTCAGTAACAGAGGATGCTTATCGGAGTAAACCCTCCAAGCCTGTTCTACATCCTCGAAAGTTCCATGAGTCCATAAGAATTCTTGCTGTAACCCACTAACAGAACTTTGATGAAATACTAGTTGAAGTAGTTGCTTTCTCAGCTTGGACATTTCCTCCATGGTTTTCAAGTGTAATGCATTATCCTTGCAGAATTCTAGTGGGTTCCCTGTGAGCTCAAACAATTGCAAAGCATAAGCTATGGTCAGAGCATCGCTGCTAGGGTTACAAAATTTTGCACGGGTCACTTTGGTCATTTGTTTCAGTTTCTTCTGCTTCAGTTTTTCTTGCTTATCCAGATTTTTCTGGGTATCCAAGGTACCGGACTTCTCATCTTGATCCAGACCATCATTATTACTGTGGCTTCCCTCAAACTGCATGATAAATGGATTTGACAAGCTCAAAGCAGAAGCTGCAGCAACTGCGTATCCCAAAACTAGATTTGCTCTGGCATAACCTTGCACATTCCTCATAATTTGAATAACTGTCAGGAGCATCCGGGAGTGACGAGGACTCATAGGATACTGTGCCATGGCCTTCCCAAGGGGTGTGAGTCTTCCTTGGCTATCAAGAGCATCAAGAGCCTTTAAGCAACGCTCGGCTTCCACCAAGGCAGTAGCTTCAGGAGGAGTAGGAAATGGAAAATTGGCAACCTGAAACATACACAAAAAATAGAAAGAAAACTCTCAGCTGGAAAGATTTGTAAAATAGGAATATAAGGAACTCATCAGGGAGACCATTGTTACAAAGTTCTCTAAAACATTCATGAACTGTGAATCAGTTCAGAGAATAAGTAGCAAATTAGGCCCTATTATTTCCACCAAACATGTGGTGGATCATGAACCACATAGATGCACTGCCTGTTAACCAGGTAATCGCTAACAATGGATTGCCTTAGGGAGACATATGAATGAGCATGGCACATGTGCAGGGGTGAGACCCACCATAAGAGGGATCTCGCATAGGCGATCTCCCCTCTCCCCATTCGGATGATCATAACTATCCCATATACCACATTTTTTGGATGGTTGGAATGTAGGATGCTTACAATCATCTGATTATATCAATTTTTGACGTAGGAGAGTCCAGTAATTGGATGCAAACAATCATCTGAAGAGGTCAGTTTTGGACATAAGAGATCCAGTGCACTGCATGTGCGCCACATACACAGGTATGCACTTGCAAGACCATCATGGTCCAACCAACACACACCTTAGCTTTCTACTTCCGAGAAAAGCCAAGTCTTAGAATACATATAAACTCAGGTTACTCACCTTATCAATACCCATGGATTTCATGAGGAGGACAACACCATCAACAGGTATTTTGGTTATTTCGGCACTTGAGAAGTCAGAAAATATGTTATTAAAGACAGCAGAAGAATAAAGACGATAACAGTGGCCAGGCCCAGTTCTTCCAGCTCTTCCTGCACGCTGAGCAGCCGATGCTTTGCTTATCCATTGTACTTCATATGTTTCCATACCATTGGTGGAGTTGTAGTTCTTAACCTTCTCTCTGCCAGTGTCAACCACATACTTTATGCCGGGAATGGTTAAAGAGGTTTCAGCCACATTGGTAGCAACGACAACAAGCCGCTCCCCTTCCCGAACCTCATCGAATACACGAAGCTGTGCTGCCGCAGGTAGCATGGCAAAAAGAGGCAGGACACACAATGCCCCAGCACAAAGAGCACTTTGTCCTCCTCCATGTTTCTTGCGAGAAATAGGAAGGGATTGGCTTGAACATCCTTCCGCAACTGGAGTAGTGGGAAGATCTGGTTTCCCCTCGGAATTAGGGCTGGGTGCATTCTTTCCAGCCAAAGCTGTGAAAGCAACCTTCAAGGATGCAAGGCTCCCAGCTTCTCCTAGAAAATCAATAGGATTACCATCTTCCTCAACATGCCTCGAGGAATCCCCATCATCACTATCAACTGCCAATTCACTCTCTGTCTCCGAATCATCAGAAGAATATGAGTCGTCCTTATCTAGATCAATGGGATCCTCATCATAAGAGCTAAACCTGTCAGTTTGCCGGTAGGCTGAGTGACCATGAATCTCCAATGCTTCACTAATGTCCTTCATATCAAGTCCCTGATCAATGGTGTCCATTTCCGAGATTGCAGTGACCTCATTCCCTGCCTCTCCCTTAGAGCCATTCCCAGCCAGCTCCTTCGAAGCTCTACGTAGTTTCCGGCACAAAAACTCCACTTCCCTCTGCCCAGTGACAAATACGAGGATGCCACCAGGTGGTAGCCTCTTGTGAATTGACATGACCTTTTTGTAAGCTTGGCCCACGTAGTCCACAATCTCTGTTCTCTTTGAGAAATGAATAGTCACAGGAAATTGTCTGGTTGGAACTTCTATAAGAGGTGGGCTTTCAAGAAATAACTTTCTTTCTGAGCCAAAGTCCTCAACTCGCAATGTGGCACTCATAAGCACAAGTTTTAACTGAGAAATCATATTTTCAGGACTAATTCTTACTCCTGAAAGCACCTTCTCTTGCTGCTCCTCATATAATCTCTGCCATTCATGCACAGGATCATAAACCCCAAAAGAGCCAAGTAAATTCAGTAGAGGCATAAACTTTGATGCATGCTCTCTTAAATGTAAAAGTACTAGTTTCAAACTCTCACCTTGCGGACTTGTATAATACGGGAAAGCATTCCAATAAGGATGTCAGTATTCAAGCTCCTCTCATGAGCCTCATCCAGAATGATAACAGAATACCGTTTCAACAAGAAATCACTCTGCACCACACTAACCCCATATAAATGGCAATGCTGACATAGAATCCTTTCAGTAGATATATTAAAATTGGCCAGCTCATTGATCAGTGGAACATAAAAGGATTAAACCTAGCCTGTATAAATGTTTCTGAATAGAATCATATGAATAGAGCAAGCATTTTAAAAAAAGCAGTCAAACAGTCACAAAAGAACCAAAGAGCAAAATACCATAATGCAGTGAAGTTAAAATATGTTTCTTGTTTGTCACTGAAGCAACATGCATTAGTTAATAGTCACAACTCTTAAGAACATGCTGAACCTCAATTAAAAGCTTGAGAAAGATCTTCTGCTTAATTGAATCTACAGCATAGTTATCGAAAAACCCGTTTCACATTTAAGTTGGCGTTTCCTGGGAAACCTGTTTCCATTTTCTGTTTCTTGGGAAACCAGTTTCTTCAATGGATAGTTGTTTCCCCAATCTCTCTCTCTCTCTCTCTCTCATTGCCAAAAAGAAATTTGACCCTCTATCACCTTATTTTGGGTGGTCTTCAAAATATGATTCAGTCCAAAAAGAAGGTAACTTGAAGGAAATTGAGAATGTTGGAAGGCTGTCGGAAAACTTGGGCCCCATTCGCCTGAGATTGGCTGCCGGAGGCCTACGCTGCATTCCGAGATCGGTGAACTTGTATGACGGGAGTTCTCTTCCCCATCCTTATCAATGTCGAGGACTCGAGGAAGAAGGCTTCCTACTCTCACCGTCCTTTTCCGAACCAGAGCGGGGAGCATGGAGAAGCTGCTCTGCTGACCCCGAGCAGTACACGTGGCGTGAGTTGTGAAGCGGTGGAGCAGGACCCGACGAGATTAGTGCCAGGTGGACCTCAACATCGAGGGGCAGGAGGGGTGGGACTTTCCATCTGTAAAGGTCCAAACGCCAGTGGTGATTTCAATCCGATTATCGAATTCGAATCAACGCCCGTAGTTGTACAAGCAGTGGACAGAAAGGAGGAACACGTGGAGGCAGCCGCTCGGTTCAGAGAGTCGTACTCCCTGGGGAAGGAAGTGATGGAGGGATAGGTGTCTCTATGGGAGAGGGGGGGGGCTGTTCGTACGAGACAGGTGAAAGGTTAAACCAGTCAGAATCGGGCGAGAAGGCGTTGAAGTGTCGACAAGTGGATCGGGTGTTCTCGTGGCCTTGCGATAGACAGCCATGTGGTAACCCAGAGGTATCTGGCCTATCCAAAGCTCGATGTATGGAAGGTCAGGGAGTTGGGGGGTTTAGAGTCGGTGAGGCTGCGAAGCATGCTATCAAACCCGTCGTATATGATACGGATCCTCATCAGACGGTCAATCCTAAGCGAGCACACCATTCCGCTCCATCTGTTTTACACCATTACCATATCCCTGCATCACCTGTCTTATTTCAGGTTAACCCAACTTATGGTGTTGAACATGGGCGAAGGGCTGTTTTGGCGGGAGATTCCGTTAGTGATAGAGATAGTCATCGACTTCCTGGAGGCGTGGGAGAGTCTGGCTGGAATCCTCCTCCTATAAGAGCGCCAGCGGAGATGGACACTCCGGAAACCTCACACGGCAGAAGCAGTCTTCCAAGGGAAGTTGCGCTCCCTTAGCGTTGGTCGACATCCTGAGAGGTCGCTTGGTGGATTATAGCTATTCTGAGGGATCCTCTTATGCAACTCCTAGCAGGGAGTGCGCAAGCTCGTCGGAGGAGGACCTATCTGAAGGGGAAACGGAAGGGGAGATGGGACATCCTGACGGCGATTCCGTCTGCTCGAGTCGATATCCTATCCTAGTAGCAAGTCCTCCCCTAAGGACGATTGAGAGAACGCCGCCAGATTCACCCTCCTGGCTTTCTGAAGAGAATGGAAGAGGATGGTAACTGGTCCACGGGGCACATCATCAAATTTAGCAAGCTTATAGGGGTTTCTTTGGAAGGACAAGAGGAGGAAGCTAGAATGTTATTCAGCTAGGATGATTTTCCAAGGATCGAAAACCTATTGATACCTCTGAGGTGGGGCCAGAGGAGGATCAGGAAAACTCCCCCCTAATTTGGGTGTTAGGGAGACGATCAGGTCACCAAAACTACTCTACAGCTCAGCGAATCAATAAGGGAGATTCCTAAGGGGAGCAGGTCTAAGAGATCTATGGGGAAGGGCAAGAAGGAATTAAGCAATTTGGTCAGCAACATCAACTATGATGGGAGAACTCAAGAGAGACGCAGGAACAGATTACCAAATTGCCATTCTAGCTGTTGGGACGGCTGGTGGTGGTTTGGGATCCAGCAACCTTGAAAATGGAAGATGCTTTATTAGGCGGATTCTCTATATCCATCCTCTGCAAGAACGTCGAGGACGATTTCTTGTGGGTTTTCTTGGGTGTGTATGGCCCCAACGATAGGGCCTTAAGGAGTAACTTTTGGGAAGAATTGGATGGGTACATGGTATGTGGAATCACCCTTGGTGTATCAGGGGGGGGACAAGTATGAGGGATTTTTCCGATTTTGTGGCTAGAAATGACTTGGTGGATCTTCCTCTTGCTGATGCCAAGTTCACGTGGTCGAACCATCAATAGCATCCTACTTTGTGTAGGCTTGACAGATTTCTCGTCTCTAGCAGCTGGGAGGTTTGTAATCCGGAGGTTACTCAGTCGGCTATCCCCAACCTGGTTTCCGACCACTGCCCGATCCTTCTTGAATGTGGGGGCATCAGAAGGAAGGCCTCCCCTTTTCGGTTCGAACTCATGTGGATGGAAGACCCCTCTTTCGTTAACAAGGTAGAGTCTTGGTGGAGATCTATGCGGGTATCTGGGAGAGCAGGCTATGTCTTCTGGAGTAAGCTCAACGGCCTCAAAAAGAACCTGAAGGCGTGGAACAAGGAGGTCTTCGGTAGAGTCGACACAAGCTGGGGGAAGTGTTAGAGGAAATAGCTCGGATAGATAGGTTGGAGGAGGATGAGTCTTTATCCATTGAGGATTTCAACAAAAGGGTCAATCTGAAGGTCTTCTTGTCTCTAGCTAGGATGGAGGAAATTAACTGGAGACAAAAGTCAATGGCGATTTGGCTTAAAGAAGGGGATAGAAATACCGAGTTCCTCCACAGGATTGCCACTGCCAGAAGGAGAGCGAACTTTATTTCCAAGATTTGGGTGGATGGTGAGATTGTCGAAGGGAACATCATTGGGGAGGCCACTGTGTCCTTTTACTCCAAACTCTACTCAGAGACGGCTAACCTGAGACCAAAGTTGGATGGACTTGACTTTGAGAAGCTTGACGAGGATCAGAGCAATTGGTTGGAAAGACCCATAGAGGAGGAGGAAGTGCTAGAGGGTATCAAATCCTTGGGGGGTGAGAAGGCGCCGGGGCCGGATGGGTTTCCCCTGGCGGCAGATGGAGCCGAATCCCTAGCCGATTTACATCCTATCAGTCTGATAGGCAGTACCTATAAAATCATAGCCAAGGTTTTGGCCTTCAGAGTGAGGAGGGTGCTGGGACAGATTATCTCATCTTTCCAGGGAGCTTTTGTTAGTGGGCGCCAGATTCTGGACGGCGTTCTGATCGCGAATGAGGTCATCGACTCTAGATTACGAGCAAGCTATCCGGGGATCATTTGCAAAGTGGATTTGGAAAAGGCCTATGACCATGTCAACTGGTCCTTCCTCGATTATTTGATGGGCCGTATGGGTTTTGGTACACGTTGGAGGAGATAGATCCACACATGCATCTCTACTGCTCGTTTCTCGATTTTAGTCAACGGAGCCCCAACCGGCTTTTTTAAGAGCACAAGGGGGTTGCGTCAAGGGGATCCTTTATCTCCTTACCTGTTTCTTATTGTGGCAGAAGCGTTGAGCCGGATGGCCTCAAAGACGATTGACGGAGGCCTTTTGGTAGGTTTCAGGGCAGGAGGATGGCCCTCTATCTCGCACCTGCAATTTGCTAACGATACCATATTCTTTATGGACGCTTCTATGGCGTAGGCCCAAATTTTGAGAGGGATCCTTAGGTGTTTCGAAGTGGTCTCTGGGCTTCGAGTTAACCTTGCTAAAAGTGGAGTTTTGGGGTGAGTGATGTGGAGTGTTAGGACACGGTGGCAGCATGTTTGGCGTGCAGAAAGGAGAAGCTTCCCATGGACTATCTCGGCCTCCCGCTTGGAGCGAAGTACAGATCCAAAAGCATTTGGGATCCGGTTGTGGAGCACTTTCACAGAAGATTGGCCTCATGGAAAAGAGCATACCTATCCAAAGGAGGCAGACTCACTCTGGTTAAGAGTACCCTATCTAATTTGCCCATTTATTACCTATCTCTGTTCTCCATACCCATAGGGGTGGCCAAGAGAATTGAAAGTATCATCAGGAACTTCTTTTGGGACGACAGAGAAGATAATCATAAGTTTCATCTTGTTAGTTGGTCGAGGATATGCAAGCCTAAAGAGGAAGGGGGGCTCGGCGTGCGCCATCTTAAACTTATGAACAACGCCCTGCTGGGCAAGTGGTTTTG
Source organism: Euptelea pleiosperma (assembly GCA_035048495.1). Classification (NCBI taxonomy): domain Eukaryota; kingdom Viridiplantae; phylum Streptophyta; class Magnoliopsida; order Ranunculales; family Eupteleaceae; genus Euptelea; species Euptelea pleiosperma. The sequence goes on along the minus strand of CM068551.1, from coordinate 25,725,217 downwards.
GAGGTCCGGTGTCGAAAGGGATAGCTTGTGGAGAAGGGTGATTTCTGCCAAGCAGGGAGTCGATTCTTTTGGTTGGGATAGCAGGGTATCAACCTCTTCCTATGGGACAGGGGTGTAGAGAGGCATTTCCAAGATGATGGGAGAGATCAGGAATAGTAGCAAATTCATAGTAGGTAGAGGTAATTCGGTTAGATTCTGGGAAGACAGATGGTGTGGGGACCTTTCGCTTAAAGAGGAATTCCCAATTATCTAAGCCCTTTCTAACCGCAAAGGCGAGTCAGTCCGCACCGCGTCCAACTCTGAGGAGGGCATCCTATTTTGGGATCTGGGGTTAAGAAGGCAGATTAATGATTGGGAGATGGAAACGGTGGTTGCCTTACTAAATCGGCTTGAAGGGGTCAAGTTATCGGATAGCGCAGAGGACATTAGATTGTGGATCGAGGATTCCAAGGGGACATTCTCGGTGAGATCCTTTTATTCTAGACTCTTGGGCCACAGCCAGAGTGCTTTCCCAGCCAAGCGCCTATGGAGAACCCCTATTCCCTCCAAAGTCATCTTCTTCTCTTGGTGTGCGATGTTGGATAAGATTCTTTCGGTGGAGAAGTTGAGGAAGCGTGGTATCCAGTTGCCCAACAGATGCATCCTATGCTGTAGCGTCGAGGAAAACACCAACCATATGCTTATCCATTGCAGGGTTTCCAAGAGAATCTGGGATCGTTTCCTTTGTCTTTTCGGAGTTTCTTCTCTCAGTGTTAGATACTTTTAGAAACTGGCATTCCGCAACTTTCTCAGCTAGTGGTCGAATGTTGTGGAGGCTTATCCCGCATGCCATTTGTTGGGAGCTGTGGAAAGAAAAAAACCGGAGGATTTTTTAAGACAAGGAGGCCACCTTCGAGGAGATTGTAATGAATATTAAAGCCACTTTGCTCCATTGGGGTTCAGTCATCCCGGCGATTAAAGATTTCAGATTCGAGGACTTTGTTTTTCGGTGGGATCGCATGATCTTGTAGTCGTTTGTCTTCCCTATAGGGTCGCCTTGTAGGGTGGGACCCCGTTTTTGCTCTTGTTTTGCCTTTTGGAATCATTGTACATTCTTTTGCTGGGCCTTCTCAGCCCTCTTAATATATCCTTCTTTTATCGATAAAAAAAAAGTAAACCCAAGAAGATAAAAGAATATACTACAACATAAATCGTATATAATGTTGATTATTACAGAATATAAACATTTCTATCCCGGAGATACCCCTAAGCAGCTAAAATTACCCTTACAAATAGATCATTGCCACAGTTTCACATCACATATAGACTCAAATGAACAAGTAAGATTCAGTGAAAGAACCTGCACTTCTCGAAGCAAAATTCCATCTGTCATGAACTTGATGGAGCAACTGTCTCCGATCCTCTTGTCATGCCTAACTTGAAACCCAACTTCCTTCCCTAAACGAAGACCTAGCTCAAATGCCACTCGCTTGGCAGTGGCAAGAACTGCAACACGGCGTGGTTGGGTAACACCAATAAATCCATTTTTAACACTGGACTTGTTTGAACCAAACCCAGCTTCATAAAGGAACTACAAAGTGTCAAACAGAAAACAGTGCTTAAGGCCATTTCTAAGGAAAAAATAGGTCCTGAATTACTTATAAAAAAGAAAAGAAAAAAATAGGCCTTGAATTTTTGAAAAGAGAAGCACTTAACTAGAGCCCACCTGAGGAACTTGTGTAGTTTTACCACATCCAGTCTCTCCACAAATAATAACAGTCGAATGTTCATTTATAGCTTCCATAATCTCCTGCTCCATCATGACTATTGGGAGATCCTTCCTTTTGCTTTCAACCTCATTTGGTCTTGACACATGCACTACAGTTGGGGCAGTGACAGGTCCCTGCGCAGCAAAATCTGCAAGGATGCTAGTACTATTGCAGTCTACTTTTAGACCATAAGCCTCCTTATCCTGGCCCATATCCAACAACCAAACTTATGTTAGCCAATAATCATGAAGCGAAACAAGCTTGAGTAGTACACATAGAAGCAATATCCATTCACATGCAGTTCCATTCATTTCATTCAAATACAATCATATTATGATACAATTATGAAGGCATACATGTGACTTGGTACTTTTTTGGCCGTCATAACTACATGATGTGGACAAAGAATTTTTCTGATCTTCCTGCATCTGCGTGCCATTGTCCTTTTTGGCAAATTCCTTGGCTGGTAAGGCAGTATCAAATCCAACATCTGTACCTACTGTGCTGCTACAAGTTGGCTCTTGAGAAATATCCAAAGACCCACCAGCACTATTAAGAGCTATTTTTTCAAATACCATTGGTTGAAGAAAGTCATACACACTACTGTCCTGCTTTGAGTCGCTTTTATCAAAATCAAGCTCACTTTGACAGGAAACATCATCTTTACCCCTTCTCTTAAACGGAGGATCATCCTGTGGTACTTCTAAACCTGCCTTAGAAAATTGTACAGCCCTTCTGCGTTTTTCCCGTAATGTTTCAACCTACATGTCAAGTACATCAAGTAATATAATGTCCAAAAGGATTTTCCTTCTAATGTGAAAAGGCCACATTAGTTTAATGCTACAAACCTGACCAATATTCCCTGAAGAACGCAGAAGTGAATATGCATCCTCTCGAATCTTGTACTTCCTGAAAAGATAAATTATTCAGAATATAAATAAATTTGTGCCCCAGTCCAGGAGAAAACATGTCGAATACTATTAAAAAAAACAAAATGGTAGCTTACTCCAAGGTCCTAATGCTTTCAGACAGCAAAGCCACTTTCTCCTTCTCCTCCTGCACATACAAGAAACAATTCATTCCAACATCTATATAACACCATAATAAATAGGAACATTCTGGAAGTCACGTACCTCTAACTTCTTCAATTTTCTCTTCTGGGATTTGCTAATGCATGGCTTCTTTGTCTTACCCTTTCCAGAGATCAAGAAAAGGTAAAGCAATCATTGAGAAGCATGTAGTACCAGAGACAATCTTTTATTTTATTTTATTTAAAAAAAAAAAGCTTTCCAAAAAATACAATTTGCTTGGCAGGTATACCTGATTTGTGACCTTTGTTTTCCTCTTTTTCTTCCCTGACAAGATGATTGCATTGCTATCATCACCTTTGGAACTAGAAAATGCAACCCAATACAAATCCTCATCAATCATATATAAACAAAAATATAAAAAAGAAGGATGCTTCGTTTCATAAATTAACACAAACTAACGCATTTTGAGTCTCGCAAATATAACTCTACACCAACAAAAAAAATTCATAAGCAACCTAAATTTGGTTAAATTTAGAAGGACGCAAACAGACAAGGCCAATTCCCTACGCCATTAATGTATTCTAAATGTCCTAAATACACACGGTGCATTTACCTGCAAACATCCGGAAGCTCTGCTTCTGGTCCAAACAATTTCAGGTTCACATCCGTAGACTGTCTGGAATTCTCAATCAACGAACCCATAACCTCCTGCTTAACTCAATTCTGCAATACGTGGAATTTCCTCAGCTCCAATAATTATAATACGATAAAGGGTATATGATCATTGACTTCAAAGCCAATATATTTCCCTTTGAACAAGTTCTAATTTTTATTATTTTAGGGTTCCTCAATGGGCCTTGTGCCCGTCATAGAGTTTCTTGGTGGGTGTTTGGCTAGTACTTCAGTTTTATGTTTTTCGATAAATTTAGCTTCCTTTGTTTGAGTGTCAGAGGCTTCGTTCTTTACAAGAACAAACAACTCCTACTTTAATAGATTAAAAAGAGAAAATACAAAACTACTGCATTAGTTTATTTCCGTCGCAAAAAAAAAAAAAAAAAACTCCCTAAATTCCAACTGAAATTGAATCGACAAGTCTGAAACAGAATACGCGAAGAAACTGAAATGGCCTCTAAAAAAAATTGAGTAGTGAAACGTACTGCTTTGATTTCTTGATACCAGTAGAGCTGGAGTACGAACTCCCTGTGCGGACGGAAGAAGAAGAAGAGGACGGTTCTATGTCTTAGGTCAGAACGAAAGTGCGGAAGTGATTTTGATTATTTTCGGCGAGAAATAGAGCGGAATTATTTAGTCCCACATCGGATAAGTGAGAGAGTTGAGGGTGCAGGGATCGGTTATAAGTAGGAGGGAAGGGTTCAGAAATGGTCTAACTCGTCGTGTCAGGGGTGTAAGGCGACACGTCAATGAACGCTAAGTGACGGCGGGTCGTGCCAACACCTACCAGACGAACACACCTTTGAAGGCGAGCGAGTACGCCCTACTTAAGGTGACTCGCCCGTCAATTTTTGGAAGCTCCTCTTGATGGGGGGCTCGTCAACACTAAATCTAACAAGAAAAGCCTTTTGGAATAGGCGGTCCAATTTTGATGAAGGATACAAGTGGGTCCACTTAATGGAAGGATAGATGGGGATTGATAAGCTGTAATTAAAACTCTTTCTAAGATAAAAGACGTTTGATCTCTATTTTTAAGAAATATTATATAACCGGGGTCTCGTACAGATTTAAATAGGCCTCCTGCTAGAAATGGTTCGGCCCAAGGTTTAAAGGTGGCCGTTTTAACGGTTAAACGGACTGGGGGCATTACCATTTAAATGGCCGTTAAAACAGATTGAAACGGTCAGGGGCAAAAACGGAATTAAACAGAAAAAGTGGTGCTGAAATTCAAATTTTGAAATCTGAAAATTTTAAAAAAAATCGGATTTTAACGGAATTAAATGGTTTTAACGGCCGTTTTTTTCACAAAATTTTTCGAAATTAAACAGCTGTTTAAAAGATTTTAACGGCCGTTTTTTTCAAAACCGATAAAATGGGTTTAAACGGAAACGGGCTTGGGGCGTTACCGTTTAAACGGCCGTTTTTAAAACCATGGTTGGGCCTGCATCATCGTGGACTACCATATGGCGGTCGCCTTGGCCCCAGGTGAGAGAAAGCTCCCCGCCCACTAACTGCATTGATGATTAGCCCACCTCTTGTTGGATATACAAACCAAAAATTAACCTGATTGGTTATCTCTAGCCATGGATTTTAGTACTGTTTAGGATTCGATTCTAGCCATTGGATTCAAGCATGTTTTTTGAGTTAAATCCAATGGCCAGAAATCATCAATCAAGTTGATTTTTAGTGTTAATCCACACCAATAAGTAGGTTGAACAGAGGCCCAAGTGCAAGTCCTCTGAATCTTAACTTTTTTCATAGCTTTTGATTTTCATGAATAGTTGTTAAATAAGATTTTCTACTGTATAGAGAGTTAAAAATTTGTAATTAATATCATATATTACTATATTAAATATTAAAAAGGCCTTATAAGGAGTTTTCGCCTTAGGCCTGGCTACAGTCCCCACGGCACTGCACTACCATGGAGTCTATTTAGAGAGAGAGAGAGAGAGAGATGGGGTGCTTAGAGTTTTTTTTTTATCTGGGTGCTTTTGAAATTTCTGGGGTGCAAATAGAATTTCCCATTTTTAATTGATAGACCAAAATTGTACTCGAATATTTTCCGTACCATATTCTCCCCTCACTCCGAATTGCTAACTATGGTCCATTTTAGGCTACTCCAAAAATTTGTTTGGGAAATGTTAACATAGTCTTCAGGATGATATGTGGCGTCATCGTCTAACATGACATGTGAACATGCACAGCCATAATTAATTTCATATAAGAACTCTTGATGCAAATTGAAACTCCAGATTATCCACGGAAGGCAATTGCAATTTTTATTATTTTATGATTTTCATATTATGCTAGTACAATCTTCTTCACCCTTTTCCAGTTTACTGATTAATAGTTCCATCATCTTCTTATACATAGGCATATAATGATCATTGATCATAGTCCTCGAAAGTCGGAGTTTACTGTACAGATCTCGAGGTGTCTCGTAGATGCCCACATGTTCCTCAGTGGGGCTATCATTATCAGAATTATTGTTGTCAGATGCTGGTACAGAAACAATGTGCATGATCCGACCTGGGGGATAAAACCGGTGGGTCTCTGAAACATCCAATGATACGGTGGGATTTTTGTTTTCTACTGCATCAACCAGCACGTTCTCCTCTTCAGTGATTTCTTTTACGGCAGCTGCTTCTTCTTCCTGGGCCTGAACGTCCGCTTCACAACCTTGCCTGTGAAGCTCCTTTTCCAGCTCGTACCACAATTCACCTTCAGTCATGTCTTCCACTGTGGACGTACTAATGACACGGTCCATCACGATGAGCCCTTCCTCTTCCTCTGTCTCATGATGGTCCGTTGCACCCCTTGAGCAACCATAATCCTCATCCACCTCTGGGCCTCTCACTACCACTTCAGTCATAAGAGATGTTAGAGATGCCTCGGGTTTGTTCCCTTCCTCTTTAGAGTTTGATGATGGGCCCACACTACGGCGACGGGCACCGATGCATGACCATGATGAGAGAGATGAAGGGGTCCTGACGACAGCCTGAGCAACATTCTGTGCACGCTTCACCACAACCTGGAATCCCCCCAACACAAATGGCCAGTTACAACATGGATAAACAGGAGGAATGAGAATTCAGGGTCGAGGAGTACAGGTGTAAGGTGCATGGGATATTTTCAAATGAGGATTGCTAGCCCACCTCATGCTAGAGGAATAAAAACATCGCCTCGCGCTCTTTGTTCAACATGTGCCCCCTGTAAGGGTAATTTGGTAATTTATGAATACCCTCAAAGGACGTGTCGAACAAATAGAGGAAGGAGATGCCTTTTTCTTCTCATGCAAGGAGGGCTAGCATTTCCCTTCAGATTAAAAATATATATGTTGATGCTGGCTTTGCTGAGTGCCATAGATCAGACATACACTCTCATCATGTACTCTTTGGTTAGGATTGATGAGTCGATGTACCACATGTAGTGTACAGTGCTTAGAACCACAAGATATTTCCTCGTCTTTTAACACAAAGCATAGAAATTTTGTGCGACATTTTGCATTAATATCCCTAGTTTGAAATAAATCTTTTAGCAGCATAAACCACATTAATAGTTGTTGGTCACTGGATTGCCATTCCCAGCAAGGGTATAATAAACTTTACCTGAGTACTGCTGGAGACTGGACGCAAAAGTGCACCTGCACCTGCAACCCTTGCTTTTGCACTAGCTATAGATGGTAGATGAGATCCCAAAGCAGATGCAGAGCGATAAACAACATTTAGAAATCTCGTGTGCTCAACTTGATCCCGCAGATCGTTTAACCAAGATGATGCTGTGACCTGCAAGAAAATTATAAATAAGGATTCTGATGTTAGCCAGACTGGTAAGATCAAGTTTTCATGATATTGAAGAATAGCTGTTCCCTGTCATAAGCAATTATTTACTCGAGGAAAAGAGTCGCAGCACCTCGGAGCGAAGATCATCGATAGAAGCAGTTGAGAATGTGGGTACCAGGTCAGAACCATTGATGACAGTAGTAATGAAATTCTTGCCCGATTCTGCTAAATCCCATGTCATACAGGCAGCTGCAGAATATCACACGTCATAGAGCATTTTACAAGGAGCATATTTTACGAATTTTGAGGTAGGAGGTTCTACGTATCAATCAGTAAAACCTCATGATATCATATGTTCCACAAAAATAAATGTACGAATGTGAAAAATACCATAAGGATGCATTTTGGACACAAGTATGCAAAGAATTCGTATTATCACTACATGTTAATCATATAAAAAATAACAGAGATTAAAAAAGAGAGATTAAGCATCGTGTTGTTAGCAGGTATGCAAAGTGTCCATCAAGGGCGTGGATTTGTTTTTCAATTATAAGAATAATATATTTAGTATCAGATTGTGACCAGCCGTCACTGTTCATCAGGCACTATTCATCAATATTGTTCATCGGTACTGTTCAACTAGAGGATTAAACTTAGACAAACCCTAGAAAATTGCGGATATCAATCTTGCTCTGATACCTTGTAAATTTTATAAGGAAGAAAATATGCAAAAGAGAAGTGAAGCAGAAAAGTGAAGAGAAAGAAGAAGAGATGAGATGACGCAGGAGAAAGAGGGAAGAGAGTGCACTTTGTTACGAGTCATGATCTCCCATAGATTGCTTATATTCACTTTGGTTTAACATGCAAATTACAAGTATGCCCTCCCAGGAGCCAATAATAAGAAAATAAAGAAAAGAAATAGGTAAGACGTACAAATGGATACACCAACAATCCCATCCCGAAGTTGACTGTTGGCGGCGCACTCTTTATTTTCTTCTCTTCTTTAAAATTTCTCAAAAGAATGGCACTCAAATCAAGATGGTCAACTTGTTCTTAAAAGATTTCAAAATGGATGTCATCAGTTATCATGTGCATTACAAGAATGAAAGTTAGTCATGGAGTAAAGCTATTTATGTTGAGGAACGGAACGTTCTTGGAAAGAATTTAACAGAACATTAAGCACAGAACTATGCAAGAAACATAGCAATTTAGTAGCAATAATACCCAGAAGAATATTTTATGCCAAATTTTATTGAAAACACCGCCAATAAAGATGACTACCAATGTAAACCCATAAAAAATTCAGATATATCTCAAGAAAATGAACTTAGAATGCTTTGAAACTGGGAATTTCTTATTGCATCTGAAGCAAAATTGAATTCACTGTCTTAACATTATGGGGCTAAAGTGTTCTGAACCATTTAAAGCTGGAAACTATAATTGGAAAGTTGGGCAATCTTTTGATATCTACCATGGCTTGATGGAGGAAAGATCCATTTCAAGATGTACTACTACTAGAATGAGAACTTGAGTCCCAAGTAGACCATTCAAATGTTATGAGATCAAATAGCAAATAGGAGAAAATAACCATATTATCACAATTCAATAATATTCATGTTAAATGCAACCATAGCATTCAATGGATACGTACCTGGACCAAATGTGACACAAATGCTTGAAGAGAATTCCTTTCGTTCTCGAAGAATATATGTTAAGAGCGCAGCAGTGCCACCACCCAGTGAGTGCCCAACGATCTAGGAAAAGGAAAAAAGTACATTAGATACCATTTTAATGAATAGTAAAGGTAGACAATCCTAGCACCTTAAAATTCCATATAGAAGTTATTTATTCAAAGTTGAGATCCATGATTACAAAAGACAAAATTACGTAAAAGGAAAGGTATAGACAAGGTTAACATCTTTTTCCCCTATGAAATGAGCATACATATATGTGCAGACTGCAGAATGGCATACTGCAAAAACGTCTTTTTTCAATATTGTTAATGTAATAATTGTAGGGGTATTACTGTCTTTTGACAGTTAAATATATAATATATTGTGTGGGACCGTGGGTCAACTAAAATAAACAACTAGTTGGACTCCTTTTCTCTCAACTCTTCTTCTTCTTCTTTTTTTTTCTCTCAACTCTTCTTCTTTCTCTGTAAACTCTAATTTAACTTACGTGGTATCAGAACATCTGATTCATTACAGTTAGGGTTTCCTTTTCTTCCTTCTCATTTGCTCTTTCTTTTCCATCTTATTTTCTTTTCTTCCTTATGGTGAGAAACAATAACCTATGTGTTGTCAGGGACCTACTTGTAATATCTTATATTCTACAGGGGGCCCTTGTAATATTGTAAAACTTCACTTAATATATATATTGGGTGAAATCGTGTAGGCTATTCTAAGCTCTACACGATTTCTCCTCTTCCCCCAATTCTCTTCTCCTCTCTTCCATTTCTAACCCTAATCTCTTATTCTGGTTACGATCCAAGATTACAACATGGTATCAGAGCATGGTTATGTAACCATGGCTCAATCCTAGAGGTCTGAAGAACCCTAGGGATTGCGAAATTCGATGCGAAGGGCTTTTCAAAGAAGGAGATCATCTCCCATGGATAGCCGCAAGCTTTAAAAGAGTCTGAAACCCTAGCCGCCCACTCCAAAAGGTTGGAGAGGTTCTCCCAGGCCTAGCCGCCCACTCCAGAAGCCTGGAGAAGAGCTATCAGGCATAGCCGCCCACTCCAGAAGCCTGGAGAAGAGCCACCAAGCCTAGCCGCCCCTTCTAAAAGGTCAGAGAAGACCCTCTGGACCTAGCCGCAGGTCTCAGAGGCGTCCAGAACCTCTCCCTAGTGCTACCGCACCTATCCAGGAATCTTTTTTAGGTCTTCGGAACCATTCACAAGTTTCCCGCGGGTGGTTTTTTCTCCAATAGAAAATCTATAAAGGAGTTGTTCCAAAAGGGCCTGAATCCTGCGAGCAATGCGAGCAGGAGGCTTTAAAAATAAAAAGAAGGTGATTTGCACACCCGCAGCAGCAGTTCGGGTGATTTCTTATCAGAAAAGTCTTCTCTACTACCATGAGAACGTCTGAGGAGTCATCTTCTGCCAAGTCAGAGATTATTGTTGCCCCACCCAGTCTGGGAAGTCATGGTGATCACAGCCTGGGCCTACAGATCACTACGGTGAAACTCGACGGGACCAACTACCTCGCATGGTCTCAATCTGCCAAGATGTACATCACCGGACGAGGCAAAGCCGGCTATATCACTGGACGCGTCACTGCACCTAATTCCTCCGATGCTGCGTTTGAGAAGTGGGAAGCGGAAAACTCGATGGTCATGTCATGGCTACTTCACTCCATGCATCCATCGATCAGCACAGGCTTCCTCTTTCTCCCGACTGCCAAGGATATATGGGACACTGCATCTCAGACCTACTCCCAAGATAGGAATTTTACTAGGATGTATGAACTTCAGTAGGAGATAGCACATCTGAAGCAAGGCGATCTTCCTTTGGGATCATACTACGCTGCGTTACGCAGCAAGTGGGAAGAGGTAGATCACTACCAGACCTACACCCCTGCATGTACCAAGGATGCTACGGAGTTCCGGAAGATGATTGTGCGCGGACGCATATTCGAGTTTCTTGGCGGCTTGAACCAGAGCTATGAACAGGTTCGAGCAAACATCTTGGGCAGAGATCCACCGCCGTCGACCATTGCACAGGTCTACTCCTACATCCAGAGCGAGGACAGCAGGAGGAGAGCCATGAGCTCTAAGACAGATGCTGATGTTCCTTTATCTGAGAAGTCTGCCTTGGCCACTCAGAAATTGAGCAAACCTACATCCAAGAAGGATGGGGATCTTGATGATCGTGATCGACTCAGATGTGATCACTGTGGCAAGCGTTGCCACACTCGGGAGACCTGCTGGAGTCTTCATGGTCATCCCGCACAGTTCTCTGGGGGGAAGCAAGGCTCCTCAAAGAAGCCCTCTGGTAGCAAACATGGAACCTCAGCTGCTCATGCCACCAGTCAAGATTCCTCTGATGTGACCCCTTCCTCTGGGCAGTCCAACACCTTCTCTAGCATGGACGTTGACAGGCTTCGACAATTACTTACTCAGCTTGATGGCCCTTCCCCACCTACATCATCCTTTGCTCAGACAGGTACATCTCATTCAGCCCACCTTGTGTCTACAGCACCCATTGGTCCTTCCTGGATCATTGATTCTGGTGCCTCCGATCATATGACTGGTATGCCATCCCTTTTCTCCACCTATAATATCTGCTGGGGTAAGGACAAGGTCCGTGTGGCCGATGGCACCTTCTCCTCTATCTCAGGGAAGGGCACTATCTCTGCCACACCTACTTTGTTTTTATCCTCTGTACTTCATGTTCCTAAATTCACCACTAACCTGCTTTCTGTTAGCCATCTTACTAAGAGCCTAAACTGCAGTGTTACCTTTTTTCCTACTCACTGTGTTTTTCAGGACTTGGAGACGAGGCGGATGATTGGCAGTGGTCGTGAGGATGGTGGATTGTACCTACTCGATAGCCAGCCGACTTCATATTCTGTTGCACATCAGTCTAGTGCCAATGTCAGTAGTTCTAGCGTTAATAAAGACCTGTTAATGCGATGGCATAACAGGCTAGGTCATTTACCGCTTTCAGTCATGAAGAGTCTGTTACCTCAGTTTGCGTCTATTCCATTTTTTGAGTTCAACTGTGAAACTTGTGTACTTGCAAAACAATGTCGGGTGTCTTTTCCGACCAGTAATAAAAAAAGTACGTTTCCTTTATAGCTTGTGCACTCTGATGTTTGGGGACCCAATCCTACCACTTCTATCTTTGATTTTCGCTACTTTGTGGTTTTTGTGGATGACTACAACCGTTACACTTGGATCTACCTTATGAAATCAAAAAATGAGGTGCATACTATCTTTCAGACCTTCCATAAAATGGTGTGCAATCAATTGGGCACCACCCTAAAAGTCCTACGCACTGACAATGGGGGGGAATACATGTACAGTGGCCTTGCCTCCTACTTTGAAGAGCATGGAATTCTTCATCAGACTTCATGGGCCGATACACCTCAACAAAATGGGACCGCTAAGCGAAAGCATCGCCATGTCCTGGAGGTTGCTAGGGCACTTCTTTTGGTACTCGGGTACCCAAGGGTTATTGGGCTGACGCTGTGTTGACGGCATCCTACTTGATAAATCGGATGCCCTCTCGTGTCTTGGGGTCAAAGTCTCCCCTTTCACTCCTGTTTCCTTCCTGTCCTGTGTTCTCCATTCCACTTAAGGTCTTTGGTTGTGTTTGCTATGTTCACGCCCATCGCAGGAAGGACAAGTTAGATCCGAAAGCCGTCCGATGTGTGTTCCTTGGCTATTCGTCCACTCAGAAGGGATATCGGTGTTTCCATCCCTCTACCCGTCGTCGGTTTGTTTCTCTAGATGTTACATTTTTTGAGAGTCTTCCCTTCTTCTCAGTTGATCGGACTTCTCTTCAGGGGGAGCTTGGGAGTATTGACGAGAGTCCGATACCTCCACAGGGGGAGATTCCTCAACCAGTACCCCTTGATTTGCTTGATGAGTCTCCTGTACCCTTGTCCTTATCTCCTACTGACACTGTGCCACAGGATCCGCAGCTGAAGACATATGCCAGACAACGTCAAAAAGAGAAACAATCCACCATCCAAGCTCACTGCCAGGAAATCCAACTCGATCCAGGTAATCGTGTCCTCAGTGATCCTCATGATGATATGTCTGTTGCTCCTACTATCCTTCCCATAGACATTGATGTACCTATTGCTCATCGGAAGGGTGTTCAAAACTGTGTTACCAAGCACCCTATCTCTCACTTTGTTTCCTATCAACAGCTCTCACCATCCTACAGGGCATTTGCTACTTCCCTATCCAGTGTCGCTCTGCCATCCAGTGTCTCAGATGCCCTCAGCCAGCCTCAGTGGAAAGCAACCATGCTAGAGGAGATGACAGCTCTAGAAAAGAATGGTACTTGGGATTTGGTTCCATTGCCTAGAGGAAAGAAACCCGTGGGGTGCAAGTGGGTATATACAGTGAAATACAGAGCAGATGAAAGCATCGACAGGTACAAGGCCCGTCTCGTTGCAAAAGGGTACACACAGACTTATGGGATTGACTACCAGGAGACGTTTGCTCCAGTGGCCAAGATGAACTCAGTTCGAGTTCTGTTATCTCTCGCGGCAAACTTTTCTTGGCCCCTCCACCAGTTGGATGTCAAGAATGCCTTCCTCCATGGTGATCTAGAGGAAGAGGTCTACATGACAGGTCCTCCGGGGTTCAGTCCGACTGGGAGTAAGGAACTTGTATGCAGACTGAAGAAAGCCTTGTATGGGCTTAAACAGTCACCAAGGGCTTGGTTCGAGAGGTTCAGTTCCGCAGTCAAGAAGATTGGCTACTCGCAGAGTCAGGCGGACCACACTCTCTTCATAAAGAGAAGTCAAGGTCGTCTTACTGCTCTTATTGTATATGTGGATGATATCGTGGTCATAGGAGATGACCCAGATGAGGTTTGTAGATTGAAAAAATACCTCGGCACAGAGTTCGAAATCAAGGATCTGGGAACCTTGAGATACTTTCTGGGCATTGAGGTTGCTAGGTCAAAGCAGGGTGTGTTTATCTCACAAAGAAAGTATGTACTTGATCTTCTTCGAGAGTCAGGAAACTTGGGAGCTAAACCAGCCGATACGCCTATAGAGCAGCAACATCGGTTGAATCCTGTTGATGGGGATCCCATTGCTGATGCAGGCCAGTTCCAGAGACTTGTTGGGCGTCTCATCTACCTTTCGCTGACACGACCAGATATTGCATACGCAGTCAGTGTCATCAGTCAGTTCATGCATGCCCCTCGCTCTCCACATCTTGAGGCAGTACACCGAGTGTTACGCTATCTTAAGGGGGCTCCAGGGAAGGGTCTCCTGTTTAGTAAGAATGGACACCTGCGAGTTGAAGCTTATACAGACGCTGACTGGGTAGGTTCAGTCACTGACAGACGTTCCACATCAGGGTACTGCACGTATGTGGGAGGTAATCTAGTGTCTTGGCGCAGCAAGAAGCAACTAGTTGTCGCCCGCTCCAGTGCCGAAGCAGAGTACCGTTCTATGGCTCATGGTGTATGTGAGCTTCTATGGTTGAAGACTATGCTCAGTGAGCTCGGATATCCTGTCAAAGGGTCTATGCAACTGTATTGTGACAATAAAGTAGCCATCAGCATTGCTCATAATCCAGTTCAACACGACAGGACAAAGCACATTGAGGTAGACCGTCACTTCATCAAAGAGAAACTTGGTCAGGGATTTATTTGCACACCGTATGTCCATACTGCGGATCAAGTTGCAGATGTGTTAACTAAAGGTGTTACTAAAGGGATCTTAGAGCACCTGTTATCCAAGCTGGGCATGATAGATATCTTCGCATCAGCTTGAGGGGGAGTGTTGTCAGGGACCTACTTGTAATATCTTATATTCTACAGGGGGCCCTTGTAATATTGTAAAACTTCACTTAATATATATATTGGGTGAAATCGTGTAGGCTATTCTAAGCTCTACACGATTTCTCCTCTTCCCCCAATTCTCTTCTCCTCTCTTCCATCTCTAACCCTAATCTCTTATTCTGGTTACGATCCAAGATTACAACAGACTGATCGTGAAACCCTAACTTTCTTCATCTTTTGTTTTTCTCTTTTTCTTGTGGTGGTTTCTACCATCTGTATTGTAAATGGGTGTGAAGGTCACTTATTCAGATTTGAAGGAAAACCATGGCCTCTATGTGTGTGTGTACATGTCGTATAATTGAGAGCATTGTTCATCCAAGGAGGATTTCAATTATGATTCATGTATAACTGGATTTTATTCATAAAACCTACCAGGTGATCAAGGCTACTCACAAGGTGTGCCGCATGGCCCTTAATGGTGTATAGAGCAATGTGGTGAGGTGCTTGATGTTTTTGGGTGTGCTGCAAGATGTGTAATTTGGTGTTGAGTCACTTGAGTGGGTTTCTACTACTGCTGCAAGATGTTTGCATTCGTCTGAGTTCTTGATTTTCTCAGATGACTTCCATTAAGCTTAACGGAAGCAACTATGTGTTGTGGTCCAAATTTGTGTAAGTTTTCCTAACTACAAAAGAGAAGCTTAAGTATTTGACTATAAACAAGCCTCAAATTGATGACAGTAATTATGATGAGTGGACTGGAGAGAATGCATAGATAATACTTTGGTTGTGGAATAGCATGGATCCGCTAGTTAGTGTTAATGTGAGCTCTGGGAGACAATTCGAGATATGTATTTTGGCGAAAAGAATTTTACCCAAGTCTGTCAGCTTTTTCAAGAATTTCTTATTCTACAACAACGAGATAAGAGTCTTAATGAATACTATGCTTCCTTGCGAGGAATAATTGATGAGATGAATGTATATCGGCCTATTACCAATGATCCGAAGATTCAACAAAGACACTGAGAAGAATATAGAGTTACAAGTTTCTCTCTAGAGTGAAATCTAAATATGAGCATGTGAAGGCTCAAATCCTAAGTAGTTAAGAGCTTCCATCATTAAAGGTTTACTCTTGGCTTCAAAAGGACTCTCTCAAACACTAGTGTGGGTGCAATTGATAATTTTGCCTTTGCAGCTTCTGGTCATTTACCTACCTTGAGCAGGGGTACTTTTTCTAGTCATGGTAGTTGGACAGGAGGTAGAGATCATGGAACTAGTAAAGATTCAGGGGGAGGCTGTGGTAGAAGACGTGGTACACGAAATGTACTCATTGTGCTCATGATGGTCATATTGTAGAAACATGTTGGAATCTTCACGGGAAACATGCATGGACCAATATACATCCTTTGTGATTGTCATCTCGATCACACGTCTCTACATACCATGAAGATTTTAGCTCCTACTTTAAGTCAATTGTTATCTTTAGATTTTGAGTCGCATCAATTAAGTAAATATTGTGTACCCTTTCCATCTAGACTTAACAGTTGTGTGTCCAGATTACGCTCTAATTATGCACTGAATTGGAAAAGAAGGCCAAGTGATTTTCTACATTTGCATGCTTCCAGTCTCGGATGATAGTAAACTAAGTAGAGTGAGTGCAAGCAACCAGTTTTCTTACAGGTCTCTCCTTAAGTGCCACGAAGTGTTCATGATAACAAGCATAAGCCACTGCAAAACTCTGGATGAAGGTTCACACAGTCCATTTGAGGGAATTACATATTTTGATCACTATATAGAGGTATTTACCATGCACTTCTCAAGCCTGAGACTGTTAATGGATCTTTTCATTCTTATGTTTATTTTATGGAACAATGGGCATAAAATGACCACAATTTTGAGTATTCACTTAAATCTTATTAGGTATAAATGCTTTCTTCTAGTATTCAAGGATCTCTATTTCAGTGGCGTATATGATATGTATATGGTACCTGTGTTTCCAAGGTAGGATATGTAAGATAACCATTCAACTTGACCCTTAGAAGAAGTGTTATACTCGGTATTTACTAAAATCCCTCACCTTCGGTCCAAGAGTCTGCCTGAAATTCCTTTCAACTTAATCTTCTCATTACATCCTCTTTTATTTTATATAATCTCTTATATTACATCATCATTATATGTTAATTTATCAACTGGTTTTTGGCAAGCATCACCTTCTTTTTCATTTTCATATTTCATCCTCAACGGAACTCATTTGACTTGAGTAAAAGATTAACATTCAATTTACCATGATGGACTCTAAATGGTTCTAATAGGCTTTCCCTCTTATATTTTATTATTTTCTTTCTTTTTTTCTTTGTTGATCTTGGATAGGCATTTTACAAGTTTTCATACTTACAGGTCATCTTCTCACTTTTTTATTAATTCATAAGAAATCATTGTACTTTGATACATAAAAACTCTTTTCACTCTATAAGCCCTAAGCAGTTTCTAAGGAATCTATAAAGGGCATAACACTGAGGAATAACTGATTGCTCAGCTTTTTATAAAGCTAAGAGTGGATCATAACTCACTATTAAGATAACAAAAAAAAAACAGAGAAATTCTGCATAGGTACTTTAATGATGTCAAAAAAAAAAAACAAAAAAAAACCAGCAAAACAGATATATAACACAAATTCACTTTGATTAGAGACATCATATCTACCTTGACTTTGTAGTCGGGATATTCACCAACTGCCTTAAGAAGGCACGGAGTACTACGCTTAGCAATCCAACGAGCTGCAGCAACCATCCCGCAGTGTGCATATCCTAATACTAAATTGCTAATACCACCTTCATGTACAACTGAATGGTGAAAAGGGACTATCGCCCCAGTTGCTGCTGTTAGTGTGTCCTTGATGCTATGAGTCCCCCGAATCAATAGAAGGAAACATTTTGAACTTCTATCACATAAAATCGTGAAAGCAGGCTTCAGAAGCTGCAAAAATTGTACAATAATTAAAGCACTATAAACTATTATACAAACCCCGGAATATGTGAGTCTCTAGCTTTCGCTCTTTGATTTGAGTTAATAAAAACACTAAAAATCCAATGACTAGCTTATGACGAGAGCACAAATGTTTACATACCCCTGACTTAGGCTCTTGAAGAAGAACATCTCCTTGGGAGTAACCAGCAGAGTCCAAAAACACTGGAAATGGCTTTTTTGAGAAAAGCATGCAACAGATCAACAACCTCAGAAGATGAGTTAACTCAGCTATAATCTGAGGACCTTTAAGTTCTACACAACTTCTTTCAGCATATACACTTGCAACTAGTAGGTTACCCTGCAACAACATGTAACGTATATAACTCAATAACATTTTCTCACTTTCCACATTGACTTAGTCCTACAACCAGATTAAAGCCTATGCTGCATTGATATGGGTATGGGTGACATGGGTGCGGAGTGTCTGATTTGGCGAACCTTGAAAAATAGGATTCCTTGATTCTGCAGTATAATTTATTGTTTTTATATAATAATGAGGATAATAGTAGATAATGTGATAGAATCTTATAATTTCTACATATACTTATAGACAAGAGAATACACATATCTAATGCTATATTTGTTGCATAAAAACCTTTAATTGTAAAAGGTAGAACTCCTAATCTATGGAAAATGTTAATTAGTATCTTGCGACTAAGGAAAGAAAAAAATAAAACATAATTCAGAAGTGTCGCACCAAAATCTGTATTATGTCGGACTCAAACACGTATGTCCGACATGGATACTTCACCCATTTAGAAGAATCCATGCACCATAGATAAGGCAGCATAGGAAGCAAAAACAGCATGCATACACTCATAAGTCGGAAACATCTTTGAGTTAAGATGGAGGTTCTAGTGCTGCACATAGAAAGCATAACCAAAACGCAGAACTATATGATGATGCCAATAGTAGACCCTCTTAAAGAACCTACCCCAGGTCCCCAAGACATCTCCATAGAGTGCAACTATCTATCAAGGACACTACATTTTCTAAAAAGTTATCCATGTCATACACCCATGTCGTACTCAAAGGGCTGAAATCAACCAATATATCTTGCTTTCAACTATTATTAATATTGTTTGTACAAATTCCACGTATTTCAAAATGAATTGTTTCTATATTCATACTTATGTGAACTAAATTATTGTAAAATTAAATTTTTAATACATGGAATAAACTGTTGGGATAAGGCATAGATGATGATGAATAAATGGAATAAACCACATGGATGTGTTGGTGTACAGTGACGGTGTCTGAGTTACATAGACACATAAAGGTAAAAATGAAGCAAAGATCCAAATTTAGAGATCAAAAGAGAGAGTTTGCGTTTAGGGGTTATCAATACTAGGGGGTGGTATGTGCATTGCACATGAGTGATTGTAGGGGCCTCATCAAAGTTGATTACGGACAACAATATGAGCCACGTGGCACACTCTTAGAGACCACTGACCATATGGATGTTTGGCCCATCGCTAGCTGGACTTACATACCAAAATTCAACCTGATTAGTAATTTCTATCAGTTGAATTACAGTCTTTTCCATGGTTTATTTTTAACCGTGGATTTCGAGCATTATTTGGGGTACTCAGATTCAAAAGTTATAAATCACTAATTAGGTTAATGTCGTGAGAAGGGCTTGCCCCAACCCAATTTTGGCTTTAAATTAGTAATAGATGTTTGTATACTTATATTTGCCGCATGAAGCTAAGAGACATTTTCTGTCATTGACTAGGCAAACGCAGTGTAGTAGTATTACAAACCAAATTTAAACCCTTAATTGGGAATATTTTTGCTTCTAATATCAAGTGTTCATATTGTTAAACTAAAGATTAGAACTTCTTTTCAAGTAGAACGTTCAGACAAGTGACCTTTGAATAGGAGCTTGGAGAATCAAATTTCCAACATGGCACCAAAGCAAAGCTAGAAAAGAAATTCAATTATCAAGTAGCAACCGCATATAGATTTAAAGAAGAAACGACATGTACTTTAGCTACAAAAATCATTTTTTTGGGGAATCAAATAGTAAACAAAAAGAAAATGCACAGATGTATTTGGAATTATGTAATCCAAAGAAACATTCCTTGAGTGAAATCAAACTCTAGAGGGACAATTATACGCTTACCTGACGCCGCATGAGATAATTTATGCCAAAAGCCAAGTCTCCGATCGGCCATTTACCTAGGGTCTCCGAGTACGTAAACCTAAGTGTCTCCGCCAACGTAGAGATCGATTCGAACCACGTTGCAGGTGCCTGCGCGGGTCTCATTCTCCTCCTCCCCGATCGACTCGATTTCGATAAATCTCCACTCCGATCATCACCTCCGTCCTTAGGCGACAATCTCCGACTCAGAACATAATACAGAAGCATCGCCACTCCCGCGGCGGTAGCCATTGTTGCCGTCGCCATTAACTTCTTGAGAATCTCCGTAGAGATCGAATTATCAAGAGAAAGCCCCAAAATCATATATTTTGAGGGAGAAGCAATTACAGTCTCCCGAAACCGCAAAAAAAAAGTAACAGTTCTCGATCAAAATCATGGAAAACTGAGCTAAAAAATATCGAAAGTTTCAGAGGCTTTAGGGTTTCGAGAAATCGAAAAAATTCGTTTGAAGTTGCGATCTGGACGGGAATATCAGCTGTTGCAGACACAGAGATGTGTCATGCGCCAGAGTTCGATTCCGAGAGTTTTCTTTCTTCGAGAGCAGAGTGAGACGCGGTAACAGGGATTACATTCTGAGAGAGGATGTATTAAATTACCGCAAAACCTCTTTATCTTTCAACAAATTAACGACAACATCCTCGTAAAGTAACGGGAATACCCCAACAGAAGCTTCTAACGCTCCATTTGAGGGAGGAAGACTTTGGTAATTTCCTTGTTAAGACGTTGAAGTAGGTGAATATAATATTCGAAGGAGACAGGAAGCGCACGTTAAGCATCGTTTTAAGCAGGTGCGTATAAGTTAACATAATGATCCACTATAAGGCCTACGTATAGTAATCCAATAAGGGATCCTATCCGAACAATCAAAAGGGAATCTTGTGTTGTTTTTTATTGGGAAAATATATACTGTTAATAATAAAACATTTTTACCCAATAAAAAGGACACAAGGGCCCTTACGTTGTAACGTTTCTGGTGGTAGGCTCCGTGCCTTAACAGTAAAGACCCTTTTTTGGATCATTACCCTAATGCAAAATGGGTCGGGTTGAGGGGACTAACAAAAGTGAACTAATCAGTTCACTAATGACCTCAGCCGTGGATATTATAAGAATTAATCCAACGGTGATTGTAAGTGCTGAGCCGGACATTAGAGAGACCACAGAAAAGAGCTTGAGTTTGTGATGGGCTCCACACCCCTAATCATGGCAACAGCTCAGGCTTGTCACGGGTTGAATCAATTATTCAAATGGTCAACCCATTGCTAGCAAAACATCGCCCATTAGAAGACGAGTTTAGAATGACGTAGGCTCAAAAAATTAAAAAATGTGAGTATTTCAACTGGTGTGGTTGACCTGACTGTATCCACCTAGTTATTGTATTGTCACTACAACGTGATGTTGAGGTTGGACTCCTACCACATCCGCATTATACGAAACATTAAAGATGTTGGTAGTTAGGTCAGCTGCACCGAATATACAAAAGTCGAGAAAGCTATTCTGGACGGTCGTTCAAACCTATTCCCTGAATTGTCCGACACCCATTGTGCCATGTGGAGGGTTTATGTGACCAATTGGAACTCTCCATTTGATATAGGCCCTCCTGGATTTACACATGGATAGTTCCCTTGTCCACGTCACATTCATATTCTTCTGTGTTTCACCTTTGCTTTGCCCTTTTTTTTTTTTTTTGAAAATTTTCAGAGCAAAAATCTATACTACTTTAAAGTGAAATTTGGGTTGGCGATGACGCGGACTTCACCAGACGTTCATCTTCACTACAGGTTGTTCAGCTAGCACGCCCGATAATAGACCACAGTACGAGCCACATGGCACACTCTTAGAGACCACTGACAATATAGATGTTTGGCCCGTCCCTTGATGGACCTATACATACGTACCAATTAATGATTTCAAACCTTTGGATCTGAGTACCCTAAATAATGCTACTAATCAGGTTGAATTTTGGTATGTAAGTCCATCTAGGGATGGGCGGATAGAAGTCGAAGAGAAAAATTTTTATTTCTTTTTTAAGATTTCAAAAATATTTTGTAGAGAGAGTTTAAAAAAAGGGTCGTGATGTAGCAAGGTACACCTGAGATCTTTTCATTAGCGGCAGTTTTGGTAATCACCACTGCCATCTGGGCCCACTTTTTAGCTGTTGGTTTTAGTACTCAAAAAATGGTTGCATTCAACCGCTATAAGAGCGCCTTAAAAAGTGTTAAGAAGTGTTAAAATCTAATGGTTATAGATTACCAATCAAGGTGATTTTTGGTCTGTAATCTGTATATCCACCAACGAGTGGGATAAACATCCATGCGGTCAGTGGGGCCCAGATGGCAGCGGTGACTACCAAAAATGCCGCTTCCGCAAATGGAACAGTTTCAGGCATACCTTGTTACATCTTTTTCCTTCAAAAAAACCATTAAAAGTACACGCGCCAAAAGTAGAGTGGGGGTAAGCTAGGGAGCTGAGTGAGAGGTCCTCTACTCATTCCCAAAGATAAGTGTTCAAGAATAGGAAAATAAAGGCACGCTATAATAAGGAGAAGATTATAGGGCTTCGGTGGAGTCAAGTCATAGAAGCCCCTAGTATGTATTACATTCGCTCGATGAAGTGTACTAGCTTGTGAGGAGTTCACCGAAAAAAAGAAAAAAAAAAGCTTGTGAGGAGTCCCAAGTATACCAAATCCAATGAAATAAGACACGAGGTGCTTCTATGGCTTGACTCAATAGAAGCCTGCCATTGATAGCTCAAAGAGAGAGGGTTTTGGAAGAAAGGAATTTTTTTTTGAAGCGGCGGGATTTTTTAAGCGGCGATGCGGCACATATACATAGTTTTAGGATTTTTTTATGTGGCGTGCAATCATTGGGGCATGATCTTTGCTTCAAACCCCACCACTACTTCAAAAAATTTCTCATAAAAAGAGAGTAATGATCACATGGTCCAGGGTCCATGGACTAAAACTTAAAACTTTGATGACAAGGCCTGTCCTCAGCCTCGATGACAGGGTGCAATATGAGCCACGTGGCATACTTTTAGAGGACTCTGACCGTATGGATGTTTGGCCAATCCCTAGATATGGACCTACAGACCAAAAGTGAGCCCGATTAGTGATATATAGGTATTGAATTGGAATTATTTTCATGGGTTGATTTTAACCGTGGGAGTTTTTAGCATTATTGACCATTATTTCAGGTACAAAGATCCAAAGGTTTGAAATCATTAATCATGCTGCTTTTTGGTTTGTAGGTCCACCTAGGGATTTGAAAAATATCCATACGGTCAGAGTACTCTAAGAGTGTGCCATGTGGCTCATATCGCACCCTGTCATCAGCCTCAATGACAAGGCCCTGTCATCAAAGTATAATTGTGTTGGAGTTGGCCATGATTTTAAGGGAGTGGACAGCACGTATGTTACAATGTCTGCCTTCCATAGGCACATTAGGAATCAGGTTTTTTTTTCTTCTTTTTTTTTTTTATATCCTTAGGGTGTCCCCACCCATATTGGAATGGGACTAATCCCTCCGGCTGCACCGCACCGAACCACTCAGAAGTTTCCCTACGTGCAAAGGGGTAAATCGAGGGGCACACAACTTAAAATTAGGTTACCTTTCGAGAGAGATCGGGATATACTTTTGACAAGCAACTTAAAATTCGTTACCTAGTGCCCCCTCATACTCTTTTACCTTTCTTGTCTCTTTTCTTCTTTTATTCTCTCAATTTGCTTTCTCTAGTCGTTCTTGTTTTTCCTTCAACACACTCTACTTACCTAATTCACTTAAGTTCCTACAAATTGTGAAATACTCTAGTGAATTATGTGGCCAAATCTGTCACTTTCCCCCCCTTAGGGCGTGTTTGATTGGGCATAAACATTTTTTGAGAAAATTTTCTTTTCCTATGAAGATTTTCCTGAGAAAATACATTTGATAGAGCTGTTTGTTTGCACCTGAGAAAATATGCAGTTTCTAATTGCGTGAGGAAATAAGAGTGGATTTTCGTGGAAACCAATCCTCACCTATGTAGAACGGAATTGAATTCCAGGCTTGGATGGGAAATTTTCATTTTCTTGAGAAAATTTTCCCATTTTAAAATGGCAATCAAACAAGGGAAAATTAAATTTTCCTGAGAAAATGTGATTTTTCCCACAGGAGAATTGGCAATCAAACACACCCTTAATTTCACTAGAATTGTAGTAAGTAAATTACAAACTAATCGCGTGGATTGAATTAAATGTCGAACCGTTGCAATACTTGAAAGTCGTCCAATTTAAGCCAAAAAAGGAATGGTTAACTTACAATCTCGAAAATAAATGGATTATGTGCTTGACTTGAGGTATGCATATTAGGGTTCCTTTTCTCTTGTTAGGTAAGTTGGGCTCAAAATTTAGAATTTAGATGCATCACTCAACAAGACATGCTTCAATCCTATTAGGTAAGTTTGGCACAAATTCATTGACCCATAAAACCTTGCTTCCACACCCCACCCCCCCCCCCCCCCCCCGCAACGTCGAGAAATTTTTTGCTGCCAACGAAAAGCCGGTGAAATTCGATGCTGACACCCTAAAAACACACACCATGTACGCAATAAACAAAAAAAATATTAAATTCACTCAACCCAAAGTTGTACATCGGCGTGTTTTGAGGGCGTTAGCATCGAGTGTCGCTGCTCAGCAGAAAATTTCATTTTGGATTTTCCTTACACGCTCACGCTACGACATTCGTTTAACTTAGGTCGTAGAATCGAGAGAATATGGCATTCAAATGATTATGACAGGGGCCAACCAATACTGTTCAGGTTGGTCTAGTGCATGCACCGCAGGTGCGCGCACCACAGCATGTGCAAGGTTAGCACTGGCCTAGTGCCTAATATTGCTATTCATGGTGTAGACAAGAAACTTAGGTGGACTGCGCGATTAGGACACCATGCTACAATGGGGGCAAGGAAGGTCAGCTATGTTAGGCATGTTTGGGGGAAGGAAAAATGTTGTCCATGTAGAATAATGCAATGGGTTAGAAGGTTATGACCATCTGAATGGCTCAATTTTAGCTTAATAGACCAGCTAATGCGCTTGGGAGCATCACATGACCATGGATATATATACCATTACCATCCCCACGCCAAGAGCGTATCTTGGGTGGTTGTACGTGTATACTACTTTTGTAAACCGTGAAAATAATTTTGTTGGGAAGAAAGAACAATAAACAATCTAAAGAATAAAGATGCAATCACTCACAACATAGAGATTTACATGGTTCCCTCTAGATTGAGGTACGTCCACGGATCCACACCAATTCCACTATGTTCTGAGACAAAAAAAGAAACACACAAGATACAACAGACACTCGTCTCTGATCAACAGAGGTATATATAACCTCAAGACGAAATTAAAGTTTCTGTATCTCTATGTAAAAGTACGAAAACACCCTTAAAGGAAAAAGACCTCCCCAAAAGTTGGGTTCTGTGGTGTCGTGCCTTCATGTTCAGTACTCTAGCACCATAAGACTCTACATAACATAACAAGTTTATCATCCTTGTGGTAGGACCCATTTTTTTATGGGGCTCATTTACAAAATTTTCTAAGCCAAAAGTTAACTTGATCAAATTATCCCAACCATCTGATCTATCTACTTCTAATTCCTTGATAATTCATCATATTTTTCCTGACTGTCCAAAACTTGTGATAGATCTGATGATTGTATGCATCTAATTTGCTCGAATATTAGCCTAAGGAGATCTCCTAAATGGGGCCCATGGGAAGTAGTTAGCAATGTTGTGTGTACATGGCATAAGGTCCTCTCGACTCCTATTCAAAAGGTCCAATAATCCAGAAAGACTGTACAGCCTTCAAGGGGCGACTCAGTTTCTGTCCGTTGCTCATCTGCCATGGATACTACAATGATCTAACAAATGGGTAGAGCTATCAATGGGTCGGGTATCCCTGATAACAAGATCCAATAACATCGGGTATAGACCTAGGAATCATGATCCAATAAGTGGCCAGATCTACCTTGATATGATCTGATATTTTACTTAAGAATTTGTCGTTTTAATTTTTTAAAATCAAATTTAACATGTTCATTAATCAGACCGCTTCAATTTTATGTCAGCCCGATCCAATTCAAAAAGTTTCGGTAGCTTACCGGATCAGAAAACCATGATCGGATAAGCTATTGAATTGGTATTGGATCAACACTGATCCGATCCAAGCTACATCCGTTGACAGCCCTACAAAATGGGTATTTAGATGTGTTCATAAATCATTATCAAACCTTTAAAAACAAAGAAAAGGTAAGAGAACACAAATAATGGCCGCCCAAATGATTGCAAGAAGAGTACTATCAAGGAAGAATCCCATGTCGGCAATCACAGTCAAAATGTCTTAGTCTATATTGGTTGGTGCCCTATCACCACACCCAATTAAACCAATTCTATCTAAATACATGGATGGAGATTAATACCGACGCAGGCAGTGGTGGCTGCTTAGCAAGTCCACTAAGTACAAATCTTGAGTACGAAAAGAGAAAATACAAAAAGGCTTTAAAACTTTAAAAGCTCTCAAAGTAAGGTAGAAAAGTCTCTCCCTTGCCAAAAACTTTAAAAACTCTCTAATGGATCACCCTAAACTCCATCCTTTCCTAAACATATAAAAGACATAAAAAGTTAGGGTCAGTCTTAGGTAACCCCTTTTTGCGACCCTACTTGGGGGTCATGCGCTCTTGCATTCACTTTTTTTCACTTTTTGCCGGCGCTCAACCATCATTGGATTTTCAAAATCCGGTCCTCGGATCTTGAGCCAAAAAGTTAAGTGAAAAGAGTAAGGAACATGGCTAGCATTAAGTAAAAAGAGCAAAGGACATTAGGTGAAATTAATAGAAAGTTTTTAGAATCTTACCCTAAATCCTAAGGTAGGATTTGGAGTTACCTTAAAAAATTGTGGACTTTAGGTAGTATTAGAGATGGATTTTTAAGTTTTTCACTCTATTTTGGGGAAGAGAAGTTACTTTAAGGTAGTTTTTTTTTTTGAGGTGAGCCTGTTTTTTAAAGAGATCGGGAACTTGGTGAAGGCGGGTTTTGAACTCAGATCTATGGGATCATCACCCATAAACTTTACCAACTGAGCAAGCTGGCACCTTCAAAAAGATGTATTCCATTGCCGGGATTTGAACCCGGGTGACTTTAGGGTAGGGTTGGAGATGCTTAAATATATCATCTCACTAACACATCAAACCCAAGTTCCATGCACCTAACACGTCTTCAATAATAATTTTAACGCACATACTAAGTCAATCATATGCTCCAAGTACTTATCTCGAGCATTAATCACACGGAACCCATGTTAGTGACATATCATGCCACACGGCACACGCACACGTTTAAGGTGTCACAAACATGATTTGTCAACAATCTCCGGTCGCGATATGCATATCAGGTTGGTTCCAGTCAATCTTGAGATAAGGATTGGAGATTAAGAGATTACCAATCCATATAGAGAAGCCTCATGGCCACATGAAGGTTTCTGTGACCAAACAGAAGCTTTATTTCCCGGGCACACACCCATCTAGCCCGGATGGTTGATGTGTATTCTCCCTTCCCCCAGCCGGTATAGCCTCTGTTCGCCTCGTTAGCTGGTCGTGCGGTCCAAGCCTGAACTGTGTTGCCTACCAACCCATAGCTCACAGTTGGATAGAGTACATATGTCATGCACATTCGGCGAATTAAGACCCTCCATCAGATGCACTGACCATATCGATGTCAAATTGACCTAGACATGCTCATAACCATCCAATTAGTGACTTTTTTTAATGGTTAACCATATATGGGATTAAAGACATAAGGTGCGGGCCTTTTCGGTATAAGTGTATTCCCAGAATAAGATGGTTCCCTTTAACTTTACTCAAATAGACTTATAATTGCAACCAAACACCCCCTTTAGGGCTCCCTCTTGTCAGGAAACCTACCCCTTCAGCATAATCACTAGTGTTAGCCATGTCCTTTGTCATAATTGGAACTTAAATAAATCAATCTTCCAATAGCTAAAAAAATATTTGTAGGGTCAGAGTCCCTATATGATATTCAATATGCTTAATCTTCCATTAATCCTCTCAACACTTAAGTGGACCCCAGTGATATTATACCATTCAATCATACCTTTAAAGAGCCCATCAACGTGGCCGAAAGGAGACCTCTGATATTCTAGGATAGAGAATATAAGATATGTGGAATATTATTTAATTTACTTGATTAACATTGAAAATGTTACAAAACCTTGTATAAATTTAGCTGTCCCTCCATTTGTCCACATGCCAATCATCCTAACTGTCCAAAATCGATCTGTCCTCGACGGGATGAGCCTAACCATCTGATCAATTGACTGATTTTGAACCCCACCAATATAAATATGGGTAAAGAAAATAGTCCGTTGATCAGATGGTTAGAATCGTTCGCATGTGCACCAATTAGTTTGTATGGCTATTACCAAAAAGAAAGAAAAAGACTCGTGCTATATCACGGATAACCGAACAAAAATATGTGCGGTTGAGGCCATTTGACCGTTGGATTCAAAAGATCCACGCAGTTGTTGCCTCGTGGACTGAGAATCTTTTGAATCCAACGGTCAAATGGCCTCAAACCGCACATATTTTTGTCTGATTATCCATGGGATAGCATTTTCCAAAAAAAAAAAAATTGTATGGGAATTTACATGGGAATCTATCCCTATAAAAAAAATTCAAAAACCCCAATTTCATGTAGTTTAGGGTATTGAATTATTGATTAGTGCAACAATCATTTGATGTAACCATCCAAGCTTATCTCCTATGGTACGGATCATAAGACCAAAATAATGTTAGGACCATCTATAAAAGGGACCCCCCTCCTTGCAACCTCAAACATTACTCTCCTTCTCACAAAAAAAACCAACCTGAATATATGAGAATGGCTAAGCTATTGAGGACTCTTTTCTTCCCCCTCATTGCTTTGGCTATAGCCACTTGGTCACAGGGGCTGAGCCAAAGTCCAAACCAACCTTCTTCTTTAGTCCCCATCTCCACCATACTCACATACCACAAAGGCCCTCTCTTGACCGGACCAAGCAGCATCAACATCTATCTCATTTGGTATGGAGCCTTCTCTCCTACCAATAAGGCCAGCATCATTGACTTCTTTGCCTCCTTCGACCCGTCGACGAATCCCAATCTCCGGCAACACCCCACCGTCTCGACGTGGTGGAAAACCACCCAATCATACAAAGACAAGAACGGAAAACCGGTTTCCGGTACAGTCAAACTCGCTGGCCAAATTGCCGACGTCACATGTTCTCTAGGGAAGAATCTCAAGCGTGCCCATATAGCTTTCTTAGTTAAAAGGATGATAGTTCATAAATCCTTCCCATTTGACCCAACAGCATTATACTTAGTGTTGACTGCTCCTGATGTTTTTGTAGAGCAGTTTTGTATGGGATCATGTGCTTTTCATAGTAGTCTCTTAGTGTCTCCAAGGCAAAGAGTGGTATATGCACATGTAGGGGACCCCATGACCCAATGTCCAGGTCTTTGTGCATGGCCGTATGCCGTTCCGGCATACGGTCCACCTGGCCCGGCACTTGTTGCACCTAATGGTGTAGGCATCGATGGAATGATTATGAATATCGCTACCATTCTTGCAGGGGCTGCGACTAACCCGTTGAAGACCGGGTACTTTCAAGGTGACGCCTTAGCACCATTAGAGGCTGTGACAGCATGTCCTGGGATATTTGGCCTAGGAGCTTATCCAGGATATCCCGGGAAGTTGATGGTAGATAGTAGAAGCAAGGCGAGTTATAACGCATATGGTGCGAACCGACGGGTTTTCCTTCTCCCAGCCATGTGGGATCCTTTGAGCAAGACTTGCAAGGTGATTGCTTGATTTTGAACCCACAATGGGATGCAAAAATTGTTGGATATATAAGTGTCTTAGAAGACAATTCTCACACTCTTCAAGCTGGTCCCCTTACTAGGAATATATAATTAACTGTGCAAGTTGAAATATATATAGATATGGGACATTAATAAGTGATGTTATTTCATTTTATTTGGGGTGTTTCGGATAATTATACGGCGTGTAAACGTGCGCAATAAGTATTATGTCAAATGAAAAGCCGCTTCGGGTTGTTGTTACTGTTTTAAATATTTTTTTTGTATTGTTATTACTGTTTATGTTTCGAAATAATAGAAGAGGGGAAATCTAAGGTACCCTAGGCGTTTGTTTCGATCGATTCAATTTTAGGGAGTGCAGAAGATGTCGGGATCATGTTTTCGCCGACCGTAGGCGCAATATGGGGGGGTCATTTTAAATCTGTATAATTTTCCCTACCAAGCCATTTAAATTTGGGTAATTTTTCCTACTAAGTCCGGAATTCTAGATAGGTGCATGAGAATTCATTTTCACATGAAAATATGCATTTATTTTCTCACTGATTGAAATATGTTTTCATAGTTGCAATCAATCAGCCATTTAAAGTATTTCCCAGATGTATTTTCTCGCGAATTTATTTTTTGCAATCAAACACGCCCTAAGTAGGTTGAAGTGTTATGGAGGTTTCTTGGAGTGTTGTGTGGGGTTGTAAGATGAAACATATGTACTCTCCCTTTAGATGTAAATGGATAGGAATGCTAACAAGCAACTCCTTCAGGGAATTATACAGATGCAACCCCATGTGCAACCCATAAAAGACAAGGAAAAATATATCTCCCGGCAAGGTTTTTCCAGGTAGTTTTTCTTTCCGTTTGCGGGGTTGTATCTGTGCAACTCCATTAAGGGTTTGTTTACTAGCTTTCCTTATAAATAGAGGAAGTCATACATTTTGTTTTATTATAGGTTTGGCTCAGGGGACTCATCTTTTCACATCCGAGAGGCACGAGTGAAAAGATGAGTGTAATCAGGCGAGTCCCCTGATCCCGACCCATTCTTTCCCAGCACCACATTTTTCAGTTTGACTCTTCCAA
This sequence comes from Euptelea pleiosperma, assembly GCA_035048495.1. Classification (NCBI taxonomy): domain Eukaryota; kingdom Viridiplantae; phylum Streptophyta; class Magnoliopsida; order Ranunculales; family Eupteleaceae; genus Euptelea; species Euptelea pleiosperma. The sequence goes on along the minus strand of CM068551.1, from coordinate 25,694,340 downwards.
GGAGCAATAGCCACCGTACTGATTGCTCCGGTTCAATTACCCATTCATTCTTTAAAAACTTTAGACCACAGATACATCATGCCCTAAATGTTGAGAATAATACTAGCCACCTTTTCTGTCTCCTTCAATTACTATCGTTTTCCTCTTTCCAGATACCCTAACAAATTACAAACGGTAGAATCCGCCACAGTTTTCTCTTTTAATTGTACCTGACTGCAAGGAAGGGAAAAATTCTTACCGACACAAGGTTTTTTTTTTTTTTTTTGTACGTTGGGGGCTGATCAGCCAAATCTGGATTGTCAAGTCAGACCTTCCGAACTGGCCCCATAGAACGTTTTCTAGCACGTGATGGGCTGCTCCAGTGGATCTGGACTGTCCATCTGATCGAACCCTCCAAACTGGCCACGAAGAAGCGTCCATCTGATATCAGACCCTCCGAACTGGCCACCGAGATGTTGACCTGGTGGAACTTAAGCACACACCCATCTGTATTGCTCTATTTCCCCATCAAATAGCAGCCATGGGCATTTCATACTTTTTGGAAAATCAAAAAATAAGAAATAAATTATTCTCTTTTTTGCCAAGTGGCATAGACTACTAGAGTGAAAATTGCCAAGTGGCATAGTCTACTTCACCACCACACCTACACCTGACACAACTAAGGGTCCATCTTCGGTAAGCTTGACCCATCTCTGATTCGGGTATGTGCACCCCTAGACACAACACCAAGTTCAAATTTCAAAAGAATGAAGTTCGGTGTACATGCGGTGCGAAAGTGAAAGTCCAATTTTCTGAGTAAAACTTGGCTGACCGCCCACAATATGAGCCACGTGGCACTCGTAGAGGAAACTGTCCATATGGATGTTCGACCAATCCCTAGGTGGACATACAAACCAAAAATCAGCCCGATTAGTGATTTCAAACCTTCGATCCTTGTACCCCCCAAATAATGGTCAATAATGCTCAAATTACCACGGTTAAAATCAACCCATGGCCCTGCCGACATCAGCTGCGACGTGTAAAACTACTGCCCTGGCAAGACATGGAGTCTGTTGTTTCTCGTTACAAGTTGATGGGAGCACCCTTTATTATTCCAATCAACTGCAAGGCATCACTTTCATGAGCCAGAAACCACTAGCTGAAAACAGCCTCATAATCATAAAAAATACAACATAATCCAGGTTTATTAATGTTAAGCGCCTCTCGCTGCTCTCCATAAAACCAAACATGAGGGCAAAAATGGAGCTTCAGGGCAATTGGCTCTGAAGTTGTGCTGAACCATGCTTAAGGGCTCCCAAATCTTTCCACCTTTAGTCAGAGGGGCCGATCATCTTCTCAGGTACCACTAGCTTGTCAAATTCTTCAGATGTGAGCACTCCGAGGTTTAATGCAGCGTCCTGCAAAATACGAACTTTGTGAGACTTAGAACTGTGGAATCCAAAAGTCGGGAAATGGGATAAAGCAACAGCACCACATTCCCTAAAATGCTATGTTGCATGGATTCTTCTAAAAGGGCAAAGTACCCGTACTAGATACATGTCGGAATCCAACATGACAAGGATTTTGTGTGATACTTTCCAATTTTTTGCATTGTTTTTACTTTACTCACTTGCAACTTGCAAGATACTAATTAACATTTGCCATAGTTTGTGTTCTACATTTTACAATTGAAGTTTTCTATACAATAAACGTGACATTACAAATACTTATTCTCTTTTCATATGATGTAAAGCATAAGATATTCCATCACATTATGCACTATTTTCCTCATTATTATTATATAATTACTTTGTTTTACATTATTTATGGTATACGGCTAAGTCCACGAATTCTATTTTCCAGGGCTGGCCGAATCGGACATCTCGTATCAATGCAAGATAGCTAAAATGCCAAACAGGTTGACACCATTTTATAAACTTAATAATTTTTAATACAATCGCTTGTGCTAATAACAATCTAGGAATGCTAGCAAGCAACACATTAATTGCACCGCATAGATGGTGTGCACCAGAAGACAAGTAAAACTACCTTGGAAAAACCACACCTTGAATCGAAAAATCCTCAATAACAGTCATTCGAAATCCACTAGTTAAAATCATGATAATCATGCTCAATATTTCAAACATAAACTAATGAAGTAACTTATTCACTACCAGTAAATAGGTCTACCATAAAAGGTGCTAAAACCCTGATAATGCCCACAAGTTTGAATGTCAAAATCATTAAAATAGCATCATAAGCATATTTCCGAAGTCCTTAAGTTTGAACTCGGTGTTTTAAAAACCGGACCGGACCAATCGTCCGACCGGATTTTTTTCAAAAGTCGGTCCAGTTCAAATGAAACCAGTAATTTTTAGAGAACCGAATGTTTTTCTGAAACCGGAGGTTAGACTGTCAAACCATTGAACCAACCAAACTGGTGGTTCTCAAAAAATCAAAACTAAAAAACACATTTAGAAAAACTAAAACCCTAAATCAAAATGCATTTTGTTTTGAGGAATTTTTCAAAAAGGAATGAGGATTCCTTGAAACGGGGATGGGCTTTTCAAAGATTTCAGTTGAATCAGATGAGATTGATGGCTTATTTCAGCCAATAATCAATTATCACGAACCTGGATTCTTCCTTCTTGATATTTCTGAAATGGTGAAGCTTTTATGAGGGACTCCTCTGGCAACAAGAGACTTACAGATCACAACAATCACATGGCCAGACGTTATGTCCCCTTCGCTTGCCAGCTTCGCCTCTTCGGCTAGATTAATTGATTGTCAAAACACCGACTTGCTCGTTGTTTTCCCAACAAAATCCCTCAACGCCATTAAAATGAAGAAGCAAAAGCTTGGCCAAAACCCTAAGATCTCCATTTTTCTCTTTGTTGTTGGAGTTGAGAGAGAGAGAGAGAGAGGGGCTGGGATTTTCCCTAAAATGAAGGGAAATGAGCTTTCACATTGGACAGGTATGTGACAGAGAATGAAAGTGATGTTTAAGACACAATTGGTTGGACCGAATTGAACCAGGTCAAATCACAGTTCAATGATTAGTGTGTTGCATCTTAGTCCCATATAATCATATCAAGGATGTTGGATTAAGATTAGGTAGATTAGTAGATAAAAAAGAACCATCTGCCTCTAGTGCCTCCACAAGAAAGGGTGACCCACTCAACTGCAAGTCTGCAACTCTTGTCGCCTTGATTCCTTTGTTACCTTTTGTTATTCTTCTTCCTCTGGTTAGGTTTTGTCATATAGGAGTGCCAACATATGCAAGTCCAATCCCGTGGGTACCCCATTAACCTATACCCAATAGGAAGTTAGGAACTAGTCCCAATTATCCCAATTTCAGGCTAACTAATTCAGAACCAGACCTAGAAAGACCCAGAACCAAAGTATTTGATAGGTTCCAGTTCTCGGTACACTAGTACCCGGACAGAACCGGAACTAAAACTGATGGGACCTGGGACCGATGTATATAGTGGTGGCGAAGGTGTCAAGTTTTGTCTTTCTAACCTCTAGTCAGAAAAGCATTTATTATTTATACAACATATGTGTACCTGATACCCAATGGGAGAACCAGTTATTTATCAGTTTTGGTTCTGGATCCACTTGTTACGGTATTGGAACCGGAACCATCATACATAATAGGTTCTGGTTCTAGGTACATTGGTACCCGAACCGGAATCAACCCGTTGACACCCCTAAATCAGGCCGATCAAGTGATAGAAACAAAATTAGTATAGAAAGTACCTAAAATGTTTTGGCAATACTAATCTTTAATGTCGAGGAATTAAGGTAGATGTCATTAACATATACTTTTAGCATGTCAAGTTATTTAATCATCAGACAAATTAGTCTTCGTAGTTCCAAGAGCAGGCATTGCTCATTAAAAACTCGTCCAACGTAATAATGAAATTGGACCAAAGAACTGGAGAACAAATTTCATTATTCCACATGCAGGGAGAGAATTGTTTACCTTCAGAGTAGTTCCCTCCTTGTGTGCTTTCTTGGCAACTGCAGCAGCATTGTCATAACCAATTTTCTGAACGGAAAGAAAAAAGTTATTGTTCAGAGCAAAAAAAACTAAGACTATTTCGGAGAACAAACTGAAAGGAATGAACAGATGTAATTAGCTGAAACTTACAGGGTTCAACGACGTAACAAGCATCAGTGACTGCAAGGCCATGCCAATTATTAGATTGCAATAAAATATACTGATCAGTTACTTTCAGACTTTCACATAGGAGATACTATAACATATAATTCTAATGTACTTAGACTTACCTCGTGCAGTAATTTTGAAATCCTTTCACAATTGGCTTGGATTCCCCGTACGCAGTTCTTTTCGAAGGAAATAGATGCATCCCCGAGTAACCTCAGTGACTGTCAATGAAGAATCAAATCACTGGTTGAATGGTACAGTCTTCAGAAAACATAACAAGCAAAGATCAACTGAAGAATAATGAGCTTTAGATGATTCTTGCAGCATGGAATCCCACATCGAATGGTGAGAAAACTTGGGATCATCGTTTGAGACTTGTTTTGGAGCAGGAGGTATCCTAGGTTTGCAAGACCTTATTTGCATTTGCATTATGAGGATGGTGGATAAGGAAGGAAACGTGAAATTTCAAGATGCACCAAATCATCAAACCTCCTAAATGAACTAAAATAATTCTAGAGTACTTGTTAAGTATTCTGTTTTTCAAAATACAGAGAAATGATACTATAAAAACAAAACATACACGTAGAAGGGCACTGGCAATCAGTGGCTTGTACACATTGAGTTCAAAATGACCATTTGATCCACCCACTGTAATAGCCACATGGTTTCCCATAACCTGCAAGACATCAACACATTGATTAGTTGAACTTAGCAAACGAAAAAAATTCTTCTTAACAGAGTATACATTCTTCTCAACATGGATATTAGCCTCACAAAAATCAGCCCATTCTGACATTTCTAGCCTTGTGAAAAGTGTATTACAAGTTGAAATATTCTTAGCCGTCCATTTACATGTAGTTTCTACCAACTGAAAATTTTCCTTTAACTAGCAATAATAAGTGCCTGTTACAGTCGTAGAAACTGTACAGAGTGTAAACCTTTTATGAGATTTTGGAAAGGTATTATAACACTTTTTAAATACTTAAATAACCGGTTTCTTATATTTCCATATATTCATATTGCCTGACATGAACCAGGATGTAGAAACTACAATGTTACCTGAGCACAGACCATCGTGAGAGCCTCACACTGAGTAGGGTTAACCTTCCCCTGAAACAGAATAAAACTCAGACTTAACGTAAAATTACAAGACAAATGAATGCTAACTAGTTGCCATTACAAATAGACATTGTTTTTTTTACAAGAAAAACAGAAAATGAATGAACAGTATAAGGAGTTGAGAAAGGGACCGTACAGGCATGATACTGCTGCCTGGCTCATTTTCAGGTAGAATAAGTTCACCAAGGCCGCAACGTGGACCGCTGAATAAAGTAACCTTCGTGAATTCCCAAAGTAATGCCAAATTTTTAAGGATAATAAATAATTGAACTAACAAGAATACCTTCCTAAGAGACGTATGTCATTTCCAATCTTCATCAGAGAAGCAGAAACTGTGTTTAGGGCTCCACTAGTTTCAACAAAAGCATCATGTGCAGCCTGGTAGGACATAAGGAATTTGAGAACCCAAATCAATTAGATCATTAAAATACAAGACATCAATAATTTAAAATAGCTTCACTTGCTACAAAGCTACTACCAGAAAAGAAAAAGGGAAAGAGCATAATGAGGTTTAGAGATTAACCAGAGCTTCAAACTTGTTTTCAGCTGTAACGAATGGTAGGTTAGTTTCGTCGGCTACCGCTTCAGCAATTTTTACATCAAACCTGAAATGAATTGGAAACGTTTAACAATGTGAAAACAAATACAATCAATACCACAGAAGCAGATAAGATATATTTTGCAAGTAATAATCAAATGAACCGTGCAGTGATACTTCATGACAAGTTATGGTCAAACTTGGATAATAGGGAAGGAGGCAGTCTCCCTTCTAACACTTGTGGTTCCAATTCTGTTTGTTTGTCAATAGAGTTCTCTAATCCCAATCCCCACTTTGGTTTGCTTGTTATGTCCTTTAGAGCTCCATAAGCATGAAATTATAGTGACTTGATCTACTGACTCTTACTATCCTTTTTTCAATCCTTTTTTCAATTCTCATTAAGTATTCCAATCCAATTGCTGTGGAAGGTATATCTAATTTATGAATCTAGGTAAGATGGCTAAGAAGATATTAATAATACTTCATGACAAGTTACGGTCAAACTTGGATAATAGAGAAGGAGGCAGTCTCCCTTCTAACACTTGTGGTTCCAATTCTGTTTGTTTGTCAATAGAGTTCTCTAATCCCAATCACCACTTTGGTTTGCCTGTTATGTCCTTTAGAGCTCCATAAGCATGAAATAATAGTGACTTGATCTACTGACAGAGTCAAGTTTTACTATCCTTTTTCCAATTCTCATTAAGGATTCCAATCCAATTGCTGTGGAAGGTATATCTAATTTATGAATCTACGTAAACCTATTCGTCTTACCAAAGTAAAATCCCCATCATTTTAATTCCCATCCATACAAAAATCAAGCATACTCGTTTCAAGATCGGTACCCGCAAAACCATACCAAAACAAGCATCGAACAGATCAACCAACACTTAAACTATGTTCCCTCCAGGCTTAAACTTACCCAAGGTAAAATCAGACTGTATACTGTTGAACATTAATTAATTTATATTTCATATACAAATCTAAAATAACTCATTGATTTTGTGCATGGATGAGACTTAGGCATGTTGCCCAAACCATCCTTGGACTATAACATCTGTGGATGTTGATACAACAGACCCAGGTTCAAAACCTGTCTTCACCTGCTAACCTACCAACCACAAACCCACTTGCTTCCCCAAATAAAAAAATAAATTCAATATTTACATACTGAAGTTTGAAAGAATCTTGATTGTTAGGAAAAGGGAATACACTCTGCACTGATTGCTGGTTTTTCTGACGTAGATCAGACCAGAACTGATACCGTTTATAACAGTACCTCGTGATATTCAAGCATGCGGATATACCAATAGGTATGAAGCCATATAAGAAAGAGAAAGGATGAATGGAAGGATTTAATAAAGTATTTTATAAATTATAGAGCATAAGGGTTAATACACAAAGAAGATTGAAGCCCAAGGAAAAAAATGTCAGTTCAGATATGCCAATCACGCCATACAACAAAATCACAAGGGACCATACTAATGAGAAACAAGTAAAAATGCTTTAACCCCAAGGCAACATGTACCCTTTTTTTGTGTTCAATCCAGTTCCCACAGCAGTACCACCTTGTGCAAGCTGCTCAAAGGACAACTTCATCAGTTAGAACTCTAAAGAGAAGAAAATCTGTTGACCTACAAAAGTTGAATTGCCTACCTGATACATGCGGGGTAGAGTACACATGACTCGGTCAATCCCATATTTTACCTGCACCCAAAGTACTTATAAGTCCAGGAGTACTTCCAAACACTGTTTCCAGCTACTACAGATAGCCATACCATGGATAATGCCCACTGGTTAGTAAAACAACCAAAATATTAGACCGTAACAAGAAAGCAAGCTTACTTGCGTAGAATAGCCACTGAACTCTTGGCCGAGTGTTAAAGGCGTGGCATCTTGAGTATGTGTACGTCCGATCTTAATAATATCTTTGAATTCAAAAGACTGGTAAACAAAGAACACGAAAAAACTAAATGCATAAATGACAATGGTTGCGCATAGAAATGCAAAAGCAAGAATACAATGGTAGTTCCACTTAAACATACCAAGATCATAGTTCACCATGGCCTTCTAGTGGGAAATAATCAAATAGATGGTCTGACTATCAGATTTCTATTTTATCATATTAGCGCAAGTAAAACTGATCATCATCTTAGTTATTGAGTACTTTCTCAATTCACATCATGCAATAAGCTGAGAACATAGATCCCATTTAGTATAAATTTAGATGGCAGGATCTTCACATATACCTCACTAGCCATGTATCTGTACTTCCATTTTTCCATGCCATCTACAAAGACTGCCAGACAAGAATCAACAGGAATTCCCTTCTCAAAGCTTACCATCACTGTAAAACATGTCAAAAACTAAAATCTACAATGGCAAGACCTGCATCTTCAGAAAACCCACCTAAAAATTTTACTCGCTACCAAAATTTAGGAGTACCATTTGGAAATCATTTTCATAAGAACCAACACAAATTGTTTTGAGAACTTCTTTCAATTCGTGTACAACCACGACCCCTAAAAGTTTAGACTAGTTTAGAATCCAAAACATTCATCCACCATGAGTTTGAACTTAACGCCCTTACCAGTATAGCTATTAATCACGTCTAGTATTGTAAAAGGGCAACCTGGAGGTACTTCAAATTCCCAGGTCTTTAGAATATGAGCCCTTGAAGAGAGCGGTCCTAGTATCATTATAAACTAGATGGACGTTTATCCATTGACAATTTAATAATTATGTTTCATAGTGCAGCTCACATTAAAGAGGTTGGTAATTTAGCCGAGACAAAAGTGAATAAACTGCAAGGTCCTCCATTGAACTGTACATACTACATAGGCAGTAATCCTTCAAACATAGATACAAATCTTGTGTAAGCCTTTTGTTTTGTGGACCCAGTATTAGCCTTCCACCATTACGACTAACTCTTTTAAGCTTTTGAAATTGAAAAAGGTTCACATTACCTTCCAAAACCTTTATTCCCTCAGTATACACTATTATCAAAAAGACTAAAATTGATTATAAGCTTAATCATTTACCTTTGAAAAGCATGACTATGCTCTTGCTGAGAAAGGATGCATGTTGACAAGAGGGGGCACAACATACTTATGCTATCAACCAATTGAAGCATGTTCACAACAGTTCACAGCTAGAAAACATTTAAGACAAACTCGGTAACTTAAGGAAATCATTATCATCTACAAGTATACGTTTTATTGGTAAGAGGAAACACAGAAAAACAGAGGCCAAGACGTATTCCATTTATGACGTATCCCAAATGTTTGGGGTCGGCAACATGAATTCTATTTCGCCATTGAACTCTAGGATTCTTGTTGCCTACCCCAAACAAATGGGATAAGGCGTAGATGATGATGATGATTTCTTTAAATTACCGAATTAGCTTTTAAATGTAACCTAGCTGTGAACTGCAGTGACATCATCATCTACTGCAGTGAATTGTAGTAACTTAAAGAAATCCACAAACCAATAGGCATAGAAAATAGATTCAATCAGCAGGCCAGAAAGAGTCTACATAGAATTATTGGGTACGGAAATTCAACAGCTAGAACTTACTAAACAATCGAGAAAACAGTAACCACAGATTCCATGAATTATACAGTATACACTGCCATATATTGTGATGCAATGGAATGATAAAAATGTATCAGCATTAATCGCCAATTAGTTACACTAAATCAGCAAGTAATCCTGATGAATCTAAAAGACACTGAAAATCATTTTTGTTACACCAAGAGCCTATTGATGCAGAAGTCAAAGCTACTCCAATACATCTTGTCTTCTATATTGGTACTACAATGTTTTGAATATATATTACATTAATTATAATAGACGTCATAGTAGTACCAAATATAGTAAAAATCCTCGTTAGATTGATATTATATGAGCCTCTCGGAATATCAGGCCTCCTAGAGTCACCATGTCCAACACCATGCATCCATGTCTGACATGGACACACATCTCAGCGTCCAATTTAAATAGCTCAAGAGGCTTAATCCACAGTATGACATTTGGGGAGTTAATAGAATCATCCACATCCCCTATACAGTAAAGATGCAATGAAACTGAAGTATTCAAATCACATTCAGAACGCAAAAACTAACCTTGGAATGTAATGAAGTGTGTAACTGTTTCAAACTTGGTATAAATCTTGAATTTATTTCAACTGCTGCAGCAATGTGCATGACCTGGACAAAAACCAATCACACAACTCATTAGAGACAACAAGCCATTAAGTATTTAACCATTAAAATGGCTAAGAGTTGAGTAAACAAATAAATCTTATTAGAAAGTCATACATAAATTTATAAAATACCGAAGCTTTATAAAGTGACCCAAAGGCTTACGGTTGGGAATGTATCATTTGAGGACTGTGACCTATTGACATGGTCATTTGGATGCACAATCTTTTCACCGCGTTTGTGGCCAAGAATCTCAGCTGCTCTATTTGCTATCACCTGGAGAAATCAAATAGATCAATAAATACAGAAAGAATCCAAAATAAAAAGTCTGTCTCTAACACACCACAGGGGTACTTGTAGTGTACTAACTTAAGCGAATATATAATTGAAGTTCAAAAACCGTTTCTTACTAACCTCATTGGCGTTCATGTTACTTTGAGTCCCACTACCAGTCTGCCAAATGACAAGTGGAAAATGATCATTTAGTTTCCCCTCAGAAACTTCTTGGGCAGCCTGCATTATTGCTTTCCCGATTGTTGGATCGAGACCATACTCCATGTTCACCTGAAATTTAAAACATTAATAATCCAACAGAAAACGATAATAAAAATCAACCAAATGATTTAGTAAAATTAAAATCAACCTTGGCAGCACATTTTTTAAGGACTCCGAACGCACGAATGATGGGTTCGGGCATTTGTTCACGCTCCCCGCCAATATCGAAATTCTGCAACGACCTCTGAGTCTGCGCCCCCCACAACCTAAAACAAGTCACAATGAAGAAAAGATTGAAGCTTGATCAACAGTACTTCGAAGTTGGATCCTCGTTATTTCATTTATCAAACAGACTAAATGAATCAAGACGAATTTTTTTTAAATTTCCCGAAACTAAGGAGGTGAAATTGATCTCTAGCTAATAACAAATCATCGGAAACCAAAATCACTTTGTGAACTCCAGTATAAAGAACAGTGAAATAGGCGAAAAGGTACCGAAATCAAAGAGAAGATTAGAGAGAGAGAGAGAGAGAGAGAGAGAGAGAGTACAAACTTATCGGAGGGAACCTGAATGGGTCCAAATGTGTCTCTCTCTTCTCTGAACGATGTCGAAAACGACCTTGAACAAGCGTATCGTAACGAAGTCGATACACATGATAGGCGACGCGAGGCTGTTAACATCGCCATTTCTAATCCTGCAATAGCAAGTCATACTTGTTTTAATTCAGACAAATTAAATGAGAGAGAGAATATGAAATCTAAGCTGAGTTTGTTAAGCTGAACTGAAGATATTTTCTGGGAAGCGAAACCTCGAAGGAATTTCTGAAAAAACCTACCGGATTCGGTGAGAAGTTCGCCGGAAAAGCTCTTTCTTTAAGATCAGTTCCTCGCTGAAGAGAGAGAGAGAGAGAGAGAGAGAGAGGGGGGTGGAGAGAGAGAAATGGGACGAAAATGAGAAGTTAGGTCGAAAGAAAATACTTTGAGGAGGTATTGAGTACTGCTGATCCGCAGTGGTAGTGGAGTGCTCTCTCATCTCTCAACCGTTGGCTTGTTTAGAATTTGCAATCCATGGTGTTTCTAACATTGGATGTGAAGGGAGTATTAATGCTACTGTGTGTCTCATGCGGACGAGAAGCTGACAGAAGTGACGCATATGGTATTGGGAATCGGGATCAGATCCACAATTCTAAGATCAAAAACGTTCTGTGGATAAAAGATCGATCTCATTTGGTAGGACCCATTGAAAGCGGATCTTGATTCTGTGACTGTATGCCACGTTTCCTGTGCTACATTGCGAACTTCTAGAAAACAATTAGAAGTCGTTCTCGGTGGCTGTGGACCTGCGGTGGCCTGTGTCAGGATTGGACCAACTCTAACGGTGACCAGCGAATCTCCTCATCCCAACAAATTCGGGTCGTCACTCGTCACCTTCAAAAAGCCAACGTATTTTCTGTTTTCTTTCCTTCTTCACATTTCAAGAGTATGAACTTTGCTGACGGACCATAATATGAGCGACGTGGCACACTCTTAGAGGACACTGACCGTGTGGATGTTTGGCATATCCCTAGGTGGACCACATACCAAAAATCAGCCTGATTAGTGATTTCAAACCTTTGGATCTTTGTACCCCCAAAACAATGGTCAATAATGCTCAAATTCCACATTTAAAAATCAACCCACGATAACAACTCCAATCTAATGCTAGTCCGGAGTCTCTATCTTCCGGACTCTCTATCTTCATATTTGATGAAGCTTTTGCAAATCCAACTCCGATCATGCTCTATATTTGAAGCTAGGATTTAGAGCATCTCCAACCGGGTTCCATAGAGCGTCTCGAACAAGGCTCTATATTTGACTCTATCTTCCTAAATGAAGCCAACTTTTGCAAAATCCAGCTCCAACTGGGCTCTATATTTGAAGCCAGGCTCTATTATAGAGCCCTCTACTCTTTGGCTTCAAATATAAAGCCCTACTAGTTCTTTTCCTGAATTTCGTTTTTATCATTCCTATGTTTTTTTGAAGGGTCGGGATCGGGGGGACAACCATTTTTTGACAACTATTTTTGACAACCATTTTTGCGGACCCACATAGAAGATGAATCAATGGCTGATTTTTGGTGAGGATGATCTCCTCACCATATAGATCACCCCAACAAAAAATCAGCCCATTCTGAAATTACTAACCCCCATCAAATGTGGTTTTCAAGTTACATGGTAAATATACACGGTCCATAATTCTTCAACTTCTAAACCAGTCTACCAATATCAGAATGATTTGAATTTTTGTGAGGATGATCTCCTCACCAAAAATCAGCCATTGATTCATCTTCTATGTTGGTCCGCCAAATGGTTGTCAAAAATGGTTATTCCCTATCCCGACCCTTTTTTGAAAAACTCTGATATTTTTTGTATCCTTTTAAGAGACATCTCTTTTTTACTAACAATTTTTAAATACCTTTTGAGTCTTTTTTTGGAAACTGTCTTTTTTTAAACTAAGGTTAGTTGGAGTTCAACACTTTTTGGAGTGAGGTTCTATCTTCAAATTTGAAACAGATGCTATTTAGAAGCCCGATATAGAGCCCACTGCTTGGCTCTCCAACCTAGGGTCTCTATCTTCCTATTTGAATATAAAGTTGTAAAATGCAACTCCAACCGGGGTATATCTCTATCTTCAAATTTGAAGATAGGGTCTCCATCTTGGCTTCAAATAAAGAGACCCTACAATACCACCTTGTCGGCTTGGAACATAGATAACTCCTGCGATTTCCACACCTCTGCTACCATGATGAAGAGAAAAGGTGATAAAAGGGGGTCGACCTACCTCAAACCCTTGGATCCCTTGAAAAACCCAAAGGGGGTACCATTAAGAAGCACCCCCTATTGACCCGAGATGATCACTTTCATCACCTTCTTGAGTCGAGAAGCACCACTTGTTCACCCGAGATAATCTTTTTCATCACCTTAGCAATGATCGTGTATATACTCACTATGAGTCTGATGGGCCTAAAGTCTTTAATGTTCTTTGCTCTTGGGATTTTGGAGATCAAAACAATGAGGGTTTGGTTACATCCGAAGTCTAAATTTTTTTATTGAGTGTCACTCCTCAAATACCTTCATTAGATCACTCTTTATGACATCCCAACATTCTTGAAAGAAAACTGAGGTGAAGCCGTTCGAATCTAGGGCTTTGTCTCCCGACATATCGAAGATTGTAGATGTCACTTCATTTTCGCTAAAGGGACATTCTAGGCTAATCCTAGACTCCTCACAAATACGGGTAAAGGGGAGGCTATCCATCTAGGCCTAGGAACCATAGACTCCGTATATAAGTTCTCATAGAAGGCCCCAATCTGTGATTTGATTTCCTCTCCATTCTCAAATAGCTTATTCCCAACCTTAATGGTTGATATGAAATTTGTCCTTATCTTTGAGTTGGCCACCTTAAAAAAGAATCCAATATTATTATTTCCCCCCTTAAGCCATTTTACCTTGGATTTCTGCTTCTAAGAGATTTCCTCTAAGGCAGCCCGTTTCTGAAAATTCCTTTTCAGGTTTTCTCTCATCTCTATCTCGTCAAATTCTAGGACTTTCTATTCTTCCCTCTCATTTAGACTTTTGATTTGCTCCAAAATATTTTTCGTCGTAATTTCAAGGCTTTGAGCTTATTTCTAAAAACAAGCCCCACTTTACCCTCAAACTCAAAAGATTCCCACCATACCTGGATTTTCTTTTTGAAACCTTCTAATTTCAGCCACATATTTTCAAACCTGAAAAGAATGGGCTTCTACCGAAAGACCTCGCAATCTAGAAGAATATGGGAATGATCAAATGTGATGCGAGGGAGTCCCATCTGTAGCACTCAAGGTAATAAGTCGTCCCACTCTCCATCAACTTAGAACTTGTGTATTTTGCCTAGACAAGGGCTGGCTTGGCCATTGGACCAAGTAAAAGAATTTCCAAAAAAATGGAGATCCATCAAGCAGTTTCTCTCAATGAAAGCACCAAACCCTCGTGTGCATCGGTTCATAGGAGCTCCTCCTCAGACATGTGAATGAGTTCATTAAAGTTGTCTCCTATACACCAAGGTGCCTCCCATAAGCCTCTCACATTGTCCAACTCATCCAAAAATTGTTTCAACCTTTCCAAAATCGACACTAAGAAAGCCCCCTGTCAACGATTCAAAAACTTGTACCCAATTAAGGTCCCACATGAGGATAATACCCCCTGAAGCTCCTAATGATGGGGAAAACACCATCTAATATTGTTTGTCCTCCACAGACGACCAATCAATGTGACATCCGAAGCCACTAACTTAGACTCTAGAACAGCCACCACTTGGGGTTTGTGCAACAGTATAAATTTCTTGACAACCACTCTCTTATATCGATGCTACCCAGCCCCCTCACATTCCACGATAGAAACTCTAACGACATGATAACCCTAATCAATCACCCCCTACCACCACCCAACCAGAAGCACAAAACTTCTAAACCGAAATGATCTCCCTTTCTCTCCCCCTCCGAAGAAGCTATATTGAATCGGGGTGTCCACTACCCATCTGCTACTACTGGAGAGGGAAGAAGCCATGAGCACAATCGCTCGGGTGATGCTGACCTGATCTGTTCTACCAAAGCTACCTCTCTTGGAGACCCTAGCTCCTCTACTAGACTAATATGTCTGCACTCAATACCATGGTCTCTTTGAATGGCAACCTCAAAAAGATCACATGCCAGACGAATCATTCTCCCTCACAACAAGAGAAGCGATATCAAAGTGCTAGATTCAAAGCCCACTAGGCAGGTGCGCAATGCATTCAAATTGTGAAAAAAGGTTGGTTACTCTTCAAATTGTTTGTACCAAAGTCTCCACTCCCATTCATCCCTACTATCGAGTCACTAGCATAGTTAGCAAATCGTGAAACATCAAAACTTCGCCTATCGAAAAATGCAATTTTAAAATGATATAGGTTCAAAAAGCTAAGTCAAAAAGACGAAAAACATCAAAAGATCAGATAAGTAAAGATTTCGAGTTCAATACTTTTTTAGTGTAAAACTAAGCACTCAAAAAACATATACACATGTATGCATACATCCACGATGTAATATAATTGGGGTAGTAATGTAAGCGACACGCACAGTTTTAAAAAAAAAATTTCTCATTTATCAAGGTCTCCAAAAGCACATTTTTAACAAAAAAAATAGGTGACATATTATAAATAAAAATATTATTTAATTTTTAAAATTAAGCTGAAAATTCTAAAATTACGTGGTTGTTTCGAAATGTTGAATTCATCCTGTTGTTGTTGTTGTTGTTTTTTTTTTTTTTTATGTTGAATTCATCCTGTTGTTGTTGTTGTTTTTTTTTTTTTTTTTTTTGTATGTTTAGAAAACACCGTGGTTTTAAACCTTTTTTTTTTTTTCTCCATAAAGATGAGGTTTTTTTTTTTTTAAGGAAAAACATGTTTCAATGCAGTAGTTTTGTTTCAGTGTAGAAAATCCAACAACAGTTTGAAAAACATGTTTCAATGCAGTAGTTTTGTTTCAGTGCAGAAAATCCAACAACAGTTTCACCAATTGATTTGATTGACCACCCAGTCGAGGAAGTAGCAAAGTTGTGGTTCCCACCCCCCCATCGAGAACCGGATTTGGGCGTGGATTTGCCCGTAGTCAAATCCATTGGCCGGAGATCACCACTCAGCATAATTTTGAGGGTAGGTTCACCAAGGTGTGGGCCAACATTCATGGCCCGATTCCCAAAAAAGCTACCACGTGGTATTTTGGAGGAATCTTTGGGGGGCGAAAAATAAAACTATGGTACAGAATTCTGTATCAAGAGTTTAATACAGAAATCCCTCCAAATGCCACGTGGCACAATCTTTGGTCTCACTGAGCCCATGAATGTTTTGGTCCACATCTCGGTGGAACAACACTCCAAAAATTAGTCTGGTTGGGTAGTTTCCAAGCAGTGTGAATCGAGCACTTTTTCATCATGGGCTTGGAACCCATCCATAGGCCTGTTAATGAAGCCCCAAAAGCCTTAAATCCAATGACTAGAAATCACGAGTCAGGAATGATTTTTGGTGTGTTAGGTCCTCCAAGGTGTGGGCCCCAAAAAATGTACAAAGTGGCATTTTGAGGGATTTCTGTATCATAGAAGTGCTGGCAAGCCGGCATATGATATCTACCACATTGATGTCATACCCCAGGGAATAACTTAATATAATACAACAGAATGCAGATCGTTGTACATATGGAAATAATAAGATCACCTTTTAGGATATCCTTTTTCCCACATCGAGTGGCTTACATTAGGGAAGTATTCTATTAACTTGTCACTGAGTTTATGACATCATTAGCCCATTTAAAACCTACCGTGACATGCGCGCTTTACACCGAGTAAAACTTCTGTCACAATGGGATTGCAAATCACACAAACACAGCCAATGAGTTCTCGGCACGTACAACTAAAAAGCAAAAGCAATGGGTACGTTGCAAAGCACTTGTGTACGTGCCGAGAACTCATTGGCTTGTGATTGTGTGATTTACAATTTCGTGTGATAGAAGTTTTACGCCTTTACACCAAATGGACGCGCCAGCCAGACTCACGTTTAAAGTCCTACTCCATTCAATGACCTGTGCTTAATAAGATTTTTAAATTTAAATCTGATTGAATAAACGAAAAGATCCGAAACTCTTTCATAAGATGCCACGTGTCAAACCTAACGGTAACTTCTCCGTTTTCCAACTCTTCCCACCAAACTCATCAACTTTCAAAATCTCTCCCGCAAAATATGCACTTTTCTCTCTCCCGAGCCTTAACCGCTCCACCATCTTGGTTCTTAGGAGAAAGAGATTTCACCCAATCCTTGATCCTCTTCAATTCCCTTCTTTAGTTTTCTAAATGGGAGAACAATCAGATTTCAAGTCACAGTTAGTGACAGAGATATGCTCTCTATCGTCTCGCTCGATTGGATGCGCTCACCGTCGCCTCCATCACCAAATAAAACCGCCATTCATCGACTGGTATCTTCTTCTTCGAGTAAGTTTTTGCGGCTTTTAGTTATTGGTTTATTGGGTTTTTCTTTCTTTTGTTGAGTTTTTTGGTTGGTGGGTTCTATAGGTAGAAGAAGACGCAGAGGTATATAAAATTCGCAAGCAATACCGTAAACTCGGTATGTGTCATTGGTGGAATTATATTTGCAGTCTTCTTTGTTTCCTCTTTGGTGAGGTCTGTTTTCCGTGCAGCTTTGCAACTTCATCCAGATAAGAACAGACACCCCAAGGCTGAGATTGCATTCAAGCTTGTCTCAGAGGTGAGATTTTTCCCTGTTTTTTGATGATTTTGAAAGTGCCCATAAGGTGAAATTTTGATAAATAGATACCAATATGGAACATCTGATGAAATCAACAAAGACCCTTTTGTCTAAATCACATACTAAATCATAATAAAAAAAATCAAGCATTAATGGAGGAAATTTAAGGACCCATTTCACAGAGAGGTAAGATAAGTACCCTCGTCACGCATATACAAGGGTGGCGTGAGACAATTCCGCAGGTGGTGCCGAACTGCAGATCTCCTACATGCTCAACCAGAAAATAATTGGCCAAAGCTTCAGAATAAGTCGATTGAGGCAGATGGCCATGATTTTTGTTGTAGGAGATCTCCCAAGGATCCCACATCCTCTGCATTGTGAGGAACACAAATTCTGCGAACAAGAATGCTGTTCATAGACAAAATATTTTAGCAGTCTAGTTAATCAGTTCCATAAATCAATAGTAAGATGTCCTCATTTCTAAAGTAGTATCTCTGTGATGATTCCCTCTTCAATATTTGCAGGCCTATACATGTCTCTCTGACAAAGGAAAAAGAAGAGCCTTTGATTCCAAAAGATGGAACAATTTCTGCACCGAATGCAACAGAATCCCGTATGAGACCTGCAAGTTTTATCCAGATGAATCAAAATCTAGTAAAATTTTCCAGTGTTTGAGAGAAGTCAGAGACAGATTCAGAGAAGAAACCAGAGTAATAGAGAACTGCTTGAAGGTCCATGAAGGATCCAGAAAAGAATTTCCACTTTTCAATCCATCCAACTATTTGTTTCAAGACTACCCCCATCCCAGAACTCAGATTTACAGGAAACCTGATGGCTTCCGTTATTTGCGAAGAGGAAATATCCCAGAGTATGATCACAGAAGTGGAAAGTGCGACTCCCCAATCTTCACAATTGGATCGGAGAGGAGATCGTTCAGAAACAAATCTGCCTGTCTAAGTTCGTAATTTGAAGCAAATAGATATTGAGTGATTCATAGCATAGCAGCTTTTGAATGATAAACAAATAAAAATTGATTGGAAAGATCTACATATCTGTCGAATTTCTAATGAGAAAGTTGCCTGAAGATGTTCAATCCTTGTTAAATCTCCATAAACTAAACCATCCTTTCAAATTCCAACAATGACCCAAGGTGATGTGCTGGCATGCTGTCGCATGGTCCAAACACCATCCATAAGAATTGGATGGTTTTAGATTCACTTATCTCTAACTTGGATATCCGCGGTTTCACACATATTTGAACTTTGAAAAGGGGAAAAAAAATCTAAAACAAAACATTTGCAGTGGTTCCAGCAGTACTTGCATTTCATAACAATATAAGATAATATCAAAAAATGGGCCAAAAAAAGACTAGTTTGCATTCATGAGACCCATCTCATGGAACACAAGGTTGCATTTAATACAAAATTTTGCCTTGGTCTTGAACAACATTTCATTTGAATCCCTCTGCTCTTTTAAGTGTTCTCTTAGTTTTACATGAAATCCCTAATGGACAACCATACTGAAATCCAATAGGGCTGAGTGACTAAGCCAGTGATCCTCCAGAACTGACAATTGTTTCATCAAGCAGCAGGCCCCTTGTTCATCCAGCCTTTGTAACTTCATCTGCTTTCTCAGAAAGCTTGGTCTTGGGGATTTTGAGAATGCCACCATCTAACAAGGGCTGCAACTCAGGTTTTGTAAGATCTTGTACCTTGGAGTCTGAAGATTCCAAGAAAGCAGAAACCACCTTACAACTGCAACCACAGCAATAGATCCAAAATGAAATGTAAGTGACAGCATAGTTATGGCGCAGGAGTAATGCATGTCTGCTTGAAACTAGTAAGTCAATGTAGTCTCTAACCTGTGACCTTGGGACCACATTTCACACTTCCCTTCAAGAGCTATCTTCCATAAAGTGGAAGCAAAGGCGGGGCAGTCCAAGACCAGTTTTCTAATGGTCCTGCTGGAATGGAAATTTTCGAGGACATGCTCTTCTTTTGATTCCTCTGTTTTAGGCAGGGCAGCAAGAGATGCTATTTCTCTATGTAAGGTGTCCAACTTATCAGCTAAAGTCGGACGAAGAACACCATCAGCCCCACCAGTAGCGACCTGTGTAATTTGATGAGAATCTTGGGTAATGATTTGATGGGTATTTATAATTGCAGTTCTACAAAAATAGGATAGATAATTTTTGTGAGACCGGAAAGGAAAGAACATTCAAAATCTAACTAAGAGCTCACTAACAAGCTGTTTTTCTATCAGCTCCAAGTTACTGAGGAAAGGAAATGGCTCCACATAGACTTTTTTTTTTTTTTAACTAAAACAACATTAATAATAAATGCAGAAAGATTTTACATAAATGACATAGAAGATGATACAATGCTGATAAGTTGATGATTTTTTTTAATTTTTAAAAATCAAGCTTTATTGAGAGAGTATTAGCAATAAGAAAAAGGTGAATTTTGGATACCCCGTCAACTTCTCTTCTTATCCCCCACTTAAACTATGATTAAAATGACTTCTATATAAAATACCAACTTTACCCCTTTTGTTTCTCTAATTAACCTCCACTCTCCGGCGACCAACAACGACGGAGAAAGAGGGCGACTGGCGACGCCGGAGAGAAAATGGGGTTGGCGGTGTGGTGAGGGTGCATGGGGAGAGGAAGAGTGACGTAAGACAATTTCACTGAAATCGCAAAACCCTTCCAAATTACCCTTTCGTGTTTATTATTTTGGTGGGGCGGGGTGTGATAAGAGATTTTGATGGGCCCACGGGCCAATTAGAAAATTTCATAAATTGTGGAGGGGAAATAAGAGAAAGGGGGGAGAGGAGAAATTGACGGGGTATCGAAAATTCCCTTAAGAAAAATTCTACTGATGGAAAAGAAAAATGAAATTACAGAAGGGAAAAAATTGCAATAAAGAAAAACAAGCACACACTTTCCAATCCAAAAGCCCATTATTGTGTTGGATTTCACCAGAAACCTCCAACCTCTATCGTGGTATTGTCCAACAGACCATCCAATCCATCCACTAATATTATGGAATTCCAAAGGCATCCAAGCCCAAAGAGAAGGACCTCCTAGTCGTCACTAGTTGCCCAGAAGAATCGTTTGCATTATGGATTATCTTCAAAACGATAAGTTTCCCAACGAGAGTTGTGGAAATCCTGGTTTCCCCCAAAGTTATATTTGATAACTTCATGGAGTTTCTGAATGCTTCTATCCAAAAACAACATAAATGTTAAACATAAATCTAACTATAAGAACACAAACTATATATATAAGCAAAGAAGATTTTATTCTCAATTCCTTGAGAACTGAACATTTACAGAATCCTTGTGTGAGTAATATGTCATTCAAGTAGTCTAGCATTGTATCTCATAATCAATAAGAATAATTCCATAAGAAGCGTCCGACAGACTCTCTTTATGAGTTTCTGCTTATGAGATTGGAGAAAGAATCAAGTCCAGAAATCGTAAGTGTATGGAACCAAATTAACCCACATGCCCATTGCAGCTAATATAAGAAATTAGCAGAACTCCAGAAGTGCAAATATTCTCAACTTCTACAAAATCATGCAAATAACCTCGAGGAGAAAATTTGAATTTCTATTTAGATGATGGCACCAACAATTACAGGAAGAGCAAAAGAATCACCTCATATATGACTTCTTTGCCAAAATTTGATAGAAGTAATTCTCCTGCACTCTCAATACATGTGTCGATGAGACTCTGCAAAACAAATACCAAAATCCAGTTACCCACATTTTAGAGAGAGAGAGAGAGCATATTTCCCTACAATTCTACCATGAAAATAGGCTCGGGGGATGGAATCACTAAAGATTGTGAATGATGTGTGTGCTAAAGCGTTTTGAGGACATTATGCAATAGCCATTGGCAAATACAGCACAGGGAATGATGCCCAAAGGCAGCATTAGAGCTGTTGGACAAGGTGTTGGTCAAATGATCCTGTCAGTCCAGCCCTTCAGAGAAGGGGGTATCATGCATTAAGGGATTGCAGGACAGATGATGGCGGTGCCCGCCACTCTACTTTGACCAGCGGTTTGTCCTATGTCCTCACACCCATTCTTTGGCAGTGGGATCCATGGCAGTTGGAGGAACTAATGTGCCACAGGTTCGGCCTGTACATCCGGGGATAGAAAAGTGTGAATCATGAGCTCATTCAATCTTGAATCCTATGGCACAACCATGGAACCCAAACGAGGATGTTCCACAAGATGAGCGAATCATGTTCGCTACCTTTTCAAGAGGGTATCCAATGGGTGAAGGGGAAGTATCGGACTTCTTTGTTAGGGAATCTCTCTCTCTCTCTCTCTCTCTATATATATATATATAACAATTTTCACATTGAACCCACAAATGCCTGGATTAGAAAAAAGAAAAAGGAAAAAGCCGAACGATTTTTCTTCCTTCAAAATCTGCTTATGCTTATTTTGACCAATGGACATACATACAAATATATATATCTGCTTAGTTCTACAACACCGTGGCTCTAAATCCTTGTCATCAACATTTTCACTAGACTTAATTAAAAAATAATATATTACTAATAAAGTAATAATAACAATAAGCATAGCATTCTTTTTTTTATAAGTAATAAGCATAGCCTATTATACTTCTATCATTTAAAAGAAAAGGATAGAAGGCAAGAAAAGGGTGAAAATATAGAACTGAGTAAGAAACTAATGGTTAGATGCCCAAGCAGTGTACAACGAGACAACAAACCTCAGCAAGCCCACTATTCACCAATAATTCAAGTCTTCTCAAGGAAGGATTCTTTTTTCCTCCATCCACTAACTGCAAACTCTCCCCAGGGTTTATGCTATTATTTGTGTCAGCTACAGTGGCTTCTGCATCACTCTCAGCACCAATGTCACTAGATACACCAAAGTCTGCAGATTTTATTTGCTTCTCCAAATCTGAATTTATTTCTGACCCTTCACCCTGAATTAGAAAACAAAAAATTGTTAGTATAAGCTCCCACTATGCTGCTCAAGGTACTGAGATGATTCGATGAAAAGCTATAACAGCTTCAAAATTGCCTTGCTGCAGAGAGAAGGAACAGATAGATTCAGAGAAGCCTGATCTTCCAGACCAAAATAGCGGGGACAATTTGGATGAAGTAGCTGCAATAATGGGCGCCTTCCATTCTGATAGTTATAAACAGAGAAAAGGAAACATTTAGAAATATGGATCAGAAAAAAAGTGTATCTAAGGTAGCCATCTAGGAGATCTTCTAAGACAAATATTGACCCCTATCGAGTTTCTTAGGGACATGACAGTCCAAAAAATGTGAGAGATTAGATAGTTAAGGTCATGCCATTGGGTTGATCGTTGACCCAGGGGATCTCACAGGTTGGAACCTTCAAATGGAGGGTCATTGTAATACCTCAATGTGTGACATATTTATTGCACAAACTTGGTATCCATCCAAAATATACCTTAGATTTTCTCTGAAATTAAATATCAGAGTGATGTAAAAGCACAACTTGAGTAGTTACCTTATCTAAAACAAGCTCCTTTAAGACTTTTTGTAGCTCTCGAATGACGATCTGTAATTAGGAGAGTTGAAAACCTCCGGTAATAAGTCAGCTCATGTAAATTAGGCAGAATAATTACCATAACAAGCATAAGTGGTTGAACTAACCTTTGTTATAAGCTTTGTATCGTCAACCATGGAAAGAATGCAGACAAGAACCTGTAAAGTAAGCAATATGAGATGAAGCTTAAGAAAAAGGACTACAGAATTATAGAAATTCATATTAAAAAGTTACAAAGAGAATGTTAACGGCAAATAAATGAACCTCTCGAGTGTTCTTGTTGGATAGTGGTAATCAAGAAACAAGATGAAAAGTAACCCATTTAACTCTGTAGTTTGCATTAAGGACAGAATGTTAAAAGAGAATGTAAGGCAGTTCTTAAGTGGATCGCCTGGCATAAGGTTGTAAGAACCCAATTGCCACTGCACGTGACACCTCTCACAAGCACAAGAACCAACAGAGGAAAATATATACAGACGGATAAGGAGTTTGCCCCGTGTTCAAACAGGAGAAGAGAAAGAGGGATATGTTCAACAACTTTTCCACACCATGAATGATGGTGTCAGCAGCAAAGCTCCAGGGTCTTTCTTCTTCTTCTTCATCTTTTCAAATTGGTAAGCTCAAGGATCATCTTGGATGGCATGTTATAGTGACATAATTATGTAGAAAACATTGGCAACAATTATTCATTTTAGCTAAATTTTCTTATGATTTGATCCATAATAATATCTGCATGGAACCCATAAATGACAACGATATACTCGCCATGTGGTATGGCAGTGCTTCTGCCAAGGGCAAGTCAATACCATTGTTCGAAAAGTGGTGAAGAACACCCCTCACTTGAGGGAAGACCTCGTCTCAAGCCCCACCACACTCAGTACTGGAGTAAGTGCACTGAATGATAACTTCCACAATCCCCCTCCCTCCCACAACAAAAGGAAAAAAAGAAAAAAGGGCGTAGAGACAGTGGTTCCTATGGTTTTCGACATAAGCGTCATGGCAGACCCTAGAAAGCACTCGGAAGCTGAAGAAATCTTCTTATAGGCATTTAAAACAGGACAGGAAAAAAAACAGTAGACACCCCATTAACAAAGAAAATCTGGCATAAGCCCCTAAGGCCACACTAAGGCCTACATCCTCCAAGTTGTCCTAGCAGAGCACCTCCATTCCAGCAAGAACTCTATACTCAAAAAGGTGAACTGATCCACAAAGATGCAGGATAAAGCCAATCACCACAGGCTTTGATTTCAAACAATGCAAATTTGAATCTAACCACTTCCAGAGAACAAGATAAATGCTAAATACATCTGTTATATTTTTGTGATCAATTATTTTTATGCCTAATTAAGTGCAGACCCAGCAAACAAGAACTCCGGTTGCCCAAGCATAATAATTCTCATCAATACATGTCCTGGTAGTTATGAGACCTAGACAATATCAACAATCAAAGCATTAAGAATTCATTTGATTGACGTACCCTCAAAAACTACACAAGATTAAAATAAAAAGTTCCTAGTGACCAAGGCTGATAAATATGGCTCAGTCTCCAAGGACCCCCCTTTTTGTGACCCCTCTCGGGAGTCGTGTGCTCAGCTGTGGATTTCGAGAATCCAACGGTGGTTGAGCATTGGCAAAAGTGAAAAAAAATGAATGCCGACTCAGTGCTATCAACCTCCGTTGGATTCTCGGAATCCACGGCCGAGCACACGACTCCAGAGAGGGGTCACAAAAAAGGGGTCCCTTGAGCCCGACCCGAAAAATATAGGTTATCTGAAATTTAAAAGAACAACTAAAGAGTGGGAAGAAAACAGATATATGTGTGACTCCCCATTAAGAAAAAGAAAATAATTAAGCATGTCTCAAACTGAGCTGACAGAATCCCAAAAGCCATCATTACCATACTCCCCCATTGATCATGGGCTATCTTCCCTATGTGTCCCTTCATGCCTTTGATAATTTTCTTCCTTTCCTGAAACCAAAATACAACCTTGAAAATTTGACCCATTCACAAATTACTGTGAAAATCTCCCTACTTTTGGTTAGATAAGACACGACAAAAGAAGATCTTTTAAGTTAATTGAAATAGACCTTCGCACTTCCATGCTTGATGCAGAGCATGCCAATCTTCGCTCCATCTCTTGTGTGGATCATTCGAACAAGGAGTGGGCCCGACAACTGTTGGATCACATCTGCGGCAGAGGACTTTAACAAATTGGACTTAGAACAAATGAGAATTACCCATTACACAGAAAAGAGAATACATTTTAGGAGAGAATTAAAATTTTTAATGAGCTAGTCTAAGTTCATCAATACCTTGTCAACGATGCTGAAATACTCCATTAATGCACTGTGTATGATAGAGTGATCTACTATTCCTTTCTCCAGAATTGGTTGAATTACAGAACTCATGTGTCTTAGCACTGGAGCTTTATGTAGACCTAGTTTAGGAATTAAATCTACTAACCTGATAAGAGGGAGACCATTACAAATCAAAAGAGAGGTCGAGAATTATCTAACACAACCAAAAGCCAAAAATTGCAGGACATGAATTCCAAATAAGGAGAGAAATTAAAAAGAACACGTGCTTCAGAAGGTCCTTATGAACAAGAGGCCAAAAGTTGATGAAAGTCGAGCTGGAACATGAGCATTGAGGCAAAATTTGACCAATGAGGAAGTATATGCGCTTTAGCTAGGAGTGCATTTTTGGCAGTTGATAACATAAGAAAGTATGCCAGTGCCAAAACTTCATCATTGGCAGTAGATAGAAAAAATCATCAAAACAGTAGAGAAAATTCTCAAGGGACATGGAGGAAGATGTTAGCGGTTGAAACCAAAACTTTCAACCTACAAGAAGATCAAAGGTCCGAAGGAGCAGTTTTGAAATTCACAAATAAAAGTTGAAGGAATTCTAAGTCAATTTGCTTGGAAGGAAATCCCTAGTTGCTGAAGATATTCCAGATGCATTTCTGTAAAAAGAAGAAAGAGAGTTGTTGAGAAAAATCCACTCAGAACCCTTCTCGCGGAAGGAAAGTGAACAAAAGAAGGAGGTTCATCAGGATAATGGAGTTCTTCAAGGAAGGTGAACGAAAGAGGGAGGTTCATTAGGATAAAGGAGTTCTTCGGTGCAAGAAGCAGCATGATCATCAAATCGGAAGGAACATTAAGGTGCGGATGGAGCAATATAGAATTTTATTTTTATAAGTATGTAATGTGAAATACATTCTGAAGACAAACTTTGTGAAATTTGACAAATCACCAATTTCTCATTCTCCAAGTCAGGGAAGAGTCACAGAAGGGGGCTTGAAAGGAACAGGGGGCATAAAATCTGTGCATCCTTCATAGTGGTGGGAGGGATTCATAGGATCAGAACTATTTACAACATAGATGAGGGTTCATTTGACAAATGGAGTCTTGCCATTGTTTGTGACAAGGTCAATTGTGGACTATATTGGGAGTGCATTAAGGAAACCCTAAATCTCCTCAAATCTTAACCTTCTATGATTTTATCCTTTTGGAGAAGGAAGAATGGTTTTTCTTCACTGGCTCAGAAAAGGAATTAATGGAAATCTGTAGTTGTGGTGCAAATGTGCAATTAAGAGTGGGGAAGGTATCATTTCAATCCATAGGTGGTGGCCAACAACAAATTTATTCTCAATGGACAGTTTGAACAAAAACAGATGGGTGCTACTTAAAGATTCACCTTCCACTTATGGATGCCAAGTATCCTAGGAGCCTTGGTTAAAATCAGCAGAGGCTAGGTGGAGATCAATAAGAGTACCCTCAATTGTGAGGAGCTGGGGCTACAAAGCTGAGAATCACTGAGGAGGTCTACCAGAATCCCTAATGTGGGAGCATTCTATTTGGTAGCCTGCAGCTACACCGAATCAATGCACAACTGAGCAAGTGAACCCCACGAGGATTTATTTTAGTTTAATTAGGACTTTACAATTACAGCTAAATTTTGTTTCCAATTAGGATTTTTGAGATTTATTAAAGTAGTAGAATTGTAGTAGGAGTTTCTTATTTTAATTTGATTAAAATTAGGAAAAAAATCATAGAGTTTTATAAATAGTGATGTAACCTTTGATTTTAATCATGATGAATGATATTGAAAAATTCCTTGAGAAATCTCTTGTAGTGCGAAGCCAAGCTAACTTGTGTGAAACCAATAATTCTATCCGATCGCAGAATGGTTTCCCATCCTGCATCATGTGGGAGCGGAAGACTCCACATGCATGGCATCTTGAAGTCTCCGCATTGGAAAGATGCATGTGGACTGCATTTGAGGAGTTATTTGATAGTTTTATTTGCTTTATAGAATTAGCTTTTATTTTTTAGTTGTTTTGGGTGTCTAAGCAAATAGACAAAAGTTATGGGACTCATTGTAATTTTGCTTAGTTGGTTTACGTTGCTATATTTTTTATAACAATTGGATCTTGTTAGTTTATTTGGATGGCCTAGATTATATTAGGCTTATATTAGTCATATAAAAGTATTATTCATGTAAATTTTCATCATGAACAAAGAAATAGAAAAAGCTTTTGAGAAATTTTATATGAATGGATATTTGGTGTGAAGCCATTCTCTCTCGATGTGAAGCCAAGCTAACTTGGTGCGAAGCCAAGGTATTGTTCTCCTCTTTTCTTCTATCAATCTCTTCTCCACCTTTTATTTCTTTTTAGTCAATTTTTTACCCAGAAACCCTAGCCGTACATGCCTAAACCTTAACCCTAAATTTTCCCCACTTGACCTAGATCTACCCTACCCTCTCCCTCCACACCCCTCCCCCATCCCTTTAGAGCCATGCGGCTCATTGCTGCACCTTTACTAGTGCCTGCAGTACCCTTTGGGAGCAATTTTCCTTCCTGAAACCTAAAAACCATATGTTCTCTTTTTAACCTGAAACCCACTTAAACCTATTGAAACTCGATCAAAACCCCAGAAACTTTTCTGAACCTAAGCTTAATTGCTATATCTTGAAAAAGGGAATTAAATGAGCCTACAAGCATTTATTGAACCCTAGGATAGTAGAAGTCCTTACTTCCATTGGACCCTTCAATTGGTAATTGAGTTTTACGTTGTTGGATTGTGGTCTTTTGCCTTGGAACAATTAATTTAATTATTTGGTAGTAGTTAAATATTTGTTAGATTTATTTTATGCCTGTTATTATCCATGGTGATTTTTTTCTTTGGTCTCAGACTCTCAACTCATCATTTAGGCTAATTTTCAGTCTTGCATCACATGCTTTAAAAGAAAAAGAACTCGTCTATGGGACCTGAAACCTAGACGCATGGATCAATGAATTCATACCACATTTTTCCCTTAGAGACTGAGCTTAACCAGCATTTCAACCATGTTTTAGAAAGTTACGACAAGCTTACAAATCACAGAATTATGACCATCATATTCATTGGGGACATGTGGCAAGATGAGGGAAACATGAACACAGATCGCCTTTCAAACCAAAAGACTAAGTTTTGAAACTCAAACCAGTTGCTAGTAAATGGGACGTGCCATGGAGGTGGGAGAGAGAATGCCTTGATAATAGGTGACTAGGGAGTTTGCCTTACACAGTGCTCGTAGAAACAAAAAGCAAGTTGAAAATTTTCCAAGTCTTTCAAACGAATGAAAAAACTTAACTGATGTGGGAGCATTCTATTGGATAGTTTTTTAGACTTGGGGGGTGTTTGGGTCGCCATTTTTCAAAAAATATTTATTTTAAAAAATGACTTTTTGGAAATATATTTTTGAAAATGTGTTTTCTTACTTATAAAAAAAGGTACAACGTATATATCCATCAGGCATCAACTTGCACAAGAGTATATATATATATATATATATGAAATCCAAACACTTCAGAAGCAATCCATAACTCACTGTCTATATACTATGATCTGAAAACAACAGTGACAATTTTCACAGTCCACAGCTATGTTTGCTAGCTGCTACCATTCTGGTGGAAGAAGGGGTGTTATCCTTTACATTGCTGGATCTAGACCCATTACTCATTTCAATACTGCAAAATGTGAAACTCGGGCAATGACATCAGGGACCTTAAGGTTTCTTAGAAGAGAGTAAAAGGTGAGGAGGCTGCGTAGTTCTTGGTTCAACTAAAGCTTCTCCACATACAACAGAACAGTAGATGGATCTCCCGAGGAAATGAGGGACGATTAGGTTATGGTGCACATTAGAGGAGATAATGATTAAGACAAAGGGGAACCAGAAGTGATTAACAAAGCCACAATAAAAAGACATCAGGGTACACATGACCATAAACATATATCATATATGGTACCCACTTAGAAGCCGCATATTTATTTTCAATCAATATCCTGCTCAGGAAGTCAATATTAAGAATCCTGAATTCCATTACCTTAAAAAAGCAAAAATTCAAAACCAAAAGATCAAACAGTGTGTTTTAAAGAAAGTAAACCCAAAGTTCAGTGTAAAGTAGTAAAGCATGCAAATAATTGACCACATACCTGCTCTCTTTCGTAGAAACCAAGTCCTTAAACAACTGAAGTTCTGTAGAATATAATTCCAACAAAAGGCCTTGTTTCTGAGAGGCATTTCCCAATTGGTATGCATGTTCAATAACTGCAAGGCAGAAGACATTGGGCAAGATCCAAGTATCAAAAACCTATGAAGCCCAAGACAAGATAGATCTTTTAAGTAGCTCGAAAACACCAGTTAAGTTTTAAATTGAGCAGATAGTTCGTAATGTGATTTCACGTGAGAAGAAAATACTTTCTAATAGAACTTCCATCCCTCCCACTCCCCCTCACTCCCTAGTTGCCCCAACTTCATATCCTTAGGAGCAAGGATCAAAATCCATGTATTGGAAACCAACTCAGCATGAAGAAATTCCAGTAGAATTTGGTAGGACTCACCCAAAGTCAGATACAACTCAAACAAGTCATTGTGAACAGAGAATCCACTGGAAATAAGTTATTTCGGCTAGCTTGGACTGACTTGGCCAACCAAAGTGTGACTTGTTATAGACTTCTAGCTCTTAAAAAACAACACGATTACAAGAAAAAAGGTAGACCAAAAGAAGTACTTTGGATCAAATAATAAAAACAAATTGCACCGGATAATTTATATCATACCAACGGATCCAACCATATGTCGAAGAAGAGAGGCAACATGCCCATGAAGAGAGGAGATGAACCCTTCCAATTGTTTTTTTGAGGCTGCAACAGAATAAAGAAAAATCAAGAAAAGAACAAAACAGAATTGAGATGACATGGCAAGAACTAGTCTTCCATGTAACATGCCTTCAATTTTCTTTTTAGTGTTAAACAGTTGAAGCGTACCATTATCTAACATTTTCTTCACCAGATGAACTGCATAAGTGTTGCGTACAAGTGTGAGAAGATGTGGCCGGAGCTCCTCAAACACAGCGTCTCTTTCAGCTTGTGAACAGTACTTAACACAAGTCTGAGGTGCAAGCAAAAAATATTACTGCAACTTATTGAAGAAACTAATAAAATTAAAACAGCACAGGAAACAAAGCTAGATATTACCTGCAGAACACGGGAAGAAACATGGGAGCCTGCAATTTCAGGAATTGTCCCTTTCATCTTCTGTAGAGCTTCACTCACCAGCCTTAATCAAAAACAAAATTATCCATTTGGTTAACTGATTATAGAAGAACCCCACATATAATATTTAGAATCAAAATGCTTACTTGGATCTCTCTTCTTTGGCAATATTACGGCGCCTCATCTTTTCCCATAATGATGCAAGCTCCTAACAATCAAAAGAAAATGGTCATGTCTCAAAGAACTCGCTAACTGAGTCTCTAGACAGTCACCAATCAACTTTTTTCCACACATCATAAACTTGCAACGAAAATCATGCTTACTTGTTCAAGAGTGTAATGTGGCTTCCTCTTCTTCTTCCTCGCCTCTGTCAGCTCCTGCAATAAATCAAAAACCCAAAAAAATTCTGTAACTTCACAACTTGCACTTCCCACTAATTGAAGTCCGCTCCGTAAGATAATCATATCTCCATTACCAGGTAAAAAAATATATATAAATTACAACAAACAACAAAGGATAATATCATATTATCATATTCACAACAGAGACTTTGTTGTCTCTCAACTGTAAACAGGGTAATTGCCCATGATAATTCTGACAAAAACCAGAGAACCATGTTGTTTTCAACCAAAATTTTCAAATTTCTCCTTGTTCATGGATCGCAAGGAAAATTTTACTGACGCCAACGCAAATGCCGGTACTAAAACGACATTTAAAGCTAAAAATCTAGTAAATTTCTTACTACGAAGATAACTTAATCCATGAAAATACCCAAATCACTTAAATAGTGCATTCCCAAAAACCCAGTTCAAAAACCACAAAAAGGACTCAAGAATCGACATTTTGCGACCGAAACAGAGATCCAATTTCAATTTCCAATATGGTTAGCGACAACTATAAAAATCGATTAAGGAAACTGACCTTCGCTTGAAGACGACGTTCTCTTTTCGTTTTGGGCTCCTGGTTTGGTTTCTCGGATTGATTTTTAAGTGGGTGTTGTTTGGACGAATTAAAAGCTTTTTTCAATCCCTTGTTTGGAGGTTTTGTAGGTTTTGATTGAACGAACTTTGCCTTCTTCAAAGTGGATTTCTCTCCTTCTCTCTGAATACCTGGAAATTTTCTTTTCTTGAGTCGGTCGTTGTTCTGCTCCTTCGCCGCCATGAGGGAAGAGCTGAAGCTTCTCTTTCAACCTTTGTTTCTCTCGTTTTTCGCTCTCTCGGGTTTTTGTAAGGGGTTTGTAGGTTGAGCCTCTTAGAGTCGGGGTGTACATTAAGGCTCTAACACTTATCGGCGCACGTTAGATTTCTTCCCCATGTGTTGTCCGGCGCAACTCCAAAATGCCACGTGGCGCACTCTTTTTGACCCAGGATACCATTCGAGCTTTTTCATGTGGGCCTATAACAAGGCCATGATCAGTTCCAAGCCCTTGAAATAAAATACTCAAAGCCCACCAACTAGAAATCACTAATGAAGATGATTTTCAGTGTGAAGGTCCAATAAGGGGTGGATCAAACATTCATGGGATCAGTGGGCCCAAAATATGCCACGTGACATTTTTTGGAGGTGGTATATTAGACTTTGCCCCCTAACGCTAGGAAGCAAAGTTTTTCTCGTCTACTTTCATCAAACTCCTATTTGAAAACCCCCGGCCTTGCAGACTAGAGGTGTTAATAGGCCTGGTTTGGGCTGGGCTGAGATCTGCAAAAGCCAGGCCCATTTATCTAGTGGGTCTTTAAATCAATGTAGGCCATCTATTGGTCATTAAATGCAGCCCAAGCACAACAACATTAGGACTGGACTTAAAAGCCCTCAAGCCAACCCAGCCTATTAACACCCCTGGTTCTGACCAAATGGTTACGAGGCATCCTTCTTGGAAGGGAAGTTGCGGGTCCAATCCCACCGAAGAAGATGCAAGGAACTTGCTTCTTTACAGATGGTGGTTCTTGATTGGGTACACATCACCTACGTTTAGGGGTGTTAATCCGCAGGACTGGCCCAATGGGGTTTAGGCCCATATAAATATGGACTGGGCTTGGGTTGCATTTCTAGGCCCTGCAATCTGGGCCTGGTCTTGAATAAAAACTAATAACTAATCAGGCTGGCTCAAGCTTGACAGGGTAAGCCCATTAGGCCCAATGGGCTTTCATGTATAGTTGGGCCTACTTAGCCTCTTATAAGATCTCTAGTTGACAATTATAATTTCCTAGTTTTAAGTTTCAAGTACTATCTATAAATAGAGTTAAAAATTAGTAAAGCTAGAAAACTAGTGTCTCTAGACGGATAAATCTATGATACCGAGTACGGTATCAAAATTTTGATGCCAAAGTCCATCAATTTGCCACGTAGTACACTCTTTCGGGCCCACTGACTCCATCAATATTTTGAATAGAGTCAGTGGACCCAAAAGAGTCTACTACGTGGCAAATTGAGGGACTTCGGCATCAAAATTTTGATACTGAAGTCGGTATCAAAGAACAGCCCTCTCTAGACTTAAAAAGTAACTAAAACACCTATGTACTAATTAGTTGGAAGGCTGGGCCCAGACTTGTAGATATAATAATGGGCCGGGTTGAGAAGAGACTACTAGGCCCGTTCATGGGTCTGAGCATACGTTAATGTTTGCAGGCCGAGCTTGGGCATAACTAGGCCTGACCCAGCCCGGTCCATTAACACCCCTAGGGTATTAATGAGCCAGGCCTAGCTTAGCCTGAGCCAGCCCAAGATACACGTAGTTAGGCCACGCACTGCCATATAATGAGTTGGGTCCTAGTTAGCAATTTTCCATTTAATGTGTATTTAACGTTTTAACAAAACATATAGGCGTAATATTCAAAGATTCAGTAAAATTCATATAGATAAAACCGGGGTTGGGGCACGCCCCCTCACACGGGCTTCACAAGACATTTACCTTCAGAAGTTGTCGAGCACGCCTAGAGACCATAGTGTGAGCCACGTGGCACACTCTGAGTTCCCTAAATAATGCTCGAAATCCACGGTTAAAAATAAACCATGGAAAAGACTAATCTAACAGATTGATATTTTACTAATAAGGTTGAATTTTGGTATGAGTCCACTAGGGATGGGCCAAACATCCATACGGTGAGTGGTCTCTAAGAGTGTGACACATGACTCATACTGTGGTCCATCATCAACATTGATGAGGCCACTAAATCACTCACGTTCAACGCACGTGCCACCCTCCTAGTTTTATTAAAGCATGTATTATACCCATGTTAAACACGTAATGTACGCGAATTACTGAAAGTAATTGATTTTTAGTTGTGAAAAATATATAAAAAAAAAAAAAAACACCTTATTTTATTTTTGTAAGTTTTTATTTTTTTGCCGAATTTGCAAATGTATACTCGAATGACAAATTTTAATTGTACTCGAACATTTTCCATACCGTATTTTTTTTGTATGCCGAATTGCTAACTATAGTCAGGCCCTAAGGTTTGGGCCAGGCTTAAGGTTATTTTGTAGCAAGTTAAGCCCAAGTTAGCAGCATGCCCCAAGCCCAGCTAATCGAGCCAGCCTGGCCCATTAACAAACCTACTACCAACATTGAAAGAAGTTGACGTATGGTGGTATGGGTGGTATGGGTGCCAGGAGACCAAGTAGTAGGCACAGATTTTGAAATTAAAAAGAGAAGATCGGTGGAGTAAATGGTCAACTGGACTGTTTTGTTGCCGAGAAGACTTGTGGGGTTGGTATAGTTACTGCCCTTGATGAGTCGGCTATTATATTGTTGTGACCTAACTCCTTTGAATTTTCGTCGCGCCATCTGGCCTATTGAGTGCTATGAATTTCTGCTTGCCATTCCTGAGTGGGTTGTGAGGAGTAACACTTCTGTCACAATGGGATTGCAAATCACACAAAACACAGCCAATGAGTTTTCACGTACACCTAAAAAGCAAAAGCACATGGGTACGTTGCAAAAGCACTTGTGTACGTGCTGAGAACTCATTGGCTGTGTTTTGTGTGATTTACAATTTCGTGTGATAGAAGTTTTACTCGGTTGTGAGCAAAATGCCTATAGTATTTGTATGAGGCGCCCTAATGGCAATTTTTTTTATGCCACAGGTCCACAGGCAAGGTTTAAAAGAGGTCGTTTTAACGGTATAACGGACTGGTCAGTGGGGGCATTACCGTTAAAATGGCAGTTAAACGAATTGTAATGGACAGTGACAAAATGGCAAAAAAAAAAAAAAAAAACTGGATTTAACGGAAAAAATGGAAAAATGGCACTGAAATTCAAATTTTGAAATTTTCAAAAATAAAAAATAGCGGAAATCACGGCCGTTCTTTTTCAGAAATTTTCTAAGCGTCAAAATGGTTCTTAACATAATGAGCTTGGAGCATTACCAATTTAAAGGCCGTTATAACTGTTAAAACAGAGTTATTTTAAACTATGACCACAGGTATCCAGGCCTCTTAGATCACATGACTAATCTCGTACGGCACGTAAGTCACCCCTTCCCCGCGTGCCTGATGTACTGGGATAAATCTCAGGGGGTATGGCCTCCCAAGGAGTCGAACTCAGAACCTCCTACTTACTAAGTAAGAATCCCGGCCATCTTGTCTACTCATCTACTTAGCTTTCATGACCCTTTTAACTCTCTAGAAAGAGCCACGAGCCCCAAACCCCTTGTAGTATATGGTGGGTGCGCTAGATTTTAAAGATTAAAAAATAAAGGGCACTATATAAACTAAAATTTGAGGTATTTTTGGAAATAAAATTATTTTTAAAAGGATTTTGCAAGTTGGGGATCGCACAGGAACGGATCACGGCGACTGCTAGTTTTGGTAGGTAGCTCATTTAAGGATATGTCCTGAATGTCACTTTCTGGAAGAAAGAAAAG
This sequence comes from Euptelea pleiosperma, assembly GCA_035048495.1. Taxonomy (NCBI): domain Eukaryota; kingdom Viridiplantae; phylum Streptophyta; class Magnoliopsida; order Ranunculales; family Eupteleaceae; genus Euptelea; species Euptelea pleiosperma. The sequence continues at coordinate 25,658,557 of CM068551.1, read as the reverse complement.
TTTAATATGGATGTAGCTGTACAAGGAGGACTTTAGCATAAGACAACCCCCCCGTTTTTTCCTTCTTTGATAGGCAATCGGTTCAGTGGTTGGTGGACGGTGAGTAAGCCTTTTTTTCCTTATTTAGTAGGCAAGTGGTTCAGTGGACGGTGAGTAAACCTTTTTTTTCCTTCTTTGATAGGCAAGCGGTTCAGTGGTTAGTGGATAGTAAGTAAAGGCGGAATTTAAATCCAGGTCTATGGTTTCAACCAAGGTTTAAAGGAGGCCGTTTTAACGGTTAAATGGACTGGGGGCGTTACCGTTTAAACCGTTTAAACAGTTGTTAAAACGGATTAAAACGGCCAGGGGCAAAAATGGAAAAAAGGGAAAAAAATAGAATTTAACAGAAAAAATGGCACTGAAATTCAAATCTTTAAATTTGAAAATTAAAAAAAAATAGAATTTAAAGGATTTTAACAGAAATTAAATGGATTTAAAGGCCGTTTTTCACAAAAAAATTTCAGAATTAAACCGCGTTAAAACAAAAAAATGACCGTTTTATTCAAAAATAATAAAACATGTTTAAACGGTTTTAACGGAAACGGGCTTGGGGCATTACCGTTTAAATGACCGTTAAACATAGTTTAAATGGCCATTTTTAAAACCACGGTTTCAACACTCCGACTATACCAACTGAGCAAGCTAGCAACTTCATAGTACAACTTCCTCGTTACAAGTCTTTGTATATTGTCTTGAATAAGTTTTCTAGAAATAATTTTTACGAATTTGAAGGCATTCTTGCGTTGCAAATGCATTTTTTATTATTCCAAAAATGTCTCAGCTTTGCCCTTTAGCTTATTTTATTTTTTTTAATTATTCTACTTTTTAGGAGTTCTTTAGTTTTTTCACATAATTTTACTTTCTTTTATACTCATTAAATGTCTATCTAAACAATAAGTACATTGACAACAGACCACACTGGAATACACTTAGGTTGTGTTTGGTAGTGCGTCTTCAACCGAAAGCATGTGTCTTGAAGGTCCACGTCTTCAAGGTGTGTAACTTTAAAGGTCAAGATCGACGTTTGGTTCTACGTGATCATGTGAGACCCACATAAAAATAAATGTTAATAGATCACGCATGCCCAACATAAGAACAAAGATTGATAGTTCATGTGGGCACCATATAATAATTAGAGTTGATAAATCATGTGAGCCCCACATAAGAACAGAAATTGATAGATCATATATGGGTCCCGAATAATAGAGGGGCATTGATAGATCATGCATGTACTATATGTCAAGTGGGCCCATACATAAATGGGCCACACGTTAGGTGGGCTAAGTCCACTGAGGGTGGAGGGTGAACCTTCAAAGTACATGCGTCTTCGAAAACTCAAGGGAGGAAGTGAACCTTTGAAGGTTCACAGCTTTGGCACGTCTTAGTGTGACCCAAACATTGGTCATCAAGCAAGACACACACCTTCAGCCAAGACACACGATGAAGGTGTGCTACCAAACACAGCCTTAGAGACCATGGATGTTTGGTCCACCCTTAGGTACACCTACACCAAAAAATTAGCCTTATTAACCATTGGATCTGAGGCACCCTAAATAATGCTCGAAATCTACTACAAATCATGAAAAAGACTATCCTAATGGATAGAAATTACTAATCAGGCTGAATTTTGGTACGTAGATACACCTAGGGATGGGCAAACCATCCATACGATCAGGGGTCTCTAAGAATGTTCCACATGGCTCATATTGCAGTCCGTCATACGTCAGTCATCGAAGTTCTAATGCTTGGGTTGCATACTTGTCCCTCCATCCATCGTACTCAATTCATTAATGTCTTCTCTACCTAAATTTCATTAAATGCACCTTCAATAAATACTAGTTTACATTCTTTGTCATCATTCTTATTTTTAATACAACCACTTGCTATTTTCAAAATAATGCTCAAATTCCATGGTTAAAAATCAACCCATGAAAATGACTCCACTCGAATGCTTAGGACTCACTAATCAGGCTGATATTTTTACCTAAGGATGGGCCAAACCTCCATTCGGCCAAAGACTTCTAATACTGTGCCACTTCTTCGCAAGACACCCCTATAATCACTCACGTCCAATGCACATGCCACCCCCCTCGTAAAGTTTTACCAAAAAGATTTATTTGTAAGTGTTGATGCAAAAACATTTTTATGACATTTATATGCAAATGTCCCGAAACTTATTGAGGACAATCATATAGAGCTAACTTTTTATGTATCAACACTTTTTGACATGCAATTTTGTTCAAGCTACATGTGACCCTTTTTGGCGTCAGTTAGCGCAATTTTTGTCACTCACCGCTGCCCTCTGGTCCACTAACAATATGGATGTTTAGCCCCACCCCTTGGTGGATATACACACCAAATATCACCCTGATTGGTAATCTCTAGCCATTAGAGTTTAGTACTTTTTAAGGCATGATTCTAGCCGTTGATCCAATCATTTTTTTTTATTACTAAAACTAAAGGCTAAAAATCATAAAATAATCTGATTTTTAGTATGAATGTCTACCAGTGGTGGGCTAAACATCAATGTGGTCAGTGGGCCCAGATGGCAGCGGTGAGTAACAAAAATGCTCTAGATGCACTGCACAAAGCACAAAGCACAAAGTAATTGGGAGAAACAAAGAATAAGGCTATATCTTGGACTTCTCCTTTTGCATGGGCTTTCCCTCCTCCCCCTTGGCTTGCTTCTTTCTGTGCTGGGGAGGTGCGGATGCCCTCCGGGCTCCAGCATGTCCGGTTTATGAATAGAACGTTGAGTTTACCATGTCCGGTCTGAAATCTAGCTCGGCAATCTCCCTGAGACAGACCGCTTGAGCTGCTACTTTTAATTTTGATTCTGTATCGAAAGTATTGTAGAAATCCCTTAAAATCCCATGTGACACACTTTTTCAGGCCCACTAACCCCATGATTGTTTAGCCCATACCTTGGTGGACCTATACACCAAAAATCACCATGATTGGTGATTTATAGTTGTTGGATTTGAGTACTTTTTCATTATAGGCTTAGAACCAATCCATAAGCCTGTTCATGAAGCCCATGAGGAAAGAGTACACAAATCCAATGGCTAAAACTCACCAACCAAACTGATTTTTGGTATGTAGGTCCATTAAGTTGTAGGCAAACTTCAAGGCCTAAACCCAACCCACGTTAACCCCTTGGTTAGTTGGGTAAGGGTGGTTAACAAAGGGTACGTTTCAAACATTTTGTAGGGGGACCTTCAAAGTCTGAAGGACCCCGGCAAAACATTCACGGGTCAGTGGGCCAGAAAGAGAATGCGACGTAGCAAGTTGGAGGACTTCAGTATCAAAACTGTGATACAGAATTCTGTATCCTAGAACAGCTCATCAAGTTCGTGCAATCTTATCCCATGTCCTTAAAGTGGATCCGGGCCCTCCCAACTTTTGTTTCCTAAGTGAAAATCAAAGTTTGACCGTACTGAAAGATCCAAAGATCACGAGTGGTACACATACTCAATAATCCGCACCGTCTAATTAATGCGATGCCTTATCCCAAAGATCGCACAAAAGGATTTTCCTCACTTGTCTGCACTCCACGTGCCTAGATTTGATCGACACTGCTAAGCACGACAATGGAAGACCATGTAACTTTTCTTTTGTCATGTGTCGGTGCACAATCAATTTTGTGATCGATTGAGAGAGCACAGAGAAAAATCTGAAGTCATTGTCACTAGCATACACTTGACAACCACTGTAAGGGGTAAAATAGTCATTTGGATATTATTAATTTAATAAACACACCTACATTCGTTGGGCTTCATAAAGTTACTTCTCTTTCTTAACACTGAATTATAGAACTCAAAACTTAGGACGTGTTTGGAATATTCGTGGACTAATGCGAACACAAGATCCCAAATGTGGAATACACAGTTTGGAACGATCACATTGATTCGCTGGCCCCGGGGCCACCCAAAATGTCTGACACGTACATCGTCGGTCAAATCGGTGGCTTCTGATCCCGATTGGGATCAGCCGACCCAGACTTCGAACCATGGTGGGATGTGTGAATCCCCAATGACCATCAACGGTTTGGAGAACAATGGGGGACAACTGTCACTAAGGTCCAAGGATGGATCTATCGATCATATCGATCATGTGATGTGGGATTGTCTTTTTTTTTGTAATCAAGATCAATTATTCTAAAATTACTAGGGGCAGGGGCCCATCGTGGTTCTCTCTTTCGTCACGCAAAAATTAGCTGGATGAGCCATAAAAAGGGACTCGTCGTTTTCGTCCAGAAGTAGGACGAGAAGAGAAGATAAAAAGGAGCAAACAGCTAATATTGCTACCAAAAAAAGGAAAGCCAACACGTAAGCAACACCTAACATTCACCATTTGATTGGTTTTATCTTCCTTTGTTTCCTTGTTGAAAATGTCTCCTTTTAGTTTATACTCAAATGTGGGACCACCCCGCTGGGTTAAAATGATACTCAAGCGGGTCCCACCTTCTAGCCCAATACTAAGGGCACACCTTCCATCTGATAGGGTCATTGGACTATGAATGGGAATTTTAAGGCTACCGGGGGAATCTTAACACTTTTTTTGAAAAGGCTCCGGTGATCAGCAGTTTTGACCAATATTTTAACCAACACCTTGGTGTACCCTCATAGAAGATGAATCAATGGCTGAATTTTGGTGAGGACGATCTCTATGGCGAGGAGATCATCCTCACAAAAATTCAAATCATTCTGATATTCATAGATTGGTTTAGACGTTGAAGAATTACGAACCGTCGATTTTTAGTGTGTAACTTGAAAACTACATTTAATGGGGTTAGAAATTTCAGAATGGGCTGATTTTTTGTTGGGGTTATCTATATGGTGAGAATATCATCTTCACCAAAAATCAGCCGTTGATTCATCTTCTATGAGGGTACACCAAGGTGTTGGTCAAAAATGTTGGGTCAAAAACGTTGGTCACCCGAACCCGACCCTTTTGAAAAACAAAACATGGAAGAGAAAAGGAAAAGCCGGTTGGCATGGTCCCCGGTGTTTAGGAAGGTACACGTGTTACGACTTTATAGGTGTTAGACACTTTGACGTTGGACACTACAATTACCCACATCGGATAATGTCGAGTAGGACTTTGATGACAGGGCGACATCATCGAGTCAATGACTGTGTACCATATGAGCCATTGTGGCACTCTTAGAGGACTTTGTCCGTATGGATGTCAGGCCAATCCCTAGGTGACCTACAAACTAAAAATCAGCTAATTAGATTAGGCGTTGGATTGGAGTCATTTTTATGGGTTGATTTTAACCCTGGCAATTTGAGCATTATTGACCATTATTTGAGGTATAAAGATCCACAGGTTTGAAATCACTAATCCCGTTGAATTTTGGTTTGTAGGTCCACCTAAGGATTGGAAAAGCATCCATAGGCTCAGAGTCCTCTAAGAGTCTGACACGTAGCTCATATTGTGCGCTGTCATCGGACTCAATGACAGTGCTCAGTCATCAAACTTTTACTCAATAATGTCCATTTCATGCATGGTGCTTTCATAACTATATTCTTACACGATCAACCGGTCAAACTGACGCGTTATCTTGTCCACAAAGCAAGATAAACAAGTTAGAAGACTACGAGAGTGATTTCCAACTACCTTTAGTAACCACTGTATCAGAAACACGTGTCATGTTTGCAACCGTGAAGAGTAGGGATAAAACTTCATTGACTGCGGGCTGTCAGCGAAGCTGCTGACAACCACAAAGTCAGCAACACATAGATGAGTGCTTTTACGTTTTTCAAAACATCATAAAAAATCTACCGTCCCACTTTGTGGCAGTCAGCAGCTTCGCAGATAGCACGCAGTCAGGAAGCTTTAGATTTGTTCCATCCCACAAATGAGTTGACATGTTGTCGCCTGCTCCTGATAGGTGGGGCCCAATCCGACCCAGAGTTGGCTCGGCGAGACTTCGAACCATGTAATGAATTAAGGACAGAAACTTTGTCACTTCCGTTAGATCTTTTATTCTATATTGTAAGTGCATTCATTGGTCACTCACATGATCTGTGCCATGGCTGGGTGGTAGTCCTTAGCTGTGAGTAAACCTTCGATCACTGCATGCTGTAAGCGAAGCCGATCACAGCACACAATACAAACCACGTGGCACACTCTTAGTGGACCTACAAACCAAAAATAAATGATTTCTAAGGGGGCGTTTGGCAACACAAAAATAAGTAACTTATTGATTTTTATAAGCCGAAAAGTTAAAAAGTTATTTTGGATGTGATTCATATTTTAACTTTTGAAAAGTTAAAAATTAACTTAAAACTAAAGCTAAATTTTTTAGCTTTTGACTTCTAAGAGAAATAACTTCTCAAAAATTAGAATCCCTCCGACATTTGAATTTCTTTGACTTTTTTGGAGGTAAAAAATCAACTTATAACTTCTACTACAAAAAGAACTGCTTTTACTTCTCGTTCCCAAACGCCCCCTAAGTGTTGGATTGAAGTCATTTTCATGGGTTTATTTAAACCATAGGAATTTGAGCATAATTGAGCTTTATTTGGGAGCAAAGATCCAAAGGTTGTAAGGGCCTGTTTGGTAATACACCGTGGCAGAAAAATAAAATATTTAGCCGCGCTAATATTTGCCCGGGTGCGTATGGCAGCCACTCGCCCTTGGCGAATATTTAGCCAGGCCCACATATTTGCCCTCCACGGCGGGAAAACATTTGATCACCTCCCCCTTGTGTAAATATTTTCACGTCGATTATGCTTTGGTGAGAAAATTTTATTCTCGCCGGAAAATCACTATTTTCAATAAAAATTAGTTTTTTAATATATAAAAAAGATAAAAATGAATTTTTTTTTTTTATCTTTTGACATAATATGTGGTTCCCACACTCATCCAACCTATTTTTGACTTACTTTGATATGTGGGACCTACTCAAATTGAAAGAAAATGAAGTAAGCTGAAGTGAGCTAGGTCATACACGTACCAAACATTGTTAAATATTGATATGAGCAAATATTTAGCCAAGATAATATTCACTTGGCTAAATATTCACCGTCGGAACTTTTTTCTCACGTACCAAACAGACCCTAAAGCACTAATCAGGCTGATTTTTGGTTTGTACGTCCAGCTAGAGATTGGTAAAACATCCATACGGTCAGAGTCCTCTAAGAGCTAAGAGTATGCCCTCGTGGCTCATATTGTGGCTGTCATTGTCCTTGATGACAGTACACTATCATCAAACTTTTACGCTTAAACAACCAGCTCTATACTTCAGGGAATCTAATTTTCAAATGTTTTCATCCTTAGGTAAACCTCGTTGGTCTTTGAGATTCGTTTGGAATGCTCTGTATAGATGGCTCAAGTACAAGTAAAACTTGCATGACTGCCGATGGTCAGTGATGCCTTGACCACCCATAATATGAGCCACTTGGTACACTCTTAGAAGATGCCGACGATATAAATGTTTGGCCAATCCTAACTGGACCTACAAACAAAAATCAGCATTAGTGAGTTCAAATCCTTTGGACTTAAAACCTTTGGACTTTTGTATCCAAATAATGGTAAATAATGTTCAAATTCCTACGGTTAAAATCGACCCATGAAAATGACTTCAACTAAAGCTTAGAAATCACTTATCAGATTGATTTTGGGTTTATAGGTCCACCAAGGGATTGGCCAAACTTGAGTAAAACTTCGATGACAGGGCCGGTCATCAAAGGAGATGACAAGGCAGCAGATTACGGCACCTAGATTTTGTACGGTAGGCCTCACGGTACATGGGTGAGTGTTTTAGCAAAAAACACTCATGTACTCAGCCGAGTACGTGTGTGGTGAGGCCCAGGTGACCAGTCCGTACAAAATACACGTGACCTGATGTGCTGCTCTGTCATCTCCTTCGATGACAGGCCGGCCCGGTCTTCAAAGTTTTATCCGCTAAACATCTATATCGTCAGTGTCCTCTAAGAAATTTCCACGTGGGAGTAAAACTTCTTGTCACAGGGATTGCAAATCACACAATCATAAGCCAATGAGTTCTCAGCACGTACACAAGTGCTTTTGCTTTTAGGTGTATGTGCCGAGAACTCATTGGCTGTGATTGTGATTTGCAATTCGATTGTGACAGAAGTTTTACTCACATTCGCTCACAACTGTGATGAGCAAAGCCGATCACACACCACGATATGAACCATGTGGCACGATGACCGTATGGATGTTTTGCCAGTCCCTCGTTGGACCTGCAAAACAAAACTCATCAGCCTGATTCGTTATGTCAGACCTTTGGATCTAGTACCCCATATAATGGTCAATAATGCTTTAAATACTATGGTTAAAATCAACCCATGCAAATGACTCCAATCCGACGCTTAGAAATCACTAATCAAGCCAATTTTTGGTTTACAAGTCCACCGAATGACTAGCCAAATATCCATACGGTCATCGTCCTCTAAGAGTGTGCCCCGTGGCTCATGTTGTGACGTGTGATAGGCTTTGCTCACACACACACGTGTGAGCGAAGGTTTTCTCTCTCGGCACGTACCCAACAGAAAGTACATATTGTGGGTGGTCAGTACCTGACCAATGGTGGAAAGTAAGATTCGACCGGACGATTCTCAAGGTAAAAGATTTACCTAATGACGACAACGGGACAGATACTACCACTACCTTTCAGAATTTTATCATGAACGTCTTTGTCACATAAACTCAGGAACGTCTTGATGAGCCGCGTGGCATACTCTATAGGGTCGTGATGTAACAAGGTATACCTGAGATCGTTTCATTTGCGGAAGCGGCATTTTTGGTAGTCACCACTGCCATCTGGGCCCACTGACCGCATGGATGTTTAGCCCACCCTTTAATAGATATTCATACAAACAATCAGCTTGTTTAGTGCTTTTTAGCCGTTGGTTTTAGTACTAAAAAATGGTTGTATTCAACGGCTATAAGAACGCCTTAAATGGTGCTAAAAAGTGTTAAAATCTAATGGTTATAGATTACCAATCAAGGTGATTTTTGGCATGTATATCCAGCAAGGGGTGGGATAAACATCCAAGCGGTCAGTGGGCCCAGATGGCAGCGGTGACTACCAAATATGCTGCTTCCGCAAATGAACAGTTTCAGGCATACCTTGTTACATCTTTTTCCTACTCTATAATATATATGTCACTGATGGTATGGATGTTTGGGGTATCCCTAGGTGGATTTACATACCAAAAATAGATTAAAAAAAAACAAACAAAAAATAGAGTAAAACTTCTGTCGCAACGGATTGCAATTCGTACAAGCCAACAAGTTCTCGGCACGTACCCAAGTGCTTTTTCGCAACATACATTTGAAGTGTACGTGCCGAGAACTCATTGGTTTGAGATTGTGTGATTTGCGATCCGTTGTGACAGAAGTTTTACTCGAGCTTGTCACATAGTTCATATTAGTTCACGAGTAAAACTTCTATCACAAGAAATTGTAAATCACACAATCACACGCCAATGAGTTCTCGGCACGTATACAAGTGCGTTTGCAACATACCATGTGCTTTTGCTTTTAGGTGTACGTGCCGAGAATTCATTGGCTGTAATTGTGTGATTTGCAATCTGATTGTGACAGAAGTTTTATTTTAGTTCTGCTTCGTCGTTAACATCCGTCGTCAAATATTTATTTTTGGCGAGTAAAGACGTTCATGATCAAATCTGGATTTTGGACTAGATATCCACAACGTGCGAGATCTTACTCGAACTGTCAGAGCCTACATGATTATAATGAAACTTTGATGACGTACGTCGGTCATTAAAGTCCCGACGGATCAAAGTATGAGCCACGTGGCGCACTCTTGAGACCACCGACCGGAGAAAACCTTCGCAAAGCCCGTCACACATCACAATATGAGCCACGTGGCACACTCTTCTAGGAAGATGACTGTGTGGATGTTTGGCTAGTCCTTCGGTGGACTTGTAAACCAAAAATTAGCTTGATTAGTGAATTTAGAGTCATTTTCATGGGTTGATTTTAACCGTAGAATTTAGAGCATTATTGACCATTATTTGGGGTACTAGATCCAAAGGTCTTACATAACTAATCAGGCTGATTTTTTGTTTGCAGGTCCAACGAGGGACTGGCCAAACATCCATACGGTCATTGAAATCTAAGAGTGTGCCACGTGGCACATATTGTAGTGTGTGATCGGCTTTGCTCACACACAGATGTGAGCGAAGGTTTACTCCTGACTTTGGATGTTACTTTAGCCATCCTTAAGTGGAAGTACAGATCAAAAATAGCTTGACTGGTGATTTATAACCTTTGGATTTGAGTAACAAAATTATAGCTCGAATCCCACAGTTAAAAATCAATCCATCAAAAAGACTCTAACCCAACGATTGGGAAACATTAATCGAGTTATTTTTGGTATATGAGTCCACATAGAGATGGGCTAAAAATCCATACCGTCAATAGTCTATAAGAATATGCCGCGTGGCTCGTATTCTTAACAACTTTGTTGATGGACGTCTAGCATCGAAGATTTATTCCAATGATTACAATTTCTAGGGTTATTTTGGTCAATTGAGTTAATTAGAGAGTTGGCAAACATCATCCGTCAGGTGCTCAGTCGCACTTTCCAAATATAATAGGAAATGTTATTCTCGTCCTCAGGACGACACTGTTGCAAGGTTTCCCATTGACTCCCATGTGGGAGTAAAACTTCGGTTACAACGGGTTGTGATCGAAACCTGTCACAACACACAATACGAGCCACGTGACACACTATTAAAGGACGATGACTGTATGGATGTTTGGGGAGTCACTCTGTGGACCGGAAAACCACAAATCAGCTTAATTAGTGATTTACAACCTTTGGATCTTTGACCAAAGAAAGCTCAATAATGCTCAAATTCCTGCAGTTAAAATCATCCAACTTCAATTCAACGCTTAGAAAGCACTAATCAGGATGATTATTGGTTTGCAGATCCACCGAGGGACTGGACAAACATCCATACGGTCAGATCCCTTTAATACTGTGCCACGTGGCTCGTGTTGTGTGTTGTAACCGAAGTTTTGCAGTTTTACTCTGATGTGGTAAACTATTATGGTCTTTGAAATTTGTGTTGTCTTCATCGGGATTCTAACATCACAAATTTCGAAGGAATCAATAGCTTGAACATCGATGACGACGGCTACAGTGTCATCTAAGGACTATACTAAGCTTTGTGTGATTTTAAAAAGCAGCGGAAACGACAACATAAACCTTAATATCCCGAACTTTATCGCGATATGTAGATTCCCTGAGAAACTCATCCATACGGTCAGAGATAAAGTACAATATCTCACGATTTGTTTCACGAGAAATAACTATTTTAGGCAATTACTAGCAACGTTTCAACAAGAGAGTGCCAAGAAATCTATTTATCACGAAAAATTGGAAGAGAAAATCATTTCTTGTCGTCATGTGGAACTTTGTCCGCAGTGGTCGAGGTCCAGTTCAAGTAGCGATACAATCACGAGAAATTGAAAAACCATTTTGAAAGTATTTTCTAGCCTAATCGAAAATGGAAAGCGAATACAAATGCAAATGAATACAGAAAAATAATATTATTGGTGTAGTATCGATGTCCTTAGGTTAGACCATTTGCTAGTCTTTGAGATCCTGTGGTGGTGTCAATTCTAAGGACCATCAGCAGTCTAGAGCAAGGTTTAAAAGTGGCCGTTATAACGGTATTACGAATTGGGGGCGTATTATATTTTCTGTAAAAAATAGCCGTTAAAATGAATTGTAATGGACAGGCAAAAATGGGCTGAAAAAAATGGAAAATAATGGCAGTCTTTTCATAATTTTCTTTTAAATAACAGTTGTTATTTTCTTTTAACCGCCGTTAAATTTGTTAAAACAACATTGTTTTAAATCGCTGTCTAGACTCTAGAGTTTAGATCTAGGGACCACGATACGAACAATGGCCTGTTAACATTTCCCAATGCATTTCTACGATTTGGGCTATGCCCAGTTCTTTCATCCTATTCTCAGAGAAAAAATTCGCTAGTCTTGGTGACTTTCAAACTTTGAAGGTCCCCAGACAAAATGTTTGACACGGACCTTTTGTTAATCATCCTTAACCAACTAACCAGTGGTTTAATGTGGGTTGGGTTTAGGCCTGGACATATATGTTAGACATTTTGGATGGGGAAGCTTCAAAGTTTGAAGGTCCCTGGGACCAGCGAACCTTCTCTCCTATTCTCACATTTCGATGATGGGGTCCACATAAAGATAATGTTGAACAATCTAACCATTCATTGAGTTGTTTTCTTCATAATGACCATCACCACTAGAAATCAGTTTATTTTGATATTATTAACTTTTTTAGTTGAATTGGATGGTTTGAATTTCTTAAATTCTAGTCAATTTTTCATTAGGTTAGCAATGTCAAAATGGACTGATTTTTCAAAATCGACGTGTTCAAGTTCCTACCCTGGGGAACTTTTCTTATTAATGTCTAACATTTATGTTGCATAAAAAAGATTTGTTGGACCAAAAGTAAGTCTAGTTTGATGATCATAGCCACCTAGTCAATTGATTTTACCCACCAAAAACTTGATTTTGATCAAAGGGTCTTACATAAGGTGGTAGTAAAACTCCACTGACTGCCCATGATATAAGCCACGTGGCACATTTTTAGAGGATGCTGAACGTATGGATGTTTGGCCAATGCCAGTGATTTCAAACCTTTGGATCCTTGTACCCAAATAATGGTCAACAATGCCCAAATTCACACGGTTAAAATCAACCCATGAAAAGGACTCTGGCTGATTTTTTATTTGTACGTCTACTTAGGATTGGCCAAACATCCATATGGTCACCGTCCTTTAAAAATATGCCACGTGGCTCGTATTGTGGGCGGTCAGCGAAGTCTTTTTTGGAGTGGTTGAGTAGTTAAGAATTAAGATTGAAAAGGGTATACGAAATTAAGGGATATTTAGTATATGAAAATGAAGTGAAATTGAAAATATCGCGAGAAAATAGAAGTAGTTCGAACTGGAGAAAGCAACACGTAAACTCCCGACAGCGCTGTCGACTTGGTGGACGTTTACGAAGAATATGCACTGGATTTGATTATTGGGCTTCGAATCCGAAAATTCCACGCCTTTTCTCGCCCATTCGTTGTAAGTTGTAACAAAACGATCTATTTATTAGATAAGTACAATCACTTATCAGTGATAGGTGGGTGGTGAAATGAGAGACTCCTGCAAAACGCAACGAAGAAAGCGAGACGAAACCTCTCTTCTCTCTTCCCCTTCCTTTATCCTATCTCTTCTCAGCAGCTTTTCTTCTGCAGCTCTCGTTGAACCTCGGAGCAGAAACCCTAGAATATTTTCGAAATACGAGGGAGTTTTCGCCGTAAAACCTAGAAATTTCGAGCCTCAATTTCCCTCTTATTGGCCTTCTGCTAGCTTTCTCTTACATTTCGAGTTCAATTCGAACAAAAATATTATCTTTTCTATGTTCGTTCTGGTTCGTTCGTTTGAATCGAAACCCTAACTCGTGACACACGGTTTTCTTGGTGATCTCCTTAATCTAAGCTTCTCAGAGGATTATGAACTAGTTTTTGTAGTTTTTATTCTTTCTGGATTCGAATCTCAACGAAATTGAGCTTCGTTTAGGGAACAAAATGTCGTCTTTGAGTAGAGAATTGGTATTTCTCATACTGCAATTCCTCGAAGAGGAGAAGTTTAAGGAGTCTGTGCACAAGTACGCTTGTTTTTTTCTCTCTCTTTCTCTCTATTGTGCGTTTTGTTAGTGTTTTGATGTGTTTGGTGGTGGTGTTGACGTAGGCTGGAGCAAGAATCAGGATTTTTCTTCAACATGAAACACTTCGAGGAGAAAGCGCACGCTGGAGAATGGGACGAAGTCGAGAAGTACCTCTCCGGATTTACCAAAGTCGATGATAATCGATATTCCATGAAAATCTTCTTTGAGATCAGGAAGCAGAAGTATCTCGAAGCGCTCGACCGGTGTGTATGATTTACATTTAATAAATGTTGTTCCTTTATTGTTTACGAGCTGAGAATTTTGTTTTTTTATTTCATTATTTTCTCTCTGGGTGTTTGTTTTGTTACTTAGGCACGACAGAGCGAAGGCTGTTGAAATATTGGCGAAGGATTTGAAAGTGTTTTCGACTTTCAATGAAGAACTGTACAAGGAAATTACTCAGCTTTTAACACTTGACAATTTCAGGTAATTTTACGGCTTTTAGTCCACATAAGGAGGAATAGAAAGAATATAGTGGAAAATTATTGGTAGGTTGAATTGCACAAATAGAAAAAAAGGGTAATTCTCGATATCATGTATCCTTTGAATTTGACGAAATCAAGAATTATAAGTTTTATCATTGTCTTTGAATACAGGGAAAACGAACAATTGTCTAAGTATGGCGACACTAAATCAGCTCGAAGCATAATGCTGATAGAGCTTAAAAAATTGATCGAAGCAAATCCTCTGTTTCGAGATAAGCTGGGTTTTCCTACTCTTAAGGCATCGAGATTGCGAACTCTAATCAATCAAAGGTAAAGCTGGTATTTTTGTGCTGGGTATAATTTGTAGTTAGAAAAACTTGGTTGTGCTTTATAAGTCACTTCTGCATTATAGGATCGCCATTTTTTTGCGTGGAAAAATATACTTTTTCCGAAAAAAGTTCTTAAAAATATGTTTTTTGGTGCAAAAATGGCAATTCAAACAGGATAGTAGTTTTTTCTTAGAGAGTTTTTATTGGAATTATGATCCTTGTTCAGAAAGGAGTTGCATACTTTCATATCTGATTTAGTGTATTAAGTTCATCCAGTGTTGTTTGGCTCCTAAAGTACATGTTGATGGTCTTTCCAGTTTGAACTGGCAGCACCAGCTCTGCAAGAACCCAAGGTCAAACCCAGACATTAAGACCTTATTCACAGACCACACGTGTGTGCTTCCAACTGGGGCTCGTGCACCTACTCCAGTCACTCTTCCAGTTGCAGCAGTTCCGAAGCCTGCTACATATGCACCCCTAGGCGCACATGGAGTATGATGTTTTTCATCTCAGTGGTTTTGATTTGTTTAAATGATGGAGCTTCAGTTTTAGAATGCTAACCAACGGATGTTTTTTATGGTTTTGTTGGATGTAGCCCTTTCCACCCACTGCAGCAGCTGCCAATGCTAATGCTTTAGCAGGCTGGATGGCAAATGCAACTGCTTCCTCATCTGTTCAGTCGGCTGCTGTTGCCGCACCGCCAATACCTGTTCCACCAAATCAAGGTCAGAACTTCAGTGCAGTTACAGTTGGTGTTCTAGCAGTTGCTTTTTGAGAAAGTCATGCTTCTCTCCAGTGTCCTTTTGGTTTTCTCCAGTGTGCTAAAAATGTTTAGAGATTGACACAGGCCTATTTACTTAATTTCATTTTTTTCCTGTTCAAAAGAGAACTGAGAAAAGCACAAAGATAATTAGTTCTATGTTTACCACGTTTGGGTAGGTGTTTCTTGAACCTGTTACAATCCCACATTGGTGTACACGTGGCTAATTAACGTAGATCGTATGACCATTAGGGTAGTTTATTATTGAGGGTAATTTCTTATTTTAATTAAATCCAAATTTGGTAAGATCACACGTTTAGTAAGAGTTTATGTTTGTTAGGTTTTCTTATTTAGATTCTCTTAGTTTGGAAGTTGTAGGAGATAACGATCTCCAAGATTTAGTTGTTATTTCGAGAATATCTTAGGAATGTTATAAATAGGATGTAAAACCTTTGGGAATAATCAATCAATGAAGAAGAGAAACCATTAAAGCACGAAAGTGTTAGAGTGTGACTCCCTCGAAGAGTCGAAATGAGCGTGACTCCCTCTAAGAGTCGAAGATAGGAACTGGGTTCTTATCAGAACCCTTTGATTTGGCTTTAGTCCTGGATGCAAGTTTTAATATTTGATGGCAGGGAAATTTCCAAAAAGCTTATTATCTTCAACAAGTCAACAATCCATTTCCACAAAAAATTTCCTTCTAGTGAACACTTCCTCCACTCTTGTTCGCCAACAAGTGTCATTGAAATTCACAACTGTGTGATCTCTTGGTTTTAAACCTTATATTTAATAGAAAAAACTAGGTATTAAAGTTTGTTTTGCTTTGTCCCTGGTGAAGAAGCTATTGTCATTCAATTAGAAGTTATTTTCTCAAAAATTCTAGTTTGCATTTCTCTCTAATTGAATAAAAATGTGACCTGATATTCATCATATTGAAAATCCCTAACTCCATAATTGAAGAAATTTACTGGTAACTGGCCCAATTGTGCTAGCTAATGCAACCATAACTGCAGATCGAAGTTATTATTGTGAGTATGAGCTGACTTCATCTGTTTTCCCTTTTAACAGTTTCAATTTTGAAACGTCCAAGAACACCTCCAAATGCTCTTGGTATGGTTGATTACCAAAATATGGATCATGAACAACTGATGAAACGTTTGCGGTCTGCTTCACAGCCTGTTGATGAGGTAATTTTGAAGAGTACAGAATCTTCATATGAACGATTCTGGGATTTTATTGTGCTTTTTATGGTTATGCTACTGAATTATTTCGTCCTGTTGCTAATTTCCATGCTTGATACAGCACATTAGTTACTTCATTTTGTTTCATATTTCAGGTCACATATCTAGCACCACTTCAACAAGCTTCATGGTCACTGGATGACCTGCCAAGAACAGTAGCTTGTACCATTTATCAGGGTTCCAATGTCACAAGCATGGACTTCCATCCTTCTCATCACACATTGCTTTTTGGTATGGAACCTGTCCCCAGTAAATATATAGAGAAGCTCCTACCTAATTTATGATAGATTGCCATTGAACTTTGTTCTCTTTCCTGAACTGGATTATCTTTTGCTTAGTTGGTTCTGGCAATGGTGAGATTACATTGTGGGAAATTGCATTGCGAGAGAGGTTGGTATCAAAGCCTTTCAAGATATGGGACACAGGAGCATGTTCATTGCCGTTTCAGGTTAGTATAACATTTTTCAGTCAAAGATTCGTAAAGGATTTGTGTTCTGTAGTTTTTTATATCAGTATCTTATAGTTTTATTTTAAAGTTGACAGGTTTGACACCTAATTTGACATGTCATTTGACAAGCCTTTTGTGGGGCCAACTTGAAATATTTAAGGGCTGATTCTTTTTTTAAGGATGATCTCCTTACAATGGAGATCGTTCTCACAGAAAATCAATTCATTCTGAAACTTCTAACCCTATCAAACGTGAACTTAAAATTAATGGTGAAGTGGTGGTCCAGAAACTGCTTTTTTGTAGGTCTAGAAATGTCGGAATGGGCCGAGTTTTGTTGAGGAGTCCCATGGTCGGCCCCAAGACGCGTGAGGTATCTGGCACGGTCGGTACCTTTAAGAAGCCCAGCACGCAGACATGTTCGTACACATGTATTATAATATGGTATTGTATTTAAATCAAAAGTTTTTTTTAAGAACATTATGGAAGGAAATATATGAAAAGTAAAAGAAACTATTTTATACGCCATGTAACTATCCATTAAAATAATAAATATAACTAGATCTATAAGAGGGATGACCATTGAAGAACTATAGCTGTGTTTAACAACGTTACAAAGTAATGTATGGAGGATGGAAAACACCAACCCTCTTTTTGAAATGATTTATTAAATAAAAAATCATTAAAATAAAGGGTCACACTGCTTTAAGTGTCCGTGTATGTGTCGGAATGTTTCGACATGAGTGTCCGACATGGCAAAAGCCTAGTGCCATATATATATATGGGGTCAGGATCGGGGGACAACAATTTTGACAACATTTTTTACAAGAATTTTGGCGTACTCACATGGAAGATGAATCAATGGTTGATTTTTGGCGAGGATGATCTCCTCACCATATAGATCACCCCTACAAAAAATCATCCGATTCCGAAATTTCTAACCCCATCAAATGTGGTTTTCAAGTTGAGGATAACAATAGGCGGTCCATAATTCTTCAACTTCTAAAATAGTCTACGAATGTCGGAATGATTTGAATTTTTGTGAGGATGATCTCCTCACCACAGAGACCATCCTCACCAAAAATCATCCAATTCCAAAACTTATAATTTATATATTGGCCTGCGCCAATTTTTTGTTGTCAA
The DNA here is from genome assembly GCA_035048495.1 of Euptelea pleiosperma. NCBI lineage: Eukaryota > Viridiplantae > Streptophyta > Magnoliopsida > Ranunculales > Eupteleaceae > Euptelea > Euptelea pleiosperma. Next base: position 25,640,407 of record CM068551.1, on the reverse strand, counting down.
AATTGTTGTCCCCCGATATATATACACACTGATTAGTATGCAACTTTCTTTCTCTGCATGGAAAGTCTTATGTAAGAATCTAATTTCTGGCAATGCATTCAGTGCTAACTAGTATTGGTTTTGGTAATGACATAGTATAGAATAAGAATATTAACAAGGATTACAAGCAGAGCCCATTTTTCGTTTCATACTTTTATTCGTTTAAAATTCTTAAAACTGTAGTCTGACAATTGCTAAACTTCTACATTAAACCTCATGTTCTTGCAATACTACAAGATTCTGTTTTCCCCCCTGTTTCCCAACATTTGGGATTTTGATGAATCGACTCATGTTGGAGTCTGATCATTTTGACATCTCTTGCAGGCTGCCATTGTCAAAGATTCATCAATATCTATCAGTCGTGTAGCATGGAGTCCGGATGGAAATTTGATGGGTATGTGTGGCTCAACAGAGAACTAGGATCCATTTGGTGCCTGTTAGCATTTCTTTACAATTGCTTTTCTTTTTGCAGGGGTTGCGTTTACGAAACATTTGATTCACTTGTATGCTTATCAAGGATCTAATGATCTACGCCAACATTTAGAGGTATGTTGTGAGTTTTAGCTGCTCTGTCCTACAAGGAGGAAACTGCAACTGCAGCCTGACTTTTCCCCCCTTTTGTGGCAGATTGATGCTCATGTTGGTGCTGTAAAAGACTTAGCTTTCTCTCATCCAAACAAACAACTATGTGTAGTAACTTGTGGGGATGATAAGCTGATAAAGGTGAGAGCAGGAAAACTAGATTTCCTTGTTTTTACTTTGCTTGAAGTCTTAAACGTTTTCATGCATTTTCTCCTTTTCTAATTGAAGAACTTGTGTAACAGGTGTGGGATTTGACTGGACGGAAGCTTTATAACTTTGAAGGCCATGAGGCACCTGTCTATTCTATATGTCCCCATCAAAAGGAGAGCATTCAGGTATGACAACTTTCCATTGTTACGTTTGCAATTTATAACAGTGCTTGTTTGGATCATCCTTGTTCACTTTTGAATTAAAATTTCCACACATGTAAAAGAACCCCAACAGGGGGAATATTTTAAAAAGAACTCTGAAGTGATTATTGACCTGCACAATTGGCTATTATCTCCATGGTTCAAAATCTCGGGATAAGAGGTTGGATTAGCCAAACCTCGATCCAGATCTGGATCGGTCCGATCTAATACATCTCCCCCTCCCTCCTGCTGCGCCATTTCTATAGAAACCCACATCCCGTACAACTCTCTCTCTCTCAAACACAGGCCTGGTTTGGATCGCTGATCCGACTCGGACGATTTGGCCGAGTTGTGGTAAAATCGCTCGATTGTACCGGGCGATCCTCTGGTTCCAAGACAATCCTACTCTGGATCGCCTGAGACTTCGAACCACAATTATCTTAGGAACAGTTATATCGGATGTAATGCTAAATATTCTCTCAAATTGATGGTAGTAGCAGTAAACAAATTTCTGTTTTGATTCACAACACTCAAAGTTTCACTTATTAGCAGGTTACATATTAAAGTTAATCGGTGGAACAGGGCTTTTTCCCCTGTTCTCTAGCATATGAGTTGGCAATTGGCAGTTTTCACCATTCCCACTTTTATCTTCTCAAGATATACTTGGAAATGCCCAAAAGAATTTAAAAATAAAATTGCCAACTAAGTGTCCAATCTAATTTGGAAACAAGTTGCAAGAGCTGTAAGGATTTGGTACTATAAAATAATACTCAAGATAGTTTTGTTACAAATCTTTCAGTGAAGTAATTTGAAGAATAATGCATGCATTCAAGTCTCCAGGTTGCAAGCCCAATTTTTGTACTTTCTGTTTTGTGTACCCGGTAAGTTACCAAAAGGCCGAAAGCTGAGTACATTATCTAAACCTAACCAAGACTAATTGTTGAAATCATTGCAAGATAAGATCTGAGTGAGATATATAACCTAGTGAATATATTGTAAGCTCAATCCTGAAACATAATCATAAGGATGGTCCCGTTGTTCTGATATTTATATCTATGAACCTTCTTGTTCTAGTGTAGATATGCCCAAGTGAAATTCTGGTTCTCTGTGAAATTTGCAGTTTATCTTTTCAACTGCTATTGATGGGAAAATTAAGGCCTGGCTGTATGATAATGTGGGTTCTAGAGTTGACTATGATGCTCCTGGACACTGGTGTACTACAATGCTTTATAGTGCTGATGGCAGTAGGTAAGAGGAGTGAAATCCAAAATCTGGAACATAATACATTGAGAATGTTAAGTTTGACTCCTTGAAATATATATTATTGTTTAAATATGACTCTTTTTCACCAATTATTCAAAGATATCTATGCTCCAATAAGTAATACATACCTTACAGTGGATCCAATCTATCTCTCAGATTGTTCTCTTGTGGGACAAGTAAAGACGGAGACTCTTTCCTGGTTGAATGGAATGAAAGTGAAGGAGCAATAAAGAGGACGTATTCTGGGTTCACAAAGAAATCAGCTGGCATTGTGCAATTTGACACAACACAGAATCACTTTTTGGCTGCTGGGGAAGATAACCAGATAAAATTTTGGGATATGGACAACATCAAAATTCTCGCAAGCACAGAGGCTGAGGGTGGACTTCCGGTCAGCAACTTTTATTTTTATTTTTCTAGGTTTAATTTCCTAGATGTGTTCATAATTAGGTCAAACCCCTGACATCATTGCCTTGATTACTTCAGAGTCTTCCCCGATTGAGATACAACAAGGAAGGAAATCTTCTTGCTGTTACTACAGTAGACAATGGTTTCAAGATCCTCGCAAATACTGAAGGTCTCAGATCTCTGAGAGCAATCGAAAGCCGATCCTTTGAAGCATTGAGATCTCCCATTGAACCTTCGGCAATTAAGGTTGTGATTTTCTTAATGACATTATGGGATTTGTTAGAGAATCTTTCCTAATCTCGTGTGTTCATTGATCAGGTTTCTGGTGCTGCTGCAGTTGCGAACATCGGTCCAACCATTAGTAGAGTGGAACGCTTGGACAGAAGCTCCCCTGCAAGGCCTTCTGCTATTCTTGTATGTCAGATCAATGAATAAAATTGAAACTTTAGGGGTTCTTTTGAAGGATTATATCCCACTTGCAGTAATAACTATTTGACTAGTGGCTACTGCTTGGCCAGGCAAGAGCTTGGCACATCAGGAGCAGGCACTATGCCGAGCCTTTGATTCCCAAATGTTGGGTCCAGGCACTTCAATTGTGTTCATGTAGAAGATAAAATTTATGTTTCTTTCAACAAGAATACCCTTCTTGCTTCTTTAAGTTAGGATTTGTTATCCACTCCAGCCTGGCTACAGCTAAGCTAAGCTGTTCCCTGTCCTTGTGAACAATTTTGTTGTGCTGGCATTTAATTTTAGTAAATAACTATTGTAGAATGGAGTTGATCCTACGGCTAGAAGCATGGAAAAGCCAAGAACTTTGGAAGAAATCCCTGATAAAGCTAAACCCTGTGAATTGACCGAAATTGTGGACCCTGTTCAGTGCCGAGTAGTTACCATGCCAGAAAGTGCAGATCCTGCGAGCAAGGTGTGTTGCTGTACAATGTTTTCAAATCTCATGCTGGCATATTCATCAATTTTAAAATGTCTGTGGCCCCATTTGTGTCCAGGCTGCTCGACTTCTTTACACAAACTCTGGTGTGGGCATTCTGGCTCTTGGGTCAAAAGGGATTCAGAAGCTATGGAAGTGGAACCGCAGCGAACAAAATCCAAGTGGCAAGGTATTGCATGGAAGAAATAATATAATTGTTGTTTTTAGATTTCTATGGCATATTTACATTAAATGTTTTATTGAAGACGATTTCTGAATTCAGTGAGGGTTAAAGGCCACTGCCAGTGTTGTTCCACAGCATTGGCAACCAAACAGTGGTCTTCTTATGACTAATGATGTCTCAGATGCCAACCTTGAAGAAGCAGTCCCATGCATAGCACTCTCAAAGAATGACTCATATGTAATGTCTGCCTTTGGTGGAAAGGTTTCATTGTTCAACATGATGACTTTCAAGGTAAGTTGGAAAGGATTGTGCATGTGTGTGTTAACATTTATGCATGCATGTGCATGTTTTGCAGATCTTGTCAATGTTGATTCTCTTCATAATTGGGCATGGAATTACATTTATCTGCAGGTAATGACAACATTCATGCCACCACCACCAGCTTCAACCTTCCTAGCATTTCATCCACTAGATAATAACATTATAGCAATTGGAATGGAGGATTCAACCATCCACATCTACAATGTTAGGATTGACGAGGTAATTACTTCCACATCTGAATTAGTGTTTCAAATCAAGATTCCGAGTTACTTTCTCAATAGGAAGTGATTGGTTTTGCCATTGTTAGGTGAAAACAAAATTGAAAGGTCACCAGAAGCGCATTACTGGGTTAGCTTTTTCCACCAACCTTAACATTCTGGTTTCATCAGGTGCTGATGCTCAGGTAAGTCGCACAAATGGTTATCTTGCTAATTTGTTTCTCCTTCCATTTGCCTTGCATTTTACTAATCATCTTAGCCATGATAGTTTGTTTTGAACTGTTTTCATATTAATTCTGTGTAGGGAGCTTTGCTTTAGTTTTCCCTTTCCACTTGCCCGTAAGATAAAATACAACATGGAATATCCAACTATACCTCATCAGTGAGTTAATACCAAACACGTATAGGAATGTTTGGATATATTCAATATCTCTGGAGAACTGCTTGAACTTCCAGGAAGAAGTGTTTCATTGTTCACTTGATTTCCTAATTCTATGCATATGGTATTCGTACTTGTTTTTCCTCCACCCTTCAAATATACGCTAATTGATCTCTCTCCTCGTTGTTCCTTCCTACCCTTGCTACGTGTTAGAGATCTCTTCATTTCCTACGTATCTTCCACTCATAGGTCTCAATTCTGTATTTTAATTTCTGTTTATTCATTTAATATTTGACCATCCATATGAACCTCCAATACGAATTTTGTGCACTAAGAACTTCCAACTCTCTGGCAATTGAATCTTTGATCTACTTGGCTATTCTCTTTCCTTGTTCCAATATGAACTTTGTGCAATATGAAATCCTAAGTTTCTTCGCCATTGAGAGATATGTTCTCTTGTTTTCGAATTTTTTTATTACCTTGATCTGTGACATTCGACATCGAGTTTTAAAATTCCTCCCTTCACAGTTTTGACAAGTTGATTTATCTTTTTTTTTTTTTAATTCGATAAAAAGTGGACAGTAGTGCATGCAGACATTGGCTTGCAAGATGATTTTGGCATTGCTGTATCAATATAACAGTTGTCTTCTGCAGCTTTGCACATGGAACACTGATACATGGGATAAGAGAAAATCAGTTACAATCCAACTGTCTAGTGGGAAGGCCCCCACTGGGGACACTAGAGTTCAGTTCCACTCTGATCAGATCCGGTTGTTGGTTTTCCATGAAACACAGCTAGCCATATATGATGCCTCCAAGGTGGAACGCATTCGGCAGGTAGAAAGTTACTCCTTGAATATGTGTAATTATGATGGCTGGATACAAAGTTCTTACGCATTCTTCTATTCCAGTGGGTGCCTCAAGATGGGCTGTCTGCACCCATATCTTATGCAGCATACTCCTGCAACAGCCAACTAGTTTATGCTGCTTTCTGTGATGGTAATGTTGGTGTTTTTGATGCTGAGAGCCTGAAACTAAGATGCCGTATTGCCTCATCAGCATACCTTTCCCAATCAGTGTCAAACAGGTAACTTAGAGCATCTAGGCTTACTTGACATTCGGGCATGGCTTTTTTTTTTTGGATTTGTGATTTCTACAACTTGTCACCAACTGCTTATTATTTACGTGCAATCATGATTAACCGCACAACTTTCTTTGATTTCTCTTCATCGGAAGTAATGTCTTTGGATTTCTGATTGTCAGATTGACTTCACTAATTTATTCTATCCCAATTTTTATGCCCATAATTGTGTATGAAAGCTTGAGAAATTAGCCTTGGCCTGTCACATCATCTATTTCTATAATCCTGTTTCTTTTGCCGATTTCTATACTTTCATTTCTCTACGTATACAGATTTTACAAATTCTCTCCAACATAATATTGATTTTAATTTTCTTCTTCCAGATATTTCTTTGGAAGGTATTTTTTTTCTTCCAGTTTACCAGATAGTAATTCTCATTCAGCATTGAAGGCATAAAAACAAATATCGTCCATTGTTTAAATTCTAGAAATTCAGCAATGTCAAAAACTTCTATTTTTTGTGATATTTTAAAAATATCGTGTGATGTATATAGGTTTTGCTTTTTCCTGTAATAAAACAGTGATAGAAACCTGAAAAATCATGAGAATTTGTTGTTTAGTGGTAACTCCAGTAAGGGATCAATAGAGGGAAGTTTATTGGGATGATTTAGTCATGGGCAATGAAGGCCAATGATGAACCAGTGAGAGAGTGCTTTGGTGCAGGTTGAAGGCTCTCAAAGGGCGAGAGGAAGGCCAAAAAGGATGCCAATTGAGGTAGTAAAAACGATTGAAGGCACAATTTAGTAGAAAATATGGGTCTAGATAGTATTGAATATTTAAATGGTATGACAGGGCTCGTGTTGCCGAACCCAAATAGCTGGGATAAGGCACTGATGATGATGATGATGATGATTTAGTTTTCTGAAAACTTACAAGCATTTAGTTTTGTTGAATTTAATCTTCACCTTTGAACCTCTGACGTTCTATTTGTAGCAGCCAACCTATTTACCCGCTTGTCATTGCGGCACACCCACAGGAGCCAAATCAATTGGCTGTTGGGATGACAGATGGGAGTGTTAAAGTCATAGAGCCCTCAGAGTCAGAGAGGAAGTGGGGAGTGGCCGCACCTGTTGATAATGGGATACCTAATGGCAGGACAGCAGCATCATCTGCCACCAGCAACCCAGCTCCTGAGCAGCTCCAAAGATGAGTATCCATGCATGTTACTGGCCTCGTTTGTCTCAATCCGTACACTGTACATTAGTAGGTGTTTAACCTTCCATATGTGCCTCTTAAAAGCTAATCATGAAAAGAAATGATTAGGACAAGATAAAATCATGTATACTGCATGTTATTGGTTCTTTTCAATATCATATTTAAATCTTTCTTCAATCTTCTTCTTCTTAATTCCCTGAAATGTGCAGTTCTAAGCCAGTACCTTTTTTATTATTGTTGTTCTCGGGTTGGCACATTCTTATGACATTGTTGCTTAACTTGCCAATCAATGTTATATTACCTCCCAATGAGGTTGTTTGTTTGTCTAGCACCGAACCTGCTTCCTCCACATTTGGCCTTAATTTAGTTCATTTATGAATGTAGTTTCAATCGTTCTAAGATGGTGAGCTTTATGTTATTGACATTTGATGCCATCGATCTGTGTTATTGTGAGAATCTTGAACAGGTCTCACATTGACTGTCGTTTTCCATTGACCCCATTTTTCGTTGAAAAATATAAAAAAAAACCATGATGTTTGAAAGGTGAGCTATTTTGTTTTTACGGTTAATGAGACATTTTCACTCTTTGGAACAAATATGGACAGGTGGTTTGTATATTTTGGAGTTGTCGAGGGGATGAACTACTCTTAGAAATGAAGGATAAGACCCTATAAGAATGACATAAGAATGATGGAGCTTTAAAGAGGGTAGATTCAATAAGAATGACATAAGAATGTCTATGGTTTAGTGATCAGCTTGAATCTTTGTAAAACTTGGTTGTATACATTTGTCTCATAATTATTGATCTTAAGGAATTAAAATTTGACCTACTGAAGAACAAGAAAATGAAGGATAAGACCCTAATTATTTTCCTTAGATGGGAGGGTACAACCCAACAATCAATTATGTGTACGGGTACGGGTTCGACCATACGTGTCAAAATCTGACATGGGTATCAAGTGTCGACAAGGAAAACCTAGAAAAGTTATGAAATTTATGGTGAAGTAAAGAAAAAGAATTTCCTCTTGCATAAGGTTAACTACCTTCTCTACCCCCCCCTGATGGTAGGGCAAATGATAAACAGTAGTTGGAGGCAAATCGAAAGCTACTTCATACATAGCACAGTATATCCTTTGCATGTCTTGGATCTGGATTTCTGCAATAAGTCCATATGGTCTGGTGCATAAGGTGGGTCCTGATGCACTCCAACAGTACGTCGACATCGAATAAAATTTCTCTCTTGTCACTCTTTTGCTTCAACCTAATAAATTTTAGGGCTTAATAACCTCTAATTTAAGTGCATACTTCTGTCAATTTGGTTTTATTACTCCTGGGGAATTGCCAATATTAATTACCCAGAAATTTTGGTCTGCTCTCTTTCTATGCTATACAGCTGATTGTGACCAAATTTTCTCTTTCATATTCTCATGGTATGTAAATGTTGAACAATATGATGAAGTATGTCTTGTGGATCCTTTCCTTGCAGTCTTGCACTCACAGGGAAGTCATAGGAATGCTCTGAAACAAGGTGTAGGTCCCGCACCGTACACGTGCAGGTGGTGGGATCCGTCCCTTTTTCTCTCTAAAGTGAGGGCTGTCAATGGATCGGGTTGCCCCATTAACTTGACACGATCCAATAACATTGGATCTGGACCTGAAATCGTGACCCGATCAGCTATCAGATAGTATATGGAGCTAAGTGACCCGATCCAATATTAATTATTACGGAAAATTTCATAAAAGAAAATAAATTTAAATGTATTTGCAAAAACAAAAACAAATTTTTGACATTTGGCAAAAAAGTAACTAAACGCCCTTTTAAAGGGAGTTTCTGTCTAACAAAAATTCTGACAGACGCCCTTTAAAAGGGCATTTTCCCATAGAGCATAAAACTTCTGTCACAATACGAGCCATGTCACACTCTTAGTGGACGCTGACCATATGGATGTTTGGCCAGTCCCTAGGTGGACCTGCAAACCGAAAATCAGCCTGATTAGTAATTTACAACCTTTGGATCTTTGCACTCAAATAATGCTCAAATTCCTACGGTTAAAATCAACCCATGAAAATAACTTCAATCCAACGCTTATAAATCACTGATGATGTTTATTTTTGGTGTGTAGGTCCACCTAGTGAGTGGCCAAACATCCATACGGTTAGCGCCCACTAAGAGTATGCCACGTGGCTAGATTGTGACACAAATTTTATGCCTTTATCATTACTTTTTTTTGCAAATGTCAAAAATTTGTTTTTGTTTTTGCAAATACATTTAAATTTATTTTCTTTTATGAAATTTTTCGTAATTATTATTATAATTATTTGTAATCAGGACCAGATCCAATATTATTAATAGAATAGATATAATAATATATATTTAAATATTATTACTGAAATATATTATATCAATGAATGTATTTTTTATTTTTTTTTGAAAAGCCGCATCAATGAATGTATGTTGATGAAATGATTAAATCTTTTACCATTTGTTATTTGACATAAGATTTTTTTTCTTTTTGAATTAAATATAATAGGTTTATTGGGCAGATCGATCACTCTGATCTGAGCTGATAAGTTCCAATAGCGTATTGGATCAGGTCTGGATCTAATGATCTGATGAGCTATTGGATTGGATCTGGATAAGTCGGATCTGGATTGACTCTTATCCGATTCATCGTCAGCCCTAGTAAATTAGTAGTAAATGTAATATGACAGTAGTAAAAAAATACTACAACTAGGGCGGTCAATGGATCGAGTGGCCCTGATGATTTCTTCCTATCTGATAACATGCCTGATTTAGAGATCGCTGACCTGATTGATGTTTGGGCCAAACCTAGGTGGACCTATAGCCCAAAAAATAGCCTGACTAGTGATTTCTATACCGTTGGACTGGAGTCTTTTTCCGTGAAATTCTAGCATTATTTGGGGTATAAAGATCCAAAGGTTTGATATCACTAATCAGGCTGATTTTTGGTACGTAGGTTCACCTAGGGATGGGCCAAACATCCATCTGGTTAGTGATCTCTAAGAGTGCCACGTACAGAAAATTTCCAGGTAGCTACGTGTATACCGACCATATGGATGTTTGGCCAATCCATGCTGTCAGAAATCTCTAAGAATATGCCACGTGGCTCATATAGGTGCGGTCAGCGACTTTGCTGACTGGCACGGTCAGCGACTTTGCTGACTGGCACGGTCAGCAAAGATCTACTCTGTCCAATATGTCGTACCAATCAGTACATGGCAGGGTGGGGCATGTTTCACTTCACATAAGATTTTGATGTATGGCTGTATTACAGCGCTACCTGTTTATAGGAAAACAATGGTGGTCCCCAACTTCCGGAACAAGATCAGCGGCATATCGGTTGGTGGGTCCGCCTATCTTCGAGGGTAGTTCATCATTTAAAATAGTTTCGATCAGTAAATTCTTGATTCCTGAATTCAAATCGAAACGGTGTAGCAGTCAAACCTAGAGATGCCAGAGGTTATTATTGTCATTTACTAGTACCCGTCGCCCATCTGTAGCGTCCACCTACGCAACGGACTCCGTTGCAAAGACATGCGACGGGGTTCATTTTGCAGCACACACTCCACGTACACCTACAAAAGCTCTAACACAAGTTGTGGACTTAGTGGTTACTTTTTAATCATGGTTAACAATGATTGTAACTTTTTTTCAAGCTACGTAATCTGTTGCGGGTACACCGTTGGTTAGGTGTTGACATAATAAAACAAAGCCATAAAAGGAGGGAGGGGACACCGGTAGCCTCAGTGGACAGTTTTTTTTCCCGTAGGGCTGTAAGCGCATTAAAAAGCGCCACATGGTACTCTTTCGGGCCCACTCACCCTGAATGATGGGCCAACCTTGATGAATCATCCTGATCGGTGCTCTCTAGCAGTTGGGATTCGAGCCTTTCATGAGGTGATTTGTAGCCGTTGGATTCGAGCATTTTTGGATAATTAGAAAATGGCTATAGATCACCTATCAAGCTGATTTTAGGTGTGCAGACTGAGGGCCGATTATTCGTGGATCAGTGGACCTGAAAGAATGTGCGACGTGGTGCATTCTGTGGGTCTTATAGCCCACAGGAAATAGCTATTCAGGTGAGTAAACCTTCGTTCACACCTGTGTATGAGCAAAGCCGATCACACACCACAATATGAGCCACGTGGCACACTCCTAGATTTCGATGACCGTATGGATGTTTGGCCAGTCCCTCGTTGGACCTGCAAACCAAAAATCAGCCAGATTAGTTATGTCAGACCTTTGGATCTAGTACTCCAAATAATGGTCAATAATGCTTTGAATTCTACTCCAACGCTTTAGAAATTACTAATCAAGCTAATTTTTGGTTTACAAGTCCACCGAAGGACTAGCCAAACATCGATACGGTCATCGTCCTCTAAGAGTGTGCCCCGTGGCTCATTTTGTGATGTGTGATCGGCTTGGCTCACACACACAGGTGTGAGCGAGCGAAGGTTTTCTCCTCTTCAGCTAAATTTTTTCTTTAGGTGGCATGAATGACGGCAAAACAAGTTCTGTTCTGTCAAGTGAGAGGCCAGGCTAGCATTTGGGACATGATTGATGTGGGTCCCACCCCTCGTCCTGGCACCCACATGCGGACTCGATACCCCATGCACACTCACCCCTTATTTGAGTAAAACTTCGCTGACTGCCCATAATAGGAGCCACGTGGCCAATCCCTAGATGGGCCTACAAACCAAAATAGCCTGGTTAGTGATTTGAAACCTTTGTATCCTTGTACCCAAATAATGGTCAGTCAATACTGCTCAAATTCCAACGGTTAAAATCAACCCATGAAAATGACTACATTCCAACCCTTAGAAATCACTAATCAGGTTGATTTTTGATTTGTAATTTTAGGTCGACTTAGGGATTGGTCAAACATCCATACGGTCAGTGTCCTCTACAAATGTGCCACTTGGCTCATATTGTGGGCGGTCAACGAAGTTTTACTCCCCTTATTTTCTCTTCCCACCGATAATCTAGCAGACAAATGTTTTACTTTTAGACCCCCAAACAAAATCTAGCAGGCAAATGCAGAGCTTAAAAATTACATTAGAAAAGGTTTAAACTTACCACCTTCTCTCTCTCTCTCTCTCTCTCTCTCTCTTTTAGAATGGGATGGAGGGAACCGTTTTTAAGCAGAACTTTAGTGTCGGCGCTCGTATGTTTTAAATAAAAAATTAAAGAGAGGGTAATTAGTAGAATTTAATATTTTAATTATTATTCTCTTTGAACTTTCTAATTTTAATTTGCTTATGTGCATGAAGAGCTGGCCTTTTCTCTCACTATTATTTTCTCTCTTACAGTCTTACCATCCTCCTTTTTTTTTTCTTGTAAAATTTAATTCACATATAAGCACAGTGTCTCTGTTGTTTTCCTTCCCTTTCTTCATTTGTTTTGTTAGTGTTGTACGTTCTTCTTCTTTTGGGTTGCAGCGCCTGCTGTTGTTTTTCTCTTTTGGTTGGTCTTGAAGGAAAAGGAATAGATGCTCATGAAGAGGCTAGTAAGTACGTTATTTTTGTTATTTTTATTTTTTTTTATGGATTTTTTTGGCTGATTCTGAGGCTTTCAAGACTTGGGAGTTTGATAACTTTTTTTTTTGGGTGTTTTTCTTTTCTCCTTCAAAATTTAGTTATGGGTATTATAGATTTTGCTATTTTGAAGTGATTTCGAAGTGGGTATTGGATTTTAAATCATGAAGTGTCTTTGGGTGTTTTGCAAATCTATTTTGTGACTTTTGTAGATTTTGGTATTGGGTGTGATTTTCCAATTGGGTATGTTGTTTAACTTCTTTTTATGTGTTTTGTGTAGATTTTGCTAATTTATAGTGATCCTTGAAATGGGTATAATCGAGTTTGTAATTTTTTTTTCTAGTTGTTTGACTGTGTTCACTTGTTCTTCTTCGAGATCTTGAGATCTGGACTTTTTGTTTGTCTGTTTTTGGAGTTCTGTTAAGATTTGTTTTCTTGTTCATGAATTTGGGTAATTGAAAGTCTTTCTTTGCTTTATGTAATTATATATAAGTGCTCAATGTTTCATTGATTAAGTCTTCTTTGGTTTCTTCATTCTAGCAATCTCTTTTTCTGTTTTAAGTCAAAATGTCTTAGGTTATTTGGGATTTTATTTCTGGTTTATGAATAAAAGTGGTAGAGTTTCCATTTCTAGGCTTTGATTTTCAGGGACTTCATATGAATAGCTAACCGTCTTTACATGTTCAATCCTTTCAATCTCCAACCAAACCTTTTCTGTTGTTCAATTTCTTATGGTGTTCTTTCCTATTTCAATGGACTTGCATTTTCCTTGAATGGCCATTGCTTGTTTTTGTTACATGAGTTCTAATGCAGATCATATGTTCTAAGTTAGATGAAATTTTTTTGTGTTTGGGAAGTGTTCATTCTTATAACTGCGTATCTTCTTACTCTGTAGGAATTTTCAGGCAATTTATCAAGCTTACTTGTTTAATCTATTACCTGTTCTTATACTTATCAGTCTCCAATCGATTGTAGAAATTGTTCTGAGAGTTGGGGTTTTTTGGACTTCCCCACTTTTCTATGAACTTCCTCAATAGTTATTTGTTTTGGATTGCTGTTTCAAATTTTATTGACCCTTTTTTCTGATAAAAATAGGAGTATCACTGTACTGTAAAAGCTTGTTCTAATGTTGGGTTGCCGGGATGTGGCGTTATTCTTCTTCCAGTTTCCTTATTGAATACTTATCAGCATTATCAAATCATAGAAAGAAAAAAAAATCTGAGAATTAGTGTTTATTTTTTGTTGCTCTGTTTACCCACTTTTCTTCTTACTCTTCAGGTGGCATTGCTATTGCTTCTGGCACTAAGTAATGCTGTTAAAATTAATGGAGAAGGGGGTGATGGGCAGTGCAAAAACAAGACGGGGTTGGTGCCTAGACCTCATAGTGTGTCCATTTTGGAGTTTGGAGCAGTTGGGGATGGGAAAACACTAAACACCATTGCCTTTCAGAATGCTATCTTCTATGTCAAGTCTTTTGCTGACAAGGGCGGTGCTCAGCTCTATGTGCCACCAGGGAGATGGCTCACCGGAAGCTTCAACCTCACCAGCCACCTCACACTATTCTTGGAAAGAGGTGCCATCATTCTTGGATCTCAGGTATTTACCCTGTTTCTCTTCACCATCCTTTTCTTTCATTTTTTTTCTAAGAAATTTGGTAGGTAAGAAGAATACTGGAGTCCGAACTGCTATTAATGTGGGTATTTCTGGATTCATTATTTCTATCACATTGGCCCTTGTTTTCGACCTGAATGTTTTCACGATGCCCCTAATAACCAACGAATGGCAAGTGGTGTCTGAGCAAACGAGGCTTTGATACCAACAATAGTACTTATTTAGGCAAAATTCCTTGGACACTGCACGATCTTTTGGACCATTGGCTAAGAGACCCACTTTATAGAAGGATTTCTGCATTAACAAGTCCCAAATTTTGGTAATGATATCCAATTTATTGACTTTTTTGACCTGCATTCCCCAGTGGTAGGGTCTGGGTCTTCTCTGGCTCATAGGTGTTCTATTACATCCATTGGAGCCTCAGGACTCATTGAGTCAAACTGTTGGATGTGTGGGCTTGTCCTCTCATTTCTCTTTTATCCTTATATATATTCTCAGAGGTCAGATAGACCCAATCTTGGCCTCTGTTGTTCTATGTGAGTAAGCAAATATGGAATTTGCAACCTAAGGTTGCTATCAAAAAGCACCGAATTCAATTGAATTATGAATTTGACCTGAAAAAAGGGCTCTGCCCTGTTCATGTTCAACTTCTCCCAGACCATGACCATTGACTATCTTAATATCCATATCGAATGAGTTCGGTATCGACTATAAACTTATAATGGCTATGCTATGCTTGTTTCCGTGGATTTGATATCAACTTCAGAATGAGACTCTAATTCATTTTTTTATCGGGGTGGTTCCTTATTTCCAGACTTCTTGTCATTGATCTTGCAGAACCCATCTCACTGGGAAATCATTGAACCCTTACCATCATATGGCCGAGGGATTGAACTTCCAGGTGGAAGATATTGCAGCTTGATAACTGGATATAATTTGACAGATGTGGTGATAACAGGCTAGTATTGCTCTAAATTTCTAGTTTTTCCATGATGTCGTCATCCTTGAGTTTTCTTTCTAAGCATTTATCTTTATTCTGTCTTTCTCACATAGAATGCTTGTATTCATTAATTGCACTAGGTGATAATGGAACCATCGATGGCCAGGGTTCTGTTTGGTGGGAGTGGTTCAATTCTCATTCCTTGAACTACAGTCGCCCTCACCTTGTAGAACTCATCAGTTCCAATGATGTTATAATTTCGAACCTGACCCTCTTGGATTCCCCCGCTTGGAACATCCATCCAGTCTATTGCAGGTATGTTGGTTAAACCCTTCTCATGAATTGGCTAATCAGTCCTGTTTGTAAGTTTATTATTTATTTCTGGAAGGAAAAAAATCTGAGCACTAGGAGTTGAATTCTTATTCATCTCGATGTAATACAGCAACGTGCGAGTTCAGAACATAATGGTCCACGCTCCATCTGATTCCCCTTACACGGATGGTATAGTCCCAGGTTTGTGATGATTCATCCACTTCCCATGGTTTACTTCATTGTTGCAAAATAAAATAAAAAAATAATAATCATAATAATAATACCTTGAGATTTTGTATACCTTTGTTATTTGTATTTGTACTGTTTTTGAATTGTTTTTGTACTCGTATATTGGAATCTATCCGAAATATTAGCTGAATTAGGCTGTAGTTTAGTTGGAATTTAAATTCAGTAGCTGGCTATATGGTGGCAGAAACTCATGTTGCTCACTATAATACTGGGAAATTTAATGTCCCTGGCTCTTTCAAATTTGAAAACTATGAAGTTTGAGTAGTTGGAGAAGCCGAGAGCAGCGGATGAACTGACAAGATCTTATGATGGAAAATTGTGTAAATTTCATTAGGGCATGATTAACCCATAAATCATGTGGGGATCACAAAAATGACTAGAATACAGAGAAATGCTGAAAGGAAGACAAAACTGTGCCTGTGGTATGATATCTCATTAATGCTGATGACTGTTTGTGGACCCAAGCTGTCGTTCTTGTCGGCAGCGTGAATTAATCCCCCTCCATCTCCCCCACCCACCCACCCACTCTTATTTAAACCATCAAACCATCATAGACACTGATTCTTGAAGTTCTATAACCCTTTGTCACAGGTTCTGAACTGCAAAAAAAAATCACTAATCACCAATTCACAAAATTTGAGCTCAACATACATGAAACCAAAATCTTTTACTTAAATCCATCTCCAAACTGCTTAAATAAGAGCTACTTCTATTCGAATTTGGTGATTGATCTCTTGACCACTGACAAAATCATGAATATATCCTTCTATATATGTTAACTTATTTGTTTTTGTATTCCTAAATGTGAACTTCATATAACACACATTAACTATCATTTCAGATTCTTCGTCTGATGTATGCATCGAGAACTGCAGCATTAGTGTGGGTCATGATGCCATTGCACTCAAGAGTGGTTGGGATGAGTATGGCATTGCCTATGGCAGACCCACCACAAATGTACACATCAGGGGGTCCCACCTCCAAGCGTCTTTGGGTTCTGGCCTTACATTTGGCAGTGAAATGTCTGGTGGCATAACCAACGTACATGTGGAGCGCCTCCACCTGCATGATTCATTCACTGGTATCAAATTCAAGACTACCAGGGGCAGAGGTGGTTATATAAAAGACATCCTTATATCGGACGTGAAAATGGAAAACATCCATAACGCAATTGGAGCCACAGGTCAATGTGGGTCTCACGCAGATGACAATTTCGATCCTAATGCACTCCCTATTGTTGATCGCATCACCTTGAAGAATGTCGTTGGCACAAATATTACTGTCGCCGGAGACTTCACTGGAATTCAAGAATCTCCCTTCACTTCCGTCTGTCTGTCAAATATCTCGTTGTTTGTCACTTCGGACCCTTCAACTTCATGGATATGTTCAAATGTGTTTGGATACTCTCAATCAGTGTTCCCTGAACCTTGTCCCAACCTCCAGAGTTTGTATTCGAATTCTTCCTCGGCCTGTTTTTCCTTCCTAGATTCTTTTAGTCGTGCCGAAGTCTTGTGAGATCATCTCTGCACATCCTCCCCCCCCCCCCTGTTTTTCCTTCCTAGATTCTTTTAGTCGTGCCGAAGTCTTGTGAGATCATCTCTGCACACTACATTCCCCCCCCCCCTGTACAAATCTAAAGCTTCTTTTCTTTCCAACTGGAATTCAGCTTGGTTCTTTTCCAATAAACTTGGATCTGGATCTTCCATTCTTTGATTCTCGATTCATACTGCAGCAAAACTCTGACGAAGCGCCGTTGCCCAATCAGCAGCTATGTGTATAGCCTCATTTCTTCATTCTTGTGTAAGGAAATTTTTGGTAATGTTGGAACCTAATGTGTGAGACTGATGGTATTTTTTTTATTTTACATTGTAAATCTTATTGGTGTCGACTGCCATGTCAGATGGGTATTGGTAGATGGACAAGGGAGAGAGGTATCCAAGTGGATCCATGTGATTGGAATAAAGGGTTGTCTGTTGTTCAAATCAGAAATAGGGTTAAAAAAAAGCTTGGTTTTTTGTTATTCACTGTGAGAGTATGAGGTGTTTCTTGCTTCCTTTGGGGGTGTTTGGTTACTGGTACAAGTTGATGACATGCACGATCTATTCAGAAGTGGAATCCTTTCGCACCTCTAAAGGTGCCTTCCTGGGTGAAAAAATACTCTTTCTCTCGGACCGCCAATCTGAGAGATGATCTCTCGATTGGCCACATGGACTGACCTTGTGTCTACGCCATGCCCCCAAGCTCAATACCTGATCAGCATATATGTACGTAGGCCCAAGCCTAGCCCTGCGCTGCATAACACGTTAGGCCCAATCCGGCCTAAAAATAGTATAGCAGTACTGCCGTCCTGGCAATTAGATTCGAGCCTAACCCAGTAAGCCTATAAACGCAGCTCAAGTCCAAGTCTATTTGGGCCAGGCCTAAAAACCCATTGGGTCAGCTCAGCCCATTAAACCCCTATGGATGATTGTCAATTTGTATCCATCGATCTGTAATTTAGACTTTCTCTTGGCTGTTCAGTACTTTGACCAATTGATTCTGTTTGTTGCTACGCAGGATCACTTCAATGAGTCCGGATTCTATAGGACCAGGTATTATGATCATACACGCTTCGTATGAATCTGTACTCCACTTCAATGGGTTCCATTTTAAAGGTGTGGAAGCAAACTCAGCGCAGTGTATATACAACGTAGAAGTTGTTGAAAATCAACCATTCACGAACCAACAAAAGTAGAGAATTAAAAAGATCAATCACACAAACACATCAATTTTATGTGGTTCGGCAGTGCGTGCCTACATCCACAGGTGAGAATAGATCTTTCACTATCTCTAAAGAATTAGGGTTACAATAGTTTCTTCAATCTCTGAATGTACAAGTGAAACCCCAACGCCCTTTCAGGAAATATATATAATATCTAGTACAATAAAATACCCCAAGTACAAGTACTCCCGATACAAGTTGTATTCCAACACAAACTGTATGAACTTGTACCGACAATAAATGCCGTTGACTCTGGTGGGTGGGGACTCCATTGCTCTTCGTGCAATTAATGAGATCCCAGTAATGGGTCCCACACCATTGTGATCTCTCGGTTCATAACCAGTCCGATGACGTTTATTTTTGACTCATGAGATATTCTTAATTGACAAATTCTCTGGCTTAGTTGAAAATGGAAGGCTGAAAGAAATTTTATTTATCAAATAATAAAACTTTATATGATTCTCTTATTAAGAAATGAACACTACCAGGCAGTACTAACGTTCCTTCAAGCAGTGGAATGCAGGATCAATTCTTCCTGCACCCCTACAAGCTAAGAATCTCATTCCTCTCTTCCTTTCAACATTCCTTCATGCTTATTATTTAATTACTCTCTCCCAATTCCTATTACTTTCACGAATTACTCCATTTAACTTTGGATTTAGACTATTCTACATGCATTTGGATTTTCGTCGCTAAACATTGAAGTAATGTTGTTTCCATTCCCATTATTATCGCGGTTATTGTGATAATCGTCACTGTAGTTCTCCGTCCTACTGTAGTGGGACTGTCGAGGAGGCGAGCGGACGTATTCGTATTCGGCGATGTATGGGGACGGGTTGCAGGTGTTGTAGCTGTGTGTAACATAAACAGGTGACTCGGGTTGGAACCCATGACCATTAGGATTATCGTTCCAATGCTCGCTGTGTCCATAACTGTAGTCATGCGGGTGATGTTCCACGTCATTGGGTCCGGTGATGGTAGCTTCAGGTGATGGTGTCACTTCTGGCGGTGGTGGGTCTGTAGGAGGAGGATTTCCAGCGTCTGGGACTGGTGGTCCTTCTGCAGGTGCTGGCTCTGTGGGCTGATCATTGGCGACGGTTGCTTCTCGGTGGGCGCAAATCGTGGCGGTCTTCCTTGTCTTCTTGATGGCTTTGACGATCTTTTCGGGATCAGCCCATCCGACTACTGTCAATTTTTGTTGAGGGAAATCAATATAGAGATCATATATACCTGTCGAAAATCAGACAATTTGAAAAAACATGATCCACGGATCTAATCGCATGCAATATTAATCAACCTATATCAAGCAGATCAATCTAACGAACTTAGATCATTTTATGACAGTAGTGATTAATTAATTAATTAATTACCATTTATGCCGTGCAACGCTTTCTTGATCTTCTGCACACAGCCATTACAGTCCATCCGGACCATTATTTCTGTGACTCGTGGTCTCTGTAAAATCGAAAAAACCAACAAAAAACGGATATGGATATTAGATATGGACATAAATGCAGGTAGTGGGTCGAGCTGGTGGGTTGAGTAGCATACCTGATCTAATTCGGGAACCATGAGGAAGAGAAGCAATTGGCATGGAGGGAGAATGGAGGGAAGAAGAGAGTGGGAAGGAAGAATCATGTACTCGGTATTCATTTGTAAAAACGGAGATGGGAATATATGGAAGGTGAAAGGTGTGGGTCATGCAAGGAATCTCATTTAGAGAGAGAGAGAGAGAGAGAGAGGGGTCTAGAGAGAGACAGAGAGGGATCTAGAGAGAGACTTTGCTTCTTTAGCTTTCAAAAGTCCTTGTCATACCTCAAAGAGAGGGTAAGAGGTAGCGATAAGGGAAGGGTCGGTATTTGTTTGAACTTTAAAGAATATTGAACCAAAGAGAATTTGCTTTGTGATGGATGGATGAAATGTGTATAGGCATGTGTGTACGTGTATCGTGGGGATATCCAAACCCGAATAAAACTTTGCTGACAGCCCGTAGTCAGTGAAGTAGCTGACAGTCCACATTATGAGCCACGTGGCAATTTTGATTGGAGTTATTTTGGTGGATTTTAACAGTGGGAATTTGAGCATTATTTGGGGGTACAAAGATCCTAAGGTTTGATTTTTGGTTTGTAGGTCCAAGTAGGGAGTGGAAAAACATACATACGGTCATAGTCCTGTAGAAGTGTGCCACGTGGCTCATATTGTGGGCTGTCAGCGACTTCGCTGACTGTGGGATGTCAGTAAATTAGTTTTACTCTCCAAAGCCGACCAAAAAACTAAAGTGACAGCTTGATCATGGCTCCTCCGTCAAACCAGAATAAAAAAAAAAAAAAAAAAAAAAAGGATAATTAAGTAGCTTTTGTGAAGGGGAGGATATCCACGAAATAAATAAAATATGCATGTTACAGGGGTTACAATGAACATATTTCTTCCAGCCTGGATGCCATGTTAGTATGGGTGCTTGGGGGATTCGTTATGAGATGTTACATGTATGATGTGACAAAAAGTTCTTTTATTTTTTTTGTTTGTGACATTTTCTTACGCTATTTGCCAACCCAAAAGGTTAAAAAGAGAATCCATAAGGGTTTGTATCCTTTTGCTTCTGCTTTCATTCACGTACCTTGTAGAAGTTTGCTGTGTCAGCCGAAGGTTGTGGAAGTTTCTATGCAGGGTTTGTTGATGATACCAAGTCTTGTTGGAAGTTTCTAGGACTTCATGCAAGCTTCTGCTATATGTATTATATATTATCAGGGCATCTTAGCCGTATACGTGTCAACACATTAAAGAACACGTGTGGAATGACATTAATTTTTTTATGCAAATTGTCATGTCAACTTTGGTCCAACTGAATCTTGCTTAATCAACACAAAGATCTCTCTCTCTCTCTCTCTCTCTCTCTCTATATATATATATATATATATATATATATATATATATATATATATATATATTATGCAAAGAGAAACCTTTTAAAAATTGTCTAGGCCAAATAGTAGAGGTCTGAATGTTTGGACCTTACCATCATGCATTCCTCCCGAAAAGATCTTGTCAAGAGAGAACAAAATTTAGCCTTTATACCATGATTGACGTCACAATATGTAAGCCCCGTGATTTGACCTTTAGCTTTAACGGCGGTCAACATTGCACCCACGAGTCCCTACCATGCCTTTAGGGAGCGGCATTATTGACTCCAACACTGGAGAGAGCCCAACTCTTTCAAAACTGGAGTCCCTTGAGGCAACATAAGGAAGAAATAGATCGACTTTCTTAGTTGAC
This sequence comes from Euptelea pleiosperma, assembly GCA_035048495.1. NCBI lineage: Eukaryota > Viridiplantae > Streptophyta > Magnoliopsida > Ranunculales > Eupteleaceae > Euptelea > Euptelea pleiosperma. The sequence continues at coordinate 25,618,741 of CM068551.1, read as the reverse complement.
CAAGGTGAGAATGGATAGTCTTATAATTCTAAAGTAATGTTTTCCAAAGATAGAAACGTTCTCATTCTGGCCAGGGAATGAAGATTTTCTGAACACTAATCCAAAAATATAAAGTCTCCATTCAAATCCTAATCCTTCTAGAATTTGACTTATCTCAGAACTTGTAAAGATAGGTCATCTGCAAAAATATAATCCAGGCAAGGGCCACCCACACATATAACAAGACAACTCAGTTGTATTCTCTTATCTTATCCATCCATATAATGTGAACGGTTAGATAAAGAGTGGTTGAGATCAAATCCATCGATCTAATGTGGACGATTAGATTTCAGCTACTCAATCCGCCTCATTTGACCTCAATTTATTCAAAATTTAAATTTCAACACCATTATTTTTTGTTTTTTCTGTTATTTTCCCATTTCTCCCTCTGTGCGTTACAAACCGTTATAACAGCCGTTATAATGGAAAAATTGGTAATGCCCTAGTCCGTTATACCGTTTGAGTGCCAAAGGCACCCAATTTTTGCAAACGCTTTTGTCGGAGAGTGCCGTGGGCATGGGCCATTTACTATTCTATATAACAAAACATATTGGTTGTCTCCCTACTTATACATCCTCTTATAAGCATCAACAAAGAAGGGCCGATATCTAATCCTCCCCCAAATGGATGGTGGATCTCCGCCACTCACCTGATTTTGGCAAGGGTGGGCTAAACACATTGGTTGTCTCCCTACTTCTTTGTCGAGGAGTGCCGATGACATGGGGCACCCACTAGTCTATATAACAAAACAGGAAAGTCGTTTCCCCACTTATACCCCCTTTTATCTGTTTCAACAAAGAAGGGTCAAGATCTTATCTCCAAAATAGACAGTGGATCTCAGCCACTCACATCCGATTTTGGCAAAAAATTTGTTGGAGAGTTTCATGGGCATGGGCCACCCACTATCTATCTATATAACAAAATAGGGAAGTTGTCTCCCCACTTATACCCCTTCTTATATGTTTCAACAAAGAAGGGCCAAGATCTTATCCCCTAACTAGACGTGGGATCTTAGCCACTCACACCCAATTTTGGCAAATGCTTTGTCCGGAATTGCCGTGGGCACGGGCCACCCACTATCTATATAACAAATCAGCTCAGTGGTTACCCCCTCTTATAGGCTTCATATATAGATGGCTAAGATCTAATCTGCAATTGGATGGTGGATCTCAGCCACTCACACCCAATTTGGGCAAATGCTTTGTCGGGGAGTGCCGAGGGCACGGGCCACCCATGCAATCTCAATTGATAGAAGTTTCCTATGCCGGGCTTGTTGATGACCCAATTCTCGCTGGAAGATTCTAGTGCTTCTTGTAAGCTTCTTTTAACCATCTTTCATACTTACACATGGCACACATGTAGGGAGTTGGAACCCCAACCATTCTACCCAATACCCATTATTTAATGGGTGCTAGCCAGAACATTAGATGACCGCAATCATGTCGTGGGAATCTCGATGATCATCCACGCACTAGGCCTTGATGACGATGCTACAGAATAATCCTAGGGACGATGTATAATTCTCCCTCGACCAATGTACGAGATAACGCTTCAGTACAGAAAATAAAGAGTCCCTTTCCTAAAAATCCAAATAATAAGATGGATCTGATGGTTATAGTGATCACATGATCATGACAGCCAATATATAGATCTCTGGGTGGGACCATTTAACCCATCAATTGGGGGGTCCCCGTCTAAGGATGGTGGGCCATGTTTGCATTATCGACTAGGCTCATCATCGAATCTCCCTATAAGTAACATTTCTCTACTTGTACCCTAGTGCTTGAGGGATATGCCGATTTTATATAACTTTTCCCATTGCGCCACGTGTTGAGCAGACATAATACGGCGGAAATTAATAATTTCCATTTACTACTTTTTAGATTATAATAAATTGAATCCTTGAACGAGCATTTTTGTTGTCACATACTAGTCAGAGAAATTCTATTTTGCAACTTGCAAGATAAGACTCTACTACTTAATCAGAAGGAATGTTAATATGGTTCTTGTCTCACCACATCTCTAGTGTACACGTTGTGAAACCAAGAATCAGAACCATCTATCCAATAGGCAGATTCTTGGATGAACCATATCTTAATTAAAAGTTCATCAACGATCCTTACCGTCTGATCACTAAATAAATGGTAAAAAAATTGTGATCCTTTAAGGTATCTCTTAATTAAGGGTGGGACGACAATCAAGTTAGGAAGGAGATGCAAAATGCCTTATAGTTGGCATTTGTGTAGTGGTGTCAACGGGTTGGTTATTGCCAGTTCTTATCGGTTCCAGTTCTCAAAACGATGGATCTGGAACTGAAACTGATTATTTTGTTCTCGTCAGTTTCAGTTTCGGTTCTGGGTTTATTTACGAATCTTAATAATATTTCAATTTTAACACTATATTTATATATCGGTTCCGAATCCAAATCTAACTACCCAGAATTGGAAACCTTGTTTTAGTTCGGTTCCTTTTTAGTCGGTTCACACATTTTTGTGGAACTGGAACCGGTTTGGTTAAACGGGTAAAATTGATACCCTACGTGTGGAGAAATGATTCGCTGGCCCAGGGGGGCTTCAAACTTTGAAGTCTCCCCACCCAAAATGTCTGACGCGTACCCCAATCCCTTAACCCAAGCACAACAAGGGTATTTGTCAGACATTTTGGGATGGGGACTTCAAAGTATTCCCCCCCCCCTACGTGTACGTGTGTGCCATGGTTCGAAGTCTTGGCCAGTCCCGTACTGGATCGACGATCTGGATTGGGATCCGAGCCGACCTATCCGATCCATCTCGCCCCGAGATTGATGTTTTCCAAAGAAGTCTCACTTTGTCTCAGGCGAGATGTGCTGATCCCGATCGGGATCAGAGCCCACCGATCCGGCCTCCGAGATTTCAAACCACGGTGTGTGCTGCACTGCGCATACATTGTTTTCTCCCCCTTGTCGTGTAAAGCACAATTTGGTCAAAGGGTCGAGGAGAAAAGCACGTAGAGTCCAGTAGGAAATCGAAATCGAACTTTTTGTGCGAATGTGTTTGGACTGAAGAAGTTGGAGCTCTATGTAACATATCGATCAAATGAAACCAAAAGAAAGAAACACGAACATCGACCAAAGAAACTGAAGAAACTCGTGAGCAGTAGATCCTTCGTTCATCTATAAATACCACCACCTTCGCCAACTCTCATGTCATCTTAACAAGCTTAGCTAGTTTTCTCTTTCTCCTCTTATTCCCTTCTTTATATTGAGGTCAGAAAACATGGTTGTGGGAGCTTTTTCTGAAGAATTCACATCTCCCATCCCTCCGGCGAGGCTATGGAAAGCCGCCATTGTCGATTCCCATATCCTCCTCCCTAAAATCGCTCCTCAGTTCATTGAAAGCATAGTGCTTGAAGGAAATGGTGGAGCTGGCACCGTCAAGATCTTGAAGTTCACCCAAGGTTTTTGCCAACTCTTATATGTTGTTTATATATATATATATATATATATATATATTAATGGATGTATATATGTAGGTCTGTCAATGGATTGGGTTCGAGTCGGATCAGTGCTGATCCGGACCCAAGCAGTTAAGAAAACATGCCAATCCCAATCCGATTCAGTGCTGATCAGAACCAATCCGATATATAGATAGAATAGATCCCGCTCGTACCTAATCCAATCTACTAAATCAAAAAAAAATTCTACTTTTTTCATTAAGTGAATGCCAACTTAGCATTATCAACCACCGTTGGATTCTTGAAATCTACATCCCCAAGTCTGACTCCCAGTCCTTGGAGCCTTATATATTTTATCCACTTAAAATTGAAGTGTTGTACAATAATGATATAAAAAAATATATAAAAGAATAAAATTATCTTTATAATTATGTATAACACATACTACATCGTATTTCATATAATATAATATATATCCAATCAGTACTGGATCAGCACATGCTCAATCCAATAAGAAATCGGATCAGCATATATGGACCCGGTACCGATCCGATAAGAATATAGGTGCATGGTTCTGGACGCAAAATTTTCTGATCAAAACGGACCAAATTTTCAGGTTGATCCAATTCATTGACAGCCCTATGTCACGGGGGCGCTTCCAAACCCAAAAGACTAGCCTATTAGGTGGTGCCTACCCCCCACATTTATAGTCTAAGACCTCCTAGTACATAGCCGATGTGGGACTAAAGTCCGTGACAGGCTCCCCTGCCTAGACCCTGGCGCCCTCGTCAGGGGGACCCATGCAACCCAGCATGGGACCCACGGTTGTCCCCACCTCTGATGTCCCTAGGTAGGCTTTGATACCACTTGTCACGGGGGCGCTTCCAAACTCAAAAGATTAGCCTATTAGGTGGTGCCTCCCCCCCCACACACACTTATAGTCCAAGACCTCCTAGTACACAGCCGATGTGGAACTAAAGTCCGTGACACCTAACTAGCTAGTTGCCTGTTGTTCATCAAACAAGGACCCATATGATGAATGATGGTGCATATGTAAGTAACGCAGACTTGTTGGTTGATTTTGCAGCCGTGAAGGAAGTGAGCGTTGTGAAGAACCGTGTGGATGTGTTGGACCAAGAGAACTTCCTGTACAAATACTCAGTGATTGAAGGCAGCGATAAATACGAGTCGAGTTCTTTTGAGATTAAGCTCGAGGCTTCTGGAGATGGAGGAAGCGTGTGTAAGATAAGTGGGGAGTACAAAACTGTTAGCGATTACGTGCTCACCGAAGAGGAAAGCAAGGGAGCCAAGGAAGGAACTGTGAAGATGTTGAAGGCCGTTGAAGGCTATCTCCAAGCGAACCCTGAAGCCTATGCTTAGTCTGGCTTTCTTCAATTGTTCTTGGTTTTTCTCTCGTTTCGAGTTTGTCCGTGTGGTTGTACTTCTATCCTTGTTTTGCCATGCATTGTTCCTTTGTCCAGGAGAAATGTGTTTTGTGATAATAAAAAGAGGTTGGCAAAAAATTTGGCAGCTCGGGATGGCTATATTCTATAGTATGATGGTGATGGTGAAGATAGATGATTCAGAAGGTTGTTAATGATTGAACCCTTGTGCAAAGAGAGATGTGTGAACAACATCGGTTGTGACTTTGGAGAGCTAGGAGAACAACAATGGAGATTAGGTGATGAACGTGTAGAGTAAAACTGAATGAACGGTTGATGATGGCCGATGATGATTTTGGTTGATCCAAACAGTGGTGGTCATATACACCTAGTTAGTAAATTCGCGTATTATTCTCATTCAACACGTGATTTTCTTAAGAAACATATTAAATGGCTGTATAAAATGATAAGATCGGTAAAATTCGGGATTTTTAAGCACAGACGAATAAAAATCATTTTCAGGTATTTCTAGCCAAAAACTAGGACGCATTTTATGCTGTGTGTGACCAACGCGCGACTCTACCACTTGTGCAGATCTTAAGTGTTGTGTTATGTAGAGACTGATGATGCTTGAAGCACTATACATGAAGGCAAGATTCCTTGGCCCAACTAACGTAATGGAGGCCCCTAACGTAGGCCATGACCCATTGATCCCGTCCAAGCAAATGCTCATGGAGTTCTAATTATATATCAATCCAAAGCAGTGATTGTTGAAAAAAGAAGCAATAAATCAAAATAATAACTTAAAAACATTTGAACAAGATTCGTACATGTGACGGCATAGAGTCGTAATAAGGCTTTCATGATGTTTCTAGGAAGAAAAAATATTGAAAATAAAAATCAATGTCACATATAAATATAATACAAATATATGGGATAATTCAACAAACATGGCAATCAAAAAAAAAAAAAATTAAGCGTATGCGTTGGGGTGTGCCATTAGGTAGGCTTCTACAACCTCATACATCCCGACCGCCCTGTCTTTGCCCTCTTTGATATCCTCTTCTTTAACCTTAACATCACCGTTTGTACGGTACTCGCTCGATATGTTACAAATGCATCTGCTGCCATGTGGTTCAAACTTGACATCGTAAGTAATCGATTCAAGCTTTTCCCCCAATATATCACCTTCAATTAAAGTGTACTTGCACGTAAACATCTCTTTGTCGAGCGCATCAATCCGGTGCTTCGCATACTTTAAAGGACTAACTGCATAACGGACCGGCCCATACAAACATGTTTCCGTTAATTCTTGCGTTATATATATAAGGCACAAAACCATGTAAGAAAATTTTTATCTTATATGTCTAACCTTCGGTGAAATTGATCTGTTCGATGCTTCCAACCTCACCATCTCCTTCAAGAAATTCGATGTTTTTTATCGACGAAAACATGAGCTTGGGACACAGGTTGTGCACGTCGAGGATCAAGGCCCTGAACATCCTACCCGGTGCGACCGAAGTTGCGAATCGCTGAGTAACTTTGGTGACACCCATGTTGCCCTTGAGCAAGAAAATGATCAGGGAAGGGAGAAGAGGGATCAATTGGCTTGTTGGGGAGTTTTGGGAGGGGGATTTTGTGAAGATAATTGGTATTATTTAAGGATTAGGATTGACAACTTGACATCTCATTGTAAGTTTTCTATACCACAGTCAAAGTCAACTCTGCTTACTTAAATGCATTATTCTGATTTCTGACCAGTCAAACGCATACGTGGGAGTTTTTTCAAGATATGGGACCATTTTTTTGCTTTAAAGAATATCAACTTTATACTTTGTCAAGTTGGTACGTAAGAGAGAAAATATATGTGTACATGGGCTGGGCCAATGTTGGCCGAAGCCCAACTTCTGACCTTGTTACCTGAGCCAAACCCAGCCCAGCCATGCAATGGAATGAAACCAAGGTTTAAAATGGGCCGTTATAATGGTATAACGGATTGCGGGCGTTACTGCTTTTTTCGTTATAACGGATTATAATGCACAGGACCAAAAACGAAAAAAAATGGGAAGATAATGGAAAAAAATGGATCTAACATTTAAAGTTTGAATTCCGAATTTTCAGTAAATTTATAACTCAAAATAACGGAACCTGATGGAAATAACAGGCTTTTTTTATGAACATTAAAATGGTAAATTAAAAAAATGGCCGTTATTTTCTGAATGTTAAAATGGTATGTAACGTAATGGGGAGGTCCGTTTCCGTTATAGGTGGCCATTATTTTCGTCATATGGGCCGTTATTTAAACCATGGATGAAACAACATCAGCCAAGACCAAACGGCCGTTATAACGAAAATAACGGCCATTGTTTTCTGAACATTAAAATGGTACGTAACGTAACATGTAAGGTCTGTTTCCGTTATGACGACCGTTTTGTAAACCATGGATGAAACAACATCAGCCAAGACCAGGACCCAGATTAAACTTCTTTTGGCTGGGCAATTAATTGTAGGTTGGGCCTAAGTATGTTTCAATCCATAGTCCTCGGCCCAGCACATTTGTGAAGGTCCGTTTGGATGGGCTCAAGTTTAGATTCCATCCATGGACCCCTACTTCTTAGGCCTTTGGTCGGTGATTCCATGGTTAAAATATTGGGCTTTTTTGCTTTACCCCCTTACTTTATTGATGCAATTTGCATCTCACCCAATGTTTTCAAAATATTTGTGTCTCACCCTTTGACCATGGTCAACATCATTGACCATAGACGGTCTTCGGATGGACATCCCAATATTTTTTAAATGACTATAATGACCTTGGGTGCGATGCAAATTGCATCAATAAAGTAAGAGGGACAAGCAAAATTTTTTTTTTTTTTTTTTTTTAGGATTGTGAGCTCAAAACCTTTCTTCATTTACTTCTGGCCCAACCGGTAGGTGGACGTATAGACCAAAAAATTAATCTGATTATTACTTTTTAAGCATTGGATTAGAGTCATTTTCCTTGGTTGATTTTATCCGTATAATTTGAACATTATTTGGGGTAAAAAGATCCCATGGTTGGAAATCACTAATCAGGCTGACATTTGGTATGTAGCTCCACCTAGCGATGGGCCCAACATCCGTACGTTAGTGACCTCTAAGAATGTGCCACGTGGGACGAGGGACATTAGCGTGCTTAACAACCTATGAAGGTGTATTCCTTTTAGGGTCGTGATGTAACAAGGTATACTTGAGATTTTTTCAAATGCGGAAGTGGCATTTTTGGTAGTCACCGTTGCCATCTGGGCCCACTGACCGCATGGATGTTTAGCCCACCCCTTAGTAGACATTCATACCAAATATCAGCTTGTTTGATGATTTTTAGCAGTTGGTTTTAGTATTAAAAAAAATAGTTGAATTCAACGGCTATAAGAACACCTTAAAAGTGCTAAAATCGAATGGTTGTAGATTACCAATCAGGGTGATTTTTGGTGTGTATGGGATAGACATCCATGCGGTCAGTGGATGAGTAACAAAATCGTGCTTCCGCATTTAAAATGTTCCAGGCATACCTTGTTATATTTTTTTCCTTCTTCAAAATCCTCAAATTAAACAAAAAAAAAAGGGTTGAGATCACAATCCTCTAAAAAGAAAAAAAACCTCAATTTTTTTTTTGCTTACCCCCCTTACTTTATTGATGCAATTTGCATCGCACCCAATGTTTTTAAAATATTTGTGTCTCAACCAAGGTCATTATAGTCGTTTAAAAAATATTGGGATGTCCATCCGAAGACCCTCTTTGGTCAACGTTGTTGACCATGGTCAAAGGGTGAGACACAAATATTTAAAAAACATTGGGTGAGATGCAAATTGCATCAATAAAGTAAGGGGATAAAGCAAAAAAGCCCTAAAATATAAGGTGGAGTTTTGACTCTGCGTAGCGCAGCGGTTTTGTTGTCGATCGATAAAATATAAAAGTAGAGTTAAAGACTCCCCTAGGGATTGATTGATTTTGTAATCACACGACACCTAGCTGTCTAGCTTAGCTGGTTGGTGTCACCTCCACCATGATCATAGGTGACACAGAGGAAACACGTGCGGAAAATGTTTTAGGAAATGGCAAGAAGAAACAATTTATAACAAGGTTTTTAAATGGTCCTTTATAACAGTATAACGGTCCCCTAACTTTACCGTTATGACTGTCACATTAGTCATGTTTGAGTCAAAAAATTCAGAATATTAATAGGGTCGTGACGTAACAAGGTATACCTGAAACTTTATGGTGTGCAGAAGCATGATTTTTGTTACTCACCGCTTCCATCTGGGTCCTGCTACATGTTTATCCCACCCCTTGGTAGATATTCGTACCAAAAATCAGCTTGTTTGATGTTTTTTAACTGTTGGTTTTAGTACTCAAAAATAAAGGTTGAATCCAACGGTTAGAATCACGCCTTAAAAATTACTAAAATCTAATGGCTAGAGATTACCAATCAAAGTGATTTTGGTGTGTATATTTATCCACGAAGGGATGGGCTGAACATTAATGCAATTAGTGGGCCCAGATTGCAGTGTTGAGTAACAAAAATCATGCGGAAATGCGCCAAAAAGTTTCAAGTATACCTTGTTACATCTTTTCCATATCAATATTGTACTATTTTTTCAGAAAAACCTGTTACGAAAAAATATAAAAATAAAATAACACGTTTTTTTTCTAAACAGATTAAAATGGCTTGGTAGGGAAAATTATACATATTTACACAAAAAAAACAATGGACAGTTGTGTTTTCCCAATGAAAATACAATTTTCCCACTTGGCAATCCAACACGCCCTTAGAGTTTCTTACATTTTTTCAACATGTTTCCCAATCTTCGTAAGTTTGTGTATTATAGGTGGATTTTAAGAAGTTTGGATACCGTACCAGCCTATTAATAAATGTTTATAAGAACAGGATCCAAAGACTCACAATTTTTTACTTTCACTTGTACTCTCGGCCGTGGACGAAATCCAATGGTGGTTGACAGTGCCTGGATTTTGTGAAATCCATAACCGAGAGTACGAGTAAAAAATTTAAGCGTCTTTAATGATTAATGTTCCGGTATCTTCCGTAACATCGTCCTCTAGTCTATGACTTTCATTCATTCTTTTGGTTTAGGGTTCGATTTTAAAAAGATGTTTAAAAAGTAACCATGGGTATATACGGCGTGCGATCATTGATGCATGATCACCATTTCAAAAATCCCTCCGCTTCATAAACTTTCTCAGTTACAGTGTAAGATCGTCATCCAAACTTTCACTATCTTCATTTTATTCATGGGTAGGATAGGTGTGGATATAAATATGTCCCGTGTTCGATATTTATAGGTCCTGAAAAATATATTTCTAATGATGGTTGAGACCATTTTTCTTTGTGATCGTTGGAACCAATGTTTTAAAACCCGGATACCGGTTCAACTGATTGGTCAAACAGACGGTTCATTTGGGTTTTCTGGTTTTTTTTTTTTTTTTCTTAATAAGGAAAATCTAGATTTCCTGGTCGATGCTGACTCGGACCTCTTTTGGGACTGATTTGCCAGTTCGATCCGGGTCTGAAACACTGGTATGAACAATGTCAAATATGGTTTTGCATTGGTCCAATTTGATATATTCTGCAATCCATCCTTCAGCTCCTCTGGCCCGCAACGACTTTAGGGGTATTTTGTAGTTTTGTACTTTGTGCAGAAAATAAGGGTATCATATGGGCCATGTGGCCCTTGGTGAAGGCTAGATGTAGGGCTGTCGACGGAACAGGTCACCTCGAAGATCCGATCCGATAACGACGGCCAACTCGATACTATATATTGGTATATATATATTAAAGAAATATCTTATCCTAATCCTGAAATTTGAAAGTAGTTAGTAGTACCCCCTTATACTTTTAAACTTTAGGATTACCTCCCTTGACCTAGTTTAACACTCGTTTGACTAACGTTAAAACATGACGTGCATCATGTGCCTGTTAATGCACCTATGAAATGACCATAATATTGCAAGTACAATGCTAACAACATGTGATTCGGGTCCATTTTAACTTAAAAGTTAACCACTGTTAAACTATGCCAAGGGGGGTAATCCTAAAGTTCATAAGGGCGTGTTACTAATTACTTTCAAATTTAAGGGGGTGTTACTAAAATACCCAAAAATTTATAAATTGTCATCTGACTTATGAATTTGCAACAATTATTTTCTTTAAGCCAAATTTAACGGGCTTATCAGACCCAAGAATCGTGATCCGATAAGCAATTAGATCGGATTTGAATCAATCCCGATCCAAGCCGAACCCAATCCATTGACAACCTTAGAACATGTTGATGAAGATGTAAGCATGATTCAGAAACTCTGACCTGATCAGGGACGATACATGAGTGTAGGTCACATATAATACAAAGCGGTATGCTTATCGAAAGTTCGAAACGAAGAAACAGCGACACACAAATACAGATTAAGCATATGCCTTGGGGTGTGCCATAAGGTAGGCTTCAACAACCTCATACATCCCAACAGCTCTGTTCTTGCCCTCTATGATCTCCTCTTCTTTGACCTCGACGTTATCCTTGATACGGTACTCGCTCGATATCTTACAAAGGCATCCACTACCATGGCGTTCGAACTTGACCTCGTAAGTAACCGATTCAAGCTTGTCCCCCAATATATCGCCTTCAATCAAAGTGTACTTGCACATGAAATTCTCTTGTCAAGCGCATCAATTCGGTGCTTCGCATACTTTAGAGGACTAGCTGCATAATAGAAACATGTTTATGTTAATTTTTGTACAAAATCTTCAAAAAACAGCCCTCTGAACTCGTAACGAAATCTTATGTGACCAACCTTCAGTGAAGTTCATCTGTTGGATGCTTCCGACTTCTCCGTCTCCTTCAAGAAACACGATGCTTTCGATCGATGAAAACATGAGCTTCGGACACAGGTTGTGTGAATCGAGGATCAAGGACCTGAACATCCGACCGGGAGCGACCTGAGTTGCGAACCGCTGAGTATTTCTTATGACACCCATGTTTCTTCTTTGCCTTGAATTAGAAAATGATCTGAGCAAGAAAAAAAGGGGTGAATTGAATTATAAGGGAGTTTTGAGAGGTGGATTTGGTGAAGACATGCCTTTGGAGCTAAGTCTTGTATACCAGATTCAAAGTCCACTGCGCCTAATTTATTTATTCTGACCGGTTCAACGCGCATTAGATAGTTTTTCCATACTATGGGATCATTTTGCTATAAAGAATATCAACTTGATACTTGGTATTTAAGTAAATAAATATCGGTGCACATGGGGTGAGATACCATTGGTCGAAAAGCTCGAAACCCGACTTCGGATCTAATTAGTGGAGCAAAACCCAGCCCAGTCGTTTAATTGACTGAAATATTGACCAAGACCGATACCGAGTTTGAACCATTTTTTTTAGCTAGGTAATTAATTTTAGATTGGACCTTGTTAAACCACCATTTACTCCAAAAGACCGACTTGTTTGAGAAAGGCAAAACAGCTATGAATACCAAAGGGTCGTCGGCCAACACAACACTTGCGCAGGAACACACCTTTCGCTAACACGTTCTCTCAGTGGGAATACACTCCATTAGAGACTTGAACCCGCAACGGTACCTCGTAAACCTTAAGACTCTTATACCATGTTGAACAACCATTACCCCAAAAGGTCGACCTTACTCTAAAGCTTAAGCTGTTAAAAGGAGGCATGACAATGTATATCAAAGGGTCGACGGGTCTAAAAGAGGTGGAATGATGGCCACACAGTCAAACAACACTCTCCAACAACATCCTCCCTTCATGAATTTGCCGAGGACTCGAATCCGAGACCTACTAAAATCTCCTGCTCTGATAACAATGAGCAAGCAAGAAGGCCTTGTCTCAGCATATTTGTGAAGATCTGTTTGGATGGACTCAAGTTTAGATAGCACAAAATGAGAGGAGACGGGAAAAAAAAAACCTAAAACTAGAAAAACAAACTTAATGTTATAATGGAAAGAACAACATTTATTTTATCCGTTATCGGTTATTTTGCCATTATCGATGTCATTTGGAAAATAAAAATAAAAATAAACCTGCGTTTTAACTGTCTTTTACCGTGTTGCTTGGAAAATTATTGGATGTTTAAATAGCATAATTAGCACGCCATCACTTGGAAAATTCTTAGAAGTTGAATTTTCCACCTGTGGGACCCTACTTCTTAGGTGGTTGCTTTGTGATTTTAGAGGAGAAAAATATAAGGTGGAGTTAGGATCGGCAGGAATTTGTTGATTTTGACATCACACCAAATAAGCAGCCCACCGACGCATAAAATCTAACTTACGGATAATGAAAGGAAATTATCGGCTTGATATAGGAGATTTGAATGGTAGGTCTGCTGAGGACCATCTTAGTATTTAGGGTATTTTAGTAACACCCCCCCTGAAATTTGAAAGTAATTAGTAGTACACCCTTATACTTTCAAACTATAGTAATATACCCCTTGACCTAGTTTACATGCATAATGACGCGTGATTCAACTCCATTTTAAAAGTCAACCACCGTTAAACTAGGTCATGGGGTATTCCTAACGATACTCTATTACAAATTTAGTCGTCTATCTTTGAATCTTGACCGCTATCTATAAAGACTTTTTTTAAGTTGTGGTACCATTTTGACTTTAAATAATTTAATTGGGTAAAGAGGATTGGATATATTGTGGCTAGCCCAAGCCAGGGTTCCAGGCCTCTAATCAACTTGGCCCAAGCCCAACCTGCTACTAAATTTTGGGACTAGGCTTTATATTTTAGAATTACAGATTGTTTGGATGACCATTATAAAATAGCGAAAAAGTCTTTTTTATGAGAAACACGTGAAATTCATTTTTGAAGTCAAAAATGACTTTTTAATCTTGCTAATTTAATGTATTAGAGTATATATCGGATTTGATTAGTATGAGCATTGTACTAAATTGTGTGTGATGCGTCATATCATTACATATTTTCTCGGTTGTCAAGATTAAGTACGATAATATCTCATATCAATTATGATATTAGATTAATTCTTTTAGGGTTAATTTCTATCTTTAGATGTTTTCCTGACTTTATATAATCGGAGGCCCACCAAGAGAAGAAAAAGACATTTTGCATTAATGATGATCCAAACGGCCTTTTTAAGAAAAACACATTTTCGAAAGGAGTATATTTGCACAAATTTCATAAACCATCGACTCTTTATTCTAATCAAATCCATCGAAATAAGTATTACAACGGGGGAGTTTTTAACTTTTTATTACACAAGCCAAAGGCAGTTTGACCTAAAATAAAAAAGACAATATAAGCGCACTAAGCGTAGGCATCGGGGTTTTCGGTGAGATAGGCTTCAATAACCTTGTACATCCCCGCTGCTTTCTCTTTCCCGGCCTTGATTTCGTCTTCTTTGATCTCCTCACCCTTGGTGTGGTACTCACTTGCCATCTTACATATGCATCCTCCATCTCCGGCGACCTCGAACTTAACCTCGTAAACAATCGATTCGATCTTGTCCATCAATGCATCACCTTCGATCAAAGTGTACTTGCAGACGAAGTTCTCTTTGTCGAGCGTATCGATGCGATGCTTCACATATTTCAAATGACTAGCTGCATAACACACCAAACAAATACAAATTTATATTACCACATTCCTATCTAATTAATTATGGTGCAAATTAAGTAATGTAACCTTCTTAATTATGTTGCTAACCTTCACTAAAGTTGATTTGTTTGATGCTTCCGGCCCCTCCGTCGCCTTCGAGTATGTCGACGCTCTTGATCGCCTGAGGCATGAGCCTGGGAATGAGGGTGTGGTCAAGGATCAATGCCTTGAACATCCTAGCTGGAGCAATGGGACATGCAAACTCCTGGCTAAAACTGGTGACACCCATGTTTTCAACTAGAGCAAGAAAATGATCTTAGCTTAGCAAGAATTAGGGATCAATGAGCTTAAAGAGAGTTTTGAGTTGTGAAGATGGTGAAGATCATAGCTGCTATTTATAGATTTAGATTGGATTCCTTTCGTTGTAAATTAACTCTATTTCTTTGAGTTCAAATCGGTTCAGCCGACAACTTTGAAGTTTTTTTTTTTTCCTTTTTCAAGCTAGTGGAGACTTTTATATTTTAGAACTTCAACTTCATATGGAGAACCGTACAGGTGCACATGGGCCAAGCCTGGCTCAGTACAAACTAACCAACCCTCTCTGGGATGAAAAAACTTGACCCCAACCCATCCCAATGCTAAACAACTTAGCTCATCTATTTATCAGGTCTTAAGACCTTAAGCAGAACGAACAGTAACATAGAGCCCTAAGCCAGCACAGTGGGCGAAGTTCAATGGCCCATTGGGCTAGACCGGCCTACACTGGTATGAATCCATCAATGAGGTTGGTGGCTCGTAATGAAGCATCTTATGGTCTTATCCACATTGGAATATCCAATTAAAGCAAAATACAAGAATATATATATTGTGGTCTTTAGCTTACTTTGCACCTCATGTTCTTAGAAAATTCCTAAAATCGTACAAGTCCCATGTGAAAGCCCAATTTTTTTTTTTATGGGGACGGCGTTTCTTGCTTAGATAGGCGAGAAAGAAAGTCTTCATGGAACAGTTTTTTTACGCCAGATGAGGTGGGGGGTCTAAAAGGGTCCACATGTTTTGCCACCGTAGCCTCTCCTCTCCTGTGTGGCAAGTGTCAGCCCAATAAAATTCTGCCAAGTAGCAAGAGATTTCTCTAACTCCTCTTTGCTTATGGGCGTCGGTGATGATCTTTTAAAATATTTATGTTCGTAGAGGTAAAACATGTGGTGGAATCGGACGCAATGTTGGTGAAGTTTGCATTTTTCACGTACAGGAGGGCCCACCAAATCACATCCATCCATTCATTGACTACTTCTTTCATGATGATCTGATTACTTATCCGTATAAAATCAACATGTTTTCCTACTCAGCTCTTTCTTTTTATAAGCTTCCCAGGTTAGTCTTGATCCAATGGTCAATGTTGTTTGATCTGTATGATCTTACCCTGGGGCATCCATAATGAATCAGTTTACCACATGCACGGTATGGATGCTCAGCTATACCAGCCTTTATAAGGTCGACTTCCTCTTCTTATATTTCTTTGTAGCTCCTTATATTTACATTATTATTGTAAGAAAAAAACATCCCATAAATGTTATTATTTCTTTTTTCTTTTATATTAATTATCATTTCTTGGTCAGGGAATAAAAAAACTTAGATCCAAACTCCAACCGTTGGATGGTCCTCATGATCACACCACACAAATCCCAAGAACTGTCCAATGGTTTGGACCCCATATACGACGTACTCCTGAGGCAGACACCGACACTTTCCATTATTTTATTAATTATATTATATAATGTATATTGAGGCGGCTTAGGTAATGTTTGACTTTCAAAAAGTCTTTTAAAATGCAGACCGGTCCGACTTGATTTTTAAAAATATCGGTCCGGTTCATGTTGAACCAGAAGTTTGGTGTGAACCGATGGTTTTTCCAAAGCAATGGTTCGACCGTCAAACTGATTGAACCACTGGGTCTTATGAACAGTAGGAAACATGAATCCTCACACCCGCAATCTTAAAATTTAGGGATTTTGTCTACAGTCCAAGAGATTATTTTGGGAAAGTGAGTATGGTTTTCAAATTTACGAGGATTTTTCCACAATTCTAGCTAAATCTGCAAGATTTTTTGAAGAGTTTTTTTTCTTCAAAATAACGGATTGTTTGCATGACATTTTACACTTGAAAACGTCTTTTTTTCACCAATTCTTATCCGAAAACGGTTCATTTCACAAGAAGACACTGTTGAGCCGCTGGCTCGCCCTATGGTGGACCTACAAATCAAAATTTAGCATGATTGGTGATTTTTAACTGTTCTTCCATTTTTTGAGGGTGTCCGGTCTCCATCATTTTTTAGCTTGTGAGATGAGTCGGGCCGAATTTAAGAAAAAAAACTACATAATGGGTCCTGCCCATGTGCACCCCTGCCAAAATCTTACCCGTTGGACTTCTTTTTGACCATCCCGAAGATTGTGTAATCCTATCCATTTGAGTAGACTGTTGATGTTCTTTACATTTAGATTCAGATCAGATGGTTAAGATCAACTTAGGGCAGATTTTAGGCTGTAGGCCCATCAACAAAGCAGCAAAATTGATGGGTGTGTGTATAAATTGGATTAGCTTGTGTAAACTCATACATAGAAGGAATTAAAATCTTCTTGAACAATTTTAAGCAAAGCAAACCATTTTATTAAAACCAGACCAGAGGCATTATTGCCAAGGGAGCAACGCAGGAAGACTACTAGACTAAGCATAGGCATCAGGGTTTGCTAAGAGGTAGGCTTCAACAGTCTTGTACATCCCCACGGTGCCGTCCTTGGCCACCTTGATTTCTTCTTCGGTGTACTCGACGCCGTCGAGGGTGTGGTATTCTGCTGTCATTTTGCAAATGCTCCCTCCATTGCCAGACGCCTCGAACTTAACCTCGTACGTAGCCGACTTGAATTTCGTCCCTAAATCACCACCTTCGATTAAACTGTACTTGCACACGAGGTTCTCTTTGTCGAGCACGTCGACCCGGTCCTTCACGTAGCTAAAAGGAACAACTGCATACCATACCAAAAAAAAACTGTTCAAGTTACTTCATGCATCAGATATGCCACTAAATCGTTGTTGGCGTCTGCCTTTAATAAAAATTCTATATTAAAAGAGAAACAAAAAAAAAACACAGAGATGAACATCTAGTAATAATTCAAGATTAGTTGATGTAGCCAACCTTCGGTAAAGTTAAATTGTTTGATGCTTCCAACCCCGCCGTCTCCTTCCGTGGCTGCACTCTTTACCACTTGAGGCATGAGCCTGGGGGCAAGGTTGTGCAAGTCAAGGACTGAGGCCTTGAACATCTTAGTCGGAGCGACCGGAGAGACGAACTCGTCGTTGTAGCCAGTGACACCCATGTTCACTTATCTTGAATATCAACAATGAGGAAGATAAGAGAAAGGATTTGCCTTGGTTTGGAAGATGGTGAAGGGGGTATGTATTTATAGGTGATTTTTGTGGCACTTTAGCTGGAAAGTCTGACGTTTATCCATTTAATTCTCTACTTTTTGACTAATTGAGGCTGTTTTAAATTGGATAATGAAGGTAGGTGAAGAAAGACAAATTTGTGAAGGTTTTCCGCTCCCAGATTACTACTTAGTCCCTACTATCAAAGATCCATCCACTGACCAGAACCAAACAATCCGTTCCGATTTAAGATCCATCATTTTGAGAACCAGGATCCGTAAGTACCGTGAATATTGGTTCTGGTTCTAGGTACCTTAGGAACCAAACCAGAACCGACCCATTTTTTTTATATTTTTTTTTATTTCAGCAGGTTTTTAGGGGACAAGGCTGGACCGCGTACCAACAGGAGCAACCAGGCTAGACCTGGCCCGGACAAGCTGGGGAAAGGAGATTTCTACTCTAGGCACAACTGCACACTAGAGGAAACCTGTCTGTGTGGGACCCACGACCTCCCACAAGGGGAGGGTACACGCTAAACATATTATTGCAATATTCCCAATAATATAGGAACCATGGTAACTTGAGTTTGGGTCAGCCATGATTTTAAGAGGTGTGGATTGTTGTGGAAATCGATGATGGAAAATAAGTTAAATAAGGGTCATTTTTTCACAATATTTTTCAGAAAATAACTGTCATTATAATGAAAATTACGGCCGTTATTTTTAAAGCGTTTTAGCAGTTCCTGATGTAATGGGGGAGGTCTGAATCCATTACAATGGCCATTACTTTCATTATGACGGCCGTTTAAACGGTAACGCCCCAAGCCCATTTCCGTTAAAACCATTTAAACACATTTTTTCAGTTTTTGAAAAAACGGCCATTTTTTTTTTTTTTTAACGGCCTTTAAAATCGTTCAAACAGCCGTTTAATTCTGAAAAATTTTGTGAAAAAACACGGCTGTTAAATCTGTTAAAATCCATTAAATTCCATTTTTTTTTTAATTTTCAAATTTCAAAATTTGAATTTCGGCACTATTTTTTCCTTTTTTTTCCGTTAAAATCCATTTAATTCAGTTAAATTCCATTTTTTCTCATTTTTTCCATTTTTGCCCCTGGCCGTTTCAATCCGTTTAAACGGTAACGCCCCCAGTCCGTTAAAACGGCCTCCTTTAAACCTTGGTTGGAACTACTCTTCACAGGTTTGTGTACTGTCGGTGGACAACTTAAAATTCGTCAACAAACACACCTTATAAGGTATTCTGATATCCGATTAGACAATAGCAAAGAACTTGTAATGCCACGCCATTTCCATCTAGAAGCCTGAAAAAAGAATTCTAGAAACTGTATTTAGTGTGGAATTGGCCGCCGTGCTTGAAGATGTGGAGATTTCACTTTTAAGAAAGGCAATCCAAAATAATTGAGCAACGGTTATGTAATTCCATGATTCCTGATCCAACGGCTTGGAGTCCCAACAGTTAAAAAAATTTCCCACAAAAGACTCCAATCTAGCGGTTACAAATCTGGTTTTTTAGTATGTAGGTCCACCTACCTAGGCCAAACATCCATGTGGTCAGTGATCTCTAAGAGTGTGCCACTTGGCTCATATTGTAGTGCATCATCAACTATATTAATGACCGATGTCGGTCAACAAATCTTTATTCAAAAAAATTCGACTCTCGAGTGTTGGAGAATAATTAAAAAAGTTGGACTTTAATTGCCCCTTTTCTGGGGCGTTTTCTTAAATTAAAAATGTCACCAGCAGTTACTGACATTGTTGGTTGATCGTCGCTTGCCGCCTTACTCACCTTTGAACAAAATCATGGCTCCACCACAGATGGCGCATTGGGCTCGTGCCTATAAATTTTTATTTTTTTTTTTTAAATGTCAGGCCCATTTACACTCCTAATCTGATACCATTTATTGGCCTAGGAGAACTTGGGACCCATCAAATGGTGACTCTCGATCTTCCTGGTATGAACCATGGCCCATGGTTACGGCGAACATTAACTATACCATGGTCGTCATGCGACTAAAACCCTTAAGATTTGCAAACCGCCCTTAAATAAACAATGTGACCAAATAAGAAAATAGAGCACTCACCAGTCAACAGTCCAAGATAGGTGGCGATCTAATTTTAGAGTAAAAAAAGATGGGTCAGGATCAGGATCGGGGGCCAACCATTTTTTACAACTATTTTTGACAACCATTTTGGTGGACCCACATAGAAGATGAATCAATGGCTGATTTTTGGTGAGGATATCATCCTCACCAAAATTCAAATCATTCGATATTCGTAGACTGGTTTAGAAGTTGAAGAGGTGTAACTTGAAAACCCCATTTGATATGGGGTTAGAAATCTCAGAATCGGCTGATTATTTGTTGGGTGATCTATATGGTGAGGAGATCATCCTCACCAAAAATCAGCCATTGATTCATCTTCTATGTGGGTCCGCCAAAATGGTTGTCAAAAATAGTTGTAAAAAATGGTTGTCCCCCATCCTGACCCAAAAAGATATGGATTGTGACTATTGAAAAGAAAACTTAAACAGCACCATTTCGAAGTAACCCTATTTGCTCAAACTTTCCTAAAAATAGTCCTCTTCTTCACCATCTCTTTTACTCAAAAGTCTCAACCCGACTAAGCAATTCCATCTCTTCTTCCTTTCCTTTACTGTTCTCTAGTTAAGAAAAAAAAATGGCTCTCTGGTGGTTTCAGGCTATGTTATCCAGACATTTCAAAATGGATGTTGTAACCAGTCCGACACTTCATTTTTAAATGTAAATGTCGTGTCCATGATCAATAAGTAGAGACGTGAGAAATTTTGGAGCATTCATTGATAGGAATCACCTGATTGACCTTCCGTTAGTTGGGAACTCCTACACTTGGTCTAATTCTCAAGCCATCTCCAGTCTTAGCAAAATGGATAGATTCCTTATTGATGATAATTGGGATGACTTGTTTCCTAGGATAACTCAAATCGAATGTTCTCGAGTTACATCGACTACATACCCATCCCTTTGGAATATGGAGATTTCAATCAGAAACCCTTGCCCTTCAAATTTAATTTGAATACATGTGGCTAAGGCATGAAAGGTTCAAAGTAAAAGTCAAAGAGTGGTGGGAGTCATTTGAGTTTGTAAGAAATGTAGGCTTTGAGTTGAGAAACAAACTTAAGGCACTAAAAATGAGACTGAAATAGTGGAATAAGAATGAGTTAAAAAAGTGGGTATTAAAATGGAAAAGATCATGGACCAGATTAAGTGTTTAGACGAAGTTGTGGAGTAGAGGGCTTTGGAGAGTGAGGAGAGAATTCAACGAGAAGTGACATCTCTCGAGGAAATTAGCTGAAAGCAAAAAAATCAAGAAAATCTTTCTGTCTACTTTCTTTCCTTGTTTTCCATCCCTATCAGTATGGAGAATAGGTTAAAGAGATTTACGAGAGATTTCTTATAAAATGACATGGAAGACTCTTTTCAACATCAACTTGTGAAATGGAATCAAGTTTGTACACCAAAAGAAGAGGGGGTCTAAGTATTAGAAAAGTTGATCTCATGAATGTTTTACTTTTCGGCAAGTGGATATGGAGGTTCGGGAAGGAGGTGGGAAGCCTGTGGCGGAAAGTCATTTCAGGTAAGTATGGGGAGGAGCCAAGAGGTTGTGTTAGTAAGAGACCTAATGGGTCATTTGGTAGTGGGGTGTGGAAATACATCTATAATGGTAAAGAGTGGGTCCTAGAGGGGTCGAGACTAATGATAGGGGATGGGACCAGAATCAGATTTTGAGAAGATGTTTGGTGCGATGGTACATGTTCGAAGACACGCAGTTGTATTCTCTCTCACAGCAGAAAGGTCAATATTCATATCCTCATTTTGGAACGGGGTCTAGTCATGAAGGTTCATGGGACTTACATCTCATGAGAAATGGGTGAAGTTCTAGGCACAGTCAATAAATTTTAGTCACTACGGCAATTAAGAATGTCAAAGTAAATTGGTCAACAAGAAGTTAAAAAGTCAAGGTCACCATGACTTAGGTGAGATTTTCCAAATTGGTACTATATCCTAGTTAGTGATCAACCGTATAAGATTTTAATATCACATGGTCAACCGATCCTAACCACCCGATCAGCCTTTCCTTTGATTCTATGCTTTTCCCCCTTTGATCCTTCTCAAACAATGTAATTTATTAAAAGATTAACCATCATATTTGCACAATTTCACAAATAATATCAACTCTTTATTCCAGTCTTACCAAAACTAAAAAAAAAAAAACAAGCCACAACGTAACATAATATAAAGGAATAAGACACACTAAGCATAGGCATCAGGGTTTTCGGTGAGATAGGCTTCAATAACCTTGTACATCCCCGCTGCTTTCTCCTTCCCGGCCTTGATTTCCTCTTCTTTGATCTCAACATCACCCTTGGTGTGGTACTCACTTGCCATCTTACAGATGCATCCTCCATCTCTGGCGACCTCGAACTTAACCTCATAAGCAATCGTTTCGATCTTTTCCATCAACGCATCACCTTCGATCAAAGTGTACTTGCAAACGAAGTTCTCTTTGTCGAGCGTATCGATCCGATGCTTCACATATTTCAAATGACTAGCTGCATAACAGACCAAACAAAAACAAACTTATATTACCACATTCCTATCTAATTTATGGTGCAAATTAAAGAATGTAACCTTCTTATGTTGCTAACCTTCACTAAAGTTGATTTGCTTGATGCTTCCGGCTCCTCCATCACCTTCGAGTATGTCGACGCTCTTTATCGCCTGAGGCATGAGCTTGGGCATGAGGGTGTGGTCAAGGATCAATGCATTGAACATCCTAGCTGGAGCAATGGGACATGCAAACTCCTGGCTAAAACTGGTGACACCCATGTTTTCTACTAGAGCAAGAAAATGATCTTAGCTTAGCGAGAATTAGGGGTGAATGGGCTTAATAGAGAGTTTTGAGTTGTGAAGATGGTGAAGATCATAGCTGCTATTTATAGATTTAGATTGGATTCCTTTGGTGTAAAATGAAATATATTTCTTTGAGTTCAGATCGATCCAGCCGACAACTTTGAAGGTTTTTTTTTTATTTCTTTTGTCAAGCTAGTGGAGACTTTTATATTTTAGAACTTCAACTTCATATAGAGAACCGTGCAGGTGCACATGGGCCAAGCCTGGCTCAGTACAAAGTAGCCAACCCACTCTGGGCTGAAATAACTTGACCCAAGCCCAGCCCAATGCTAAATTCTTATGATGGTTCATTAATCTTGGGTGAAACCAAGCCTGTATTAGGTCTGGGCCTAACTTAGCCCATCTATTTATCAGGTCGTAAGACCTTAAGCAGAAGGAACGTGTTAGCATGGTTTTAAAAACGGCCGTTTAAACGGTAACACCCCAAGCCCGTTTCCGTTAAAACCGTTTAAATGCGTTTTATCGTTTTTGAAAAAAACGGCCATTTTTTTGTTTTAACGGCCGTTAAAACCGTTAAAATCCGTTTAATTTCCGTTAAATTCCTTCTTTTTTTTTAATTTTCAAATTTCAAAATTTGAATTTCAGCGCCACTTTTTCCATTTTTTTTCCGTTAAAATCCGTTTAATTCCATTTTTTCCCATTTTTTCCATTTTTGCCCCTGACCGTTTCAATCGGTTTAAACGGTAACGCCCCCAGTCCGTTTAACCGTTAAAACGGCCTCCTTTAAACCTTGCGTGTTAGTACATCGAAGCCAAACCAAGCACAGTGGGCGAAGCTCAATAGCCCATTGGGCTAGATCGGCCCACACTAGTATGAATCCATCACTTAGGTGGTGGTTCGTAAATGAAGCATCTTGTGGTCTTATCCACATTCAAATAACAGTAATCAATATTTAATTAATTGGAATATCCAATTAAAGCAAAATATAAGAATTTTTTATTTTTTATTTTTAGCTCAAGTTGTTCCTCATCTTCTTAGAAAAATCCTAAACATCGTAGAAGGCCCACGTGAAGCCCATTGTTTTATGGGGATGGCTTCTCTTGCTCAGATAGATGAGACAAAAGTCTCCACGGTGATTTCTTACACGTGACAGATGAGGTGGTGTTCTAGAAGGGTCCACACGTTTTATCACCTCAACCTTTCCTGTGTGGCAAATTTCAGCCCAATAAACTTCTGCCATGTAGCAACGGGGAGACTTCTCTAGCTTCTCTTTGCTAATGTTCGTAGAGGTAAAACGTGTGGTGGATTTGGACGCCAATGATGGTGAAGTTTGCATTTTCACATACAGGAGGGCCCACCAAATTATATCCATCAATTCAGTGACCGACTTCTTTCATGATCTGATGACTTTCCCGTATAAAAACAAATAGATATGTTTTATTTATCAGCTCTTTCTTTTTATAAGCATCCCATGTTAGCTCTTGATCTGATGGTCAACATTGCTTGATCTGTATGATCTTGGGGCAATCATAATGAATCAGTTTATCATATGCACGGTATGGATGCTCAACTCCACCAGCCTTTATAAGGTCGACTTCCTCTCCTTATATTGACATTATTATTACAAAAATCCATCCCATATTATTTTAGAGATGTCTTGCCGTCCGTCTTAGGAGAGCTACCTCCTCAGGCCCAAACTCCGCCATAGGATTTTTCTCATGATCACACCACACAATACCTAAGTACTATCCAATGGTTTGGACCACATATAGGACGTCCTCCTGAGGCAGACACCAACATTTTCCATTATTTTATTAATTATGTTATATTGTATACAATCTACATGGGAATGACATATTAAAAATGTTTAAATCATAATTGAGGCGGCTTAGGTGACATGTCGGTGGACGTAAAAAGCGCCCAGAACAACGAAGATTTTAGCCTGATTGGTAATTTTTAACCGTTAGATTCAAACATTTCTTCCATAATTTGAGGGTATTGTGGGAGTGCCTTGGAGCAGATTCCCGTCTCCATCAATTCTTTAGCTTGCGAGATGGGGCTGAGCCCAATTTTTAAAAATTTACATAATGGGTCGGGCAGGACTTGCCTTGGCCCAGCCCATGTGCACCCCTGCTAAAATCTCACTAATTGAGCTTCCTCTTTGACCCTCCATATTCCAGCCTCCCGAAATCGGGTAATACTATATCTATTTGAATTATTTATATTAAGATCAACTTAGTTGGGCAGTTTTTAGGCTGTATGCCCATCAACCAAACAGCAAAATTGACGAGTCTGTTAGCAAGATGCAGGTTGCTATTGATGGCCATTCAGCATGGAAGCTTGGCTTTTGTCGTCAACTCTATGTTAGGAGTGGTCACGGGTGGCAGAGCTTCTTACAAAAGTGGGAGAATTCCCTTCTCTTAATCAGAGGAAGGATACTAGATGGTGGACTTTTCACAGTAAAAATAAATTCTCAGTAAATATTATAGAGCACTAGAAGGGGGGAGACTGATGAGTTTCCCACAGCTAGAGTTTGGGGGGTAATAGAGCCTCATCCAAGGTGCGATTCCTAACTTGGTGTGCAGTTTGAAGAGACTTCAGACTATGGACTTTCTTCGGGAAAGAGGGGTATGAGTTATGGATCATTGTCATTTTTGTCTGTGTAGCTGTGAATCAGTGGATCATTTATTTTTACGGTACAGAGTCGTGTGGCTAGTATGAACAGGATTGCTCAGGGAGTTTGGAATATCCTGGGTAGCTCCAAAATCTATGGGGTGGGGGATCCTCTTGCTTCTTTATTTCTTGTTTTGGTGTTAGGGTTTGCTGCTGTAATTATTTTTGACTTCTTGGTAGGCTTCCTTAGCCTCTAAGGGTCTCAATCAATAAAATCCTTATAAAAAAAATTGGATGGGGCTCTCAATTAATTGAATTAGCTTGTGTAAACCCATGAATTGAAGGAATTAACATTTTAAGCAAAGCAAACCATATTATTCATCAATAGAAATATCAAAATAACACATTTATTTTTATCAAAGCAGCTGAGGCATTAGTGCCAAGGGAGCAACGCAGGAAGACTAAACTAAGCATAGGCATCAGGGTTTGCTAAGAGGTAGGCTTCAACAGTCTTGTACATCCCAACGGTGCCGTCTTTGGCCACCTTGATTTCTTCTTCGGTGTACTCGACGCCGTCGAGTGTGTGGTATTCTGCTGTCATTTTGCAAATGCTCCCTCCATTGCCAGACGCCTCAAACTTAACCTCGTACGTAGCCAACTTGAGTTTCGTCCCTAATTCACCACCTTCGATTAAACTGTACTTGCACACGTGGTTCTCTTTGTCGAGCACGTCGATGCGGTCCTTCACGTAGCTAAAAGGAACAACTGCAAATCATACCCAAAAAAATTTTTAAAAAAAAACATAGATGAACATCTAGTAATAATTAGAGATTAGTTGATGTAGCAAACCTTCGGTGAAGTTAAATTGCTTGACGCTTCCAACCCCGCCGTCACCTTCGCTGGCTGCACTCTTTACCACTTGAGGCATGAGCCGGGGGGCAAGGTTGTGCAAGTCAAGGATTGAGGCCTTGAACATCCTAGTCGGAGCGACCGGAGAGGCGAACTCGTCGGTGTAACCAGTGACACCCATGTTCACTTATCTTGAATATCAACAATGACCAATGAGCAAGATAAGAGAAAGGATTTAGCTTGGTTTAATTGGAACTTGGAAGATCGTAGTGAAGGGGATCTGTATTTATAGGTGATTTTTGTGGCACTTTAGCCTGAAAGTCTGACGTTTATCCATTTAATTCTCTACTTTTGACTAATGAATGGTAGGTAAAGAAAGACAAGTTTGTGAAGGTTTTCCACTTCCAGATGACGTTTTTATTACTAATTAGTGTAAAAATTGCCACATTATCATAATTGGAACCGATATACCTGGAACTGACTGGAACCAAATTAACAATTGGTTCCGGTTCCGGTCGGTTCTGGATCCATCATTTTGAGAACCAGAATCGATGAGATTCACGTGGTTCACCACTAAGGGCGACAACAATCGAGAGCTTCCAAACTTGTAAATAGTTGGAGCTACCCTTCACAGGTTCGTAATTGGTGTACTTTCGGGGGATAACTTAAAATTCGTCACCAAACACACCCTATAAGGTATTCTGATTTCCAATTAAACAGTAGCAAAGAACTTGTAATGCCACGCCATTTCCATCTAGAAGGCTGAAAAAAGAATTCTAGAGCCGCCTTGTTTGAAGATATGGAGATTTCACTTTTAAGAAAGGCAATCCAAAATTAATTGAATAAATAAAACTTTTCGAGGTTTGTAGGATTTTAATGGGGGTTCAGAACCAGAGTCCAAACTAATGGAGCAACGGTATGTGGTATTGAACTCAGTGAATACGGACGCTGGAACCATTAGATCAACTACAATGAAGTCATTCATCATTTAAACAATTCCGTGATTCTTGATCCAACTGCTTGGAGCCTCAGTGACACGGAAAAAGCTATGATACAGAATTCTGTATAAAAATTTCATATAGAATTTCATCAAAATGCCATTTGGCATACTCTTTCAGGCCCACTGACAGAACTACACACCAAAAATCAGTTTGGTTGGTAATTTCTAGCCATTTGATTCGAAAGCCATCCATAGGCCCGTTATGAAGCCTATGATTAAAAGCTGCTACAATCCAGTGGCTAGAAATCACCAATCAGGCTGATTTTTGGTGTGTAGTTCCACCAAGGCGTATGCCATGTGACACATAATTCATTGCGTTTCACTTACCTTTGGGTTATCCAACTAAACCAATCATATGATATAGGGCGTAAACGAGCTGGCCCATCCCTAGGTGGACCTACATACCAAATATCAGCCTAATTAGTGATTTCTAATATTGGATCTAATTACCCCAAATAATGCTTGAACCCAACGGTTAAAAAATTTCCCACAAAAAAAGACTCCAATCCATCGGTTACAAATCACAAATGAGGCTGATTTTTGGTACATAGGTCCACCTAGGGATAGGCCAAACATCCATACGGTCAGTGGTCATTAAGAGGTGCCACCTGGCTCACAGTGTAGTCCGTCATCAACGGTTACTAACATTGTTGGTTGATCGTCGCTTGTCGCTTTGCCCACCCTTGAACTAAGTCCTGCATCCACCACTGATGCTAGGCCTTTTTTTTTTTGTAGTTACCATCGTGGGAGGGCCCCACGGATGAAGTCAGGTGAAACTTGAACCCAGTCAAGCCGGTAAAGAGATTTCTACTCCTGGCACACTGCTCAAAGGAGGAAATCTACCTGTGTGGGTTTGACCCCATGACCTCCCGAAAGAGGTGGATACACACCAACCATTTGAACCAGGCTTAGCCCTAGCCCATTTACACCTGATATCATTTATTGGCCTAGGAGAACTTGGGACCCCATCAAATGGCGACTCTTGATCTTCTTGGCATGAAGTGAACCATCATGTGACTAAAACCCTTAAGAATTGCGAACCGCCCTTAAATAAACAATGTGACCAAATAAGAAAATAGAGCACTTACCAGTCAACAGTCAAAGATAGGTGGCGATCTAATTTCAGAGTAAAAAAAAAAGGAAAATTTATGGATTGTGACTTTTGATGGCCCCAGGGGGGCTTCAAAGTTTGAAATCTGAAGCCCCCCTCCAAAATGCCACGTGGAGTACTCTTTAGGGCCTACTTACCTTGTGCATATTTGGTCACCTTTTGACGAATCTATAGATCACAAATCAGTATAATTAGTGATTTATAGTCGTTGGATTTAGCATTTTAATGACAGTGTTTTGACTGTTGAATTTGAGCCTTTTTTTAGGATGTTAAAATATAACTGTTATAAATCACGGATCGAGCTGATCTTTGGTATGTAGGTCCCTTGAGCTCTCATCAGAATAATAACCATGTTATCTATGATTAAATGTCCACCCCACATCATACAACTCTGTCATCAACATCATTGTCATTATCAATTTCATTGACCAAGAGTGAGATGAGGAAAAAATGTGCGACTGCAGGAACACAAGGCATACCACCTCTACTCCCCACCGTTACAAAAGTTCAAGATTCCCACTTCGCAAATTTGAAGGGGAATGAATTTCCCTTAAAATTGCTGTCAACCACCACATAACAATTGAAATATACAAATCCAATCTTGGATTTCAATCTTCAATGGGACAAGAAAAGCTGGCCTACTTCGGAATCTCTGATGAATATGTGAAGAAAACAAACATCTGCAGTAACTCAAGCTCAGTTCTCATCTCTCTTTTTTTTCCTGATAAGGAACTCAATTTTAGTTCTTATCAGGGCCCCAAGTTGGAGAATAATCCATCTTCACAATGTGTGAGGCTGTGGCTCAGGGAGGGAATAGAGTGATTAGAAACTGGTGAATCATCTCGAAGCTGGTGAATGTGATCACTGCAGCTGGCGTGGTCCTAAGAAGGTTGGTAGCACACCCACGGTAAAATCCAGGGATTCCATCGTTTTGAAATACTTTCTTAACACAGTCCATTACACCAGAATATCGCTTCTCTGAGTGGTGTCCTTGTTCCTGAAGCCGCGATCGCACAACCTACAAATAAAATGGGAGAAATAAAAAAAAGTAACTACCTTGGTGTTTGTATTGTAGCTATGAACATAACTGGATTCATAAGTATGGACATTATTTGAGGATGGGGAAGGTGTTGTGACAAAATGGGTCTGAAAAAAAAATCTTCTTATTGTCTGTTTGGGTTGCTAGCAAAAAGTTCTAACAGAATAGACTGCCGTGTGCAAATGACATTGCTTTTAAATATTTGTGCGCGAGAATATTTATGCACGTTTGGTCGCACCCTGTTTTCTTATTCAATTAATATGTGCAGTGTGTGGGCACCCATACGGTCCGCCTTTTTCATTTTCCAATGAGAAAAACAAATTTGCCCACCAAGAACAAAATTGGTGGACGAATATTTTACCCACAGAGAGGGACGTTATTTACCCGCATCGGCGGCCAAGTTTGTGGGTCCAAATGCGCAGAACATGTCATTTACGCGCGTGAATATTTTCTCTTCCCTATTTGCACACGATCCAAACAGACCCTTTAAGAAATGGACAGTGGTGCATAAAAAGTCCTATGTGCAACTTTAGCACTCAAGGATACAGAGCTACAAGCTTAGGTTAATTTTTATTTATTTTTAATTATATAAGTACTTTTTAATTAATTTTAGCAAACATTAGAATATTAAAAAGGTCTATTATATGCAAAAAATAAGAACCTAGAACACTAGAAGTTGAAAATCAACTACCAAACAGTTGGGTCTGTTTAAAGTTTTTGTGAATGCTAAAAAGATATTTTCAGCAATACAAAGCAAAGGGAAGAAGAGAAAGTTCTAGTGCCATCTTTATTCAACTATGGTCATAAATCATGACCATGAGAAAGCAATTGGATAAATTACTGAAGTAGCTGGAATGTTCTTAAGAATTTATACCTCATGTGGATATGTCAATGTCGATGCTGCTACTTTGGAGACGGACGAAGCAACAGCAACATCACGTGCACTGAGTGCATCTGGGGTAGTGTTATCTGATACCATCACACATGAATGAAGAAGAATTTAGAATCTTTGTGAAGATTATAACAGGGAAGAGAAAAGGATACCTCATTTGGCCAGGTAGATTTTGATCTTCTCATACATCGGGAACTGAATGGCAACGTGGCTGATTCCTGCCAATGCAGGCACAAGACCACTGTTTACCGCAAAAAAGGTTAGAAACAACTTTTAGAATACATTCATTATTCACTTAGTGTTGGAGGAGAGAGGCTACGAACCTGTATAATCCACGAATACCCTCTTCGTGGGCTATTCTCCTCAAAGAAGACAGTGTACTCCTATATGGCACCACTCCAGCCCTCATACCTTGAGTCTTACAAAAAAAAATGAGGGGACAAAAGGTAAACTCCCAAAGCTTCAACAACTTGTGCATGAACTGATATTCTCCATACTAATTGGACCACGCTATAAATAATCCATCAAGAACCAAACCCTTTAGGATTATGGTGTGACATGCAAAGAAATAGTGTAATATTAAACAAGACCATTACTAATTATTCGCAACCTATGTTACCCGGATACAGCAAAGGATATGTGACGAGATGGTGTGGATACGACATTTAAACTTAGAATTGAAGCATACAATGTGGGTGTGGCACCTATTTTGAAGTATCCGGGTAGCACATTCTGCAACTAACCTGACACCGGAAGTAGGTACAATGCATTCAGTCAGTAATGCACTTCGAATTTCTGAGAGGATTTGTTATTATCAGAAATTTAAATAAAAGGCATCCTTGGCATAGGATCTTTGTCTTTTTCTCGATAAGAAAAGAAAGTAGACAGAAGAAAAAAAATAACTTGTACAAAGTGGACATCAAGGATAACATCGAACCAGACGAACGGGAAAGTACGGTCCAAGGATAAGTCTCATTATTAAGAAGAATACATGGTCTCCGGTACGAAATGGATTGGGTGCAGGATCCCCATGGAGATTTTCTTCGACGATGATTTCTCCAAAGAGTTAGAATAACTGATACGAAAGTCTATAGCACTCAATCTTCTTACTTGTCCATGCCATATTCTGATCCGCGGAGCCTCCTTGAACTCATAGTGACCCATATGGCAGGTGCATTTTATGATGCACATATTGTCCCTTGAGTCATTTTATCAATAATTTGTGGTTCCTTTCAAGGTGTTATCTTTCCCACTAGACTTGGGATTAGGACCAGCTGTGATCCTTTCTGCGCCATCTTGATAAGAACTCTCTCTTTATTTCCTGCCAGCCTGTCACTCTTGTTATCAAGCTATTGCCCATTAGCTTGCTGGATATGACTGAATTAATTGGGGCTTTTTTAACAAACATCTAATAGGAGTTCACTACTCCTAGATGTTGACAAAATTATGCCTTTCTTTTTCAATGGGCGGCAGGTCATTGGTTAATGGTCAGTGGATGAAGGCAAGTTTCAAACCCAGGTCGTGGAATCAATGCTCATAGTTCTCCTCACAAGGAAATTTATGCTTTCCTCTCTTCAATCACATACTTTCCAAGGCCATGCAATATTAAATGTGTGTATGCAAATGTGTTACATGCAGTAACTTGGCTAGATTATAGCCTTCAACAGAGCACACCACGTCAGAAGTTAGTTGTAAAATGAGAATTTGCATATACAAACTGCAAGAGTGAATATCATACTCTAACTTGTATTGGTCCACATCGCCACAGTCAAGGCATGTGGACAGATACAAGATCTAGTTTCTCCCTCTTGAGTGAAGAAATTTGACCCTACTAATAATGGGGACAAAAAAGGATTCTAAAAAGAATGTCTCAGTCTAGTGCAACAAGGTATTGATTAGGCATTAGCTATTGTTTTAAAAGGCATTGAGGCTTACGCCTTGAGGCTCGCCCCAGGACAAGACTTTTCCAAAACGCCTCGAGGCTTATTAAAAAAGCTTAGGCTGTGTTTGGTAGTGCGTCTTCAACCAAAGAAAGTCTACATCTTCAAGGTGCATCCTTTAAAGGTCAAGATCAACGTTTGGTTCTACAAACCAGAGTAGGCACCACATAAGAACAAAGGATGATAAATCATGTGGGCCCAGCATAACTAGAGTGGGCCACACATAATAACTAGAGTTGATATATTATGTGGGGCCCACATGTTAATGGGAACGATAAATCATGTGGGCCCCACATATGAAAGGAAGTTGATGGATCATATGTGGGTCCCACATAATAGAGGTGTGTTGATAGATCATACATATGATATATGTCAAGTGGGCCATACATTAGGTGGGCTAAGCCCGTTGGGGGTGGAGGGTGAACCTCCAAGGCACGCATTGGTGCGTCTTTGAAAACTCAAGGGGGGAGGTGAACCTCCAAAGGTTCACTTCCGCGCGTCTTCAAAGTCTACTGTGTCTTCAAAGGTGCGCACCTTGGTGTGACCCAAACACTTGTTATCAATCAAGATGCGCACCTTCGGCCAAGACGCGCGCCTAAGACACGCTACCAAACGCACCCTTAAAAACTTGTGAGGCATACGCCTCGTCCACTAAGGCTTTAAAAAATGATCCTCATGCCATTTACACCTTTTTTAATGCCTTGCGTCAAAGGCATGCGCCTCACATGCATATGCCAGTGGGGGCAACTATACCTTTAAAAATTCAATTTATTTCCTCTTTCATTTGTGTTTTTCCCCCTAAATCATAAATAAATAAAAATAAGCTATTCTAGGTTAAATGACAGTAACAAAACATCTCTTTCCCTCATATGAAATAGAATAATATTATTGTCCACAAATTTACCTAAATTTATCTTTTTTATTGAATTATCCTATTCTTTATTGAATTTCTTATTTTTAGTATTCATTTAAAAAGGCGTCCCCATGAGGCTTATGTCTCACACTTTAGGACATTGAAAGGCCTCGCCCCACACCTCTGCGTTTAGAAACATTGGTAGTAGCCATGTAATTGAAGAGTCTATAAACAGAAAACAATGTGTTACGGGATATGGGGCTGCAAATGTAAACAATTACGCTTTTTAGGATATCTACGTTCGAATTTATTGTTTTCCTGATCTCGAGCAGTGTGTGCATTCAAAAACCTTTTTTTCCTAACTATTGATAGAAAAAATAATATGTGCCAGGATTTAGCAAAGAGAATTCCCAATATGCAGGGACTATTAACCTCAAACAGACATTATGGCTACCAAAAATCAAAATCCTTCAGTTGGGAAAGATCCTCAATTCTTAGGGGAATTTTTCAATGTTGAATGATAGGTATTCTTAACATCCAACCCGATCGTATACCATGTAAAACAACTCCAAACTAAACTCTGATTAATTAGGAACAAAACATCTGAAAAAATAAATAAACGACAATGAAAAATAATAAGTTTCCGTTATAAGACTGCAGAATGAAACCATAACACAGTTCATGCAAAACAAGCCAATAGAACTTAGAAAATTATTTGTAAGAGAGATTCCATTGAAGAAGAAAGTCTTTTATACATGCAGCATAAATTCAGTATGATATAAAACAATCTCAGGCAATTACTAAACTTTCTAATATGACAACATAGCAATTTCATAGACATACTTGAAATCTTGTCTTGACAACCCAAAGAGGATTGGTGGCAATCGAAGTTGCAGCTCCAGCACCAGCAGCAGCTATCATATTTGCACCTATTGAGAGTTGATGGCTCCCATCTACAAAAACATCACAAAATAACAAATTTGGAACTTGTAAGGAATGACAAAGCACAGGTAATGAAGAACCAAAATTAATGGTTCCTTATTTCTTTAATGACCAGGGAAATTTATTACGAACTAACCACTGGAATAAAGTAAGCTTTTGAGCTGCTCATAAATTGTGAAATAAACCTGCAAAATTTACGACAGAGGTCACTCAAAAGAAGTGGTGCATTCTTCAAGCAATTTTTCCCTCGTACTCTTGAGAGGCCAAACAGAAAACACTGAGCAATTAACAGATTATCCTTGTTGGAGCACAAAACATTTAAGAGAACTAATTTGCACTTTGCATCTGACAGTCACTTCAGAATAAATAGAGTCAATAGCCAACTGTTAAAGTTTGTTGACAAGCATCAAGTTGGAACTCAAAGAAGGATAACTCACAGCCCAGTTCGGAAGTAATGCCAATACAGTGGGAGAAAGCCCACGGTACATGCCACGCATCCCCTCCTTTTGAAATATTTGTTCCAAACTCCCAACTATGAGGCTACCTGTTTACCCATTATGTAAGATAACTTCTGAGATGCAAAATGGAACACAAAAGCCACAAGGGGCACTTGCGACACCAAGGATGATTAATATAGCTTCACTTACTATCGCATATCTTAACCCACCCAGAAGAAGATTTCTCAAGATATCATGTAGTTATCCATTGACTTATTACTGAATCTTCCAAAATTATTGAGTGCAAGTCCACAATAGTATCTAAACTCATTATATACATTTCAACTTCCAATCATAATTTTTTTTAATGGATTGGTAACTTCCAATTACGGTTTGATAGAAAAGCTCATTTCTTTTTCTTTTTCACGATCTCCTGTAAGTGCTCACATCACAAAAATCAGGAATTCTATACCAGAAAACCCAATCAAAAGAAATACTAAAAATAAGAGGACTAGTGATGATCTAACAGATATAAATTACAGAGAAAATAAAATGAATTGCAAAATATCCGAAGAAAACAATCGCATTCTCTCACGGAAAAGAGCAAAATTCAGAGTTTTTCTTTCCTCTTCTTCTTCTTTCGTTCGAAATCGGACGGAAGATAGGAAAGATAAATAAAAAATACATACCTTTAATATTTCCATTACCGAGCATGGGTAGCCCGTGGACCTGAAACCTTGTCTTGATGACATCCAAAGGGCAAACAAATGTTGCAGCGATAACTCCTACACGAATTCCCAATTTGAACAAACACCGATCAAATTCCTTCGAAGTAAAACCAAAAAAGTTCCCAAAAAATGAAATTTATCGATCAGAAGTCGAAGAATTCAACGTACCGGCAGCTGCGCCAGCGCCGGCATTGCAGAGAAGGCCCTTCGTACTATGAGCATGAGATTGACAAGGCATTGCTGAAATTCGAATAGAGAAGGTGAAACAATCTAGGGCTTCGAGAGAAGTATAGGGTTTCCTCTCTCGAGAGGAAGATTTTAGAGAACCAAGGTCGCATGGCCAGAAGATCTAGCTGTAAGTTCCTCTCGAAAGGAATGGAAAGAATTAGTTTGGAGGGAAAACGAACGGAGCTAGTGAAAATTAGGATTTTGATGATATAGAATGAGAGTGTAAAACCGCCATGAAAGCCATGAAAGCTTCATCTGTGTTGCAGACGAAAATGAGAAAAAGCTCGCAGTTTCACTCTGTTTGAAGCATTCGCTCAGTCGCCCGAAATCGGACTTCACGCTCGTGGAGAATGAGAGTGAGACTATCGTCGACCTTAGATTCAGACTTGGATTGCCTCCGAGATATGTGAGATGTGAATCTCAAGAAAAATCAACGGTCTGAACCTAAGGACGACGACTACTAGGGATGATGGCAACACGTATGATCAGGTAATACATCGCTTTTAAAGTGAACACTATGGTCTATGGGCGGCACGTGAGCGATTTTAGGGGTTTCATAACTTTCATCAACGGTAATGATGAGCCACAGTTTGAGCTACGTGGCACACTCCTAGAGATCACGGACCGTATGGATGTTTGACACATCCCTAGATGGACTTACATACCAAAATTAAACTTAATTAGTAATTTCTATCCGTTGAATTAGAGTCTTTTACATGATTTATTTTTAACGGTGGATTTCGAGCATTATTTGGTGTACTCAGATCCGAAGGTTAGAAATCACTAAACCTATAGATGGGCCATACATCCATACGGTCAGTATTCTCTAAAAGTGTGCCACGTAGCCTACACAGTTGTCCGTCATCAACATTATTCTGCTTTGCGTGGATGAATATCTTGTGAAGCCCGAATGAGGGGGGCGTGCCCCAACCAAGTTTCGGCTTTAAAAGTAGCATAGATAGATAGATAGGTCAAGTGAGAAGTGTGATCTACAATTCCTAACAAATCTTCAAATAATCACAGCCATTCATTTTATCGAGAGTTTGTCTCGACCATTCTAAACGATTAACAATCAGATGTTGACCTGTCTTTATATTCCACCATTAGAACCTTGACACTCGGCTCATTTCAAATTCCAACATGTCCGTTATTCAAAACAAAATGATTGTCCTTTTGAGCCCTTTCATCCGCATGTGCTCCACATGCCCGAGAATAGGCTCCGTATATTATATATGGGTAGGGCTCCGTCGACAGATCTAAAATGACAGGTATCTGTACAGGACACAATATAAGCCACGTGGCACAATCTTACAGGACTCTGACCGTATGGATGTTCGTCCTATCCCATGTTGGACCTACAAACCAAAAGTCAGCCTGATTAGTGATTTATAGGCTTTGGATTGGACTTATTTTCATGGGCTGATCTCAACTTGAGGTACAAAGATCCAACTCTTATAAATCACTAATCAGACTGACTCATATTTTCTTGACTCGTATTTTGGGATTGGCCGAACACCATACGGTCAATTTTCTTGACTCATATTTTGGGTGGGCGGTCAGCGGCTTCCATGACCATCGACGGTCATGGAAGTTTACGCTGAATAATATCATTCTCAAGTCCTCTCTACCAAATATATGGTCGACGTGTAGGGTCTAGAGCTCCCCACCAAATCATTAGAACGCAATTGTAAGATCAAATCATTGACGGTTGTGATAAGATAAGGACTAACGCCCCCAGTTCTAAATTTACGGTTGATTGAAGTAGAACTGCTCCATTTATCGTTGAAAGTAAAGGACACTTCCGTAATTTACGTGAATTATTGATGGAGTCGTGGTGGGCGGCGAGCCGCTCTACAATACAGAATCCTGTATCAAAAGTTTGATGCAGATGTCCATCAAAATGCCACGTGACACACTCTTTCAGTCCCACTAACCATGAATGTTTGGCTCACACTTTGTTGGATCCACACACACCAATAATCAACTCGATCATTGATTTATATCCGTTGGATTTGACAACTTTTCACGACGGTCATCGTGAACATTCCTATGGATGGTTTCTAAGCCCATGATTAAAAAGTGCACCAATCTCACGGCTAGAATCACCAACCAGGCTGATTCTTTGTGTATTTCCATCAAAAGGTGGACCAAACATTCATGGATCCGTGGGGCCTGAAAATTAATCCACGTGGCAATTTGAGAGATTTCTGTATCATAGTTTTGTTTTTTCTTTTTTAGTGGTAGATCTGCCTCCGACGACTACAATAACGAACGAACAATCCGAATAATGGTTTTCTAAAATTCGTAATTTTATCGTTTTGGGATCTTCTCAGGTACGAAACCTCTCTCTCACCTCTGAACCAAAAGTAGAGAGTGCAGGCAGAAATGGAAATTTAAATTCTGTAGTTTATATTTATATTTTATACCATTTTTAGCTTGTTTAACTGATTCGATTTTCCCGGACTTTTTCGTTCATTTTTTCAGTTTCGAGATTTCAATTTTTTTTTTTTTTTTTGTTTACAAATTTCCATATCAGACCTCAAAATCGAAGAACAAAGACCACATCTTTTTCTTGTTGATACAGATTGTACTAGGATTTCGGTTCTGTTTCTTTTTGTTTTATTTTTAAAAAAAAATCGGGACTTGATTTATAGCGGTATAATCGAAGAACAAGGCCACTGTATCTTGAATTTTTTTCTTCTCCATACCGATTTGATCTAGGGTTTCTTAACTCCATAATTGAAGAACATGAATTTTGTTTTCTAGGGTTTCGTTTTGGGTGCTAAAACAGATGGGGAGGGGAGGGAAATTCGTTTTAAAACGGAGCAAGAAGAGAAGGATTTGTTTTGATAAAAAGGGTTCGGATGATTCCGATGAGGATTATGTGTTGGAAGAAGATGAAGAATCTAATGATTCGGAGGGATCTATCGCTTCGTCTGCTGAAAACTCGTCGGAGGGGAGCTTTGATTTCGAGGCCATAAGTATTGGCTCTGACGAAGAGGAGGAGGAGGAGAGAAAGGTTGTTAGATCCAAAAATTTGAAACCCAAAAAGGATTCTTTGGGTTGGAAAAGAACTAGGGTTAAACGGCCTAGGGTTTCATATGATGAAGAAG
Source organism: Euptelea pleiosperma (assembly GCA_035048495.1). Lineage (NCBI taxonomy): Eukaryota > Viridiplantae > Streptophyta > Magnoliopsida > Ranunculales > Eupteleaceae > Euptelea > Euptelea pleiosperma. Next base: position 25,580,191 of record CM068551.1, on the reverse strand, counting down.
AGGACTATGATTTTGATTATGGGGATGATGATGATGATGAAGTGGAAGAAGAGGAGAGAAATGTTGCTAGATTGAAAGATTTGAAACCCAAAAAGGGTTCTTTGGGTTGGAAAAGAACTAGGGTTAAACGGCCTAGGGTTTCAGATGATGAAGAAGAGGACTATGATTTTGATGATGGGGATTATGATGATGAAGTGGAGGAGGAGGAGGACGAGGACGAGGACGAGGAGGAGAGAAAGGTCGTTAGATCGAAAGATTTCAAACCCCGAAAGGGTTCGTTGGGTTGGAAAAGGACTAGGGCTAAACGGTCGCCTAAGAGATATAGGGTTTCAGATGATGAAGAAGAGGACTATGATTTTGATGATGGAGATGATGAGGAATTCACACCTGATGGGATTGATTGTGGAGATGAGGAGGAAGAATTGCAGGTAAAGAAGAAGAGTGATAAGGTAAGGAGGCGAGTGTCTCCTAAAAAGGTCTCAGCGAGAAGCCGGAAAAGAAAGAGGAAATCTAAGGTTTCAAAGAAGCCTTTGAGAAATAATCAAAGGAGGAGATTGGTGGTGAGGAGATCAGCCGACGATGACTTTGTAGATGACAATAAGGTTGTGAAGGAGAAGAGGAAGAAGAATACTAGGAGAACAAACAAGAGATTGGTCGTGCATTCGGATTCAGATTTTGTGTCTTCTGGGTCTTCGGATTTGGAGTATACGATCTCTGACGAGGAAAAGGAGCTGTTGAGAGAAGCCACCAGTTTTTGTGGGAATTTTCGGACTTGCATTAGGAATTCATCTTTGTCAAAGAGATTGCAAGACAATGGAGCTTCGGACTGTCATCAACAGAAACCAATGGAAAGAAAGGGGAAGGAGAAGGTCAATGATTTACGGAATGATACAGGGAAGCAAGTGTGTGGAATCTGCTTATCAGAAGAAGGGAAGGGGACAATCCGGGGAACATTAAACTGTTGCAGTCATTATTTCTGTTTTGCTTGCATAATGGAGTGGTCGAAGGTAGAATCTCGTTGCCCTTTCTGCAAACAGAGGTTCGTGACAATTCATAAGCCTACAAGATCAAACATAGGAATTGATCTAAGGAATTCGGTGATACGGGTCCCGAAACGTGATCAGGTAGCTTTCTTGTCCCTACTTTCTCTTGTCTATTGGCAAAATGAATTAAAGTTTTCCTCATGTATACCTAATTGTCTGCATACCCTAAAATAGTACGATAGATCTACTTAATTTTGTGAAATCTCAATGTTATATAGATTCCACATTTTGACTCATGATCACAAATCAAGAAGTGGCAACATGTTCTATCAGATATTGAACTGCTTGTGGATTTTGAGAATTTAGAACTTTTTTGTTGCCTTACTATGACCTGGTTTAATATCGATTAATGTTCCTTACAGGTTTATCGACCTTCTGAAGAAGAGTTGAGGGGGTATCTTGATCCGTATGCAAATGTGGTTTGTATGGAATGCCAGCGAGGTGGGGATGATAACCTTATGTTACTCTGTGATATCTGCGATTCTCCTTCCCACACCTTTTGTGTTGGTCTAGGGCGGGAAGTACCCGAAGGTAATTGGTATTGTGAAGGTTGCAGGACCTCTGTGCCTGGATCCTCAAATTTACAAGTTCAAGATCCAGTGCCTGATCAGGGAACAAGCAATAGTAGCTTACCCACTGATCTACCCACCCGTAGAATTAATATAGAAGATTTTGATCCAACTCCCCAATATTCGGTGTCTATACCAGATCCATCTTATTCCCGTGGAATTGGGATTCTTCCATCTCCAAGATTTCCTGTCAGAGAAGATGTTCACGATGCATTGCCATCGCCATCTGGAACAGGGGCATCAACTCTCTCAGGAAGACGCAGGATACACCGTCAGATACACAATCTACTTTCTAACAATAGGATTAGCCAAATGGCTGGCAGAACTGATGGGATTTTACATACCAATGTAGAAACCAGGGTTGTTGACTCTGAAGTCGAGCAGTGTGAGGAAACAACTACTCGGCATCAGGAACATTAGTAAGTAAATTTCATTCTACTGTTGTTGATAGTTGGGCACAGGATGCTAACTCAGTTCAGTGCAAAGCCGGGATTCTGTTTCTGCAAGATTTAGCTCAAGTAGTCCCATTGTCGATGGTTCTGCCATTGGAACTTCATGTGCTGAACTTGACTGGACCAATCCGATGTTGGGTCTTTGCACAATTCTATCAGGCAGCAGCAGGCCTTTCATCAGACCTGAAGATAGAATTTCTTCACACACAGATAGAGATGAAAAGGGGAACCATTTCCTTGGAGAAGGTGCAAAGAAACAAGTGCAGTTATGGTGAGAAGCCATTTGAAATTCTCTTCCGGATAAAACTTAGGTGTGTGTAACTTTGCAGTTGCATTTTTCATCTTCATCGAAAACGCTAGTAAAGATTTCTCTTAGATATATGCTAAATTGTAGTTTCAGAAAGTCTATGATGCCCGGATACGGACACGGATACAGGATGCAGGGATACGACTTGATATTTTCTAAAATCTAGGACAATGACGGGTATCCTGAAAGATTTGTAGTTCAAATGAATGAAGAATATAAAGAACTTATCATTTTTTTCTAATTTTTATGTTAAGAAAACAGATGGCCGTGTCCCGTGTTCCGTATCCGTATCACGTCGTATCGATACTGGTACAATGGCCATGTACAGGTATCCGGGTATCATAGATTGGTAGTGGAAAGGTGGTTCTTTTTTTCTGATAGACTGTGAAAAGGTTCTATTAATGGAGTAATTCAAAGAGAGCTAACTGTTTGCTTTGATTTTTCCATGTAGGTCCATGCTTTCAAGGATATTGTAGGCAACTCTTCCCTCACCATTTTAGCTGCATGTGAGCTCAAGCACTGCAGGGAGATAGTTACCCCTGTGCAGCCACCATTGTACTGTCGTCATGTCGATCAAGAGACAGAGAGAGGTGAACCAACGAATCTGATGAAGGTTTGCTGCTTGCTTCAATTCTTATATAAGAGATATAGCGACGAGGCTCATTAATCTTTGGTGTTCTTGACCTGCTGTTGACTATATTCTTCTTCGACGTTCCATTTTTTTCCTTATTAGGAATTTGGACAAATTTTTTATTTCTATAAAATTATTTTATACAGAGTAGAGGTGGGGGATATATGATGCTCAAGTAACAGTGTGATTGATCTGATGATTGGTCAATCAATTAGATTGGTTTTTGATACACTAGGTAGGTCGCATTGAATGGTGGGCCCTACTTACCTGCACATGCACCACATGTCTTAGTAAGTTTGTCGTATTATAAGTGAATTTTATGAAATTTTGAAAACAAAATTATTTACTCAAACTTTACTCAGATTTGCTAAAATTCGTGTGTTTTATGTGGAGCCTGTATTATATATGGATTATTCCGAATTATTTTTAAAAGTAATTTTTAATGAAAAAACTTTTTAGATACGAAAATTACAAGAAATACATTTTTGTATTGTTTTTATTAACTTTTTTATGTTACTTTTTGCCCAATTTTTAAACGAATTTTTGAATGGCAAACCCAAATGCACCGGATCCCATCAGAACTCCACAAGTAAACGTGCTTGGGCGAGAGTAGTACTAAGATGGGTGACCTGCTAGAAAGTCCACGTGTCGCACCCCTCAAAACCATTACAGGAAATTGAAAAGTAGAAGGTGTCAGCTTGCTCAGTTGGTAAAGTTTGTGGGTGATGATACCATAGACTTGGTTCAAAACCTGCCCTCACCGAGTTGTTACTGATCTCCTTAATAACAGACATAAGTATCCAAAAAAAAAAAAATTATACTTGAATTTTTTTCCGTATTCTATTTTTCCCCAAAATAGTAGATGTGGTCACAACACGCTTAACGAGTGTAAGAAAATAGAAAATATCTTTCAAGCGAAGAAAAGGAAAAAAAAATATCTTTCAGTCTACCAACTATTCTATGGGGTACACAGAGGCCATTTTGGATAGCTAGGCCAATTTCAGTGTGCACTGCTCAAGCCTTGTGGCCATTCAAAAGGCACCCCAATTACAGACTAACACCATTGTATCCGCAACCACCGCAGTGGTGCTGTGTTGGATGTGATTTGGTGAGTTGCTAAATATTAATATGAATATTAAATTGGTCCACTCTCTCTGCCAACCGGTCAAGATGTGAAAATGTGACGTGCGAGGGGAAATTCCAAGCCTATGGATGGGTCGTTGGAAATTGTTTCCTCCAACCCTTCCCTTTGTGTAAGAGTGTTGGATCATTGCCCACTTTACTTGCAAAATGGGGAGTCAGTTGATCATTTGCTTTTACATTGCAGATGATGTGTATGGCTCATTTGGATAGGGTTACTTAGGGAGTTTGGGATGTGTTGGGTTGCTCCTAAGTTGATTAAGGATTTATTTCTTGCATGGCAAGAGAAGGGAAATGGCAAATTTCAGAAGATAATGTGTACCTTGACACCATTAGCGGTTATATGGGGCGCATGGAAAAGATGAACAATAGGGTTTTTGAGAGCAAATGTCTTGAGATGGAGCAGGTTATGCTGGAGATCAAGTTAACGTATTGGTTTATTTGTCGGTAAAGTTGTACAAGGAAGGGAAAAGGTCTATCCTTCGACGATATGGTATTCAAATGGTTTGATCTGGTTAGTGTGGAGAGGGAGGTGGAGAGTTTTGGTTGCAAAAATTAACAAGTATTTTAGCAACACCCCCCTGAAATTTGGAAGTAAGGGACCCACACAGGGGGGAAAATCTGGCTTTGGGGTTTCATTCATTTTGGATAGAGCTCGCTTTGTGCCTATGGATATTTCAATTTGCATTGTTGAAGCCTTGCAGCCATCCAAAAGGCCCCCCAATTACAGAATAACACCAGTGTACCTGAAATTTATGGGATGTGATTGTACTTGACAACCATAATGGTGGTGTGTCGCTGTTGGATGTGTGTTTAGGGCCCCACCAGTGATCTGTTGCATCAGCAATGGCCGGGGGCATTAAATCATTGTGGTATGAAGAACAGTCATAGTGGGAAAACAAAACTATCGTTCTTATTGAAAATTTTCAACTTGTGGTGATTTGAAGAATGATGAAATAGATGAAAAAGTGCATATATGGAATTTTACCATGAAAATGATTATCTTACCTAAGGTTTAAAGGAGGCCGTTTTAACGGTTAAACGGACTGGGGGCGTTACCGTTTAAACTGCCGTTAAAACGGATTGAAACGGCCAGTGACAAAAATGGAAAAAATAGAATTAAACGGAATTTAACGTGAAAAACAGAAAAAATGGCGCTGAAATTCAAATTTTGGAATTTGGAATTTGAAATTTGAAAATTAAAAAAAAAAAAAAAAAAAGAATTTAACGGATTTAACGGCTGTTTTTTCACATAATTTTTCAGATTTTAGCGGCTGTTTAAACGATTTTAACGGCCGTTAAATTCAAAAACGTTAAAACAGTTTTAACGGAAACGGGCTTGGGGTGTTACCGTTTAAACGGCCGTTTTTAAAACCATGATCTTATCCATTGTTCAAAAGCATCAGTGGATTCTGGCGCGATGTGATTCCCCACTGCTTCGCCGCATCAAAAATCTACTGCTTCAAAAATTTTCTCCATAAACCTATCCCAAACCATGTTAAAACAAAGTAACCATGGTTCAGTTTAAGGTGAGTTAGGATATAGGTCTGGTTGTGTAAAGGGGAGGGTCTGGAGACCCTTCGCAACAATCCTTCTAGAGCAAGGGCAGACTTGTGGAGAGGAGGGGGTCCCATAGTAAATTCTTGAATATTTCAAGAATTGTACGAATTATTTAAAAAATGAACCAAACAACGTTCTATTCAAAGGTTTGGAAAAATTCACACATTTTTTAACACTAGTTGGTGTACACGTGCGTTGCACGTGGATAATATTGTAACAGCCACAAGAGATAGATGGTTAAGGTTTGTTTGGCAACCAGACATGGATTTAGAATTGAAAATAGAATTCCAGGATTTGTGATTTCTAAGAATTTAAATTCGAAGAATTGAAATTTGTTGTGTTTGGTCGCACCGCGGAAATTACTTAGAATTCCTAATAAATTGTAACTTTAGCTGTTTGGATATCTAATCGAATTGAATTTTCCATCTATTTACATAAGAGAAATATCATCTCATGAACTTTTTATGTTATATTGATTGTTATTTTTTTTGTCATCCGTCAATTCACTGCTATTGATGCTACTTTAAAGAAAACAATTAAAAAATAAAAAAATATTATGATAATTATTTTACTATGATTAGTCTGTGCCAAAATCTTAATAGCTAAAGCCTAAGTAGCACATAATGCAACAAATACGGATGTCCATCATCAACACTAATGATGATGCACATTATGAGTGCGCCATGTGGCACATTATTAGAGACAATAGACCATATTAATGTTTGTCCCATTCCTATGTGGACCTACATCTATATCTATAATGACTATTTTTTGTCTTATTAAATGAATTTTCATGTTGATAACTAAATAATATGCGAGAATAATTCGAAAAAGTTAGTGAATTATTCGATCATATTAAAAAATGCGGGAATTTTTCATTACTTTTGAATAGGACATTGCTCAATTCGTTTGTTCAGATAATTCATAGGGTTTGCGTATAATTCACAAATAATTCAAGAATTTACTAACTATGGTCATATCCAACACAATGGTTAGGCGTGTTTGAAGAGGAAGAGTTACATTGAAATCTATTATCTATACTAAAGCTGAGCACTGCTGAGGTGGCGCTCTCTCCATCTTTTTTTCATAGTTTTTTCCAAAAATACCATCTTTTTAAGTTTTTCCTAAATCAACTATTTCACACTTGCTTTAGTGTTATTAAAAGAAAGGGGTATATCAGACTTTTTTTCAACAAAAACCTTTCCCCTTCCAACGTCTTCCTTTCCAAAACCTCTACACTCCAACAATGACTTTTCCAAACTCAGAGATTCCATTTTTAATGTTTTTGCTTTTCAAAAAGAGTCTACACCCATTTCTTACATCCAATTCTTACACCCACTGGTTGGGCCCACATGGAGATCATGTTGGACAATCCAACCATTCATTGAGTTGTCCTTTCTATGATGATCATCATCACCAAAAATAAGTTCGTTTCAAAATTACTAACCATATAAAAAATTGATCCAAAATAATGGTTTAGTTGGATGTCTTGGATTTTTCATATTATAGTCAATTTTTCATGAGGTTAAGAATGCTGAAATGTCCTAATTTTTTGCGAGGAGGCTAACTATAGTATGAAAAACTCATGGCGCGGTTGGATTGTCCAACATGATGTCCATGTGGGCCCTACCACCGGGTGTAAGAACTGGATGTAAGAAATGGGTGTAGCTCTAGACGGACTCTTTCAAAAAACACCATTCGTTTCCTACAACTCTCTCCCTCCTTTCTTCTCATAAACCGTCTCTCCATCTCCTATTTACTTCCTCATAAAATCTCACCATTATATTGGAGTAATAAAAAAACATCCTCACCCAAAACATATCTACCTCTCCCTCTCCCATCTATCATTTTTGAATCTTAATAGATCTGGAGGCCTTCGTTTGTTGGTTCTCTTTTTATCTCTTCAAGTATGTTGGTCCAACACCATTAATTCAATTCTTCTACAATATCATCTTTTTTTATTGTTACTTAGTCTTACTGTTACTGGGGCCATGTTTTATGAGTGTATTCTGATCTGTTGTTTTTGTTTGTGAAGTGCTTCAATTTAAAATTTTGATAGAGAGGGTAACGGCGAAGGTATTGAATAAAAAAAGAGGAGAATATATTGAATAAAGAAATAAATGAACTAAGGATTCCCATGGTAAGTTGGACCATAATTTGTTTCTTGATTTTTTTTTTCGTTTTGACAAGATGAATTGGTATACATGGATATTAAAGAAATGTAGGGGTCATTCCTAGGTTGACATGCTTCTATATACCGCTCAGGACTAGCAAAGGTGAGGTTGGGATTGTGATCCTGATTTGCTTTCCAGGGCCTGACATGGACAGGTTCATACTCGAACTAGAGAGCATGATGAGAGAGCCTATCGATGAACCTCTCAATAAGACCTCCATGTTCATTATATTAACACTCTAAACCAACAGCATCATGCCTATTGATCGACATGGGTGGTGAAAATTTGGTGAATATGTATCACGTGTGATACATGTCATATGTATCAAATGTAGGGTTGTGGGGTTGGTGTTTTTATTGTAGGTGTGGGATAAGATTTAGAAAATTCAGAAATATATATGTATGACGTTGAAAGAGGCATTTTATTGTGTAACTTGGTTTTACATCTACATTAAGGTTAGATGCCTAAACTGTGATGATTACAAAATCAAATGTGATCTGACGATTATAACCACATGATCTCTTATTACTGTATTTTGGTCGTTAAATTTAAATGCTTTCTTTCCAACTTGAGCCTATCCTAAGATCTCCAACCCTTTTTACATTCCTAAATCTATTTTAACTCTTTAAAAATTGACTCTCCTTATTTTTTTCTTCTAATTAACTTCCTAAATTTTACAATCTTTCCATAACCCAACATATCTCTCTAGATCTCTAGAGTCTAGATCATCACACATAAACCAAAGTTCACCTTGGGATTATGGACGGTTAACAACTGTAGAGAGAGAGAGAGAGAGAGAGAGAGAGAGAGAGAGAGAAAGAGAGAGAGAGAGGGAAATAACTTTTGGAAATCAAGAAGGTAATCTTTGATGGGTATTGTGCAAATCAGAGATTTTTTTAATGGTCGGGATCAAGGGACACAAATTTTTACAAAAATTTTCATACTAATAAATTGGCGGGGGCCAATATATAAATTAGAAATTTTGGAATGGGATGATTTTTGCTGGGGATGGTCTCTATGGTGAGAAGATCACCCTCACAAAAATTCAAATCATTGTGATATTTGTAGCCTGATTTACAAGTTGAAAAATTATGGACTGTCTATTTTTTATCGTTAACTTCAAACCCACATTTGATGGTGTTAAAAATTTCAGAATGAGCTGATTTTTTGTAGGGGTGACTTATATGATGAGGAAATCATCCTCACCAAAATAAAAAACAGCCATTGATTTATCTTCCACATGGGTAGGCCAAAATTGGTATAAAATTTTGTGTAAAAATCTGTGTACCTTGATCCTGACCCTATTTTTAATTTGGTAAACCTGAAAAATAAATGTTTACAGAGTGTATTTTTATAACCAATTTTTTATTTAATTGATATTTATGATTGATGGATGCGATTAAGAAATATATTATTCATCAGTTTTGCATGGGAATTTCGAGTTGTTGTTTTACTATCTCTTAACCGATCTTCAATTTATCACATACTCTCTCTTGGAAATTAAGATGTATCATTCTAAACACACTCTTAACTCCAATGCTGAACCACTGGCGACCACATAGCTACCAAGACCATAAATTTAAAATATTAAATTATTAACTTATAGAGAAAATATTTTGTCCACGGGGTTTTGAACTCACCCCTCATAAAATGCCACCTGAACACCCTTTGCAGTATGACTGAATTTTTTAGGTGGACACTTGAAAAATATAAACATGAACAAATAACCCAATTTGTGATCTATAACCATTTGGATTTGAACCTTTTTCATTAGATGATTTCTACCCTTTGGGTACTCAGATTCAATGGCTACAGATCACCAATCAGGCTGATTTATGGTTAGTAGGTCCATCAAGTGGTGGATCATTCATTCATGGGTCAGTTTGACCTAAAGACTATGCCAAGTGGCATATTTTTATGCCCTCCATATAAAGGGGTCCACACAAAAAAATTTACTATCCACCAACTCCATGGATGTGTGGCTCACACTTTGGTGGATCTACAATTAGTTGTTCTTCCTAATTTTTATTATTTACATTTTTTTAATATTTTTCAGATAATCTATTTTGATCTTAATTGGGTGGTTTGTGTTGATTTTGTTTGTATTTTGTCCCTTTAATCAGATGATTGTATTTTTATTTTTTTTTATAAAAAACCTTTTACTATACTTTACTCAAAAATATTTAAAACAATAACTATTATTACTAACCCAATATATTTTACTAAATTTTATCTTAACAATTTAGATGGCCTGTGCTTTAGCACGGGCAGAAATCACTAGTTTAATACTGGAAGAGAAAGAGTGTGTTGAGAGGGGGAGATGTGCGGAAGAGAAAGAGTTGCATTTGGAGGGTTATTTTGAATTTAATAAAGGTAGGATGCCACGTGTATTGTATAGGATGTGAAGGGTAGAATCGGTAAAATAGGAAAAAAATCAGGGATAAAATAGAGAAAAAAAGTTTTTCAAGATACCGACATTTAGAAGTAGTATAGATGATCTCGAATAATTCACAAACTTTTCGGACTATTTTCCAATTATTCAGTTTTGAACACGAAAAATCATTTTATGAAATAAAAAGTTGTCAATATTTTATTTTTTTCTAGTTTTAATTTATTTTTACTGAATTTTGAACGCATTTTTTAATGACAAACCCGAATTGTACTCGAACATTTCCCATACCATATTTTGCCACTCTCCAATTACTATGGGACGTCCTGCATGTAATTTGTATTTAGAATTTAGACCATGGTTTAAAAAACGGCCGTTATAAATGATTTGGACCTCCCCCGTTACGTTATGTACCAGTTAAAACGCAGAAAAAATAATGGCTGTTATTTTCCGTTATTTTTCTATTATAACGACCGTTATTTTCTGAAATTTTTGTGAAAAAAAGGCCATTATTTCTATTTTTTACTGTTTTTGAAAATTTGAAATTTCAATGCCTTTTTCCCATTATTTTCCGTTTTTGCCCCTGAGCATTACAATTGTTACAATGGCCATTATAATAGAAAAAACGGTAACACCCCCAGTCCATTATATTGTTATAATGGCCCCTTTGAAATCTTGATTTAGACTATTGAACATGAACTCAGCAGGTTGGTTAACCCATTGCAAAAACATGACCCGGGCGATCTATTTGATGAAATTGACCTTGTAAGATTTCCTCATTTGGTTCATGTATGTTCAAGGGTTTGTTAGTAAGTTCTTAGACTATCTGCATTACAAAATTTCTTTGATGATTTGGTGCTGGAAACATTCAACTTAGACGAGCTAGAATGCAAATAAATAAAAAATAATAACAAGCACAAAGCATAGATAGTTTTTCAACTTGGTTGCGTTATTCGGACCACCGAAAACTTTGGCCGAGTCCGGCCAATTCTTTTAACCCTTCACAACTCCGTTGAGATCATCAAAAGGATTTATCAATTTTCTGGTTCTTGAACCAGACCAATTGAGAAATTTAATCCAAGTGGTGCCCCATCAATCAAACGATGTGGATCAATGAGCATATGCAATGCATTACTATAGATACATAAAAATGGTCATTGTATATGCATCACGACCAATATACTGGAAGTACTAGATCACTCCACAAATACCTAGAGACCCTTTTGGGTTGACACGTGGTAGAAGGGAAAACATATAAAGATAAGAATTTGTAGAGAAAAATGGGGATTCAGGCTTTTGAGAGAAACCCTAGAGAAGCTAGAGAGAGAAAGATGTAGGCATCAACGTGTATTGTAAACATATGATTTTGATAGAAAAGATTGGCCATCACCGGCAAGGGTCCTGACGACGAGCCACATATGTATTGTGTTGTATTTTTTATTTATGCATTTAATTTCATTGTATTTATTGTTTAATTAATTTGTGATTATTACTTGTGTAGGAGAATCGGAGATCTGACGGCAAACCCAATTTTATCCCACGCAATTACAATATCATAACACTTGAGCTAACTTGGTGTAAGAAAGGTAAAATTGTAAGGATCATAGGCGAAGTTGGCCAAATGAGCAACTATTCTCTCCTTTGATTGTGAAACACAATGGAATGAGCCACGAGAAGCAATATTCGAAGTTGAAGCTAGTGAACCGGCTGTTTGGATGATGTAACCAACTCTAGAACAACTAAAAGGCACAAAGTACGTAATTCTCAAATACGCAACCAAGAATCTTAAAAGCAAGGGTTTGGAAATTTCCTTAGCCACTTGGTTTCACCCAGTCAGTGTTATTTCTTCCAAGTGCAGAAAGGGCATCGATTCCTCAAGTAACATTTCCCCTTTGTCTCCTCCAATATTCTCACATTTAACACCAGAGTTTCTTCTTCTTCTCTTTCTCCGTTTCTTTGATCTTTTTTATTTTAACATCCATTGTGAGATCAACCCCATTGTAATTTAAGGCGATATGTCCAGCATATTTTTGTCACCTGAAACAAATGAAACGGAAACTAAGTACCACGCACTGCTTAGTTGCCTCTCACTAAGGGACACATGGTACATTTTAGTGGATGCTGACTGTATGGATGTTTGGCCAGTCCCTCGGTGGACCTCTAAACCAAAAATCAGCCCGATTAGAAGTTGAAGAATTATCGACAGTCCATTTTTACCGTGTAACTTGAAAATCACATTTGAGAATGGGCTGATTTTTTGTTGAGGTGATGTATATGGTGAGAGATCATCCTCACCAAAAATCAGCCATTGATTTATCTTCCATGTGAGTGTGGGTACACCAAATTTGTGTGTGAAAATATGTGTTCGTTGAGCAGCCTGACCCAATTATTGTTTAGTGAATTCTTTCAATAAAAGTAATCTAAACTATACAAATCGGTCTGACCAAATCAATCCATGGTCAGACCACCAATTTATAAACATTTGGTTTAGTCAATTCAATTTATAAAACATTTTCCTCGGCTATAAGGGGAAGGGCTAATTTTAAGGAATTTCACTTAAATAATCATGGCACTTATATGGTTTCATTAGAAGTAAACTAGTGGGCCGCATGTGCATTGCACATGAATGCTTGCAAGGCCTTTTGGAAGAAGTGGCAATTAATTTAAAGGTACACTTAGAAAATCAAAATTGTGAAGTTGTCCATATAGAATATAGGTAGTTGTTATAAGGGGTTGTTTTGAAAACATGGAAGACATTGTATAGAAAGTAATTAAGTTCTTATTAAGGAAGTGTTTTGAAAATATGAAAATAATGCATGGTAAATAATTAAAGCTCAGGCTCCAAGGACTTGTCTTTTCACTTGTGTCCTCAACTGTGGATTTCATGAATCTAACGGTGGTTTTGCTTTTGCAAAGAGTGAAAAAGTGAATTACAGCTCAGCGCTATCGACCACTGTTGGATTCTCGGAATCCATGACTGAGGACACAAGTGAAATGACAAGTCAAATAACCAAGTCCCCTAAGCCCGGCCCAATAATTAAGTGGTTATCAATGTGATGTATTGAAAATAAGAATAATGACATGGTAAGTAATTAAGTATTTAAACATGGCTTTTTGATGAACTAAAATTTTAAATGAATTTTAGAATGAAAATTTTGGAGGGAAATTTAAAAGTGTTCCAACAATTTAAAATTAAAAGGTAGAGAAAACCTTTTGTCCCACATTACTTGGGAAATCAAATGGAAATCCATGAGTATATAAGAGAGAGAGTTGGCTCTTAAGGGTAGAGGCCTTGTGCCTCCAATCAACCATGCATCTCCTCTAACACATGCACATGCGTATGGGCGTTGAGCTGTGGGTTGGGACGAGGACTGGGGATTCGGCTCTCGTAAGCCCAACATATTCTTTTTTAACAACAAACTTTTGAAATTCCTCCATTTTTTAAACAAACATTCTTCCACGTTTTAAATAGGTTTGTTGTTGTTGGTTTTCTAATGTTTTCACATTAGTTTTTATATTATTTAGCCCTTAATACGGTTGATTAAGGGCACCCAACAAATCTCTCCTATGTACGTACCTCTATATAAACAGGAGTTGGAAAAGATCTAAGATGCATGCCAAATCATTCTCTTCTGTCTCTCCTTCCTTAAGTTCTTCACTGTTTTTACATAGTTATATCTACATTGGGTTCGTTCTTCACAGTCCAGTGCTATGATTCTGAAAAAAGGTTAGTTGTATCCTAAGAATTGAGCGTCACATCAAGAGATCCTCTTGTAGTGGGCGTCAATCACCTTAAGGACAACATCGTCGACGTGTTTCTACTGATTAGTTATTAATCTCCTGCTTTATTTCTACTATCTTCTCTTGGTTATCTTTCTATCCTTCTTTCATTTCAGAATTGTATAAACTTTATAAGTAGGGTATTTTAGTATCAACACCCCCCACTTTGACCTAGTTTAATTAGGGTATAAAAGGGTGTTTTTTTGAAATAGGTTAAAAAGATGGCAAGATTGCCACCTCAACAAGTCTCATTTTTTTAGCCATGTTTTGAGCCTCATTTTTTCAATTTTGCTCTTAAAATAAGATCAGAGCTGTCTTTTTCAAAAAGATGTTGCAACATCAAACTGGTTCTTCCACCTAAAATGAGCTAAGATTGGGTAGGCTCGCATGAACTTTCCAAAAGGGCCCTTATTTTGGATAAATAACTCGAAAAACGCTATAAACTCTTCATGGGTGTTCCCTTTATCTTACTAATTAAACAAACAGACTCCTTGAGGATAGCACGCATGGTACATGCTCTAACCTTTCTTTGCTTACAAAATCTTGAAGCTTGCAAGGCGTAGCCTACTAGGCATCTGGTTCTGCGCATGCCACATCACGTGCCATGTAGATTAAAAAATTACTAACCAAACAAAATCAATTGATAATTTAAATATTGAGGAAGTACACAGTGTTCTATGCATCATCAGGGTTGGTGGTGTTGCGTATTATGATCATAAACATAGCCCACCTACTGACCTACACATCTATCAGGTCTGCTCAATTGTTGGGCCATCTCTTGATGGACTTGTGATCCTCAACACCACCAACCTCTCCAGTGCAGCGCTTCACCCTATATCTTGATAAAATGGGCCTCTCTTATCTCGGCGTTCTCTTTAGCCTCAATAGTCCAGTTGCCTGAAAAAAATTTAGATGCAGAGGACTTTGGATGCAGTCGATGCAGAGGGCTCCCGTGGCCCCACATATCTCATTTTTTTGGGCCTACTAATTAACTGCATGAATATTTAGTCCACCCCTTAGTGGATAGACATACCAAAAATCAGTCTGATTGGTTTTCTGTAGCCATAGATTTTATCACTTTTTAAGATTAATTCCAGCCGTTGGATTCAAGCATTTTTTTGCATATTTTTCGGGTACTTAATCCAGTGGCTAGAAATTATCAATCAGACTGATTTTTGGTATGCATATCAACCAAGGGGTGGGTTAAACATCCATGCAGTTAGTAGGCCCAAAAAATTGAAGCTATTTGGGGCCACGAGAGCCCTCTGCATCGACTGCATCCAAAGTCCTCTGCATCTAAAATTTTTCCCAGTTGCCTCGTCACCTCCAGTTATTTTACGTGGACCAAACCAATAGAAAAAACGTGACTGGCTTTTTTACGTGGACCCTTTTTCTACATGGATCTATGGAGGGCATAAAAATGTGCCACCTGGCATAGTTTTTCAGGCTGACTGACCCACGAATGAATGGCCCACTGTTTTTTTTTTTTTTTTTTTAAATCCGAATGGCCACTGCTTGATGGAACACACCAAATATCAGCCTGAAATGGCTAGAGCCTAGAGATCACCAAAAGGGCTGTTTTTTTATGTGTAGATCCATCTGGTGGGCCAACATTCATGGGTCACTGGGCCCAAATGACTGTGCCAGGTGGTGCATTTTATGCGGTCCGCAGCTCCACATAGACAAAGTCTACATAAAAATATACTCAAGAAAAGTTGAAAAAAAAAGCTCTTACCTTTTTCTACAATTAGTATTTACATACATGACAATTTAGAAAAAATAAAAAAAGGACGTTATCGGAATATTAAAAATTGGATGCTTAGGTTGCATTTGGGTAAGCTAAAAGTCAGCTTATAACTTATGAAAAGTAAATTTTTCATGTTTTTTTGCTTTATTTACTGGGTTAAGCAGAAGTCATTGAAATCCAGCTTGTTGCTTATTACTTATAGCTTATGCACCCAGCACTTGTAAAAATGCACGTGCTCAAATTCAGACTTTAATAAAATTCTTTCAATACTTAAAACACCCTTTTATTCATTCAATGCAAATTTTAAATGACAATAATATCCTTCTAATC
The DNA here is from genome assembly GCA_035048495.1 of Euptelea pleiosperma. Classification (NCBI taxonomy): domain Eukaryota; kingdom Viridiplantae; phylum Streptophyta; class Magnoliopsida; order Ranunculales; family Eupteleaceae; genus Euptelea; species Euptelea pleiosperma. Next base: position 25,564,069 of record CM068551.1, on the reverse strand, counting down.
ATTTCATAACGTTTTTAAACAATCAAATCGTCATTTCATACCCAAAGCCGGTGCTTAACTCATATTTGTAAGCTTAGGTCAAGGTTACCCAAATGCAGCCTTAAGCTCCATTTTACGTTCCCGGCTAATGAGCGAGTCTGCTATTTACTAATCTCTATATTTACAAAAAATGCCATTGATTTATTAAAGGAAATGTTTATTATATATTGGACTTTTCTTCAGTGCCCACAAAAAGTTACGACATTTCGGTGTGCGAAATCGACATATTTTTGTCAATCGACAGTTCGTGGGGTATAACTTTTATGACGAAGAACATGCAAGATTCTTAAGTGATAACTTTTTAAGAAATGCGGTAACTATTTTCATTGGTGTTAGAAACCGTTTATGGACGATGCGCGTAAAGATTCTTAGGAGCTCCAAAGGCTTGAATGCTGATTATCTCTATATATGCTCAAACAAATATTCGCGATGATCACATATATGTTTGACCCATAGACCTAGGGTCGGGCTTGGGCTTTGAAATTTTAGTCAAGCCCAACCTGTGGCACGTTGTACACCCCTAAAGAGTAGGGCGGTAACTCGGGTGGGTTGGACCGGGTTTGGTGTCAACCTGAGCCCAACCCAATCTTCAAGGTTGTGAGCCCAATCCCAACCCAATTGGGCCTAGAATTTTCAGCCTGAACCCAACCTAATTGGGTTAGTCGGGTTGGTAAATTATTAAATTTTTATTTCTAAGAAAGGTTGGTAAAAAAATTTATATTAATTTTTAATATAAAATACAGATAAAAAAAATTTATTTGTCATCTTTACAAACATAGACCAAACTAAATATAGGGTAGGAAACGTAACACGCGTTAACAAGATATATACATTTATATTTGTAGTGGTGTATTGTCGGGCTCGGGTTAGGTCCGGTTGCCCAAAGCCTCAGCACCAGCCCAACCCAATTTTGATTGGATTGTTAAAATCCAGGTCCGAGCCCAATGTGGGGGTTGAGCTTGAGCCTGCCCAAGTTGCAGCCAGTGAAGAGAGATGATGACATATATTGACTTGAGCGAATCATAGTATATTCTTTTCGGACATATACGTCATTTTGAAAATGTGTACGGGTATTTTGTCATTCTGACGGAAAGCCAACGGCTGTAGGAGTTCTCTGATTCACTCCTCTTAGATTTTTTACTTGGAAATTAGCGAAAGAAGAAGCCTTCTCTCGTTTTCTCATTCCCGAGTCTCGACTCTTCGCTTCCTTTTTTCTCATCTCTCGTTGAGTTTCCCTCGAAGAAGAAAAGAAAACAGAAAGCCAAGAGAAGCACAAAGTCCTTTCTTTATCTCTCTCCCCCCCTTTTTTGGCCATTCATAGATCTCGAAAGAGCTTGAAAACCCTAGAAAACCTTACCTAATTTATTGAGAAATCTCTGTAATTATAATCTTCGAAAGGTTTTAATCGAAGCCATTTCTTTCCCTGATCTGTTCTTCTTCTTCCTATTTCTCCTTAGTTTTCCGCAATGTCAGGTTCGAGACGGTTTTCTTTCGCTCGCAGTCATAGCGGAGATCGATTCTACAATCCGCCTGCGATGCGAAGACAGCAAGAACAGTTGTTGCAGCAGCAGCAGCAGCAGCAGCAGCAACAGCAACAGCAGCAGAAGCTTCAGAGGACGACGAAGCCGGTTGAGCCAGAGAACCGTACAGAATCCGACGATTCTACATCGTCGAAACCCTCAGTTTGTTCGTCGTCGCCGCCGCCGCCGAGACCAACGAATTCCACTAATTTGGATCGGTTATTGGAATCGATTACTCCGCTCGTTCAAGCGCAGTATTTCTCCAAGGTACTGGAGAAATTAGGGTTTTTTTTCTCTTCTCTTGGATGTGTTTGTATTTTGTAAAGATTTGTTTATGAGTTTCTGAGGTTCTTGTTTTAATTGTTGGCATTGGAGTGTTACAGACTAGCATGAGGGAATGGAGAACACGGGACACTGACTGCCCTCCGTACTTCAACCTTGGGGATCTCTGGGAGTTTTTCAAGGAATGGAGCGCGTATGGAGCCGGAGTGCCTCTTGTGTTGAATGGTAGCGATTCTGTTGTGCAGTACTACGTGCCATACTTATCGGGTATTCAGCTGTACGTAGATCCATCAAAGCCATCTTCGAGGTTGAGGTGAGAATCTCTGGTGGACTTCTGTTTTCTATTTTGCTTAGGTTGAGTTATTTTGAAATTGTAATGATTTAGGCACGCTGCTCTTCTTAATTAGCTATGTGTTTCGTTTCCTTTGGATTGAGTGCTGACAATGATAAGATGTTTGGGTTATTCAAAGGGCAATTTGGATTTGAATTGGTTGAAAACTGAGCATTCTCACTAATTTTGCATTTAGCACAAAGTATGGATATCCAGGAACGAATGTGGGTATCTTAAAGGGATTTTGCAATTAACTGTCGTTGCAGAGTTGCAATAATTCATTCTGTAGCAGGACCTATAGTAGGTTGCTTTTTAAGTTCAAATCTAAAACTATACATGTATAGCACTTTTTTCTCACAGCTAAATGAGAATCTACTTGACAAGCGTTGGTTCTTCATGTAACCGTAGCTGCTAGTTGTATAGACAGAATTAATGGACTTAGTAAATTATTTGTCTCCTAATTGTAGAGGATTGTGTTCTTATTTAGTTATATACGTTCTGGGCTTACGTTAGAAACATATGAGGTAAATTTGTTACAAGATAAAAGATATCTAATTTTGATGGGCATTCACCAACTTGATTCTTAGAGATAAAATGTTCTGTCTTCCTCATGAATCGTGACAAGTGTCCATCAGTGAGATGAAACTTTTGATTTCACATATTACCGTTGTTTGTTATTCATTGATTTTTTTCACCACAAAATTGTCGACAGCAAAAATCTCAAAGGGCATTTTAAGGAGCTTTCTATTGTTTCTGCCAGATGAGTTAGCTATGTGAAGCTTCACCTTTCTATCATGCCGGGAGTCTTTCATCTTTGTTGCTCCCTTTAATTATGTCGTCAGCTATACAATGACTAATGATCACTTGCAAATCTGTGATTATCAATTTTCTTTGCTATTAAAGAACTAGCCATGCTGTGGTCAGAGATATTTCATATGGGTTCCTGCTTGCTGTATCTGAGATGTTTTATTTTGAATTCCTGCTAAACCATTTATTTGGTTTTTTCTGGTTTCACCTTTGCTACTCCATACAATTGTAACAATATCCACATAAAGAAGAGTATCCCCTTTTTAATTCTTAAACAAAGAATGATGAAATGATCCACCTTGCTATCTGAAATTGTTCATTTTGAACTCTACTAGCATCCTTTCTTGTACTTTCTTTAAATGACTATGATACTATCTATGTAAAAGGGCGTATCCGCTATGGCTGTGATGACCAAAGAACTACGCACTTTTTATTTGAGATCTTTCATATTGAGTTCCTGTAGCAACCTTTTCTTAGTATTTTAATTTCCATTTTTACTGACTCGAGTGATAATTGTATTATCTACATAAAGAAGGATCACTGTGTCTTCATCAGTTTTCTTCAAAAATATGAATGTCTCACCTTGATTACTATGCTGTCTACTTAAAGTAGAACCTGTATTCCTTCACCAACAGAATTCGGTTCACCCCAATGGGCGGAAAACGCTTTTTGTAGGGTGTAAACCGTGTAATAGAATTTTCCCATGTAGATGGAGCCTGTTTTCTCCCACATTTAAATTTCTTTAACCAACATGTTTTGAGGCTTCTTGCATCCATTTCCTGTACTTTGTCTCATGAGGACTTGCCCATGGGTTCACCTTAGGAGAAGGTTTTTGTTTTTTTTCCTGCCCAGCTGATTTAGATCTCATCCATAAGTATCCAAGGTCTAGTGCTTTCTTTAACTGGAAAGCTTTGTGATTGTTTTGTCTTTATATCCTTAAAGAAGAGTTGGCATTGCGAAAAGTGTTTTTTTTCCTGCCCATCTGATTTAGATATCATCCATAAGTTCATGCTTGATCAAATGCTTCTCTAATACTGCTAAAAGCCTTTTTACCACAATAGAGTTGAAAATTTAATTCCAGTCCAACCATAAGTTTGGTTGAAGCACTCAACCGATCCAAAGTCAAGTGTTGTGTTGTTTGACACTGTTCTAGCATTGTATTTCACTGTATGTACAGTCTTGCATCCACCATATTCTAATTAGGAGCGTGGGAACTAAGTTCATTCTATGTAACAAAGACAGACATGTATGTCAGTGTCCGACACTCTGACCCCCACAAACCCAATATATCGATACGTTGATATGGACCGTATGGTTTATTCCACATGTTAAGATATAAAGTTTCAAAATAAACAATACAGAAAGGATTTGTTTAATGAAGTGATGTATTATTGTTATAGGTCAAAGTAAAATCATAATACAATTTGTTGAAATCATGTTAACAATATAAAATAGAAAGAGCTGTAAACCAAATGCTTGAATAAATTAAAGATTTCTTTGGCAAAGTGTGTCGGCATGTGTCTGACGCATGAGTGTGACAAGTTGTCCAGCATGAAAAATCCTTATAAAATGGAGTATCCTTGATACATATATTTCTGTTCTTTTTCTTTGTTGGCTGTAGAACTTGAACGTGTTCTTCGACGACCATTTATCTAATCTTCATGTGATTCCTATCATACATTATTCCAGTTATCTCCATCATATGCAGGTTACTTTGGCTTGACTCGGAGCTTTCTTTGCTTAGTTGCGGAATGTAGTGAACTATCTTATGATTCATTGCCCTCTTGATAATTGTTTGGAATTTTTTTTTCGTATATGAAAATGGTTCACCGTAATGCATCATATCAATTTCATCCAGCTCCATCAATTCTAACTGCTTTTGTTCTTCTTGGATGTTTACAAAATTTTGACGTGACTTTTGTAGCTACTGTAAGAGAGTAATTCAGTTTTTTTCATTTTCCTACTCTGCATTACTGCTACTAGCATTATCTAGTGAAATGAGAGTAGAAATTTAGTTAGGTAGTTTCTAGGAGCCAAGGGATGCAAAGGACTAACACATGAATGACTTGGTGCCCATCGAGCACCATCCATAAGGGAAGGGACACAAAAGAAGTGTTAGCACAAAGAAGGATGATACTTCTGGAACTTGATTGTGGATGATTTTTTATGGATTATTTTTTCTTTCATTTTATTTTGCTGTACTGATGGTAAGACAAGATTGTAGGGTACTTAGTTGTTGGAGTGTAACTTAGCGGCATTTTTGTTAGATAAGTTGTACTGACAGTAGAGCAGATGATATCTATCCTTTTATCTCAGCTAGGAGTTCTGAATAGGTTTTTACTTTTTAGTAAAGGTTTTTTAGTCATTTATATTTGTAGTAATGGTATTTTTGTTTTTTGCTTTTATTCTTATCTTCTCAAAAAATCGACTAATTCCGGGATCTTTTGCAGCGAAGCCTGTCATCGAATTATATGCTTCTCTTTGTAATTCTATTCAGTGATATAGGCAATCATGTTTTTGCTTGCATTTTAAAACTAGGATTCTATAATTAACATTCGTTCTAATCTCTCTTGAGACACATATACAGGCTTAATTAGGTGATCTTTCTACTTATAAAAAAATTAAAAATTAGGTGATTTTTCTGCTGGTATTACTAAAAGGAGGCTTAATGCTCATTGTATATGCATGGGAGTCACATGGATCTTAGGTGCAAGTGAGTCCTATTCCCATACGAGCCATTTGCTCAGAACTATCCCCATTTATGGGATACCAAAATATGCAAATACAGGAGTGGAAGTACCACTGGTACTTCTCAGAACATTGGATGCTGATATGGACAGTGGAGCATTGTTTCTTCAAAAAACAAAGAAGGATAATTTTTCTCTTTGACATGCTGTTATTTTTTTTTCGATAAAAAAAAAAGTCCATGCTGTTATTTTTATTCAGATTAGAAGTCGGTTTAGAAAGTCCACACCATCCTGCATAATAACTTGTACACTCAAAACATCCCAATGTCATATACAAGTTCATCATGTTCTTATACTAAAGTTTGTGTCAAGCAGTATTGATGTAGGACGCACATGATGGCCTAAGATCTAAAGCTCATATTAACAAAAGATTATTAAGAATAATGAAATAACAAACTTCCATGCTATTCACATGCAAACATTCAGATTTCAAGCCGATAAATTTGACTAAGGTTAGGCCTTCACACAATCCCACAACGCTAGATCCGTTTCTTTAACGACAAGAATCTAATGGAAGATGGAACTTCCAACAAACTTAGGGCCAAGCCATACAATCCTTGTAGGTAATCTTGAGGCCTATTCTAGGACTTTAAGGAAGATCCAAGGCTCAAATCAGTGTGCAAAGCATGTAAAGGGGGACATGGATCATGAAGGGGTCTCTATAGCATTAAAGAAGCATTAAAATCAATTCCCAGCAGTTATTAAGCATGTTTACCACAAAAATAATAGAAGTTTCAGGTTCATGGTGGTTCGGTTGGGCTCTTAGGCTAGGGTTTTGGGTTGGTTTAATGTTATGGGTGAAGGGTAAGGGTGTATGGGCGATCAGCCAGCAGCATAGAGTGGCTAGGGTTTCAGTTTAAGGTGGGAACGTGGCTGCATGAGAGCTGATATGAGCTTCGGACATCATGGATCAGCATATGGAGGTGATGGTTGAGGGATTAGGGTTTAGAGAAGGTGGCAGCTGCAGATTAGGGGTTAAAGGAGGAGTGACAGTTACTGGTTTTGGGACCTTTGGAGATGATGACTACAGATTCTGGCCTTTAGGGTTCAATTTAAACCACCATAGGTGGTTCGGTTAGGTTTCTTGCAGGGTTTGAATGTGGCGGCAGCAGGTATATGGGTTGTGAGTTCAAGGGGAACCCACTATGAAGGATTCGGCAGCAAGGGTAGGGGTGTGGAGGCTAATGGCGCTGGGTTTGGGGACTTACGGCTCAACAAAGAACCACCATTGATGGTTCGGGCCATTCGGCTAAGGTTTTCTGTAGGGTATGGTAGCAAGCTTAGAAATCAATCAAGGATGATTTCTCGACTCGGTTTCAGCAGATTTTTGTGTTTGATTGCAGAAAACTAAAGGTACATAGAGAAACGAGAGAAGATTGAGAAGAAATACATGGAACACTTGTGGGACACTGTAGCATGAATAGTGTCGATGAATAGTATCTAGTCCTATGAAAAGTATATTAGAAGTTGAAGAATTTTGGACCATCCATTTCTCCTATAATTTTAAGTCCATTTTTTATAGGGTAAAAAATTTCAGAATTGGCTGTTTTTGTGAAGATGATTGCTATGTTGGGGAGCTCATCCTTACCAAAAACCAGCCCTTGACTCATCTCCATGTGTGCCCCATGGAGCCGTTTAAATGTGTATCAGAATATCCTAACTGAGATGGCATGTGTGTGCGTGCGTGCGTGAGAGAGAGACTAATAAAATGACTACTGGTTGTCATGCGGATGAGTTAAGGGCTGATTTTTTGTGAGGATATTCTTTTCAGCATGGATATCACCCTCTCACTAAAAATCAGTCAGTTTCGACATTTCTGGCCTTGTGTAAAGTATTGCAAGTTGAAGTACTCTGAACCATCCACTTTTACTGTTAACTTTAGCTCCATATACGATGGGGAAGTTTTAGATAGTGCTGTTTTTTTGTGAGGATAATGAGGAGATCAACCTCACCAAATATCGGCCTTTAACTCATCTGCATGTGGGCCTCACAAAAAATGACTTTACTAATAAAATGACACGGTCGTGGGGCCCACATGCAGATGGGTTTTTATATGTGTGTTTCTAGGGTCAAGATATTCTGACATGGATTTTGACAAGGCTTTGTGGAATACACGTGGAGATGTGTTAAGGGCTAATTTTTGGTGAGGATGATTTCACAAAAAATCTACCCTTAACGTCCCCAAGTGAGCCCACAAAAAGGTGTTTTATATTAGGTGTATGTGTATCAAAATAACCTCACCAAATATATGTGTGTGTGTATTTCTGATTGAATTTAATACCTACCTTCGAGATCCATTCTCCATTCAGATGCTCCATCTAAGTTATCATTTTTTGGTCTAGTGTTGTCTTTTATTATATACCAACTGTATGGCATTGCAAGATAAATGACTGCCATTTTTTAACACCCTTGAATCTGTCTCGTCTCAGGCGACCTGGTGAGGACAGTGACGCTGAGTCCTCCAGGGAGACAAGTAGTGATGGTAGCAGTGACTGCAATGCAGAAACCAAACACGTCCAGGAGGGGGGGTGGAGCAAGCAGAACCTAGTGGACTTGAATAGATTATCACTGAGAGATAAACCTCTAATGGGTTCATCCAGTGATGATGGTGAGGCTTGCAACCCGCCAGGACTGCTTAAATTCGAATACTTGGAGCGGGATCCCCCGTACAGCCGTGAACCTTTGGCGGATAAGGCAAGTCTATTCTCACATGGGCGACTTACTAGTTCGTCAAGTTTGAAATTCATTTTGTTTGTCCTCACACACGTGCCACCTTGTATCACACAGATTTCAGTTCTTGCATCTGGATTCCCAGAGCTGAAGACATACAACAGCTGTGATCTACTGCGTGCAAGTTGGATTTCTGTGGCTTGGTATGCTTTCTTCATCATATTTTATAATATTGACGTATGCTAGTTATCAGATGCAATGTAGTAAAAGACAAAAGTAATCTAGAATACCACACCTTGAATTGAAAAATATATGTTTTTCTTGTCTTTTAAAGCATTGCGTCTGTGCAAACACATTGCGTTTCTTGTTAGCATTCCTCTCCTATTAGTTTGTTGCAGTGATGAAGTGCTGAATTATTCTCTGTTTCTTACATTCGTGATGTACTGGATTTGGGTTTAGGTATCCAATATATAGGATACCCACAGGTCCAACTCTACGGGATTTGGATGCCTGCTTTTTGACCTTCCACTCCCTGTCAACACCTTTCAGAAGTACGCATTATCCTCTCTCTCTCTCTCTCTCTCCCTCTCTCTCCCTCTCTCTCTCTCTCTCTCTCTCTCTCTCTGCTGTTCTTGATATGCTGTGTGTGCTTTTTATGACAGGTACTAGCAATGGCCAGCCTCAGAGTCGTGGTTCAAGCTTTATGAAGGTCAATGGGACCATTGATGCGTCTCCGAAGCTATCACTACCTGTGTTTGGGCTTGCATCCTACAAGTTCAAGGGTTCAGTTTGGACTCCCAATGGACTCCATGAACGCCAACAAGCAAGCTCCTTATTGCAAGCTGCTGAAAATTGGCTCCGGCGCGTACAGGTTGATCACCCTGATTACCAGTTCTTTGTTTCACACAACACATTCCGAAGGTGAGGGGGCAGGGAATTCCTTTAAATGCCTCTTTTCTTAATTGAAAAAGGCACAGAAAGTCGAGATCTTAGTCCTTGAACTGGTGTTGATTTTCGTAGCCCAAATGCCTGCTGCATAACTCTCCTCTTTGTTGAATCCTGTGCGGAGTTGCTTTGGTGTTCTCATCCTTCTATTTATATAAGTTTGGCTTTACCGATATATGCCTCCTTTTCTTCAAAAAGTTTTCTTCGAAGACAGAGAGAAAAAAATATAGTTGTGGTTTCAGTCAGACTCTGAAGGCCGGAAGGGATGATGACGATGCAACAAAACCTGATTTTTACAGTGGGCCGGCGCACAAGAGGATTGCAACATTATTTGCGGAGTTATTTTCTGGTGCCTGAGAACAGTAACCAGCAGATCCAGGGTTTGACCTCATCTCATTTTGATATAGTTTTGGGAAGCTGAAGGTGTTGGTCATCTGAAATATCGGTCATTTCTATATCTTCTTGTCATGGACAGATGGTTTCAAAAAGTTGTAAAACAGTATGTTACCTACCTACGTAAACTTCTACAACTAGTTCTTAGAACGTGCTCTTTTGCCATCTCAATATAAATTCCCGGATGTTGATTTAGCTGGGTAATTAATAACTGTGAAATGATTATGGGTTTCAGTCTATTTTCTGTAATTTGCTTGCAACAGTCGGCCATTAAAGAATAATTCCAGTAAGAAAAGCACTGTAATGTGTTTTTATCTTTCTTTAGTCTAGTGATCAACCCAAGGAAATCCCACATCTGATTGTGCCTTAGGTAGTGGGCCTTGTTCACGAGTCACGGGGGTAGCCAAGAATGGCTTGGCATCAACAAGAAATGTCGCAGCTCGGCTATCTTCACTTGGGTCATCTTCTTTGTTGTAGAGTCTCGTGCACGAGTCAAGAGTTAGAAAGATCAATTAATCGAATTACTAAAGCTTAACAGATTTTTTTCTCCATGGTTGAATCATTCATCTGTGATGTATGCATCAATGAATCAATTTTACTAAAGCTTAACAGATTTAGTTTTCCATAGTTGAATCACTCATCTATGATGTATGCTGCAACACAAAATAATCTTTTTGACCGTAAACAAGGAATGTATGATCTGATTTTGACGTGTTTTTTCAGTGGGTAGGTCTGAGCTTCCTTTTTTATTTGGAGGTAAACCTGTTTTTAAAGAGATCAGTAACTTGATGAAAGTGGGTTTTGACCCCAGGTCTATGGTATCATCACCCACAAACTTTACCAACTGAGCAAGCTGGCACCTTCTATGAGTCTGATCTTTGGTTGCACTGGTGCAGAAATTTTGATTTCCAATGAAGCTGAACTCTCAATCTCTTGAAAAGGAAGTGTAGTTCGAGAGGGAAGAGGGAGAAAGGGCGAATGGTGACTTAATGATTTCAAACCTTTTGATCTTTGTACCCCATATAAGGGTCAATAATGCTGAAATTACACGGTTAAAAATCGACCCACGAAAACGACTCCAATTCAGTAGAAATCACGGCTAAGTTTTGGTTTGTAGGTCACCTAGGGTTGGGCCAAACATCCATACGGTCAGGGAGCTCTAAGAGTATACCACGCGACTCATACTTGTGCCGGTTCAACTTGAACCCGACGGGCTCAACCTTAGACTTTGACAACCCGATCAAATAGGGTTGGACTAGACTTCAAATCTATACAAGGGGAGCAGTTGAAAAGCTCATTGTTGTGTTGCTGATAATAGAAGTACTTTTTAGTCTTGGCTGAAGCCGCAAGTTTTGCCAATGTGTAAGTCTCGTTCTGCTGCAGAACGACTAGAACAAGTAGATTCAAGAATAGATATTGATCCCAGGAATTTGTTTGTAAGAAATGAACTCGGCCATTCAAGAACGACTAGAACAAGCAGATTCAAGAAATTATTACGTACATATGTATAGGGCTTGTTGCACAGCGGTCCAAAAATATGGTCTCCCGTATGAATGAGTCTCACATTAGGTCACACGTATGTCATGTGGGTCCCATACATCCACTGCCGCACATATCAGCGTCTTTGCATGATCATATGAGTTCCACATAGCATGTAATCCAATATCATGTGGTGGGTCTCATGGTTCGTGGGCCCTATGTGTAGTGATCCACTATCAGGTGGGCCCTACATGCTAAGGTCCCACATGCTACGTGGGAACCGTGGTCAACATATTTAGGTGGGCCCCACATGTCAGGTGGGCTCCCACGTGCCAATTGCTAATGTATTAAGGTCTCACATGATATGTGCACATATCCATATGACGCGTTATTTCAAACCTTAGGATATTTGTACCCCAAATAATGGTCAATAATGCTCAAAATCCACCGTTAAAAATCAACTCATGAAAATGACTCCAATCCAACGCTTAGAAATTACTAAGCAAGCTAATTTTTCGTGTCTGTACGTCCATCTACGGTTGCGCAAAACATCCATACGGTCAGAAATCTCTAAGAAAATGCCACGTAACTCATATTTTGGTGGGTGGCGGTCAACAAAGTTCTACTCGTGCGAAGTCGTCTCTTCGAGCCAAAGTATCGCACGATACGACGGGTTGCGTGTGTTGATTTCTTGGTAAACAACGTACCGACAGTGACTTCGGTAAAACTTGACCATTTAGCCGACAAATTAAAACACGTAGAATTGAGAGTAGTTTTAAATTAATTAATTGGCAGAGCTTTTTTTGCCTCGTGCAATGCGTGATCGAAATAGCAAAAAACTATGACACAGAAATCCCTGAAAATACGACGTGGTACTCTTTCGGGCTTATTGACACAAGGAACTTTTGGTCCACCGCTTGGTGGAACTACACAAAAAAATCAGCCTGGTTGGTGATTTCTAGCCATGTGATTCAAGCACTTTTTGACTTGAGTTTAGCTTGGAACTCATCCATAGGCCTGTTCATGAAGCCCATGATGAAAAAGTAGTCGATCAAATGGCTAGAAATCACCAACCAGTCTATTTTTGTATTTAGATCCGCCAAGGTGTGGGTCAAACATTCATGGGTAAGGTGACACATGACATTTTCAAGGGATTTCTGTATCAAGCTTTTGATATAGAACTACGTATCATAGAACACCCCTGGATTGATGACGGCCCTTGTTCTGCGTGGCAGAGCCTGAGCCATGAAAAAAATGGATAAAACTACGTCTCTACCTATGAGGGTAAAGTAGGGATAAATTTTTAAAAGTTGCTCAAAATAGGCTGATTAGGATTTTAAGTCCATATTTCTAAAAAGACAGCCCTTTTTTGGACCCAATAAGAAAGAGGTGGTTGCTTTGGGCACTTATGTCCTTGGAGGTAATTCTCCATTTTTTTTATGAAATTGCCCGAGCCACTACTCAAACAATGTTTAGTTTCTTTGGGGCCATGGTGCCATGTTCATTAGACTAGATCAGCCGTTTAAAATTATTTCGTAAACAAAACTCAGACCGTTTTGTAACCACCTGAAATTTACAATCACTGAAAGTCATTCCCTTTCACTATGATGGCATCTTTAAATTTTTTTTTAAGAATTCTACTTCCAAAAAATGTCTTAATAAACATTTTAAACCTTGTCCTAATTTTCAAGCATAATGACCTTACCAAACGATCTAAAACCTACAAAAATTAACTTCCAGCACTTAATTGAGCACGTTAAGCTTTAAGTGCTGAAATAAAGTTTGACCAAACGCCAACTGCTCTTCCCTGATAAGATGCTGGCCTTATTTCATGAATAATGAATTATGAGTCACATACCAATTAAAGAAAAAATAGTTTGATAATCTTTTAATTAGTCAAATCTGCGAGAATTCTCAAATAAACAAACTGTTCCTCTTATTGCCAAGTATTTCAATTTTAGGGCTCTGGCCCAACCAGAGGACAGACGTGCCGAACTATGAAATTTTGAACAGCCTAGATGTTGACACCAAATTGTTGTGATAACTATATTCAAACCTTGCACATGCTAATTGCATTCGGTACGCCCATCGCCCATGAAATCTTGAAATTGACCTAATCAAGTGATCCTAACCATCGGATTTATCGCGCCTTCAACGGGTTAATAATCTACGGCACACCATCCAAACGAGAACAATAATTATGACCATCGGATCAGGTAAATTGTGTTGCCTTGGAGATCTGTTGGCACCATTAAAACAAAACTTGTGTGAAGCAAAAATCGTAGTCTCTTCCCTGAAATGTTAGAAAAGGCAAAACGTAGGATAAGTTTCTTTTCCTTTCAATTATGCACAATAGTTCTAGATAAAACAGGGGGGGTGTAAGTGTCTGTTCTGGCCTACCTAGCTACTTCCACTTACTAATATAGATTACATAATATCCTCTCTTATCGGCATACCCATTAAATACAAACCGTTGATTGTGGGCCCAATGCATTAAGACTTGAACTCGATGGTTGCTACTGGCTACTGCCACAGTAAATCTTCTTCACAAGGTATCAGTCAAGAATGGTGGACAGCAACAGTCCCTGTACAAACTCGCATCTCCGAGCCTTCTCTTTTTGGTCCTTGTCCGACAGAGGAGATGGTCGGGCACTTCTGTCACACAGAAACCAGAAACTACCGTCAGATTCAAGTAGAAATACCAATGAAAACCAGTGAATGATATGCTAAATTACATACAAAATACACGATGAATTGTGGCAAAAACAAATTTCAGTACCATGGAGAGAGCCCAAAAACATAATAACACAGGAGCTGCCAACAGTGTCCAACTGGACCTTATGATCAGAGGCCCAGCAAGCCTTCTTTATAGCCCAGTCGACACGTGAGTTCAAGGGCGAGTTATTGAAGCCATGATTTAAATAATTCTCAAATCCAACGGCTAGAAATCACCAATCAGATTCAAGAGCATGTTCTTGAAGCTCATGATATAAAAAATTCTCACACCAATGGCTAGAAATCACCAATCAGTTTGATTTTTGGTGTGTAGGTCCACCAAGTGACGGGCCACACATTCATAGTGAACCCAAAAAACTGCCACCTAGAGAGAGAAATTAAATAACATTTTCTCCTTTTAATCTGACAAGGATAGCGTCTCTTTTTTCAAGTATAATCCCAAATTGACGTGCAAAAATTAAACCAACATGGGAAGTGTCTTATTTAACCATGAAATCATGCTACTTAAGTTAGGGAAGATAAGTAACTCCAGTTTATGTTAAAAATGGAGGCTTGCAAGTAGGAAAAAAATCCAGACTGATATCTGTTAGGGATAAGAGGTAGACATATAAGTTGTAGGAGTGTTGTAGGAGTGTGGCTACACACCTTAGTTTTGAAAGGTTTCGAAGAAAGAAAACAGCTTTGGGAACACAGTTTGAGGCCATTGTTTTCTTGTTCTTGCCATGTCTCCATGACTTCTGTGGGTTTTCTGTTCCCTCTTGCTTATTCTATCTCTTCAGCATCACTAGTTTACCTCAGAGTTGCAATCTAAGTTAATATACTCAGAGACTTCCATCCAGTCCTTTGGAAACTTACGTTTATATATACGTGTACCATCTGTAACTTCAATACCTAATCTCCAGGACTTTGGATCCTCACTCTTATCTACTAGTTGTACATCTTGCAAAATCAAGGTTTTAAATTTCGCCGAAAAGTGGTCCGAAGTTTCGGTTTCGGGCTACACTGAAACCGAAAATTTTAATCGAAATTTTGGATATTTTCGAAATTTCATGAAATTTTGATTTGTTGAAATTTCATGAAATTTCGGTTTTTGTGAAATTTCGAACTTTTCGGTCGAAATCTCGAAATTTTCATTACTAATCTCAAATTCAAAATTTCCAAAATTTCACACGAAATTTCGACATTTCGACCAAAATTTCGGTTTCGGGCCTCACCGAAATGGCATGTGAAACCGAAATTTTAAACCTTGTGCAAAAGTTCTTCCCAAGTAGTACATCAGGCTCTCAAGGAAATAATTTTAAACTAAAATGCACTTGCCATGCTCAAATAACTCCACAAACTTATTCTTGCTCCGCAATCCGCATGCATTGTTTCTACATTAAGCATATTTATAGGCACAAAAATGTCCAATCTTTCCAACTTCATGACAACTTTGAAAAATGAAATTATTCTCATTTGTTAACTCCTGGACTTCTGATCTGATTCAACTTACCAAGTTTTCTATCACAGTTTCAACATTGAACTGTCAACCATTCATTGGCATCCTGATCTTCTTTTTTTTTATCAGTAAAAGATTATTTATTGAAAAGAGGGCTGAGAAAGCCCCGCGGGAAACTATACAAAAAAGATGAAGGGGAGAAGGACTAAAGCCAAAGAACCCAAAACCCCAACCACATCATGATCTTTGTCCTCTATCACAAGTCCAAACACTAGAAAGCACTTAACAAATCTTGTAATTATTTCTGCAACTAACAAGAGTTCTAGACAAGCAAACTAGGACGATGTGAAATTACTACCAAGACCCAAAAGTGACTAACTATACAGCTTCAATTAGAGTGACCCACTACAACAAGAGATGCATCGTTAACCAATTACAGACTTAGTAAAATTTGTCTCAATTCATGTCTTTTCTTTTCTATTCTTTTCTTAATTTCAATCGGAATTCTATTTCTTCCCCACCAACTACTGTAATACCAAGGATCCGCAACCAAAAAGGCTGAGCTTTGACTTCTAACGTGGATTTGAAAACTAAGATGAACCCCTAGTGGAATGAGCGTCAAACAAGGATCTGCAATGTTAAGCAACGTTTAAGAAGACTTCATATCCATGAAGAGATTGGTAAATTATTGATCCTCCAATGTTTTCCAATTAATCTCTGAACTGACCCAAACTAACTTGGGGGTGAACAGTTTATTTTTGATGTCTAAATTCATATAAGTTGTTGGAGTGAAAAACATATGGCATTGGAGAAAAGATGAGCCAAAGAAAATTAGCTCAATTCATCCAAATATGCAATTAGAATGTTCAAAAGAGTCAAATAACCTGTTTGACCAGGTTGATGGTCAGGTTGACTCAGAAGTCAGAAGTGCTATATTAGTCAGGGATGTCAATGGAGTGGGCCTGGATCAGGCCTGTTATCCGAGGCTCGGCATTGTAAACCTAGGCCCAAGCAAGCACCCATCAACAATGGGCCTAATACCTAAACTGGCCCAACAATGTTTATAAGCAGGGTTGGCCAGGACAGCCCAAGTAAAATTCCTTCAAATATTCAGCCCCAGGTCTGGCTTGATAAGCAGGCAGCCATAAGATTTAGGATCAGGCTAGGCCCATAAACCAAATTTTGCAGCTCAAGCCCCGACCCAAAAGCCCATTGGACCTGCCTGGCCCATTGACAGTCCTACATATTAGACAACTTCGCCAAGAGTTCCAATTATTACCAAGACCCACATTTCCTGTTATAAAACTATGCTCTTAATCTCTATAGCAACCCATGCTGCTCTTGTAATTTTCATAGTCATATCAAACAGGTAATACCTGTTCATCCAGTTTGGAACTCCAAATGACCAACCAGCAAGTAGATATCTCTAATCACCATTTAAAGCAGCCAACCAGCTTACTACAGTGTTCCAGAAATCAGAGAGAACTCAATCTACAAAGGACAATCAAATTATCATCTATAATCCAAACACCACATACCAATAAAAAAAAAAAATAATCCAAACACCACATCACTGCCAATTCCATGCAATTACATATTTATATATATTTTTGATAATTAATTACCATATTTATATTGCACTCAATTAATCACAAAAATCATATAAGCGAACACAGCAAAACCAAGTTTCGTACCTTTCTAACACATGCTCGTCTTTACTTTTCTTGACAGAGCTTGATTCAGCCGAAGAATGAGGCTGTACAGTTGTCGGTTCATCAGCCATAGGCAAATTGTATATAAATGATGACAGCAATGGATCAGGTGCCGCATTGGAGGCTGAAACTACACAGGAAGAACCCCCAAGAAGGGACTGTAAACTCCCTTCCCTCAGCTCCTTTCTCAATAAAGAAAAGGTTGAATGAGATCCACCTTTACGGAATCTCCTCCTACGTTGCATGTGAACTCTCTAGTTAAGGAATCCAGAGCATAGCATCAACTCCTGATTGCGGCAGAGGATAGATTACCAATATGGAACATAGGATTAAAAGAACATACAAGATTCAATGACTTGGGACTGAAAAAAAAAGGATATACAAAAAGGGGAACAAAGTGAACATAAAATGTGCTAAAGAAAACAAGGGGTTTTGGCATCAAGAAAACAGTTGTGGATAGAAAGGTTTATCGATCATGATGAATAAAATTCGTAAATAACTTTTGTAAGAGTAAAAAAATGTATTCATTTGTCTGTTTGTTTCTTGCTATTATGGTACAGATTATTCAATTGCTCGTTCAATAGTTCATTTTTTTAAAGTAGATCTAACTTAATGAAATCAATCATGTTTGGATGCAAATGACATCTCAAATGAACGTGGTTAGTAATTTCTGATGAATGTCAAAACAATGAATCATGGACCATAGCTGAAACACTTTCCAAATCCCATACAAAGTAACACCAAATCAAGTTAAAAGGATATCTTGAAGAACTGTCCGTGTTGCATGGTTACATGTCCAACCAAGTTCAACCCCACCCTCATCCCACAAACTGGGCATACCTGCAAATACAAATAAGGTCTGATGATGAGCAGAAATGTACTTCCAAAAACATATATAATTTCCAAATGGACTCCCCTTAAAGAAATCTCCCCTATCAAATGAAATAAAAATGATACACTAACAATATCTCCAAAATTGGCTTATTAAGTGTACTTTGGCTTATTAAGTGTAATTACGCTGGTCAGCTAATCCTAAGATATCCAGGTTTTATTTTTTCACATTTTGATTCATCTAGGTTTGACGTTAGGATTAGGTTCCAAATCAACCCATTCAAGAGTTCTTATGCACATCTGACAGAACAAAGTTAAAGTGAACACCAGTCCTAGGGTTCTTTCTATAGCCATTTGCAACAAGTTTGTAGTTTTCTCGCCCCATACACCAGCAAAAACACAAACGTTATAGCATCAGCGAGCCATGAATATCATAGGAACAGCCAAATAGTATTTCCCAACAGCACTTTGAGACAAACAAATTAGCCCAAAACAATGCTAGAAGCGTCTCTAGCTAATTTTTTGACTCAAATAGTACTACTCAAACACCAGAAAGAGAAAGCACAAGTACTCTCATCACGCCTAAAAACCGTTACATTTTTATACCATGTTTATGTACCAGCTTAGCTAAAAAAAAAAAATAGTACAAAAAATCCAAACATTTGATCTTGATTGAACGGGAACCGAAAATCACAATTTCCTTTTTTTTTTTTTAAGTAACAAATGATAACAGAATGGAAAAAATTAATACCCCGTTCTTCGCCTCGACGGGATGCTCATCATCGATATGGCAGCACAGTCCGACAATATCGAAATCCTCCATACAGAACGGGCAAGGAAATTCCGCCCGTTGATCGTCATCGCCGTTAATTTCTTCGAATCCGAGGAACAGATCTGTATCAACATGGATTCCAATTCGAAGATAAAAATGTACGATTAAAACTTACTCCAAACAACACGGAAACCTTAAAACGTTCCAAAAATAAGACGCGTTTTAGACTCACCTGATCGAGATTGAAGAGACGATTGGTAGCGCTTTGAAGAAGTAGAGAGATGACCGCTCCGTGAATCAGCCTCCATAGATTCTCACTGATATAAAATTTAGAGATTTCTTTCAAAACCGTAATCTCTGGTTTAATCACTGAGAATTTGGAGATCTCTTCAAACCCTAATCTATAATTTCAGAGTGATCAGAAACCCTAGAAATAGAGAAGAAAGACGACTGGCTTGTTTTCCAACTTTTTTTCTCTGAAAGGGGCCCTCTTAAAGGACTGAGAAAGAGCCCGGAAATGAGAGAGCGAGGGAGGGAGAGAGAGAGAGAGAGAGAACGTTCCACCAACCATATAAATGACACCGGACTCCCGCGGAATTTCAGAAACGCCCCTAACTACCAGACCGATATAGTGATAGGGTAATTTTAGTCGCACCCCTAAACATTTGAGGGCACCCGACCTGCTGAGAGCAACCCACTTAGATTTCAAACTCTGCGAGGGCACCTTCTCCATTTCAGCACAAGAGAGTAACGTGTAAAACTTTTGTCACAGTGGACGCTGACCGCATGGATGTTTGGCCAGTCCCTCACTGGACCTGCAAACCAAAAATCAGCCTGATTAGTGATTTACAGCCTTTGGATCTTTGCACCAAAATAATGCTCAATAATGATCAGATTCCTACGGTTAAAAACAACCTATGAAAATGACTTCAATCCAACACTTAAAATTTACTAATTGGGCTGATTTTTGGTTTGTAGGTCCACTGAGGGACTGGCCAAACATATATACGGTCAGCGCCCACTAAGAGTGTGCCACGTGACTCCTATTGTGGGTTGTGACTGGATTCGCTCACAAGACTCACAACCCGTTGTAAGCAGAAAAACAGCTGATTAGAGGGTGGTAAAAAAAATTCAAGGCCATTTTCGTAATAAAAAAATATAATAAAAAATCAAGGGTTTTCGGTGCCCTCACATTTTGTGGGGTGCGACTAAAATTTCAATGGTACTGGGCATAATTACTTAAACCTCTGTAGTTTTGAATATAATTACGAGAGCGCCATGCCTCTGAGTTCTGACACCTGAGCTACTGGTAGGAAAATGATATCCCACGCTTAACCGCAAAAAGAGCCATCCGGTTGAGCTGTTGACCATCGGATTCAAAAGATCCAAGGTCCACATGGTAGTGACTTTATCAATCCACATATGACTATTCTACCCTTTGATGGCAATGCCAACGGATTCAAGGGATCCACGGTCCATATGGTAGTAACTTTATCAACCCACCAATAACTTTTCTGAAGTCATTGCCACGTGGACCATTGATATCTTGAATCCGATGGTCCACAGTTCAACCGCACTATTTATTTTTTTGCCAGATTTGTTGTTATTTTCTTCTTTATTTTTGTATTGTTGTGCTTTTTTATAACGTTGCAATTCTTGAAGAAAAGAATTATTTGAAATTAAATAAGGAAAATGCAACTAACGAATAACCGGACAAAATGTCCGGTTGGGGTCATTGATCATTGCATTCAGGGGATTCAGAGCGTGACAACTACTCGTAAAAGGAAAATGCTACCCCCCACGGATAACCGGACAAAAATATGTCCGATTGAGGCCTTTGTCGAGGCAACAACTGTTTGTTGCCTCGTGGGCCATGGGATCTCTTGAATCCGTCCACGAGGATATCTGGACAAAAATACGGATAATTGAGTAAACCTTCGCTCACAGCATGGCGTGTGAGCGATCACATCCACAATAAGAGCCAGGTGGCACACTCTTAGAGGGCGCTGACCATTTTTGGATGTTTGGCCAGTCCCTTGGTGGATCTGCAAACCAAAATTCAGTCTGATTAGTGATTTACAACCTTTGGATCTTTGCACCCAAATAACGCTCAATAATGCTCAAATTCCTATGGTTAAAATCAACCGTGAAAATAACTTCAATCCAACGCCTAGAAATCATTGATTAGGTTTATTTTGGTTTGTAGGTCCATCTACTGATTGGCCAAACATCCATACAGTCAGCACCCTATACGAGTGCGCCACGTGGCTTGTAATGCGGGTTGTGAGCGAAGGTTTACTCTGTATTATTGAAGCCTTTGCCGATTCAAGAGATCCACGGTCCAAGAGGCAACAACTATTTTACTATTTGCACTTGCCACGGATCTCTTGAATCCAATGGTCAATAGTCTCAACCGCATGTTTTTGTCCGGTTATCCATGGGGTAGCATTTTCCTTTTCCTTTAAAATAACAAGGTGCACGAGTGCCAGTTTGCTGAGTTGGTAAAGTTTGTGGGTGATGATATCATGGACCTAGGTTCAAAACCTGCCTTCACCGAGTTATTGGTCTCTTTAAAAACAGGCTTAGCTCGCAAAATAAAAAAAAAGGTGGCATTATTTGCACACACTTTTTTTGAGTGACACCCACCTCTTGGTGTATGCAAATAAGTTTCAAAACATAAAAATAAAACAAAAAAACCCCACCACCAAGAGAGAAGAAGAAGAAGAGGAGGAGGACTGCCACCAGACTTCCTCATCTTCATCTTCTCCAGGCGGCCTCCTCTTCTTATTCTTTGAGCAGCCTCCTCCTTTTCTTTTCCGAGCGGCCTCCTCTCCTCTTCTTCTTTTTTCTCTCTCTCTCTCTCTCCTTAAAAAAAAATTCTGCCCAGTATTGGTAACACAGGGTGGACGTGGCTTTGGCCATATCGGTAAGTAGCTGTTGACATGGCCAAAGTCATGTCCACCCTGTGTTACCGATACGGGCGGAAGTTTTTTTTTAAGGGAGAGAGATCTTTTTCTCCTCATCTTCTTTCAAAAAAAATTTTTTTTTGCCCAATATCAATGACACAGGGTGGACATGACTTTGGCTATATCGATAGGCAACTGTTGACATGACTTTTTTTTAAGGAGAGAGAGAAAGAAAGAAGAAGAAAAAGATGAGGATGAAGAAGAAGAGGCCGCCTAGAGAAGAAGAAGGGGAGGAGGAAGACGAGGTTGCTTGGAAAAGAAGAGGAGGAGGTCTGCCACCCACCACCAGGTAAGAGAGAGTGGGAGGGTGGTGGTGGTGGTGGTGGTGGTGTAGTGGAAGAAGGCGATGGTGGAGGTTATTTTATTTTATTTTTTTTGAACTTTGGGTATGTGCAGATAAGAGGTGGTTGTCACTCAAAAAAATGGTGTGTGCAAATAACGTCACCCAAAAAAAAATTGGCAGGAGAGGACCCAAATACATCATCTCACCAAACATCAGCCGTTGATTCATCCTCTGTGTGGGTCGGCCAAAATGATTGTCAAAAATAGTTGTCAAAAATGGTTGTCCCCGATCCCGAGCCTTTATATTTAACGAAAGTCGTAGCCTAGCTGGCACAGTTTAAGCGTTTCTCCTCGGAGGCGCATTTTAACGTGGCGAGTGCCGCGAAGGATCGTTTCGTGTCGGAAGAAAGTTAAAAAAGAACGAGTTTGTACGCGAAGGGGCAAGCGTTTCTGCGATCTCTGAACTGAATACCACATCTCCTCGTCTCTCACTCACAAATTCCTCGTTTTCGATCTCTCTGCATCTTCGTTTCAACCATTCTTCTGTCTGCAACTTCTCTCGAAGATGAGAAAACTTTCTAAACAATCTCCATTTTCAGATCTATAGAATAGCGGTTTGAATTCTCCTTCAATTTCGATTTCTTCATGGCGATGAGAAATCGAACTCCTCTGTACAGAAGGTACAGAGATGCCTTGAAGAGTGTCCGTGTTCCGACGTTCTCTTCGTCTCAGTCTTCTTCTTCTGCTTCGGGCGGTCCGGTGATCGAATTGGTCAACACTTCGCTTCTGCACCCAAATCGGGCCTATTCTCCACTCAGTACGGAGGATCCAGGGAGTTCCAGGTAGGGCTTTTTACTGCCTTTCTATTATGCAGAAACCCTAGTTTCAGATTCTTATTTGTCTCCGCTTCGTTAAAATTGTTAGTACTATTATTTTAAAAATTCCGAGATCGGATTGCTGTTTATCATTGCAATTACTGTTGATTTCTGGCATTTGATTTGTACCGTTTATACATTTCTTTTAATAGTGGGACCTGTAGATAAATTTCTGGATTTTCTGAAAAATTTGGTCACGGAAGTGGCGTGGAAGATGAGTTCTTCTGTTAAGTTCTTTTTGGGAGAAGAAATGGAAAATTTTGTCCCAAGATTAGTATTGCCAGTCTTCGTGTATACGATTTGTTTGTTTATATGGTAACTTGATTCTGTACAACGCTTCATTTTGGACTTCCAGATCTTTTTACTGGTTGTGGACACGGTGTTTCCTGACATTAGATTTAAATCATCCTTAGTTTGCTGCATTAGGATATTCTGGACTGTTATCCAAAAGGAAAAGAAAAAGGTTCTACAATTTGATATTACGATAGACTTATAGACATGCAGTGAATCAGACAACTTCGGATGGGTTTTTTTCCATTCCAGCTGGGACTCGAGGTGTAAAAGCTCAATTGAATACTATCGTAGAACGGCAATCCGAACTTATGCAGACGCAAGCGTAAGCAACTGGGAACATGAACCCACCGTTCAAGCAAAGAATCTCTCTTCATTGGTAGGTTTTCACTCTAAAAATGAAATTCTTATTCAATAATCATCCTTATGGAGCTCCCTACTTACCTTCCTAATCACAGACCTAAATTCGCACTCTTTCCAAAAATTGTTATAAAAAAAAGTAAATTTCCTATTCTAATTTTAGAAAATATCAGAGAAATCCCAACTAAATCAACAACTAAATTTTTTTTCGTAATTAAAGACCATGGAATTCCTAATCAAAGAGAATCTAGTAGGTCCTGGTGGTGGGGTCCAATAATCAAGATTGATTGTAGTTGGCTTGTGCTGCATAAGCTCCCTCCCTGCGTGGAGGAACTCAACTCCGACGAGTTTAAAGAGTTCCTATCCTTTTCTTTAACACTACGCATCTTCACTTCGTTAAATATTAGGGTATTTCAGCTTCCATTTTATTCATTTCAATTCTTCTAGCAAGATAATCTTACAAGAGGCTTCCTGTCAGTTGGGTCAGCTGGTCAAACTCTTCCATCTCTTTTGAAGCTTGCACGGCGAAGGAAATAACTGATTCTTGACTTACTATCCTTCTTGGGCTTTTGGGGTCGCAGGGTAACTTTCGGCATTGATTTTTGAAGATGTATGTAGTTTCTCTACCATTATGTGACACTCAACGATTGTACAACCATAGTCTTCCCAGAAGAATGTGGATTGCAGTCATGGGAATCATGTCACACAAAATCTCTTCAGTATAAGGACAAAGTGAGAAAGAAACAAGGCATCTTTTGTTGACTTTAATCTTCTGATTGTCATCAACCCCATGCAACTGCATAAATATGGAGATGCATCTCTATTTTAAGATGCAAATTATCAACTATCTCATTTGCAACAATATTTCCTTAAATTCCTCCGTCAATGATAACAGTGCAAGGCTTGTTATAACATTTGACGATTGCCTTGAAAATGTTACGTCGCTTCCAAAGTTCTTCTTTCGGTTGGAGAGTCAATACTCAGTTCAACAATAATGATTATGAATCATTGACTAGATCGAGGTGGGCGAATTCACTCTTTTGAGCTTTATCCTTCTCATTTTCCTTATTATTTGGCATTGCAACTTTAGCTGGGTTCATTGACTTGCTTGGACAATGTATATTGGTGTCAATGATTCGCTATGGTCAAGCCGCGAGAACCACCTCAGTGCAGGTGTCTGAACTATTTCCCAGATTATTACCAAGACTTGTACAATCGGCTTCGAACGGTTGGTTCGCCCCCCTGCCCGCCTTAGATGCCTCATGAAGCTAAAGCTGAGGTTGAGGCCAAAGGATGGAGAACAAATCTATGACATTGGGATGTCGAGGAGATCATAAATGGTTAGATGGAAAGAGATGAGAGGCTAGAGGGAGGGTATCTAGGTTCAAGTTAAGGTATCCGAGTGGCATTGACAGCCCTCTTAAATAGGAGAGAAAAAGGATGAACAGAATGGAGGGGACCCGCCAATCGCTAAGCCAGAGGCCTTCCGGATGTTTCACCATTAATGAAATCCAAATCTTCAGAAGGAAGATGCGGATTGGAGGATTCGGGAAGGTTTGGAACCCACCTACAACTCTTTGTAGGTGGCATTTGTAGCACCTAGGAGAATTACCTAGAATGAGGGCGTTTCTTTTATCTTTGAAATTCCCTAAATTTCGAAGCTGAGAGGATTATGAGAGTTTTCGATTGCATTCTCTTTATGCTTCTTTCAAAGACTCCATGAGTAAATTTTCTCATAATCATACCTTTCTGTAACTTGTTTCAACTTCCAAGACAATCTAGTGAGATTCTCTACAATCCAAACATGCACAACAGACATATCATCTTGGATCTTTTGTTAGAGACTTGATTGATGATGAGTGGCTAGTACTTTATCTTATCCAACAATTCCTACTCTAGTAATCTATTTTTTATACTCGTCAACCGATTTGTTTCACCTTGCATTCTCTTTATGCTTCCTTCAAAGACTCCATGAGTAAATTTTCTCATAATCATACCTTTTTGTAACTTTTTTCAACTTCCAAGACAATCTAGTGAGATTCTCTACAATCCAAACATGCACAACAGACATATCATCTTGGGTCTTTTGTTAGAGACTTGAGTGATGATGAGTGGCTAGTACTTTATCTTATCCAACAATTCCTACTCTAGTAATCTATTTTTTATACTCGTCAACCGATTTGTTTCACCTTGTCGAAGTCTTTAAAATTGAATGCAGAGTCGGAGATGTAGTTAATCAACATATACTTTGACTTCAGTTGATTTTACAATTCCGACCATATGTCAATTGCTCCACGTCTGGATTGAACATTCAGCTCTTACAATTGGTTCCACCAAATGAGAGTAGATTCTCACAACTTGGCTGTAGAAAATTGGGCAATCAATATCATCCAAAGAAGCTAGCAAGGCTCAAGATCTAATCTAGGAACGAATCTTTATCAAGCTTTACCCCTCGATCAGCTCCATCGCATTTGTTGTGATCAACTTGTTTGCGATGATTCATGGCACCTCAAAAAATTACCTCTTGAACTTGCATGGGTACTTGATCAATGATCTCCATAAGCTTGTGGACCATGATGAGGTGCAACATGTATGTAATCATTACACATTAGAGCACATACACCTTGATCAACATCTTGGTGATGGATCTGATTACGTAGTTCTCCTCCTTATACCTTTTCTTGATTAATGTCATGATTGAAATCATGATGCTTGTTTGTAAAGTTTATAGATGTTGATATAGGATTTTCAAATCTGTTAATCTTCCCAACGTGATTTTAGGGTTAGCCATTTCATTATGAAGATTTTGAAAGCCTCAATTAGTTGCTTTATTCAAGCTAGCCCATAAGTCTTTTGGTTTCTTTATGTTAAGTTACCAACTTTACAATTAAAGTGTACATGCAGTAAAAACTTTACAGAAATTTACAAAAAAATTGCCCAATTAAGTCGTTTAATTCGAATTAAACAGTGAAAAAAAATCGGCTAAGTTTAGCCTTTTTCGGTACAAAAATTCACCGAATTAATTCGAAGTAAATAGTAAACTTAGAGAAGTTTGGAGAATTTTTGCCAAAACGTTGGTAAGACACACTGATGTTTAACGATATGATAAGACAAGCATGATAAAACACTTATAACTCTATATCATAAAAACAACCATTTAGAGCAACCTAAGCAAGATTAATATCGTTTCTCATTTTGGCAAAAATTATCCAAACTTTTCTAAGTTATCAAATTTTTACAGAAATTCTCTAAATTGAATTGAACTTCTCCGAATTAATTCTGAATTTTAACTGACCAAAGTTTAAGGTGAAGTCGAACCTAACCTTCGTCCTTAAACTGAAGAGATATAGTGTGACGTGATTCCCATTAGTGTAACCCACAATTTTGGGAAGACCATGGTTGTATGACCATGGAGTAACACATGATGGTAGAGAGAATACTTACTCCTTCAAATGTTAAGGTTGAAATATTGCTTTAGGACCCAGAAAGCCAAAAAAGGATAATAAGCCCGCACAAGTTTCAAAAGATGTGGAAGAACTCGCCAAGTTGACTCTTCTAACGGGAAAATATCTTGCAAGAAGATCTCTCCAGAATGATTGAAATGACTTTAAGGAGAGCTGAAGGATACCCTAATCTTTAACAAAGTGAAGATACGTGGAGTTAAAGACAAATATATCACATCTTCAAACATGCCGAAGTCGAGTCCTGTCAAGCCAAGAGGAACTAATGCAGGACAGACCAAGGAGTTTGAGTAGGACTCCAGCTTGCATCATCTTTTAGGACTATTTTTCTAGTTGAAAAAGTATCATTTAGGGTTGTGTTAGATCTATGGTAAGAGATTTACAAGTCTTTCTTAGAGTTTTTATTAGAAATAGAAAGTTTGGTTTACAATTTCTATAAAGATAGTTGTAATTAGAGAACTTTTGAAGAATAGAATGTGAATGAATTTTCATTTTAGGTGAGAAACCTACTTGTGAGGAGAGATTCTTTGCTTTTGAATGGTTGATTTCGTTCCCAAATCGATGGATTCCGGTTTTCTTTGCTTCTGCTCACGATCACGTAGGATCAGTTTGCGATCCTGCATCATTACCTACTTCCCTCCTGCAATGCAGCCATTTTTGCAGTGATGTCAACAATGCCTCTCTCTGCCTTTTCCTACAGTAACCGATGTGTTTCCCTCTATGATGGTTTAGTACAAATCATCATTGAGATCACCCGCTCTCCCAATCTTGTCTTCCTAGTGCCCACTAGTACCAACCTCATCGATTGTATCGACCTACTATTTTTATTGGTTTTGCCTCTTGTGATTGACCAGCTGGTAATAACTACAATAATTAGTTGGGAGGGCTATTGAAGAAGATTTGGGTGGCATGCAATTCTTGGTCAATCTTTGTTAAGGAATATATGGGATGCTCCAAAGTCTCTGATAACTATTCATGTACACTTTGCTCTTCATTTGTTGCTATGTAGTCCATTTAAACTGATTTTAGCATTTTGTAACAGAGATCTCCTAAAAATTGAACAAACGTGTATTTTTTTATACGATCGAACAATGATCCTGCTGATGCTTATGAATTCATCAACGCATTTAGGAGTAGTACCAGAGATGATGTTGGGAACTTGGGATGGATGCATGGAAAAACTCGCAAGGACAAAACCAGAAAAGAGAAACAGCTGAGGCAATCTAGGAGAAACCCTCCATAGGGGATAATGTAAAGGAAAGTTGTTTGAGATGGTTTGGGCATGTACAGTGAATATGAATGACAGGACCAGCTAGAAGTGTGATGCTGGATAGCCACTTTGATACCAAGAGTTGATGTAGGGCAGCAAGCCAGCAACAATGTGGAAGCTTTGGTATTGATAGATAAATATCTAGTAGGTTGTACTGTCATTCAAACAAACCTAAACATACCCGAGACATTGGTAGCCCTAATGCACTAGTTCCAGTACTAGTACCCCATGCAAACTTCTGCAACTATGATCTTCATTTTTTGAAGGAAATGAGAATTTTCTGTTTTTGATGAGGAAACAAAACTTGAGGTGATTTATGAAACATGGAGAAGTGTTTATCTCCTTGGAAACATTATTCATCCTTTGGGAGTTTCCTGCACTCGTACATTCCTTATTTGTTTACACCTCTACATTTTTTTTTTTTTTTGGTGAAAGTTTACACCTCTACATACTCATGCTGCTGCAAACAATTGCTTGTTTTTGTTTATTTGAGGCAGTGTTGGGTACACATCTGAACATGTTACATGTCTTTAGATATTGTTATGGTATGTTCATAATGTTACGTGTGTTATGGTATGTGCATAATGTTACATGTCTTGAGCTATTGTTTTTGCTGTTGGGAACGAAAATTGAAGAAGAAAAAACTGAGAAACAAGCAAACCACAACACAGGATATATGTGGTTCACCCGATGTTATCTACTCTACGTCCACGGAAATCGCAACTGGTTCACTACTGAGAAAGGGAGATCACCAACAAAGGGAACAGACCTCCTCTTCATTTTACAAGAGTAACAAAAGAAGCCCTAAAACCTAAACTCTCAAATTCTCCTTACTCACATAATCCAAAACAACCAAAGACGACTTTAAATAGAAGTTGTAAACCCTGAAACCAATAATGGCCATCAGTTGTTTCTCATCAATAAATTCTACCGTATTAAAAAAAAAATTCTACCGTATTAAAAAAAATGATCTTATAACAAGTAGACTAGATTAATCCACGACATTACAATTTCATATAAAGAAACTAATGAAAGATTCCCTTCAGGGGCAGTGCCCCAGAACCCCCGCCAAGGGGAGACCTCCTGGCAACTGTATAATCCACCTGCCTCCGTTGTGGAAAGGTTCCATGCATGACTGACCAGGCTTCACAATCCCATCAATGGTATGGTTATGAACATAACTAATGCATATGTACCTCTTATCAGTTTGATAATTAAACATTGTATTAGGGATTTAGGGTATTGTCTGGCATTAACTATCTGTCCTCTTCATTAAACATTTTGATAATTAAACATTGTATTAGGGTATTGTCTGGCATTAACTATCCGTCCTCTTCATCCTTCTGAGTTAGATTCACAACTGGCTCAATTATTAGTCTCCATGGGTATTGGTCGACTTGTATGTGGTAAAATGACTCATAGTAGAGAAACCATGTTTGCCAGCAGTACACCCTATCCACACCTCAAGATGCCCATTTGCTGCTGTGCATTTGGATGGACCTTTTTCTTCCTGTCTGATAAGGACACTGCGTTGCAAGCAAAACCGTAGAACAAGTGGTCATGATAAATTGTCATTATGGACTATATTTTTCGCTAAACCATCATTATGAGTTGGTTCCCTTGTAGATATGGAGTATGACAACATCCACATTGTCTAGAATATCAAAGTTGCCATCAAATGCTTCGCCTAGTCCCCTGAAGATGTTCAATGATTCCTGTGTTGAATGTTATTGAGTAAATTCCCCTCATTAATCAGTCTGTAGGACAACAGAGTCGCACCACCCTAATTGAAGCACTGACCTTAGCAGCTTCCCTTGGAACTTGAATTAATTATCTAGCTCTCACATTGGGTGCTGATATCTGCTTCTTGGGGGACCAGAGAATAACGTGTTCAATTCCAACTAAATAGTCTTCCATACCTTTTGTGTTATCATATGAAGCTCTAAAATGAACTAGCAATCAACGTACAAAATGTCGGCTACACATGTCCCATGTTCGCATTCCAGTCAGTCAATCGTCAAAACCTTAAATCAACTATTTGAGGTTGGGTATATGACTTTGGTTCATTGATACCTGCAATTTCTTTGTCCTGTACTCCCTGGCTTACCATTTCCTCAGGAATGCTCTATACAACTTCTTACTCCATAGTGCACCCTAGTCCCTGGCTTACACCACGCTTCCCAAACATATTTTAAAGCAAAGCCACAAAAATGGACACTGGATCACGTTCCATTATAGGCTAGCAGACAACCATGGTGCTCTTATCCCTCCAAATGCGCCCCAGCCCACCCCCGCCCGCCACTCTCACTACCATGTTCTTCAGAGTAAGATTGAAATAATTTAGAAGGCCATAGCCAATTGATTTAACTCTGCATATTTGCCAATTCATGCAAAATGACATCCTCGACGTTTAATCTACACAAAATTCACACCCTGTAGCTGTAGCCTGCCTTATCGGATAACAAATTAAATATTAAATTCCTTTTAATGTCTTTTGGACTCTTGTGTTTTCAATTTTTGAACCTTTCTAACTGAACACATTTGCTAATTTTTAATATACTACAGCGCTAAAGTCAAATGTTGTTTGCCTGCTGCAGTGGTGCACTTACAGTGGGTCTACCTCCAGCTTGGGTGGATGTTTCCGAAGAAATATCAGGAAATATGCAACGTGCACGGATCAAAATGGCAGAGTTAATCAAGGCTCACTCCAAGGCTTTAATGCCCTCCTTTGGAGATGGCAGAGAAGATCAGCACATGATCGAGGCTCTTACCCAAGAGATAACAGATCTTTTGAAAAGGTCTGAAAAGAGATTACAGAAACTTTCT
The DNA here is from genome assembly GCA_035048495.1 of Euptelea pleiosperma. NCBI lineage: Eukaryota > Viridiplantae > Streptophyta > Magnoliopsida > Ranunculales > Eupteleaceae > Euptelea > Euptelea pleiosperma. The sequence continues at coordinate 25,533,036 of CM068551.1, read as the reverse complement.
GCAAGTGGGCCTTCTGAGGATTCAAATGTTAGAAAAAATGTACAGGTATGGTAGTGGCGGTCATACACACATAAATAAATAAATAAAACAAATCTTGTCAGAAAAAAAAGTAATTTTAAGAGATGACAAGCAAAAGAAAGAACCCCATGAGACATGTACTTATGATTCATTATGCAATGAGTGCAGATGTATGTTTTTTTTCAGTGTGAGAAAGGGAGATCTGTTTGTTTTCAGGGAAAAATGTTATGTTTTCTTGTTTTTTGGTTACATGAAAGAAAAAAAGGATAATTCATTTCGCTAGCTCATCATGAATGATTAGGGCAAGTATACATGGTGTTTGCCAATTTGAGCTGATTGTTTTCAGGGATAAACATTCCAACATATATTGATCGGACTTCATATTCTCTCATTCCATGACATTGTATGATGGATAGTGATAACGTTTGAATGTTTATCCTACAGCGTTCTCTTGCTATTGACCTTCAGAACCTTTCAGTGGAGCTTCGAAAGAAACAGTCGACTTATTTGAAGCGTCTCCGGCAGCAAAAAGAGGTCTGGTTGAACTTTTTTGTTCGTACTTTTTTGTGATAAAATTTAATAATGGAAGGAAAGAGAAAAAAAAAATGGTAGGTGGACCCTGTAGGCCCCAAGATTATAAATCTGGCATATGGTTAGCCCCTTACTTACCACTGCAAAATTGACTAATGTTGGGTATTTGTACTTGCTTTCTTTTCTTCAGACATTACATGGATTGGTTTAGTCATTTCCTTTTTCCTTTTATTTTCTTTTCCTTTGTGTTACTCAGAAACCAACCATATCTGGTGCTACATTGTAAGCACACAATATCTCAGGTGCATTATTGTGCTTCTGAGATTTTATTAATTAGTACTTTATGGTGTAGGGTCAAGATGGGGTTGACTTGGAGATGAATTTGAATGAAAATATATCCAAACTGGAAGACGATGGCTTTAGCGATATGGTACGTTGCTTTTCTTCCTTCTAATGCTTAATTTGAGTAGTATTTTTCTTAATCACATGAAGTATTAGCTTGTCGAAATGGTGACCTCAATCTTGATTTAGGTAGAAAATTTTAGATAATGATTACCCAAGAAAGCTATTTTCTGAATCTAATCTGATTGGATGCTCTATCTGTTCAGGGTTTTAATGAGCACCAAATGTCCAAGTTAAAGAAAAGCGAGGCATTCACGGTGGAAAGGGAGAGAGAGATTAATCAGGTAGGTAGAAACACTTTGCTAGCTATCATTGTTTCTTGATACAAGACAAACATTATGCTCTTTTAACCAACCTGAAATTTGTTTGTAGGTTGTAGAATCGGTAAACGAGCTAGCTCAAATCATGAAGGATCTCTCAGTCCTTGTGATAGACCAGGTTTGCATTTGCATCACTTTAAATAGGTCCACAAACTTCTTCAGTGATTCAATTTGACTAACTGAATTTATTTCTCCAAGCAGGGGACGATCGTTGATCGGATAGACTACAACATTCAGAATGTCGCAGCCTCAGTCGAGCAGGGCTATAAACAATTGGAGAAGGTCCTCTTTCTCTTCTTGTTCATGTATCTAAACTTCACTTTTTTATTGTTGTAGCCATGTTCACATCTGGTGTCGACTTGCAGGCAGAGAGAACACAGAAAAAAGGGGGAATGGTTATGTGTGTCACGGTGCTCATCATCATGTGCTTCATCATGCTGGTCCTCCTGATCCTCAAGGAGATATTCTTGTGATTTGTGCATATAATGATATTGAATTGGATCATGTTTAGTCATTCTACTAACAGCTTCCCCTGCTGCTTTACATGCTCAAACGTGCAGATGCATGTGGTGCACAGCAGGAGAATGGGGGAGTTTTTGGTGACAGCCCACAGTTGAATTTGCTAGGGAGTGGGCGAACAGTTTTGTTGAGAGAATTTTAGAGGGGATGGCTGCTCTGAGAACATCTGTGGAGCTCTTATTGTATTTGTGCCGCTGATAAGTGGTTGTAAGGGGGTGGGGTGGGGTGGGGGTTCTGATTCCTCGAGTTCTCCAGGGTTTTGGAGTTATGGTTCCCTAAGCCTCATTATATGAGTAGATGCTTTCTCTGCCTGTATCAATTCTTTTATGCGAAATCTTACCCAATAAAATGGAATGCTTTTCTGCATTTATCAATGCTTTGTGTGTGGGACCTATCATCCCCCTAAATCAAACGGGGCCAAGCAAATAAAAAAAAAATGATAGTATCACGATGACGATAATCTAATATGGGTCGTCCCTTGGTGGACTGTTGGATGGTCTTCGAAACTGTCGTGTGAATCCTGAGGGCAATAGAAGTCTAGAGACTCTAGAGTAGACCCAGGGATGATAGGCTCTTTTAACCATCCAAGTCTGATGGAATCCACGAAATGCCACGTGGCACTCTTTGGGGTCCACTGGCCCACTCCTTGGTGTTCCTAGTTCCGATACACCAAAAATAAGCGTGGTTGGCGATTTCTAATAGTTAGAATCAGCTTATGGATGAGTCCAAAGCCCATGATGAAAAAATGGTAAAGCCACGGTTAGAAATCATCAATCAGGACGAAGTTTGGTGTGTGGGTTCACCAAGAGGTGGGTCAATCGTTGGAGCCTTAAATCAAGGTTTTAAATTGTCCATTATAATGTCATAACGGTCCCTTAACGTCACGGTTATGACCATTATAAGGGGTCACATTAGTCGTGTCTGAGTCACAAAAAGGTCAGAATATTAATATTTTATAATTATTTAACAACCTCAATAACGGTAAAAAAAAAAATTCTAAAATAATGGCAGTTATTTCCGTTACAATGGCCCCTATAAGGTTAAGCACTTTTTTTTCGGATGTCTGCATTATTTCCAGATAACATATCAATGTCAGAGCGTTAGCATTATAACGGCCGTTATTTTTTAACTGTAAATCATGGGATGGTAGCTTTATTAATGCCATAAACATTATTCATTAATGAAATATCATTGCCAGAAGCTTTCGTAGCTCAGTTGGTTAGAGCACCCGTTTAGTAAGCGGGAGGTCTTGAGTTCAACTCTCAACGAAAGCACACCTCATACTGCTTAGTTACATCTTACACCTATTTTGTTAAGTCCCCCCCAACCCAAGGTTTTTAGTATCACTTTTGGGCTGTACCCATCCAAGGCCCATCCTGCCGATACATTTTGTTCAGTTGCCCGTATTGCCAATGATAATTTAAACGAGGCTCTCTATGACTGGTTGCCCTGAATAAGTTTTCTAGAAATGGTTTTTGCATATAAAGGCTCTGTATGGTTGTCCTGAATAAGTTTTCTAGAAATAATTTTTACATATATAAATGTCAGAGAACTTTTCTGTATGAACACTTTTTGACATACAAATCCTTTTTCTGTAAAACTTTTTCTTGCGTGCTTAATGCAATCCCCATTATTCCCAAAATGTCCATAGTTTGTTTCTTTTTTTTCTTTAAATTATTTCTATTGATATGATTTTTCAAGTCTTTATACATCATTTAGAATGTGATCGCGTGCATGAAAATTTTTGCTCTCCAAGCTCTGTATGGTTGCCCAGGATAATTTTCTAGAAATGACTTTTGCATATAAATGTCATAAAACTTTTTCTGTAACCACACTTTCTAACATACAAGGAATTCGCAAACCTGTTAAAAGGTGTTCCTATAGACAGCAACGATTGTGGGATTATTTCTTAAAGTATATTCTTTTATTCGATATCTCCTAATTATAGTCATATTTGATTTACACCTTGTATTTTCAATGACTAATATTTATGGGTTATACTCATTTTTCATCTGGTCAGGTGATCGTGATCGATGCTCTATCTGATAGACGCCCCCTTTCATCATAACATGAAATTTCATCTCTGCATCCTCCGGCTCAAAGTGTCCGTCAACCTGCATATTAACGCATTGCAATGTAACAAAATGCATGATACAGAAGCAGATACTCAGTTGATGCTATAGAGGGACTCATGACCTGCCACATTAGGTAGCTACTGTGTTCCAACACTTCCAATTGTATGTCAATCTCCCCACGCTGATGAAAGTATGTCGATGCAGTTCGTAAGTATTGGAACCTGCAAACTGGCTGGTAAGGTAGCTAAGAAACAACCAGTTCACATTGCGCAACAAGAATCTGTGGTGGCTCAGAATGATGACTAAAGATTAATTTTAAAAAGAATGGGAAAGTACAATATTTTTGGAGGTGGGTAACAATAAATTGTTATTGCACGAGCAAGGACATGAGGGAGGACACTAGCTCATGCTCTTCTTTTTCTTTAATTTGATTAGGTCCGAGGCCTTGAAAGATCTCTCCAGAAGGTTCGAGACCGGCAGCTTCAGGTCGGTGGTCAAATGCCGCAGTATCTCTGACAATGAGTGCACGTCCGACATGGCACTATGAGCTGAACCCACCAATGGAATCCCATAGTACTCACGAAGTGCTTGCACTGATTTCCCCGACAAAAGCTTCGGTCCTGTTAAAAATAGTTTAAATAACAAATCATAAGGATTTTCGGGTTTGATCATCAGTGTAAGAGATTTCCAGGGTTGGGGCCATCAACTGGTGATCCCGATCCTGAAAAGAGAGAGAGAGAGAGAGAGAGAGAGAGAGAGAGAGAGAGAGAGAGAGAGAGAGAGACGAACCATCTAACTTCGCCAATTCGCGAGCAAGAGGAAGTGTATCCAGAAACAGCCAATCTGGAGGAATCTCCGCAGAACAACGACTAAACTCACTTATCAGAAAGGGTACATCAAAACAGCGGGCATTGTGAGCGACCCACAGAATGGGTGCACCTGGGATTTGACGGCTTCGAACATAGTGCTGTAAGATTGGAATCAAATCCTTGAACCTACAAAACAAGTTCTCGTCAATAAGACAGAAGCACGACAGGTTATTCAGGCAATCACCATCACAACCTTAACCATTATTATAAGGGTTTTTCTAATACCATCAAATTAGAAAGAAGCAAGGGTGGAAGACTCGGTTTCAGAGTGCGACTTGCACATTAATAAAGCCCTATATACTTTCCAATTTTATAAGAAAACGGTTGTCTTAATAGTATCCCTTTATAATTCTTCTCCCTCAATCCATGCCTCCATTGTCGTACATATGTTGGTTGATCTGGACCGTCAAGGTCCCATTTAGGAGAGACTAATATATGGATTTGTTGTACAATCTGAAAACAGATAACACCCATGCACTGAATGGTTTGAACTTTGGAGATCGGATCATCAATTTAATCGCAGTTTTGGAAATGGTGTCTCTCAAGAGGGGCCCATCAATCAGATCATTCAGATCAACCCACATGTGCCACATGGCACACTACGGGAGAGTGTCACCAATATTCACCATAATTGCAGATTATCTAACTTTTGGCTTACTGAAAACCTGGGAAATACTTTAATTTAAAAAACAACGACAACGTAAATCTGATATAAGAAAGTTTTAGCAAAACCCCCTATATAATGGGATTGAGTTCTTGATAATCTATACGGGGCCAACAATTTATCGACCAATCAATATTCAATACATCATGCTGAGTACCTGCATTAACCAATGCTGACAAACAGGCCATTCTAGCTAGTGCATCCAAATCAAATTAAAAAGCTCCAGATGGCTGTGCAGCAAGTATGCATTCCTGGATGGCCGTATGCTAACAAACCATATAGCCTTAGGATCAATTTAAAACACGTCCAAATCCAATTTAAAAGCAACAGAATCAAAATATAAAGATTAGACCAAATCACTCAATGGAACACTGCCCTTTCATCAAGGCCAATTAGTGCTTTTAGTTGATAAAGTATTGTGAGGTTTCTCATACATTCACATATAAAATGGAGTTCTACTTTATATATCAACATGGGTGGTATGCTAAACAGTATTTGGTTTTAGCTGTAATTTTCATTGGGATCTGTATGCACAATTTTAAGAGATTTTTCCTAATATGTTACAGATTTGCTGAAATATATACAATAGTCCTGGTCTGTCTCTTGATGTCTCTCTAAGATCCACTTCAAGCTATGCAAACAATCACTAGACCACAAATCAAACAAAACAGAAGGTCTTACTTTATAGGATGATTACTTAATTAGTTAAAAAAGAAGCAAGGAAAAATGTTTTCTATTTTATGCGTAGCATACCTTGGGACATCAGGCCTGTTGACCATATGGGTTGAAATGCCATGAACATGTGGATTTGGCACATACCGTTCTGGATTGACAAGGGTCTGGAAAGTACTGTTCTCACCCCCCAGAAGATCCCGAAGTGCAAACTCTACAATTCTTTCATTCTCTCTGCTGAACCCGGTGGTTTCAATATCAAAAACAAAAATTGTCACAAGCCGTTTGAAGTTTCTCTCCTCAAACTTTTGTTGAACATCACAGCATTTAAGACCTTCAGATTCACTCAGCTCTGATTTATTTACATTTAACTTAGTGCTCGCTGTAACTGTTTCATCCAAGATTTCATCAGGCCCGACAATGCACGGTTTACTGCTCTGAATTTTATTATTTCTTCGTTGTACTTTTGTTGTTACTGGTCGTTGCTTCCATCTCCCTGTATCGAACCCCTCTCTGGAAGGCCCATAGGTACTGGATCCAAGCAGCTTAAAGCTACAACTGCTTCCAAGAGTGCTACTTAAAGTGTGGAAGTTTTCTGACCAAATACTGGCTGAAGAGATTGGTCGAAGGAAAAGTTTTCCTTTCAGCAAATACTGGATTCTGCATCTGGGTTCTTGCAACACCGAAAAGCACATACATGCTGTCCTCATTTGGATGTTCATAAACTGCAACAGAGTAATTTTCAGCCCAAGGTTTCCGCATTACATAACATAATGGCCTTAACCTGTGGAAGTAGATACGATCAAATTAGGTGAACACAACAATGTTGAAAGCTAACACAAGTTTTACAACACACATTTTGCTCCATTAGAACTGAGGAGATGAACTTCAAAATAATTCAGAAGAGACTAAAATTAGATATACTAAGCACAGCCTAAAAAAATTCAGATATTTGAGTGTCCTTTAGATTATCATAACCACGATTTATATTCTTGGGATCGGTAGTCAGAAACTGGCCAAGTAGTTTGGTCCATAGAAACAGCTCACTGACTTTCAGGCTAAATAACTTCACAAATGTATCAATGTCAAACAAGGATACAAGTGTCAGGCAAACTGACTTAAGCAAATATGCTGACACCACCTTTTGTAGCTTTGTTGTTCTTGTTTTGTTCCTGAATAAAGTTGTGTTTTACCTATCAAATATATATATATATATATATAATTCAATTCCCCATATTATAAATTTTTTTAGATAAGCTAATATACATGAAAATCATACAAATCGTATTCAAATAATAGCTGAAAGCAAGCCAATAAATTAAAACGTGTTTAGATGAGAGTGTCCGGGTGAGTCCGATATGGGTGTCCAACAGGACCAAATTTTCAGAAAGTGTAGTGTCCTTGTTACGCAGCTTTTAAGAAATATGTGCTAAGTATTCCTTTAATATTGATCAAAGTAGATGATTAATATTGATCAAAGTAGAACTCCTAGATTTTGCAAGAGTACATTACACGAGTAGTAAATTCTAGACATGAAGCTTCAGCTACAAATCTTAAATAGAAAATTCACATTATACTAAAGAAGCCTTGTGGTATCCAGAAATACAAGCCACATTGCAGATTGGAATAACTGAAGTCCCTTCCACCTTAGTCAATGAGAGAGATCAACATCAAGCCACATAATGATACATGAAAAGATGGAAAGATTACATCACTTCCACAAGTATCAACTTGTCCACAAGAATCTGGCTCAGTTTTCTCTAACTATCAACTTGTTGCAAAAGGCTATACTCAAATACCAGATCTTGATTATGAAGAAACATTCAACCCAGTGGTAAAGCATGCCATAATTCATCTTGTTTTATCATATGCTTTGACAAATAATTGGGTGATCCGTCAGTTAGATGTCAAGAATGCTTTTCTACATGGCCATCTTCATGAAGAAGTCTACATGGACCAACCACCACGGTATGAAAATAACTCTCACCCGGATTATGTATGTAAGTTGGAACGGGCTCTTTATGGACTCAAACAAGCTCCACGGGCTTGGTTTGAACAGTTTAGCTGATTTCTTCATCATCTCGGTTTTAAATCAGGTCATGCAGATTCATCAATGTTCACGTATCATCAAGTTTCCCATTCTCTCATTTTGTTAATTTATGTTGATGATATCATTTTGACTGGGAGTTCCACCTCTTTGATCTTTCATCTTATTAAAATGTTAAATACATAGTTTTCAATGAAGGATCTTGGTGATCTTCATTACTTCTTGGGTGTAGAAGTGATCAAAAATTCAGTAGGCATTTTCTTAAGTCAACCAAAGTATATATATTTGATCTCTTGGACCGTACTTCCATGAAGGAATGCAAACCAAACTCTCATTTTGTTAATTTATGTTGATGATATCATTTTGACTGGGAGTTCCACCTCTTTGATCTTTCATCTTATTAAATTGTTAAATACATAGTTTTCAATGAAGGATCTTGGTGATCTTCATTACTTCTTGGGTGTAGAAGTGATCAAAAATTCAGTAGGCATTTTCTTAAGTCAATCAAAGTATATGTATTTGATCTCTCGGACTGTACTTCCATGAAGGAATGCAAACCGACATCAACACCAATGGCTTTCAAACACAAGTTGAGTACTAATGGTATTCTTTTTTCAAATCCTTCTCTTTACCATAGTATTTTTGGTGCATTGCAGTATGTCACTCTCACTCGACCAGATTTGTCATTTTTGGTCAATTTGGTTTGCCAATTTACGCAATCTCCTACTAAAGAACACTTTCAAGCTATCAAAAGAATTCTTCGTTACTTAAAATGCATCGCTCGCTGTGGTCTTCAATTTTAGTAAAAAAAGTGCTTCATCTTTGGTCACCTATTCAGATTCGAATTGGGCCGGTTGTGCAAATACTCACCGCTCTACGACGGAGTATGCCATCTTCTTTGGGAAAAATTTACTTTCATGGTCCGCCAAAAAGCATCTACAATTTCTAGATCTAGTTCTGAATCAAAATACGAGCTCTTGCTTCTACAATGGCAGAATTAACTTGGATTTCTCATTTATTCCGGGAGTTATGCAATTCCAATCCCGAAGCTCCACTCATTCTTTATGACAAGCAAAGTACTATCCATATGGCACATAATCCGATTCTTCATCAAAGCTCCAAGCATATTGAGTTAGATCTTCATTTCGTTCGAGAAAAAGTAAGCATTGGAGCCTAGCGCGTACACTATGTTTCTAGCAATCAACGATTGGTGGATATGCTTACAAAAAGTCTCTCCAAATCCCTCTTTGTGGCCAACCGTAACAAGCTGAACATTTCACCATGTTCATCTTGAGGGGGGAGTGGGGTGTATGATTGCATGGGATGCCCAAGGAAGGCTGATTCTGCGTGGAGGTTATATTGCCATCTCAGCAATATAGTTGGTTTAACTTCTTTGCCACCTGTGTGAAGAAGTATGTGCTATCTCAGCAATATGGTTGGATTAACTTCCTTGCCACTTGTGTGGAGGAGAATGTGCCACTTAAGACTCATTTAGTTGTGTTAACTCCTCTTACACTTGTGGTGTAGCATTTGCCACATGGACAAGTAATTGTGTAATTTGTTGTTGGTTGTAACCCCTCATGATGACATGGCATGCCATTTGTCATCACATTAATGATTGTATTAGTCCATAAATAGAATGAATAAAATTCAGAATGGTCATGTAAGACTATCAGCCCAAAAACGTCCCATCCATATTTCTCTCTCCTTTATAAAAATTCTCAGTTTGGGATCAAATCACCTTGGTCCATGCAATTATATACAACACCCTACTTTTACAGAAAAATCATTATTTCTTTCAATCAAACACAATAGAAATAGATCAAATCCAGATATTCAAGCAAATATAGACAATAATAACCATGTTGCCTCTTTGAATTCCTTGTTGCAGAATGAATCGAGCATCAATATAACTAAATCAAAGATAAAAAACCCTAGCTTCCAAGAATCCACCAGCACAAGGCTCCGAAAGTTAATTTGAAATTTGAGGATATGAAAGCAAAGCGAGTAATCTTGAATTGACAGCTTTACTCCTGAGGAAATAGTGATCTCCAAACTCTGCACCCAGTTAGAATAATTCTTAGAAGATCCAACTCATAGTCTCAATTAAAGGAAATCAACCGTCGCCTCTTGCACAAAGGCATTGAAATTCTATAGAATTGCAGCCAAAAGAGCAGACTCATAGCCTAATTCAATGTACTTAGGCCAAAAATGATAGAATATATTCGATTATGAACCCTAATTCCACCAATTCTAGTTCTATAGAGAAAAGGCAGGACCACTCGTTTGCAAAGCCCTAATTTCATCAATTTAGAGAGGAAAAAATTAATAATTTCATCAAGTTACAAAGGAAAAACAAAAATATGTAAAATCCCTCGTTCTGTAAGAAAAAATCTTAACCTTCCAACGATTTTGAGAGTGAGAGAGACTTCCCTATAAAACTATTATTTTATATGTTTATTCTATATAAAATTATGACGTCAACTGATGTCATGGGTCAACTCAATTCGACCCGCCAATCCTTGCATTTGACAGTACTTTTTAAACTAGAAAATTAGATAGGAAACCTATTGGTGGAGACGTGAAATCCGACCCAACTATCCAACAAAAATCAAAGAAAAAATAGGAAAAGAGAAAAGATACGAGGAAGAAGAAGGTGGGATTCACTAATGGCGGAAACACGATTGAGAGAATGGGACCCGCGTTGGTCTAACCGTTGCTAGGACACGACGATGGTGGCCTTAGTGTTGATCAAGTCACGACTGAGGGTGGGAAGTTGTTGCCAAAATCCTCAATGCTCGTCACAAGTTTGTTGGATAACTCACAAAGGATGAAGAGGAACCGAAGCTCAACTAATACAAAAACCTTTTTCTTTCTCCTTACAAGGGGATTTTATGACAAAACCCTTAAACCCTGGCGATCTAAACCATTGGATCGCTTAAAAGGAATCCCAACCCTCCATTTTAAAATAGTAAACAAAATTCCCCCAAACCATAAAAAACCTCAAAATGCCCTCTTCTTCTATAATGCTCTAAGCATGGGCTTAATCTACACAAACTACGTTTGGATCAATATATGGGAGACCCCCTTGGGTTTGGTATACACCACCTATCCTTAAGTTCATTTCACCTGACAAAAATACAATTGGCAATAGAAATTCCAGTATTACCATCATCTTGCGATAAATTGGAGGCAAATTGTCTCAATATGCACTAAAAGGGTTTTGTGAGTTCTAAGCAGTGGGAAAAGAGCTATAATATTCTTCGTATCATGCATCTTGTAGATTAGAACAATTGCTCTCACATTTTCTACAGAAGATGACAGAAAACCAATCTCATGTCTTCAATAAAACAAAAGAAGGGCAAACTGAATAGTCATAACTCTTAATTTAATCTCCTCGGACCATTGAACCACATAGGGGACATACAAGAACAGAAGAAAGACAACAAGCAACTAAGGTAACAACTTCACTTACTCTTATTAATACACATATACACGCAAACGATCTCAATGTCTTCTCCTACATAGGAAGATCTTGCCATGAGGTAGGCAATACAGCAACTAACCCCCTATATGAGATACAATTGAATCTCTGAGATTATCAACCTGTAGTCCACGTTACCCATTTCCCTAGTTTTGTAACTATAACTAACAATTGTTGTGGCACACGCCAGACAATTTAAGCAATTTTGAGATTATAATGGATCATGCATTTAAGAAACCATGAAGCAAAAATCATGTTACACTTCCACGATTGAAGATTGCAATGGAAACAACAGAACCAACTTCTAAACAACAAATTAAACAATGATACCTAAACATTCCATGCTAAAGAAAGTGTGATGGGATCAAACTATAAAAATAAAAGAAAAGAAGGAGAAAGAAGAGTTCCGCTTCGAAGGGAACTAGACCTCCAAGGTTTCCATTAATTCTAATTTTCATAAAAGACTCTTCCGAGATTACACCTTTTATTCCCGCACAACCAACTCCTAATTAAAGTAATAACTAATTAAGGAAACAAATAAAGTAACTAACTAAGGAAATAATTAAAGTAATTAGGCAATAACTAACTAAGGAAACAAATAAGGCAATTAGCAACTTGAGACTTTCCCTCACCGAATCCACCGCAAAAAGGAGCCGAAGAGATAGGAACACATCATTCCCCACCTCTTGAGAACAACCTTGTCCTCAAGGTGGTTCATACTCAGGATCTACCGTTTCTGTGGCGTCTTCGTCCTCCGAAGCATTGTAAAGAAGTCTTGATGTTATTGAAATAACTTCGGTGAATTACATTGACTAACCAAAGGTTTAAATAGAGATAAACAAGATCTAAAGATAGAAATAAATATAACAGATCTAATCTAAGATATTATCCTAATCTTCCGAATCTTGACAACAGCGGAGAATATGTGATGAGATACACCGGGGATGATATGGTGCATCTCACACACTTTATTACAATGTATTCTCTAATATTCCTCCTCAAACTCATGGGGATCGGGAATCGACAATCGCCATGAGTTTGCCGAAATCGAGTGTCGTTGAAGAATGTTATCGCCAATTTGAATTGCACTGATGATTGAATCACCTTGATCAAGCCTTGATGTTTGTGCTTGCCGATGAAGGAATGTGGTTGCCAGCTAGAAATCTGTGATGAGATACACCAAGGATTACATGGTCACGTGGGATCTTTTCTAGAAAAAACTTCCGTTTAGGCTAGACCGAAACCTGATGGATTTTGATTTGGATAAAGGGCTTCATTGGGCCAAAATGTGTGTGGGCACGTGTGCCTCACATGCTTGGGCTTGATGAGTCCTCAGAGGTCTATCGAGCACTAAAGTGTGTAGGCCGCTTCTGGACCTCACTTGGCTTGGGCTTTAAAAAGTCCGCAAGCAAATCGCTCTTTTTTTCTGTGCTTGGCAATTTTGTGCTTGAGCCAACAAAAGTTGAGCTTATCACCAAGCAGGAGGTTGTAGCCATCTTGCCCCACAGGCTTGGGCTATATGAGTCCTCAGAAGCCTATTAAGTAATGAATTTTATTTTATTTTATTGAAATAACTTCGATGAATTACATTGACTAACCAAAGGTTTAAATAGAGATAAACAAGATCTAAAGATGGAAATAAATTTAACATATCTAATCTAAAATATTATCCTCATCTTCCAAATCTTGACAACAGCGGAGAATCTGTGATGAGACACACCGAAGATGTTATGGTGCATCTCACACACTTTATTACAATGTATTCTCTAATACACTCCACCATCTGGCCAGGGACCCTCAATGAGAAAAAAATTATTTTTTCTTACATTGATGGCCTTTAAAGAATTTCTCATCACAGTTATAACAAAGACCTTGTTTTCGCCTCTCCTCAGCTTCCTCGGCCGTGAAACGCCGAATGGGGAAGTTGTTAGTGATATTAACCATAGCGACTGGAGTGATGAATGGTTTTGAGTAAGTTGTTTTGTTATTCGCCTTCCTTGCGGTCAACTTATCGTCCTGCAAGCGCGCTAAACTAATTGCGGGCTGATAATGCGGTCGACTTGAACATCTTGACGTCAAAACGGAGCTCATCTCGCAACCCACACACGAAGCAGCTCACTAGAAAAGCTTCCGATAGGCCATAAGTGCGATTGGATAGCCTTTCAAACTATGTCAAATATTCTTTGAAGCTATCGGTCTGCCTCAATTTAGCCAGTGTTTCGAAGTAGTCTTCCTACTCGGATGGCCCGAATCGAGAGTACAACACCTTTGTAAAGTTTGGCCAAGTCATCATTCATGATGCCTTCTCTAGCCTTTGATACCACATCAAGGCATCACGTTCTAAATGGAAGGATGCGATCGTGGCCTTCTGATCTTTAGGCGTGTGTTGGTAATTGAAGAACTGTTCAGCATGATTAACCCAACTAGAGGGGTCGTCGCATCAAATCGAGGAAACTCCAAGCGAATCACCCTCGAGTTTATGGAGTTACCACCGTCCCCTCTCCTCACTTCACCATCAGTATGTGTTTGATGTACTCAATCTCCTCCCAAATTCATGTAGGTCTCCGCGCAATTCATCATCACCTCGAACTGCCGAACTTGATCTTCTTTAAACTTTTTCATCGTTTGATCCATTCTTGTTTTAACCATAAAGGGAACGAGGATCGGCCGCTCTGATACCAAATGATGGGATCAAACTACAAAAATAAAATAAAAGAAGAGTTCACTTCGTGGGGAACTAGACCTCCAAGGTTTCCATTAATTCTGATTTTTCATAAAAAGACTCTTCCAAGATTACACCTTTTATTCCCTCACAACCAACTCCTAATAAAAACAATAACTAAGGAAACAAATAAAGCAACTAACTAAGGAATAATTGAAGTAACTAGGCAATAACTAACTGAGGAAACAAATAAGGCAATTAGCAACTTGAGACTTTCCCTCACCGAATCCACCGCACCAAGGAGCCGAAGAGATACGAACACATCAAAGTGCGAATCACGGAGAAAACTAAAAAACTTGACCAAATGAACACACTTCCAGTGCAATAATTAGAGAGTCTAATCAGGATTGTCAACCCAAAATCATTAAAACCAATACCCATTAGCTCCTAACAAACAAACGACCAGGATCTTCCAACTGTTTGAATTAAAACACAAAAGAAAAAGAACCCATTAAGTAGAACACCAAGTTCATCAAACCCAAATGAAGATTTTAAAAGAAAAAAAGAGCAAGACGAGATTCAATCAAGAAAAAAATGGGTTTCTTCATAACTTCAAAGGATCAAATCACCAGAAGAAGCTGAGAAAATCAAACAACAATCATCAGACGAGTTGAACGGGAAAGGCATACCTGGTCGTGAACTCTTGATTCGAGATTGAGAGCCAAAACTGAATTTGTTGGAAGGGAACTGGTAGCCTATAATGGAGTTAAATGAGGGGAGACGCGATCGTTAATTCACGGGCGAGAGGCTTGTGCGGAGTTCATATGAAAATGGGGTCGTCCCAAGCTCAAGAAGAGGAGTGTAAGACCCCAAAACTACGGATCACGAACCCACACGGGCCACTCCCTCCCTCCGAGAAAGTTTTTGAAGCGGCGGAAATTAGAAGCAGCGATCATGTGCCAATGATGTTGCGCCGGGTACACATAAGTGTAGGCAAATGATACTACGCAAGGTTAACCTGGCGTACCTGGCACAATATCATTGGCCACATGATCACTGCTTCTAAATTTCTACCGCTTCAAAAAAAAGTTCTCCACCCACCAGAGCCGTTCTATGATGCAGACTTCTGCATTAGAATTTTGATGCAGAAGTCCCTCAAATTGCCACGTACTACACCCTTTCGTGTACACTGCCACTTTGAATGTTCAGCCCACGCCACGGTGGACTTACACACCAAAAATCAGTGTGATCGGTGATTTATAACCATAGGACTTGAGCACTTTTTCAACATAGGTTACATGAACAGGCCTATGGGTTGGTTCCAAGTCCGTGTGAAGAAAGAGTGCTCAAATCCAATGGCTAGGAATCATCGATCACACTTATTTTTGATATGTTGGTCCACCAAGGTGTGGGCCAAACATTCAGGGGTAGAGGGCCCGAAAGAGTGTTCTACGTGGCAATTTGAGGGACTTCTGCATCAAAATATTGATACGGAAGTTTGTATAATAAATTTTTCCCTCCACACCCACCACCACTCTTCCGTTGAGTGTTTCTATTCTGTGTCTCGCGAGACATTTTGTTATGTAGAAAGGGGTCTTGCACGTACCGTGTTGGATACTTTGATGAGATCACTTTAGCACATACCACACTTGTGGTAGATCACACAAGTACGCAACAAGATCTTGACGGTGATGGAACCCCGGCAGGACCACTTGACGGTAATGACTTGCGAATCACAGCATTAGATATTAACTTTGCTAACCCTTGGTGGACTACACGCCAAAAATCAGCCTGATTGTCAAACTCAAGATCGTTTGATTCGAGCTTTTTCTCTTTGTAATTTTAGCCGTTGATCCAAGTATTTTTTGGGTACTCAAACCCAATGGCTAGCAGAAATGGACCAAAGATTCAAGGGTCTGGAAGAGTGCCACATGGCAGTTTGGGGGTGGACATCTAAGCCTTTCGCTATCTTTTGTGGGACTTCCATCTGTTTGATATTTTTTTTTTTGCGTATGGAATATTATGGATGAGTGGGACGCACGGAAGGAAACCTGTTTCGTGCACGACACCAACCAACATATCACATGCTTCTCGTATGATGGCATGTATTATGATGCTGTGGATCTGAACCACTCGTTTAATAGTTCAAAATTCAAACTATATCACGTTTCATCTGGCAGAAATTGTATGATTTCTGACTTATAGACTTCGAACCAAGAGCTAAAAGTATATTACAATAACTGTTCGTTTGACTTGGGGCTGGCAATGGATCGGTTCGAGTTGGATTGGTATAGATTTGGTGCCGATCCGATAAGAAATCCAATTGCACGTGGCGGAGCCAGGATTTTGTTTAAGAGTGGGCAATATTGTACAGATTTTGTTCTATGCTAGGGATTATGTCTACAGTTGTATGGTGTCCCTAAGGCCCTGCTTGGTTCGCTGCATTGGGATACATTTTACACTTTGGTGCAAATGCGCTGAGTTGCATTGCAGTCACTTACCACAGTTTTTGTGATGCACATGCTTTCATCCATTTTCTTAAAGAGTTTGCAAGGGATTGACAACCACTTGCACGCCCCCAACCAATCACATGTAATCCCAAAACTATGGCAAGTGAGTGCATTGCATCTGATTTGCATTGAACCAAGCATGGCTAAATGTCCTTTCAGTTGCCCTATGGGCAGGGGTATCAATTTGTACCCGTCTAACTGATACCTGATACGAATCGGTCGCAATTATTCTAGTTCTGAGACTAGTTATTTTAAAACCGAACCCAAAAAGACTCGAAAACCGATTATACAACTCAAGCCCAATCCTGAGATGGGTTGGGCCTAAAAAAGGCCATTGGCACTTTTTTCGCTGAGATCAAGTGATGGCAATCTTACCTTTGTATCACTGGTTGTTGATTGATCGTTCCTCAAGCTGCATCAATCGACATCAACTTTGATCAACGGCAGTTGGGATCCCCTCCCTTGGTTGATCTTGATCAATGATCATCACTACTTATCCGCAATCTAGGATAATCAATATTGATTGCTTTAATCCATAATCATCACCGTTGATTGGCCCTTAACTACAATCGTTTTTGATGATTTTTCTACGAACCCCACAAACTCATTTGCAGTACCTCAAAATAAAAAATTATCACTAAGATCTGCCATGTGTGATCATCCAACGATGGATCCCATTCCCATGCATGTGCGGCACGTGTTGTAGTATAAAGATGGTAGACCAATCAAAAGTGAACTTGGTCGGATGTTGGGGGAGCATGTTGGCCCATTCCACAGGAAAAATACTTCTTATATGATATAAAACAATACTAATCTCTACTGATATATCTAATCATCTGATCTTCCCCAAAATAGGAAGAAAGTAAAATGAAAGCAACCCATCATCTAAATTGTTCCTAGTTCTTACCTTGAAGAGGAAAATGTGAACCTCCACACAAGAACAGATTGACCATGGCACATTTTATTGGTCCAGTACTGATCCCATGGATATATTTGGGCCCACTATTTGGACCTAGTATCTAAAAGTCATCTTGTTTGGAGATTTTTAACTATTTCTACTTTTCCTTCTTATTTTTTTCTTTGATAAATTTCTAGC
Source organism: Euptelea pleiosperma (assembly GCA_035048495.1). Taxonomy (NCBI): domain Eukaryota; kingdom Viridiplantae; phylum Streptophyta; class Magnoliopsida; order Ranunculales; family Eupteleaceae; genus Euptelea; species Euptelea pleiosperma. The sequence continues at coordinate 25,515,167 of CM068551.1, read as the reverse complement.
TGTTGGATTTGGGCATCTTCTCATCGTGGCTTCATAAACATGTACATCAATGATGATCGGGCTGGCATAATTTATTTTTGAGAAATTATAAAATCATCTTGAGGTGGTTTAAGGGTGTCAATGGGTCGATTCCGATTCATAAGGTACCTAGAAACCAGAACCAATATTGTCAGTTCTTATCAGTTCTAGTTCTCAAAATGATGGATCTAGAACCAAAGTTTGTTGTTTAGTTCCGGTCGGTCTGATTCCTGTTTCGAGTACACATTTGTTCTAATCTTGGTAATATGATAATTTTGAACACTATATTTATATATGGGTCGGGATCAAGGGGACTCGCTTTTTTTGCACTTGTCTTTTCATCGTGGATTTCGAGAATCCAACGATGGTTGTATGACATGAGATGATGACTCATTTATTTTTCAATGATAGCCTCTTGGCTATTGAATAAGTTAATATAACACCACTAGAGCCATCAAATCACTAGGAGGAGAAATGGGGTGGATCTGACTTGTGATATGATCATAGTTAGCAAATCTTGAAGCGACAAAACTTTGTCCATTGAAAAATGCTCATTTAAAACTGTATGGGTTACAAAATCGAAGTCAAAAGAGGTCAAAAAGACGAAAATGTCAAAAGATCTTATGTCGAAATTTCAAAGTATATTTCTCATTATCAGGTCTCCAAAAGTAATCTTTTTCCGTAAAAATATTTTTATAAACATAAAATAGGTGAGATATTTAAAAAAAAAAGAAAAAATCTTTAATTTTTTAAAAACTTGCAAGAAATGGAAAACCACAAAATAAATTATTATTATTATTATTATTATTATTATTATTATTATTATTGTCATTGTTATTATCTTCATCTGCTTGGAAAATGAAAGAGTGGTCTATAAGGTTGGTGGTGGAAGGCGAATTCTACGGCCCTCCTTGGTTTGCTGCATTGGGATGAAAATGCACCCATCTGCCACAATTTTGGGATTGCACGTGATTGGTTGGGAGCAAGTTAACGACTTGGCATGGCGTGTGGTGTGCAAGTGGTTGCCAAGCCCTTACAAACTTCCTCACAAAATGGATGCAAGCCTGTGCATCCCACATACTGAGGCAAGTGGGTGCATTGCATTAATAATAATAATAATAATAATAATAAATCTACCTTCGTTAACACAAATATAAGTATAAGATGAAAATAAAATATTATGAAAAATGAAGAAAAGAAAAATGAATTAAAAAAGAACACCATTCAATCAATAATAAAAATAGAAATATAATATGAAATAAAATAAAAAAAAAGCTAAAAATAATAAAGGAGAGTAAATAATAAATTGATAATAAAATAAAAATATGAAAAAAAAATAAAGAAAAATAAATTAAAAAAAGAAGAATAAAATTCGGTTAATAATAAAAATAGAAGGAAGTATTAACTATAGGCCTACCAAGCCTCTTAATTGATGAATAATCTCTTGCACATGTTTTTTCAATAAAATAAATTTGCAATGCACCACCAATCAATCAGCTAAACTTCATTTGCATCTATTTACAAGGTGTAAGCCAAGTAGCTGTAGGCGACTTACATTACACGCAAATGAAATGCAACTTGCTACATTTGCACTGGAGTGCAAAAAGCATCCCAATACAGCGAGCCAAGTCGGGGCCCGCAATGCCATAGGTGTGAAAATATGTGTCCTCTGAACTTGACCCATATATCAAAACCCTACACCTTGGTACAAAGATTTTGAGATGGATCATATCTTGAACAGCTGTTAAGAGGTTCTCGAGCAGAAGTGACACCCTTAATAGAAGGTTTCGGGGATTCCGGGAATCCATTAAGCTTGAGAAAGAAATATATTATCTTCATTTATTTATTTTAAACATCTCCACGACTATAAAGTGAAACACGATATTAAGGATTTCTTACTAAAATACCCCTGGCATTTAAATGGTTTCGTTAAAAGTAAATGGGCAGCTTCGACTTTTCCAACTTTAAAATTTTCAGATTTGCCCTCTAAATTAATCATTCAAAGTTCAAACTGTCCCTATTTTGCCTTGGTTTTCAAAAATGCTCCTTTCATTTAAACTTTTCTGTGTTGTCATCTCTTCCAAAAATGCCCCTACAATCGCTTAGGAGTCACGAGTCACGTGCATGCCATTAGTTTTCTTTATTTAATAGGGGATTTATAAAAAGAAGGTATTTATTATATTTTCTTAAAAAGAAAGTACTTATTTATACTTTCTTAAAAAGAACTCTCTTCCAAAAATGCCCCTTCAATCGCTCACGAGTCACGTGCGTGCTGTTAATTTTCTTTATTTAATAGGAGATTTATAAAAATAAGGTATTTATTTATAGGAAAAATAAGAAAAGCTAGGTATGGTAGATTAGTAAATCTGATTAAAGTAAATAAAGGAGTGAGAAAGTAAACTAGAAATTCGAGCTTAGTTGAGCCTTTCTATGATACGAATTGTATATCAAAATGTTGATACAGAAGTCCCTTAAAGTGCCATGTGGCTCATTCTTTCGGGCATAGAGACCTCATCAACTGCTGGTCCACACCTGGTGGACTTACGCACAAAACATCAGCAAGATTGATTATTTCTAACGGTTGGATATGAACACTTTTTCATCTTGGGCTTTATGAACAGGAGTAGGGGTTGGTTTAAAGCCCATGATTAAAAAGTGCTCAAATTGAATGGCTAGAAATCATCAATCATGCTGATTTTGGTGCGTAGGTCATTTAAGGTGTTGGAAAACCACTGATGGGTCACTGGGCCCACTTTGATGAATTCTGTATCATCATTTTGATACAGAGTTATGTACCATAGATTTTTTTTTCTTAGTTGGATAAGAGATTTTTTGCTCCTTCATTTTTGCTCCGGGCGTAGGACGCATCTAAAATACTACGTGGATTACTCTTAGACAGGAATGACCGTATGGATTTTTGGCCCATTCCTAGATAAACCTACAGACTAAAAATCAGACTGATTGATGGTCTATAACCATTGGATTTTAGTCTTTTTCGTGGGTTTATTGTAACCATGGGATTTGGGCATTCTTTTGGAGTACAAAGATCGACGGTTAAAAATAACTAATCAGGTTGAGTTTGAGTCTGTAGGTTCATCTCAGCATGAGCCAAACATTCATACGATCAATGGTCTCTAAGAGACTTCCACGTGGCGATTTTAGATGCAGCCCGGACGACCGGAGCAAAAAAAATGTCTGAGTTGGATGGCTATCTCATGTTGAGCTGTATGCACTATCATCGGAGAAGCAAGACCTAGAGTTAAAAAAGGGGAGAGAGAGAGAGAGAGAGAGAGCTGTGAGGAGAAGAAGAGGATTATTCTTTCTCTCAGAAACTCGATAAAAAGTTTCTCACTCTTCAATATGTTCTGTTTTACTTATCTTCTCCTCCTACTTCAATCTTCTCTTTTCTGAACTCCCTCTGATCTCTATCGAGATCAAATGAGAAGAAAAACCAGTCTTTGCTGAGATTACAGTGTTCTGGTCTCTGGGTTTCGGATTGGGTCTCTTTTCGAATGCGAGTTCGGCTGTGAAATGCGGAGATAGGAAAGAAATTGACTAGGTGGGTTGTTGGTTGTGGAGGGATTGAGGTCTCAAAATCATGAATACAGATAACGGAGGAGGAGGAGGAGGAGGAGGAGCGATGTTAAGGGCGAACTTGAACGCTTGTAGGAAGGCGAGTAATGGGGGATCTAATCAGTTCCCTGCTGGTCTCCGGGTTCTGGTCGTTGATGATGATCAGACGTGTCTCAAGATTCTAGAGAGGATGCTTCAGAACTGCCTCTATGAAGGTATTCCTGAATTGGGTTTAATCTGATTCGAGGTTTCAGGGCATCAAATATAAAAGAAACAGTTTTTTTGTCCGTTTTTTTTTTCATTTCTGTTGCAAAAGTTTTTTTCTTCTTCTACTTCTTCATGATGGTTATTTAATGGAATAAATACCACTTTTTTTTATCACTTCTGATTCTTTAGATTTCTGTAATTGATAAATCGATAAGACGTTAAGATAGTTTTGATGGGATTGGGGGCCTGAAGGAAAAAAAAGGAATAAGAAGCCATTAAGATTTTGGGTATAATATCACATCATAAGATACTTGCATCCCTAATTGCTCCCCGATTCAAAATGGGTTATGTTGAAGTTCGTGATTTTGGATATCTGATAGTTTGATGTACCATATCTTGTTTAAGGATTGTTATGTGTCAGAAGTTTCAGAAGCAAAATTCTTACACTTGTTTTGAAGATCAAGTCAGTATGCCTAAATGTTTGGGTGATTTAATGACCCATATTAGAGGGTAAAGATTATTTCCATTAGGGGGATTATTTTTATGTTTAGTGAGGTTATTTCTATTGTTATGAGATGGGTTGTTAGGAAGTTGCAATTATTAAGATTTTTATTTATTAGAGAGTTTCTATTATCTAGGATTCTGTTATTCGCGAGTTTCTATCGCCTAGGAGAGTATTAAAGGGTGTGATTGAATTATGAAGAAATTTATTTGGATGATTATTCACTATCTTTTTCGTGAGGCTAAAGGTGTGAGCTCCCTTGAAGTTTTCAGAGGTCCTATCTCCTCAAACGAGACACTCTCCTTCTTGTTAGTTTTGGTACCAAATTTCCTTTATAATGGTTAGAACTGTTACATTTGGTATCAAAGCTAAGATCTTATCTGTTTATGGTATGCGGAAAAAGGTCAGAAGAAACCAGCAACAATGGAGCAAGTTGACATGAAGGAAATGATGGAGATGTTGCAGTCGATGGAGGCTTTGCAGATCAAGAGGCTTGAAGATGGCTTGGCTGTATCAATGCTGGGGCTGTCAATGACTCGAGAAACTATGGGCACAACAAGCGACTCTGTAAACTAGATGCGTGCTCTATGCCTGGAGTGTCCCCATTTTGACAGAACAGATCCGGATCAACCAGGCCAAGCATTAAGTCTCACCAGATTCCACCAATAACATGTTCCAGTAGCCTCTTTTCAGACACTACAATGGTACCATTGGCTAGAAAAATTGATCTTAAAAACATTGATCTCTCGATTCGGTCCAACATAATATGAGAACTATTTCCTTAATCTTAAAAAACTCAAGCAGACCGAACTCTTCATGATTGCCAGGTGGAATTTGAGCATATCTAGTCGATTAACAGACATGTCCACTGCTTCATCTGGTTAGCTCCTTTATTGGCGGCCTCAAGGATGACCTTCATTTTGACATTAAGAGTTGGAAACCGACAACGTTATTTCAAGCCATTTCCTTGGCGAGATTATTCGATGGGAAGCATAGTCTAGCTTGAAAGAGGCAAGGCCATGGTAGGAGAAGGGTGGACAGAATAACTCCAACTCCCGCTTCCAACATTAAGCGATTGACATTAGCTTGAGATGAACGAGAGACACAAAAAGGGTCTTTGCCATAATTGCGACGAAGAATTTATCGTCTCTCATCGTTGCAAGGCCAAACAACAATTCTTTTGTATTGAAGGTGAGGCACCTAGCTATAGAGGTGACCGAGGAATTGTATGGGGAAGATGACCATGTGGAAACTATAGACCACAAAGCCCATCCCACGGGTTGCAACTCAGAGATATCCTTTCACATAGTCACAGGGTCTACTGCAACTCAAACCATGCGGTTGCAAGGCATGATCAAATGCCACTTGGTGACCATACTCATAGATAGGAAGCAACCATAGCTTCTTGAATGTTGGGCTTGCGAAACGATTGGCTGTCAGATACAAGCCGATAGTGAACCCTGTGTCATGGTAGCTAATGGTAAGACCTATGTAAAATGGTCACTGCACTTTTAGGGTTTTTTGCCGTGTCAGACACCTTGACACCCGGATACGTGTCGACACACACATCTGGACACTTATGGCCGTGTCACCCCTTGATTTAATAATTTTTAAGATAAAGGGTTGATGTGTTCCATACTCCATACAATAATAAACTAATAAATATTTTTTGCTTTATTTTCTATTTTTGTTATTTTATTAATAATTTTAAGCATTCATATATATTAATATATTTAATAAATATATGTATGGACGTGACTCTGTATCAGATTTTTTAAGGTTGCCATGTCGGACACCTTGTATCCGTGTCGGTGTCCTTGTTACATATTCTCATCAACCACGGGATGTGCCCGAATCATCCATTTACAATTCAATAGAAGAAATTTACCGTAGATATGTACTTGTTAAATTTGGTGGTTGTGATTAATCCTTGGGCACAGTAGTTGCGAACCCTTGGACCCATACTATGGGAATGTTTTTAGTATGTGGATGCAGTTCCAATCTAGTAACAAGGATGTTTCAATCAGCGCGATGTCTGAGTCTTCTAACCAAATCATTAGCCCACCCAAGGCATGTAAGGCCTTGCAAATTGGGGCAACTTGTCCACTCCTCTATATGTGTCAGTCCGTCATAAGTCGCAACAGAGACTCGAACGATCAAGGTCTATTACAATTGCTCAATAAGTACTCCGAAATCTTGGGGAACCCAGGGGGTTATCGACTGTTCACAGCCATGAGATCAGCCTAACACCAGGCAACCAACTTGTCAATGTTAGACCATTCTGAGATTCCCATTTCCAAAAAGGAAAACAAACACCACGTCTCTGAGATGTCTACAGGAATCATCAGACCAAGAAACAACCCATATTTGTTGCGGTATTATTATTTCATAAGGATAGGATTGGAGGTTATGCATTGATTATCGGACTTTAAACGAAGTAATTGTGAAAGACTGGTTTTCCATACTGGTGATAGATGAATTGAATGGAGCTGTGTTGCCAAACTTGATCTTTGGGATGGTTATCATCAGATCAGAGTCGAGGAAAGTGACATTGCGAAGACTATCTTCCGCACGCATGACAAAGAATACATGTTTTTGGTTATGCCCTTCAGACTTACCAGTGCTCCAACCACCTTTCAAAGTTTGATGAATGATCTTTTTCGAAGGTACCCATGGAGATTTCTATTGGTTTTCTTTGATGATGTCTTGGTTAATTGCAGGACATGGGAGTCTCATATTTCACATCTACGGATGATATATTTTACCATATTTCAAGAAAATAAATTATATGTTAAAAGGTCCAAATGCACCTTTGCCAGGACACAGGTGGAGTACTTTGGGCATATTGCCTCCAAGGAAGGAGTAGTGACTGACCCTTAAAAAATCCAGTGCATGTTGGACTGGCTCGCCCGGCGATAGTTTAGGAACTACACGGGTTCCTCGATCTAATTAGATACTACAGAAAATTTGTTCATGGATATGGACTAAATTAGCATAGTTTTGACATCTCTGCTGAAGAAAGACTCCTATTGGAATGATGTGGCAGAAAAGAGTTTGAATCTCTTAAAAAGGCAATGGCGTCAACACCAGTTTTGGCACTTCTAGGTTTCTCGGAGCCTTTTATCATCGAGTTCGATGCTTCTGGGGAAGCAATTGGGGCAGTTCTAATGCAGGAAAAGCGACTGATAGCTTATGTCAGCAAGGTATTGCCCAATAGCAATAAGGGGCTCTCAAACTACAAGAAGGAGATGATCACCATCCTAACGTACTGTAACTAAGTGGAAACCCTACTTAGTGGGAAGACATTTCTAAATCCAGATTAATCGTCGAAGCATTAAGTACATGGATGAGCAATGAGTGTCGACTCCAGCTCAATATATGTGGTTATCGAAATTAATTGGCTACAATTACGAGATAGTTAATAAGAAGGGATCCGAAAATAAAGTTGCAGATGCATTGTCACGTTATGCTATAGATGCCTCGTTTAAAGCCATTTCATCACCTGTCCAAAAGTGGGTGACAACATCATGAAGGAGGCGGAGAATAGCACTTATGTTGACAGTGTGCAGCAAAAGCTTCAGCAAGGGTCCACAAAATATCCACACTACACATGGGATAATGGATGATTGAAATATAAGGAGTGGCGGGCCTTGGATTCTCATTTTGCAGGCAAAACAGTGGTCATGCAGCAGTTTCATTATACTCCTGGGGGAGGACACATCAGATATATGAAGACAAGTAAGCGAATATGCCAAAATTTTGTTTGGAGGAGAATGAAATGTGACATCAAGGCGTACATTGCTGCTTGCAACGTTTGCTAAAGAAATAAGAGTGAATCAATTGCATCACCTGGGTCATTACAACGCCTGCCAATTCCAAGTTCCAACCACTATATGGATGGATATTTCTATGGACTTAATTGATGGGATGCATACCTTAACTGGTAAGAATTTCATCTTCGTGGTTGTGGATCGTTTAAGCAAGTACGCTCACTTCATTCCATTATCTCACCCCTATAGTGCGGTACAAGTTACTCAACTCAATCTTTCATTGAAAATGTCTTCAAATTGCATGACATGCTATCTTCTATCGTTTGAGATAGAGATGCTATTTTCATGAGTGGTTTTTGGCAAGATTTATTTTGGTTGCAAAGAACTGAATTGCGGATGGGTTCTACTTGCCAACCCCAGATAGATGGCCAATCAAAATGAGTGAATTGTTGTTTGGAGACCTATTTACATTGTTTTTCGGTGGTGCAGCCCAAAAGTGGAACTGTTGGCTTCCTTGGGCAGAATGGATGTTTTTTTGAAACCGAGGGTGTACGGGCCTCAGTACAAGCTCATATGAAGTTCCAAGCTGATAAGCATCGTTTGACATGGTCGTTTGACATTGGAGATATGATATTCCTTCGGCTACAGCCGTATCGACAATCATTGGTAGCATTACAGAGCTCCACAAAGCTGGCACTGCGCTACTAGGCCCATATCAAGTGTTGGATAAAATCAGAAGCCTAGCATACAAATTCATACAAATTGGAATTGCCAACCACTTTTAAGAATCACTCGGAATTTCATGTGTCCTGCTTAAAGAAGAGTATTGGAAGTTCATCGGTGGATTCCACTGCATTGCCTATTTATTCGGATGTTTAGCTCATTGAGCTAATTCCAGAAACAATATTGGATCGTAAACTGGTGAAGCACAACAACTGTAGAGTTACAAAGGTATTAGTCAAGTGGGCCCACCTACCTGTGGAGGATGCAACTTGGGATCTATGGGCGAATTTCCAAGGGAAGTTTATATCATTTCAACCGCGAGGAAGGTTGTTTTTATGGGGGTGGATTGTAATGACACCATTAGAGGGTAAATATTATTTCCATTAGGGGGTAGAGATTATTTCTATTGTTATGGGATTGGTTGTTAGAAAGTTGCTATTACTAGGATTTCTATTATTAGAGAGTTTCTATTATCTAGAATTCTGTCATTAGTGAGTTTCTATTGGTTAGAAGAGTATTAAAGGGTGTAATTGAATCTTGAAGAAACACTTTTGGATGATTATTCCCTTGTCTCTTTCGTGAAGCAAAGCTCCTATCTCCCTCAGACAAGATTCTTTCCCTCTTCTTGTTAGTTATGGTACTGAATCTCCTTTGTAAAGGCCAGAACTATTACAGGTGATCACTGTTTTTGGTAGTTGATTGATTGATTGACCGTGTGCATGGTTATTTCCAGTTACCACATGTTCCGGGGCAGTGGTTGCTTTATCTATGCTTCGAGAGAGAAAATATGGGTTCGATCTTGTTATAAGTGATGTCCACATGCCCGATATGGACGGATTTAAACTCCTGGAGCACATTGGGCTTGAGATGGACCTGCCCGTTATCAGTAAGTACCCACTTTTTTATTACTTTGGATAAGCTGGACCCATCTTGAAAACTATAGAACCTGAACACTTATATATATCTAGATTCTAATATCTGTTTGCTGTAATATTGTGCAGTGATGTCAGTGGATGATGGAAAAGACGTAGTTATGAAGGGCGTTACACATGGAGCATGCGATTACCTGATCAAACCAGTTAGGATAGAGGCGATAAAAAATATATGGCAGCATGTGGTCCGGAAGAGGAGGAATGAGTTGAAGGAATTGGAGCACTCGGGGAGCATGGTGGATAATGACCAACAACGAAAACCATCTGATGACACAGATTATGCATCCTCAGCGAATGAAGGGAGTTGGAGAAACTTAAAGAGGAGGAAGGAAGAGGAAGACGAAGTGGATGACAGGGATGATACTTCCGCATTGAAGAAACCGCGCGTGGTCTGGTCAGTTGAGCTCCATCAACAATTTGTCGCAGCTGTGAACCAATTAGGCATTGATAGTAAGAATCTTTTACCCATTTTCAGCCTTTTTTTGATCGGTACAATTTTTTTCGGTTTTGATGATTCATGTTCGTTCCCTTTGTTTGCTTAATATGGTACACGGAATCCACTGATGGAAAATAAAAATTTATGAAGTTTCTGGAGTTCTTTTGGCTACGAATTATTTTTAGTGTTGTGGAAGAGCCAGGGTATTGCTCTACATCTTCTGAAACTGTGTCAGCCATCGAAATGGGGATGTAAGCTGTACTAAATATTACTGTAATTCTACTATTTAGAATTTGGTTTCATGGTAAACAATTCATAGTTCATATTGGATCCTACGTGACAAATAATACATAATTAAGATTATACAATGCATGCTGTAAGGTTCTGTGATTGTTAATGGTTTGAAGTTTGATTTATCTTGTTAGATGGAATGGAATTTCAAAGAACACAGTAGGTCTGATTTCCAATTTCTGATTGGTCAGGGTGCTGAACGTGGTTTATTAATACATAGAAAGACAATTATGCTGTGAATTTACAAATATTTTATGTGGGCATGCTGGAATATGATTCATCTAGTGACCTTGTCTCTTTCTTATTTGTTGAAGTATCTTTGATTTGCCTTTATAATTCTGAGAAATTCTGAAAGCATTATTTATGATCTGATTTTAACAACATTGTGGGCATTTGTATCAGCTTAGTTTGAGCTCTTTCACCAATGTATTAAGTTCAATTTGCATATCAATTATTCCCCTTTTTCTTTTTTGCTTTTTTTTTTTTGTATTAAAACAAAAGATGAATCTCTCTCTCTCTAAGTTATAAAAAATCCAAATCTCGTTCTAGAAACTTTTGTTTCATTTTCTGATTTCCTTTAATGATTGTCTTCAACTAGTGTCTATAATCCTTTCATATGTCACTTGTTGATGCAGAGGCTGTTCCTAAGAAAATTCTTGAGCTGATGAATGTTCCTGGGCTCACTAGAGAAAATGTTGCCAGCCACCTTCAGGTATGTTGCATGTTCTTTATAGACACACCACATCTTCCCGATAAAAAATGTACGAGTGAAAGAACCTTGGTCTATGAAGTAATTAATGTATTATTTTTACTCGTACATTGTAGCTCATTAGTGCTATATTACCATTATGTTTCAGTCTTATTCCTCCTTTTAAAAGTACTCACCATCATAATCATATGGTACAGAAATTTCGCTTGTATCTTAGAAGAATCAGTGGAGTATCTCAGCATCAGAGTGGACTCAATATGCCCTTTATTTATCCCCCAGAAGCAAATTTCAGGCCAATGTCATCACTCGATGGGCTCAATCTTCAATCTTTTGCCGTCTCAGGTCAACTCCCAGCGCAGAGTCTTTCCACACTACAAGCAGGAGGACTTGGGAGATCAACTGCAAACACTGGCATAGGCATGCCACTTGGTGATCAAAGGAACCTTTTTAGCTCTGAAACATCGAAGTTAAGGTTTGAAGTGGGACAACAGCAACTGAGCAACACGAATAAACAAGTAAACTTACTTCATGGGCTCCCAACCACCATGGAACCAAAGCAGCTGGCCCATTTGCACCAGCCTTGCCAGTCATTTGGGAACACGAGTCTCCAAGTAGGCGAGGGACCCATGTGCTTTCTAAACACACCAACAACGTCTCCAGAAACAGTCTCATCGGGCCATGCAGACACTGTACATGGAAACCAGAGTAGCTCTCTAATGGTGCAGATGGTTCAAACTCGGTCGAGGGGGCAGTTATTGAATGAGACTGCAGGTGGTCATGCTTCTGGGCTTCCGTCATCCATAGGACAGCAAATAATCTTGAATGGGATTGCAGGTCGGGACATGGGAAGAAATGGGATTGTTGTAAATGGTAGAGGAGCTGCCTACAATCCAGTTTCCCAAGCTGCTTCTGTGGTTGATTTTCCGATGAACCGCGTTACAGTATTGCCTGGAAATGGTTTTCCTCATGATAATACTGCAGGGTTATCTAGTCTAACATCAACAGGGATGTTTCAAGATGGAGGAAGTTTGGAAGTAAAAGGACCGAGAGGCTTTGCTCCAAGTTATGACATCTTTAATGAACTTCGCCAGAACAAAACCCAAGACTGGGAGTTAAATATGGGTCTAACTTTTGAGGCTGCTCAACATGCCAACTCTGTACAGGGTAACCTCAACTCCTTTCCGTCAGTTTTGGGTCATCAAGGGTTTGCGTCTAACCAAAAGAATGGACAGAACAGTGATACATATATTGTTGGCAAACCAGTGGCCCCCCTCAGAGAAGAAAATGAACATGGGAACCCAGAAATCATTGCGCGATCCCATAACAACCTCCTGGATGACAATTTGTCGAGGGTAAAGGCTGGAAGGTTACCTGATTTGAGCTGTGAGAACATGCTTCTTGCCGAACACTTTGGTCAGGATGATCTCATGAGTGCACTTTTCAAACAGGTCAGCTTTTCTGTGATTCAATCTTCACTGTTAACCAGGTCTACTTGCTACTTTTAGTGGATAACAAATTTTTGATATCTCGCCTCACAATTTCTTTTGTTTTCCAGCAGCAAGAAGGTGCTGCACCAGTTGAAACTGAGTTCAACTTTGAAGGGTCTGCCATGGATAATATTCCGGTGTAGTTGTGATTCTTTCCGTGATCGCAGTGTCTAATGTGCACGTGTCTTCTTAGATGAATCTAATTTATCTCTTTTCCAATTGGGGGCGATGAGATTCCAAGTTCAAATCTACCATGGGGACCAGAGTCCAACTTCCCTTGTGCAATTCTTCCTACTGCACATAGCCCATTTTGCTGATTCAGTCGCAAGTATTGCCCATTTTGTGCAATTCCTTTTGAAGGTTCGTGCTTTTAGCGGATGACATCGCCCTTGGATAGAATTGAATGGAGGAACTGAATATGTGCAGTCGAATAAGGCTTATGATGATGAGTTGGAGTTCAAAGAATCAAGATTTCACATAAAGATGGTCTGGCGTAAAAGGGATAATCCTGGAATATGGAGGAGAAATTGTGTATGATACAGTTGCATGTTATGCAAAGGCATAAATGCAAAATTTTGACTGCTTTTAGAAGCTCATGCTAACAAGAAATACCTAATTCTAGGAAGGGGTGGTGAAGGTGCGCGTGCGTATAGACGATGATAGTTTAAAAATGGTGGAGATTAGTATTAGGCCTCTGCATACTTGTTCATGGAGAAAAGAGGTCTTTCTAACTTTTATGACACATCTAGTTTGTTCTCTAGGGATTGACTGTTTTGTACAGATTTCATTTGATTGCTCAAGACATAAACATGGGTCTTCTTTGTTAGGTCATTTGATTGTATATTTACAGTCTTAGAGGACTTTATTCTTGCTTTATTAGCTTTTGCTGACAACTACCCATCTAGTAATCTTTTTTCTGTTCTTGTTTTTTTTTTTTTTTTTTGGCTCTATTGATTCATTTGTGAAATATGGTTTCAATCATTTAATGGATTTATGTTCTATTTAGGTATAAGATCCCAGACTTTTGCAGGTCCTTGTATAAATGCCATATGCCTTGGATGCACCCACATGGTCCATTGATGCCAACCTTTGAATGATGGGTGTGTTTTGGGGCAATAGGCAGCCTGGGCTGTCGCCGGAGATTGCTTCCTGTTAGGGTGGGGTTTTTTGTTGCCACGTGGAGGGCTGATGTGACCAATTTGGACTGTCCCATCTGATTGTTGATCATCTAGGTTTACAAAGTGGACAGTGCCCTCGTCCATGCTTGGGTGTAAAGTTGGCAAGCGGCCTGACCAGTTTTTGCCAAGCTTAACCAGGCCCAGCCCGGTATTCAGCCTGGCCCGCCCCAGCCTGCTAAGCATCCGCGCCGGAATTTGAAGTTGAGCCCGTGGCCAGCCCGACCCTGCCCGTAAGAGAGTTTCACGGGCTGGGCAGTGTAGCCTATCAACTCGGGCCTATGACCTGGCCTGCCAGCTCGGCCTGTGAAGCAGCCCGCAGCCTGGGCTGTCTCGGAGATTGTTGTCTGTTGGGGTGGAGAAAATTTTTGAAGCGCAGAAATTTAGCAGCAGCGATCATGCGCCAATGATGTTGCTCCAGGTACACCTAATGGTAGTGGAAATGATAGTGTCAAGAGTAACCCTGGTGTACCTGCTGCAATATCATTGGTCACATGATCACTGCTTCAAAATTTCCGCCACTTCAAAAATTTTCACGTTGGGGTGGGGGTTTTGTTGCCACGTGGAGGGCTGATGTGACCAATTTGGCCTGTCCATCTGATTGTTGATCATCTAGGTTTACAGAGTGGACAGTGCCCTTTTCCATGTCTGGGTGTAAATTTGGTCTGTGGCCCAGCCAGTTTTTGCCAAGCTTAACCAGGCCCAGCCCGGCATTCAGCCTGGCCCGCTCCAGCCTGCTAAGCATCCGGGCAGGGATTTGAAGTTGAGCATGTGGCCAGCCCGATCCTGCCTGTAAGAGAGTTTCACGGGCTGGGCAGTGTAGCCCGTCAGCTCGGGCCATGACTTGGCCTTTCAGATCGGGCCCATGACCTGGCCCGCAGCACAGTTCGGCCTGGTCTAGAGGGCCACTAGGCACACACACAGTGACACAGGCCGCACGAGTCCAACGCACACGTGCAACAAGTTAGATCCACGGCTCTATAGAAGAAGATGTTAAGAGGTTATTGTATGCATTTTATAGGTTGGAGATCAGTGTAATGTGTATCCAAGCGGATGCATTCCGATGGACAGCTCCGATCAATCTGAGCGATTGGCTCCACCAAGTACTTTGATGGGCAACTAGCTCTGTTTTCCCTGGCATAATACGCATTTTGCCAGCCGTGGGATGAAATTCTTGCAGAGGGTGGCATACTTCAATGTGGGGATGTACCCCTTTACATCAGTCTTCCTCCTATTTACTGCACTCTTATCTGCAGTCTTCCTCTTCATAGGGCAGTAATCCCTCAGTGTGATCTTCCTTGCATTCTTGCTGGTGATCACTGTAACCTCTGCCATCCTTTAAATCAGGTGGTTTGGCATCACACCATGAATGGTGGCAAAATGAACAATTTCGGTTAATCAGTGGGACCGGCGCCCACCCAGCTACAGTGTCATAAGGGCTATTAAAAGTAATTGCCGGGGTTGATATATCGTTCACATTGACATCTAAGTCCGCTGTGCCGGACGATTGGGATGCGAGTGCAACCTCCCGAAAGCGTCTCCAATCATGACTGACGGTGAACATGATCCCGATTGCAGCGGTGTGGCTAGGACCATGTACAGCTCATTCCCACTCTCAAAAATTAGAAGGCCTCCTGATGCTTTTAATTTCTCTGACTTTTTTGGAGGTAAAAAATCAACCAGTAACTTCTACTACTAGCAGAAAGTGTTTTCACTTCTCGTTCCCCAACCCACCCTTAGTCTTTCCAGATGTGTTATGGTATCAGATCGGGGGACAACCATTTTTGACAACTATTTTTGACAACCATTTTGGCGGACCCACATAGAAGATGAATCAATGGCAGATTTTTGGTGACGATGATCTCCTCACCATATAGATCATCCCAACAAAAATCAGCCCATTCTGAAATTTCTAAGCCCATCAAATGTGGTTTTCAAGTTACACGGTAAAAATAGAGCCATGTGGCATACTCTTAGAGGACTCTGACCGTATGTATGTTTTTCGAATCCCTAGCTGGGCCTATAAACAAAAAATCAGCCTGATTAGTGATTTCAAACCTTTGGATCTTTGTACCCCAAATAATGATCAATAATGCTCAAATTCCACGGTTAAAATCAACCCATGAAAATAACTCCAATCCAATGCCTAGAAATCACTAATCATGCTGGCAAAACATACGTCCGGTCAGAGTCTTCTAAGAGTATGCCACGTGGCTCATATTGTGATCTGTCATTGGCCTCAATGAAAGTCCACTGTCATCAAAGTTTTACTCGTTGTTTGTACGTCTTTGTGTTTTCCTGGTGATTTAATGAACTTGGGGATATGATAATGGAAATCGTAAGGTTGTAAAGGTCCCAAAGCTTATCAACATGCATGCATCATGTGTGCACGAGAAATGGTCGGCCATATTGGATGGGAATGAGATGAGATGGAATGGTCCCCGCACCCTTAGAGAATACTCCTGTGTTGTTTCTACTTTCTACCTGTAAAGTCTTCCACCACCTCATTCCTCATCTCTCTTTTGGGCTTCGTCTCTGCCCAGAATAAATCTTTGATGACAGACCACAATATGAGCCACGTGCCATATTCTTAGAGACTACAAGCCATATGAATGTTTGGCCCATCCTTTAGTGGACCTACATACCAAAAATTAGCTGATGAAGGATTTCTAACCTTCGGAACTACTGAGTATCCCAAAAAATAAAGATTGATTTCTATAGTTAAAAATAAACCCATGAAAAAGACCAATCCAACGGTTAGAAATCAATAATCAATCTGATTTTAGTCTATAAGTCAACCTAGGGATGGCCCAAACATCATACAGTCAGTGGTCTCAAAGAGGTGATCCGTCATCAAAGATTTACTCAATGTAGCACGGGATGTATATCTTTACTACTTATAACTAGAGCTAGGGCTGCAACTCGGGTGGGTTGGGGGTCAACCCTAGCCCAACCTGACCTTCAAGGCTGTGAACCCAAGCCCAACCCAACTTGAGGTTGAGCTTAGATTTTCCAACCAGAGCCCAACCCAATCGGGTTGGTCGGATTGGTCAGATTTATCTTTTTTATAGGTTTATTCATACAAGAATTACAATTTCAAAATTCTCCACATAATCTTGTTCCTACAAATGTCAAATAATTTGCCATTAGCCGCAAATAGTAACACAAGTGTGGACGGTAACACAAGTTTATAGCAAAATGAAACCTAGATATTTGCAAAACTCACGACTTCAGCCAAGAGTCAAAAGAATCTCCATTGTCATTAACTTAGCAATAAGCTTTAAAAATGCTCATCTTCTCATATAGAATTCAAGTCAAGCCGTTGGTGCTGTGATGTACCTGTTGCAGTTGGCCTGCCTCCGTGAATTTGTCTTAAGTATGTCTTTGATAATGTATATGTGTGTGTTGGGCTGAAACTTCAACCCTAACCCACGATTTGATCGGGTTATCAAAATCCAAGTCCTAACCGAACCCAAGTACTGAAGGGGCCAACCCAACCCTAGCAAATGTTGGGTTGAACCCACCCAAGTTGCAGCCCTAACTCGACCCCTCTTACGACCATTTATTTTTTTTCAGAAATACCCCTACTATGGCGCACAAGGGTATTTTAGATTTCTACTTTTTATTTTATTTTTATATCTACTTATTTATCTATCTATTTGCTTATCTAATTTTAATGAGAAAGCAGGCATGTGTCACTAATTAGGCTAATCTTTTTTATCCTGACAAATTTTTTTTATCATTATTTGGGGTAAAAAGAAACAAAAGGTTTGAAATCCGCTGATTTTTGATAAATAGGTCCACCTAGGGATGAGCCAAAAATACATACGGTCAGCAATCCCTAAGAGTCTGCCACGTGGCTCATACTATGGCCTGGCATAACTAACAAAGTTTTACTCTTTAATGTGCATTTAATATGCGTATTTGACGTATTTTAACAAAACATATTATATTTTCGTATTTTGCAAAGATTCTGTAAAATTCATTTATTATATGTTAAACCATATTATAACGGATTTGAAGTTCCCCGTTATGTTATGTACTGTTTTAACACTCAGAAAATAACGGCCATTATTTTCGTTATAACGGAAAAGGTAACGACCCCAGTCCGTTATACCGTTATAGCGGCCCCTTTTAAACCTTGGTCCTCCCCATGTTATCTTTCTAACAATTGTTACCAATAAAACAAGAAAATGCAAATAAACAATGAGGACGAGTGGCTAGGATAATTGTGACAGCAAAGAGAGGTCACATTGACAAAGCGATTTCCCCCACCTTTGTTGGGGTCCACTTCTTTTATATCCAAATTCCAAACAAATGAATGAAAACAACTAAAGCAACATACCAAGCACCGGAATCCCCCAAAAAATCTGGGTAGCCAAACATATCAAGCCAAGGAAACCCCAAACAACCCAGGCATTATTTTTTTTCGTCTGAACTTTGTACTTCTTTCGGAGAACATTTTCATATTGAACGAAAACGCCACTCGAACAAAACTGTTCTTGCTTGGATTTCCAGGAGTCATGTGAGGTGAGAGGGGCACTTTGATGTAGAAGGAGAGACTACGTTCTAAAATCATTGATATTCGTACGGAATCAACACCACACGATGATCTTAATGAAATCAACACCATCGAGAGAAGTTAGAATCAGCACTCAAAAAAGATGGAGTTGTTATCACCATTAAAAGGAATTTCAAGCTTTCAAAAGAATGATAATTCATTCATCTAAAATGTCATTGGGTCTAAGCCATTACTGTTGAGAAGAAAGAACAATAAACAATCTAAAGAAACCCACAACACAGAGATTTACGTGGTTCCCTCTATATTGAGGTACGTGCACGGATCCACGCCGCCACTTCCACTATGCTCTGAGGCTTGAAAAGAAATACACAATACAATGGATTGTCGTATATGATCAATTAGGTATATATAACCCCAAGATGAAATTAGGATTTATGTGTATCTATGTAAAAGTACGAATACACCCTTAAGGAAAAAAGACCTCCTGAAAAACAACTGAGCTGCGGTGTCGTGCTTTTATTTACAATACTTCTAGCACCATCAAGCTCCACGTAACACAACACTTACATCCATGACACTAACTCTCCATTCTCCGTAATCTAGTAGAAAACTACAGCTAACAAGATAGTAACCATGAAACTAAGATGGCGCTCTCTCAACTTTGAAAATATTTTAAAAAAGTAATATAAAATTAACTTTATATTTGTACTTAGTGCCCCCTCAATTTTAGTTTTGTTCCCCCTATCAGAGGACGCTGACCGTATGGATGTTTGGGCAGTTCCTAGGTGGACCTATAGACCAAAGATCAGCCTGATTACTGGTTTCAAACCATTGGATCTTTGTACCCCAAATAACGTTCAAATTTTACGGTTAAAAATGAACCCATGAAAATGACTCCAATCCAATGCTTAGAAATCACTAATCAGGCTAATAATTGGTCTATACTTCAATCTAGGGTTGAGCCAAACATCCATACGGTCAGAAATCTCTAAGGATATGCCACGTGGCTCATATTGTAGGTGATTTTATTAATTGATTGTGTCGGCCGCTGAACGTGATTCAACACATTTTAATACAATGTCCTCCATCAATTCCTTCCAATTGAGAAGAATTCAACCTCAAATTCAAGTTGAGATACTGTAATCGGCTTTTCCAACTGAAGATATTTTGTGAATTTGTCCTTTCAACTTCTCTTTCTTCTGCATCAACCAAGTTAAAGGTGAAATTTGCATCTCGATCAATCCAGTTTCCAACAATTACATGCGATCAATCTTAGCTCGTCAACACCAATGAAATCATGATAAGGTAACTCGGCATCCACTAAAACCAATAGAAACCATTGTGACTTGATTATTCAACTTGATACCAGGATCCTCTTCTTCACAGCTTTCTTCACAGCTTTCTTCCGCTTCATCATGGTGCATTACAGGTGAACAGTGTGTGGCTTCTAACACCATTTGATCAATGATAATAGACTTGACATCTTTGAGTTGTTCGATCCCGAGAACCTTGTTTGACCTTGCATTAATTTTTTTTTTTTAATTCTGTGATCCAATATGTTAATAGCTCATTCTATTCATCTACCGACAAGTATTTATGATATTCTTTCTTAAAATACATGATTGATATGAAGAAGATTCTCCAGGTGTTAAATATCAGATTTATAAGTTATGGACCCGCCTTAATTTTTTTTGAATCAGTCAAATAGGTCAACGGGTCAGTCAACGCTAAAATAAGTCAATTGATGAACGATGTTTGGCTGGAAGAAACGATTTCCGTAGTGCTGAGTTGCTGTTTAATTTTTTTTTTTAATTTTAAGAGTGGATAAACAGTCAACATTTTTAATTTGACGAAAATACCCCTCTAATATAAATGTAATTTTGCGTCTTCAATAAATAAAATGTGAACCGTGAGGGGGCATTTATGTCAAATGCTAATTTTTTTTTTACTGGAAGAGGTGAAACACGAGGAAGGAATTATTCGTCCTTCCCCCTCCTCTCTCTCTCTCTCTCCTCCCACTCTTCCTACTTCGGATACTTTCCACACCACAATGACAGCTGGGACCCTTGCAAATTTATTACTCGATTCTGATTCCAATAACTACCCAAAATTCAGTCAAAAATATATATTTAATTAATTTGTTTTCAGCTAAAAATTATGTGTGTGTGTGTGCGCGCGTGTGAGAGAGGGAGAGAGGACTGCCACACAATCCCGCAAGAGGACAGATTGTGAGGTAGTTGGCAAGTCCTCCGCTGCTGACACGAAAGCCCACACCTCTCTCTTTCCAGTTTCCACTAGAAAACACTCTAAACCCCAATAGATTCTTCCGTCGCCAAATTTGGCGCTTCTGCCAGCACCACCCGCGTATTTTAGCGGATTTTTTCCACAAAGAGGGAATAAACAACCACTTACCAAAATGACCTTCCATTTCCGTGGAAATGAGTTCCTCCTACAAGGGCATCTACGGGAATCAAGCCAAAAAGTGTAAGTAAAGAAAGGAATATTAACAAAATCTGGTCTATTTGGACAAGTTGACCGACACCAACCTGGAGACAAAATCTATGTTGGCTGTTGCAGTATTTTAGTGGAATGTATAAGGTCTATATTGTCATTTGAACCTGCATTTTCTCCAAATTAAAAGGGTAATATCGTCACTTTCGAAGAGCTTTTCTATATGTTTTTTTTTTAATTTATAAAAATCTAGTTTAAGTCCAAGCCTAAAACTTTTCAGAAACAAATTGAATATCTCTTTCTTTTATTTTCAAAGACGCGAATAATAGAATAGAATACAAATCGCTGAGACGGGAAAATAGAAAAAAAGAGAGAATAAAGAAAAAAGAGTAGGTCACAGAAAAAAGAAAAAGAAAATCAGAAAACCCAAAGAGGGAGCAAAAATCCAGGATGAATTTACTGGCAACTTCTAATAAGGGGAAGGTCCGTACAGGTCGAATGGCGCCCACAGAGCGTCGAGGGGACACGGCCGGCTCGAGTCGAGCCTGAGCCATGGCTTGCCGCTCCCGCTCCAGTGAAGAAGGCTAACAGGGCCGGGGTGAAGATCACGACAGCTACCTTTCACGTTATCCCCTCCAAGGCCGTGTTGGTTCCATCTGTGCTCGATCGGCGCCACGTGTCCCGCGAAAACTAGAAGAAACGGCGGCAACGATCCAAGCTCGTAAATCCGGCCGTTCTTCTGGATCTCCATCCACCGTTCAATCCTCTTCGTGTATCCAAAACTCCTCCACTTCACCAGATCTATTACCATCACACCTGTATTGAAGTAGCAAGGCTTCCGGCCAGCAAACGTACCGGAAAACTTCTTATCGGACCAAAAACGGGTCGTGAAGTACTTGGTGAAATTAGCATGGCAGTATTCCGGCGCTCCGACGGTTCTAGAACCTAAGCTAGTAGTCCACAACTTCGAAACATCATCGACGACGACGAGATCGGAATCCAAATAGATCACTCGGCGAACGCAGGGCTCAAGAAGATCGGCTAAGTAGTTTCTCGCGTAATTGAGCGGCTGCTCGAGCGCTTGCCTCACAGAGGTCGAGATCAGGTTCCGAACGATCTCCGGATCAAAGTAATAGAGCTTGAATTTTAACTGTGGAAACGTTGATCGAACAAAGGTTTCTAGATTCGTCTCCGAGACCAAAAAATGGAAAAAAACGTTCTCTGGACAGACCGAATGCTGCAAGACCGAATGGACGGCGGCGATCGAGCCGCGTAGGTACTCAATATCGAGCGTGATCGCGATATGGACGAGAGAAGGATCGCAGACCGTAGTTTGTCCAGATATTTTCTGGTCGCCGGAGCCGCATTCTTCAGCATTGCGAAATGCCGTGGCTTTTCTAAAAGAAAAGCGATTCAACGAATCAACTGCCCTGATTTGACCGGGAAACCGAAGATATCCATCAAAATGAGAGGATCTGATGGCTTCAGCTGGAGGGAACGACTGCATAGACGGAGACAACACGATCATCACCATTGCTGCGGAGAAAAAACCAGAAAATCTCATGATCCAGAGCATCTTCACCCGGTAATCTCCGTTCCTTCTCTTTTTCTTCTTTGATTTGAAATCGAAGAGATCTGTAAATCGAGAAGATACAGATAAGAGAAGGAACGCCAAGGTTCCTTTGAGGTCTTCCAGTCTGAGAGAGAGAGAGAGAGAGTAGAGACTACTCGAATCGCTCGCTCGCTCGCTCCTTTTTTTTTTTTTTCTTTCCTTTTATCTTTCAGAAAACGAATTCCGTGGAAACGAAGCGACCTTGACGAGAAAAAAGGGGATGAAAGGTGAAAGGGGGAGAGAATCCATGAAACGAAGGAAAAAAGAAGAGGCAGGTGCTACTATGCGCCGACGTGCGCTGCAGTTACTCTCCTTCAACTTCAACTCCTCTCTTCTCTCCCTCTCTTCTTCTCTGTGTTGGAACTGGAAGCAAAGCAGCCAGCAGCAGCGGCACAAAGTAGAGAGACGGACCTTTCTTTTCCACCGTAGAAATCCACGGAGCAAAACACACAATATATTATTTATATATATATATATATATATTTGGAGAAATAAAATTAATAATAATAGTGGAATAATAATAATAAACAGGAGAAAGAAAAAGAAATCCTGCCCCGGAGCTTTGCAGAAGAAATGGACCAGCTGTACTGTCTGTTGATAGTGACATTTCCATCCAACTTTTTCGTAATGACGAATTTGCCCACATGTCTTTACTCATACTCCGTAGAAAGGGGAGGGCATTTACGACATTCTAGCTTTTAGAGTATAGAATTGGTGTACTGGATATTGTTCTCTAGTGAATTAAAAAGCGGTCTTAGAGAGAGAGATACGGATTAACGTTACGGATTGAAAATAAGTATGAGTCTAATCAATAAATTCGTTAAAGAAGATTAGGTTTTTTAATGGCATTGATTGTAACTTCAGGATTATTTGGACGGTTGTGATTGATGATCATAAACATGTGGACCAAAGGAAATATAAAGTAAAACGGTCCGCTTCTTGCAAGAAAAGGAAAACAAATAGAGAGTAGATAGATTATTTGCGGGTTGGATGTATCAAAATTCATTAGCCAAACATTTTAGCACCACCACCCTCCACGATAGACTCTATTTATAAGATGCTCCTGCATATCTTTAAATTAGGGTCCCCGCTAGCTTTGCGTAAATATTGGGGTGGGATATTGGCACCCATCGTTTCACTCTTTATGCCCACTTACTCAGTATACCCACCTTAAAATTTTCTTAACTCTCTCACCCAAGTATATCTTGACACTCACCCATCGATAGAAGAAGAAGGAACCTCCACCTGTCAACCACACCACCATTCTCTCTCCCTTTCTCTTTCTCACTCTCTCCCTCTCCTTCGCTATCTCTTCCTCTCTCTCTCCCTCTCCTTTGCTATCTCTCTCATTCTGTCTCCGTCTCTTTCACACTCTGTCCTTCACCATCATCTCTCTCTCAGTCCGAGCTGCCGAGGCAGCCATAACAACCTCGCCAGCCAAGAGCTGAAATAGGCATGACAAATTCGCCCTCTGGCTTCCGAGGTTGTTACGGTTGCCTCAGCAGCTTAGAACACACATAGAGAGAAAGAGAGAGAGAGAGATAGGGAGACAGAGAGAGAGATATAGAGTGAGAGGCAGTGGTGGTATGGTGGTGGTGGCGATGGCCTCGTCTTCTTCTTCTTGTTTTTAGTTTAAGAGGGTGTGTATAGAGACAGAGAAAGTGGGTAGCATGTCCTTAAATAAAACTAGAGATATAGAAAGAGGGTATCATGTCCCCAAATAAAAATGTACTACATAATTTAGTAATTTTTTTTTTATTGCAGCCCTATGAATTATCCCTAGTGGCTGTCGTCCCTGTCATTGTCCTTAGTTCCATATCGATGATGCTCCACGAGATTCACATTATTATCCTCGGAAATAATTTATAATTTCTCGACGTGTTTTTTTTTTTTTTTGTTTTTTAAGGTTTTAAATGGACCGACATAGTGGTATAATGGATAATGAGTTTTACCCTTATTTTTTATATAGCGCCCTAATGAAAAAAAAATGATACCTTGTACTAACGGATTTAACAATTATTGTTTGAGATAATTTCTAACTGAGTTACTTACGGACCGTAATATGGTGCATCTCACGCTCCTTATTACAATGCCATTTTGTATTATGTTTGGATTAGTTTTAATTTTTAGATGATTTGACTAGAATTAGTTTCTATCTTTTGATAAATTTATTTTTTATATAAACTCTTGATCAGGGTCAATGTATTTCACCCAAGGTTTAAAGGAGGCCGTTTTAACGGTTAAACGGACTGGGGGCGTTACCGTTTAAACTGCCGTTTTTAAAATCATGATTTCACTGAAGTTATCAATTAATCTTAAACTTCAACACATCCTAGGCAGACCTACGAAAGTTAAGCTGATTAATAATTTTTATGCATTGGATTAGAGTCGTTGGATTAGAGTCGTTTTCATCAGGCCCGGCTTGACAATTAGGCAGATAAGGCAGTTGCCTAAGGCCCCCAACAGGTAAGGCCCCAAAATTTCAGAAATTTTCAAGTGTTCTTAATACTTTTTTTTTATTAAAAGGCCCCACCTGTCCATTTGCATCAAGTCCCTCCAATCACACAAGACTATGCTACAGCCGGACAAATGTAGTCTACAATTGTCCACGGACTTAAAAAAGCATGCAAACATTGTATCCACCTTTGAATTCTCCTTGAAAAAAGTATTTTTTTATAATTTTTTTTGAGTTTTGAAAACATTGAAATCACATAGGTTCAGGGGTATTTCTGAAAAAAAAAAAAAAAAGGGCCCGATTTAGAGTTTTCGCTTAAGGCCTCAACTTGTATTAAGACGGCCCTGGTTTTCATGGGTTGGTTTTAAACGTGGAATATGAGCATTATTGGGCTTCAAAGATCCAAGGGTTTGAAATTACTAACCAGGCTGCTTTTTTGTATGTACGTCCACCAAGGGACAAACATCCATGCGGTCAGCGTCCTTTAAGAATGTCCACGTGGCTTATATTGTGATGAATTTGGAGTAAACCTTAGCTCACAGAGCGAAGCCGGTAGCAGGCCACAATACGAGCCACACGTGGCACACTCTTAGAGGGCGCTGACCATATGGATGTTTGGCCAGTACCTCGGTGGCCCCGGCGTACGAAAAATCAGCCTGATTAATGATTTACAACCCTTGGATCTTTGCTCCCAATAACACTCAATAATGCTCAAATTCCTACGGTTAAAATCAACCCACGAAAATAACTTCAATCCAATGCTTAAGATTCACTGATCAGGTTTATTTTTAGTATGTAGGTCCATGGTCAAACATCTATATGTCGGCGTCCACTAAGAGTGTGCCACGTGGTACCATATACACAAAGTCCACGTGGCTTGTTGTGGTCAGCAAATTTGCTTGACGGATGTTGGTTATAACCAAAGATCTACGCCACACCTGGGGTTCCTCAACTGTCGTGGTGACACCTGGGGGTCCTTTAGAGTTGTCCACGTGGATTACATGCGATGGTCAGCAAATTTGCTGACGGATATCGGCCACCACACCTGGGGTTCCTCAACCACCGTGCGACACGTGTTCAATATGGGAAACTGACGAGTTCAGTTTCTGTGAATTGGAAAGTCCACAGAAAATCACTTCCCCACCACACATCCACGTACAGCGAGAAAAGATTCGCTAGCCCAGTTGACTTTGAAGTCTCCCCTCGAAAATTGTCTGACACGTTCCCCAACCCTTTAACCCCCAACCCGCATTAAGCCCTTGGTTCGTGATTAACAAGGGTACTTGTCAAACCTTTTGGATGCCGGACTTCAAAGTTTGAGAGAAAATCTTTGCTCACGCAGAGGTGTGAGCAAAGCCGATTACAGATCACAATATGAGCCACGGGGAACACTTTTATAGGACGATACCGTATGGATGTTTGGATATTCCCTCAATGGACATGTAAACCAAAAATTAGCTTGATTAATGATTTCGAAGCGTTTGATTGGAGTCATTTGCATGGGTTGATTTAAACCGTAGAATTTAGAGCATTATTGACCATTATTTGGGGTACTAGATCCAAAGGTCTTACATAACTAATCGGGCTGATTTTTAGTTTGCAGGTCCAAGGAGGGACTGAACAAACATCCATACGGTCATCCATACGTGTGGAAGTCACAGAAAATTGAGTAAAACTTCTGTCACAATCGGATTGCAAATCACACAATCACAGCCAATGAGTTCTCGGCACGTACACCTAAAAGCAAAAGCACTTGGGTACGTTGCAAAAGCACTTGTGTACGTGCCGAGAACTCATTGGCTTGTAATTCTGTGATTTACAATTTCTTGTGATAGATGTTTTACTCCAGAAAATTTACTCAATCAAGCCTTGTCGGTGGAGAGAGCAGATGTACGACCGCCTGTCGCCCACAGTTGAGTAATGATACTTCGGGGAGCGTAGAGTCTCGGTAGGAGAGAATTGAACCGTATATCCTACATAAAGACGCCAGCCTGGCCTCCACACACAGAACTCCTGGGTAAATCTTTGATGACAGACAACCGTCATTACACTTGATGACGACCAAAATATCAGCCATGTGGCCTCTTTTGGCACTACTACTGATCGTATAGATGTTTTGCTCATCCCTAGGTTTCAGTTTAATAGTGATTTCTTACCTTTGGATCTACGTATCCAAAACATTGACCGATTCCTACGTGGCTCATATTGCGGGCGGTCAGCGGATTCTCTGACTGTCCACGATCAGCTAAGTTTACTCTTGCAGACCGGGTAATATGAATCTTAGAGGACAGTTAAAAATCAACCCATTAAAACGACTCCAATTCATCGCTTAAAAATCACTAATTTGGTATGTCCATCTAGGGTTGGGCCAAATATCCATGCGGTCAGAAATCTCTAAAATTTGCCATGTGGCTCATATTGTGGCCGGTCAATAGTTTACTTGAGTAAAACTTCGCTTACAGCCCCATGAGCATACACAATATGAGCCACGTGGCACATTTTTAGAGGACACTGACCGCATGGATGTTTAGCCAATCCCTACGTGGACCTACAAATCAAAATCAACATGATTAGAGATTTCTTCATGGGTTGATTTTAACAGTGGGAATTTGAGCATTATTAACCATTATTTGAGTACAAGGATCCAAAGGTTTGAAATCACTAATCAGGTTGATTTTTTGTTTGTAGAACCATTTAGGGATTGGCCAAACATCAATACGGTAAGCGTCCTCTATAAATGTGCCACGTCACACATATTGGGTCGGTCAGCGAAGCTTTACTGGTTCTACTCTAAAGCATGGGGAGAGAGAGAGAGAGAGAGAGGGTGAAAAAAGAGCGTAAAGAAGATAACTTGCCTTGCACGGATAGAAAATCAAAATGGATTTGCGTTGGGTTTTATAATAAAAAAAAGAAAGTATATTTTAAAGAATTAATGAGAAAGAATAAGAGGTCAGGTCTGTTGTTTCTTTGCATCTTTTCTGTGATGGACCCACACACTTTAGAATATTTTTCTATGCCATTGGATCAACTTCTCTTAGTCCCTAAGAGACGGATTTTTTAAGGTAAAGGAGAACTTACTTTTTAATTTTTAGGGTTGTTGCTTCTATAAGTAAAATATTTAAGAGGAGGATTTGATTCTTTAAGTATTGGACCTGCCTTTTTTGGAACATTTCCCCACTTTTTATTGCTCTTCTACTTTGCTGATGGACCTCAATCTGAGCCACGTGCTACATTCTTAGAGGACACTCACTGAATCGATGTTTGTCCCCTCCCTAGCTGGACATTGATTTTCAACCTTTGGATTTTTGTACCTCAAATAATGCTTAAAATTCCATGGTTAAAAGTCAACCCATGAAAAAGACACCATTCCATAGCGTAGAAATCACTGATAAGACTAATTTTTGCCGTGGAAAAAAAAATACCTTCGAGAGACTCGCCACTTTGCAAGTTTAGGAGCTTCTCAACAGCCTCGGTTAATTTAGGGAGCCAAGAAGGCGCACCAAACTACTGACAAGGGTCCCACTTCTGCTTATTCCCCATTTTTCTTTTTTGAAACATCTTTTATTTTTCAAAAATCAGATTGAAATGATTTCTAAGCATTGGATTGGATTCATTTTCATGGGTTTATTTCAGCCATGGGAATTTGATGTGCAAGGATCCAAAGGCCTGAAATCACTAATTAGGCAGATTTATTTTTTTTGTAGGCCCATCTATGGATTAGCCAAACATACATATGATCAGCCTCCTACAAAAATGTGCCACATGGCTCATATTGTGGGCGATCATCTTGGGCTGTCAACGAAGTTTTACTCGAAAGGAGTGCAGAAATCCTGTTGGAGTCACCTTCCAATGGGTCCCTACTCTACAATAACTTTCATTACTTTTCTCTAAAAATTAGGGAAAGAATAGGGAGCCCTCTTGCCGATGCTCTAAGTCTACCTGGGATTGGGCCGAACAACAATTATGTCAGGTATCTCTAAGAATATACCACGTGGCTCACATTGTGGTAGGTCGGCACCATCCGTCTGCAAAGTTCAACTCACTTGTAACTGTTTGGATGTGTCCAAGCTAAACCTGGGCCGTACTGAGCCAGGAAAGGAAATTTCAACTCCATGGCTAATAGCTCAACGGAGGAAAATGATATAAAGTTGCACTCCATTGCCACCATGTGTAAGAATTGGATGTAAGAACTCGGTGTAGCTCAAGCGATAGAGAGAGGGAGAAAGAATTAGGATAAATCTACATTTAATTCCTACAGGTGGTGGTGGGTCCACAAGATGATCATGTTGAATAATCCAACCGCATATTGAGTTGTCCTCGCCATGATGATCATCATGGCCAATAATCAAATGAGTCCGACATTACTAACCAAATAGAAAGTTAACTTAAAGTAACAGTTTAATTGGAAGGTACAAACTTTTTAAATTCAAATCAACTTTTCATGATATTAGGATTGTTAGAATGGACTGATTTATGCGAGGATGGTCTTCATTGTATGCCGTTAGATTGTCCCACATGGAAGATGGATCAATGGCTGATTTTTGGTGAGGATGATCTTATCACCATATGGATCACTCCTACAAAAAAAAAATCAGTGCATTCTGAAATTTCTAACCCCATCAAATGTGGTTTTCTAGTTAATAGTAAAAATAGATGGTCCATAATTCTTAACTTCTAAACTAGTCTACTAGTATCGGAATGATTTGAATTTTTGTTAGGATGATCTCCTCACCATACAGATCGTCCTCATAAAAAAATCAACCAATTCCAAAACTTCTAAATCATACATTGGCCCGCGCCAATTTTTGTACACCTATTTCTTAGACTCAATATGGGACCCAAATGGATAGCATGTTGGACAATACAACCATACATTGGAGATGCTCTCATAGAGGCCTTTAGAACTGTTGATCGTTGACCTTAACGGCAGAGTGGATCCTTGTGATGGGCTAGAACCCAGAGAATCCAATTAATGGGCCTAACTTCCATTGGACCTAACAACGTAGCTCGATGCAGGCTCAAGCTCCCAGGTCCAGAAGACCAAGGGATCAACTATGACTTAGGTGGTGTTTGGTAAATTAAGTTTTCAGATCTAGAAGCTAAAAATGCGTAAGCTTAATGACTTATGTCTGATTTGGGTTGTTTGGTAAGGATCTTAAGTCTTAAAATTAAGTCAAGGGCATTGTGGATATTTTGAAATATTTATTAGGACACTTTCGTAAGTTTTTAAAAGATAAAGCTTTAAGAAAAAGGCATTATGGGTATTTAAGAGAGAATAATAGAATCTATTTTGGAGATGCTTTTCACCGAAACCACTTAACTTTTGCTTATGTCTGAAACTTACTTTATTTCAGACATTAAGTTGTTTACCAAACGCTACTTAATGGCCGAAATCACTGAATTGTAGCCCATTCAAACTTAAGATCTGAAAAAAAGTTTTACCAAACGCCACCTAAGTTATCCTTCAAGGAAGTTAGGGAATCTGTTAACATGTTAACGGAAATTTGTTTGGGTATTTTACTAACATCCCCTTGAATTTTGAAAGTTATTAGTAATACTCCCGTATACTTTCAAACTTTAATATTACCCCTTGATCTAGTTTAACCATTGACTAACTTTTTAACGTAAAATACATCATGCGCCTGGTCACAGCCCACAATATGAGGGCACACTCTTATAGGGCGCTGACTGTATGGATGATTGACCAGTCCCTCTGTGGACCTGCAAACCAAAAATCAGCCCGATTGGTGACTTACAACCTTTGGATCTCAAATTCCTACTGTTAAAATCAACCCATGAAAATAACTTCAATCCAACGCTTAGAGATCTCTGATCTGGTTTATTTTTAGTTTGTAGGTCCATCTAGTGATTGGCCAAACATCCATATGGTCAGCCCGCCCTACGAAAGGACCATAATATTGCAAGTACAATGCTTAATAATGTGTGATTTAAGTCCTTTTTAACTTAAGTCGACAACTGTTCAACTAGGTCAAGGGGGGTAATCCAGAAATTTGAAAGTATAAGGGAGTATTACTAATTACATTCAAATTTGAGGGGGTGTTACTAAAATACCCAATTTGTTTTTTTGCAAAAGGGCATCACGCAATCAAGAGCTGGCAATCAACATGTGGCGAGATGGCCCCTAAGCATTTTTCGAAGGTTCTCCTGTCAAAAACCATCCCACTCATATGGCCCGCCCTTGATATGCATGATGCCCATCGGGTTAGTGATTCTAGCCGTTAGATTTGGGCATTTTCTCATCACAGGTTTCTTGAACAACCCTACGTATGGGACCATGGGTACCAAGCCCTTGATGAAAAATACTAAAAAAATTAAGAAAAGCCAATAACTAAAAATCACGGATCAGGCTGATTTTTGGTGATCTACTCATCCTCTCTAGTTGGACACATCCTTACGTGGCACATAAGAGAATTAGGGTAATTTAAATTACCCATTACCCGAGTAAAACTTCTATCACACGAAATTGTAAATCACACAATCACAAGCCAATGAGTTCTCGGCACGTACACAAGTGCTTTGCAACGTACCCATTGCTTTTGCTTTTTAGGTGTACGTGCCGAGAACTCATTGGCTGTGTTTGTGTGATTTGCAATCCCCTTGTGACAGAATACCCATTGCATTTAAATTACGAAAAACACCCATATATTGACACGTATCCAACAAAAAGGGTGAGTGCCGACGCTATGACATCACGTCTCTTGCCTGTTTTTTCTTTTAAAGCGAAAACCTCATATATGATTATGGGGTCTATTTATTAAATAAAATCAACACCACCGACAAAGTCCCACCAACCCTTCCATACATGTTAATTGTACACCATAATGTCCCTCTCACGACCACTGACCCTCTTCTTTAAGGGGAAACTCTTTGGGGGCCCACCCTTGTTGGAACTACACACCAAAAATCAGTATGATTGGTGATATCTGGCCATTGGTTTCGAGCATTTTGCATGTGGTAAGAGTGCTTTTTTTTTTTTTTTGGTACTCGCATCACACGGCTTGAATTCACTATCACTAACCAGGCTAATTTTTGGTTTGTTGGTCCAACAGAAGATGTGTTCTTAAAACATTGATGGGGAGAATAAATTTTGGGCCAGGATATTGGCACCCATCATTTCACCCAGTAAACCCATCCCTCCTCTTTCAGAATAAATTTTGGGCCGGGATATTGGCACGCATCATTTCACCCAGTAAACCCATCCCTCCTCTTTCACCCATTACACACACACAAACACTCACCCACCCACCCCAAAAAAAAAAAAAAAAACCCCCCAAAAACCTAAAAAAACGTAGTAGGAGGGGATGAGGGGGAGGCCGTCCCCGCCTTCACCACCGCAGGTGTGTCTCTCTCGGCAGCCCTGAGAGAGAGAGATGTACATACGGTAGCGGAGACCTCCTCTTCCTCCAACTTCTTTTTCTCTAGTTTATTTATTTATGAGTCTGGCTTGCCTCACCCATTTGGTTGAGGAGATGCCTCAACCCCCTATCATCTTGTGACATGTGGAGGGGAGGGCTAAGGCTACCTAAACAGTAGGTAATATGTACAAAACTTAATATTTTGTGTTTTCTTAATTTTTAATAGTTTTATTTTCTCTCTCCTCTCAGTTAAAGCATATAATCCCTACTTTCTTTTCTGTG
This sequence comes from Euptelea pleiosperma, assembly GCA_035048495.1. Lineage (NCBI taxonomy): Eukaryota > Viridiplantae > Streptophyta > Magnoliopsida > Ranunculales > Eupteleaceae > Euptelea > Euptelea pleiosperma. The sequence continues at coordinate 25,482,646 of CM068551.1, read as the reverse complement.
GGAACAAAAGGTGACCAAAGATATCTCTCTAGCTTGTTGAGAAATAAAATGATAAAACCTCTCTTTTTGTAAAGCAAATTAAATCAATTCTTAAGAAAAAATTGAAGTGGGGGGGATGTAAGAAATGTAAGAACTCAAAGATTCATAAGAACTCTAAGTGAACGAAGAACTGAATCATTCTCCCCATGTTTAACGCACTCACATATAGAACATGAGCAAATTAAATAGATAAAGAGAGAGAAGAAGAAGAAGAAGAAAGAAGAAGAAGAAGAAGAAATATTCAGGTTTTATCTTCTACCCGTTGAAGATGATGGCTGAAACAAAACGATGATGAACCATAGAGAGATAGACGCTAGAAAATGATGCTACTTGACGCTAGAAAGTCTGACGGAAATACCTAATTACATCTTATTCTTAGAAGGAAAGTAATAAACGAGGAAACGTCTCAAATAGAACTGTTACAAAAAACGTCTCAGGTTTCCCTTGACCTCCCCACCACGTGAAAGTAGATGATTGGAGGTTCAGGCATCTCCTCAACCTAATGGGTGAGGAAAGGTTTTTCGTTTTTTTTTTTTTGAGGGATGGGCGTGATGAGTGAAAAGTAGGGAAGGTTTTTTTTTTTGGGTTCACTGAGTGAAATAATGGGTGCCAATATCCCGGCACTAAATTTTCTAACCACAAAAAGTTTGGTATTAATTAAAACTATATTTAAGGCTTTTTTATATTTAATATATTAATATATATATGGTATTAATTAAAAAATGTAACTCTATATAATAGGAAGTCTTTATATAAAAACTATTCTTATAATAGAAATGATGAAAAAAAATATTAAATGCAGAGGACACTCGTGGTCCTACATAGATCATTTTCGGGGCCCCTTGGATTTTCAACCCCACCTATTATTGGTGGATAAACTCACTAAAAATCAGCTTAATTGATGATTTCTAGCCATTGGATTTACTATCCAAAAAACATGCTGGAATCCAACAGCCAGATTCATGTCCTAAAAAGTACTAAAATCTATGGCTAGAGATAATCAATCAGGTTGTTTTCTGGTTTGTACATCCAATAAGGGGAGGGTTAAAAATCCGAGAAAAACTTTGATTAGTGATTTCAAACATTTGGACGTTTGTAACTTAAATAATGGCCAGTAATGCTCAAATTCCCAGGGTAAAAATCAACCCATGAAAATAATAATAGGAATAATTTTAGATTTGTAGGTCCAACTAGGCAATGGCCAAACATCCATACGGTCAGAGTCCTATAAAAGATGTTGTGACGGGAGCAGGTCACAGCATTCAATACGAGACACGTGGTATACTATTAGAAGACGAGGACCGTATGGATGTTTGGCCAGTCCCTCGGTGGACTGGTACACAAGAAATCAGCTTGATTAGTGATTTCTAACCGATTTGATTGAAGTTTTTTTCATGGGTTGATTTTAACAGTAGGAATTTGAACATTATTGAGCGTTATTTGGGTACAAAAATCCAAAGGTTGTAAATCACTAATCAGGCTGATTTTTGGTTTGTAGGTCCACCGAGGGACTGGACAAACATCCATACGGTCAGCACCCTTTGACCGTATGCCACGTGGCTCATAATGAGTGCTGTGACAGTCTTCCGTCACAACATCTTGTGACACAAGTTTTACTCTTCCTCTCACCAAGGGACCTTAGGCGACCGCCTTAATGGCGGTAGAGACGGCCCTGCCAATAATCAAGATTCAAGACCACATGTTGAAGTGGGCCCACATACATTAAGAAGAGACATTCCAAAAGTGACGTGGACCGACATCCTCTACATGTGATCTTGAATACAGTGACCAAACATTTGCAGGCGCAACGCAAATTTTGCTCCAACCAGGTAGGTTCTTCATTCCAAATTAACGTACGTTTATGGAGAATCGGAGATGCTCGAGTGTACAGTCGACTCGGTGCAACCGGCAACGACATAATCAGCTTTTTCAGAATTTAATCTATAATATAAATGAAAGCAAAATATCTTAATCTAATCATTAAATAAAAATAGAATTAAAAATCGTTACTTTTTTTTTTTTTCACTGACGACAAACGATGCTCCCGGCAGTTATCCCTGAATCGCGAGGCACCAACTGTCCCTGCGCCACAAAGGACTTGTACATCTGGACGATCGTCTTCTCATCATAATCTTTCAGTGGGGCCTTCCCAAAACCATACCCAACCGAGACATTTCCTCCGCCACCAAAACCAGTGTTGAAAGCCCTAGAGTTGGCGAACCCGAGCATCATGTTAACATACGCATCTCGAAGTCGTATAAAGAAGTTCTTGGGAGAGTGGAAAAACCGGAGCTGGGGCCTGAACTTGATCCGCCAGAACCGTCTCCTGCGGTTTGAGCCCAAGGTGGCGAGCTCGATCCGGTTCTTGCGACGACGAGTACCACCGGATCCATCAAGCCGCTCGTAGTCTTTTCTCCTCCAGAACCTTCTAAACCCCTTGTACCTTGCAGAGACGCCTTCCATGCCTATCTTCGATATCTTCCTCAAGTAGAGAGACCATAAAGAGAGTAGAGAGAGATGAGATTTGGTTTTATGAGATCGGTTGGAGGCATTTAATAAGATACAAAGCCAAAGTCCAAGATCTCACCCAAAATTCTGCTCTTCAGAACTGCGAGAGTGAAGCAAGTATGCAATGGTTGTACAGAGACTAAATTATGCAAACACTGTCTGCACCATCGGATGAATATATCGTGTCAGACACTATTTTCAAGAAATTTAATTTTCTAAACTTAATAAGTGCATCCAAATATCCTATATCCGCTGGTCAGCAAAGTTTCTGATCGCCCATGAGCCACGAGGCATATTCTTGGAGATTTCTGACCGTATGGAGACAAAAAATAAACCAGATCAGTGATTTCTAAGCGTTTGATTGAAGTTATTTTCATGGGTTGATTTTAATTGTAAAAATTTGAGAATTATTGAGCGTTATTTGGGTGCAAAGATCCAAAGGTTGTAAATCACTAATCAGACGAATTATTGGTTTGCAGGTCCACCTAGGAACTGGCCAAACAACCATACTGTCAGCGCCCTCCAATAGTGTGCCACGTGACTGTCGCTGTCGTGATGGGATCGTGGTCGGGTAAAAAGGTACCACGTGTCCCACGAACCCGTGAATGTTTTTGCGGCTTTTTCCCGGCCCTTTATCTACATTCTACACACCAAAAAGTAGGTTCAAGATTTCTGGTCAGAGGAAAAGTTTTGGATGTGTAAATTGCTCGATGTGTCCCACTCTAAAAATGCGATGTAGCGCATATTATTGGGACCATTAATCATATTGATGTTAACCCCATTCCTTGGGGGCTATACATACCAAAAAATCAGCGTGATTGATGATTTCTAGCCATTTTCCCAAATAAGCGTGAATCCAATGGCTATAATCACTCTTTAAAAAGTGCTAATTCAACGACTATAAATAAGCAATCAGGCTGACTTGTTTTTACATTCATGTCCATCAGGGGGTGGACCAAACATCCATGCGGTCTGCAGGCTCGAAATAATTGGCTTCATCGCATTTTTCGAGGTACAGATATCCTGTAATTTGTACACCAAAAAGTCGTCCCTAGTAATTAGGCGTTACCAGTAGATGGAGAGGACTATCGTGACGAGTAAAACATCTATCACACGAAATTTTAAATCACACAATCACAAGCCAATGAGTTCTCGGCACGTACATAAGTGCTTTTGCAACGTACCCATGTGCTTTGCTTTTTAGCTGTATGTGCCGAGAACTCATTGGCTGTGTTTGTGTCATTTGCAATCCCATTGTGACAGAAGTTTTACTCCTATCGTGACTCTACCTATATCATTTTTTTGGCCCAATAACTGCGTGGATGTTCAGCTCACCTATTGGTGGACAAGCACACTAAAAATCAGCCTGATTAATGATTTCTAGCCATTGGATTTATTACCCAACAAACATGTCATAAAAAGTACTAAAATTTAAGGCTAGAGATAATAATCAGGTTGAGTTTTTGTCTGTATATCCAATAAGGGATGGGCTAAAAATCCATGTGGTTAGTGGGACCTGGACTGGAGGCCTTCCTGCATCAAGGGGCCTTAGGCAACCACCTTAATGACCATAAGGTAGAGCCGATCCTTTGACACCGTCAATAAAAATCAGTCTCAGAAATCAAAAACCCACTGTGGATGAGAGAAGAATTTAGCCCGATGGGCAAATAGTCTGTGCAACCAAATTAGATACACGTCGAGTCAATTAAAAAACATAAATGATCAAAAAACAGAGCAACCTCCAAATATTCTTGCGCAAATAGCTGACGAGAACCATCTAGAGCCGAGGATCCCGTTTGAAGAGCCTCCACCACTAACCATGAATGGTTGTCTTGGGAACTCCATCTCAGGCCATCTTGCTAGATACGATGCGAGGTCCCTTGAGCGAAAAATTCAACAACCCGGGATAGGATGTATCGGGTGCTGCCGATCTTGATCCAGATCCTAGTTAGCAATTTAGAGTGCGACAAAAATACTATACAATTTGGATTTGTCATTAAAACTGCGTTATAAAATTCGGCAAAAAAATTTAAAAAAATATAAAATAATGACAACTTTTTATCTTTAAATAATTTGTATAGTTTGCAAATTATTCGTGGGTGATTCGAGAATTTACTAACTAGGATCCGGCTTACCCGATTCAAAGCCGGATTGGCTGGGACTTGGAACCATGCCACTAACCCACTTGCATGGTTGTAGACATGTCCATAATAAATACCCTTGATCTGTTATTGTTTTATGTCACCATTTGCCCAGCGTTGGACTCATCGTATTGTTGCATCAAAAAAGAACGCCGCATTATTCAAGCCCTCATGTTAGCCCCACTTCCCTATTGTGTTCTAAACTAGTGGGTGGCCCACGGCACTCTCCAACATAGCATTTGCCAAAACCGGATGTGAGTGGATGAGCCGTCAACTTGTGGATGAAGATCTTAGCCTTTCTTTATGAAGCCTATTAGAAGGGGTAGAAGTGGGGGAGAAAAGCACTGTCATTTGTTATATGGACTAATGGGTGGGCACTCCTCGACAAATCATTTGCCAAAATCGGGTGAGTAGCTGAGATCCACTGTCCATTTGGGGTGATAATATCTCGGCCATCCTTTATGAAGCAGATATGAGGGGGGATAAATGGGGAGACAACTTCCCTGTTTTGTCAACTTCCCTTTTTTTTTTTTATTACAACACCCCCCTTGAAAATCCAAACTATACAGCGATACCCTCCATACTTTCAAAATTTAAAAATACCCCTAGACCTAATTTAACAATGGTTGACTCAAGTTAAAACGGGATTGAATAATACAACATTAGCATTGTATTTGCAATATAGGTGCATGATACATGTCATTTTTTTTAACGTGAGTCAAATCATGGTTAAATAGTCAAGGGAGTTATTAGGAAAGTTTGATGTATAATGATTTTACTAATTAGTTTCAAATTTTAGAGGGGTGTTATAAAAAAAAATGAAAATTTCAAAAAAGAAAATAAACTTTAATCTATTTACAAAAACAAAAATAAATTTTTGATATTCCCAAAAAAAGTAATTAAACGCAATTGGAAAAGGCGTTTCTCCCTGACAGATATAAAAGGTGAAAAGATTGACTATTTCTCCTGGCAAAAGTTGAAAATGCTAACAAATGCCCTTTTAAAGGGCGTTTGTCCATAGAGGAATAAAACTTTTATCCCGATACGAGCCACATGGCACACTCAGACCGGACGATGACCGTATGGATGTTTGGCAAATCACTAAGTGGACCTACACACCAAAAAAGAAACATGATTAGTGGTTTATAAGCGTTGGATTGAACTTATTTTCATGGGTTGATTTTAATCGTTAGAATTTGAACATTATTTGAGTGCAAAGATCCAAAGGTTGTAAATTACTAATCATGCTGATTTTTGGACTGCAAGTCCATCAAGGGACTGATCAAACATCCATACGGTCAATGTCCACTAAGAGTGTGCCATGTGGCTTGTATTGGGACAAAAGTTTTACTCTTCTATGGGAAACGCTCTTCTAAAGGGCGTCTGTCAGGTAAAGACATCCTTTAAAAGGGTATTTGTCAACCTTTTCAGCTTTTTCAGTCAATCTTTTCACCTTTTAATTCTGTCAGGGAGAAACACCCTTTCAAAGGGCGTTTAGTTACTTTTTTTGGAATTGTCAGATTTATTTTTGTTTTTGTAAATAGATTAAAATTGTTTTTCTTTTTAGAAATTTTCCGCAAAAAAAACCAAAAAAAAAATCCCCCGTTAGGATGATATAGTAGCTTCTAGGATGATATGGTAGCTTCGTTGTCCACATGTTCACACCATTAGATGTTCTTTGAAATTTGAGTGGTGATCCTTAAGATTCGTGTGGTGGGAATCTCGATAATTTTGTTAATGGCTCTCATGTTGACCATAGGTGGATCTAGAAACAAAAAATCAGCCTGATTACTGATTACTGGTTTCTAAGAGTTGGATTGGAGTTATTTTCATGAGTTGATTTTAACCGTGTGAATCTGAGCATTATTGACCATTATTTTGCGTACAAATCACTAATCAGGCTGATTTTTGGTTCGTAGGTCCAGCTAGGGATTGGCAAAACATCCATATGATCATTGTTCTCTAAGAGTATTCCACGTGGCTCATAATGTGGGCTGTCATTAGACTTAATCAATTCTCCAGGGTAGTTATAAGGGGAGTGTATTTTAGTAACACCCCCTGAAATTTGAAAGTAATTAGTAATACCCCTTATACTTTCAATCTCCGTTTTACCCCCTTGGACTAATGTTAAAACGTGACATGAAACTAACCAGATTGCACGATCAGGTTGACCAAGTCCTAGCCCTCCGATTTAGATCTCAACTTGTGAATCAAAATTAAACAAGGTTGATCTTTCTAAGGGCCCACTGACAGGATATTAAGAACTTAAAATGGAAAATAAATACATTGCAGAGAAACAAAAAATAAATCAAATTCCATTAAAAAGAAACTGTATCCCTTTCAGCAACACATCAAAGGCTATTCAAACAACTGAATTCTACCATAAAAAAGGACCCGTTTACAGAAAACCCTAACATCAGCCTGTAGAAGTCGATCTTTCTTTAAACCTTCGCAGTAGATTTTGGCTTCAAATCCTTCTTCTTAGGTTTCTCAACCTTCTTCAAACACTCCGGAGTCTTAACTTGACTTAATCTCTTCATCTTCGCCACCTTCGTCGATTCCTTCTCCGTCTTTTTAACCGTCGAGACCTTAATCACCTGTTTCGTTGAACTCTTCTCTTCGTTCTTCTTCTTCTTCGTTTTTTCTTTAATTTCAACACCTCCCCTCTTAACCTTCTCAGATGAAGAGATCTTAAAGGAGTTTTTCACCTTCATCAGCTTCTCTGTTTTCGCGAAATGCTTCAACTGGATTGATAAAAGCTTCTTGAAATTTGGAGGAAGCCCAGTTTTGTACTTGTCCTCGATGGACTTGGCGATGGCGTGTTGGCTCGAACCCGTTCGTTCTTTCAGCGAAGATATCGCTTCAGATATCATCTGTAACATAAAGGAAAATTAAAGACAAACCAACAAAAAAGGAAACAGGAAATTTGAACAAAAAAAGGAGAAAATCAAGACGAGAAGAGGAGAAGGACCTGGAAATAGGGAGGATGGAGGGCTGAAGGTTGCTTTGTGGGTTTCGACTTGGGCTTCGTTGTCTTCTCTGGGACCCGTTTGGGCTTTGCAGCAGCAAGAGCGACTTCTTTCGCCATTTTTAAGAGGGAAAGGAAAAGTACGTAGGTTTTGAAAAATTGGAGTCCTGTTGGGTGGTATTTATAGAAGGAATGGAAGGACCTATGGCGTGGATCAGTCTTATTGGGTACATCGATAAGTAGCGGATTCATGTTGGATCGATGGTATTTGTATTTGTGAATATCCGCTACGTTTCAATCCGACGGTTGTGCTTTTAGAAATATAGTTGCCATGGAGACTAGCGGCTGTCCAATCGACAAGTACACCTGGCAAATACTAACAATAGTGATCAACACAGCAGGAACGTGGGGGTGGTTGTGCACTTCAGTTTGAGCAGGAACTTGTATGGCTCAGTCAATGGATCGATTTCGAGTCGGATCAGTGCTGACCAAGATCCGACCCAATTAAAAATATACCGATCCATATCCGATCCTATAAGAGATTGGATCACCCAGTCCAATGACTCCAATCCAATCTACTAAGGGGCCGTTTGGCAACACAAAATAAGCTCCTTATTGATCAATACATGCCTGATCCAATCAGAAACCGGAGCGGCATACATGAACCCGGTACTATTCCAATAATTATATAGGTGGTTCTAAACCCAAAATAATCTAATTGAATCGGATCGGATTGATCCAATCCATAACCCTAGGAACGTCGAAAACTGAGCCAGATATGGTAGAATCGATAAATGCTCTACAAGGCAGCAAGCAAGTTTGATATCCCACATCACGTGACATGTTCATTTTTCGGTCGTGAATATGTGATGCACCAAAAATTACATTTCTAAATGTTAGATTCAAGCATTTTTCATGGACTTTATGAACAGGCCCATGGGTGAGTTCCAAGCCCATTATAAGAAAACATTGATCGATTCTAATAGCTTAAAAGCTCTAAGGGTCTGTTTGGATGTCATGCATTTAAGTTTCGAAGGAAGCTTATAGTACATTTCAAATTCCCACCAAAATGGTCTGTTAGGAAAAAGAAGATTTAGAACAAAATCATATTTCTCCATAGCAGTCTCATACTACCACAATACATCTAAAATATTCACATGATTAATCCCTTAATAACCATGGCCCTATTTGGGAATACATTTGAAGAAGAACTATGGAAAAGCGCTTCTGCAGAATCCCACAAAACAGCTGCTGAGAAGTGTTGTTTTGTTAAAGGTTTAAAAAACGGCAGTTATAACGGATTCGGACCTACCCCGTTACGTTATGGACCGTTAAAACGCCCAGAAAATAACGGCCGTTATTTTCATTTTTTTTTCTGTTATATTCAGTTTTTTTCCCATTTTTTAAAATTTGAAATTCAAATTTTAAAATTCAAAATTTGAATTTCAGTGCCATTTTTTCCTTTTTTTCTGTTATTTCCGTTATTTTAACGGAAAAAACGGTAACGCCCCCAGTCCGTTCTACTTTTGTTTGTTGAAGTTGGTATTATTGTTAGACAAAACTAACTGTTACTTCTGGATTCTGACAAAAGAGCCCCACCTCCTTTTGCCACCTGGTGGACAGCTTTTGGGCCCCTGGACCCATGAATGTATCAGCCCACCCATTGGTGGACCCATACAAAAAAGTCTACTTGATTGGTGATATCTAGCCATTGGATTCAAACTTTTTTTTTTATTCATGGGCTTGGATCTCATAAGCCTGTTCATAAAGCCAATGATAAAAAAAAAAAAAAGCTCAAATCCAATGACCAGAAGTCATCGACCGGGCTAATTTCTGTCTGGTGGGAAACTAGTATAGATCCATGGGCCTTAAAGAGCATTTTGGGGACGTTTCCCACCAACTTTGTATGGGACCCGTCTTCGATTTGAACTTACCACATGGGAACAGGGTGAGGTGGCATACCAACTCGTCTGTCACATAAGAAAACCCTACCGTCCAACCTTATGTTTGCATCCAATTCTTACACCCGGTGGTGGGGCCCACATGGAAATCATGTTGGACAATCCAACCGCTTAGTGAGTTTTTCATACTGTGGTTACCCTCCTCACAGAAAATGAGGACATTTCGACAATCCTAACCTCATGAAAACATGACTTTAATTTGAAAAATCCAGACCATCCAATTAAACGACTATTTTGGGTAAATTTTTTATATGGTTAGCAATCTCAAAATGAACTGGTTTTTGGTGATGATGATCATCATGACAGGGAATGAAGGAAAATTCAATGCATGGTTGGATTGTCCAACATGATTTCCATGTGGACCCCAATGCCAAGTGTAAGAAATGGGTGTAGCTCTAGACGGACTCGATTGGACTGGATCCAATCCATCAGAATCGATCCAATAGTTTATCGGATCATGATTTCCAGGTCTAAACTCAATCCAAAAGACCCATACCTCGATAGAGAAAAATGTTATCGGATCAGATGATCATCGGGGCCTGATCCATTGACAGCCCTACCTGTCCACTGAGTCAACTAAGGGATCGAGCCAAGTTACAACACATTATTTTAGTGGTATTACAACAATTTTCTATGGAAGTTCTTGATAAGAGCAGCCTCACAAAACAGCTCACTCTTGTCCTCGGGACCTCAAAAAAAGGATTTATGTAAACCAAACGAGCCCTCTTCTGGAAGGCATGACACATCCCATGTTGGGTTTTTTTTATTTTTTTTATTATTATTATTATGGGAGGGGTAATAAATATTTCAAGAAATTTAATATTGTGAAAATAAAGATAGGTCAAATCTTGCATCCCCTACCCCAAGGATTTGAGCATGATTTTGGGAAAATGAAGAAAGTCTTGTTTCTCCATGCTGTATATATCATGGAGTAGTGGCTAAAGTATATAAGGATGTAATGGGTACCCGATTAGGAACCAGTCTCGATTATCACGGTTTCCCGATTAGCTAGTTCAGAATTAGACCTGAAAGAGATTTTGACCCAATATGAAGTATATAGTAGGTTCTGGCTCTTGGTACACTAATATCTAGACTGAATTAGAATCGGAACCGAAAGGACCCCAAATCGATGCATATAGCAAGGTTTAAAGGGGACCGTAATAACGGTATAATGAACTGGGGGCATTGTCGTTTTTCGAAAATGAAAATAACGGAAAAAAATGGAATATAATGGGAAAAAACGAAAAGAACTGCCATTTTTTTTTACAACTTCTTTCAGAAAATAACGGTTGTTATTTTCATTATAACCGAAAAATAACGGCCGTTACTTTCATTATAATGGCAGTTATTTTTTGGGCGTTTTAACGGTCCATAATGTAACGGGGTAGGTCCGAATCCGTTATAACGGCCGGTTTTTTAAACCTTGGTGTATTGTAGTGTTAAAGATGTCAAGTTTCTTTTTCCTAACTTTATAATAAAAACTATTTTTACTTTTTTACTTTCAAGGTTTAAAAAATGATTGTTATAATGGTAACACCCTGGCCCCATTACGTTATTTTGAAAATAAAACTAACTAAAGCCCAAAAAATAGAGGCTTAGCATTATAACGGTTGTTATAAAAAAAATAAAGGCCATTATTTTTGAAAAAAAAGATTTATTTTTTAACATTATCGAGATTTTATTGAAAATAATAATATTTTTCTTTAAATATAAAGGACTTTATTAGATGGTGACCCTTTAGAGGCTGAGGGAGCCTACCCTCATTTTTTGACATGGGGGTGTCCGCCCGTCTGACCCAGCCGCATTCATGAGTCGCTATAGAAATGCCATGATGGTCTCCCCCGTCTTTTTTTTTTTTTTCTTATGGTCCCAATTTTGAATACGAAAGTGTACTCCTGCGCACTCCGGCTAAAAAGAATAAATGAAAAGATTAGAGTGAGAAGAAGAAAAAAGGGAATTTTATTTTCATTAAGCTTAAATTTCTAGAACAAGCTTGCTAAGGGCCTTGTCAAATTGACAATCCATTCCACTTTCTAATGATATGATAAAGTGATAATGAAAAGATTTTAAATAGTAAGGTTTGTGGGTGTTGATAAAGTGACTTCGGGCCACCCCCGAAAGACTGACGATAAGTGGCGCAGTTCACATCAAAACTCTCTCAGAACACTTGGCACATGTGGAGGGGTGACTAGCATGTCCCAACCAGGACCGCCTCGATACCAGTTCAGGCCTAAGGTGAAACTCTATATAAAACTCTATTATTGGAAATAACTATTCTTGAAAATAAAAAATTAGATGCAGAGGACTCTCGAGGCCTTACATAGATTTTTTTTTTGGTCCAATGACTGCGTGGATGTTCAGCCAACCTATTGGTGTATAAAAACACTAAAAATCAGCTTGATCGATGATTTCTAACCATTGAATTTACTACCCAAAAAAATATTGCTTAAATCCAACGGCTAGAACCATGTCCTAAAAAGTACTAAAATCTATGGCTAGAGATAATCAATTAAGTTGATTTTTGGTTTGTATATCCAATAAGGGGTGGGCTAAAAATCCATGTGGTTAGTGGTACCTACGGTTGGGGGCCTTCTCTTACCAAGGGACCTTAGGCGACCGCCTAAATGGCCTTAAGGTACAGTCGGCCCTGGTCCCAACGGACTAGTCGGGTGCCGTACGAGGCTTGGATAAAAAAAAAATATAATGACTTGGGTTCGAAATTCACCTTGACCCACCCACCCACCGACCACTTACCCGCTTGCTTACCAAAACAATAAATAAGAAGACAATGAAAGGTACTTGTCAAAAAAAAATAAAAAAAGAGAATGAAGGTAACAAACAGTATGTGGTGATGAATTTCACATATTGGCTAGACTTGTCTTATCACACTTGTCCATAGTTTAGTGGTTCACTTTTAAATTCGACGGAATCATTGAAATCCTTTCCATTTGTCCTCTATATGGATTCCTCTTGTGTATCCATTTCCCAACTATCACCTTTCTTTCTATTGGCATTGACTTTTGACCACACGTGAAAAAGCTGTGTAATTAAGTTCAACTTTTAACAAAATGTTTTTGGGTATTTTAATCTTATTTGGAAGATTCTGTCTTCATTTTATTATGGATTTGTTCAGGTTTTCTACTTATTTAATCAGGCAGTGGAATGATTTGGGAAGATACTTGCTTCTTGAAAAATAGGTTAATTGTCTGAGGGAGGTAAAGTCATTCTTATCAAAAGCACTCTATCGACCCTTCGTGGTTCTTTCAATGGGTCAGGCGACACTTATTTTCACAAAAAAAAAAAAAAAAAAATCGTCAGGGGGCAACACATAAATTAGAAGTTTTGGAATAGGATGATTTTTGGTGAAGATGGTCTCTAAGGGGAGATCACCCTCACAAAAATTCAAATCATTCTGATATTGAGAAAACATTCGCTGGCCTTGGGGGACTTCAAAGTTTGAAGTCTCCCCACCTAAAATGTCTGACAAGTACCCCAATCCCTTAACTCAACCCTGGTTAAGCCCTTGGCTAGTGGTCAAAATGGAGTACTTGTCAAACATTTTGGGAGGGGGACATCAAAGTTTGAAGTCCCCCGGGGCCAGCGAAAATTTTCTCTCTGATATTCATAACCTGGTTTACAAGTTGAAGAATTATGGACCATCTATTTTTTACTGTTAACTTTTAACCCACATTTGATGGGGTTAGAAATTTCAGACTTGGCTGATTTTTTGTAGGGGTGAGCATGACCAAATCTTGTTAAGATCATTGAGATAAGCAACATTGGCTTCTTTCCCACACCAGCTGACCTGTAGCTCTATCATCCAGATCCCATTTGTAGGGGAGGGACATTAGGTGTAGGGTATGCCAATGCCCCCACCCACGATACCAAACCCTCTTTATCATGATCCGACCCGTCCCTAAAACCCAATATCAAGCACCAGAGCTGCCGATAGCAACGTACTCAAAAGAAGAACGATTGTTCAAGAATCAAGATATGTCGTCGAAGTGATGGCATATCAATTGTAGTATAAAATACTCACTTAAAGTTATAGATCGTGACGGGGCATTAAATAGTATATCGGTCGGTTGGTATAATTTTATGATGATATCATATATCAATGGCTTGCTGATGTTGTTTATTTTGAATGTCGCAATCATTTAGATTGCGAAGGTTAGGCAAAATCAAATCAAGTTTTGACGTCGACTTAGCCAAACGGAATGAATCTAACATCAATCGCTAGCACCATGTCATCCATGTGTCTCGATCTCTCCGCCGTTAAATACATTCAACCACTCAAATTGGTGGTTTAAGTGATTTATAACCATGGAAAATGACCAATCAAGTATCAAGTAGGATTAAATAAATTCTTTTTTTTTTTTTTTTTTGCACTCGTGCTATCCCATGTATAGACCGACAAATATACGAGATGAGGCCATTGACCGTTGGATTTAAGAGATCCATGCAGTTGTTGCGTTGCGGACTGTGAATTTTTTTAATCCAATGGTCAATGGCATCAACCCGCGCATATTTTTTTTCATATCGGCCTCGTTCAACAGGTCAACATTCCCATACTTACTCGTTAATTAGGGATTTAATAAATAAGTCGCTTTACATGATATGTGGAATAAAGTTAACTCGAACTTTCATAGAATCTTCAAAATTGGGCCCTACCTTCTGCCTCTCTGCACGTGGCTTACCAACAAGGGCCTTGTCATTTTCCTAGGTCTTGTGGTGTGCCCATAATTCGTTTGGCAGCAAGGAAAAGAAGGGTAGGGATAAATTATTAGGAGGGGGCACTTTTGTTTTATGGGTCGGGATCGCGGGACAACCATTTTTTACAGCTATTTTTGACAACCATTTTGGGGGACCGACATTGAAGATGAATCAATGGCTGATTTTTGGTGAGGATGATCTCCTCACCATATCAATCACCCCAACAAAACATCAGACCATTCTGAAATTTCTAACCCCATCACATGTGGTTTTCAAGTTACATGGTAAAAATAGATGGTCCATAATTCTTCAACTGCTAAACCAGTCTACGAATATCGGAATGATTTGAATTTTTCGGAGGATGATCTCCTCACCATAGAGATCATCCTCACAAAAAACCAGCCATTGATTCATCTTCTATGTGGGTCCACCAAATGGTTGTCAAAAATAGTAGTCAAAAATGGTTGTGCCCCGATCCTAATCTTAAATTTCACCACCGTGGTTTTGTGGAACAAAACAGCTGACGATCCACCAAGTCACCATCCCCATATCTGTTCACACTAAAAAGATTGTGGAAATGGCATTATATGAGGGGACCTGCAGAGGTCCACTACTTAATCGATCCAAATAAAAACCGCTGTCATAACGAAAGTAACGACGGTTATAAAGATAACACCCCTGCCCAGTTACGTATTTCCTATTATAATGATTTTTACCGAAAAGTGGAATATCGATAACATGGATAAAATAATGGCCGTTGTTATAAACTTATAATGAAAATAAAGGCCGTTATAACGGATTCAGAACTCCCCCATTATGTTATGTACTGTTTTAACGCTGAGAAAATAATGGTCGTTATTTTCTGTTATAATGAAAATAATGACTTATTTTCTGAAAAAAATTGTTAAAAAAACGTCGGTTTTTTCCGATATTTTCTGTTTTATTTCTGATATTTTTTCGTGATAATTTTATTGAAAATTTGAAATTCCAATTTTTATTTTTGAATTTTAATGCATTTTACCGTTATAAGGGCCCCTTTTAAACCTTGATCCATAATAATGGCCGTTATGTTTGAAAAACCTGTTTCTACCCGTTTTTTTAAGTGAGACGTGACTTATGTGACACGTAATAACAACCGAGTCATAATAATAACGTTATGTGACCGTTATAATGGAGAATATAAAATCTTTGTTCATATATCAAGTGGTTAAAATCCGATTGATTACGAAACTCTTTAACATTTCAAGTGGGGACCCACTCCACACCATTGAGTGTTTCGGATTGATGAGATTAAAGGGTAGCGTGCACGTACAATGTTAAGTGTGGGGTCCATGATATAATTACTTCTTTCATCAACAACAAGACATGTGGTGTGTCGTAGCAGATCGAGGGCCCATCTATCGCATGAAACACTCCGGTTAGGAGTACGTTCGCAAGACCGAAACTCTAAAAGAATTGACGGGCTCCCGGGACTTGTGAGTAAACTTTGATGACAGGGCGGAATATGAGGCACATGGCACATTCTTATATGACTCTGACCGTATAATGATTGGCCAATCCCTAGGTGAACCTACAAACCAAAAGTCAGCCCGATTAGTGATTCTTATGCGTTAGATTGGAATTATTTTCATGGGTTGATTTTAACCGTGTGAACTTGAGCATTATTGACAATTATTTGTGGTACAAACTACAAAGGTCCAAAGGTTTGAAATCACTAATTAAGCTGACTTTTGGCTTAGACGTTAACCTAAGGATTGGAAAAACATACATATCGTCAGAGACCTCTAAGAATATGACACGTGGCTCATATTGCGGCTCAGGCCTGTCATAAAAGTTTAACTCGGGACTTGTCTTCTTGGGCGTGGATTTCGAGAATCCAACGGTGGTGATAGTACTGATCATCGAAATCCACGCCCGAGAAGACAAGTTCTGACGCCTGCAAAATAAAATGACGGTGCATGCCAGTATTCAAGCCTTTGGCTCCGCTTAAAGCTCGCTTAAAAAGCTCTAATAAATTTAGGGAAGACTTTGAGAATTTCCTTGACAACGAAAAAGGAAACGGAGAAGAAGCAAAAGAGTAAAGTGCAAGATTCTATTGTTTTATAGCAACTCTCCATCTCACTTGTAAAGCCGGATCACAAAAATAAAATGGGGAAAAGCTGTCATCACTTTGCTTCCTCCCCAAGCTCTTTTCTTGGGCTATAAGAATTGTTCGATTCAGTACATCGAGAGCTACCATTTTATCCCACGTGGCTCACTTTAGGGCCTACTAACATTACGTATGTTTGATCCCCTCTTAATTCACGATTTAGTAATCCAATGGCCAAATATCCCATAATTAAAATGCTAAATCCAACGGATATAAACCATACCATCAAGTGGTTGACCAACCGGATTTTTTTTGGCCAGTGGGCTCTAAAGCGTAATCCACTTTGCATTTTTTTGGTTGCCACCTGGCCCCATTAACAAAATCCTGGCTCTACCATTAGCTATCAGGTTCCAATCTAAGTAGACCACAGCATAGCCGTGTACTTGGTCTAATTAATTTTGTAATTAATATCGACTTTTTTGTGGGACCCATCTCATTCATCACTGCTTTAAGATCTATGGTTGGTTGTTCAGCTACAGATATAATATAACCGTCCAACTGGTTGCGTAATGGAGCAAAATATGCCTCTCAAAAGGCATTTTTACCATCATCCCTAGTGTCTGTCACCGTTGACGGACCTCGGGATTCACACCTCATCTTAAAGACTATTCACTGTCAGGAAATTCTAATTTCCTGATCTTGGCTATTTCTGGTATGCGGACCCACCTGAAACCAAAATGGTTCTCCCAGCCTGGAAAATGGTCGGTCGACTAATCTCCCACTAGACCACTACCGATTATTTGCCGAGGAAATCAAAAAGCTCAGGAAACGCCGACCATGCTCAATGGACGTAAATGTCAAAAAGACAAAGTTTCTGAGATAGGTAAAAAAAGTTGACGAAATTAATTCCTCTTCACACGTGCAAAAATAACCTCGAAGTTCACACCATCGCCACCTTCACGACTTAAATCAAAACAACGCCAAACGTTCGACGAAGACGCTCCTTAGCTACGTCACCATAAGAAGCTAATTTTGATCCATCCAAGTGTCAACAATCAGTGGTCGATAAACACGCACCTTTTTCTCACTTTATCTTCGCTCCTTCGAGGAGAGTGCCTCATTGGTCTTCAATACTAAGTAGTAAGTACCATTAAAGTTTTGTTTCAGTACTACAATTCTTACGTTACTTAAGAATCTCTACCGTCCCAAGTCCTGCAAACTTGTCTTCTAGACCGTACATTTATTTATCATCTGTAAATCATAATCATGAAATCAAATGTATTATCTGCTGTTTGGGACCCACTATATGTATCGCACAGATAGATAAAAAGTGAACCATATACGCTCAGTAATATTATAAGTACAATAGCACCGGGAGTACGGGGAGTAAGTTATATATTTTCTCATATCAAAACGGGAATAGGGATGTGGTGTTGCGTGAAAGATAAAACCACCACTGTGGTCCGGTCATCATAACACAAGCACTACCACGCTCTCTCTTCTCTTCTCTTCTTCGTCTCTCTCATTTTCCTCCAAAAATGCCGCTATTCTAAATTCATCTCCACAGTTCCAAATCTCTTTCTAAAATGGCGAAGCTCCACCGAATTCCGCTCTCTCTCTTCGTTCTTCTCTTGATCTCTCCGGCAACAGCGACACTAACGGCAAAAAACAAGGAGCAGATCGCTTGCACAATGTGTTCGGCCTGCGACAATCCATGCCAGCCAGCAACGTCACCACCACCACCGCCGCCATCTCCATCTCCACCTCCACCGTCGTTACCACCGCCAACGCCAACGGCTGTCTCTAACTGCCCTCCGCCACCGTCTCCGCCGAGTTCCGGTACGTATTACTATTCTCCACCGCCTCCATATACGCCGACGTACTTGTACGCTACGCCTCCGCCACCAGGTGATGCCATAGGAGGTTTAATCAAACCTCCGCCTTACGGCTACTATCCTGCGCCGCCACCGCCAAATCCAATCGTGCCTTACTTCCCATTTTACTTTCATACCCCTCCGCCTCAGTTCTACTCGAACTCCGTTCAATTGAAGAAGCCTATCATTCCCTCCTTAATTACCCTTCTATTTCTCATTTTTCTCTCCGTTTCTTAGATAATTAGAAGAAAAATTCAGTAGATTCACAGATCTACAAATTTCCTGAAACGCCCTTCACGATTGGATGCCGGCATTAGAAGACGAACAAGACGAAGAGGGTTTGGAACACTGATTGCAGTGAAGTTTCTGTCTCCCTTAGTGCTAGACTGATCTGTAATTTTCTCCTAATTCAGTACTTTGTGATCTTTTTTCTCACTTTTCTTATTAAAAATAAGGAAAATTTAGCCATTTTTATAATATATATATATTATTGTTTTATTATTTTATTTCCATTTTATGGAATGTGGGGGTCGACAGGCGTTGGTCCGCCTTTTAGTACAGAGAAGGGTTTTTTCTTTCTTTTCGTATGGTGGGGGTGGAAAGTGGAAAGGTAGTGAGTAGGAATGAGATTGTGGACCGTCGCTCCACCGACAGTTGGTAAGGTATTTACAGCTACTAGGAAGACCGTTGAAATCTGATTCTCGAACTGCGGATGCACATGTCAACCATGTGTGGTTGGTCGTAATTTTCACAATAAATAAATAATTGCACCCTCATCCATGGACCCTGGACCATGTGATCAGAATCGTCAGATGGGATATGGTGTGATTCAATCAAGTTATGAGGTTATGCAAGGAATGAGCTATGTTGCTGATAGCCTACCTTAGGAGGATGTCTTCCCTTGGATCTACACCATTGGATAGTTCTTGAGATGCAGATGACACATATCTCCAGTACCATCCAATGGTGTGAACCCTAAGGAAGATGTTCTCCATCATCATTTTTTCAATAAAAAAATTATGGTTGCCCTAAAGGGAATCAGGTGTGCCCTAAAAATTTCATGTGATATGGGATACTGTAAAGAAATCGAGATTTGATATCATATTGGGCCAACCCAAGATATTTTCTTTGTGAGAAAATGAACCCATGGCCATATAGGGTGGGGTAATCTTAGCCATCACATCTATTGTAAATTTGTACTTTCTATCGGACACATGGACCGGGGGGCTTCAAAAATTGAAGTCTCCCCCTCTCAAAAATGCCATTTGGAGCTTAGTATAGGGCATAATAACCTTATGGATGTATGGACCATCTCTTGGTGGATCTACATACCAAAGATCAGCTTGATCGGTGATTTATAACACTAATTATACTGATTTTTGATCTGTAGATTCATCAAGAGGTGGACCAAATATCCACAAGGTAAGTGGGCCCTAAAGAGTACTCCATGTGCACGTGGCATTTCTCTGTATGTTTATCTATGTGCTTGAGGGAGGGAGGAAATTTCCATCCATTTAAGAAATGGATTTCCCAATGAACGAGAAATTGTAACGTTTTCACACGTTAAAAACATTTGTTATTAGAGAAGGTGGTATTTTATGGGTGTTTTAGTAACAACCCCTGAAATTTGAATGTAATTTGTAATACCCCCTTATACTTTCAAACTTTAGGATTATCCACCTTGACCTAGTTTAACCATAATTTGACTAACATTAAAACGTAACGATACAATTACAATGCTAACGACCATAATTCAAGTCTGTTTTAACTCCAGTCAACCACTGTTAAACTAGGTCGGGGGAAATCCTAATGTTTGAAAGTATTAAGGGGGTATTACAAATTATTTTCAAATTTCAAGGGCCTAACATCCTCTGAACTGTTCATGGTCCTCAAGAGTCACACCACGCAAATCTCAAAGAATTGACTCCAGACTTTGTGACGATGAGACGTATCATTTTCCCTTTACTTGCTGTATTTTCAATTATAGCACGAATAACTGGACAAAAATATGTGCGGTGGAGGACATATTACCGTTGGATTCAAGTGATCCACGCAGGTGTTGCCTCGTGGACTGTGAATCTCTTGAATCCAATGGTCAATGGCTTCAAACCGAACGTATTTTTATCCAGTTATCTTCAAAGGAGACCTTCATTTTAGAATCAATCTTCAAAGGAGGATACCATTCCAATTCATGTCATTATCCTCATCTCCATTATTTTCATAGCCAGTTTTTACTTTTTGTTTGGTTCGCAACTTTTTCTTTGTTACCCCAATGGTGCTCTTAACTGCGGAGCTATATCAAAATGAGCTTTTGTCACGAGTAAATCACATGGTCTGCTCCCATATGAAAAAAAATCAGTGGTGTCGTCTGTGAGAGAAAGAGAGACCATTGCTAGAAAAAGACTTCTGCTCGTGACGAGTGGAAGTCATTTTCCCTAAAATGGGGTGAAGAAAATGATTTTCGTGGGGCCCACTTTTCAACCTCTGAAACAAACACCAGAAAATGGGCGAAGAAAAACTGCATTTCCTTCTAAATAAAATTTTGCAATTTTGTATGGTTTCTCAGTTTCAAATTATTGGTGCCACATCATACGATTCATAGATGGAGGACGTAGAGTTGTAGACCGTCCAACTAAGCATCGGGAATTGGCAATGGGCCAGATCAACATGGTACCCAAATAAGTGGTTGGACGATTTTGAGGATTAGACAATGAGCGGAAAAGCGGTGGTGGTCAGCTTGACACAAGCCTCTTAACAAGACCTGAACTAAATCAGGCACGGGTCAGCTTGTAACAGCGCGGACATTTTAGAATAGACTTGTAGCTGTAGCCAAACATCATCTTAGGCTAGCTGGATTGAGAAAGATAAGGAAATACCAAACTATAAGGGAACTCCATACATACATGGACCTACTAGCTAATGGTCAGGCATCTCTATTCCAGTGATGGTGACAGAGGACTAAGGCCTTGTCAGTGGTACCCATCAATGCTTACCAGCGTATAATTACTCAAATGCCACACTTGTTTTCGATGAGCACAAAATTTTCAAGCAGAAATCCCTCAAATTGACATGTGGCACTCTTTCAGGCCCACTGACTTCATGAATGTTGGGCCAACATCTTAGTGGACCTATAAATCAAAAATCAGCATGGTTGGTGATTTTTGTGCTTTTCATCATGGGCTTGGACCCAACGCGTGGGTCTGGTCATGAAGCCCATAATTTAAAAGTACTCAAATTGAGTAGCTGGAAATCACTAATCACACTGATTTTGTTTTTTCGGTCCACCAAGAAGTAGGGCTGCAACTTGGGCGGGTTGAACCCGAGCCCAACGGGTTGAAACCGACCTTAGGGTTGGGTTGGGTTAGCCCTTTTAGAACTTGGGTTGGGCTTGGGCCGGATTTTTGGTAACCCGATCAAATTGGGTTGGGTTAGGGTTGAGGCTTGGCCCAACCCGAGCCCGACTTACAAACTATATATATATATTAGGGGACAACAATTTCATATAACATTTTTTACAACAATTTTGACATACCCACATGGAAGATGAATCAATAGCTGGTTTTTGGTGAGGATGATCTCCTCATCATATAGATCACCCCTACAAAAAAATCAGCATATAGATCACCCTTACAAAAAATTAGCTTATTCTAAAATTTCTAACCCCATCAAATGTGGTTTTCAAGTTAACGAAAAAAATAAACGGTCTATAAATCTTCAACTTGTAAACCAGTCTACGAATATCAGATTGATTTGAATTTTTGTGAAGATGATCTCCTCACTATAGAGACCATCCTTACCAAAAAATCATCTCATTCCAATACTGGCCGACGCCAATTTTTGTTGTAAAAAATGTTGTATGAAATTGTTGTCCCCCCATCTTGACCCATTAATTTTACCGACAAATATCCACACTACATTTTGGCAAATGTAGCAACCCATGGATGTTTGTCCTTAGTAACTACGACCTTTGTGTGATATTACCAAATGTCATTGAAACTACATTTTTGTATTTTATGTGATCAGTTGATAGTGAAAATATCGTATTTTTCTCCAACGATTGTTTTTAGTTATTTCTTTAGTGACTTTTATCATGTATTTGAGTTGATGAACTTTTCTGTTATTATGAAAATATCATGTTTTCTTTCACGAGCTTTGAAAATGAAGTTATTATGCTATTATTTAATGGTTAGCACAACGGCTATTGTATTGACCGATAAAGTATTTTAATATGAAAAAATTCAACAATATTTTCAACCAATAAAAAAATTTAAGAAATTGACCAACCCAACTAACCCGATAGGGTTGGGTTAGGGTTGAAAAATCTAGGCCCGACTTTGGGTTGGGTTGGGTTAGGGTTGACAGCCTTTAAGGTTGGGTTGGGCTAGGGTTGACCTTCAACCTGACCCAACCCGCCCAAGTTGCAGCCCTACCGAGAAGTGGGCTGTGCATTCAAGGACCAACGATATAATGACACATGGCAATTTGAGGGACTTAGCATCAACATTTTGATAGAGTTCTACATCATAGAACTGCTCAAGCAACGCAACTTCAAGCGTGAGGTCACTTTAATCAAGACCATACGTCGAGGTGGGGGCCACACCACTTTAGGAATATTGCTTTTTAAACATGTTGACCCCACCTCAACAGGTGTGGTCTTGATTATTTTTTTTTTGTGTAAACAGGTCTTGATTATTGCGACCACAGTTTTAGAAGTCGCATGCTACTTCTAAAAATTTTCCCATGTTGAGTCCTAGCTGCAACTTGGGCGGGCTCAACCCGAGCCCGTAAATGTTCATAAAAGTTTTCTAGATCAACACTTTTTAGCAGACAAATCATTTTCTAGAATACTTTTCAGTGGTCCCCATACAGACCGTAATTGAAAATAAATGTCTACATCTCAAGATGTAACAACGGACG
Source organism: Euptelea pleiosperma (assembly GCA_035048495.1). Taxonomy (NCBI): domain Eukaryota; kingdom Viridiplantae; phylum Streptophyta; class Magnoliopsida; order Ranunculales; family Eupteleaceae; genus Euptelea; species Euptelea pleiosperma. The sequence continues at coordinate 25,459,436 of CM068551.1, read as the reverse complement.
TGACAGTTTAAAGGGTAAAATAATCTTACTTTTATAATCTATACAACAAAACAGGCAAGTTGTCTCCCCACTTATCGGCTTCACAAAGGATGACCAAGATCTTATCCCCCAATGGATGGTTGATCTCCACCACTCACACCCAATTTTGGCAAATGCTTTGTCAGGGAGTGCTATGGGCACAGGCCACCCAAAAGTTCAGTAACAAAGAATGGATTTTATTTTTTATATATATTTTCTCCATATTTAAATTGGGATTTAAGGTACCCAATGATCATTTATGCTTCTTATATTTAGGTGGCGTTTGGTAAAACTTTTTTTCAGACCTTAAGTCTGATTCAGTTGAAATTAAGTGATTTTGGTGATTAAGTTGCGTTTGGTAAACGACTTAATTTCAGCACTTATCACCAAACTCAAGGAAAAGAAGACAAAAGTAAAAAGTGACCCAACCTTCACTTATTGCGGTAAGTGAATGAATCTTTAAACCAACAATGCCCTTTTTTTTCAAACCTTTCTCTTTTAAAAACTTACGAAAGTATCCTAATAAACATTTTAAAATACCCACAATGCCATTGACTTAATTTTAAGACTTAAGACCTTAGCCAAACAACCTAATTCAGACATAAGTCATTAAGCTACCAGATCTTAAACACTTTAAGATCTGATAACTTAATTTATCAAGCTTTTGTTTGGTCATGTACAAGAAAGTTTAACGACAGCATTAGTGAGGAGGAATGTACAAGACGAAGGGCCTAAAAGGACAAGAAGTAGGCCAAAACAGATGTGAAATGAGGTTTCTAAAAGGAGATTTCAAAAAACTTGCCTCATTAGACAAGAGCAAGATTCGTGCGGCCAATCCTATAACGTTGTGAAAAGACTTATAATGATGATGATGTTCGGACGTGATGTAAAATACAATTATAATTAAACGATCCGAGTAAAACTTCTATCACGGCGATCTGATAGATGTTTCTGTCACAATGAAAATCACAGGCCACGTGGCACACTCTTAGTGGATGTTGACCGTATGGATGTTTGACCAGTTCCTCAGTGAACCTCTAAACCAAAAATCAGCCTGATTAGTGATTTCTAAGTGATTCGATTGAAGATATTTTCATGGATTGATTTTAAGGGTAAGAATCCGAGCCTTATTGAGCGTTATTTGGGTGCAAAGATCCAAAGGTAGTAGATCATTAATCAGGCTGATTTTTTATTTAGAGGTCCACTAAGGGACTGGCCAAAAATCCATATGTATAGAAATTATTAATCATGATGAATTTTCGTATGTAAGGACGGCCTAGGATGGGCCAAACACCAATACGATCAATGATGTCTAAGGTGATGCCAGGTGTAAGGTGCACGTGCATTGCAGTTGGCGTCCCCCTGGTATGGTTAATATGAGAAAAAAAAAATTTATGTGAACCCCTTTTGTATGTGGAGCCTTTTGATGATAGCACCATCCCTACAGCACACACTTTTTGGAATATTCTACTCGGAAATCATGTAGGTTAGGCTAGCTATAGATGGAAGCGCCTAATATGCCTTCACATGAAAAAAAGTCCAAAAAAGTATTTTCTTGGGTAATATAATCATTACTATTATTTCAATAAATTCTACATTATTATTATTTAGAAAACTTTTATAACTTGTAAGAACAATATAAGGTATGAATAATTAGATTTTAATGATCATTTATCATTCTCATCATATGTGGACTTGGTGAGTAAAACTTCTGCCGCAGCGTTGTGACAGTTGTGGCTTCTGTCACAATGCACAATACGAGCCACATGGCACACTCTTATTGGACGCTGACGGTATGGATGTTTGGCCAGTCCCTTGATGGACTTCTAAACAAAAAATCAACCTAATTAGTAACTTCTAAGCGATTCGATTGAAGTTTTTTTTTTCTTGGGTTGATTTTAACGATAGGAATTTGAGCGTTATTTGGGTGCAAAGATCCAAAGGTTGTAAATTACTAATGAGGCTGATTTTTGGTTTATAGGTCCACAGAGGGATTGGACAAGAGTGTCACTTGACTCATATATTATGTTGTAAAAAAAGTTTTATTCGGACTTAGTCCCAAGAGTGTCACTTGACTCATATTTTATATTGTAAAAGAAGTTTTATTCGGACTTAGTTGTGTACAACGAAGACCAATGACAGCACCAGTATAAAGGAATGATGAATGTACAAATTGGACCTAAAAAGGCAATAGAAAGGCCAAAACAGACTCCGTAAAATGGAAGGGCCCAAAAGGCCAATAAGAAGGCCAAGAGGATTTGTACAGCCAATCCTATACCATTGCGAAAAAGACTTGTAATGATGATTATATTTGAACATGAGGTAAGGACCTAGTCTAATTAAACGATCATGACTCAGTTCCATTATTTATTTATTTTAATATTTTTGGGAAGCACCTCCTACCCCACTTAAGTGTTGTACCTTTTAGTCTCTTGAATGTGTGTATTGATCATGATTGTGCCTTTGATCTATTGATATATAATTGTGTACTGATGGAACAAACCCTAAAAAGGCATGGAAAAGACTCAAGATCCACATCCATAAACAAGTCCAATCAAGATCACAACCAAAAAAAGAAAAAAAAAACTGAGTTTATAAGAAAGATATGAGCACAAAAAAACTCCTCATATATTGCAAGACAGGATTTTACATTTGAAAGGGAAGTTTTGTTTACTTGATGGATCATCTCCTCCCACCTCCCACCACCCAAAACAAACCACAAAGAAAGTTAATTAAACAAAACAAATACTATGTTAGCAAAAAAACATTGATTCATCTCTTTCTTTCTCCCATTAATCTTCCTTTTTCTTCTAATTCTCTCTAAACCCCCCACCCCCAAAAGGGGTAACAAAGGAAAGTGACTAAAAGCCAATGGAAGGTATGTTAGTTAGGGCTTTCTTTAAGCATAGACAGAGCCACAAGATAGAGCCATCAACAGTACGGCCGCTTGTTCTTCTTCTCCCAACTTCCTCTGATTCTCCATCGTCGATCTCTGCAACAACACCTCTCTCCCCAAAGCCAGCAATCTCAGCTTCAACGACACACCAAGCTTATTGTTATTACTACTTCTTCTCTGCTTTTTCTTCTCCTCCGCTCCTCCTTTGTTCAGACCCAGAAGAGCTCTCCTCTTCTTTCTGTATCTGATCCCGCATGCATTACACAGAGACTGAAAACAGAGACATCAAAAAATCAAAATCAGAAGAAACCCCAATAAAACATGAACCCAGAAGACATGGAAGAATTAAAGAAAATGGGTTTTGCTATTCACCTTCGGCCCAGCTGGACCACCTCTCCATAAAGGGGTTTTCGTAGTCTGGCAATCAACACAGCTCTTCTTGCTATTCATGTCTTCAGACCCTGATCCCTGAATCAAAAACGAAGATCAACGATTAGCTCTATTGGGTATTAATATTATCGATCACCCAACAAAAACCCATTAAAAAGAAGCTCATGATCACTCACTTTTTCACTCAGATCCATCATCGATATCACTTCTCTTGAAGATTAAAAAGATACCCAGAAAGGTAGCTAAGGTGGGATTGAGCTGGTGGAGTGAGCTCTTTAATCTACAAACATCCCTTGTGTGGTACTGAAATCTCTAATCCTTTCATAAGAAGAACAGAGTGTCTATCGAGGGGAGAGAAACAAAACAGAGTGTGATTCAGAGAGAGACAGGGAAGATCCAACAGAATTCTGGTGAAAGAAAAACTAGCATTTAAGGAAGAGATCTGAGACAGAACCCAAGACTACAAGGTTTAGTAAATCAGAGTTGCAGAGAGTGAGAGAGGAATCGTTTACTAATAAAGAAATGGATCAAATCTCGAGATCGAGAGAGAGAGAGAGAGAGAGAGAGAGGAAGCGGGCTGTGGTTGCAAGAACTAGAAGAGCAGGATGGTTGAGTGTCAAAGGAATCGGTAGCTAAATAACAGGAACCGACGTGCAGAGAGAGAGAGAGAGGGAGTGTGTCTGCGTGCGCGAGAGAGAGATACACACAAAGGAGAAATAAGGGACACATAACTCCGTTAAAATAAATAAAGAAAGTGAGAGATCCGGTTCCAGAGACACGAAACCCTAACCCTAGGGTTCGTAAATGACAAAACTGCCCTTAGATTCCAAACATTTTATCCCAACCTCGCTCACAAAAAATCCCAAAAATTATCAAGAGGTGGTATGTGTGTGTCGATTCCGGTTCGGTTCCTAAGGTACCCAGAAGTGAAACCAATATTGTCGGTTTTTATCGGTTCGGATTCTCAACGTTATGGATTTGGAAACAAAACCGATTATTTGGTTCTTGTCGGACTCGGCTCTGTTCTGGTTATATTGATACAAATCTTGAATATTAAAATTTTAACACTATATTTATTTATCGGTTTCGGTTCTTATGGTTTTAGTTCCTGTCATTTTGATTTTGATTAACCTAGGTAAAATTGACACCCCTACTTGTGTCTGCTCAAAAATGGAAAATTATAGTTTTTCGTTTGGGTGTAGCGCACTTTTGTAACAAGCAGTAGCGCATTTTTGTTACTCATGGCCGCCATATGTGCCCACTGACAACATGGATGGTTTGCCCACTCTTTGGTAGACATTCGAACCAAAAATCAGCTTGTTTGATGATTTTTAGCCGTCAGTTTTACTTAACAAAATGGTTGAATCTGGCTTAAAAGTATTAATCAGTGTGATTTTTGGTGTGTATATCCACCAAGGAGTGGGCTAAACACCCATGCAGTCAGTGGGCCCAGAGGGCAACGATGTGTGAGGAACAAAAATGTGCTAGCGGTCGCCAAAAAGCGTCAGCTACAGCTTGTTAGCCTTCTTTTTTAATTCATAATAATCTCTAGGTTATATGGGGAACACCCTCTATGTTTTTTACCTTCGTTTTAACTCCTTTCTTACATCCAATTCTTACAGTCGGTGGTGGGGTCTGCATAAAGATCATATTGGAAATCCAACCATACATTCAATTATCCATGTCGGATGATCACTATCACAAAAAATCAGTCCATTTCGACATTGCTAACCATATAAAATTTGACCTAAAGTAGTTTTAGATGGTCTAGATCTATCAAATTCAAATCAGTTTTTTATGAGGAAATGGATGTAGCTCTAATTTCTTCATAAGACCCCTTGACCTAGTTCAACCATCATTTGACTAACGTTAAAACATGACACGCATCATGCGCCTGTTAATGCACCTATGAAAGGACCATAATATTGCAAGTACAATGCTAACAATTTGTGATTCAAGTCTCTTTTAACTTAAGTGAACCACTATTAAACTAGGTCAAGGGGGGTAATCCTAAAGTTTGAAACTTTAAGGGGGTATTACTAATTACTTTCGAATTTCTCAGGGGTGATATTAAAATACCCGAGCTTGGGACATTTTTCTATCACAATGTTTGTGTCATGCATGCGCTATAGTTAGATGTAGAATTGGAGGGAGGAACAGGATTCGTGTTGCCGACGATGATGACAATATCGTTAAATGTAAATCTTTCGGCATGGTTAGCCCAATTTGTAATGGAGGTGTTTGGAAACGAATATGAAGTTGCCAGTTAAATGGGGGCAGCATTGTTTGGGGTATTGGGTGACTTGGTTTAGGAATTGCAAATCATTTGCAATCACCTGGTCACCTCCCACGTGCACGTTGAGTTCTTTTCTGAATTAAAAGTCTAGTTATGAATCTCACAGAAAAATTGGTTTTCAGTTGCACATTTATAGAGCGTTGGTTCCTCACCAAACCTCCCATAATGACTGTTATAAACCCTTCAACCAAATAACTTCCGTCCGCGTTGTTTTCATTTGTCCCTAAGGGCCTGTTTGAAAAACCCAAGAAATGGGACCAGCCATAGTCAGTCAAGATCTGGGGGTCCTTTCACCATAGTCAATCATAACTAATTTTTTGAAAAGTAGTTGCAACATTGAAATAGTTCTTCCAGGCTAGGTCATGAAAACATGAGATTTCTTTGGTTGTACAGTTGAACGTGGAATATAGGGTTCAGTTCAAATATAGGGACATTTTTTTTTTTTTTGATAACACAAGTATCCCCATACACATTGGTGATGGGACTAGCCCTACGGGTGGGGCACTTACCCCAGGGACATTGTTGCCATTCAAAGAATGAGAAGGACCTCGTTCCAAATTAAGGGATTTTCCTATCAGATTTCTTACGAAAGCCCCTTTTAAGCAAAAAAAAAAAATATATATATATATATTTTAAAGTCTGTTATTGAAGGGTACTTCGCAAATAAAATCTTGCTTCACCCACTTGGGTTGAGACATCTTATCAACCCCCAATCATTATACAACATGTGGAGGGGAGATAAGGGGACAACCTCTTGATCTTGTTGAAGCTCTTTTTAATTCTCTTTCATTTTTTTCTTGGTAATACAATAAATAGTCTACTATCCAACGGGCAACCGGACCAAAAAAACTGTGCGGTTGAGGCTATTGACCTTTGGATTCAAGAGATCCACCAGTTCTTGCCTTGTGCACATTCGATCTCTTGAATCCAATGGTCAATTGGCCTCAAACCGCACGTGTTTTGTCCGGTTATCGGTGGGATAGCATTTTCCTACAATAAAACAAGAAATGTTTCCTTTTTTCTAATTCTCTTTATGATTGATAACTTTTTGAAAGCAAAATACTTGCTTTAATAATGGTGAGTACAATGAAGGGACATTTAATGAACTATTTTTCATTTGGTAGATAAGATCTCAGACATTTAGTGAATTAATAGGTTAGTTATCGAAAAACATAAAAGAAATAATAAGCGCTTATGTGAACCCCATGGCGTACCTAAGTTTTGGCTTTGTAGTAGTAATTGGTATCAATAGGATTTTGAGTCTATTTGAAGAAAGTAAAAAACAACACTAAGATGCATACACACGACACAGAGATTTACGTGGTTCCCTCAGAATTGAGGTTTGTCCATACAATAATGATCGTCTCACGAAAATCGAGGTATATATAACCCCAAAATAAAACTAGGGTTTCCATATATCTATAGAAAAGTACAAAAAATGCCCTTAAGAAAAAACCCTTCCAAAACATAATAGTGGATTCAAGAGATCTATGGTCCACAAGGTAACAATTATTTTACCATTTGTAGTTGTTGCCTCCTAGACCGTGGATCTCTTGAATCTGATGGTCAATGGCCTCAACTGCCGATATTTTTCCAGTTATTCGTGGGGTAACATTTTCCTAAGGTTTATCCCTTACTCCTCGATTTCCAAACCGATATTTCTATTAGAGATTGTTTCTTCTTAGAGATTCATTGGATTCAATTTTCTCCAATTGGAACTTTTAAGTGTTAATATGATGTTTGGATTGTTTACAAAGGGAGGAAAACAATCAAGCATGTCACTTGTAAGAGCATTTACAAATCCCATAAGAGCAAGTCCTTCAAGAAGTTATTTACATTTTTCTTTATGGGTTAGATTTGGTACCACTTTGCTTAAAAATATATTCGGTTCTAGTTTTGATTTCCTAAGAGCATTTCCAATTTGGAGTCTCTATCTTCATATTTGAGAATATTTTACAAAATTCGACTCCAACCGAGTTCTATATCTGGCTCCAAATTTGAAATTGGGCTCTATTCTTAGCTTCAAATATAGAGCCCTACCTTTTTACTTTTCCGAATTTCATTTTTGTCATTTTTGTGTGTTATTTTTTTAAACTTTGATATCTTTTGTATCCTTTTGAAAAGCATTTAGTTTTTATCAACAAATTTTAAATACCATTTGTATCCTTCTGAAAATCATTTAAGGGTCAGGCTCCGTTGACAGCCCTAAAATGTCAGGATTCTGTACAGGACATAAATATGTGCCACATGGCACACTCTTAAGAGGACTCTGACCATGTGGATGTTTGGCCAATCCCTAGGTGGACCTACAAACCAAAATGCAGCCTGATTAGTGATTTATAGATGTTGGATTGGACTTATTTTCGTGGGTTGATCTCAACTGTGGGAATTATAGCAGTATTTGAGGTACAAAGATCCAACGCCTAGAAATCACTAATCAGGCTGAATTTTGGTTTGTAGGTCCACCTAGGGATTGGCCAAACATCCATACGGTCAGAGTCATCTTAAGAGTGTGCCATGTGGCACATATTTGTGTCCTGTATAGAATCCTGTCATTTTAGGGCTGCCAACAGAGCCCGACCCATCATTTAAATACTTTTTGTCTTTTTTTAGAAAAAGATGCTTTTTTGAAGATGCTAAGTTTCATAGAATTAAGAGATTAAATTTGTAAATCTTACAAAAAAAAATGAAAAATTATTTCAAGGAACATCTAAAAACTCTACAAAAAAGAGACAAGGAAATGAAGAAACACAGAAAAGAAAGTCTTGACTCTTGGAACTGCAGAAGGCTTGATTTGTGTAGGTAGTGAGAGATTCTTATTGAAACCATCCAATTTAATCTTCTTCTTCATGTCTTCAATATGATAATTCTTCTTTCTTGCAAGAATTTTATTGTTTACTCTGCTCCTATTTTCGATTTTCTTCGAGAAAAAAGACATTTGTTTTTCGAGCTACCCTCCACGTGTCACAATACGGGAGGGGGTCGAAGAGATTCCTCAACCAAATGGGTGATGCAACCTCAATATTTCTATATGCAAGGCAGTGGGGACTCAAAACATAATTTGTTAATAAGCAAAACGAGTGGTATTCCATGACACAAGTAGCTCATATAAAGCCACAACTAAAATATGAGAATTTTCCAAGTTTCCTCCGCATTTCATAAGATAAAACAACCCATTTGTAAGGCAAATTGGGATTTTTTTTCTTGTGGGCAGGCAAATTGGGAAAGATAAAAGACAAAGCAGAAAAGATATGGAAGCAATAGAGAAGAGGTGTGGTTGGGAGAAAGAAGATTTAAAAATTCTGGGAAATTGTGGTCATGTTTTTATATTTAAAGTACTAAGAAGCAAAGGAAGAGAGAAAAAGATAGAGTAAGAGACAAAATCCGGCAAGATATTCTGTTTGTAGACAGAGCTGGGAAAACGAAAGCTCAAGCGGCCCATTTTTTTTGTCTTCGAGAGCAGACAAAAAGGGCTAAAAGAGACCCCCAGAAAAGGACCTCCAAAGCTCTCTTTCTCTCTGGTCAAAACATGAGGATGTACAAACAGGTCTGAAGAAGAAAGGATGGTCTAGTTCTACTGCTCATCCTCCAATGATAACTAAATTATAATCGCTTCTTCTCACGCTTCTTCATAAAAGAAAATTCATGGAAAGCTGAGCCATGGTCGTGACTGTCATTTCTCCAACTTGAGAAAGCTGTCTTCTCCTCGATAACATGAAATCATGTCTAAAAACGTTTTTCTTTTCTGTTTCTCAGAGATTATAAAAATACCCATTTTTGTTTAATCGATGCTTAAGGTCTACAATTTTTTTTAAAGAAAAATGGCGGGTTTCCATGGACTTTTTTAAGACTTATTCACGGCTAACTGGCACATATAAGATCATCCCGACCATCCATTTGATACGTACCCCACCTAAAAATCAACTTGATCAATGGATCACAATGGGCTGGATACTTGGATGCACCCTGATATTCTGCTTGTAGAATGCAACGTGATTATCTTTTCAAAAATCTAAGCATCGGCTTCATGCAAGGTATAAAAAGGGGGCTGTTTTAACGGTATAACGGACTGGGGCGTTAACATTTTTTTCTGTTATTACGAATTGCAATGCTCAGGGGCAAAATGAAAAAATAACGGTGCCAAAATTCAAAATTTGAATTTCAAATTTTCAATAAAAAAAATAACGAAAATAATGGGATTTTTTTCACAATTTTTTTTTCCAAACATAATGGTCGTTATTTTCTGAACGTTAAAACGGTAGATAACGTAATGGGCGAGGTCTGAATCCATTATAACAGCCATTATTTTCATTATAACAGACATTTTTTAAACCATTGTTTGATGGGTTGATTTTAAATTTGCCCTTAATAAATGTAAACAATTTTGAATTGGGTTAATTTTGATTCACACGAGCGCGCCTGCATCTATCAATAATATAAATAATAGGGTCCAACAAATGAATTTTCGCATATAAAAAAGAAAAAGGAAAATAATGTTCTTTCCCGTTTTTGGTTTTTGTTTATTATTAATTTATATATTGACTAATATTGAAGTGGGAAGTGGTATATAAATAAATAAATAAATAAATGGAGGGACACGGAACGATTCGCCCTAAAGTTTAGCGCATTGTCTAGAGCATTATGTCTGGTGTGATGCCTAATTCAACAATGGTGTTAGGCCGCAAGTACCTACCTGCTGTCTTGTTCTACCTGCTGGATCCTATTCACCACATTTTTTTCTTGATCAGAGGAATTAAAAAAAACAACTTAAAAAATGGGACTGCGAACTTGTTAATGAAATAAGCATTTGATCCATCAATTTATCAAATTATAACGAAAAATATGTTTTTTCTTCAAATTAAGATTGGTGGTGGAACCTAAAGCCATATGCTTGCTTAAACAAGATTACCCAGAAGGCTAGAACAGTTTTGAGAGACTGGATGGATGGGATCATCTTATTACATTGATTTTTCGGCACAGAAGATCTAGTATGTGAGAGACAAAAGTGTGGGCCACATATACTGTGTGGTTCTGATTAGCATCCGAGCCCATTCCTCTTTGGGCTGGATTTGGGCTGCATGTAGGCCCTCAAGTAAGGGACATGTATCCAAGGAGGCTGCATGTAGGCCCTCAAGTAAGGGACATGTATCCAAGGACACTACACAGCTGGTGACATCTGTCCTGGTGACACAGCTGGGGGCATCTATCCAAGGAAGTTGAAAGCCTCTGGCTGCTGATTCAGAAGATAAGTCATCAAATAATGGCAAAGAATGAGCTTTTGGGTGAAGCTGTCAAAGCCAAACGACACACTCCATTAACACGCTCCCTCAGCACTTTGCCAAGACTTGAACCCACAACCTACTAGGACCTTCTGCTCTGATACCATGTTGATAACCACTTTACTTAAATAACTTATAACTTAAGTTTTTAGAGTAAAGTGGTTGTCAACAGTTAAGAGGTCAAGAACGATGGACGGTCTATGAGATCCTAAGGACAACTGCCACACTGGTGGAGCCAGGAAGGGGAATGGTTTTTTGAGCTAAGACATCTTTTTTATTTTTGATAATTTAACTGTTTTATTAAAATGGACCCCCTTGGAAGTTAAGAAGGCCTACCATACGGATCAAAATTGATACAAAAACAGATGAGAGAGACCAACAAAAGGAAAAGATCAACCAAACAACAAACTGAAACAGCCTGAGTTACTAACTTAATCATGGGAGAATGTTATGCAGGTACCTATCGGCGGTCTATACCAAGGTTTAAAGGAGGTCGTTTTAACGGTTAAACAGACTGGGGGCGTTACCGTTTAAACGGCCATTAAAACGGATTGAAACTGCCAGGGGCAAAAAGGGAAAAAATATAATTTAACAGAATTAAACAGATTTTAACGGGTTTTAACGATTTTAACGGAAAAAATGGCGCTGAAATTCAAATTTTGAAATTTGAATTAAAAAAAATTGGAATTTAACGGAATTAAACGGATTTAACCGTCGTTTTTTTTCACAAAATTTTCAAAATTAAACGGCCGTTTAAACGATTTTAACAGCCGTTAAAACAAAAAAAACGTCTATTTTTTTCAAAACCGATAAAACGTGTTTAAACGGTTTTAACAGAAACAGGCTTGGGGCGTTACCGTTTAAACGGCCGTTTTTAAAACCATGGTCTATACATTTCGATATAAAATCAAAATCAAAGGATGGAGATGTTCGATTAGGATTAAACAATCAAAATCCGACCTCACAGAAATCTAACACCCACAATCTCCAAGGTCAAATTCTACGATTAACAAACATTGAGAATGACCTCAACCATACAATCTGCTGAAAACTTCACCAACTCTTCTATTACCATCCAAACTAATTGAACCAAATAAATCGGGTGCCTGGTATCCATGGAGGATTCATTTGCATTCAAACGCGGACGACAAAATTCCCTAAAAAAATGTGGGTGAAACTCACACCCACAAAGGCTAAATTATTCAGAGGAAAAGAACAAGATTCAACTGAGCCAAAACTCTCATTAGCCGCTACCAGATCCATACTTCTTCCCAAGCACGATCATCTGTAACTTGTCATACCCTGCAAGCACACCTGCTCCTGCAACTGCACGTAGTATGTTTGCTCCAGCACCCTTGAACAATGATTTGGTCCCCTCATTCTTCAGTATCTGGGAGAATGCATCCATAGAGCTCTTGTACTTGACAGCTTCACCAGAAGTCATCATCATTCTTCTACGAACAGTGTCGATTGGGTAGGATGCAAGGCCAGCTCCATTCGTGATCACCCAACCAAGAGCGAAACTCGCAAAGAAACTATCCTGAAATCATTGGACAGATAACATGGATGGAAGATATTTCAGATCAAACTCCACATGAAAGTTGAAAAGTACTGGTGCTTCTTAGCAACAAATTAAAATATATATTCTGTATGTTGAACCAATCTTTGGCAGCCATGATGCCCGTGGCTGTCCATGCAATCTAAAGAACTCATCTATCTAATACTCAAATCATATATAATCACAGAACCCACTAGATTGCAACCTTACTATTTCTACCATTTATTTTGAAACAGCTCCTACCCATCATATTGTTAATTTGAACTTCCCTTCCTATCTGACAGAAAATGATCCCATGATCCTGAACCAGGTAAGATCGCAAATCCCAAGTTTGTCTATGAAGACCAGATCTAATTGTATTAGTGTTTATAATGGATTTCTTCTGCGTAATACTAATTGATAGAACCTCATTGGTAAGTGCTACAAGATGTCGTGCATTAGAACCCATGGTTATGGACCCGAATCCATTAGTATGGAACATTTTCCTTTCCAAGTGAAATCCACTTAGCATATGAATGTAAAAAAAAGTGCTTTCGTTGTTGTGGAATGCGAAACCTTCGTATCTTAATGCCCATCAGGTTACAAATTTGAACTAGCTGAGATTCATTCTGATTTTAATTTTTTAGCCATGGTTTATAAATCATAATTCTAGCATTTGCAACACATCCACCTATCTTCAATTTTTTTCGCAAATATATTTTTTAAGTAGGTGAAATTTAATTTTGATTATCAGAAGAGAAATTGAAAATAAATCCAAGCATTTTACTAACCTGCAGATTTCCGACCAGAAGCACAGGTTTGAGAGAGTCATACATTCCAAAATAGAGACCCCGATATACTATGATTCCAACACAGGAAATGTTGAATCCACGGTAGAGTCCAGCAACGCCATCCGATTTCATTGTTTTCCTGTACACATCAATCAAGCCATTAAACTGCCTCTCTCCTCCCTTCTTTGCTGCCTTCGCATCGTTAGCCAGACGGGTTCGAGCATAGTCTAGGGAGTAGACAAAGAGGAGGGAAGAAGCACCAGCTGCACCTCCTGATGCTAAATTGCCTGCAAACCATTTCCAGTAGCCATCTCTGTCCTTCTTGAAGTTAAACAGACGCTTGAAGTAATCCTTGAATGCAAAGTTTAAGGCCTGTTTCATAGGGTCCAATTTATAATTATTAGAATACAGGACAAGAACAGGTAACCCACAAACTTCTTATTTCAATTGACGACAGATAAATTATTCGTAAACGCCTTTTTTCAAACGATTTAGGCTGAGATTCCACTGTCAAAGGACATTTTTCTTTCAATATATGTAGATTTTCTTAAGAGATTCAGAAGAACTAGATCATAAAATATTTCTTTTGAACTCTTTTGCTATAGGATTAAGCATTTCCCTGATCAATCAAACAACACCCTTTGTCCTTCTGGCTCATTAGAGGGAACATGATAACATATCAAAGATGAGGTTCACAGTTCATATCCAAGCTTACAGAGCTCAAAAAACTAGTAACAAAGAAATAGAGACCAACCTGAGTAGGGAAGTAACGGATGACGTTTGCGGTGTTCCCTCTCCATAATGCAACAATCCCTTCATCCTTAATTGTTCGACCAAAACAATCTCCAATTCCCTTGTAGGGTTCAGATAGCCTACCAGCCTTGATCATCTCATCCTGGTTCTGGATCAAAAGCTTCACACGTTCAATAGGAGCAGCAGCAGTTTTCGATACAGCTGCAGAGACTCCACCCATCAAGAAGTCAATCATGAAACCACCAAAACCTTTCTCTGAAGGTGCTTGTACAAGAACAGGTGACACTGAAATGAACATAGAATGATCACGGATCCCTTGGCACGTCGGCATCAAGTAACTCTGCAGACCCCCATTTCTATAATTCCCATTGTTTAAACACCTCTGATAAATATCAGGCTTATAGAAGCCGCTGTTCCGAGCTTGCCCATCTTGCAAATAGCAGGAACTGAAGTGGAACTGATCACTTACTTTAGGAAGAACAGTAGTATGGTGAAGCTGATCTTCCATGTCTTGTAAGAACCTACAACCATTGCAGATAATCCTAATAAGAAAAGAGTGACAGAGAAAAAAACTACACATTTCCAATCACAACTAAGGAAACGGGAAATTTCAGTAACTACATGAATTTGGAAATGTTCTTAATTGCAACTGAATGAGAAGAAAACCTACCATTACAAGCACATATTAAAGCGATAACATTTGGACGAGAGAGTACCGATAATTTTCACATAGACATAGTTAATCTACTACAAACAGAGTCATCAATATGCACAAAAGAGAACAATTGAGCATTTTATACTTCCATGTCAAATGAAATTTTGTTCTACAAATTGGTTTCAGTAAAAATTCCCAGAATCCAAAATGATCCTGAATCATGAAAACGTCCTCATATTGGTTTCTATGGTTGTTCAGTTCTCCAATCCATTGCAAATTTGCAATCCAATCACCTCTGCAGGCTAGTTAATCAGCACACGAAACCGAAAACAACCGTAAAACGCCTATTAAATCCCAGCATTCTCACAAGTTCCATCTATTGGCCTGCTTTCTTTTTAATCCGGCATGTACAACTCCAGGAGGACCCCATGTATATCACTTGGTGTTACAAACCAAACAGGAGAGTGCCAAGACACAGGTACAGTATGTTCCATGAACAACACCTATCCTACTGAACCAGGTCACCCTGCTTCATATGTATCATACACATCAGACACACAACAAAAGATGACAAGAAATGCTCAAATGTAAATAATCAAGAAACACTCGGAGGAGTTATACATGTTTATTTACTTATTTACTAAAGATCCTTTGTGCACTTAACATTGACATTTCAAATCCTGAAACCAATAACAGCTGTCGGATCTGAACTTATAACGAATGGATCAGATTTATCAGCAATATTACATTTTTATAAAAAGATAATATCAAAATTTTCTCTTCGAGATCGCTGCCCTCGAATGGTTTGCTTGTTTTCTCATTTTTCTTCTATTTTCACATCCAAGGGTGTGTTCGTTCCCGACAGGGCGGTGTGTTAATTCTTAGTATCTATTTTTGATAAGTGTAGAATTTAAAGGCGAAACGCCGAAAAGAAAAACAAAAGAAGCCAAAGAAGTCGAGATGAGCTACTAAGAGCGAGGCACTAAACAAGCAACAAAAACCAAAAACAAAAGGAAACTAGACAAGACTAAACACCCTCTCTTGAACAAAGAAGATCCCAACAGAAAACAAAATCCTCTAAAAAGAGGCCGCGACATTCGAAAACTTAAGGCCCTTGATATTGAGTATAATATTTGTCACGTCCTCTTCCTTCCCTTCGAACACTAGAAATTCTCTCCTTCCAAATTCCCCAACATATAGCAAAGGGCGTAACATACACCATAGCTCGGCCTCTTTATCGAAAATGCCACTATATACCAACCAGTGATAAGATTAGACACCAAACCAGGCATGACCCAAACCATTCCAAAGTCTGCAAAAAAACGTCCTCCACACTGCTCTCGTTACATCACAATACAACAACAGATGATTGACCGATTCCTCACTGTGTTTACAAATCAAGC
The DNA here is from genome assembly GCA_035048495.1 of Euptelea pleiosperma. Lineage (NCBI taxonomy): Eukaryota > Viridiplantae > Streptophyta > Magnoliopsida > Ranunculales > Eupteleaceae > Euptelea > Euptelea pleiosperma. Next base: position 25,443,418 of record CM068551.1, on the reverse strand, counting down.
AAAAGTCCACAATGGTAATCCTTCTGGCAATCAAGTGATCCACCCTCAAAAACTAGTTTAGAATCACAGTCCATACGAATTCAAAACTATCACTGGAAGGACAGAAAATTCAACCTGAAGATGATCTCATGTTCATATTTCAAATAAGAAGTCGAGCATTAATTTAGAATTCAAAATCCATACCTAATAAAAATAAATTTAAATTTCTTTTATTTCAATCCAGAATTAAACTATAAAGAAATAAAAAAGGTAGAAGATGAATCACTAACATTTTTGAGAGATGAACAGAATATTTCTAGAGCAATTCAAGCTACATATGCAGATCAATGAAATGAAAGGGAACAAACTTTTTTTATTACCTTTGATAAGAAATCTAATTAGACACTAGTAGATATACCAGAGAGAGAGACAGAGAGAGAGTCCATATATGAAGAAAAAGGAGTTCGTTAGAAATGACCCGATATTTCGGCTGAGAAACCGCTACTCTACACGCAAAGCGGCACAGTGACGAGTTTGGCTTATCGACTGATCCGATCCGGACGTGAAGTTATAACGGTACTATAGCCCGAAGACTAGCATACTATAACAGGAAATAATGTAAATAGAGGATGGATTTTCTGTAGCTACATTACAGAACTATTCTCAGGAGTGGCAGGGTTTTCTTTAGGTTTGGAAGCTGACGTGGCAGGCCCAAAAGGAAACATAGTTTTACCCAAGGTTTAAAGGAGGCCGTTTGAACGGTTAAACTGACTGGAGGCGTTACCGTTTAAACGGCCGTTAAAACGGATTGAAATGGCTAGTGGCAAAAATGAAAAAAATATATATTTCAATGGAAAAAAACAAAAAAAATGGTGCTGAAATTCAAATTTTGAAATTTGAAATTTAAAAAAGGAAATTTAATGGATTTAAACAGAATTAAACGGATTTAACGCCGTTCTTTTCACAAAAATTTTCAGAATTAAACGGCCGTTAAAACAAAAAAAAATGGCCATTAAATTCAAAAGCGTTAAAACGTGTTCAAACGGTTTTAACAGAAACGGGCTTGGGGTGTTACCGTTTAAAGGGCCGTTTTTAAAACCATGCTTTTACCTTTTATTCTAGGGAATTTTTGACATACCCCCCATGTTATCTTTAAAATTTGACTTACCACCCCACCCCCACCCCCCTACACACACACAATTTGAAAAAGCTGACGTACCCCCCTATAACTCGGTCCACTATCATTTGACCAGTGTTGACCCGAGTTGACTTCCAAATTTTGTATTAAATGGCAAAAATGCCCTTGTCTTCAAGCTTGGAACAAGGGTTTGGGTTATCAAACAGCTGTGGGGATGGCCGGCCAAGAGATTGCCCATCACCGGCAACCAACCCACTGGAGTCTCATGGCCGGCTGGCCACCACTCCGACAATAATTTTAAACTTAAGATTACAAAAAAAACCAAACACAAAGCATACAATTTTAGTTTTAAAATTTTTATTAACAAAAATGAAAAACAAGAAAAAGTAATTTATATTTCAAACTTTTGAGATGTGGATTTTGGAAAGATGGGTTCTTTCAATTTTAAATTTTCATTCTACAATAAAATCCATAAAAAGAAATCTCATTCTTTCATGAGTTTTTTTTTTGAAGATTTTTTCTTCTCAATCTTTGTTTAATTCATAAAAAAAACTTAAAAAAAAATCTCAAGTTTACCAACATGGATTTTAAAATTTATCTTTAATCTCCTCTTTTCATGTTTGATTTGGGGTATGGGTTTTGGCTTAAACCCAAACCCTTGTTCTAAGGTTGAAGACAAGGGTACTTTCGTCCTTTAATACAAAATTAGGTAGTCAACTCGGGTCAACACTGGTCAAATGAAGTGGACCGAGTCATAGGGAGGTATGTCAGCTTTTTCAAATTGTGGGGGGGGTATGTCAAATTTTAAAGATAACGTGTGGGGGGGGGGGGGGGGGGGTATGTCAAAAATTCCGTTTATTCTATTTAAAACTTCTTAAAATTCAATTGGGGAAAGTACAAATACATGGTATGGTATATGCAAGACAGATACAAGGGCACTATCCACTTGGACAATCTAAGAGGATTCTCAATCTGATGGGTGGTTTGGATTGTCCACGCGACCCCAGGGGGTGTTGGCGCAGTGGTAGAACCACGATAGGGGTTTACTCCCTCTGATCGTGAATTCTAAATTTATGTAAAATAAATTTTAGTAAAATAAAAATAGCTAGTAAATGAATATCAATTGAAACTTGAAAGGTCTCATCAAAAGCTTTCTAAGGCTAAACTAAGCTATGGATTGAAAGTTAGGATAAATAAGAATTGTACCACATCACCATTTCATTGTGCTTTCTCTTCACTTTTTAAAATAGAAGAAACTTGGGGAGGGCATCGTATAGCGCAGATTTCTCATAGGGTTTTCAACCAAACATCTTAATGATTCGATTTGAAACCTCAGGTGATCGTTATTATTGGTGAACTGGTTAGTTGAGGACTCAAGTCGGGAGTGGATTGGTGATAGAGAGAGAGAAAGTGTTTCTTCTTTTTCCCAACCTTTTGTTCAGTGAGGGTGACCTCTATTTATAGAGGACGTTGGGTGGGTTGTATGTGAAGTTTCTAATGTGTTTTAAACGTATGCATTGTGACGTTGTTGCGTGCTTGAAGACAATCACTTATAGAGTCATTATAATAGGTAGGACACGTCACATCCGAAGCAGGAGATGTCAGGACCTTCTCCTAAGGTTATTGATGTAGAACACACAACAGAAGAGTTCATTGAGTGTTTGGACCGTCAAAAGTCCAAACGATGCTAAAAAGGATGTAACGGACAGTAATACTAAAAATACACTAAAAATAAGGTAATAGGCATTAATGTAATTACTTTTAAAGTCAGAATTACGCGGAGCCAAACATCTTTAAAAGGAAACGACGAGATCTTCAATAGTTATAAGCTTCATTCATAATATACGCCTAATTTTGACCAAATTCTATTGTTTAGTAGGTCAAAATGGTAACTTAACTATTTTTTGAGAATTTCGTTTTACCAATAACTTTAACTGTGGAAATCAGAATCACTCCATGTTGATTCTGACATGTTTATAAGATCTGCGAATATTAATTTCTAGTCTTAGTTGTAATTTTTATTTTTTTTGTAATTTTTTCTATTTTAGCAATTTCAAATTTTTAGTAAATTTTTAATTTTCTTTAGTGATTTACCATATTAAAATGGGATGTAGTTGGACGAAAGAATTAATGAAGTTTATAATTTAAACCTTTTTACTACGTTTTTCCTTGTGGATTCAAGATATCTTTTCGGTTGAGGACATTGTTCTTCTTCATGGTTCATTTTCGTGTTATCTCCACGCTTTCGCTACATCAATTATGCTGATTTTCCTGAAAATCTTAGCTTATTCGTTCGAATTAGCCTTCTACATAAAGTCGGTTCTCCCCATCGTCAAACCAAACTTTCGGACCAAGATCTTAATAAAGTCAACAAAGTGTTTGTGATTAGGAATAATATAGTCCAACCTCCAATACTCAGCCCAAACTTAAAAATGAACTTTTGTTCACGGATTTCAAGGTAGGACATGAATGATCCCAGTGGAAGTCATTTTTAAGCACACACGGACATCTCATGGAGGTTTATACACAAAAAAAGACATCTCATGGAAAGTTGCAAAATGTGGATCAATTTTCAGGTTTAAAGTTCCCTTTTTACAGCAGCAGGAGAAAAAAAAAAAACCCACAACTTGTATAAAAAGACAAAACGGCCTTCATGTGATTGTCAAAAAACGAAGGACAAAATGAGAATAAGATCTTGAAGGGTCAGACTCAACAGAACTTTATCCCCAGGGTCCGGACCATTAGAGGGTCTTGGAGATTCATGCATGTGAATCATGAGGGCCAACCACTGAACTATGTAGACCTAGAGAGGGTGTTCTCAGCACCAAAAGCGGGTGAAAACAAGCATACGGCGTACCTTGGTAGGATGTTTGATTGAGTGGGTGTGGCCCGCCCCTTTGCTATTGCAATGCCTAGTCTTTTACTTCGCAGGTGGAATGAACAAATTACAAAGACACCAGGGTTTTAAGCCAAATAACAACTACAAAGAGTCTGAATACAATAAAGCTTGGAGTGTCAGATAGCACTAGTGCGTAGGACCCTATAAACCAAAAATCAGCCTGATTAGTGATTTATAGGCTTTGGATTGGACTTATTTTCATGGGCTGATCTCAACTGTGGGAATTTGAGCAGTATTTGAGGTACAAAGATCCAACACTTATAAGGCTGATTTTTGGTTTGTAGGTCTACCATGGGGGACCAGAATCCGTACGGTCAGAGTCCTGTAACAGTGTGCCACGTGGCTTATATTGTGTCCCTGTCATTTTAGATCTTTCAAACCCGAAAAAAAAAAACACGTAATGAGTAATGACTAACAAATTTAGTACCACATGTTTACTCGAGACTACGACCTATATACGAGTAAAACTTGGCTAACCGGCGACTGATACTGACCACCCCTAATATGATCCACCTGGCACTTTTTTAGAACACTAACCTTATGGATGTTTGACCAAACCCGCCAATCCCTAGGTAGACTTACAAACCAAAAATCAACCTGATTAGTTATTTCTAAGCATTGATTGGCATCATTTTTTAACCGTGGAATTTGATCATTATTTGGTGTACAAGATCAAAAGGTTTAAAATCACTGATCAGACTGGTTTTTGGTTAGTAGGTTCACCTAGGGATTGGCCAAACATCCATACGGTCAGTATCCTCTCAAAATGTGTCATCATGTGCTCATATTGAGGGTGGTCACAGTTTCACTGCATCGCCGCCCAGCCAAATTTTGCTCCCGATATACCTATGTAATGGTACAGACTCCAGAGATAAATGTGAATGCCACGCCATATGATGGAAAAGCCGCAGTGCCTGTTTTCAACTTCACAAATAATAAAAGTAGTTCTGAGAGGAAAGAAGGGTCACAATCCCAATAATTTAACATCCAATATTTCGGTGACGTGGTGAACACTGAAAAAGGCACAAAGAGAGAGAATCATCATGCATGCAAATAAATATCATAAAAGAGGCCAATGGATATACCACCATTGGATCCATGATCTCACAATTGTAGCCTGCAGAAATCTACATCCAGCAATTTTGGATTTTAAGATGACTCTCATGGCTGAAAAGTTTTGGCTATTTCTTTTCGTTTCAATAGTTCTACACCCTCGACTCTCTCTAACGCTAACACTTGTAAAGAGTTACAACGTTCAGTGACTTCTTTTTTTCGCTCTCAAAAGCCAGGTGCTCGTGTTCAAATAAGAGACCAGACGTTTAAGAAAAACAAATCGAAGGATTGGGCAGCATAGAAGAAACAATATAACCTTATAGCAATAATACTTGCAAATTTCTTTCTTCATAAGAGTGACTTCCATATGACCAAACTACAAATATTTCTCTCAAAAGGGCTTTTGATGGAAGGGCAACCTTCGAATCAAAAACAAAGAACCCAAGAATCATCACAACTGACCCCTAGTAAGAAAAAAACTCTTTTTTTACCTTCTTCTCCTAGCTATACACCAGGCAAGATAGGCTGGGACTACCATGACAACCTGCAACAAACAATACCTGGACTGACTTTGCAGTAACTATTACTACAACAACTACAGAAACGAATAAAAGAACCTGGACTCGATGCAGCTTTTCTGGGGGGCCCAATTTTACTACAACGAGCATTCCCTTTCCTTCTTCCCGACACATTCCTCAGTAGAGAGCACAAACACCAGACCATGCCCACCATACCAGTCCACATGATGTATCCTTTATAACCCTCCCCCGTCTTCTTATTCGACCACCGTAGGACCCCACCCCACTTCAGCACTTCTTCGACCAAACCTTGAGACTGGACCTAACAGGACCCAACAACACGACGACGAGACTCCCCGACCCAACCCAATATATATCCCGTCGCCCCCAACCAGGACTTTGCTCCATCACACCACCAACTGAAAGCCTGCAATTTGTCAAGAATATGTACCATGATTAAAAAAAAAATGACTAACTGACATCCTGTTACTAGTTCAAATGCAAGTAAATGCGATAGTTATGCCAAGCCATCCTCTCTGCCAGCGCCGTACATAAAAGAACTGCAGGGGGGCTGAGACCCAACCCACCAAGATCTTAGAACCATAAGAAAAGGTGACCCAATCAAGGGACCTATCTCAATATTTTAGACCAGTGTTACATGGACTCTTCCAAATGGATCTTGTCGAACACGTGTTGGATCCTGACAGTCAACATATCAGTCCAACGATCAGTCTTAATACGTCTGTCCATGAAACACTGTTAAGGACAGTCAGGTGAGTTTATTTAATATTATTACGGTCGTCCAAGCAGCTCAATACATCTGAACATCTCAGTTGCATCAAAGAAAACTAGGCACGACCGATTGCATTAGTACATTAGTACTGCAGAGCGCACAAGCGGGGTGAAATCACAAGAAAATCTTTCGGATGGTTTCATCCTGACCCAAGCATAAAAACAATAATACATGGAGCATAAGGGGATTGCTTACCTTCAGCTGAAGTTGTATCCACCAGAAGGAACTGGAAGCTCATTCCCTCCAAAGCGGAATCCAGGTTGGGCAGCTTCGCCAGGGGGCAATGACTCGTCATCCTCTTCCAACCAATACGTTTCCAGAATCTTCACTGCCTTCTCATAGATCTCGGTGTTGTCATGACTCTGTAGGTTTTCAATCTTCTCCAACCCTTCAGCCTCATCAATCAATTGCGCATAGATGTTCATACTTCCAGTGTTCCCCAAGTTCTTCTCAGCTTCCCCAACCTTCAAGATGTTCTCAAGCCCTTCTAAACAGACTGTAACAATTCTTGGGTCAGGACAGACAAGGAGATCACACAACGGCTTGATACAACCCTGGCTTACCAGATACCTAGCATCCACAAAAATGATCAACCATATAAATGCAATATTCAGTATGAAAACTAAGACTATAAAAAGAAGATAGCTTGAGATGGAAACATACTTAATTTGTTCATGGGTACCACCAGAAGTAGCATTGGAGATTGCCCATGCAGCCTCTTTCTTGATGTCGAACTCAGCTGTTTGAAGAAGATGTACTAGAGGGCCAATGATATCAGCCGCAATTACAGACTGTATATTTCAAAAGTGCATGCATTTAGTATCTCTTAGAATGAAGTCCCAACAGGGAAGTTATAGCCCATGAAAAAATAAAGACCAGCTTCCATACCTGTATTTGATCCTTGTTTCCAGCCGTAATGTTCGAGATAGTCCAGCAGGCTTCCTTCTTGATGCTTTTCTTGTGATTGTGTGACAACAGGTTCAGAAGGCAAGGAAGTGCTTGATGGTTGATAATATACTACAGAATGAACAAAAGTATGTATCAAACTCATTAGCACGAGCAGAAACTATAGCGTCGTGAAAATTGGACATCAAATGCCAGCAGGATTTCATAGACCATTAGCATACTTCTCCCTCATGTACACAAAGTCACAAACTAACATGAAAAAAAGACATGTAGCTGAATTTTCTTTTTCAGTACTTGACCTATCAATAACAGTTATTTTGAAAAAGATGAGGATTTCAATAAGGTAGAAACACTAGATGCCATTTTCTTAATCCAATTTATCTACAAAGACCAACCAGATAATGAAAGTTAAGTAACACAAATACAAGCAATGCAGACTTTTACGCAACAAAGTGAATCATCAAAGAATTGTGAAACCATTGAGGAACTACTAAAAATATGAGGCTGAAGAACCCAACACGACAGGTCATAAATAAAAGCAGAAATTAACCACAACAATCCATACCTATCCATATCCCGCGGGAAATAAAAGAGAGATAGGTCCAAGCTATCTGCTAGGGCCAATAATGGGCCCTTAATTGTTTACAAAAATATGGATTTCACTTATTTTTAGATCTTTTAGTAACAACATTATTGGGGCTGAATTTGAAAAAAATGAATAGTTATTTCTGGACGCCTCTAAAGTAAGCCTTGAATAAGTGCCACATGTAACAACAGTTTTCACTTCACATTATGATTAAAGAAAACTAGAAAAGTGATGGGACTGGTAACTGAAACTGAAGGGCAAAAAACAATATGGAAGTTGTTTTATAGAAGTACACATACCAAGACTATGAAGATCAAGACTATAATATTGAAAGCGAGTTCGATGTATTCAATACCTGAGTCTGGATATCATCTCCAGTCACAATATTTCCAACCGTGCGAAGGGCGGGAATGAGCACTGAGGGAGATGGGTGACTGAGAAAATAAAAAAGTGCCGAATACTTTCAGATTCTGAATCCAGAAATAGAGGACAACAAAAAGCATGGAATCCATGACTAAATATATTCCATACGCAAATTATAAACCAGTACTCACAGCAGGAGCTCAACAAGACGAGGGCAGACGCCCGCTTCAATAACAGCTTGGATTTTGTCATTTGTACCATCAGACAGATAAGAGAGTGCCCAGCATGCATCTGTCAGGACTTCCTCGTCATTTGAATGAATAAGACGCTCAAGAGCTGGAAGTGCAGGCTTTGTCTGCCCAAGGAATTCAAGAAAAACATTAGATTCTGAATAATTGCATCAAGTGACAATATCATGTAACTCAAAACTCCAACCTGCTCAAAAGGAGGCTGTGGCTTGCCCCTGCAGAAATTTGAAAGAGTCCAGGTGGCATTTCTCAGCATAGAAAGCTTGGCATGCACATTCAACTGTGCAAGCAATGGGACCAAGGCCCCATGGCCAAGGACGAGATCTCGGCATCTAGGGGAATCGCCAGCAACATTTCCAAGTGCCCAGACGGCCTACAGTTTTAGAAAGGAGTCCATGAAATACCTCAATTTTTTTACTAAATCAGCTGACAGTTCATTGTATTTATGATCATAGAATGCACATCCAAACAAAAGATGACAATTAAAAGCAGAATAAATAGTGCTACAAAAGCAAATAAGAATAGGTTTCCATTATGTATACCTGTTCACGAACATCATCACTTGGAGAACCGAGTAGTTTCACAAAGATCGGGACAGCCCCATGGTCAATTACAACCTTGGTATTCTCTGATGTTCCGGAAGCAATGTTTGTGAGAGCCCAAGCTGCCTCAAACTACTCAAAAGTCAAAACGTTAAACCAATATGACGATAAAATATATTAAAACCCAGTTCAGAATACTATACGGTATCTCTTCAAACCTGAAGTTGCGGATAGTCCTCTCTCATAAGAAACTCAACAAAACGAGGAACAACACCAGATTGAATAACTTCCTCGATCGGAGGGCTGCGTTCTGGTGAAAGAATTTAACAGTAAATAATGTTACATTAATCAATTATAAAAGAGAGGAAAAAAAATGAGTAAAAAAGCCACAAGGAACCAAGTAATACCTATTGAAAGTAGTTTTCGAAACTGCGTTGTAGCCTCAAGCTGCGAAGAGCTATCGTCCGACCAAACTCCAGCGACCATAGACGGAAGACTTTCTAACTGAAATTAAAGAAACACCACAAACAAGCAAAGAAGTTCAAAATCAAATACCAAATCTGCTTGTACCAATTATAAAACAAACTATCAAATAACCAAAACCCTAATATATCAAACCGATCTTACAAAACAATCGATACAATCTACAAACCCTAAACCTAGATCAAAACTGAAAACCTAGATCCAAAATCGACCGATCGACCGATCGACCGATCAACCAAAGTTAATAATTTGATCCAATCAAACGCTTACTTTAACAAAAAGCAATCAAAAATACCTTTTTCTCGACGACTGAAGCGTGAATCGAGGCCGGGAATTGCTGCGCTTGCATGCCCTCTCTTCTCTTCTTCTGCAAGCTTTCTTCTCTCCTGTTCTTTCGGATCTCAACCATGTTGTCTTCTCTCCTTCTCCGACCTTCTTCGGCGTCGACCGCTACCTTGTATCTGTTCCTACGAACCTCCGTTCTCGCATTCGGTCTGAGAGACATGGCTGCTCGATCGACAAAACCCTAGAAAAACTGTAAGAAGATCGAAATCAAGATCAGACAAAAAGAATCACAGAGAAAACCTAGGAGAGAGAGAGAGAACAAAAACAAACCTGCTTTAAGAGGCAGAGAGAGTGAAGAGTGGTTTGGGAAAAAGAGAGGGCGGAAGGAGTTTTTTCGAAGGTCTGAAACGTGAGATCTTTATAATGTTTTTAACACAACGATTTGAAGTAAATTTGGAACTCGTTTGGAATATATTCACAGTAATGCCACTAGGTTTGAAATTGAAGGTGAGGGAAAACCTAAATTTTTAAAGACCATGCGTTACGGTGTTACCCGTCCAATCTGTTTAGGCGGTCCACGACTGGTAGACCAGATTTACGGTCCACCTTACACAGGATTATGGGGGATTGGATACTTGGATTGGATCCACACGACTGATCCCACACGTTCTTTTTGTCGTAACTACTAACCAGCACCGGTCTTTTTAATTTTTGACGGTGCGAACCCAATCCGGACCAGTTTTTTTTGACCATGTAGAACTCGCGGGGTGCTGGGTCCCACTAGCTTGGAAGGGTGGTCAATCCTTATGGTCTTCCGTGTATCCTGGGCGACGGTAATAATCAAGAAGGCGGCGGCCTATTCTTTTACCTCGACCCATCACCCATGGACGAAAATACCTATTCTTTTAGACGCGGGTCAAAAGTAAGGGCCCGTTTGACAAACCAGTGGAAGCAAAAAATAACTTCTAAATTAAGTTGCTGAATTTAAAAGTAAAATTTTGTTTGGTGAACACTAACTTATAAGTCAAAAGGTTAAAAAGTTAGTTTGGCATGAATTAAGTCAAAAATTCATTTTCTTATAATTTTATACACATTATATTCTAATAAACCATTAATAAAGATCATAATCTAATATCACATATGTTATGTTTTTAAAAAAAAATTAATTATAAATGGTCAATAATAAATGACGTACCAGGTGAGTCATTTTATGAGTAATTATTTTTTCAAAGGCTAAGGCTCCAATTACCGCCCTAAAATGAAATGCTCCGATTACATGACGCAATATGAGCCACGTGGCACACTTTTAGAGGACTCTGACCATATGGATGTTTGGACCATCCCTAAGTGGACATACAAACCAAAAATCAGCTTGATTGATAATTAATAGGCGTTGGATTAGACTTATTTTCATGGGTTAATCTCAAGTGTGGGAATTTGAGCAGTATTTGATGTACAAAGATCCAACGCCTAAAAATCACTAGTTAGGCTGATTTTTGTTTGTAGGTCCTCTAAGAGTATACCACATTGCTCATATTGTGTCCTGTAACCGGAGCATGTCATTTTAGGGCAGTAAGTGGAGCCCAACCCTTTTTCAAAAAAGAAATGGTCTATTGATCTACTCCTCAGCAAACCATCCCTATTTTTTCTCCTTTATAAGATGTTTTCTATCTACACTTCATAATGTGAAGTTTACAAGGGTATAATTGACATTTGAAAAGATTCACTTAAAATTAGAAGCATTGGTTCCGCAAATTTTTTGACTTTTGCAAAAAAATTTGCTTCCACAAAAAGCAAGTTTTTGGAAGCAAAAAAGTAACTAATTTCGATGTTGCCAAACAGGCCCTAACTCGCCGACCAAAATAAGAGCCAGATGGCACACTCTTAGAGGAGGCTGACGAATGGAAGTTTGACCAATCCCTAGGTGGACCTAAATACCAAAAAATCAACTTGATTAGAGATTTCAAACCTATGGATCTTTGTATCCCAAATAATGCACAAATTCACAGTTAAAAATCAACCCATGAAAACTAACTCCCCTGAGCCCAACTCATTACGAATTACTTTCAAATTTCAGGGTGGTGTATGTATATGTATATGTATGTATTTTTTTTACAAAAAATTTCTTAGAAGGAAAAAATATTTAAGTCTATTTACAAAAATAAAAATAACTTTCTGACAATTATAAAAAAAGTAATTAAACGCCCTTTGAAATGGCGTTTCTCCCTTGGCAAAATTAAGGCTGAAAAAGTCTAACTTTAAAGCTGAAAAAGGTTGACAAACGCTCCTTTAAAGGGTGCCTGTCAGGTACAGATGCCCTTTAAAAGGGCGTTTGTCCATAGAAAAGTAAAACTTCTATCACAATGCTGGGCCACGTGGCACAGTCTTAGCGGACACTGACCATATGGATGTTTGGCCAATCACTAGGTGGACCTACACACCGAAAATAAACATGATTAGTGGTTTATAAGTGTTGGATTGAAGTTATTTTCCTGGGTTGATTTTAAGCGTAGGAATTTGAGAATTATTTGAGTGCAAAGATCCAAGGGTTGTAAATTACTAATCAGACTGATTTTTGGTTGCAGGTCCACTGAGGGACTGGCCATACATCTATACGATCAGCATCCACTAAGAGTGTCGTACTGTGACAGAAGTTTTACTCCTCTATAGGCTAACACCCTTTTAAAGGGCGTCTCTCAGAAGCCTTTTTCAACTTTAATATTTGTCGGGGGGAGACGCCCTTTCAAAGGGTGTTTAGTTACTTTTTTTGTAAATGCCAAAAAAAAAATTTTATTTTTTCGTAAATGCATTTAAATTTTTTTCATTTAAGAAAATTTTTATTTTTTTTATTTCATGTATTTGAATTGAAATGGTATTAAACTCGAACTTCTCAATCATTCATCTTTTGTTATTATTGTCATTTTGACCATTTTCTTGACCCTGCTTTTTCGAATTCAAATCCTATTTAGTGACCAAAATTTTGCCATTGCTGACTATGTGGAGGGCACCAATGTACCTTTCTTCGTGCAAGGATAACGAATTCTTACCAATCAAAATTGTCCTTACGGTTGACCCATCTAGAAGATTTTAACTGAAATTCAGTCCCATGAAAGATCCTAACCATTCATTCGATTGTTTTCTTCGGCCAAAAAGAAAAAATGAAAGTCTAAAGACAGGTGTATTTGTCAGCAAGGTTAATTATAACTAGTCAAATCAAAGTAATCACCTTTATAATGTTTTTAGCGTTTTTTAACAATATCACATAAGAGTCTTGTAGTCTTACATTTAATGCTAGCTTTTATCTAAACCATGTTTATCGATATAAAGGCCATATAAAGGCCGCTAACCACCGAAACGAAACCGGTCACTTTGAACCATGGATAACCGTGAGTTGTCCTAATAGATGATATCTTGGACTACTTGCTATCTTTGGAGTCTTGAGAATCCCGTGGCCAGATTATGTAGGTGCCTTGGTGGCAGTTGCAGTGAAAGGGAGAGGAGGTTCATTGTCAATGAATGAAATGCCAGTTGCGATTCGGGTGGCTCGTAAAATGTGTATGACGAGCAGAGGAAAAAAATATGTCGTGCGATCTCTTCGTGAATAAGGCATAACGAACATAGCTTTGAAATTAGAATTCCCCCATGATTGAGATTAGAAGCAGTTTTTTTCAAGGAATATACTGATGGTTAGTGGTACGAGGGGAAGATAAAATCCGGTACCCACATTTCACAGGGAATTGGTCAGTAGGATGATATGGCCAGATGATCCAATTAGGGATGAAACGATGAATGGAAGGCATCACACAATTAGTCTAGTTCAAAATATGATTGGGCAAGCAAGGAGAGAGAATCCTAATGAGATCCCACTCTCCCAATGGGAGAAAACGTCCTCCCCTTTCTCTATAAAGGCAGATACGTTGTTAGCATGCTCCATGTAAGCCAAAAAACGGGGCTGTTCTTTGATGCAGCTTTCTGAATCAAAATTTGGTGCAGAAGTCCATCAAATTGCAACATAATAGACTCGTGCGGACCAGTTAGCCAGTTGAATGTCTGGCCCACGCTATGATAGACCTACACACCAAAAATCAGCATGATTGGTGATTTCTAGCCATATGATTTGAGCACTTTTTCATCATGGACTTTATGAACAGGCCTATGAGTTGGTTCCAAGCCCATGACGAAAAAGTGCTCAAAACCAATGGCTAGGAATCACTAATCACACTGACTTTGGGTGTGTGGGTCCACCAAGATGTGGGCCATGGAAGCAGTGGGCCAAAAAGAGTACCACGTGAAAAATTGAAAATGTTACGAATTTGTGACGGTGACCCTTGTTTAAAGTTACGAAATTGAAAATGACCTGTTAAAAACAGCATATATAACAAGGGTCAGGTTCCGGTGACCAACACTTTGGAGTACCCTCATAGAGGATGAATCAATGGCTGATTTTTGGTGAGATGATCTCCTCACCATATAGATCACCCCAACAAAAAATCATCCCATTCTGAAATTTCTAACCCCATTAAATGTTGTTTTCAATTTACATGGTAAAAATCAATGGTCCATAATTCTTCAACTTCTAAACCAGTCTATGAATATCAGAATGACTTGAATTTTTGTGAGGATGATCTCCTCACCATATAGATCATCTTAACCAAAAATCAGCCATTGATTCATCTTCTATGATGGTACAACAAGCTGCTGGTCAAAAATGTTGGTCAAAAGTGTTGGTCACCAGAACCCCGAACCCATATAACAATTTGATGGCATTACCGTTGCAATTGCTATAACAGCCATCTATATAACAAAATACGATAATTGTCTTATCTTTTATCTTATCCAGTTTCAACAAAGAGTGGCTGAGATCTTATCCTCCATATGGATGGTGGATCTCAGCTACTCATACCCAATTTGGGCCAACGCTTTGTCAGATACTGCCATGAGCACAAGCCACTCACTATCTATATAACAAAACAGGAAAGTTGTCTTATCTGGCTTCATAAAATAAAGAATGGTTGAGATCAAATCCATTCATCTAATGTTAGATGATCGGATCTCAACCATTCACTCTCACTCATTTATTCGCCTTATGTTATGATTTTCGAGGAAATCTGAAATTTCGCTATACAAACTTGGATTTAGTGTATGTCCACCAAATGTATGTCAAACATAAATAGGGTTCATGGGCCCAAAGTAAAGAGATTTGGTGTACGCTATGAATAGCGGCTGTTATAACAAGTTTGTACCTCCCTCATAATGTTATGTACCGTTTTGTTATTTTTCCATTATAACGACCGTTGTTTTTTGAAAAAAATTTGTTAAAAAACATCTGTTATTTTCTGTTATAAATTTTAGTAAAATCAAAATTTTAATTTTAGCACCGCTATTTCCATTCCTTTCCATTATTTTTCATTTTTTGCCCATGTGCGTTACAATTTGTTATAATGGAAATAATGGTAACACCCCCAATCTGTTATACCATTTTAGTGCCGAAGGCACCCAATTTTTGCAAATGCGTTTTTTTGGGGAGTGACGTGAGCACAGGCCATTTACTATTCTATATAACAAAAAACAGTGGTTGTCTCCCAACTTATACTTCACATCAACAAAGAAGGGTCAAGATCTAATCCTCCCCCAAATGGACGGTGAATCTCAGCCACTCACCTGATTTTGGCAAATTCTTTGTCGAGGAGCGCCAATGGCTCAGGGCACCCACTAGTTCCATATAAAATTAAAAACAACAGTCAAAAGGGTCAAAATTTATTACTTTCTACATTTATTGTTCTTTCCCAAATATATGGCCATTATTTAGACGGTAACATTCAAAATTAAAACGTTCAAAGCAGGAAAAAAAAAAGTCAACGGCGAATGTAGCGTTGTTATAACCTTGTTTCTAAACCATGCTCCAAACTAGCATCGTCCCTCTTGACCATTGGTCCATGTCATCAACTAGACCCAAAACAACGACGAGGCTGTCAACCAACTCTAATGGTCTACGGGCACCCACCTCATAGGGCTGGCTACCCACTCTCTCTCCCCTTTCTTTTTTTGGACAAAAAAGCCCCCACCCGTTTGGGCACCCACTTCGTCTTCTCCAACGAACACCACCACCCATCACCACCCCACCCCCACTTACTACAAGGATTCCCTTTCCTTCGCAACACATTCCCCGGTAGTGAGCACAAAAACCAGACCATGCCCACCATACCAGTCCGCGTGATGTCTCCTATAAAATCCTCCCTACCTATTATTTAACCATAGTAGGACCTTACCCAACTTCAGCACTTCTTCGACCAAACCTGAGAGACTGGACTTAAACAGGACCCAATAACACGACGACGAGACACTCCGACCCAACCCAATATATATCCTGTCGCTCCCAACCAGGACTTTGCTCCATCACACCAACTGAAAGCCTGCAATTTGTCAAGAATATGTACCATGATTAAAAATAGGAATAACTGACATAGTGCAAATGCAAGTAAAACCAATAGTTGTGCCAAGCCATCCTCTCTGCCAGTGCTATACATATCAGAACTGCAGGGGGGGTGAGACAAAGGTGACCCAATCCCTTGAACCCAATCAAGGGACCTATCACAATATTTTTTACCAGTGTTACATGGACTCTTTTAAACGGGTGATCATTCTTGTCGAACACATGTTGGATCCTGATACTCGACCTATCAGTCCAACGATCAGTCTTAATACGTCTGTGCCCATGCAACACTGTTAAAAACAGTCACATGAGTTTATTTAAAATTATTTCGGTCATCCAAGCAGGTCAATATATCTGTACATCTCAGTGGTATCAAAGAAAAGTAGGCGCAACCCACTGCATTAGTACACGGAGCATCAGGGGATTGCTTACCTTCAGCTCGAGTTGAATGCACCAGAAGGGGAACTGGAAGATCATTCCCTTCCAAAGCGGAAGTAAGGTTGCGCAGCATCACCAGGGAGCTATGACTCATCGTCCTCCAACCAGTACGTTTCCAGAATCTTCACTGCCTTCTCATAGATCTCGGTGTTGTCATGACTCTAGGTTTTCAATCTTCTCCAACCCTTCAGCATCATCAATCAATTGCATATAGACGTTCACACTTCCAGTGTTACCCAAGTTCTTCTCAGCTTCCCCAACCTTCAAGATGTTCTCAAGCCCTTCTAAACAGACCATAACAATTCTTGGGTCAGGGCAGACAAGGAAATTACACAACGGCTTGATACAACCCTGGCTTACCAGATACCTAGCATCCACAAAAATGATCAACCGTATAAATGTAATATTCAGTACGAAAAATAAGACTAGAAAAAGAAGATAGCTGAGAAGGAAACATACTTAATTTGTTCATGGGTACCACCAAAAGTAGCATTGGAGATTGCCCATGCAGCCTCTTTCTTGATGTCGAACTCAGCTGTTTGAAGAAGATGTACAAGAGGGCCAATGATATCAGCCACAATTACAGCCTGTATAATTTTCAAAAGTGCATGCATTTAATATCACTCTTAGAATGAATTCACAACAGAATAGACCATGAAAAAATGGAACAGGTTCCACGGACTTGCCTTTTTGCACTCGTAATTTCACTTGTGCTCGGGCGTGGATTCCAAGAATCCAACTGTGGTTGATAGTGCTGAACTGGCATTCACTTTTGCAAAAGCAAAACCACTGTTGCATTCTCGGAATTCACGCCCAAGAGCACGAGTGAAATTATGAATGAAAAAAAGATGAGTCCCCGGATCCCGACCCTGAAAAAATAGACTGCTATAAATTTCTCACAGCTTCAATAATTTCAAAGGACTGTTACATGCTCTCGTAAGGGGCCTGCCACTTCCCTTCTTCGTTTTGCGGGTGACATTTTTTTTCACATGTGAACCTAGTTAATTGTGGGCATTTCTGGTCTTCAGATCAGTCCTACTAAATCAAAATTGTTTTTCTCAACTAATGTCCGCATTGATGTCAGAAAGCTCTATCTCATGCCTCATATATTCCCTTTACATATGATCTTGTCAAATACTTGGGACTTCATCTCATGCATAATCATTCTTCTAAACTCCAATTTACATTAATAGAATGGTCTTCAATACCTGTATTTGATCCGTAATTCCAGTCATAATGTTTGAGATAGTCCAGCAGGCTTCCTTCTTGATGCTTTTCTTGTGATTGTGTGTCAACAGGTTCAGAAGGCAGGGAAGTGCATGAAGGTCGATAATATACTAGAGAATGAACAAAAGGATGAATCAAACTCGTTAGCAAGAGCAGAAAATGTAGCGTGGTGAAAATTGAACATCAAATGCCAGCAGGATTTCCTAGACCATTAGCATATAACATGAATAAAAGACATGTAGCTGAATTTTCTTTTTCTGTACTTCACCTATCAATAACAGAAAGTTATTTTAAAAAGTGGAGGATTTCAATAAGGTAGAAGCACTAAACCATTTTCTTGATCCAATTATCGGTGCAAAAGAGTTGGTAATGCACAAACTACAACTCCAAATATAGGTATACCAAGACCAACCAGATAATGAAAGTTAAGTAACACAAATACAAGCAACACAGACTTTTAAGTTACAAAGTGAATCATCAAAGAATTGCAAAACCATTGAGGAACTACTAAAAATATGAGGCCGAAGAACCCAGCACTACAGGGTCATAAATAAAACAAGAAATTAACCACAAAAATCCATACCTATTTATATACAATCACAAAACATACCCCAACAGGGAAAGAAAAGAGAGCTAGGCCCACGATATCTGCTAGGGCCAATAATGGGCCATTAATGTTTTACAATAAATAGGGATTTCAATTATTTTTAGATCTTTTAGTAACAAAATTATTGGGCCTGAATTTGGAAAAATGAGTAGTTATTTCTGGATGCCTCTGAAAAGTACTTAATTAGGAAAGATGACTAAGAAGGTCGTAAGTCAAAATAAGTATAAGGAATTTGTTGAGTGGATAATTGTTAGGTGGATTTATATTATCCTTGCACACTTTAAAAAATAATCCAGGATTGAACAGCGATTACATGGGGTGTTTCCTAAGCATGATATTTGAATTTGAAAAGGATTTTGTCAACAGCTGGGCACGAAGTTCAGCATGGTGCGACTCTATGCCTGTGCCAGGTCTGATGCCCCGTATTTCACCGGTGTGATGCTAATCGACACCATCAAGAAAGCTCTTTTATTACTTTTTCTTTGTTCTCATGTTTTCCTACATTACAAAATCACAAAACTGGAAATGTTGCAAAATAAAATACACCTATAACGTACGCAGCTCAAACACCTGTCCAACATCCTCAATCATACAACAATTGATGCACTCTCCCAAAGAAAGCCTTCAATAAGTGCCACATGTAAGGAAAGTTTTCACTTTGCTGATTATGATTAAAGAAAACTATAAGAGTGATGGGCTGGTAACTGAAACTGAAGGGCAAGAAACAATATGGAAGTTGTTTTATCGAAGTTAACATCCCAAGACTATGAAGAACAAGACTATAATATTGAAAGTGAGTTCAAAGTATTCAATACCTGAGTCTGGACATCATCTCCAGTCACAATATTTCCAACCATACGAAGGGCCGGAATGAACACTGAGGGAGATGGGTGACTGAGAAAAACAAAAAAGTGCTGAATACTTTCAGATTCTGTATCCAGAATATGAGGACAACAAAATGCATAGAATCCATGACAAAATAGATTCCATAAGCAAATGAAAATAAATCCAGTACTCACAGCAGGAGCTCAACAAGCTGAGGACAGACGCCCACTTCAATAACAGCTTGGATTTTGTCATTTGTACCATCAGACAGATAAGAGAGTGCCCAGCATGCATCTGTCAGGAATTCCTCATCATTTGAATGAATAAGACGCTCAAGAGCTGGAAGTGCAGGCTTTGTCTGCCCAAGGAATTCAAGAAAAACATTAGATTCCGAATAATTGCATCAAGTGACAATACCATGCAACTCATAACTCCAACCTGCTCAAAAGGAGGCTGTGGCTTGCCCCTGCAGAAATTTGAAAGAGTCCAGGGGGCATTTCTCAGCATAGAAAGCTTGGCATGCTCATTCAACTGCGCAAGCAAAGGAACCAAGGCCCCATGGCCAAGGACAAGATCTCGGCATCTAGGGGAATTGCCGGCAACATTTCCAAGTGCCCAGACGGCCTACAGTTTTAGAAAGGAGTACATTAAATACCTCAAGTTTTTATGTGATACAAATACTAAATCAACTGGCACTTCATTTTACCCATGATCATAGAATGTACATCCAAACATTAGATAACACTTAGGAAAAATTAAGAGCAGAATAAATAGTGCTACAAAAGCAAATAAGAATTGGCTTCCATTATGTATACCTGTTCACGAACATCATCGCTCAGAGAACCAAGAAGTTTCACAAATATTGGGACAGCTCCATGGTCAATTACAACATTGGTATTCTCCGATGTTCCGGAAGCAATGTTTGTGAGAGCCCAAGCTGCCTCAAACTACTCAGAGTTCAAAACATTAAACCTATATGACGATAAAACATATTAAAACCCAGTTCAGAATACTAAACAATGTCTCTTCAAACCTGAAGCTGCGGATAGTCCTCTCTCATTAGAAACTCAACAAAATGAGGAATAACGCCAGATTGAATAACTTCCTCGATCGGAGGGCTGTGTTCCGGTGAAAGAATTGTACAGTAAAAATGTAACTTTTATCAATTATAAAATAAAGAAAAAAAAAAAGTCAGCGAAAAGGCCATAAGGAACCAATACCTATTGAAAGTAGTTTTCGAAACTGCGTTGTAGCCTCAAGCTGCGAAGTGCTATCATCCAACCAAACTCCAGCGACCATAGACGTAAGACTTTCTAACTGAAATTAAAGTAACAACACAAACAAGCAAGAAGTTCAAAATCAAATACCCAATCTGCTCTTTATTAAGAGCAACTCCAACTCATCACTATATCTTCAAATTTGATGGTGCTTTTGCAAAATCCAACTCCAACCCATCTCTATATCCAACATGATTTATGGCCATTCTTGACATCAAATTTGATGGGCTACTTTTCGCTCTCCAAATTTCCATTTATGACACTTTCCTTCCATTTTCAACTTTTTAAAATATCGTTATGGTCCTTAAAAAGATTCAAAAGAACCCCCCAACTTATTTTAAATACCTTTTGTGTCCTTTCGGTTTTTTTTTTTTTTTTTTTTAAGATGCTTATTTTAAAGGGGGCTAGTTGGAGCTGAACATTTTTTCTAACATCAAATTTGAAGAAGATGCTTTTTGATAGAATTTTTTGAAGAAGCTGGTTGGAGATGCTCTATAAAGGTCTCTATATCTTCAAATTTGATGGTACTTTTGCAAATTCCAATCGGTCTCTATATCCGACATCAAATATAGAGGGGGCTACTTTTCACTCTCTGAATTTCTATTTTTGTCCTTTTTCCATCCATTCAACTTTTTTTAAATACCGTTATTCGGTTATTGTCCTCGGAAATTCCATTTTCAAAAGAACTCCCCAACTTATTTCAAACTATTTTTATGTCCTTTTGATAAAGATAAAAAATTTAAATTAGCACACCAACAAACTTTAAATACCTTCTGTGTCCTATTGGGAAAAAATCTTTTTGAAGATGTTTTTTTGAAAGGGGGCTGGTTGGAGTTCAACACTTTTTAGAGGAAGCCTCCAACTAGGGGTGTCAACGGGTCGATTCCGGTTCGGTTCCTAAGGTGACCAGAACCGGAACAAACGGTTCCGGTTCTTATCGGTACGGGTACTTATCGGTTCCGGTTCTCAAAGTGATGGTACCAGAACCGGAACCGATTATGTAGTTTTTGTCGGTTCCGGTTCTGGTTTCGGGTATAACGGGTCCAATCTTGGTAATATGAGAATTTTTACACTATATTTATATATTGGTTCCGGTTCTTATCGGTTTCGGTTCCATATTAGAGTACCGGAACCGTAACCATTAGTTTCCGGTTCGGTTCCGGTTCCGGTTCTTTTTAATTGGTTCCCAAAAATGTGGTACCGGAACCGGTGTTTTCGGTTCCGGTTAAATCGGGTAAAATTGACACCCCTACCTCCAACGTCAAATTTGAAGAAGATGCTTTTTTGAAGAAGCTATTTGGAGATGCTATAAAAAAAACCAATTATAGAACAAACTATCAAAAAAACCAAAACCTTAATATATCGAACCGATCTTGCAAAACAATTGAACAGTCTACAAACCCTCAACCTAGATCAAAACTGAAAACCTTGATCCCAAATCGACCGATCAACCAAAGTTACTAATTTGATCCAATCAAACGCTTACTTTAACAAAAAGCAATCAAGAATACCTTTTCCTCAACGACCGAAGCGTGAATCGAGGCCGGGAATTGCTGCGCTTACATGCCCTCTCTTCTCTTCTTCTGCAAGTTTTCTTCTCTCTTGTTCTTTCGGATCTCAACCATGTAGTCTTCTCTCCTTCTCCGACGAGACTCCATTCTCCCGTTCGGTCTGAGAGACACAGCTGCTCGATCGACGAAACGCTAGAAACACTGTTAAAAGATCGAATTCGAGATCAGACAAAAAGGGTGATAGGATCTAGGATCCTAATTGATTCACTTCAATCGGAATCGTCCTCCAATAACTGATTTGTATTCAACTTCTGCTTCAAAACGTGATTACAGCTCCTTAAATAGACTCTAGATTCATACTTACCATAGGACTCCACGACTTGCCAAGATTTGCTTACAAGGTAATATGATCTGTACAAGGGAAACTTACTCAAAACAGAGAAGGAAACTACAAATGATGAAATCTACGACTAAGGTGGTTCCTAACAAATGGATCACAGAGAAAACCTAAGGGAGAGAGAGAGAGAGAGAGAGAGCAAAAACACACCTGTTTTAAGAGGCAGAGAGAGTTGACAGTTGACAGTTGAATAAGTGGCGGGAGGAGGTTTTTCAAAGGGTCGAAACGTGAGATCTTTGTAGTTTATAGTTTATAGTTTGGGTCGTGATGTAACAAGGTATCCCTGAGATCTTTTCAAATGCGGAAGTGGCATTTTTTGTAGTCACCGACTCACCGCCATGGTTTTAAAAACGGCCGTTTAAACGGAAACGCCCCAAGCCCGTTTCCGTTAAAACTGTTTAAACACGTTAAAATGGCCGTTTTTTTTTTGTTTTAACAGTCGTTAAATCGTTTAAACAGCCATTTGGTTCTGAAAAATTTTGTGAAAAAAACAGCCGTTAAATCCGTTTAATTTCCGTTAAATTCCATTTTTTTTTAATTTTCAAATTTGAATTTCAGCACCATTTTTTCTGTTAAAAATCGTTAAATTCCATTTTTGACCTGCCGTTTCATTCCGTTTTAACAGCCGTTTAAACGGTAACGCCCCTGGTCCCCTTTACCGTTAAACTCACCGCTGCCATCTGGGCCAACTGACCGCATGGATGTTTAGCCCACCCCTTAGTAGACATTCATACCAAAAATCAGCTTGTTTGATGATTTTTAGCTCGTTGGTTTTAGTACTACAAAAAATAGTTGCATTCAACGGCTATAAGAACGCCTTAAAAAGTGCTAAAATCTCATGGTTATAGATTACCAATCAGAGTGATTTTTGGTTTGTATATCCATCAAGGAGTGGGATAAACATCCATGCGGCGGTTTCGTGGCACTGCTTCTCGAGGTAACCCTGCGTAACGGGCCACGTCTCGGGTCAGCCTGCTGTATCCGTATCAGAGTGAGAAGTTCCGTAAGATTTGTTGCATGTGTTCTCTTCCATCCCAGGAACCCAGTTGTTTTGTAGGGTTAATTTGGGAATTTAATTTAGATTTTAGGATTTTTAATACCCTAATTGAATTAAATTCCCCTTTTTGTAATTATTTTCATGGGTTTGGCCCCTTTTGTTTGAGTTGTGAACATTAAACAGTTTCGTTTTTTTTTCTCTATATATCTTTTACAAGCTTGGTCGGCTCAAAAGACCAACATGCCCTTTAGTTAGTTGGTTTTATTTTCGAGATTATTTGCAATTTTATAAGATGCACTGGATCATGAATTCTAACCCTTGATTTAGGCCCACTAATTTGATGGGCTATTTCTAAAAATAATGGGACCTCTAACAGATATAGAAATGGTCCCAAAGTTTTATTTTCCTAAATTTAATCTGATATTTGGGCTAGGACCCATCAAAGAGTTGAGTCGGTGGGCCGTGGGCCATGCGTACAACAACGTATTATTAGGTTTCATTGTTTAGAAAATGATCTATATCTATCTATACCGAGGTTTAAAGGAGGCCGTTTTAACAGTTAAACGGACTGGGGGCGTTACCGTTTAAACCGATTGAAACGGCCAGGGGCAAAAATGGAAAAACGGATTTTAACGGTTTTAACAGAAAAAAAAAAAAAAAAACGGAAAAAATGGCGCTGAAATTCAAATTTTGAAATTTGATTAAAAAAAAAAGAAAAAGGAATTTAACGGATTTAATGGCCGTTTTTTTCACAAAAAATTTTCAGAATTAAACGGCTTGTTTAAACGATTTTAACGGCCGTTAACACAGAAAAAACAGCCATTTTTTTCAAAACAGTTAAAACGGTTTTAACGGAAACATGCTTGGGGCGTTACCGTTTAAACGGCCGTTTTTAAAACCATGATCCATACTACTACATATAAAAGCAGCATATGAGAAAAACTTTTGCTTGATTTAAATACCCAATTTTTTTTTTCCTTTTTATGATTGTATGCATTTTTCTACTACCACAAGATTTTCATTTTTCCATAGATTGAGATTTTCCTTCTCCCACAATTTTCTTCCCCCCCCCCCCCCCCCCCCCCTCATGACTCAGTCCACTGTCATTTGACCGGTGTTGACCTGAGTTGACTACTAAATTTATTATTAAGGGACGAAAGTGCCCTTGTCTTCAACCTTAGAACAAGGGTTTGGTTTGGGGGCAAAACCCAAACCCCAAATCAAACGGCTGTAGTGGACGGTTGGCCAAGGGATTTCAATGGGTTGGCCGCCCATCACCGGCAACCAACACACCGGAGTATCATGGCCGGCCGACTACCACTCCGGCAACAATCTAAAGCCCAAGATTAAAAAAAAAAAAACACATACAGTAATTTTCATTAACAAAAACATAAAACAAGAATGAGAGCAATTTAGATTTTAAGCTTTTAAGACATGGATTTAGAAAAAAAGGTTATCTCAATTTTAAATTTTCATTCTTCTACAATAAAATCCATAAAAAGAAATTAGATTCCCTCATGAATTTTATCTATTTTTATAGGATTTTTTCTTCTCAATCTTTGCTTAATTCATCAAAAAAGTAAAAAAAATCTCAGATTTACCAACATGTGTCTTTATTTTTATTTTTAATCTCCCCTTTTCATGTTTGATTTGGGATTTGGGGTTTGCCCCAAAACCAAAGCCTTGTTCTAAGGTTGAAGACAAGGGCACTTTCGTCCCTTAATACAAACTTTGGTAGTCAACTCGGGTCAACACTGGTCAAATGACAGTGGACCAAGTCATAGGGGGGTATGTCAAAAATTCCCTAAAAAAAAACAGAAACCAGACTTTCCTTCTCCTTCTCTTCATTTTTTTTTTAATGGATTGGTTAGGGTTTTGTGCAATCCATCTCTACATTCTGATTCATGCTGTTACGCTCGCTTTCTGCTTGATGTGCACCCTTTTCTATGAGGCTGGAACTTCTCTGCTCGCTTTCTGCTTGATGTGCACCCTTTTCTACGAGGCTGGAACTTCTCTGCTCTTCGGATTCTTATTCAAGCCCCACTCAAGTACTTTCCTGATTCATGCAACCATCTTTCATCCATATTCTGATTCAAACATTTTCATTTAACCAATTATCCATGTTTTCAATCCAACTCTTGTTGTCCGCGTGCAACGCACGTGTGAACCTACTAGTCTGAAAAGAAAAGAAAAAAAAATAAAAAAAAAGGGCTTAGGGTTATAAGTTATAATGGCCGATAATTTTTTTAAAGTTATTTTTCACCATTCTTAAAGTTATTTTGAAAAAAAAATATTTTGACACAAGATTATAACGTGCCATTTGAAACATTGGACTTGCCATCGGGTGATTGGCTTGCCTCATCCATGTTGGTTGAGGTTTCGATTCACCCCATGGAAATAATGACATCATGCACCTTTATTCCTGGAAGTTGTTCTCATTCACTTTTTGAAGTTAATAAGTTTAACAGTCTCATTAGCTTTTAAATCAAAGAACAAAATAGCCAAAAGGCAAACCTAGAAAGCTTCAGTAAGAAAGTATTGCAGGTAAGAACAAACATGGGCATGGACAAAAAGGTAGATACCTGGAGCTGAAAAGCTTGGATTCCTGCACAACCAAAATATTGAACAAGATAGTGTGTTATGGACAAGTCAGTACCATCACTTGGCTGAGTGTCATTTAACTTCCAAAATTACACTTAACTGTATGCCCCCCGTCAGATTTGTAGCCTGCTTTTGTGCAGTTATCAAAACCTGCGCAACCAATCAACAAAAGAGATCGAGAGGTTCGTTGAATGATAGTAACCCTTGGGCTGTAGATCATCTACAATGTGAATGATCATATCTGTGCAAATTGGACAGCGTCGATTGCCTACAAACTGAGCTCTGTACACTTATACATATGATTATTCCATAATAGATATTCATGCATGAATGAGACAGTAGTGGACCATAGACTAATGGAAGGATGCAATAGATTAGAGATTATTGATAAGCAGTAATTCAGCAACTATTACAAGGACCCCTCTTGCTTTTAATACAATAAAGGGAAGGACTGGAAAATCGATTACTCCTAAACAAATTTAGAAGAATACTTATCTCCTAAATTTTTAGTACATCGCTTATAACTAATTCCTAATAACCAAGTACATCCTTCCTAACACATATTCCCCATTTAATAGCGGCCTTAAGCTTAACCCACTGCATTTTGGGTTTACAACTCCTAAAAATATGATCACTTAAATCAGGCATAGAAGAAAGAAAATCAATGTCTGTTTCACCGTTCGAGGCCACAAACATTCCGTTCCCTTGTTCCCGCATCGTTGTAACTGGAAACCAACTCGGAATCTGAACCTGAGAAATGTCATTCCCTGTCAAATGCGCACCCAGCACAGCAGGGCCCAATGATCCACCTGGGAAGCATTCATTTCCATCATTAGCAGAAGGTCCAGTGAAAGAACCCCTCATGTTGAAACTGTTCCTTTGGATTGTTGACAACAGTTGTATCGGATGACAACCATACATGATAGCAACATCTTCCAACTGACTATGACCTTCCAAAACGTTTGGTGTTGAGTTGGTGGGAGCATTGAAACCCAGTTGTGGTGCTAGTTGATCTGCAGGAGATTACAATTATCAGTTACTAATAGAAAAATATGAGTGTGGAAGGAAAAGGGACGCAATGACCACTGCCAACTTGGAGTATCCTAATTCTGGAAAGAGGAAATCTGAGGTACCCTTCTGCATAGTGGGAGATTCTAATTTTGGTTACCGACTGCATATCAGTTCACATAGCATGCACACGGGGTGGGGAACCACCATTGGATGGGTCACATTCAGAAGCCATCTATGTGCAAAAACCGATCTGATCATATCAAATTATCCATCATGGAATGTTCTTTTAGAAAACATAAGCACAGTGAATAGTCTCAAAAACAGACCATAGATCAAGGACCAACCACATGGGTCAATTTTGTGAAATCCATCAAATGGCGGAACACAACACCAACATGTGCACCATGTCTACCACCAGGTCATTGGTGGATCATTCTTGGGGTCTAAAATGGATATAGTAAATGTTCTATTCTCAGAATACCTTGAGGTGTGATTGAAAAGTTGGAATGCCACACATCTAGGCTTGATGCTGGACAGGGGGGAGATTCTAACCCAAGCAAGGCCCTTGAAGGGACATCAACTGATGGCTCATCAATCTCAACAATATCATTCAGGTTTTTATAAGCTTTCTGCTTCAAAACCTCCACCAAACTCTGCCAATGCCAAGGCAGATTTGATCAGTTTCAAATCAAGACAGCACCATTCAATAACAAAACAACTAACAGAAAAATAATTGGAGTTCAAAATCAGCAGAAACCCGTCCATCAGGGACAATGATCTATACACCAATAGACTCCGTAGCACCTCGCTCAGTGTGATCAAGAAGATTGATGGTTGATGTGGGCAGTTCAAACCGCTCAACGCTTAATCAGGCAGTTGAAGAAATTCTACTAAGAGCTAGCTGCCAAATAAGAGTGATAGGTAAACTGGAGTGAATTCCTGGATTTACTTACGCACCATCTGAAATGTATTGAAGTTATCCAGTAAATGGTAATGGCCATCAAATGTTGCCCCAACAACCCTGTAGATGGAATCAAACACGAGCCCAACCCGCTGCCGAGTGTCGGAGTACATGTACCGCTTACTGTCTAAAACACAAGCTGAGGCATGTTGAATAATAGTATCATATGTCTTCTTTGACATCCCACTGCCAAGTATCTACAGTTTGCACAGAAGAAGAATGGATGGCATTATTAGGACTACCTGACCAACTCGATGAAAAAACTTAAAACTGCTTTCAGTATTGTGATTCAACCAAAAGAATGGCTTTCTTACACTGCGTAGCAAGGAAGGATCAGCGACGCACAACCTCAAGAAGTCCTGAACTGTGTAAATTCTATTAGAAGCCAGTCGGCTATGAAAAGCACCATCTTTCCCTATCTTCTCCAAACGCCATATCTCATCACCAAAGGATGGAGGGTGGTGCTTCTTATACACTGAACAAACAGATCATGTCTCTGTCTCAGACCTTAAATTCATAAAAGTAGATATTTCATGGTTTCAAGAAGAGTATGTCCTGATAAGCCAGCTATGTTGGAGATATTACATGAGAATAGTATACTCTTCTCGTATATTACTTAATATCAATCAAATCTTCCATTATCTAATTCCCTAAAAAACAAATCTTTACTTGATTAAGAAACTAAAAGTAAATCTTTAATTCGTTCTTTCCTTCTTTCTTTTGTACTTAAAAAGCTGATTTTGCTAAATAGAGAAGTGATACTGCAAAATGTATGGGGCATAAGCACCAAAAAGGTTCCACAAGCATTTTTACACTAAAAGAAAAATCACCACGTGCTACTACAGAGTAACTAGAGTTATTTGCCTAAGTAACCAAATCATTTTTTTCCAATTGAGGAGAATTGATCAAATAAATGACATGGTATGAGCAGTTTGCCTAAAAACCAAATTATTCATCATTATCACTTCCAACTTAATGTTTATCGTAAACAAGATATACTCACATTCTCCACGGTGATCTTTTACCATAAAAGCTCCACTTCTTGCTTCTCTTATTCTTTCTTCATTGCAAGTGTTTCGCACAGGTCTAGCTCCCAACCTGAACCTTCGACTTCGTATCCAGCTGGAATTATCTGTAAAAGTGATCTTGCCAAGATAACCAACACCATCTCTCAATGTAATTACCAGATCTCCAATCACCAATGGCCTTTTGCCCTCTCTTTCACGTATCACACGAGCATCAAACTCATTCTTGGTCCAATCTTCTTGTTCAGCACGACCAAAATCACCATCGAGGACAAGAATCTCTATCTTGATCGAAGATAGAGGACCAGTTGTGATTATCTCTTCAGAATTACCATCGAGAATAACTATTTGAACAGGTGTATTGCCCTCTCCTTCTATACTGCTACCCGTGAAAAGTTCACCAGGCAACTTATTTTTGAAATGCAAACGCCAGCTTCTTGGTACAGATGCCTCGATCTGATTAAAGGAAGGTCTACAAAAAAATCAACATGAAAACCAAAAATGTGATTATGGGTCAGAGATGAGAGTCTCAAGTATACAGAAAAATGCATCAGACAAAGTGCATGTATATACAGATCTTCCTAAACAGTAAAGCCATTCCATGTGCCTCAAAAAGTTAGCTGTGCTAACATTTGTCATGAAACACTTACCTAGGAGACGAGTGTATATACAGTAGAATTCCACGTTCCACCTCCTCTCGCACCTAATTAACATAAAATTTTTGGAACAGATTAATCCAAAAACTTGAAAAATGTGGTCCTAAAATACTTCATTAATATTTCCCAACACTATTCGGTTTGACTGATTTAAAGTTACAACATGAAAACTGATTTAAATGTCATCAGGCAAAAGATCATAATTTTCATAATATTCAAATGACAACCAATTCAATTATATAACCACCTTCAGTTATTCCATTTGCAACAACTTCAATACCGAAGTTCATCACAGATTTCAGACGGGATCCAACGTAACAAGACAAAAAAATAAAAATAAAAATAAAATATTCATAGAAAACTTATGTAACGTCTAGGCACAGATTTGAAGTCAAAATAGTATTGAAGAGCATATAAATGCATATATAAATGAGAATTAGAGACACAAGGTAGGTTCAAAAAGGCTGCCTGTCTTCAACTTTAGATGGGTCTACTAGTTGGACTTCTGATGGAAATAATAAAACACTTCTCATGCCAAAAAACATGATATATGATCTAAACTCTAAGCATAACTGAGCGTGGTAGCTATATCCCATCATTGAAAAGTTTGTCTTACATTAAAGATTATTAATTAGTATAGTTAAATGGGTAAGTAAAAGGGTAATTAACAAGTGATGGATTCATCATCACATTCTCATAATCTTTTAGGACAATTGATGCTTAACCATCTAGAATTCAGTAGATCAGAACCCTATCTATCACAGTTCTTCTCCATGAAATATGGACAGAAATATTTTCAAAATTAAAAAATAACTCATCTACATAATGAAATTAAATATTAGAAAACTTCTGCTGCTTACTTCTGAAAGCAAGGTTAGAAGAATCCAACAAGCATGTCAAACAAGAATCTGTTAAAACAATACGGTGTTTTCTTGACTAAAAGGAACACATATTTGAGAATCAATCAAAACATAGTAGCAGCTAAGCTCAAAGGAAATTTTAAGAACAGAGCAAGTTGACTTCCAAATCCAATCTTGAATTGAATAGAAAACTAATAGAATATCATGACGCATTATTCCTAAATTACAAGAAAACGAGACTACAAACTCTAGAAGAGGAGCGAATTTAGCTGAGTATGATCAGAACTTAAGCTTCCAAAAAGCATTCTAAAGAGGAGCTTCAGCTCAATTATTTAAAGACTGAAACAAAACAGAGACTACTCATCCTACCACTTTCCGCAGTAAAGGTTCCAACTTGGATGAGAACTCTTGCATTGACAGACCTCTCATCACATCTCTCACAGTACTGCCAAATAGCAAACATACCCACATTTAAAAAACCTAACATAACATCTAAAAACAACAAATGAACCCTAACTAACTAATTTCCTCCATCGCTAAACCTTAACTACCACGCACCTTGCAAGGGTAAGCCGACGCTTTGATTTCTGAACTGCAAGTTCCAACTCATCGTCCTCCTCACGAAAATGCCTTTTCGATAACATCACGCGACTCGTGAAACTATTGCTTAATCAAGTAAACAACTCCAAAAACCTCAACTCAGAGTAGTCTCTCTCTCTCCCCCTCCCCTACCCCTTCTATAAACAAACAAATAGTAGGGAAGTTGTATGGAAGCTTCATCCTTAGGACCGTAGACAACACGCTTTCATCAAGATTCAAAAGTCCAATAGATATTTATTGAAAATGCGAAAACCAAAACAGGAACCCTAAAAAGCAGATTTTTTATTTGGATGGTCAAAAGAAATTGTTGGATTTAAATGAATAATATTTTTCTCAAACAGAAATCAAACACAAAATAGAGTTTGGGATTGAGCGGATTATCCGATTCTGAGAATTCGAAGCTACAAAATTCAAACAAAATGACAAAATCGCGTAGGGATCGAAAGGAACTCGGCAGTGAATAATTCATAAATCAACAAAAGAAACCATCAAAACTGGAACTAAAAAATTTGGAAAAAGACGTGAGCTTGACACATACCTGAGTAGAACGATTGAGAGTGAAGTTGCACGGAAGGTTCGTAGAAGTTGCACGGAAGGTTCGTAGAAGTTGCAGAGAAGGTTGGTAGAAGTTGCAGAGGAAGTTCAGAACCCGGTTTTCTTTCGTGAAAGTGACGGCATGAAAGGGACTCAGAGAATCAGAATCCATGGAATTTCAATTTGGAAAAAGATGTAGGAGAACAAGGTATGCCTGAAACTTTTTTCAATTGCCGAAGCACGGTTTTTGTTACTCACAGCTATAGTCTGGGCCCACTGACCGCATGGATGTTTTTCCCACCCTTGGTGGATATACACACCAAAAATCACCCTGACTAGTAATCTCTGACCATTAGATTTAGCTCTTTTTAAGGCGTGAAGATAGCCGTTGAATTCAACCATTGTTTTGAGTGCTAAAACCAATGGCTAAAAATCATCAAACAAGCTGATTTTTGGTATTAATGTCAACTAAGGGTGAGCTAAACATCCATGCCATCAGTTGGCCTAGATGGCAGCGGTGAGTAACAAAAATGCGCTTCAGCATTTGAAAAGTTCTAAGATATACTTTGTTACATCACGACCCTTCGAATTTTCTAAGAAAAAACGTTAGGTTGAATTTCTGCGAGTTGTTGAATCGAAAAAATTCTTTAAAAAAAATAAAAATAGGGGGCCTTATTTGCACATGGGTGGGCTCCGTTGCCAGATCTAAAATGACAGGGACACAATATAAGCCACGTGGCACACTGTTACGGGACTCTGACTGTACGGATGTTTGACATATCCCATAGTGGATCTACAAACCAAAAATCAGCCTGATTAGTGATTTATAGGCTTTGGATTGGACTGATTTTCATGGGCTGTTCTCAACTGTTGGAATTTGAGCAGTATTTGAGGTACAAAGATGCAACACTTATGAATCACTAATCAGGCTGATTTTTGGTTTGTGGGGTCCACCATGGGATAGTACAAACATCTGTACGGTCAGATTCCTGTAACAGTGTGCCACCAGGCTTATATTGTGTCCCGTCATTTTATATCTGTCAACGGAGCCCGACCCTTTGCACATGCCTTTTTTGTAGTGACTCCCACAACTTACCTGCACACATCCAAAGCTGAAGAGGAAAAAAAATAACAAAAAAAATAAAAATGAACAAAGAAGAAGAACCCACTAACACCGTCCTCTTCTTCTTCCACCACTGCTGCCACAACTAGTGGTGGTGGTCCTCCTCTTCTCTCTTGTGGGTATTTTTTTTTATTTTTTAGTAGCTTGTTTGCACACACCATTCCACACCAAGAGGTGTGTGCAATTAACAATAGGAAACCTAAGTTTGTACTTGGTCTGTATCCGAATCATAGTTAGCGACAATACGGAAAATGTTTGAGTACAATTCAAGTCTTTCATTAAAAAAAAATGTGACGTTAATTCTATACACCCTTTTTTGTAATGACACGCACATCTTACTTGCACACACACACACACACACACACAAAAAAAACCAACCCTAAACTGATGAAGAAGAGGAATCACCACTGCCCACTGCCAGAACCAAGAGAGAGAGAGAGAAGAGGAGGCGGGCCCACCGTCCGTTGCCCACGTCTCCCCCTCTCTCGACTCTGGGTTGCCGATCAAAACAGAGAGAGAGAGAGGGTGAGATGTACTTGAGCGGGCCTCCTCTTCTTCTTCTTCCATCCGTAGGTTTTTTTTTACCTATGCATATTATTTGCACACCATTTCACACAAAGGGTGTGTGCCATTATGAAAATGGTGTTTGCAAATAACACCACCCTTAAAAAAAAATCGGTAGAAATAATTTAAAAAGAAACAACAAAATGATTTTTCATGTTCAAAACTGAATAATTCGAAGAAGTCCATAAATTGTTGAAGGGCAATAGTTTTTTCAAACCTTTGAATAGGATATTGTTCGGTTCTATTTTTCGAATAATCTGTTCAGTTCTCAAATAATTTGATAAATAACTAATTATAGCTTCCATTAACTTGACAAAAAAAAATTTAAAAATAAAATAAAAAATTAAAATATTGATAATTTCTTGTCTTATAAAATGAAATTTTCATGTTCAAATTCGAAAAAGTTCATGAAATTTTTCGAAAATAATTCGATAATGTTAAAAAATGCGCGACTTTTATAAAACATTTGAATAGGAGGTTGTGGTTGTGTTTTTCTTGAGGAGAGATGCGTGGGAAATTGTCTCACGCAACACTTGAAGCTTGACCCCAGGTCTGTTTGTCTATCAATACATGAGGATAATATTACTTCCAAAAAAAAGAAAATTTTCTCTCCTGTAGAAACGTTCGGCCCAACACCTCGTCTACCACGTGTAATGTATGAACAAAGAGTCTAGTCACCTACCAACTTTAGCCAAAATGTCACGTGGCACGCTCTTTCGGTCCACTGACCCGTGAATGTTGGTCCATCTGAGAACATTTTCCGCGACATTGCAATCATAGAAAACGAGAGACTCCACTCCTCACTCCATGGAGTAGAGCTTTGGTCACAGTGCGTAGTGACCCAAGCCGGTCATAGCCCACAATACGAGCCACGTGGTACATTTTTAGAGGACGTTTGGCCAATCACTAGGTGGACCTACAAATCTAAGCGTTGGATTGAAGTTATTTTCATGGGTTGATTTTAACAGTAGGAATTTGAGCATTATTGAGTTTTATTTGGGTGCAAAGATCCAACGCTTATAAATCATTGATCGGGTTTATTTTGGGTTTGTAGGTCGACCTAGTGATTGGCCAAACATCCATACAGTCAGCGCCCTCTAATAGTGTGCCACATGGCTCATATTGTGGGCTGTGACCAGCTTCGGTCACCACTCTGTGACCGAAGTTTTACTCCACCACCGTATCCGGAAAGTTGACCTCACTATTTTCAAAAAGAGTCGGGTCCAGTGACCAACATTTTTTACCAACACCTTGGTGTACCCTCATAGAGGATGAATCAATGGCTAATTTTTGGTGAGGATGATCTCCTCACCAAAAAGCTAACCCCAACAAAAAATCAGCCCATTCTGAAATTTCTAACCCTGTTAAATGTGATTTTCAAGTTACACAGTAAAAATAGACGGTTCATAATTCTTCAACTTCTAAACCAGTCTATGAATATCAGAATGATTTGAATCTTTGTGAGGATGACCTCCTCACCTTATAGATCATCTTCACCGAAAATCAGCCATTAATTCATCTTCTATGAGGGTACACCAAGGTGTTGGTAAAAAATGTTGGTCACCCAAACCCAAAAAAGTTTAATTTAAAAAGCCCAAAAGTGGAAAGTTTTAATTTTTAAAAAGTGAAAGTGGATAGTCCATTCCCTCCAAGCCCGTGATGAAAAATGCGCAAATCTAAACGGAGCTGATTTTAGGTGTGTAGGTCCACCAATTAATGGATCAATGTTGTTAATGGGATGTATTTCTCTTTCACAACACGTTATCAGCATGATCGTCAAAGTGTATCAACAAAATACGCTAGAGGATGAGGTGAGAGAGATAAGTGAATAAGAGAAGTGCATTGAGAGATGGAAGAAAGCAAGAAATTTTAAAAGATTAGGAAACTGTTTGATTTGATAGTTTTTGAAGAGATGTGTGTTGAAGATATGGAAGAAAGAGATCATGGGATGTTGAGGGTAGGAGAGATTTTAGGGAGATTAATTACTAAGGACGTGTTTGATTGCCAAGTGTGGAAAATTGCATTTTCTTTGGAAAAACACAACTTTCCCTTGTTAGATAGCAATTTTAAATCTGTATAATTTTTCCTACCAAGCCATTTAAATCTGGATAATTTTCCCTACTTAGCCCATAATTCATTTCCCATCCAAATAGGTGAGAATTCATTTCCACCCGAAAATTCGCCTTCGTTTTCTCACATGATTGAAATATGTGTTCTCAGTTGCAAACAATCAGCCATTTAAGGCATTTCTCAGTTGCAATCCATGGGCCAGTTCCTAATCTGGTAAAAACAACTGCTACCAATACAAGTGCTTCAACATCCACATTACATTTTCAACCAAAGAGACATGTTTCCAGAGATCACCACATTGTTTACTTATCATTCCCCTTCATATGAACTTGCAACGGCATACTAAGGTTCCTTAGTCATCTAAGGGCCTGTCTGGGAACGCAAAAAGGTGCAAGCCATCGGTCTAGGTCCAGTTGTTCTGGCCAATGTTGGCTACTTTTGGGCTCAGATTTTGCACTTAAAAACAGTACCAGAGTTCAAACTTTGAAAGACAATGCAAGATCGAATTGGTTCTTCCATCCCTTAATTGGCCTAGGACTCGCTGTGCCCTGAAAATACGAGCTTTCCAAACAATGAACTGTCACCAAAAGATCACCAAACATCAAAGGCATGGTCCAATCCCACTTGGGAAGAGCAGTTGGACAGAGAGCACTCCATGGATCTAATCGCCATCGCATTCGAAGCAGAAAGGTCAGGAAGACGAGTAGACTACAGTTTCTATGGCTGATGACACTGTGAACTTGGAAATGTGTTCCACTCCATATTGCCATCACATAATTGTAGTCTTTCAGTCTGATTACAATAGTGTAGACTACATTGACGTCCTGTAACATAAAATGTTCATTATCGATTTTCACATTACAAAGGATGCATCATGGAAAAGTGTAAGGTAATGTGGTAAAAGAGCAAAGTACAGATCAAAATGGCTGTGCTACAAATGCTACAAGCCAAATAAAGCAACCTCATCAGTTACCACCAGATGAATTATGATCCCAAGAGTAAGATTGAGATCCCACGTGCCAATCGACTGCTGCATCAGCACAGGCCACCATCCTGCCTGCCACCCTGCATTTGGAAACAGATCAATGCAGAGACATGACAATTAAAATAGCTAACTGATCATAGTATTGTCCACTACCATAAGACTTTCTAATGTGATAAAAGTGTGTAAGTGTGTGTGTGGGTGGGCAGGGGGGAAGGGGGGGGGGGGGGGGATACGTTAACTCACGGTTTTGTGACTAATATAATGACTAATGGATGTGAGGCCCACATATATGAGTTAAGGGCTGATTTTTGTGATGATATTCTTCTCAACATAGATATCAACCTCACAAAAAATCAGCCCATTCCAACATTTATAGCCTTGTAAAAAGTAGATTGCAAATCAAAAAAAATTGGACCATCCATTTTATCAGTTAAATTTAAGTCCATATTTGATAGGGTTGGAAGTTTTAGAAATTGCTAATTTGCGGAGATGATGATCTCCATGGTGAGGAGATCGTCCTCACCAAAAATCAGCCCTTAACTCCTCTTCATGTGGTCCCCAAGACAGCGTATCATTTTATAAGCCAAAAGGCATAGTAACTTTATCCCGGCCCTATATATAGGGAATCGATTTTTTCAGAGAACATTTTTCACATTCAACGGAAGTGCCCTCACTTCACATTTGACTTGAGAACACATGTAAGGGCAGTTTGTTAGAGGGGCATTTGTGTGTGTGTGTGTGGATTTAAGCCGGCTGCCAACTGATGCAACACGCCTTCCGGGCTTAGAACCAGAAGTTGCAACCTCAAGCTCCAACATTGGCATAGTTTTGGTTATCTAGGTTGGATTTTCCCTTAAGAGAGGAATTGAAACTGTTGTATATACATAAAATCTAGGTGACTAAGTGGAGATGCATTTCTAGAGGGTAATTTGACTGACATTGATCAAACTAAATGGAAAGCCTTACAAGACAACAATAAGACAGGCATGCTTTATGGAGTAGAAGTTGGACAATCAAGAAAGAATGTTCATATAATGTTGTAGCAGGGATGATGATGTAAAGATGGATGAGAGGAAAGACTAGGAAAGACAAAATTAAAAATTGAGTACGATTAGCCCCAATAGGGGATGAAATTATAAGTCAATTAAGATGGTTTGAGCATAGACAACCAAGACTGATGACGACACTAGTAAGAAATTAAGAATGAACGTCTAGGTGCAGGTTGATGGCTCTAAAAGAGTATCAAAAGGCCTAAAATGACATGAATTCTAGTAGTAAGAGAAGATTTGAAGACACGCCTTAATAAAGGATAGAGCTCTAGATAGAATTGAATGGGGAACGGGATGCATGGCCAACCCATATAGTTTGGCTAAGGCATTGTGAATGATGATAACGCTGATACATGCACACGTACATACATTCATACATATATATAGGATGCTCTGACAGACTTTTCACCCTGATTTTGACACAGCTGTGGGGCCCACATGGAGTTGAGAGTCTTGAGACTAGCTGTCTTTGTTAAAACTATGGTTCATGTAAAACTAGAGTGCTTGTATCGAAGGTGTAGTAACAAGGAGCAATACATGCACTGACTGAATACAGATGAGAATTAGGTTATATAGTTCAACAACTAACGATTAATTAAGTTTTTGGCAACATGAGATGGCATATGATTGCATTTGCACCACAACATTCAGCATAAGCATTGTGAAATCTGGAAACACGATAAGGTATGTGCTAGTGTTCTTTTTGAGAATATATTGTATTTTTCGATAATTATTCCGAAAAGTGATTGACGGTCACGGATGTCACAGAATTTGAATGATTTGTTGATACTTTTTTTTTTGCAAGTTGTTGATACTTGGTATAGTACTATTGTAGGAATGTAATTCATCAACTGTACCTAGAGTTCAAGATCTGAAAACAAATTTAGGCTTGGGGTTTCACATTTAGATTAGGAATCTCTCATGGCAAATAGGCATATAAGACTAAGTATGAGCTAATCCTGCAATCTTATAAAGAAAGGAGAAAAAAGACCCAGGATAACCAGTTAAAGTTCTTGTCCAAGTCTCAAACTTCTTTCATTCTTTTCTTGGAATGAGAAATAAAATGAGGTAAATCTTGATTGGCCTATGTCTAGGGAATCAAATTTTCAAACCTTTCATTATTTTTATTCAAAGATTTCCATTTATTATCATCCAAATCCATAGGATTGGTTCTTTTATCCGCAGCTCCCAGAATCAAACTCATGCTAGAGCCTAACACCCATACCCATGTGTCCAAAAGGCCAAAATTATCCATCCAATTAAAAACTTATTGATTAATTTCACAGATATCAAATTGATGACACAAAAATACGGAAATCAAAATTTCATTAAAGCAACTCACCTTGCATTTGCTTTATGAAACTAACTCGAACTGCATCCATCCAGGAGTAAGCACCACTTCTCATTTGGGGCCTACCCAAGAATAAATACAAATCTGTTGATTACTATAAGCACACCAGAAATACAGTGCAAGTCTGCATCATAAGAGGATAAAAATACCTGAATATGGCTACAAAACATTGTACTTACAGTTCCCAAGTTGGACCTACCAGCCCATCATTGCACCGAACGGCTACCTCAACAGGTATAATGGCATCGCTAACAGAAGCCTGTAATCCTCAAAACATTGTACTTACAGTTCCCAAGTTGGACCTACCAGCCCATCATTGCACTGAACGGCTACCTCAACAGGTAAAACGGCATTGCTAACAGAAGCCTGTAACCCTCTCTGACTTTTTACTAGGGAGCTAAATAGTGAACAACCACTTACTACTATGAGTTGAAACAACTAAAAGAAATAATGTCACCTGGTTCATCAACATATGGTTAGTGTTCACTTGAAAAACCTTTCAAGGGCAATTTCGGACATACAAACAACCTAGCTCATTCAACTAAAACAATAAATACCTGGCCACTCAACCCAAAAATGTTCTCACCAGATTTACTGAATGACCACAGCCCCTAATAAGAGCTCCAGTGTTCCAACTTCAAACTAAATCAAATTCCAGATCTTCCAGGAAAAAGAAAGCATAACAAAGATCAAGGAAAAATGATAAGATATCAATTGTGTAGTGATATTGCAAAGCGCATTTTAGATAAATGATGAACATGCCCTCTTGTTTGTTTTGAGGTTTGTTGTTAGAAGGCAGAAATGTCTGGGCAATATCACTTATCCATAAATATGACAAGAACGAATTAAAAAAGTTGCTCAATGCAATTCAAATTTCTCCTGTAATTCTAGTCATTGATCTCCTTCTTGGTTTTAGACATGTAGACTTACGAAGAAACGAAGAGAGCATAAAAGGTTTCTCTTATTTTCTGTTATAAAAATGACTGTATACCTAAATCATAATTTTTGGGACAGGAGCCACCAAGTATATCCAAAATTAAGTTCATTTATGAGTAATTTGAGTGTGAATGTTCCTTTGTCACAAATGGCAAACAAACTTCTTAATCATTCCAAGGCTGATAGAATATGTGAGAGATCTTCACAGCAAAAGGGGATTGTGACTAAAGAAAATCTTGTATGATTGTGTTGGGATAGATGGAGAAATGCATTGCTACAGGTGTATGAACAATGACCATCATATTACTTTTGCTTTATACATCCACCCTTGTTCATTATCTAATTCTACAAGAACCCAAGCCCATCTCCAGTTAAACCTTCACCTCCCATCAATGGACAATCAGTCGCATCATGCCCAAACTGCCCACAGCAAGGCACAGAGCAACGCCTTCGTTTCCTTGAGAAC
The DNA here is from genome assembly GCA_035048495.1 of Euptelea pleiosperma. Taxonomy (NCBI): domain Eukaryota; kingdom Viridiplantae; phylum Streptophyta; class Magnoliopsida; order Ranunculales; family Eupteleaceae; genus Euptelea; species Euptelea pleiosperma. The sequence continues at coordinate 25,403,121 of CM068551.1, read as the reverse complement.
TCAACCCCATCTTTCGGTCTTCTCTCTTTTAGCTTTCCGAAACTGAGAGACTCGTGTGGATTCCCAGTCACAAAACTCTGAACAATACCATCAGAATCTTCCACTTCCGGTAGAATCAAAGAGTCAGAGGGACTATCGTAAGCAATATCAGTTCCAACATGTGTGGATGACCTAGGAAGAAAATCCTTAATGCGAGATAACACCATGGAAATTTGCTCACAAGCAAACTCGAGGCGGTCCTCAGTTTCAACTGATTCTGTAACAAGTGATGAAACCATGGACTGCAACACATGAACTCTCTCTCCATGTTCCCTTGCAGTAGTAGTCCGGAAGGTCTTTGCGGAATATGAGCTGACAACACGCCAACGATTGGGTAGATATTGATCTGGAATATGGAAGCAGTTATTTGTTGAGAGGACTCGAAGAACATGTCTACAAAGGATCCCTGAAAAATCAAATTGATGGCAGCTACAGCTAATGAGTTCCTCGCCAGGGACCCAAATCACTTTGCACCCACCGTCTGCTTGAGTATGGTGCCTCACATGGAAACAACCTTCTTCTATCTGAAACGAAGCATACTGTGGAGCCAACACAAGCTCTTCTTGGAGCTTACAAAAGGCATAAGGTGTTAGAACCGTAGCAGCATGTGATTCAATTGGTGACCCCGTTTTGAGACAGACTTTGTGGAGCTTCCGCTGCATCTTTTGTTTTGCTCCTGCTTGATCTCTAAAATCAACTACAATAGCCACCTGCAAAGATGAGATTGAAACAAGGTAAGTTCAAAAAATTAGAAATAATTCAAAGAATAAAAAGATAAAAGGCAGCATACTTGCTCTACAAAATGATCAAGTTGAGACTGTGCACTCAAAAACCGTTGGATGAAAGCATTTATCGACTCCGATTGGAATGTACTCGTCATTCCTGCAAAGAAATAACATCTCAAGAATGGTAATGCCCAATATGTCCTTAATGCATATAAGCTGACAATGTGCTTATTTCCATGGAATCCATATGTATTAATCATCTCCCTCCATCCTACTTCAAAGTCCTCCAACATGTCCAAATTATAGAGCCGATGAAACTCAGCTTTCCAACTATCATATCGAGAACCAAGCAGTACAGAAAACCAATCTGAGAACTTTGCAATGATGTGCCAAATGCAAAAGGCATGTTTGGTACTCGGCATTTCAGCAGCAATTGCCTCTTTCAGCCACATGTTTTGGTCAGTTAAAATTGTTTGTGGAGCCTTTCCCTTCATGAAGCCCAAAAATGTCTGTTATAGACATAAAAAAAATATTAGGAGCACGAAAAATGTCCCAAAACTTCTGATAAAAATATGATGGTAATGTGATCCATCACTAGTCATCATCAATGGACCCTAACCCTGATAGAGTACATATTGCTCACCAAAACCAATCTAAATTGTTCAATGGGTTTACCACCTCTAGGATGTGGCATACAAAGTTCTAACCAACTAATGCATGAGCTTATTTTGTGACCATTAATCTTATTTTATTTCCTGTCCGAGTGTTAGCTCTAAATCAGAAGGTTATTACCCCAGGCCCAAATTTTGGACAATGCCCCACCAAAGAGGTGGCATGGCAATTAAATGATCCAGTTTGATGAATTGGAAAGCCACATGTACAATATGAGGGGTAAGATCCATTAAGGATGATGAGTCCAAGTCAAAAATCGCATATGCGCACTAAGCTTTTTACCTTTAATGCCCAGGAAAAAGATTGCATATTTTCGTCCCGTAGAAGCACACAACCAAAAAAACAATTCATGCCATGATTGTCCACTCCAACCCAGATCCCTAGAAGCATATCGTAGGCATCCAAACGGTGAGTTGTGTCAAAAACCACAGCATCTCCAAAATCTTCATATAATCGAACAGATGAAGCATAAGACCAGGCAATGTGCTCCAACCTGTTATGTGCATCTATCTTGAATTCATATTTGAAGTTGGGATCTTCATCCTTAATGTTTTTGCACATTCCAATAAGGTCAATAGCATCATTATCCCGATCCACATTTCGGAAGGACTGCAGAAGGTTTCTAACATCTATTTCCGTAAATGTTAAACAACCTAGCTTCACGCCTTTCTCTAGCTCCATTAATCTGAGCATTTGCCGCACCGACATCCCAGCTTTGGCAAACATGCAAATGCGACTCTTGTCATCTGCAGATAGGCTGCAGTAGGCAGGAAGGAGACGCACTTCATATGATTTCAACAGTTCGTGGTTGTGTATGTTACTAAAGCCTGTAATACGCCATTCTGGGACATCAAAATCTGCCCTTTTAACAATTCGCATGTATGCTTGACATCCACAACGTGATGATTTTCGATTTCTTTGTAGTTTGCCATCATCTGAGGGCTTTAACTGCGGATATCCACCTCGATGACATGTGAAATCCCTTCTCGTAATTCCCCTACCAACCCCATCTTTCCCTCTAGTACGATGACGTCTGATTGAAAAACCACATTGCTTGGCAAAGCTGCAATAAAATTCGTAGGCGGCATCTTGAGAAACAAATCTTTGCCCAATAAATGGTACGAGATTTACAGAAGTTTGACGCGATAAAATTGTGTCTTCAGGTACTTCCTCTATGGTGCCAATATCATCTGGTGATAAATCTGTGCCATTTTCAGAAGTTTCTATCACTAGACTTGTTCCTTCGGACATTCTTTCCATGATAGATAGATGAGACTGCAAATACAATACCTGTGTATAATGTGCAATTTTTCAATTAAATAATCAGATTTCCAGACCTATAAGTATATCAAGCAACAAAAAAGAGCAAGAATAAATAAATAAATATATGGAGGTGGGTAAACCACTTATCGTCTCATGATTCTACAAATATAACAATGAGAAAATACATACGCAGGGGAATGGATAAGTTAGAAATGTCAAGCAAGAATAATATTTCACAATTTAAAACCACCAATACACGTGTTGGACATGCTATAATTTGCATATCAGAACTCTCAGAAATGCTTGTTACTTCTTTTTATTCAGAACATTCATTTACTACCTACCCCAATGTTGATTAGGTAGGCACGTAGGTTAACCGGCGCTCTACTTCACATATCTGTTTCTTCCTTCTTTCCTTTCTTAGTTTCTAAAGAAAAAACAGCAACAAACTGTATGAGTCTAGTACAGAAGCTGAAAGACCGGCAGCAACAATTGATGAGGTTGTATGCGTCCTTTTATTGATTGACTGGCATGCAATTTTCTCCTACTCCACTATTAGGTGATACTTTCAATGTGATAAGATTGCAACAACTATATTTTTGTGCACTGCATGGAGGACAGGGAGGCCGACTGTCACAATCTTTCAAAAGACTAAGAAAACCCATCAATAAGCAGCAATAATAACTGATAAAGACACATACAATCTAAACCCAACTCCCAAATAGCATCAACTGTCATAGAAACATTTTAGGCCATATCAGGAGCTGCATGGAGGCCAGTTGTCATTTCATTTAAAAGAAGTTGAGGCAGTTGATGCAGGAGATAATCATTTTTTTTGGTTGGTTTACATATTAAAGACATTTAGGTGAATGCTGAGAAATCTATGTATTCATCTTCAACAGATAATACACATAAAGAGAAGAGAAAAAAAAAAAAAAAGCAAGGTATATTTTGATTGTTCAATGGTAGAATTAAAAGTTGGCAAGGTAAATGTGTTAGTAGAAATGGGAGTAAAGATATGAGTAAGTGACTGTAGAAGAGAAGAAATCATGTAAGGAAGGAGATTCTTATTTGTACATGGTACTTCAAGCTTGGACAAGCATGAAGAAGTTAACGAAACTTATTTATCTTTTGAGTTGTTCTGACAGAGTAAAGCAATATTATATCTTCAAAAACCAGATGGATAGAAATGAAACGGATAATCATATTCTCCAAAATTATTAACAGGAAAATATGGATAGAGATGAAATGGTCTACATGTTATATCTTCAAAAACCAGATGGTAGAGATGAAATGGATAAGAATATCACAGGTAAATAAGTTAATAGTTAATAATAGCACTGTTAACTATTATTCTCCTCCAAAGGCACAGCTTTGCACATTTTCTTGCCTTTGGAATGGATAAGTGTATTCTCCAGAAAACATGGTATCCACTTGTGGTAGTGGTAATCTATCCAAAAAAGAGTAATAGCATACCCAGGTACTTCAACATGTCGACCGTGCTTTTATCCATATGAAACAATATTGACCCGAATGCCAGATATTGCATGGATACTTCTATCTTACAATTTTCTCACTTCTTATTTTATCTTTTCCTAAAAAGAAAAAAGGATTGATTTTCATTATTAGCTAAGCATCCCGCCTAATTGCCCAGCTATTCATCGTGCTAGGCGGATGCTTTTTGATCAACGCCTACCTAGCTTTTTTCAAGCACTAGGGGTCCCCGCCAGATGAAGTGGCAGCTTAGGTGATCCCTAAGCAAAGCATTGACTACATTGATCTTCAGTTGACCTAGGATATTTCTAATGTGACAATGTGAGATAGAAGGTTTGCAATATGTTTAAGAAACAATATTAAACTACTGGTCATATTCCATTGTTCCTATGACAAGGGTTGAGAACATTGACTACAAAGCCTGAATTTTCAGCATATTTCCTCAAAGTTATCCAAACAAGCTTCATGGAGATCAATAAATCAATGGTAATAGGCAGGTAGATATTGGTCTCAATTTGAAAGTAATCATTCAATGAGAGGACACTATAAAATGATCCCCAACAACTCAAAAGGTTGGCAACTATAGCTAATGTGCTACTCTCAAGGTACCCCAGTTCAATTTGCACCCTCTGACCAGCTTTTCTGGTGTCTCATAAGAGAACAACCTTCTTCAATCCAAAAAGATGCATAATGTAGCTAAGACTCTTCTAGGATCTTCTGAAAAGCGTTAAGGTGCAAGAATACTAGTTGCATGTGATACAATACATGATCTTGTCCTGAGAAAGATCATGCAAACAAGGTCACTTGCTTCTTTCAATAGAAGAAGTTACTCAATTATCTCTAGCAGTACAATCTTCACCTCAATTGTAACTTGCTTTGAAGGGGAAATGCATTTTTGTTTATAATATTTCCTTAATGAATAAAGTGCCATCAATTATCTCCAAAAAAGAAAAGGAATTAGAATGGTGTAACCAAATTACCCAACAGAGCAAAAAGTGTGACCTCTAGTGAGATGCCAATTGATATCGTGGACTCCTCAGAAAGAGCTGGTGTAAATAGGAATCATTATACACTGGGAATTCTCTTTCCTAACTACTCTACATCAATATAATATGATTAATATTTAATACTATTATATAAAACTTATCAAAAAAAATACTATTATATAAAAAATAGCATACATTATGTTTAGGGAATTTTACTATTACCACCCTAGAAAATTGGTTAAATTAGCAAGGCCCTAAAGTATAATCCGCTATACCTTTTAAATTAGGGGCACCCCCCTTGACTATCAGTTAACATTGTTGACTAACACCCAAATGTAACGATCATATCAATCCCTGCATAGTTGATTAATTTCATGTAAAAATCTGAACTTGAAGCGGTTGAACGAGAAACCTTAGAAAGACCATGAACCAAAAAAAATACAGAAAAAAGGACGATGATCTCACACAACATGATCAAGAGACTGAAACTTCATCAAAATCAACGTTCTCAACCAAAGATGTTGACCAGGTTGATGCGCAAAATACATATGGGTGTTAATCAACAACGTTGACTGGCAGTCAATGACGATGACCTAATGTAAAGAAGTACAGGGAGGTCTAACTAATTTAACCAATTTTTCTGGTGTAGTGCTAAAATGCCCTTGTTTTTATTGTATACTTTTGTCTTTAGGTCAACCTATGTGCCCTACTTGTCAAATATGAGAGCAACAATGATGAGAAAAAAGTTCAATCCCAACCCACCACAAGTAATAAAAAAAGTGTGTTCTTCAACAAGTCGATGAAACACATTGAAGATAAACATACATTCCCAACAAAATAAACCAAAATGAGTTACCATTTTAAGAGGTTCAAGCGGGAGATATATGCACTAATACGTCAAGAAGGAACTTGATACTTTCTCTGAAGAAAGTTATGAACATTGAACATAGTACTACGACTTGAAAAAAACGTAAAGCTTATTTATATTTGAACATCAAATACTCGTAGCCACCTCCATGATTTTCTTTACCTAAAAGTATTTTAGTATTTAGGTTCCACTTATAGACCACACATATATAATGTTCAACTTGGATGAAGGTCATGTTCTTATGAATCAATTGAATCCACAATTTTCGCACTCTAAACGGGCCAAACACGGGATTCCTATGCCTCCCCCTGAGTCCTGCTGATCCCACTGAATCAAATCCAGGTGCTAGGGTAGTGGTAATGAAGATTCAGCGAGTAAGGCATCTCCTGGCTCAACAGTCTTTATTGACTCGATGCTCTTTTTTAATCTTTCCACAAGGTCTTCTATCTTGAATATAGTAAGATAGTGTTAAATCAGGTAAGTTTTCTTTATCCATAGTGACTGATTAATAAGACATTAAAGATAACCAAGAAATAAGCAAAAACTAGTTCACATTTAAAGAATTATGTGCTGCTTGATTCTACACATTTGAAGAAATTGATGAGTTCCCTGAAAACATTTTCTAAACAATAGAAACTATGAGAACTAAATATTGCATAAATGGATGACAATTAAAAATGCCGACCCCAAACATTTGGGATAAGGCATAGATGATGAATGACAATTAAACATGCCGACCCCAAACATTTAGGATAAGGTATAGACAATGGATGACAATTAAACAATCAGATTACATTAAAACAATCCACCCACTAAAAAGATTCACATTTAATCAACAACAATGATATCATACTCCATTACTATACTTGGAAAGAATGAATATTTACTGCAATATTCCAAGCAAAACATATACCAACCACAAGAAGCAATGTGCAAAATACAGAAGAGAATGTGCACCCACGCACCCTCCCATATTCTAGTATCTTCTCAACCTCAAAAAAGTACTTACATGAAGGAAAAGATTATGGTGTTACCTCGAACCCAACAGTGTCATAACACCTTCTTCTCTCTGGATCAGATAGAATGTTATAGGAATAAGCTACCTCTTTAAAAAATTCTGACGCTTCAAAATTGCCAACATTCTTGTCAGGATGATACCTGAGTAAGAATTTGGGATAAAAAATCAAAGTCCAAGTAAAATCATAACAAACATGATAAGTACACCACTTTTACAACAGATCATAATTTGTAACTAACAGACAGATAAGGAGGTGAACAGACGATCAGGGTTGCTGAGATTAGGACTAACAAGCATACAAAAAATCATGCTACAATTCCTAATGCAATATGTTGAACTAATGTTTGCAGTGACACTTCTGAATAAATAAAAAATAAAAATAAAAAGAGAAAAATTGCTGCACATGGAAAGCAAACTTGGCATTCTCAGTATCCTCCACAAATTAAAATCAAGCATGTTCTTGACCTTTCCTGTTTTTAAGCATTTTGGTTATTACTTGCTGGTATTGAAGAATTTAACCATCTATAAAGCTCTTCCGATGCCCAGTACATAAACCATATTTGCAGAGTGAACAGGCTAGCAAATAATTTATTTTAAAGTTGTGATTCCACTATATTTATAAATTATAAGTATCATTTCCACGAGTAGAGAAGGTGTTAAATTTATAATTTCACCAATGAACCTTACATAAGTCAGTCTTCACTGCAACAATATACATTCCAAATGGAAGATATAGAATGGCGTATACAATTAGCACACCAAACTAATCTAAAAACTAGTGAAAGTGATAGACACGAAGATGAGAAGGTGACCATTCTCTCGTTGATCTAAATGAGGCATGAGCCAAAGTTTAAAACAGCCCGTTATAACAGCATAACAGGCAGGTAATGTACTGTTATGACTGCTGTAACAGGCTAGTTTTTTTTTTTTTCAATTCACCTCTCAACTAAACGTGAAAAACAGTTAACAGTTGTCATACATTATAACTGTTAGTATGTTATAATGTTTTTGAGCGTTAAATACCTCATACATTATAACCGTTAGTATGTTATAACGTTTTTGAGCGTTAAATACCAAATAACATAACAGGGATGGAGCGTTGCCATTATAATAGCATTATAACAGGGTTATTTTAGTGTTAAATACAACATACATTATAACCGTTAGTAATGTTAAAATGTTTTTTACGTTAAATACCAAATAACATAACAGGGATGGAGCGTTGCCGTTTATAATGGCGTTATTACCATTTTTCTAAAACATGGTATGAGCTTCTCCAGAATAAAAATCTGCGTGTACCATAAATGAAGATTTTCCTTGGATTAGTTGCTGCACTTAGAAATAAATAATGATATCCCAAAGCTATTAGCTGGATTGAGGTGGGACCTAACCGAACCATGATACCATATGGGAAGATCCGGATCCAACCCAGAAATGAAATATGGGTCAGATCCACTACAAAGTGACAAATTTTAGTAAGGACAAGTCCCAAACCCAGGATCCAACTCATTCGGAATTCCTAATACCAGGATTATAATTCGACTTGAATCCGAATCGGATTTTAAATGGATCCATATCGACCTGTTTCTTTTCACTCAGATCACATCTCAACTACCCAAACCCCCAAAATACATGTTCAAATCAGGTCGGATCTCAGGCTAAATTCGCCCCATTTCATGCCTACATGCAGCTCACCCTGATGGTTATAGTTTTAGGTTGCCATGGCTTAAAAAGTTCTATTTTAAGAGCCATTACTTATAAACGAAAACGTTCAGTTTATTTCTTTTTTAAAAAATTTACCGTCCTAACCCTTAGTTAAATATAATAAGGTATTTTAGGTTAAATAACATCAACAAAAACATCTCTTTCCCCTCGTATTAAACAAATCAATGTTTTTTCATAATTTACTTGATTTCTCTTAATATTGAATTTTATCTTTTTATTTATTTATTTTTCGTTTTAGCATTCATTTAAAAAGCAACTCCGAGGGTAGTGTAGTGTTTTGTTTACTCTGCATTGTCAGTCCCAAGCCTAAATAAAGGAGGGTTACGTCAGGTTAACAAACGATGTAATAGCATGTCAAATCCCTTCACATGAATCTGAATGTGAAATAGGATTCAAGTTGCCAACCCCAAATACTTGGGATAAGGTGTAGATGATGAAAACTCATGTAAAAAGGCTTGCTCATGATGCTTATGCACCATACCTTGAGGCTTATGCATCATGCTTTAGGCCATTGAATCACCTCGTCCCAAGCATCCCCATTTAAAAATATATTCGTTCGAGTAATGAATAAAAAAACACAAAACTACGTTACTTGATAAGTAGAATCCCAATTGATCAGGTATGTATGTATTGGCTTTCACATTGCCAAAAAATATTAAAAAACTTTTGTTATGTAACACACAATGATCACCACATACAGTAATATATCAGCCAATAGATTGGCTGACAAAACAAATACTTGAAGTGCTCATCATCAACAACAATTATCTCAACTATTTTTGGATTGGCTACAGAAATCTGTTCTGCCATTCCACTCTATCAAGAGCCAAGTCCTCCATTAGCATGCTTCTTCAACATCTTTTCTCGCTACCTCAATCCACGTCCTTTCCAACCTTTAGTTCATCCTCTCAAAGCCTTCAACCTATATTAAAACATTTCTTTTGGTGCCGTTAATGATCTTAATTGCACAATCCAAACCATCTCAGTTGACTCTCACTCTCCATTATTTTATCACTTATTGGGGCTACGATTGGTTCCCTTGGATGCACTCATTTATCATTTTCACTTCCTAGTCTTACCATTCATCCATTACAAGCTATGTTACCCTGATAAAGCTAAGACACGGGACTGATATGTTGTGGATACTACATTTACACTAGGATACAATATCCATTTTGAAGTATGCGGATAACATAAAGCACAGCATCCTCATCTCAACAAAACCCATTTTCTGTACAAGATGTTTCTTGATTGACCAATATTGTAATTCAACTTATAAAATTTTCCCTTAATCTAATTGTTACACGTCGTGTCACATAACCATCCAAAAGCACATCTCCTTCAGCCATTCATTTCTATACGCAACACCATCCTCAACCTCAACCTCTCCCTTCTTTTAAATAATGGGACCAAGATAACAAAGTTTCTTTGGGTATCTCGTGGGCCATCAATCTTCACCATTGCTTTCATTCATGTTCTTGCTAAAGTTGTACTCAATATACTCTATCTTGGTTCGCCTGATTTTAAAATCCATCATTCTATAGTTCTAGTTTTGCAACTATCTCTCTAATCTCATCAAGTAGGTAGTTAAAGGCGCTAGGAGCTCTAGCGCCTGAGGCGCAAGGCGAGGCACGTGCCTGATTGAAGCGAGGCGCAATATTAAAAATTATAATAAATATTAAAAAAATAAAGAAATATAACATCATAAAATAACAAAATAAGTAATCATTAGACCATAAAACATAAAAGATAGCAAATGTCGAAAATCTCAAGTAACTCAAAAATAGTTCTAGTTAACATTGTCATTATCTAAATACAAAACAAGGAATCAAAAAGCCATAAAACATAAAAGATAGCAAATGTTCAAAATATCAAATAGCTCACAATTAGTTCTAGTTAACATCACCATCATTTAAAATATAATCATTAGCTTCATCCCATCACCATCAGATGTGTTAGCCTCCTCAATATATTCTTCTTCTTCTATCTCCTCCGAATAGGTCTCTTCTTCTTCCGGCTCCCTTATTAAAGCCCTTGCTCTTACTCTTGACCTTGATTGTGATCTAGTATTTGATGTTGATTCACCAACTCCCGCAGCTCTCGCAACAAGCTATCATCCTCAGACACCAATTCATCTTCTGCTACTCCACCTTCTATTTCCATCTCCCCAAGTAATCATTTATTGCTTTCATCAATGTTTTTCAATGAGATAGGTTCAATTGTATCTCTCCTATCATACCGATGTTTATTATAATAGGCCAAAGAACAAAAATTTTACGAAAAAACATGTATTTTAGTGAGGCGCGCGCCTTGAGCATAAGGCGCGCGCCTTACTAAACGCGCCTCGCCTTGACCCTTCTAAGGTGCTTTAGGTGTGCCTTGAGTCTGAGGCACGCGCCTTGACTACAATACATCAACTGGCGCTACATCATCTCCAAACAACATACACCAAGGGACCTCTAAAACGTAGTGGTTGATTCAACCATAGCCAATGCAAAAATTTAAGGGTTTAGAGTTCACTCCTAAGGTAAACTTCTTGCAACTAAAAACTCATGTCTTTCAAAGAAATACACTATTAGGGGCTTAGAAAAATAAAAAGCCAAATGAAAATTTCATAAGATGAGCACTTAACCCAAAAGGAATTTACTACACATATATTCCCCAGATATTCAACGTATAGAACCCAAATGTAGACCCCAAAAGGAATTGTCTACTACACTAGTCTTACCATTCATCCATCACAAGCTATGTTACACTGATAAAGCAAAGACACAGGACCGATATGATGTGGGTACTACATTTACACTAGATACCACATCCATTTTGAAGTATGCAGGTAACATAAAGCACAACATCCTCCTCTCAACAAAACCCATTTTATGTACAAGATGTTTATTGATTGCCCAACATTTTGTTTCATACAGCATAATGAGTCTTATTGTCAACTTATAAAATTTTCCCTTAATAATTGGTACACGTCGGTCAAATAACCATCCAAAGCACATCTCCTTCAGCCATCAATCTCTATATGCAACACCATCCTCAACCTCAATCTCTCCCTTCTTTTAAATAATGGAACCAAGATGACAAAGGTTCTTTTGGGTATCTCATGGCCATCTTCACCATTGCTTTTCATTCATGTTCTTACTAAAGTAGCACTCAATATACTCTGTCTTGGTTCCCCTTTTTTTTTGATAAGTCGGTTCCCTTATTTTAAAAACCATCATTCCATAGTTCTAGTCTTTGCACCTATCCCATGTAATCTCATCAACCGACACTACGTCATCTACAAACAACATACACCAAGGAACCTCATAAATGTGAGTAGTTGATTCAACCATAACCGATGCAAAATTTAAGCATTTAGAATTGACTCCTAGGGTAAACCTCTTGCAACTAAAAACTCATCTGTCTTTCAAAGAAATATACTATTAGGGCCTTAGAAAAATACAATAAAAAGCCAAATGAAAATTAATAAAATAAGCATTTAACCAAAAAGTTGTCTACTACACGTATATCCCAAGCCAACTCAAAATCCTTTCATTCAAACAACTTGTAAAACTATCCTAAATCAGCTCAAACTCCCTCTTTGACCAAAGAATAAATTTCCTAATCCTAATTAGTTTTCCAACAAAATCGGAAAGTGACTCAGCCAATTTCTTTTTGAATTTGGATAAGTTGTTAGCTATAATTCTCCACAAAAGATACCCCGGCATCACAATATCAATACGATTTTCAACATCATTGTCTTACCCCAACTATGTGAGGTCACTTGCACAGGTCCTATTCAACCATTCCACTCTAAGGCCGTATCTTCTATCAAAGCACGATCTTTCAAATCTTCTCTCACAACCTCGATGCACAATCTTTTTGGCCTTCTCCTTCCTTTAATTCTCCTAGAGCCTTCAACCTACACTAGAGGACTCCTCATCATTGCCATGAATAGTCTTTGTTGCACATGACCAAACTCTCATGCGATGTCCTTTCCTTTATCACCTATTAAGGTTAGTCTTAAGTTCCCTTTACCATCAATATCATGAGATTTCAGAAGCACATTCCACTTCAGCCACCAAGATTTAATTCTATGAGCAACATCCTCATCAATCACCCCTTCCTTATGGACAATTGAACTGAGATAACAGAATTGACTTCTTTGGGATATCTCTTATATAAACCTCTAACAACTCCTAAAGCAAATTGAAAAACAAGTTTCCTAATCCTAATTCAACTAAGAATAGTTAGAAACTATCAAACTTCTAAAGAATTCCCAATCCATCACTAAGAAAACAGCTAAAGACATTCCTAAACTAATCTTAACAAATTTAGAAAACTCTCCAATTCCTAAAAACTCTCTAAATGTAGAACTAAATAGAATAGAAACTTATTGACTAAAATCTCTCTAATTCCTAAACCTACACAATTAGCTAATGAAAATCAAGCAAGGGACATACAAAAGTGGCCGGATGTCAATCTCTTCTATGCCCTATGAGATCCACTCTCCTCCTTCAATGTGGGGGAAAATAAGGTATAACAGCAATGTACAACAGTGGCTGGATGTCAATCTCTTCTATGCCCTATGTTTTTCCAAGGCTTTAACTTGGTCTATCACAGCATCTAACTCCTTTACCATCGGTTTTTCCACAGTCTCGGCCCGATCATGGAATTTGGCTCAATCAAGAATACGGCTCTAATACCAAAAATCAGCACCTTAAATTTCCTAAAAACAATGTAAAATGCTGCACTTAACTTAGCTTCATGGAATAGAGCTTGATAATCGTAGAGAAATAAGAAGAGCTGATGTTGTGAAAGATAGCAGTGAACACGTGAAATAGTGAAGAAACCAAAAATAGAAAAACCCTAATTAGCTGTACGGTCAGCATCAGTGGTAGAAAATTCTTACACTTTTAATAAATTCAAACTCTTCAAACATGACCAAAAAACGACACAGTTCATCACCCCATTAAATAGACTCTAATTCTTTGTTCTTTTTTCTTTCTTTTGATAAGTAAATAGACTCTAATTCTAACTCTAGACACATTAAAGTCACTAAAGTTCAACAACCTTCTACTTCTAATAAAAACTCAAATTGAATGAAAAAAAGTGTATGTGGTCGCCTTTTTATTTTCTAAGTTACTAAAGACACTTATTTTATAACGACTAAAGAAGATACTTACTGAAGTGGCTGGATGTCAACCTCTTTTATGCCCTATGAGGCCCACTCTTCCCCTTTGATGTGGGGGAAGATACAGCATGGCAATGGTGCACCAAAGCTCGATACACCCTACTGTATCAGCACCTGCATGAGAAAGAGAGAATCCTAGGATAAGGAAACGGATGGGAAACCAAATTGCACTCGTTTCCCAAACAAGTTTCCAAGAAACGATGCCTCTTGTGCAAACGCATTGCACATAGTAACGGTCGAAAAGAAAAGAGTGTTGAAGATCGATTAGACTGCATTATGTTAGACTTGATATTAGATGAGTCTATTATTGATCACGACTCTATGATATATGATAATTACAGGAGTTCATATTTAAGAAAACATCCATGATGTCTTCAGAAGGAACATTGGAGTTGAGCAGAGATACCCCGATCCTTTCTCTCCTTTGACCCGTAGCAAGTCGGTCGACATTGCAGAGGTAACACATCATCATCCTATTACTGAAAGCAGACAAAGTTATCATACTTGTAAAAGAAGAAGAGGGTATAGAAGCAGAGAAAAAGACAAGTCATGGACAGAAACTCAAGGACAATTACTAATCTAACAGTGTAGGGAGGTAATAATACAATAGATTCTAGGAAGCACAACTTCTATCGTAAATATAAATTTGAGGCGATTTATAGCTCATTTTAAAAGTCTTTTCGAGATCTTTGATTGGTAATTCCACAAGTTTTATGAAGATGATATAACAAATAGACTATTTGAATGTTAAAGAGGGGCAGGAAATGAGATTCCTTATTCAAACCACCGTAAATATTGAAAAAATTCATCTCAGTCTCTATTGATTGCAGAGAAATGGACAATGCATCCACCCACGAAGGGACCTTTTAGTACAATCATATGCTTGCTCTAGGGTGAGGCTGAGGCTACTCCGTCACTTCCTAAGTACTAAAATAGTGCACCACTGCACCTGTCCCATTATCTCCAAATCATGAATAGATGAGCAGATTGTGGGTCATTAATTCTTTGTAGTTCTTCGTACTAAAAATGAATAAATAACATTCAATTTGGTGATATTGAAGTTTAAAAACAACAATTTTTCACATTATAAATACAGAAATATATATTTGTATGTATAACTAACATTCGTTGTACTTTGGCATGGTCCTTGCACCTGATCGTCGGATATAAATTGATATGTGAATATATGTTTCGCAGCATAAAGCTATATACACAAATTCAAATGTGTAAAAGTTCATAAATATAATAAAACAAAACATACATAAATACCCATTGGAAGGCACTATTAACTCAAAACACCATTTGTTTAAGAATTTCAGTATCTTCCAAATCGAAAGGACGGAGTTGAGAGCTAATTTGAATGAAAAAGGACTTACGTGAATCAAAACGACTTACTTGAGAGCTAACTTCCTGTATGCAGTTTTGATCTCCAAGTCAGTTGAAACCCTAGAAACTCCCAATACCTCGTATGGGTCCCTCCAAGGTGCAGGGCGAGACGGGTTTTCCATCTCCCAGGATGAAAAACTTCTAATCGAAAAAAACGATCTCAACTTGATTCAAACATGGCTCAAATCCCCCAAATTTCAATCCAATTTGAAAAAATTAAAACCGTGACCCAAACAGACGGGAAAAATCTGCACCAGAGAACACAAATTCATCGCAAAAATGAAACAAAACCCTAAACTCCATTGAAATACGATTACACAGGTTGAAGAGGTATAAAGGCAAGATGAATGAATTTTACGTACCGATTGAAGAAGCGACAGGAGATCGCAGGAGCTGGATCGAAGGAGCTGGAAACCTTAACGGCCAATAACGAACTGTAAGCCAAAGAGAAAAGCAAAGAAAAGAAACAGGCGGGGAGATTAGGGAGGGAGGAGTAACGCGCATCCATGGAGAACCATAACTATTTATATAATAGTTGAGCTATCGTGCGCCATGAGGATACAGGGGGTTATCGAGCGCATACTCACACTATTGGCCGTAGGATTCAGTGGGTGTTGCGTTTCCGTTCCACGAGTTCCGTTCGGCCATAATTCGCGACCATGAGTTTCGGGTGCGTGCTGATATACGCCCAAGGCGCACGGAATCAACGGCTCTCACGACAAGCGCGTGTTCCACTTACCTCGCTGGCGTAAGTTAGACGAACCCTAAATGGGGAAAGGCCGTTCTACTTTAATGGAGTTCACGTAGCACTAGCGTGCGCCGGAGCTAAACGTTAGCCAATAGGTATAACTGCTTGACTGGCTGGAAAGCACCCTATTTTAGGTTTATATTTAATTCTTGAGGATAAGGTACGCTTGGGAGGTGTGAGCGCACTGCTAGAAGTTCAACATAAAGGAACGGAAGGCCCCTTGTGTTCCTTCTATCATACGCTTGGTGTGAATTACGCTTCCCTTTCTTTTTGGACTTGACTTAAAGCGTGGAACATTTCCGTGGGGCCAGAGAATTTGCATGCTTTCCATGTTACAGGGAGTAGGATTATTCCTTGGGTCAGGATCAGGGGACACAAAATTTCACACCAATTTTGGCGTGCCCACGTGGAAGATGAATAGTGGTTGATTTCACCCCATTCCAAAACTTCTAATTTATATATTGACCCCGCCCAATTTTTTGGTGTGAAATTTTGTGTCAAATTTGTGTCCCATGATCCTGACCCTTAATCCTTACATATGGCAGACATGATCCTGACCCAACTATTAAAACCCTGGCACGCTTACACGTTCCCTCTCGGACCACGCAGCAGATCGGAGTGATCAAACAACCCCTCTAACACCACAAACTTGCCACAGTTGTTCTCTTTTCTACGTCAATTCCAAACTCATAACTAGGTATATCTCATCCTCAAGCCCCCACTTCAATTCCATTCCATTGGAGATCTCGTCAGAGGAAACTCCACCGTTGTCCTCTAGTAGTTTATCTCCGTTAGATTTTGTGATCAGAGGGTTTGATTTTTTGTTTCAGATGAAGAGATTAACTGAGAGTTCTCAAGATCGGTTGCAGAAGGGCAAGGGTATCGATTGTTGGTTAAGAGAAGAACTGAGACGCAGAGAAGCAAGGCAAAGAGATCAAGGAGAAAGACATATTTTCTCTCCTTCGGGAGACTCTGTATCAAAGGCGCCATTAAAATAGCTATCGAATCCGCCATGGCACCAATAGAAGGAGAGCTTCACCGCGAGAACGAAGAACTTAAGAAGAATGAGAAGAGAGAGAGAGAGAAAAGAAGAAGAAGAAGAAGAAGATAACAAATGGTAAGAAGAGAATGATACATTTCGACCAGGTTCAACCGACAAAGAGGTTTGGGATAGAGGTAAAATGGTAACTCATCAAATGGTGAGGAGATATGGGCCATATGGCGAAGCTGTAACTTCGCCAACATTAGCCGGGTGGAGTACTTTTAGCCAACATTAGCCAAGTGGAGTAAAAGTCACTAGAAGCATTAAAGTAATTTAGTTGGCTACATTCAGGTAAAATTGTCTTTTAATTTTTACAAGGTTTGTTTAGAGATGAGAGAATTGTGGAGGGCTCCATATTCTTCTTTTCACCCTAATAAACGAATAGCACTTTTTAGGGAAAGTATTTTTTTCCCTTTTAAACTTTTTAGAAAATAGTAACTTTCAATTCCTCAGTTCATTGGCAATGCACTCGCCAAGATATTTTCAATGCTATCATTTCAATAGATTTACTATTTTTATAAATGTAATTTTTATTTAAACATTACGTGCATCACAGGTGCACTCATCTAGAGGGCCTTTGATGGACGAGCTTTTTATTTAAACATGGACACGTCCATGGACCCGGCCCAAGTGATCATGACTCTCCATCAAAAAACTCTTGACAAGCTTTACAACGACATCCAATGCAATACTTTTATCAAATATTAAGTTAGTATTCATTTAATCTAAATTTATTATAACCCTCTTGAAAGTTTAACATTTTACGCGCAAAAAATGGCTTACTTTTATTGAGCAATTTGTTTGTTGCTTGATATATTGCGAGGTTGATTAAAAACGACAACAAGAATGAAACTTTCGACTTTATGTCTTTAAGTTTGTTTTGACTAAAAAAGGAACCTATTTATAAGAAACATTCTAACATGGTTCATGGTTCATGAAATAACCTAAAATCCCAAAGCTTAATTTCGAATGTGTTCTTCTACACTACATCAACCATGTCCTTTAATCCAGATTCTTATGCATCAGTCCATGAATGGTAGCAAATGGTTCTAAATGGTTAATAAACTGCGAGGTTGATTACAAAAAAATCCCTTTAAGCATGCAATACTACATCTTAATTCTAAGTGATTAATCGTTTTAATATTTTGTAATTAAAATAACACATCTCAAATAAATCTAAACTACCTGCACTTAACCCCCACACCTCTCCTGTTAGATCACATGTATGTGCCCCCTATTAGTCTAATTATAAACCGCAATAAGGGGCCATTCGGCACCTATTGGTAGGGTTGCAACTCGAGCGGGTTGGGTTAGGTTCGGAGTCAGCCTGAACCCAAGCCAATCTTCAAGGTTGTGAGCCTAAGCCCAACCCAACCCGAGGTTGGGCCTAGAATATTCAGCCTGGGCCCAACCCGATCGAGTTAGTTGGGTTGGTAAATTACTCAATTTTTGTATTTTTTATCGCTATGAAAGGTTGGTGAAATTTTTATATTAATTTCTAATATAAAAATATATATAATAATATTTTTATTCATCATCTTTATAAACACAAACCACGCTAAAAATAAGCTAGGAACATAAAACACATTAACAAAATATATATATTTATGTGCAGTGGTGTATTGTCGGGATCAGGTTGCCCATAGCCTAAGCCCGAGCCCAAACCAATTTTGATCAAGTTGTCAAAATCTAGGCTTGAGCCCGCCAAAGTTGCAACCCTATATGTCAGTTACTCAATAGAGCACTCTTATTAAATCACCTCCGAGAATGAGACGCCACCGCATACACTAGATTGCTTGAGTTTTTATCCCAAATTCGACCCTAAACACACATTCTTTCAGTTTCTTTATTCTACAAAGGTATATATGGATGTATGTGACGACTGCCTAGAATGGTACCCAAATATGGGTGCTTAAACATAATTTCTCTTTCATGCGAAAAAATCTATTATTTTCCATGGATGAGTGCTTGGTTTGAGGCTATAGAACTCAACTTGGTTTAATCAATGCCGTTTTCATTAAGCTGGTCATTGTGTTACCACTTTGAGTAGCTTGATTTGGGCGCATCGAACTCTAATTGATTTAACTAGTACCATTTTCACTAAGCCTAGTCGTTTTGTTGCCATTTCAAGTAACTTGATTTGAGCTCGTTGAACTCAACTTGGTTTAACAACTACCATTCTCATTAAGCGTGTTGTATTATAAACATTTTAGTAGCTTGGTTATTGAACTCAACCCGTTTAACTAATAATATTTTCATTGAGTCGATTATTTTAATTAATACTATCTTGGTAGTTTAGGTTGGTTGAATCATCTATATAATAAGGGAGGGAGGTTGTCTCCCCCTCTTATCCCACCCATAAAGAGTGGCCCAGATGATCACATCCATAATGTTTGGACGGTCATATTTGACCTTTTTAAACAGTTACTCCCGCTCATTTTTTCAACAGCCTTTCGCATGACGCACCCAAAATCTCCACGTTCTCCGTGATGTAAACCCCACATCTCTCTCTATCTACATTTGTAATCCACTCCCCACGATGTACCCCCACACCCTCAAACAGAATGGTCCCTCTATCTCTTTGTCCTCACCATGCGAACCTCAATCCAACTCTCCGTCCTCACCGTGCACAACCTTCCTACTCCCGCTGCTCTACATCGCCGTCGTTCTCGCAACCCACTTGTAATCGCTGGGAATCCGGATGGAAATCTGAAAACCAAGCCGATTCTACCTCTCAACAATACGCCAAGGTGGATCTGGGATCCCATTAAGAGGTATTTTTCATCTATTTTTTTTTCACGAATTCTCTTCTGCTGTTTGGGGGTTCCATCAAAATACCATTAGTTGGGTGCCCAATACCAAGAATCACGCTGGACTTTTGGTTCCTGTTCGACCATTATTGGTGGATGGTGGAGTTTTAGGTTGGCGGGGTCTATATTCTGGGTCCCAAAGATGTTCTGATTGCTGCCTATGATTAGTTGGATGCTCAAATCTGAAAATCACGTTGGATTTTTGGTTCAGGTCCAAACTTTGTTGGTGGAAGCCAGTTAATGGGATTTTGGAACAGAGTTTACACATTTTATTTGAACGTAAAGAACGGAGAATTTTTTTATTTTTCTTGGGTTGTTGGGATATGCTTTGGCACCGTTTGGATCATTTTGGGTTACATTTGCAGAGGTTACACATGTTGTGATCATCTGGCTTCATGTTTTAGGCCAAGGAGAGTGCCATGTGGCGTTTTATGGGTTTATGTAAATCGGCCTGATTAGTGATTTCAAACCTTGGGATCTTTGTACCCAAAGGTTTGGTTCATGCATTTTTTGTGGCTGTCTTTGTGATCATTCTAAAAATCATCCGATGAAAAATATTCTAATCCAAGGGTTATATATCACCAATCATGCTGATTGTTTTATGTACGTCCAACAACTAGTTTCATGCATGGTTTAAAAAAATTGCCGTTTAAACGGTTTTAACAGCCTTTGAAACGGTCGTTACGTTAAAAACCAATCTGGAAAATTTTGAGGAAAAAAAAATCAGTTTTTTTTTTTTTTTTGGTATTTGAATTTCAGCGCCATTCTTTCCATTTTTCCGTTAAAATTGTTAAATTCCATTTTTTTTTTCATTTTTGCACATGGCTGTTACAATCCGTTTTAACAGTAACGCCCCAAGTCCGTTATACCGTTAAAACGGCCTCCTTTAAAGCTTTGTTTTATGGGTCTGTGGGCCCTAAATACTGTAGCAGGTGGTTCACTTTTATGTGCTACAGCACATCACGAATCCTTGAGGTGGGGTCAAAACCACCTGTTGAGGTGGGATCCAACGTGTTGTGGACCCCACCTCAACAGGTGGTCTTGACCAAGGTTTAAAATGGGCCGTTATAAAGGACCGTGATCGTTACTGTAGCAGATTGTAGCACACAAGTGCAAAAACAGAAAAAAAAAATGGAAAATACTGGGAAATAAAGGTGTTAAAATTCAAATTTTGAATTTCAAATTTAATTAAAAATTATAATGGAAATAATGGACATTTCTTACCAATTATTTTTTCAGAAAAAACAATCGTAGAACATACCATATTATGGGTGGTCAGGGATTCCCTGTTCATTGGCGGGTATACAAGTTTTGACCAAATTTTGATCCACAATCCCCTTACCTTTGCAAATCTATTGATGGAGATAACAATTATTTTTCATTATACCATTTTTAAATAGATTGCGATTGTATATTGAATAATATGAGAATCTTATATTCCTAATACATTTTTTCAGATTGGAACTAAAACGCAAGAAATTCTTCAATTACTATCAACAATTAATGCGCAATTGTAATAATCTTTAAGATCTTATATGTTCAGTTTATCTCCAATTAAATAATGTTTCTGCGGCCTCAGTGAGTTTTTTAACTGAACGCACAATTCTATCTGCACGTAATGACGATGTCAATGCTGCAGCTTTAGAAATATTCTCAGGAGAAACAATTCTTTTTTTAGCAGCAGATAAAATGGCAGAAGAGGATGTAAATGGTCGTACCAATGTTAGTCGATATCCAAATGAGTATTTAAACTCACTTGATCTTACTGGACTACCGCCATTTATGTTCAGACTCAAAAAGGGATGCCCAATTATATTGTTAAAGAATCTTACTCCAAATGATGGACTTTGCAATGGCAGAAGATTGATGGTTGTACGTTGTGCAACACGCATAATTGAAGCTCAAATTTTAACTAGAGAAAAATCATGAAACTTAGTTTTTATTTCTAGAATATCATTAACACCGTCGCCGTTTGAGTTACCTTTTCAAATGACACGTCGACAATTTCCCATACGATTGGCTTTTGCAATGACAATAAATAAATCACAAGGCCAATCAGTCAAGTACGTTGGAATTGATTTGCGGATGTTAGTTTCTAGTCATGGCCAACTGTATGCAGCCCTATCCAGATGCACTTCTTTGAATAGAATCAGTGTCCTCTTTCCACTAAATGCTTCAAATTCAACAACAAACATTGTCTACCCTGACATACTTTTATAGTAGTTTTTACTACTTAAGGTAAGTGATATTTTATTTAAATACTAATTTTTTTTTTGATAACTTAAATATTTCTTTATCAAAATAAACTTATTTATTTTGTAGATTAGCTGGGATCATTACATCGAACAAAAAAATAAGAAGATAAATAAAAATGTATGGAGAAGATGGCCAACGGTAAATATCATGTATGACAAATTCAAGTAAATTTATCATTATTTTTTATAGGTATTTATAGAATAATATTTTTGTCTATTTAATAAGGTTGAAAAGGTGGAGAAACTTGATTTGATTGTCCACTGTCCGAATATACGGTGGTATGTACATATGGATGGAGTTTCTTTATCAAACATAATTTTGAAAAAATGTGAGAAATCTCCAATCAGACGTACGTTTAAAAATATGCAAAGTTCTATTTATAAGATGTTATTAGTATATTTACATTTTAATTTGTTATAGATTTTTTCTTTCTTACAGTGACATGCGAGTTTGATGTATTAAAGGATGCTCTGGGTAACATGAATTGTAATTAAGAAAAATTACTAGCAATGGTTCGTTAAAAATGCATAGTGCTGTATTTTTTTATTATGTAATGTGTTAAATTTTTTGTATGCTATTATTTAATGTTGAGTGAAATAGAATGCCTTTCGAATGATTTTAGTACCAAAGGTAAATGACTTTTTTATAAGAATTTATTTTGGTAACTATATGTAATCAGTAGGGTTTTTTTTATAATTTTGTTTATTGGTTGGGTTTGTAGTAATTAGGTGATGGTGGGGGTTCGAAATTAGGTTCATTGGTGCTTAGCCAAGTCTGTGATTCATAATACTTATTGATTTTATCTGGCTAATGGTTCATGAGGAGTTTGGTATTTTTAAAGGTCTAATAGCTACTGTTCATGCAACCACATGTCTCTCTTTAATATATATCACATACACTCACAAGATGTCTATGTGCATTGGACACTTTTGTTGGGGAGTGCCGTCGGCACGGGCCACCCACTAGTTACCAATATCAGTAAACTGTTGAATCATTACCAGTTTCAGTGAATTGGTTGATTTAGTACCAGATTCAAAAAACTGGTTGAATCATTTGTTAACAGACTGCCTACAAGGAAACTTCCAACAAATATGAAAACTAAAAATCAATTACACCAAATGTGCCACCAATGATGTAGCGTAATAGAAAGCACAAGAAGGGCCTCCAGTGGAGATAAATACATGTAAAAATAGAGATGAGAAGATGGAGAGAGAAACAAGACATATATCGGATATCACAATTCATTCAAAATTTAGTAAAAATAAGGTAATGTAAACAAGTTGCATCTGGTATCCAAAAAAATGTTGCATCTACACAAAGTCATTTATAAACCAATGGTGTTTTGGGGTTTATGGATAAAAAGCAAATAAAAGTTTGTTTAAAAAAGACTTATGTGACTAACATTTCAAATTGCAAGTTTTCATTGTCAAAAGAAAAAACTCATAGTTTTAATATCTTATATAGGTGTATAGTACAACCCTTGTGGTAATTTCCAAAGGCATATTGAATAGTAGAATTTCTATAAAATTTCCTTTTAAATAGAGCCCAAGACTCAAGTATTGTATTTTCTTACACGTGGCAGTAGATGTGTTGACTTGTCATCTCAACTTCTCTCCACTTGGGAACTTTCATTCCTATTATTCACCACGTGAAAAAAAAGAAACGTACGTGTTTCTCAAACATGGAAGGAGCATGTTCATATTTTTTGAATAAGAAAAAATGAGTAAAAGAAACTTGCATCTTATACCATGTTATAGTCCTATTGGAATAAAATTTATCACATAGAAAGAGTGTGAGGTACTGAAACATGTGAACCTCTTTTATGTTGACACCTCATCCCATACATGTGACAAAAAAGGATAATGGAGACTTCTTCTTCCACCTGTCTAATCATGGGTTAAATAACATTGAAATATGAAATTATTTGTTCTCTTCTTCCTAAGACATCAACGATAGGAGAAACTATTTGTTGTCCCCTTGAGGACACATTTTGAAGTCTCCCCCTCCCGAAAATACCACGTGGAGCTTACTTTAAGGCCCACTGGCTTATGGATGTTGTGTCCATCTCTTGATGGACCTACATGCCAAATATCAACGTGGTGGATGCTTTCTAATGGTTATATATTAACATCTTAAAAACAATGCTTAAATCCAACAATTAAAAATTAAGCTATTAAAATGTTAAATCCAACAACTAGAAATCATTGCCTAATCTATTTCGGAAGCTACCAAAAGCATTGAATTACTTTGAGAGTATGAGGGTGTTATTTGGGTGGAAAATTCTAAAGGCACATACACTTTAAAATCAACATGGAATCTTATTAGAGAAGTTGGAGATAAAGTTACATAGTCAAACATTATATGCTTCAAGGGTCACATTCATAAGCATGCATTTATTGCATGGATGACCAGGATGAATGCCTTGCAAACTCAAAATAGATTGGTAGATCACGATGTCCATCAGCAATCTAAATGTTACTTTTGTTGGCGTTGTAATGAAAGCTTTGAGCATTTGTTCTTTGGTTGCTCGTACATTGAGCATGTTTGAAAACGTGTGTTTAGAAAGTTAAACTATTTTGTAGAGTGATGCAGTAATGGGCGTTAGAGATTCTTGTAAAGTTAAGCTAGTCATTGTGTTACCACTTTGAGTAGCTTGATTTTGGCCCATTGAACTCTAATTGATTTAACCAGTAACATTTTCACTAAGCCCAATTGTTTTGTTGCCATTTCAATTAACTTGATTCAAGCTCATCGAACTCAACTTGATTTAACAACTACCATTCTCATTAAGTATGTCGTATTATAAACATTTTATTAGCTTGGTTATTGAACTCACTTGTTTAACTAATAATATTTTCATTGAGTCGATTATTTTAATTAATACTATCTTGGTAGTTTAGGTTGGTTGAATCATTACCAATATCAGTA
This sequence comes from Euptelea pleiosperma, assembly GCA_035048495.1. NCBI lineage: Eukaryota > Viridiplantae > Streptophyta > Magnoliopsida > Ranunculales > Eupteleaceae > Euptelea > Euptelea pleiosperma. The sequence goes on along the minus strand of CM068551.1, from coordinate 25,377,979 downwards.
AATTGTTGAATCATTACCAATTTCAGTGAATTGGTTGATTTAGTACCAGATTCAAAAAGTTGGTCGAATCATTTGTTAACAGACTGTCTACAAGGAAACTTTCAACAAATTTGAAAACTAGAAATCAATTACACCGAATGTGTCGCTATAATGTAGCGTAATAGAAAGCACAAGAAGGGCCTCCAGTAAAAATAAATACATGTAAAAATAGAGATAAGAAGACGAAGAGAAAAACAAGACATATATCAGATATCACAATTCATTCAAAATTTAGTAAAAACAAGATGATGTAAACAAGTTGCATCTGGTATTCAAAAAATTGTTGCACCTACGCAAAGTCATTTATAAACCGATGGTGTTTTGGGGTTTACGGATAAAAAGCAAACAAAAGTTTGTTTAAAAAAGACTTATGTGACTAACATTTCAAAAATCAAGCTTTCATTGCCAAAATAAAAAACCACGGTTTTAATAGCCTTATATAGGTGTATAGTACGACCCTTGTGGTAATTCCCGAAGGCATATTAAACAATAGGATTTCTATAAAATTTTCTTTTAAATAGAGCACCAGACTCGACTATTGTATTTTCTTACACGTGGCAGTAGAGGTGTTGATTTGCCATATCAACCTCTCTCTACGTGGGAACTTTCATTCTCATTATTCACCACGTGAAAAACAAAATATTCTCAAACATGGAAGGAGCATGTTCCTATTTTTTTAATAAGAAAAAATGAGTAAAAGAAACCTGCATCTTATACCATATTATAGTCCCATTAGAACAAAATTTATTATGTAGAAAGAGGATGAGGTACCGAAACACGTGAACCCCTTTTATGTTGACACCTCAGCCCCCACATGTAACAAAAAGGGACAATGGAGACTTCTTCCATCCGTTTAATTATGGGTTAAATAACATTGAAATATGAAACTATTTGTTGTCTTCTTCCTAGGACATCTACGGTAGGAGAACTATTTGTTGTCCCCCTGGGGACACATTTTGAAGTCTCCCCCTCCCAAAAATGCCACATGGAGCTCACTTTAAGGCCTACTGACCTTATGGATGTTGTGTCCATCTCGTGATGGACCTACATGCCAAATATCAACATGGTGGATGACTTCTAACGCTTATATATTAGCATCTAAAAAACAATGCTCAAATCCAACAACTAAAAATTAAGCTATTAAAATGCTAAATCCAACAGCTAGAAATCATCGCTTAATCTATTTGGGAAGCTGCCAAAAGCATTGAATTACTTCGGAAGTACGAGAGTGTTATTTGGATGGAGAATTCTAAAGGCACATACACTTTAAAATCGACATGGAATCTTATTAGAGAAGTTGGAGATAAGGTTACATAGTCAAACATTATATGCTTCAAGGGTCATATTCATAAACATGCATTTATTGCATGGATGACCAGGATGAATGCCTTGCAAACTAAAAATAGATTGGTAGACCACGATGTCCTTCAGCAATTTAAATGTTACTTTTGTTGGTGTCGTAATGAAAGCTTTGAGCATTTGTTCTTTGGTTGCTCATACACTGAGCATGTTTGAGAATGTGTGTTTAGAAAGTTAAACTATTCTTGTAGAGTGATGCAGCAATGGGCGTTAGAGATCGCTTGGGTGGTAGAGCATTTTTCGTGTAAAGACCTTCTTTCCCTTCTTAAGAAAATTGCTTTTAATGCAACCAATATTTATCATATATGGGAGGAGAGGAACAATTGAATATTCAAGTCTCAGTTTAGATCGTGTAACACAGTTCTCTCCAAAATTATCTCCGATACTAACGAGTGTTTTCTTTCCTCAACCCATGTGCGGAGGACAACCAACATAATCAAGATCTATTTTCGCTCATGGGACATATGTATTTCTTTCCATGTCCCTCATTATATTTGGCTTTCTTGAGAGCTACCGGATGAATGAATTTGGTGCCTAAATATTGATGTAGCTATGTTAGATAATCGTGCCATATATGGTTTCATTATTAGAGACCATAAGGGGGACCCATTGATTGGAGTTGCTCGAGGATGCGAACCTTGTACTGTTCTTCTCCATGAGTTGATGTCGATCTAGAAAGGCACAACACGAGCTATGAACAATGGATTGAGAAAGCTTAAAGTTGTTATTGATTCGGCAGTTGCAACGGATTGTTTAAACAAGAAGGTGACTTGGCCTTGGCAATCGACCATTTGTATTCAGAGCATTCATGTTACATTACATCATTTTGATTATATTCTTTTAATTTCGTCTTTTGTGAGACCCATTGGGCAGCCGACTTTTTGGCTTCTTTTTGTTCCACGAGTGTGGAAATTTATTTTCCCATTCTTTGTTTCCTTGTGATCTTCTAGAATTATTGTGGAAGATGTTAGTAGTTGTAAAGATGCTTGCTTTAATTTTTGATTTTTAATATAATTGGTTAGGTCCTGCCTTACCCCAAGCTTTCCCTCTCAAAAAATAAAAATAAAAAACCAAAAAAGGTATATGCACTTTGGTGCAAAAGGTTAAAAAAAAAAAAAAACGTTAACCTTTCTAGATGAAAAAACAGAACTTGTCCGTTAACCTTTCTAGAGGAAAAAGCAGAACTTGTCCTTTTCTTGCAATAACGGTGAAGCTGACATTTCACATCTCCCGCATTCCCGCCAGCGCGAAACAGGTCGATTTCCTTCTTTAATATTTTGATGACGTACCGCAATTTGAGACAGGTTACACACTCTTAAAGACCACTGATCGTATGGATGTTTGTCCCATCCCTAGTTGGACCTACAAGCCAAAAATCAGCCTGATCAGTGATTTTTAACCTTTAGATCTGAGTACTCTAAATAATGCTCGAAATCCTTCGGTTAAAAATAAACCATGTAAAAGACTCTAATCCAACCATTAAAAAGCACTAATCAGGCTTATTTTTGGTATGTAGGGCCACCTAGGTAAGGCCCAAACATAGTCCCTAAGAGTGTGCCACGTGGCTTATAATGTGGTCCATCATCAAATATTTACTAGGTCAATACGACAGAACATGATGTCGTATATCATTAAATAAATATCTTTTCCATATTTTATGTCGGGTTAAGTCCTCCTTGCACCCTACGGTGCCAGGCGCACGAAAGATACAAATCGAGACAGCGTTTAATTTCAGTCCCCAATTTATCGAACTCGCGAAATATTGTAAGTTTGCAACCTTATCCATTCTTGTAAGTCTAGTCTATAGACTCTATACTACACACCGCGCGCAGTTTAAAGAATCTCCGCCGACTTTGCATTCATTGTTTTGCAAAAGGCTAATCTGGACCACGCACTGATACATTAATTCTGTCAACGGTTTCGATGTAAGACACGTAGAATAATCTAATCTGTTGTTGTGTAAGTGGGCCCACCACATACCTAAACCGGCCTGGAAATCTCCTTCCTAAAATCAAGAGCATAATTGGACGGTAAAGATCAGTCGATCACACTGTGGGACATAACGTCCACCGTATGTTATCACATCCTTATGGGGAAAGGGCGGGAATATAGGTGGGGAGAAAATATTAGCTGCTCAGTGAAGACTTCAAAATTAGAAGTCCCCCTCCTAAAATATGCCACGTGGAAATAACCGTAGGGCCCATTGACCTTATAGATGTTTGGACCACCTATTGGTGGACCTACAAATTCAGGTTGATTAATGATTTCTAAGTTCTAACATTTATATTTTAGCATCAAAAAATGCTAAAATCCAACAGCCAATAATCACGATATTAAAATGCTAAATCCAACGGCTAAAAATCACCAATTAAATTATATTTGATGTCTAAATCCATCATGAGGTGGACCAAACATCCATAAGGTCAGTGGACCCTAAAGAGTATCTACGTGGCAATTTGGTAAGGGAACCTTCAAACTTTGATGCGTCCCCGGGACATCAATCTCGGGCACTACTATAGGTGGGACCGTGGCAGCCGTGAAGGATTCAAACTTACGTGACAGTCTTAACCAACACAAGTTCAAAAACCCTAGTCTCTATCGATCTTTCCCTCCTTGTCCCTGACGAAAAAAAAGGAGTACAATGGGTATACTAGCGCAAGATAGCAAGAAGCCATCATGTAACGAAGTAAGCGATAAAAAAAACAAGTGAAAAGAAGAACAAACCAACTGGAGAGAAAATCCAAAAAGGAAAGAACACATGTTTGGAGGCTGCCAAGCAGGTTTTCCTTTTCTGGAAAAGACACAGTGGGCCTTCATGCGTCTGTTTAAATTAGGGTTTATTGCCTTTTTACCAATCTATCTCTCGCTTACAAATACGAAATATATTTTATTTGTTTAGCTCACACGCAGTGTGAGAGAGAGAAACTCAAAACTCTCTCAACTAGGTAAAAAATCTCTTTAAATTCTATCCGTTTTCTGATAAATTGGTTATCTCCTTTTAAAGTTATTGATTTATAGCAAGAAGTATGTTAGATTATCTGTTTTTTTTTTAGATTTGTAATGCATGTAAAATATTGGCTCAGCTGTCTCAATGATGGATTTGTTCATATTTAGTGTGTGTTTTATGATGTTTAATGGTACATTTTGTGATTATTTGCATTTTTCCCCAAAATTTCTTATATTTTTTGTTAGCTCTTGTGGATGAAGAAATTGCCAGAGCAGCTTATTGAGATCACCTAAACTGGGTGCTTTTCAATTTAATGGTGGTCTCATTTATTTTTATGATGAGGGATGATAGCATGAGAAGCATTGCATGTTAGTAGCAAGGATCAATGTTACTTAGAGAGAGAGAGATTCAAACCTGGTTTTTCAGTCAATGGCATTGCATGAGTTGTGTCTATTTAGTTATTAACTTGAAGTCCTGTCATAAAGGAGATGGTGGTAAGAGGTGTTTCGTCGCCTTGGTGATCATCTTGTATGCATATAAATCTTCAAATATTGTTTGGTATTAGAGGCGTATCAGTGTACTCTCTCTTTATCTCAAGTGGTGGTTGGCGGATTTGTCGGAACAGAGTGATTGCAGTAAGTTCTTGTCTGATTATGTTGGTTCAATGCGAATCTAATGTTACATTCTCATAGTATTGATACTCTGTCGTCATGACGTATCAGTCTAGTTTCTCTTTTGGTCAAGCGATGGTTGGTGAATTCATCGGCAAATTTAATGTCACATTCTCATTGTATTGATGCTGTCGTCATGGCATGACAAAGTGATTGTTGCATATTCGATGGAGTTTCCTATTGAATCTTCACTATTTTGTCGCATTCTATTGAATCTTTGCTCATTTGTCGCATTCTATTGAATTTTAGCTCTTTTTGTCGCATATTTTTCAGTGATATCGCATGAGTGCCATCGTAAAAGTTAGAAAAGTTGTTATAGGTTTGGCATCTGTAACATTTGTGTGCCTTTGGCTTCACTTGTGTCAGCTTGAACTTCAACATGCGTCAGGTTAGGTGTTTGTGTTTGGGAATAATATTAAGTAAAAACCAAATGTTTCTCGAGAGAAGGGATTAAGTTTGTTTATTGGCAAAATTAGTTGCTGTTGAGTTGTTTGATTTCGTTTGTGTGGTCTTTTATCAGGACACCGCTCTATCTTTAAAACAATGCAACCAATGTTTTATCCTCACTTAATACCAAAAAAGAAGTGGGCCTCTGTACGAATAACCAAGATTAAATCTCTCATCTTTAGTAATGATCAAGCAATTATCTTTCCCAAGAGTGATTGAAGCCCAACATTAGCTCGATAGGAGTATAATTATGTCCTCTGATCTCTTAGTTGATGTAGTGCATTCCAACTAACCTTCATCAGGTAATTAGTAATGATCTTAATAATTGTTATTGGAGAAATTTAATTTACCACCATTTTAGTCCAATAAATTATACTTCTAATATTATATTTGTTGGGATAATCTGGATTTATCTCAATAAATTTGCTAATACCAATCTCATTGTGATTACGTAGGAATTTGATAGTACATGAAAGAAATAACTCTGAATATATGGTCGGTTTGAAATTAGCTGTAATTGCTGCATTCTTAAATGTTTTCTTGTGTTTAAATTTAACTTATTTTGGAAACTGCCCAAGAAAAAATCTATGCCTAACCTAAAATTTGATTAAGATGCCTACTTCCAGCCTCCAACCCCCAAACTGTAAGGAAATTGAATTCATAATAAACCAGTGTAGATTTCCATTCGAAATTACTTGTAAAATTTTAATTGAAATCAGAACAAACTTTACTCGTTTCCAATCCATAATTCCTATTTCAAACCCAAAATCACAAATTTGAACATAACATGAGTTCACTACAGTTTCTTTTGATAAATACTCCAAATCCGCACATTATATGCTTCAACTATGAGGCTTGGGACAAATTTTTGCTTGATAATAAATAAGGGAACGCGTTTCTCCTTTGAATTGGTGCACATCCTATTCTATAGTGAGCCTTGATGTTGGAAAAAACCTTATTATAAAGGACTCTTTCAGCATTTAAGTTCAATACTAAGGCTTGGATTTTTCATGACTGTTAGTCGATGTTAGAGGGTCTTAGGTGTTCAGATATAAGGCACTATCAATTGCAAAGGGGCTATGGCCTCCGTAGACTTGACTTGGGCTTTTCCTTGAGGTGTCAAAGGGTTGGCCCAAATCACACCTTTTGCTACATCAATTCAATGGAGCCATTTGCTATTTCCATCAATGGGCCATTTTATACAGAGGTTTTAGACTCTCAACTTCCAGGTTGTGAAATCCTATGATGAAGAAAATTTGAAAAAGTGAAGAGAGTATAAATTTAATATATTTTCCCCTTGTGACGGGTAAGTGTAATTGTATTAATGAAAAGAAGAGTGAAATCCACTGTACTAGAGAGAAGGAAAAATGAAAAAGATAATCAAATGAGAAAGAACCTAGCTAACTGAACAAAGCCCAAGAAATAAGCCAAAAACTAAGGTACCCCCTTTACAATCAAAATCCTCAAGGTGGACACTCTTAAATTCTTTTAGAGGAAACGACCAAAAATAAATTGTGCCCTTCCATCTTCAAGACCAATGAAACATGCTCCTCAGCCTTGTACATTAGAGGGTAAAAGTCTCTACAGAATATGGCCCCGATTGTTGAAGGCATTCACATTCCACTCTCGAAGGAGCTCAACAACACGCTTTGAGATCACCCAATTAATACCAAAATATTGAAAGCATACCCTCCACACCTCAATGGAAAAACAATAGTTTAAAAGAAAGTGTTCCATTGATTCCCTACTAACCTTGCACATGAAGCACATATTGGGAATGGTATTTTGTTTACTTATTAGATGATCCACCGTAAGGATCTTGTTGTGGGCCATTGTCCATATGAAAATACCACTTTGGAGGGCACAATGCACAAAGAAGCTGGAAAAGGGCCTTGTGTCGAAGGGGATAAAACCAAGTAAAAAAGACTTTCACTTAATACTTGCCTTTCTGGTCTCATTTCCAGACCCTTTTATCTGGATGATCATCTTCCATCTGGCATGCCAATTGTAATATTTGTTGGTAAGCCTCATTTCCTTATCATCATCCAAGCGTTGTCCAAACCATCCAAGGTCATATTCTCTCTTAAAGTGGTATATCTTTAAATCATTTCTCACAATCTTTATCCATGTCATATTTTGCATTCCTCTCTTTTTAGGGCCTTTTACCTACACGGTGTGCTCATCATCAGTGCCATCAATGGCCTTTATTGCACATGTTTAAATTGGATGATCAGGTATATGTAATTGTTGTACATTATGGTCACAATATTGGTAACAAAGCGGAAAGCTGAACGGGGTGTTCTTTCGCTGGCTCACATCAAGCTCTTGAGTGGGTCAATGGGGACAAAGTGCTGTTACTAACCCATCGCCTAAATTGGCAATGAGAGGACCTTGGTATCTAAAATTTTAAAGAACTTTATCAAACACTACATAGAATAAAGATCATGATTCTTGAGAAAGTTCGAGAGTCACTTACCCTCCCTTTCTAGGTACTTCTAGGCAATGATCGTATTTTCATCATTCTTATGGATGTCGTGTAATTTTAGGTATCAATTGTAAAACCAGTAATGTATGCATTACCAGCTTTTACAATGTTGACATCAAGTTGCATTGTGCTACTGGGTATTTTCTTTATGTTAGCTCATCACATACACCAGTGTAACTTTGATAAGTTGAAGTACTGGAAATCTGCATACAGCCTATCAGATATTGTTATGGCCTCTTTGGTAATTCAAACGTGGAGGCAAATGTTGCATCAATGCCTTCAAAACCAGATTGCAGATGAATTGGAGAAGTGAGGTTCTGGTCTTTCCTGGTACAGTTCAAACTGGCCAAACTGTGTTGTCATAAGAAAAACAAAAATAGAAAAAATTGAAGAATTTCAGAAAAAAGAAATTGTGACTGATTATAGAACTGAAATTAAATTGTCAAGCTACTCCCCCGTAATATTGTTATAGTTTATGATAATCAGAAATCATTTCAGTATTTGTTATTCTAGTTATGAACCGATTCTGTGAATGTTGACTGTCCGAACTGCAGTCAATTTGTTATGGATGTGACCTTTTTAATAGAAACTGTTCGAACATCTTCTCTTTACTTTCTGCTGGTAGAGTTATGGTGATTGATGCCTTATTTCAAGATAATGGATATTTATGAACTTTCCGGGGAAGGAGTTTAGAAGGGATTACGTTGAGAAGCTATTGTATTGGATTGGGTGAAGAGGAATGCTGTTGTTGCCACAATATTGAGTTTTGTTTCAAGGTCCAGTAACATATTTATTATTTACAACAGGTTATTTCTGTTTTTGTTGCATAGGCTGTTTGCTTGTTTCTACCATGGGCTCAAAGGAAAGAGTTGGGAAAGTTCACAAGAATGAGGAGAAGGCTCATCAAACATGGACTATATGTTTACATGCTTTCTCAGATTTGTCCCGCATCTCGCCAGCAATATTTGTATTCCTTTTGAAAGAATCTTATGTTCGTGGTAACGTTTTCCTCACCAGTATTCTTACTTTGAAGTGAGTTACAAGCATGATATTATACTAGTAATCAATAGCCCGTGCTCAGCACGTGCAAAATTATATGAAAAATGTTTTTTTGCTTGAAGTATAACCACTTGATGTATAATTGATGATAGAGAAAATGAGAGAAAGTGTAGAGGAAAAAAAAGGAGATATATATATTAAAATCTCTAAAGATATATATTAAAACCTTTTTTAGAGATGTGTATCATAGGATAGAGATACTTTAGGACTTAGATTTAAATTAGGAAACCTATCTGAAGCTTTTCTATAAGCCCACCGACCGCATGCATATTTAGCTTGATTAATGATTTCTAGACGTTGGATTTAGTACTAAAAACATATGTTTGAATTCCATGGGTAGAAATACTCATAAGAAGTGCTAAAATCTAATGGCTAGAGATAACCAATCATGATGTTTTTTGGTGTGTATATCCACCTAGGAGTGGGCAAAACATCCATCCGGTCAGTGGCCAAAAAATGTATATATCCATGTATCACGTATGCACTTGAAACTAAGTTCACATTGTTATTTTTTGTCCATAAAGCATGTGGTACATGGCAAATTGTTGGAGTTAATGTTGTACACCCACGTGGGTGTCCATAAGTGGGATGCGTCCCACTTCCCACGTGGGTTCTTTTATTCCACGATTTATGGGAGTTAAGTGGGCCCACCACATAACTCCACGATTTTGGCTTGTATGGGGAAAGGGGTTTTGCCCCCACCACATATATATATGTACAAGAGAGAGAGAGATTGAATTAACAGATTCAACCTCTTCTCTTTCCCACATCTTCTCTCTAACCCTAATCTCCTTCTTCACCTTCTTCCGCCTCCACAACAACTCTTCTTCTTCTCTCTGTAAATCTTCCTCTACTGGTTACGATCTAAATCACAACACAAATAGGGAGATGTGGGAGTTGTGTAAGTTAAATCTAGCCCCAACTTATGGCAAGTGGTTTGGACTTTGGAGTCGTTTAGGAAGGCCCTTATTCTTTAAATTTCATACTGTACCATGGCCAACTTATTTTTTATCTACACCTGCACAATTAGGGAGAAAAAGTGTGATACCATTCGATCAAGAGATAAAAAAAATTATAGAGTTTTATCACTGAATAACGACAATCATCAAATGGTTGGGATCATATGAACCTCTCTAATTTAATAAAAAGACGGTGGATCAGTCATCATCTGATAGTCTACAGCACGAATGCACGCCAGAATTCTAAGATTGATCTGGGGATATCAGGACTCCATCAAGAATGAATTCTGAAAGAGAGGTGTCAGATCAGTAAAATATAAAGATTTCATCTTCTATTATCAATCAATGATTCGCAGGGAATTGAGAGAGTGCAGAGGAGAGAGACATGATCTCCATGGTTAGCGTAGTCGGATTCAACGATGCCACCGTTGATGATTTCAATAATGGTTAGATTTGGATAATGACCATATATAGCCTTCAGTCTTGGCTTAGAAGAAACTGCAGTTTTGGTCTTCTTAAGAAACACCGCCGTTCATGATTTGATAAGATCGGCAATTGCAGATGCAAATACCATGGGACTTCCATATTCTTTAGAATTGTCCTCCTGTGCACAGCAGTCGAGGTTTGATTATCTCATTTCATTGGACATGATTATAATAAGGGGTAAAAAAGCACTGAACCTGAGGAATGAATTAGAATTATAATATATCAAGTGCCTCAATCAAACATAACAACTATGGATAAAAGCAATTTGCAATTTGGAAGTAACACCATAAACATTAGTGTGGAGGAACTCAGTGACAAAAAAAACATAAAGAAACTGAATACAAAACCTTGCCAGTCCTTGTTATACATACATGTAACATAATGCGAGAGTCCGGGAAACATTGTTAGAGAGAACTTAGGAGTCAGAAGCGTATTGAGATAGTGAGAGGTCGTAGTGGGAGAGAAATAGTTCATTTTTGAAGTCTAATAGGTGTTAGGAGAGGGAGAGACTGGTTATTGGTTAGAAGTTGGAGAGATTAAATGAGATGGAGAGAGATTTTAGGGATTGTAGGAATAAATAACAAATTGGAGTAATAGGAAGAGACGTCTTAATGGAAACCGTTTGGATGAGAGAGGGGAGAGGAAAGAGGAGAGAGACTTGCTTACGTGGTGCTCTGAGAGTAGAGAGTGCCACGTCAGCTGATCTCTGTTTTAGTATAGATACATAGATTTGTGGTTTATTTACGATACCCTTAGTATCATTTAATATCCTCAGAGAGTTCTGTGCCAAATAATCCTACTGTTTTTGGTCCTTTATTCGCATTATAGATTTATGCTTGCATAATTTTAAGGAATATGGGTCAGATATTTGGATATCTTGAAGTATATATGTTTATATCTTTTGCTTAAACATAGAAACATGTTTATATTTTAATTTTAAATGGTTTAGTTTAAAGTTAGATTTTTCGGCCAGTCAAAAATATATGGTATATTTGTTCTTAGTATCTCAAAATCACTTCTATGTTCGCTGGACTGTGCTGGGCTTTTTTCTATTAGAGTTTTATTTCGTATTAATGAAAAAATGTGACACGGTAAGTAAAATTCCTTTTGTTTTGCGGTCAACTCAAGGTTTGGTTTAATTGGTCTATTAGACATAGGGCTATATGGAGAATTACCGAGCTTTAAGTACTTCTGGATTGTGCATTCGTGAAACTGAATTGTGACTTGTATTTGACATTATGTGTTCATTCATGTTATTTGGGCACAAAGGAGGCAGACTCGAACATGGATATGAGCTTATTAGAGACTTTTGAAGTTGAATTTATGTACTGTTTATCTGCAGGTATGCGTTACATAAACAATCAACCACTGTCATTCATGTGCACGCATATACATAGAAAGTTGCATCTATGTTCATAAAAATTAGGACATGCTGATAATATTGGATAGAAAGTGTGGAAGAGCTGTGGTATAGCTAAGATGCATTGGGGAAAGTATACTTCGTAGATCTAACAGTATCAAGACGTCTGTTTGTATATGCTCATCTTTTGGTATCTATCTCTTGGTGGATGCCATGTATACCAAGGTCCTCCAATCTTGCTTTTCGGTGCTAGTACTGTTTGTAGGATCATGCCTGTTCACTATATTGTGAGTAAGTTGGGATCGTTTCATCATCAACTAGGTGAAAGAATCAATAGTCTTCTATCGATGGGTACCATAGGAATGAACCCACTTGATTGCCTGCCACATCAGCCCTAAGGGAGTCCAAAGTGTTAACATCTGAGGCTATAGGACCGGGCCAGTCTCCCGGGCATGTTAAGGACTAGTAACCTTAATAACCTTTGTGCATCTGATTGTCTAGCGAGTAAAATATAATTTCTCAACCCCTTCTACAACTCTGTGATGGACCTCTTAAACTATTGGCAAGCAAATAAAGTATAATGGGTGAACCCCTTACATGATTTTGAGTGACAGACCTCTTAACATATTGAACACAATAAATACATCCAACATAACAACCTAGGGATGTTATCATCTTCTCTTATGATGGTTGGCTAGTCTACAAATGTCATTGTTTTCTTAAAATTTCTATTTACTTATTTTTGTTTCTCATGGAATCCCACCTTTGATAGGCACACGCAAGGCAACCATGAAGTTTTGTGCTCTTCAGCAACAAGTCCTGCAAATATTGCATAATGCTCCCCAGCCTGGACCTGCTACTTTCGTTGTTCAGTGCCTCTACATCTTGCCTATACTTGGACCCCCATATACTGAGGGCTTCAGTCACTTAGTGATATCTGCTCTTCGCCGTTTGCAAACCATACAAACCATCCCAGCAGATTTATCTGAAGCAAAGAGCTTGGCTGTCCAGTTGTTTCTCAATGCCATAGCTGGCTTGGTCACCCACGATGAGAAAATTCTCTTAAAGTTGCTAGAAGTTTTTGATGTCAGGTTGAGAAACATTGAAGAAGCCATATGTGGTTTGGAGGTGAATGATGATAATTTGGACACAGCAAAGGCATGTATTGAACCGTACATCTTGGGATTGATAGAATCCCAATCGTATATGATGGCTGTCACTCTCCTAGAACGCTTTTCCATCCGCCACTCTGGTCAGTCGTTTCTAGTGAGAATGATGCAAGAAAACCAATTCAAAGCAGCAGAAAAGTGGGCAATATTCATGGGGAAGCCAATGTTATATGTACTGGTCCAAAAATATATTGATATGAAGATGCTAAAGAGTGCTTATGAGGTTATTAAGAGGAACAATCTCCAGCAGGAGTTTCCGGATTTGTATCATATGTGCAAAGAAAGGTATTTTCTCAATAAATCTCATGTGCTTTTCATGTTATCTTTGCTTGGGAATCTGTTGTCCTGGATTGTTGATGCCCCTTATGATTTTCTTTCTTCAACAATTAATAGAAATATTCCATCAAATTGCAGTTCATTAAAGAAGCTAGCAGAAAAAGGATTATGGGATATTGCTGAGGCAAAGACTAACAATGATAGACAACTTGTTGAGTACTTGGTATGAAGTAGCTTTTGACATTAGCAACTGTTTTTTAAGTTGGGGGCTTTGTTGGATTTTGTTATCTAAATGGAGGTTTTTGTTGTTGTTACTAAAATTCCATGTAGTGCCGTTTTGACACTTTCAATCTCAGGTACGGTCATGGGGAAATATGTTCTTATAAACCACATTTGTTCTTTCCTAAAAGAACATATCTTTCTACATAAGTTTCCTCAGAAACCTTTATACATCCTCGAAAAGGAGTTTTACAGCACCAATATTTTTATATGAAAGAGTAAAAATGACTCTGTCCCAGCAAATAATGTTATTAAAAACAAATTGGATAAGGCTAACAAATTCCTACTGAAACCTACAACTGGGTGGGGTGGTTGAGTATGTTCCGTTGTCACTTTTACCATGTCAAAATTTTAAACAAATGTTATGGAAAATGAAGAATATATATGTAAATAATACGTTGAAGAAAATTTATGACATCAAAATGGTTATGCTGTCAGCTAAACATGGAAACAGATATATTATTTACCTATTACTTCTGTCTCATGTGTCATTTTGTGGGGATGCTAAAAGATCACAATAGGTTCCAAACAAACAACAATGTCAGCCTAACACAAAATCAATAATTTAACAATTGCATGCTTGGAACTTGAAGCGTAGAAAGACTCATCAGGCAATAGGTTTACTAGTTTCAGAGCTTCACTTTGCGTTTTGAATCTCCATTTCTCCTTTCCAATAAATTTTGGTTATTTTACCAAAAAAAGGGAAAAAAAACCTTAAAAGCATAAAAAAATAGAAAAATATTTGAACCATGGCGATAGGTTTTTACATGCATACGGATCATATCATCCTGAATGGTACGATGAATCAGAATTCAGATGTTCTTAGGGTTCTCAAATTTTGTGAAAACATGACACATTAATAACCTGATTTACGTATTGTTTTAGTTTAACTGGCCAGTGCAATAGCTACAAAATTTCAGTTGACTTGCCCTTAGCTGTTTTTGCAATCGTATATTGAGATCGAAAAAAACCTAATTTATTTCTGTATGAAATAAAGGTTTATTTGGCAATGGAAGCGGGCTACTCAGAGAAAGTTGATGAATTATGTGAGAGATACTCGCTTAAAGGTTTCTTGGAAGCCACAGGTATGCAAAATGGTTTTTACTCCAGTCATTAGACTCATTACATTTACGATACATTTGATTCAAGGATATAACACATGCGATTCTTTCACTAGACATTTTAATTCTGGAACCATTGTGTAATATTTCCATTGCATGTAATCTTGCGTGAAATATTCTTGAGGAAGCATTCCCATAGTTTTAAGTTTTTGCCTAAATTACCAATTTCAGGTTATAATGGTTTCAGGCAATTTGAAAATTTCAACCAATTTAGGTCAAAATTTACAGTATCTTGACTAAAGTTTCGAGAATTCATCTATGTTAGTTAATTAGGGTTTCACAGAGAACGAGAAAGAGAAGAATTGGGGAGAAAGATGGAATCATATGGAGCAACATAACCTTTTCTCCATATGTTCCCTAATATATATAACATAAAACAACAAGAACAAAATTACCGAAATACTCCTAAGAAACGTACGGACCTTGTACAGTTGTACGGCATCCCCCGAAACCCCGGTGGCCTTTGGCCTGTGACCTTAGGCCGGTACATTAATTACATTAACAATAATAACTAACACTCCCCCTCAAGTTGGAGAGTAAACATCACGCATCTCCAGCTTGGAACAAATCGAATCTAGACGAGCTTAGAACAACGCCTTTGTGAACATATCTGCTAACTGACCTCCTGACTTTATATACGGAGTAGAGATGTCACTACAAATCACTTTGTCTCGAACAAAGTGACAATCTATCTCAATGTGCTTCGTCCTTTCATGAAACACTGGATTCGAGGCTATATGAATAGCCGCTTGGTTATCACAGGACATCTTCATAAGAATATCCACTTTGACACTCAATTCTTGAAGAAGACGCTTCAACCAGTTCAACTCACAACTCGTATGAGCCATTACTCTATACTCAGCTTCCGCACTAGATCTAGCAACTGCAGATTGTTTTTTACTCTTCTAAGACACTAGATTTACACCAAGAAACGTGCAGTAACCCGTGGTTGACCTTTTGTCAGAAGGTGAACCAGCCCAGCCAGCATATGTATAACCAACCACTCTGAGATGACCATGAGATCTATACAACAAACCACGACCATGAGCACTTTTCAAATATGTGACTACACGGATAACTACAACCTAATGCGGAACACGAAGCGATTGCATAAACTGACATCACACTAACTGCAAATGAAATGTCAGGTCTGGTAATAGTCAAATATTTCAACTTGCTAACAAGTCTCCAATATCAACGTGGATCATCAAACAATTCACCCTGATCACATACAAGCTTTGTATTAGGGTCCATCGGAGTATCAACTGGTTTTGACCTCAATAAACTTGTCTCCTCCAGAATATCAAGAACATATTTTCGTTGAGACAAACTGATCCCTTGGCTCGACTTGACAACCTTAATGCCTAGAAAATACGGAAGCTTTCCTAGGTCTTTAGTATGAACTGTCTCTGTAGAAACTCTTTTAAATACTAATACCTTCAGTGCCATCTCTTGTGATCACTGTGTCATCAACGTACACAACCAACACAATGGTTCGATTGCCTGTTTTCTTCACAAAGAAAGAATGATCAGATTGGTATTGTGTCAACCCAAACTGAACCGCAACCTCACTGAATCTTCCAAACTATGCATGTGGTGACTGCTTCAGCCCATAAATTGCCTTCTTCATTAGGCACACACTCCCAGACTCCTGAGCAACAAACCCAGGGTGGTGCTCTATATAGATATCTTCCTATAGATCGCCATGCAAGAAGGCATTCTTTATATCAAGCTGATGCAACGGTCAATGCAAAGAAGCTGCTAAGGAATACTCACACGAACATAGGCAATTTTGGCAGTTGGTGAAAAGGTCTCACTATAATCAACACCGTAAGACTGAGTATATTCTTTAGCAACAAGACGTGCCTTCAATCTCTCGATAGACCCATCCGGGAGGAGAGGAACTTCATAGTGTACACCCAACGACAACCAACAACATGCTTCCCCAGAGGTAAAGTAACCGGATTCCATGTACCATTGGAATGCAATGCATCCATCTCAGTAACTACCTCACATCACCCAGAAGAGGAAAGAGCTTCTTGAAGATTGTTAGAACGATATGCAGGAGATAAAGAATCAAACGATACAAACTGAGATATAGGATGTTTAGTGCACGAACGTGTACCTTTGTCTTATGACCTATATTTATAGGTCGAGAGGATGGGGGATTTGCCTTTAGAAGGAGGACTCCATCTAGGACTTTTCTTCCTCCTCCTCCTTCGCTTTCAGGGAAGTCCCTATTTCTATTGCCCCTCTCGGGATCTTCATGAGTGGGGTTCATTGTCTTACTTGGGAACTTACTAATTTTGGTCGGGCTTGGTGGAGATTTAGTTTCTATTGCAGTACGTGGGTTGGGAGGAGTCTAGCTGCATGGGGGTTGGACTCCTTCCCCAATTCTACTTGGAAAGTGGTCGCTGGTTGGAGGGGATCTCGGGCTGATTTGGCGAGGTTCCTGCCTTGCTAACTAAGTCCAACTGGCCAGGACTCGCTCGAAAAGTGAGCAATATATGTA
This sequence comes from Euptelea pleiosperma, assembly GCA_035048495.1. Taxonomy (NCBI): domain Eukaryota; kingdom Viridiplantae; phylum Streptophyta; class Magnoliopsida; order Ranunculales; family Eupteleaceae; genus Euptelea; species Euptelea pleiosperma. Next base: position 25,360,810 of record CM068551.1, on the reverse strand, counting down.
TTTTATCAGGGGTCCATATATTAGTGTGGGCTCCATACCTCGTGTGATGTGAACACGCATAGGTTAGGTATTTGTAGGGACACGTGTCCTCTTGGGGATGGGGTCAGATATGGTATCTACAATTGGATCAACTTATTGAAGTTTAAGATTATGTGAGCGAGGATGGCAATGGTTCTCCAAGATTCATAACGAACCATAGCCAGTGGATTTACAGATGGTGTATGGATGAGTTGGAGGGTGTTCAGTAGTATCTTTAGCCTTCATATAATATTTCTTTGTTTTGATTAGTTGGGTCAATGGGGGGTTCTTATTCCCTCTCATCCTGGTCATCTTCTCTGTAACTCGTCTTTTTACCCTTCTGCTTGTTGGACTTGGAAGCTAGAACAAAAATGATAAGTCTCTTGTCCTTTAGCTTTCCACATAGCGAGGTTATCTCTAAATGTCGAGGGCATGGTTGGTAACAAGTTAACGTTGTGTTGCCAAAATATAGCCCACACGTGTGAAAACCAAAATTTTCTTATGTTCATTAGCATGAACTAATGTTTAAAAAAGTGCTCAATGCACCTATGGGAGGCGCACATTTAGTCCACGCCTACTCTGCACCAAAAGTGATCGAAATGTAATATATATTGCTGCCAAGTAAAACAACACCACACAATATTAGCTTTGTAACCAAATATCTCCTTAACCTGCTTCTTTGTATCAACTATCAACATTGTTAAATTGCTTGAAGCATGATCTGATATGTTCATTTAGAGCTAATTACTACTACCATTGACCTGCTTGCATACCACAAGAAATATGTTCTTTAAAGAAGTGTTGAAAGAAGAAATATATTGAAAATAGAATTATTTTGAGCATATTTTATACTCCAATTCAATGCACTTATTTAGCATAAGCTTTAAAATTCACATCAACAATGTCTACTAAACATGTTCTAACTTTTTTTTTTCAATTTGAATGGTTTATTTGGCTATCATGGTCTATAATGTTCAGGTATATGTGCAGATAAAACTTGGATATGAATACATTTGTGGGTATGCTATTTAATATACGTTCATTCAAAGGAAGTAAGCTGGTGGGACCGCCTTCTGTCTTAGTCTCTAGTCTTTTGAGGTTTCTGTTTTGGTTTGGGGGGGCTTGCTGCTTTGTTGGCTTAGCCTCCCCTGTTTTTTTGCTGCTGTATTGTTCCTCTTGGGGCTTTCTCTGCCCCCTTTAATTTAATATCCTTTTATCGATCCAAAAAAAAAAAAGTAAGCGGATACTATGGTGATAGAGGGGACATATTTGAGATATAAAAGATATGGATAATGAAGTATCCAGCATATCCCCTAATTCTGTTCATATGTGCATTGGTTATGGTTGGGTTGATTTTTGACCTAGGAGATTTCTTAGATGGGACCCGTCAGGCCCTCAAGATTTTGGTCCCATACCCACACACTTGCACCATATATGCTATTACTTGACTCCCCTAATGCTTTAGCTGATGAGTACCTTACATTTACCCACTTATTGCACTATGCTACATATTTGGTGCATTAGTTAAAATCATAATTGTTCTATTTTCAATTCAGGATGGAAGGTTTCAGATGTATTTATGCTTATTGATTAATTTCCGGTATGGTACAGAATGTGAAGCAAATTTTCCAAAGACCCGTTATTTACATCTTAATGAATTGGTTTTAGAAGATATTATATGGGTAGATGAAGTTGATGGTTTGCTTAGAGCTACATCCCATATCGAGGGATGTAAAGTTGTTGGTGTAGATTGCGAATGGAAGCCTAATTATGAAAAAGGAAGCAGTCCCAACAAGGTAATCATCAAGTAATCTTTGACTATTTTCCTGACAAAACGTTCATGTTTGTCTCATTTTATAGAATCTGTTGAATCCATTCATATCAATATATATTGGAAATTTGTATTGTCTCAAAAGGTTGGAATGAGCAACACTTTGAATGTTTCGTTAGGGAAGAGGAAAGAGAATAAATCGAAATGCCCTCTTAACGATTTTCCCACTTGAACGAATTTGAAAAATACATAGCCAATAGCCTAACCACCATTTATGACCAAATAACTTGATTTTGGACTAAGAAGTGTGACTGCAATTAGTGGGTAGTGAGAAAAGATTTGAAGACACACGCTTTAACAGAAGATACGGCTTTCGCTAGAATTAAATGGCGGAACAGGATTCATGTTCCTGACTACAAATTGTTGGGATAACTAATGACGATGATGATATTCATTTGTTTTTTCTACTTTTTGTGCTTTGAGAGAAACCATTGTAAAACTGTTATTTTTATCTTATATTCCTATTAATTACACCGTGCAACTTTCTTTCCAGTATTTATTGATATTTTTTTTTGATCGGTAAAATATATTTATTAAAAGAAAAGCGGGGCTGAGAAGGCCCACAAATTCCGGATAGTCATTCTATTTCTATTGATGGACTTGTTCTGGGAGCATAACAATATGGGCATATACACTATGCTTAAATAAGTATGCTTCCATCCCTTTTCTGCTCCTGAACTGTGTTCCCAGCATTAACAATATGGGTTCTTTGTCACAGGTCTCTATCATGCAGATTGCTTCTGAAAAGACGGTTTTCATCTTTGACTTGATAAAGTTATTTGAAGACACACCTGATGTCTTGGACAGCTGCTTAAAACGCATTTTACATTCTCCAAGCATTCTGAAGCTTGGTATGCGAATATATGAAAGCATCATCTACAAAAGAATGGTTTCTTATTATTTTATTTATTTTTGGTTTTTGCATAATTTTATTTATGACCAAGGAAACCTGCAATATTGTTGAGAGATTGGAATCCTAACTGTCTTCCTTGGCCCTCTGCCATACAGGTGGCATGCGTTAGGGGGAATGGGGACCCACCAATTGGCCCCTGCTAAGAAATCTCTGCATAAAAGTTGTTTCATACAATTGTTATATCATTGCAAGCATCCAATTCGTATGTTTTTTTTTGTTTGTGGACTATTTGCTATATGTTTTGCTGTCCATCAAGAGAAAAAGAGACAGATCAAAGGTTATGCATATAACTGGTTCATTTTTTTGTCTAGGAGATTATCTAGAATGGGATCCACTAAATGGTGGGTCCAGACCCCCTTCAGAAGACTGGAGTTTCCATCTCAAGTGCAACTTTGGTTTTCACTTGTGACTAGCAGGCTATAATAATGGTTCTTTTGTTGTTTCTCTGACTAGCAGGCTATAATTTGCAATGTGATTTAAAGCAGCTGTCTCATTCTTATGGAGAGCTGGAGTGTTTCAAGCACTATGAAATGTTACTGGACATTCAAAATGTGTTCAAAGAACCTAGGGGTGGTCTCTCTGGGCTTGCCGAGGTAATCTCAAAGATGATTATACTTTTAACTACCAACCCCTCCATCTCACCTAAATCCCATTCTATTATTGTTTTCTGGATTCATTTGTGACTTTCTTTTGTTACATTTTCTTTCGTGGATTGGTGGTGGTGTTAATAGCACAATTATGGGCTCTCTGTTCAGAATATAGGAACAATTTTTCATCTTTGGTGTTTGGACAAGTGATTTAAATTGACATTGTTTACGTTTTCACTATATTTCAGCTTTGCAGTTCATAACAAACCATGACATAATTTTTGTGGCTTTTATTGAACCAGAAAATATTGGGAGCTGGTTTGAACAAGACGAGACGGAACAGCAACTGGGAGCAACGACCTTTGAGTCAGAATCAGGTATTTAGTTTTCCCCCCTTTTCTGTAACTCGACTGCTTCAGAAATTAGGTTATGATTTACGATAAAATTCTAGGTCTAATCGTGTTGGTTTCCTGAACTTCTACATGCACGCACTTGCAAGCATGCAGATGTGTGTGGCACACATGCATGCTGTTGGTTAGAGATGTTTGTATTTGCACTCACATTTATGGGCTTGCCTATGTTTGTTGTGTAAAATATTAAAATTTAATGAGGAAATGCTCTCACATATGATATGGATAATATTTTGAATATGTAGAATGACACATGGAGCACGTGGAAGGTCTTGGGATCCATTTTTTAATGTGTCTCACCTAAGCGATCTCCTGTCCCAGAACAAACTACCACATAGTTTTGGATTGTCAAAAAAATATGCTGAATGGTTCTGCAAAAAGTAAATAGAATGGACGATTAGGTTTATCTTTTCACGTTGATTCTGATGTAGGAGATATCCTTGGTGGGACCCAATAAATGATGAGCCCCTATGTATGTATGACTTTTGTTCTGTTATGCTGTTGGGAGAATGTTCTTTTATTGGTACCCAAGGTTTACTCAAGCTTTATGATGTTGAGTTGATTGAAACCTTAAGTCACAATTGTAAGGATTTTTTCACAATTGCATTTTTATTAGGATTTTATCATGGTAATGTAAGCTGGTAATATTATTTCTGCTTAATTGTTAACTATGGCAATATGAGGCAAACAGCCCAAAAATGGTCCTAGAATAGAAATACAATTTTGACATTTCAAGTAAAAAATGAACACAACTTGTTGATCCCGAGTTACTGAAACAGTATGTAACTGTATATTATTTCTATCAAAGAGATATAGTTTTTTGGCCTTCGATTTTGTAAAAAATAGAGAGGAAATAATAAATGTTTACCTATCAAAAAAAAAAAAGTAAATATGATGGCCATTAATAGTAAAATGTGTTTCCAATCAATTCCCTTTAATTACCCAAAATTAAGATGATGCAAGACGAATGTGATCGCTTCTAACTAAAGGTTGAGATTAACAGAAGATTATTAAGAACAATAAAATAATAAATTCCCATGCTAGTCACACACAAATAATCAGATTTAATCAAATAAATTTATTAAACTTCAAGGCCTTCACACAATCCCACAATATTAGACCTGTTGCTTTAACGACGAGGATCTAATGAAATGTGGAACTTCTAACAAGCTTAGAGAATTAGTTAATGGTTGAAACAAGACTGGAATGTGTGGAAAAGGGTTATAAGGACTTTAGGGTTTCTAGGGTTTTGAGAAGGATAAGGTTAGATTTTTCAAAAAATAATTAATAAATGACTACGAATAGTAACTGTGAATAGTTACCGTGAATGGTAAAGGGCAAGAAATTTAGGGTTTTAGGGATGGATATGATTGGGTTAGGGTTTTACAAACTTAGGTAAAAGTGCTAAAATTCAGCACAAAACTAAAAGTGATGGAGGAAAAGAAAAGAAGATGAAGAGAAAGAAGAGCGATAGAGAGTACCTTTCGGATTTGCATCTTGGATGTCATATACGTGCACGTGAGGCCTTCAATGCTCCAAACAAAATCTGGTATGCCTTTTCACTTGACAAGGTACTCGTAGCAACCCCCTTGTCTATTGGAATACAATCTCTCACCCATGATGTAGCCAATGTGATCCAAGATACCATCAATGTAATATAGCATGAGTGAAGCTATGCCTCTCTTGTAAAATGGATATCTTCTGGGATATGGTGTGAGTAGGGGAAGAGGCCATGGGTCTGACCGTTTGACCATAATATGGGTTATCATAAGGTAAGGGTTTAAGAGGAGGCCATGTGCATGGATCAAGTCTATGGTCAGGTAGAACACTAGGAACACGAGATGGGTAATAGATGCAACTGCTGGGCTTAGAGAAAGTAAAAGACCCGTCAAATGGAATATTGGCTGATGCCCTTGTCTGGTGGAAGTTCTAGAACATATGCATTAGATCCAACACACTTCAAAGCTATATGGTGTCAAGCACTATAGGGTTGCATGTCACTCACCTGAACCATAAGAAAGTCATTCACTTGAAAATCCTCAGATGCAATATGAATCCGCAGGAAATTTATGATGTTCATTATTCAAAATAATCTCCTTATTAGTCTTAGCATGCACATCATGAAGCCTATGTAAAGCTCCTATGGGATTGAAATCTACAAGAATCCTAGACTTGTACTCAACAATGGACTCAATAACAGGCTCAGTGGACTCATCTGTAGATTCAACTATAAGCCCAACAATGAGCTCAGGAGTAGACTCAATGGGCTCAATAGACTTATTGTGCTCAATAGTAGACTCAACTTGAGACTTAGTGGATTCACTAGGAGACTTTTTGGGAGACTCAGTAGATTTTACTGTAGGCTCAACAATGGGCTTAAAAGACTTAATAGTTTGTATATCATGCAATCCTACGCATTCTCCTTCAATCTGAACCAATCAAATACTTGACGAATCAAGTCTTCTGTAGGGGGATTTGGGCCTTGTACCCTAGAGTTATGGGCCCTTCTTAATTAAATGAAGACCAACCCGCACTTCTTATTTGATATGCAACATGGCAGTATAACACTACTAATAAAATGAGATTAGATCATGAAACAAGTATACTAGAATAAACAAATAAAGAATATTAACAGAAGATTATTAAGAACAATTAAACAATAAATTTCCATGCTAATTATAGGCAAATAATCAGATTTGAGTAAATAAATTCATTAAAGTTTAAGGCCTTCACACAATCCCACAATATTAGATCCGTTGCTTTAACGGCAATGATTTAATGGAAGGTGGAATTCCAATGAGCTTAGAGAATCAGTTAAGGGTTGAAACAGGACTAAATGGGTAGAAAAGGGTTATACGGACTTAGGGTTTCTAGGGTTTTGAGTAGGATATGGTTTGATTTTTTTAAAAAAAATTAATAAATAACTGTGAATAGTAAGGGCAAGAAATTTAGGGTTTTAGGGATGTATATGATAGGGTTAGGGTTCCACAAACTTAGGGTAAAAGTGCTGAAATTCAGCACAAAACAGAAAAAGTGGAGGAAAAGAAAGAAGAGAGATAGAGAGTACCTTTCGGATTCGCACTGAGTAGCATGGATTCTCACTAAGGAAGCTTGGATTTGCACCAAGGAAGAAGAGAACAATCCACAAGAGATTTCTCAAGAGCAAAATCAATATATTTGATCATCATAAAAAAGTATATCTAAAAGAGTTTATATAATTAACTCAAAATAACCTAATCTAATCTCGGCCATCCATTGACAAAAAAAAAGCAACTAAAACCAAAAAGCAAAATTACAATGAGATGCCTGAACTTTGGGCTAATTGCAAAGACCCCTAAAACTCTAAAAAAATATTAAGATAAGCCTAGAAAAGCAAAAAAGACTATAAAAATTTCATACACAGCACACATGCATCTTTCCAATGTGGAGTCTTCATAATACACACGCACGTGGAGTCATCAAAATCTTCTTCCTTGTCTTCCACTGGTAGAACCCATGTGATGCTTTGATGCCCGCATCATTGTGCAATGAAAACCTCTCCATTTAATATCCATAAAACTGTTATTGTTATCAGGGTTTTTAATGCAATTTGAGTCTGCATGTTTGTCTCAAATGGGTCAAATACTAAAGTGAAAATGATGTGCAGATGGACTATGCAGCTCTTGATGCTGCTGTACTCGTTCACATATTCCGCCACGTTCGCAACCAACCTCAGCCCACAGATGCCAACAGGCAGGCCAAAATCGAGTGGAGATCCTATATTGTAAGTAAAGAAAAAGTCACATACTTTATCGCAGTGTTCTGAATATCAAAGTAGCCAGCAAGCTGGAGAACTGGGCACTGATTTACTGGTTCAACCACCAGGTAACCTGGGTCCTGGGTGAACCATGAGGTCATATGACATCCAAAACAAATTTATTTATAATAAAACAGGGACCGGTTTGAACGGTTTAACTGCCATGGGTCAAACTGTTTTCTGGTCCAACTGGCTGGTTTCAACAGTTTCTATGATTGGGTTTTTTGGATAAAATTCCCTTTGGTCTTGCCAGTCTGGTCCAGTTTTCAGAATGCCGCTCTCCGTATGACAATATCTGCAAACAAAAGTTATATCTTTGGTGGATAAACTTTATGAAACAAAGTAGAGATCCACCATGTACCCAAGGTTTTCTTGAGGTCTACAATTAGTTTGCAGATCTCAGAAAACCAGAAGTAATGGTTGATCTCTCTTTGGTGTCAGCAGAAAATAATGCAACTGGTTTTTTCTGATCAATCCACAGGTTTCCCACATGGATAACACAAAAAAGCCAAAGCCCAAGCCCAAGAAAAAATATAAAAGAAAAAAGCAGGCTAGAGGTGGGACAGAGTTCTCTTCACAGTGCAATTGATGGCAGGTCCCATGTTCTACCTCTCTTTCCGTTTAGCTGTCTATCGTCTGTCTGTAAATATGAATGTTCCAGTTGAACCATCAATAAACAATGGGCGTCTCTGTTAGTTTTGGAATTTGAGCCATCCACTGTGAGTACATGTATATAAGTTTGGGGAGATGGTTATGTTCAGCAGTTGATGCCATGTTGCACTTTGTCCTATTAAAGAGGGGTTCATGGATTGAATGGTCCAGATCCATGAAATCATTGACCTCTATGGTGCTTGGAGAGGTGAGAGGATCGTTGTGATCTTCCCTATATTATCTGCTGTCTCCGTCGGTGTCATTGAGGTTTGCAGTAGGACCCACATTGTTCAGCTGCCTTACAACTACGGGTTTCTCTGCAAGCCTTGATGATGACTTGAAATGGATGGTGGATGACTCAGGTCAACACACTACGGTAGAATCTGCCCTGTTCTGATGCTTTAATGCTCTATGTTGCTCATAAGCATGTTGAGTTTCTGACACGGATTTCCTTACTGCAAATATTTTGATCCAAACTCAATGGAGAGTGGTAAGCATCAGTAATGTCTTAGATGGTTATAATTGTTGCCTTGCCACCAATTGAGAAGATTGAAATTGTTTGGCTGAAAGTAATTATTGTGGGTTCGCCGTGGTTGATAAATTCTGGGTGCAGATTAGATGATGGTCTGGGGGAGGGCTTTTTCCCCGTGGGGCGCACTTTTTTGGACCAAATGAGCCATGAATAATTGGCCCATCACTTGATGGACCTACAGATAAAAAAATGGCCTGATAGGCACATTTCAAGTCAGAATGGGCCAATCATTTATGGGTCAGCGGGCCCGAAGAGTGCCAGGTGGCACATTTCAAGTCAGAATTTCGGCCAAAGCTCAAGTGTCCAGCCAACCGCCGAAACTATTTGATTTGAGGCTAGGGTTATGGGTTAGTGGGCCCGAAGAGTGCCAGGTGGCACATTTCAAGTCAGAATTTCGGCCGAAGCTCAAGTGTCAAGCCAACCGCCGAAACTATTTGATTTGAGGCTAGGGTTTCGGCTAAAACCTAAGTGTTTTTGTGATCCAAGGTTGAAGAAGGGATATTTTGTTATTTCAAAAAATTTGCTAGTCAATTTGAGTGAACGAGTAAAACTTGTGTCACAAGAGGTTGTGATGGAAGCCGGTCACAGCACCCAATATGAGCCACGTGGCACATAATCAGAGGGTGCTGACTGTGTGGATGTTTGGCCAGTCCCTCGGTGGACCTACAAACCAAAAATCAGCCTGATTAGTGATTTACAACCTTTGGATTTTTGCACCCAAATAATGCACAATAATGCTCAAATTCCTACCGTTAAAATCAACCCATGAAAATAACTTCAATCGAATCGGTTAGAAATCACGAATGAGGCTGATTTTTTGTGTACCGGTCCACCGAGTGACTGGCCAAACATCCATACGGTCACAACATCTTGTGACACAAGTTTTACTCCGTCAACGATGGACCAAAGTCATGGGGTAAGTCAGCTTTTTCAGATTGTGGGGACACGTCAAATTTAAAAAATAACATGGGGTATGTCAAAAGTTCCCAAATTTTCAAATTCTCCTCCTTTCTCTCTTCTGTCTCTTAGAAATCCCTTCCTCTCATGCTATTCTTACTAATGGATGTGGGGCCCACATGCAGATGAGTTAAGAGCTGATTTTTGGTGAGGATGATCTCCTCGCCATTGAGATCATTCTCACCAAAATCAGCTCTTAACTCATCTGCATGTGGGATAGAATGGCTCATGCTTTTCTTACTACTAAATTACTAATGGACGTGGGGCTCATATACATATGAGTTAAGAGCTGATTTTTGGTAAGGATGATCTCCTTGCCCCGCGCGTGTGTGGATAGAGACATTAGTAACTCTAAATGTAATAGCACATATGCCACACGCACTCCAAATTGGAGGGCTCTAATGTGACAAAAATTCATTAAACGTTTGACTTTGACGACCATTGGAGACCTTATGGTCTCAATTATTTTTTGAACGTTTTGCAGCCTTTGATTATTTGTCCTGTTGTGATTTAAATTTGTTTGTCTATGACTGTTTTAGTTTTAATAACAAAGATTAAGGCTAAAACGTTCATCTTCCTTCCCGTCTATAGATAAAGATGCATGAGCAAAAGAGAACAGAGATGCAACCCTAAGCTCTAATATAAGGAGTACCGTTTCTATCTAGTCTCGTAATGGGGAAGAGAGTATATGAAAAGAAAGCAAAAGAGACCTTCTCTAGTGGGTTGAAACTTGCCACATGGAGAAAAGGTGGGGTGCCTAAACACCTAGTCCCCTTCTGAACTGGCACCTCACCTGCCACATGTAACGTGACAGTGGAGACTTCATCCCTCATTTGTCCGAGCAGAAAAATCTTTAATCTTTTTTCACATTTTAAGCTACCTACTTCTGATCAATTTTTAAAAGGGGCTGTTATGATGGTATAACGGACTGGAGGTGTTACCATTTTTTCTGTTATAACGGATTATAAGTTACAGGGACAAAAAGGGAAAAATAACGGGAAAAAAGACGCTAAAACAGAAATAACCAACGTGTTTTTAACCATATTTTTTCAGAAAATAACAGTTGTTATTTTTGTTATAACGGAAAATAACATCCGTTATATTTTTCTAACCGTTACAACGGTAAATAACATAACGGGTGAGGTCTGAATCCATTATAATGGCCGTTATTTTCGTTATAACGGCCGTTTTTAAAAACCATGCTTGTGATATCCAATCTTCCCAGTCCTTCCAGTCAAATGGCATCCATGTTCCTTTCTCGAGCAGCACACTCACCAGCAGACCAGCAGACCAGCCAAGTTAAAAAGTAATTTAAATTATATTACTTCATTCAATCTTACAAACGACTCACGGTGGGACCCAGTATTCAGTTGGTCCACATCCGCCGCATGTGTACCAACTGAATATAATTGTTTGAAAAAACGTTGTAACCGCCGTTATAACAGTAATACCCCAACCCTGTTATTCTTTGGATAATCGTTGTTTTTTGGTATGTAACTGATGTGAGACCTTATAACTGACATAACGGTAACATTAAGTGTCCGTCATAACGTGATAACGGACAGAAAATATTAGAAAAGTTGCTTTCTTCCCAGACATGAACAAGACTTGAAGTGGAACATCAAACATGCGCCGTGACCCACCTTATCGTCTCAATCATTCTCCAATTTGCTTAACTTTTGAGAATGGAAGCTCACATGCACGCCACGTGTGATATAGGACATTCATGCCAGCTAATATCTAGAAAAAAATAGCCGTTCGAGGTACCTCTGCGTTTTTTCTGACTGGAATTCGGGCCGGTTTCCCGCTTGGAGTAAAACTTCGCTAACCGTCGAACATGTGGTCTTGATTAATGTGATCTCACACTTGAAGTCCGAGTAAAACTTTACTGACCATTGACGGTCAGCTAAGCTCGCTGATCGCCCATAATATGAGCCACTTGGCACATTTTTAGAGGATGCTGACCATATGGATGTTTGGCCAATCCGTAGGGGGACCTAGAAACCAAAAATCAGATTGATTAGTGATTTCAAACCTTAGTTTCCTTGTACCCCTAATAATGGTGAATAATACAAATTCCCACGGTTAAAAGCAACCCATGAATATGACCATTATTCAATGCTTAGAAATCTAATCAGGTTAATTTTTTGGATTGTAGGTCCACCTAGGGATTGGCTAAACATCCATACTTTTAGTGTCCTCTTAAAATGTGCCACGTTGCTCATATTGTGGGAGGTCAGCGGCTTTGCTGACTGATCGACGGCCAGTTCAAAGTTTTACTCTCGAAGTCTTGCTTTGCAGCACAGCCAAAGTTTCCTCAGCCTTAAGGTTGAAAGCAGTGTTTTAAAACTCATTGAATCAATTCGAAACTTGACTGAGTAGACTTCACCTCAGCTGAATTTTGAGTTGACTCGAAATAAATTCGAATCAAATATATGACGTAATTGGTACGTCGTTTTCTGTAAAAAATGACACACCAACTACGTTGTTTTATAATCAAGTGTAAATCAAATTTCACAAAAATTCACCTACTCAACTCAAACTCAACCGAATCTTATAAATTCTGCTTATAAAAATATGATATTTATATAAATATAAATATATGTATATAATATTAATGAGGGACAATAATATAAGCCATGTGGCATATGCTTAAGGACCATTGACCGCATGGATTTTTGTCCCATACCTAGGTGGACCTATATACCAACCTGTTTAGTGATTTCAAACCTTTGGATTTGAATACCATATAATGCTCAAAATCTACGGTTAAAAATCAACCCATGAAAACGACTCCAATCAAATCCTTAAAAATCATTAATAGGCTAATTTTTTTGCATATAGGCCCATTTAGGGTTGTGCCAAATATCGATACGGTGAGTGATCTCTACAAGTGTGCTACCTGTAAGGTGCAGTACAGGTGCATCGCAGCGGCGTTCCCCTAGTGTATATAGTATTGGGGAATTTTTGACATACCCCCCCCCCCCCCACACACACACACACACACACACACACACACACACAATTTGGAAAAGTTGACAAACCCCCTATGACTCGGTCCACTGTCATTTGACCAATGTTGACCTGAGTTGACAACCAAATTTTGTATTAAAGGACGAAAGTGCCATTGTCTTCAACTTTAGAACAAGGGTTTGGGTTTAGGCCAAAACCCAAATCCCAAATTAAACATGAAAAGAGGAGAATAAAAATAAAAATTAAAACTCATATTGGTAAACTTGAGATATTTTTTTTTGATGAATTAAGCAAATATTGAGAAGAAAAAATCCAAAAAAAAAAGATAAAACACGTGAAAGAATATTTTAAAATTGAGAGAACCCATCTTTTCAAATCCACGTCTCAAAAGCTTAAAACATAAATTGCTTTTTCTTGTTTTTCATTTACGTTAATGAAAATTTTAAAACTAAAATTATGTGTTGTTCTTTTTTTTTTTTTTTTCTTTTAAACCTTGGATTTTAAATTATTGCTGGAGTGGTGGCTAGCTGGCTATGAGGCTCCGGTGGGTTGGTTGCCGGTAGGGGTGTCAACGGGTCGGTTCCGGTTCGGTTCCTAAGGTGACCAGAACCGGAACAAACGGTTCCGGTTCTTATCGGTTCGGGTACTTATCGGTTCCGGTTCTCAAAGTGATGGTACCAGAATCGGAACCGATTATGTAGTTTTTGTCGGTTCCGGTTCCGATTTCGGGTATAACGGGTCCAATCTTGGTAATATGAGAATTTTTACACTATATTTATATATTGGTTCCGATTCTTATCGGTTCGGTTTCGGTTCCGGTTCTTTTTAATCAGTTCCCAAAAATGTGGTACCAGAACCAGTGTTTTCGGTTCCAGTTCTTGTTCGGTTCCGGTTATATCGGGTAAAATTGATACCCCTAGTTGCCGGCAACCACAGCCATTTGATTTGGGGTTTGGGTTTTTGCCCAAGCCCTTGTTCCAAGATTGAAGACAAGGGTATTTTTGTCATTTACGAAATAAAATGGTAGTCAACTCGGGTCAACACTGGTCAAATGACAGTGGACCGAGTTATAGGGGGTATGTCAGCTTTTTCAAATTATGAGGGGTATGTCAAATTTTAAAGATAACATGGGGGGCATGTCAAAAATCCCCCTAGTATTAATATATTACTCAAATCAAGTTGTTCAGGTCGACATCGAGTATTCGAGTTAACTTAACTCGGTAGACTTTGGAGTCGAGTTTTCGACTTTTCAAAGACGGGTTGAAAGCAATTGGTGTGGGTGAAAAGACGAAAGAACCCTTGTGCATCGAGCAAAAAGTCGAAGTTGACCTATATATGTAAAAAAATTGAGGGCAAAAAGGGGGCCCAAAAGGTAGAAAGTAGAAACCTTATAGAAGCTAGTGCAAATCCCAACGAATGACCTAAGAAAGATCAAGTAGGTGCAACAAACTCACCCAAATCGAATGATGGTCCCATAATGCACGCGCCAAAGACTCACACGTGTGCAGTATAAAAGGACGGTAAACTGGAAGGGATGGTAACTTGGTGCGTTTGTGGTCCGTTTCCGAGAATTAGTCAAAAGCCGAGGTCAATATCGTAATTTAAATGAGATAAAAGAAAGCCAAATAAAAACCTGACAACACGGAGAGAGAGGGTGGAGGTCGTCCATAAATTTCGCTCTTCTTATGGACCACTCACGCATATAGTACAGCTCAAATTCGTTCTGCGCCATATTTCTGTTACGCGGTCTCCTCTACACAAGCCCCAACAAAGACCACCAGCTCACCCCACCCTCTAAAAATAAGAACCCTAACCCTAACCCTAACTCTACACAATACAGATCAGTGAAACTACCTCTTTCTCCATTCACTCTCGCGTGTTTGCAAGGTCGATCGAGAATCGAGATGGCCGAGTTCCGGTCGAACTTCCGATCTCACGGAGGTGACCGGAAGCTCGAGATTGTGACCGGCAAGACATTCAGCGCGAGCCAGGCTTACATGACGAGGTCTCGCTCGTCCATTCCACCTCCGGTTCCGGTTCCGGTTTCGGTTCCAGTTCCACAAACGCCTCGTGTCTCCAAGGTTAGTAAGACCTCTTCATGGAGCTTCAACGATCCCGAGATGAAGAGACGAAAGCGAGTCGCCAAGTACAAATCCTACGCTGTTGAAGGGAAGGTCAAGGCTTCTTTGAGAAAAGGATTTCGTTGGATCAGTAACAAGTGCTCTCAGATCGTCCATGGCTTCTAGAGAGAGAGAGAATCTTATTTGATTTGACAGCAATGCGAAGGTGTTCCTTGAAACTTAATTTATATTTTTCTTTTTCTTTTATCCATTTTCTCTAATTTTCTGGAATGACGAAAATAACCTTGAATCAGCACCTGACACTGTACATGAATCTGAGGAAGCGGGATGTTGTTCTGTTCAAATTTCAATTAGGATTTTCTGGATACTCATGCCATTCATTGGGGGTATGTTGGTCCATTTGAAATATTTGGGGCTCGGGTTAGTCCGTCGTTTGTCAACATTGGATAGGATCAGAAATATTCAGAATATGTGATTGTTATTAATATTTTATTTCAAGACACAGTTGCTTTCTGAATTTTCTTCATCCTGCATTTTTTTCCACGAAACTTGGTGGTGGCCCACTAATAGTAACGGCCCCTGATGCACCAATCCGAATCAAAGGTGTACATCATTGGTGGTGGGGCCCCATCATTGGAGGAAGATTATGAATTATGACCAAGTTATGGTGGGGCCCTGGGGGAGGAGGAGATGCAATCAGTTGGTGGGTAGTGGGACCGATGACTATAATGATGCATGGCTAATCATCCCTTGCTTATGCATGATGCAAAGGGCGTCACGGAAATCAAGGGCCGTCCATCCGCATATAGGATGGTGGGGTGGGCCTATAGCATTTTTTAGGATATTCACCTGTCAAACTTCCCTGACCGTACCTCCCACAATATGAGCCACGTGGCAAACTCTTAGAGGACGTTGGCAGTGTAGATGTTTAGCCAATCCCTAGGTGGACCTACAAACCAAAAATCAATCAGATTCGTGATTTCTAAGCGTTGGATTAAAGTCATTTTCATGGGTTAATTTGAGCATTATTTGGGATACAAGGATCAAAGGTTTGAAATCACTAATCAGGCTGAATTTTGGTTTGTCGATCCATCTAGGGATTGGCCAAACATCCATGCGGTCAGAGTTTTCTTAGAGAGTGCCACGTGGCTAATATTGTAGGCTGTCATTGGCCTCTGTCAAGGTTTACTCCAAGTGAGTGTTACTCGCTCCCCTACTTCTTGGGCAGCCCTTGATTTGCGTGCCTTTGGGTTGGGCAAAATTCTCGGAGAAAAATTTGAGTATAGCTCAGATTGGATCTTCAATAATTTGTTAAATTTTTGGGGAAAGATGTAACAAGGTTTACCTGAGACTTTTTCAAATGGGGGAGCGCATTTTTGTTACTCACCGCTGCCATCTGGGCCCACTTTTCCGCATGGATGTCTATCTTACGATATCCACACCGAAAATCAACCCGATCGGTAATCTCTAACCATTAGATTTTAGCACTTTTTAAGGCGTGATTATAACCGTTCAATTTTTTAATTTTTAAAAATTGAACTTTAATGGAAAAAGTGTTGGAAGGATAGTTTTTTAATTGGAAGTGGTGCATATCGTGGCTGTTTCAATACTTCTGTACCGCCGTGGAACCAGGATTTTGTTCCAAGGAGGGGCACAATCCTTGTAGTATATGGTGGGTGCGCTAGATTTTGAAGAATTCAACTCTGATAGGGGTCACTAAACCAAAATTTAAGGGTACTAAGCCTTCCGCCTCTATTGAGTAATGCCCGAGTCACAGCATCAAGGTCTGACCCAAATTGAGCAAGGGCGGCATCGAATGAAGATCAGTGAACCCCAACTGCCCAATGCTTAACGAGGGACAGTTCTAAATTTCTACTCTCTTGGGCTTCCACTGTGGACATCGGCCCAATAGAGCGAAGAGCTATACCCAGTCAGGCCTTTAGATTGGGACGGACAATGTAATGTTTGTTGAAAGTTAACCCTAAGCCTGACCCATTTATCTCACGGGCCATAAAATTAGACTCAAGTCCATAATCAGGCCTATAAGTGGAGCCCAATCCCAACCGTCAGTGTTGGGCCTATTAACAACCCTACTTGCAGGAGAAGAGAAGGGAAGAGAGAATGGTGCACCTGCTGTCCAACCTTAATGCCATGTGATAAATTAACTCGTTTTTTGACATCTCCATCTGAAGAATACAATTGATCAGATGGTTAAGATCAAGAAACAGAGATGACATCGGTAATCTAGTGCTCCACGTGTATGTAGGGACCTCTGTACCAGGGGTGCCAATGGGTTGTTTCGAATTCGAGTACCAATGTACCTATAACCATATATGACTGTACTGGGTCCAATATTGAAACAGGTGGTCATAGAATTGGAACCGGCAAACATCCATATGGTCAGTGTCCTCTAAAATGGTGCCACATGGCTCATGTTGTGGGCGGTCGCCATTCAGTCAAGTTTTACTCGTCTTAGAGAGATTCTCTTTTTGGGGTGTCCCGACCAGGAGTCCGCCCCGACAGGAAATGGGGTGTGCGAATATGTGTCGGTCTAGAGCTACACCCATTTCTTACATCCAGGTCTTACACCCGGAAGTGGGACCCACATGGAGATCACGTTGGACAATCTAACCGCACAATGAGTTTTTCATGCTTTGGTTACCCTCACAAAAAATCAGGAAAATTCAACATTCCTAATCTCATGAAAAAAATAGACTTTAATTTAAAAAATCCAGACCATCCAATTAAACCATTATTTGAGTCAATTTTTTATTTGTTTGGCAATGTCGAAATAACCTGATTTTTGGTGATGATGATCATCATGGCAAGAACAGCTCACTGTATGGTTGGATTGTCCAACTTGATCTCCATGTGGGCCCCACCCCTAGGTGTAAGAACTGGATGTAAGAAATGGGTGTAGCTCTAGAATCCATCCGCATGAAATTCCTTAAAATGTGAGAAATCGGCCGTATCTCATTTAATCCAGCCGCATGAAATTCCTTAGTATCCATCCGCATGAAATTCCTTAAAACTCCCATCAAGCATCAATTAACAAATCCCTTAAAATGTGAAAGAATTCATCCGCATGAAATTCCATACTTGCTCACCCACCACCTCTCCAACTGGCCGTATCTCATTTAATCAATCTGATTTGATGATCCAAACCATCAATAAGTTTATTTATATCTTGATCATCTGATCAACGGTCTAAAAATATTCAACTATGGAATGTTTCCTTTCTTGGTTTGGATATTTCCGAGGGTGGGACCGTGTGGAGGACGACAGGGGTGAGGAAGTATGAAGTCCCATACCATGCCATAGTATGAAGTATGAACATGGAGTTGTTTCTAGTTTCTAGTTTTCGGAACAAGTCAAAAGGGCATTTTGTAAATTTCCCAATAAGCGCAGGGTTATTTTAGTCAATCTTGGTTTAAAGATCCGTTTATAAACGAACTCCCAGTCGAATTCCCGCGGGCTTTTGTGCGGAAGATGGTTTGTTTGGTTTGAGCGGGAGATTATCGGATGGATCACGACCTCGATGTAGAGAAGGCTCGGCTCCTTAGCTTAGCCCTCGATTTCGGCTTCGATGAAGAATCTTCGAAGAAGTGCTTAGATCGTCTGGTTCATCTCTACGGTAATTCAAAACCCTAGTTGTTCCTCCTTTCTTTCTTCTTCTTTAAATTTGAAATCCTCCCCAGAAAATGGCAGGAAAATACCGAAATTTCGTACGGTTTTATATACGAATTTGAACTTAGGTTAGTGTTGTTGGACAAAACAATTCAAATCGAAGAACTCCTTTTATATTCATTGGCATCGATGTCGAAACAATGGAAATACTGTAAAGATTCACAAAAAAGAGAAACGTAGGTAGTTTTTATCGGAATCCCATTAAAATTTTTGGATCAAAATGTGGCAGGATTGGTTTCAGTGGAGTTGGAAGAAGTCTTCATAGTAAAATAGATGTACTTGTACTGAAAGCTTTAGAATACTACGCTGCCATGCAATCTGAATTCCTCTATGAATAGCTTTCATCTGAAGCATATAAATGGGAGCAACCACGTATCTAGCCAAGCAAGCAACGATGGGAACTCCAGCTGAATCTCTAATCAAACCACCATAACCAGCAACATCCTCCTTGACTGCATCATCTGTATTTAAGGCATAACTGAGCAGAGAAGGGATTTTCCATTTGCACCACACAACCAACTTATATTTGGGAGCACATGTTATATTCCAAGTGCACAGAATGTCTCTCGAACTAGGTGTATCTTCCACCAAATCTTTAGTAAAAATTCTAGCTGAAACTTCTTACACAATTTTCTGAATAACTTGATCTATGTCCCTGAATTTTTCTTGAAAGATTCTTTGATTTTGCTCCTCCCAAATGTGATAAACTGTAACACATTGGCTGAGTTTCCTAAGAACAGTTACCATATTGTCTCTACTAGATTTTCTGTCATTCAATCAATTCCATTCAGCCGAGGCAGAAAAACAATCCTCTGTATATTTGACTAAAGAAAGAAAAACAGTCCATATTCTTCTAGCATACTCACACCTGAAAAATAAGTGATCAACTGATTCTTCATTTTGAAAAGCATAACACATATAGCAATGAGTCAAGGTGCTCAATGTCAACCAAAACATTTTGAGTTATAAGCTTTCTTTTCATGGATTTTCACGCTATAAAGCTATTTTGAGGAATATTATTCCTAAACCACACAAGTTTGAACCAAGGAATCTTGAGATGACAATTTATGATGATATCAACTCCAAATTTAATAGTAAACTCACCATTTGCAATTGGTTTCCACAAAATTTTATCTTCATACCCAGTCCCTAGACTATTAACTTGATTAAGTACTTTATTAAGTTGGTCCACCACCTCGATCAATTGTCGAGAAACAGCTGAAGAAAGATGCCAAGAGTTGTTAGATATAATTGCATTAAGGGTAACCAGGGGAGCAGTCCATGAATCGTATACCTGATTCTATCTCCAGATCTGCTAAATAGGATACCAAGGGGATGGCATGGGTCCATCCAAACCTTAGCATTCTTCCCATCTCCTATTAGAGGAATGACATGAAGCTTTGCAATATCTCTCATTTTAACAATTCTTCTCCAAATCTTATAACAATCTGCTAGAATGTTAACAGTCTAAACAGATATGTTCTTAAGGTATCTAGCCGGCATCCACCTAGTCCAAAGATTATTCTTTCCAGATGCTATCGTCCATAGTTGCTTAAGATGACCTGCCATGTCCCTAACCCGAACAATCTTGATATTAAGACTACTTTCTTCCCAAGGATAACAAATCTCCTCCCAGCCAATAATTTGCATCTTCTTAGTAAGCTTGGAACCACCTCAAAGAAATTGGTTAAGTAGGCTATCAATGACATCACAAGCGGTCATAGGGATACAAAAAGAGTCACTCCAAAAAACTTGATAAGAAGAGAGAACAGATCTAATAAGCTGAACTTTTTCTGCAAAAGAAATTGAAATATTTGTCAAGCTATGAATTTTCTAATTAATCTTTTTAACTATTGGCCAGCAGTCCGAGAGAATAAGCTTTTTAGAGGGAGCCCAAGAAACTTGACTTCCTTCAGCAATGCCAAGAGAGAGAAGAATTTCCCTGTTCATTTCATCATTAGCTGAGAAGAAAACCTCAAATTTAGAATAGTTAACTTTAAGCCTTTCATCTTGGAAGGGAGGATGTGACTGAATTCATTGGCTGATTACTGCATAAAGAAACACCATAAGATCATCAGCATAACAGACATGAGAAATCGGAACTTTCCTGCAAAGGGTTAAATTTTACCTTTTTGTTCAGTAACACTAAGAAGACCTCTATAACCATAGTGAATAGTTATGGAGATATAGGATCTCTTTGCCTGAGCCCATTTGTACCTTTAAAGTACCCACAAGGAGAATAAGAAGCAAAAGTAGCACGCACTTCAATCCATTCTATCCAAGTTTCAGCAACCTCATAACCCAATTAACTGAATGGTACACCTTTTGAAGATCAACTTTGAGAGCTAACACTGTGTTGTTTTTGCTTACGGTCAAAGCTAGTAACAAGTTCATGAGCTAACAAGATGTTGTCTTGGATTGATCTTCCTTGAATGAAAGCACTATGGTTGTCCCTGATAATGAAAGCACTTATAATCTCCAGAATGAGTGTTTGTTTAGTTCGAACATATCGAATTCGATTGAATCATCTGATTTTGGAAGGCGCAAGTGGGTCCCAAATTTTTATATCTATTGTAGTGGCTGTGAATGTTTCAAAGGTAATATGGAAAAATACTAGCATATTTGGCACAAAGAAGATGATATAATGTGGTTTGATACTTGTCCAGTAAACAGAACGTATAGGATGGAGTTAAGAAGACAGATTGGTGCATATGCTGGGGTCTTGGAAGCCGCCATTTGATCATAAAGTCCCACCTTGGAGATCAAAGGAAGTAAAAGATCGATCTCATAATGTGCAAATTTCTTGCATGTGTTCCACATGTAAATGCTATGCTGCAATAGGGAAGACAGGAATCACGACCCTCCCCAAGAATACCCAGGTGTCCTTGGTATATGTATAACAAGACCTTGCCAAACAGATACTGTAGGAGGAGGTGGTGTGGTGTTAGTTTTAGGATAAGATTGGGTTTAATTCTTCAGGGCATGATCCCGGTCCCCTTTGCTTGCTTACTTTGAGAAGAGGAAAGGCCTCAAATTATGGTTGGTTATGCAACAAATGGCTTTCCTATACAAGGGATTCTTTTGTTTTCAATGAGAATGCATGAGTGCTAGTGTCTTACTATATATCAAAAGTAATTAGCACTACTATGTTCTTGAAGATAGTACATAAAATAGTATATTATGACAGCCAAGTCATTGTAAATCATTATCATAGTGCATATTGGTGAAGTAGGAAATGATACTTATATAATACATATTGAACAATGCCATGTTATAAATTACTATAAATTTACCCCTATGTATCGTATGATAAATTATGATGTGTGTCGTTAATACCATGGGCAGAGCCACAAGGAGGTCTCTCTAAAAGCTCATTGAGGATTGTGGTGAATTAAGAAGAGGACAAGTAGAAAAATGAGTTTGGAAACAATCCTGACTATTTTGGGTGGGTATCAAGGATTTCTCCAACTCTATTAATGTATTGTTCTCTATACTAAGCTACTTGGACATTTCCATCTCAAACCCGATAGTTAGTGTTGAAAATGAGACCATAGCATCAATTATCAATCTTGGAGGTCGACTATCATGGAAGCAGTACGACGGATTACACTAACGACGATGTATGCTAATTTAGCGTAACAGTTAATTGGAGATTGCTCATATGGGTGCTTTTGTTTGCTACTAATCTTTCTTTTTTTATCATGCAGGAGAAGATGGCAGAGATTTTATTACTGTGGAGCACTGTGGCGATGATTATCTTGCGGCATTGGCTGAATTTATGCAGGACAGTGAGGACTGGGATGATTTGCAAGCCATGGAATCAGAAGCTTGTGGAGCTTTAAGTAACATGTTTGAAAAAGAAGTTCCATATAATAATGAAGCAGAAAATGAAGATAATTTGGGAAGCTACATCAATGTTAGTGAAGATTCACATGAACCTCAGAATCAGGAAAATTTGATGAGGTTGGATTCATCTAGTGATGATGAAGACTCAGGTTCCAGAATCCTACACAAAAAGGATACTAGATCTAGTCCTTCCCTTTGTCTTGATAGAAAGAGCAGTTGTGCCTCCACACCAAGTTCGGGTAAACATTCTTCGAAATCCACTGTAAGCAATTCTTCTCGAAAACTTCTCTAATCCCATTCTACTTCCATCCACTCAGCTATGGAGAATACATTATCTATTTTGTACTTGGCTGCAGTTTTCATCTGATTTTATTGGTGATTTTCGTCAGTAATTTTCACCACCTTAATGGAAAAATGTTTGTTGCTTGTAGTGAAAAAATTAAGGAAATATTGGGTATGTATATAATTATTTATTGAATGCTTATAGTCTTAGACATGTCTTCTTTTGCCCTTCTATCAGTTCAAGCCTTCTACGTACTGAAGTTTTTCTGTTCTTGTTTTAAGAGGTGTAAGAGCAGTATCATGCAAGGTTCGGTTTCATCAAAATCCAACCAGAGGACACGCCCCATCACACCAATACATGAACGTGAAACTCTGGGATATGAAGATCTACAGGCATTGGATGACATTGAACTGGCAAATGTTGTAATATTTGGTAATAAAACATTTCGAACTCTGCAGCATCAGGCTTGTAAAGCAGCCATGGCAAAGAGAGATTGCTTTATTCTAATGCCGACAGGAGGTGGGAAAAGTCTATGTTATCAGGTAATCTCTCCTTTCCTCGTTTACTAATGACTATGTAACAAGGACACAGAACTTTTGGAGGGCTTTTTGTCGTGTCGGATACGTGTGTCGACACATCCCAGCACACATCCTGACATGTATGGTAGTGTCCCTTTATTTTAATTATTATTTTTTATATAAAAAATGATTTCTAAGAGAGAGTTGGTGTGTTCGTACAGTACTTTGTAAGTTGTTAAACACAACTAGAGTTGTTTGATAGTCTTCCCTCACTTATATTTACTAGTGGGTGCCACGTGAGTGATTGTAGGGGTGTATTTGGAAGAAGTGGCAAAATAGGGACAGATTTGGAAATTTAGCAAGTGAAGGGGCAGGTTTGGAAGACTAGTTTGGATTGGTGAATCTGAAAATTGTGGCAACTCAAGGCACAGTTGAAAGCAAAAAAACGTGAAGTAGGAAAGTCAAAGCTGCCCATGTCATTTTGACAATTGCCTTTGTGTACCTTAGAATGTATTAATAAAATGGGGGCGAACAGTGGAAATAATCTCCCACTTTTTGCAATTGCCTTTACATATAATTTAGATTCTGTTATTGGATAGCTCCATGGTGTTTTTAGTTTTTCCTTATTTTTATTTAAAAAATTCTAGTTTAAATGAAACAAAAATGTTATGTCATGTGTATAGACGTGTCTGCTTTTCGGGCTTCTAAAGGCAGCATGTCGGACACCTCATATCTGTGTCAGACGCCGACACACGTGTCCGTGTCATTGTTACATGGACTACTGATTTTCCATTGGAACAGCAAAGGCCTATGCTTTCTGTTTGCAATGAAATGAGAGTGTATCATGCTCCTGGTTTGCTTTCCACCTCTAATCTCTGTTCTAGATCTTGAACATATTTAACACTTACGTCATTCCTGGTGCTTATCTATCAGTAAAATATGTGGCCTGTTAATTTCGACGGTAGCATTATGAGCAATTGAATCTTGTACTGCTCTGTCTTCGTAATGCTCACCATGGCTTTAAAGTATTATTCTGTCTAAGAATGTCATGGCCAAAATGTTTGGGTCTCGGGTGTGACCGGAACATTACATTGGAGGTTTGTCTCGCCTTTTTCTTGGTTAGTCTTGCCATTGTCTCAGTTTGTATTATACCATATTGGTTGGGAAGTCTCAGTTTTTCAACTAACCAGTACGTACCTCAAGACCGAGACCTTAAACCATGGTGCTCATATTACTGCAAAGTTTTCTTAATTTTTGTGCTATATACAGCTCCCAGCAACTCTTCAACCGGGTGTTACTGTTGTGGTATGCCCTCTACTTTCCCTCATTCAAGATCAGATTATCACACTGAACCTCAAGTTTGGAATACCAGCAACGTTTTTGAATTCTCAACAAACTGCTTCCCAAGCAACAGCAGTCCTTCGAGAGCTGAGGCAAGGGCCCTCATTTACTTAGTCGTTATTTGCGAGCTTGTTTATTCTATTTATTTCTCGAGGAAAAATCTGCCAGCTGGTACATTTAAATGAACCTGTCTTTGGATAACTACATGTGGGATAATTTGTTATTGTATACAACTGTACAAGAACATGTAGCCCATCACCAGAAGCAATTCTGTATTCTGTCTTTTAATTCTTCAATGGTCGCTACTTGATGGCCATCTAATTGTTATGGTGCTCATCACCATCCAATTGATATTTACTTTTAGTTATTTGTCTTTCCTGTTTCTAGAAAAAATGAACCATCATGCAAGCTTCTATACGTCACCCCTGAAAGGATTGCTGGCAACCTATCTTTTCTTGATATCCTAAGATGCCTGCACCAGAAGGTGAGTTTTTTGAGTTCATAATTGAATATGGCTGATCACCATGTTTACAGTTGCATGCTTATGGACTTTTGCAGTTATCCATAAGAAATAATACTGAAGCAAAGGCTAACCATTATTATTTGATAACAGGGACAACTAGCTTTATTTGTCATTGATGAAGCACATTGTGTAAGGTATGTTTTTCTAACTTGCAACTACTGTGTTGTCAGAAATGGTTATGCACTTGAGCATATAGGAATTAAATGTAGGAAAATGTCATTACTTGAAGAAATGGAAGGAATGAGGAACGAATATCTGAGAAGATGAAACGATCCTGCCTTAAATGTGTTAAAGATGCTGAAATTTACTATTTATTTGTATGGAGGAGAAATGACATCTTTATCACCTCCATAAATAACGAGATCCGATTTCGATAACATGAGAAGAACTGACTCAATTCCACACTTCTTATTCCCACCCACCCGAGCAATATTGAAATGGCTTTGTTCATATTTGAATCAGAGTTTAAAATATAAATGATTCGTTGACTCATCAACATAAACAGTCCATTTGGCAGGCCACTGCTTGGAGAGGGCATATAGGCCTACAGTCAGACTGGCTTGATACTACTAGTTCTAACCACCTCATGAACTATCTTCCCAACTGTTAACCTTATTTCTTAGTTGTACAAGTTTAATCTCAAGATTAGGAT
This sequence comes from Euptelea pleiosperma, assembly GCA_035048495.1. NCBI lineage: Eukaryota > Viridiplantae > Streptophyta > Magnoliopsida > Ranunculales > Eupteleaceae > Euptelea > Euptelea pleiosperma. The sequence goes on along the minus strand of CM068551.1, from coordinate 25,335,211 downwards.
GTTAGGATCTGCAATCAGTTTGATTTCATACCATGCTCAATCCAGGAGATGGCCCACTCAAGATTGGTGAGTCTCTGGACCATGTGCTCATTATGAGGGGCAGTATTCATTGAAAATGATGAACATCAGGTCCTCTATTGTATTCTCTTAGATATATACTATATATTTAAAATTTATCTAGAGAACTGCACTACTTATTTACTCCTACTTGCTCTCTTATGCTTCCCAGCCAGTGGGGACATGATTTCCGTCCAGACTACAGAGGATTAGGATGCCTTAAACAGAATTTCCCAGATGTTCCAGTGATGGCATTAACTGCCACTGCAACCCAATCAGTTCAGAAGGTTGTAACATTTTGGGAACAGGTTAGTCTGGAATTTTGTGGTGAGTTGGCATTCCTAAATTTGATCTATTTATTGCAGGATATCTTAAATGCTTTAAGGATTCCCCGAGCTCTTGTTCTTGAAACAAGCTTTGATAGACCAAACTTGAAATATGAAGTGCTGGGAAAGACGAAGGATTCATTGAAGCAGCTCGGTCAACTAATAAGAGACCGTTTCCAAAATATGTGCGGAATTGTTTACTGTCTTTCAAAAAGTGAGTGTGTAGATGTCTCCACTTATTTGAATGAGAAATGTAAGATAAAGACGGTATATTACCATGCTGGTTTAGCTGCTCGCCAAAGAGTTGCAGCTCAAAAGAAATGGCACACAGGAGAGGTGCATGTTGTATGTGCTACTATCGCTTTCGGAATGGGGATAGACAAACCTGACGTTGTAAGTCTGAATTATACATGCAGCTGTTTGGTTCAAGTGCTTTACCTCAACCATGAGTTAATATAAGCCCATGAATGTATTTTTAATTAGAATAATCAATGTTTATAAACTTTTCAGCGGTTTGTTGTCCACAACACTTTGTCAAAGTCGATTGAAAGCTATTACCAAGAATCAGGGAGGGCAGGAAGAGATAATATTCCGGCGGTATGTATTGCTCTGTACCAGAAGAAAGATTTCAGTCGGGTTGTATGTATGTTACGTAGTGGACAAGGATGTAGAAGTGAAAGCTTTAAGATGAGCATGGATCAAGCACGGAAAATGCAACATTACTGTGAACTGAAGGTATTTTGTTTTCCCTCCTTTTTCTTTACACTATACCATTAGCTATACAGAAATGTCATATATTACTCAAAACTAACCTCTAATAAACATAATCACTACGTAATATTGATTTCTATGAGTATATATGCTCCATCACTTTTGATTGTACTTCCAGTTGCCAAACAAGAATTCTAGGCATTTTTTCCTTACAGAATTTGAGAGTTTGTCCAATAATGATAGCTTTGTTCTCCATTGAATCTCTATAATTTTTCAGACTGAATGTAGAAGGCAAGCCCTTCTTGAACACTTTGGGGAGTCCTTCGACAGAAATGGTTGCATGTATGGTCCCAATCCCTGTGATAACTGCCTCAAAACCTCCAAATGAGCATACATAGGTTTATATTTGGATCTCAACTGAGGTGAATCAAGTTCCAGGAGTACCTGATGGAGCTTTGGGCTGCTGAAAACATTAATTGTGATTGTCTACTTAAGATTATACATAGCTTTCTGTAGGTTATTGGCTGTTGAGACGGCTCTAGTCTTTTCAGGTTTCAGCCTTGGAATAGGCTGCAAGCTCTCCAAGTTTTGTGTTTCCTCTCTGTTATTATGAATTCAGATATATCGAGCGTCAGCAAATATTTCTGTAATTTGATGAGAGTCTTCAACATTTGTAATTGATTTTTGTTATAAAAGTTCAGTCAATTTTGTCTCCCATCATTGGAAGTCCAGAATTTTTCTCTTTGAGAGCTGCCCGTTGTGGTCTATAGTGTCTTTATGTACTTGAGTTTATGTGGGTAATTGGCAGAGGAAATGTTCTAATTCAACATTACTTGCATCAAGAAACTGTTGTTGATTTTCTCCTGCAAGAGGTTATAATTTCTCACTATTACAAATAGGAGGCTTTTCAACACACAATGACAGCTGATGTTTAAAATTGCCTCTTTTCTTCAGGGAATTTCTTTTTTCTTTTTTTTTTTTTTTATTTTGAAAAATCATAGAAGAAAGCAAAGAAGAGCAAAAAAAATTAAGGGAAAAATTAAATAATAAAAGAGGCCATAATCATTTTATAAAAACACTAGTCAGGAAACCTCCTAACTGTCCTCTTGTATGCTGGGTGCTTCACTTTAAGCTAGGGGTGTCAATTTGTACCCGATTAACTAATATCCGATAGGAACCGGTCCCGATAAACTAATATGGGTCGGGCTCAAGGGACCCGCATTTCTGATCCCCTTTTTTGCGCCCCCCTCCTCTTATCATCTTGGCATACCCACATAGAAGATGAATCAATGTCTGATTTTTGGTGCGGATGATCTCTATGGTGAGGAGATCATCCTCACAAAAATTCAAATCATTCTGATATTCATAGACTGGTTTAGAAGCTGAAGAATTATGGACCGTTGATTTTTACCGTGTAACTTTAAAACCACATTTGATGGGGTTAGAAATTTCAGAATGGGCTGATTTTTTGTTGGGGTGATCTATATGGTGAGGCTATCATCCTTACCAAAAATCAGCCATTGATTCATCTTCTATTTGGGTACGCCAATATGGGGGTCAAAAAAGGGGGTCCCTTGAGCCTGACCCAACTGATATACGTCAGTTCTGGTTCCTATTGGTTTCAGCTCCAGTTTGATCCAGGTACTAGTGTACCAAGAACCGAAACCTAATAAATATTTCAGTTCAGTCTTATCGGTTCTGGGTCTTTCTGGGCTTGGTTATGAAATAACTAGTCCTTGAACCGAGATAATTAGAACAGGTTCTTACAAGGTCTCGGTTAATCAAATACCCATTGACACCCTAGTTGAACCTAGTTCCTTCATTTTTAAAAATAAAATATAAGGAAGGAAAAAGTAGTCAAATTTAACGAGGCCTCCTGTCTCGGCTCGCCCTCCTATATCCAGAACAGGATTGACAGTCACGGAATGGAATCGTCTCGCCCGAGATGCACTATTCCGCGAAGAACCCTCACGTCATCTCAAGCGAGACAGTCCGAGACCACCGATCCACTCTCCTATCTGGATCGGGATAAGCACCCACCGGTCCAGCTTCCAATCCCGAGATTTTGAACCATGGCAGGGAAAGATCCATACGGTCTGTCTTACTGAAACAAGTTATTTGCTAGTCGATCCGGATTAGGATCAAAACTGATCGATTCGCCCCGATCCCGGAACCTTGACCCAGAGAGAGAGAGAGAGTCACACTACATTTCTCAACTGTTTGATAGTCACAATCTACATTTCTGTTTGATACAAAAATAGAGAATAGAGAGAGATTTCCTTATAACCATCAAGAAAAGAAAAAGAAAAAAAAAAAAAAAGCAAAAAGTCTAGCCTCTAGTTATTGGAGCAAACCGCACCGGGCTCAAGTTAGACCATCTTTGACGAATCGGAGGCAGTCTTATTCCTCGTGTTTAAAATCCCCTCCACTACATTTTCACTAAAACGTACAACACCTACAAAATCAAAATAATAAAATATAAAATACAACAAATTTATTTCCAAAATCAAATTTTCTTTTTCCTCATGCATGCATGCATGCTAACGTGCGCTACAAGTCTTACCGCCTTTAATGTGAGCCCTTCTTGATCTTCTCGTCCTGCCGATTTAACGATTCCAACCGTTGAAGTCTCATCTGCTCGTAGAAATGGGCAATGAACTCGTCTGCCCTCGCATCAATCATCTCATCTCCACCATCTGATCCATTATCCTTGTTCACAACATCACAACGATCAAGCTCTTGTAGGTTTTGAGCCGAAGCGTACTGACTCATGCCGTCATAAGAGGGAGAGGGTGAGTCCGGTGGGGGGAGCACATCATGGAACGAATCAATAGTTGGTGTGGTTGTGGTGGTGGGGTCCGCTGCGATCGACGGTGGTGGGGATTGGTGGTGCTGAATCTGTTGGTGGTGTAATGGGCGCATTGCACCCACAAGTCTCTTCCATAGTCCCTTTGAATTAGCAACGTCAACATTGACAGAATTGGATTTCTCGGTCGATCGACGACGTAGCATGAATTGTGCCACCCGGACCAGGTGTAGCGGCCCAGCACCGTTCTTCGTTGCGACACGCTGGTGAGATTTTTCGTTGTTGGTGTTGGTGTTCTTCTCCATCCGGCGGAGAAAGAGAGGAATTTTTTTGTATTTGTACGTGGGGGTCTCTCCCTCGTCCCTCTCCCCGCTTTAAGCAGGGCGAGATGAGGAGCGAAACTAAATACAAAACACACTATTTATAGGCAGACGTACTTTAAAATACCCTTGGCCTTTAATTCCCAAGTTCAAATAGAATATTCTCGTGGTGATATTTCAATCAGGTCAAATGACCAAACTACCCATTACGGGTCAACCAGGGTTGTCCGAGTTAACACGAGCCCACCTTACGGTTCCTTACCTGAGTCGAGAAGAGAAGTGTTGATCCCGATCCAGCTTCGCACGATCCAACTCCGTCACAGGTTCGTCTCGTTTGAGATGATGTGAGGCCCCTTGAGCGAACAGTGCATCTCTTGCAACACATGACCCCTTATTGGATTGGATCGTTGCCTACCAAATTACCAACCCATTCAAAATAGGATATCGACCGAGACTTCCAAGCCAACTGTGCACTATCAATCCGCCTCTGTTAGACCCATGGATCCTTTAATATATATTGTTACGCCTTAGAATAAAGTGGTTGTTAACATGGTATCAGAGCGGGAGGTTTAAGTAGGACGTCGTCGCGCGTTCTTGTCCTCGACAAAGTACTGAGGGGGGATATTGTTTGGTTGTGTTGCTAGCACTCCGCCTTATGTACCACATGGCTCATAAAGTGAGGCTACGGAGTGACATGTTACGAGTCAGCAAGACCCAATTGTTGACCGAGTTGGAGTCTGAGTTGGGGTTTGTGAACGTTATTAACGAGATTCTAATTCCCCAAACATTTGTCACTGCAGGTGCAAAATGGGGAATTGAAGCAATATTTTCTTATATATAGGTGGCAAAATGGTGATTTTGTATAAACTGAGGGTTAGTTTCGTTGATAAAACGTGAGGGCGGTGTCTGTGGCTTGGGAATCGGAGGAAGAGAGAACTGGGAAAAGATTTGGTCGTCTTCGTTTCTCCCACGTCTGTACTTCCTCACAACCACAAAGAACATGTCTTCATGCAATCTGAATGATCATGCCCATGGTGGGGCCCACCAACTATATTCCCGCGTTTGTTCTAGAAGGCCCCCACATTCCCACCTAATGATAACGAGTCTATGTCAAACGAGTAAAACTTCGCCATGACTGCAGCCAATTGGGCCACTTGGCATATTCTTAGAGGACGTTGACCGTACATGGATGTTTGGCTGATCCCTAAGTGGACCTACAAACCAAAAATCAACCTGATAAGTGATTTGAAGTCATTTTCATGGTTTGATTTTAACTGAAGGAATTTCAGCATTAATATTGACCATTATTTGGGTACAAAGATCAAAAGGTTTTAAATCACTAATCAGGCTGATTTTTAGTTTTGTAGGTCTACCTAGGGATTGGCCAAATATTCACACAGTCAGCGTCCTTTAAGAGTGTCCCACGTGGTCCATATTGGCTGCACCTCAGTGTATTTTTACTCCCAGACCATGATATGGATGTCCATCGTTGATTTTAACGGTAAGAATTTGAGCATTATTGGGCGTTATTTGGGTGCAAAGATCCAAAGGTTGTAAATCACTAATCACGTTGATTTTTGGTTTGCAGGTCCACCGAGGGACTGGCCAAACATCCATATGGTCAGCGTCCACTAAGAGTGAGCCACATGGCTCCTATGCTTCTGTCACAACATTGTGACAAGTTTTACTCCTATTTGATGGGGCTGTGTATTTTTAATCGCTCTGCACACTATATGAGTCACGTGGCACACTGTTAGAGGATGCTGACCGTATTGGTGTTTGGCCAGTCCCTCGGTGGACCTGCAAACCAAAAATCAACCTGATTAGTGATTTCAAACCTTTGGATCCTTGTACCCAAATAATGGTTAATAATGCTCAAATTACCACGGTTAAAATCAACCCATGAAAATGAATCCAATCCAACAATCACAAATCATCAGGTCGATTTTTTATTTGTAGGTCCACTTATAGGGATTGGCCAAACATCCATAAGGTCAGTGTCCTCTACAAATGTGTCACGTGGATCATATTGTGGGCGGTCAGCAAAGTTTTACTCTTTTTAATTTAGGTTAACTTTTTGAATGGGACCTACTAAATGGTTGATCCCAATCCCTTGTACGCTCGTTCACCACGTGTTCATGTTGAGCTTATAGATGGTCATCACTGCTCCATGGTATATTTGTGAGAAATTTGTACCTGATTTGTGATAGCATTTTCGTCATTGGAACATGAAGGAAGTTTCAAATTTTCAATCATTCCCCCATGATCTTTTCAGGTGGAAAGTTTGAAATCTTTCCCCACAATTAACCGCGTGATGCGTGAATCATACCAAGTTGTATTGTGGGCCCACTTATGATGTCACAGATGGCACCGCGTCCTTCCAAAAAGCAGACACGTCTATACCATATAGCCTGATTAGTGATTTACAACCATTGGATCGTTGCACCCAAATAACGTTCAATAATGCTCAAATTCCTACTGTTAAAATCAACCCATGTAAATAACTTCAATCCAACGATTAGAAATCACTGATCAGGTTTAGTTTTGGTTTGTAGGTCCACCTAGTGATTGGCCAAACATCCATACGTGCCACGTAGCTAGCAGCCCCGTGTGAGCGAAGGTTTACTCAGGATTCTCTGTTTCCAGGAAATATAACACACGCGAAAATCAAAAAAACCGTTTGTGTCAGAATAAAGAAAACGTGTGGGTCCATTCTTTTATCCGTGTGCATTTTTAGTATGACCAAGATACCCCTGCTTCACCAAAAATGCTGTATCCAGGTGGGTCCCCAGTTCCCTGCATGGCTTGTACCGTACATATATCAATGTGACGTCGGTGGACCCATTGTCCTTTTATTGCTAATCTGTAGTCAGGATCATCATAAACGGGTGTGATGACCCTTGGGAGTGGACCTACACACCAAAATCGGCTTTATTGATGATTTCTAGCCATTGGATTTAACTACCCAAAAAAATGCTCGAATCCAACACCTACAAAGCTTGGGGTGGGCCAAACATCCACAGGTCAGTGGTCTCGAAAGAGTGCCACGTGGAATTTTGGTGGTCTCGAAGGAGTGCCACGTGGAAATTTGGGAGGGTAGCTTCAAACTTTGAAGTTCCATGGCACAGATGTTCTTTGAAGTTCCGTGGAATTATGGACATAATACGGCCTTCCTCCCTCCTTCGAGGACAGGTTCCTTCAACCTTCAACCTTCCATCTCCCATGTTTCTCTCTCTCCCTCTCTCAAACTCCAGAATCCAGATATATATAGCCGTCACCTTCTCTCCCTCTCCATCTAACAAATTCAAACTCCCCTTCAAACAATCTTTCAAAACTCTTAACAGTTCCTCCATCTTTTAATTTTCTTACTTCTTTCACCATCACTGCTACTTGTACAGAAATCTGAAACTGCTATTGGCAGTCTGATACTGAAGCTGGAAATGGAAAAGAAGAATATGGTTTTTGCCCGCCAAGCATGGAACCTCCTACGTCTTGCCTTGTCATGGGCGAAGCGAGGACTCATGGTGGAACACAATCTCCTGGCCAGTTACATCAAGAGCCACCGCCACGCTAACACCCGTGTCTCCAAACATTATGGGGAGCGGGAGTTTTCCTTTGACGAGACCCCGATGTTACAATTCAAAATGCACAGGTGTGCCTCCATGAGATCCTGCATTCCTAATTTCCAATGTATAAAACCGCGAGTCGATTTTGATTTTGATTTTGATTTCCACAATGACGATGAAGAGGGTAGAAAGAGTTTCCAAAGAAGTGATCAAAGAGACGAAGACTTTGGTTGTGAGACCGACGAAGACGAAGAATTTCACAACGAAATGGTTCCCTGCGAGGAAGAAGGGATCGATCTTAAGGCAGAGAAATTCATAGCCAAGTTCTACGAGCAAATGAAGCTGCAGCGACAGATTTCGCATCTACAGTACAATGAGATGCTCATTAGAAGCGCCAGTTAGTGAGACTGTGAGACTACTTGAGGAATATGTTTAATTTCTTTCTTACGATTTGCAGATTTGTTGGAGTGTTTATGAGTTTCAGAATAAAGATTGCCTTCAGCTTGATTGATTGAATAACTGTTGGTTTAGTTTGGTGTTTTTGTGGTTGTGGCAGAGCTTAGAGATGAGCCAAGCTTACAAACCACTTCTGACCGAATCAACCCTGTGTTGACAACCACTTTACTCTAAAAGCTTAAGCTATTAGAGGGAGACTTAATAATGTATATCAAAGGATCCTCAGCACACACATAGACCGCAGGAGTCCGGCACACAAGCGCAACAACACCCTGCAGATCAAAGACAGTAATGTAATTGGACCCACCTAAATTCAACTGGGAATTGGTGCAGATCCATGGTGACCCGGTTCATGGTTTTAAACATTATGCTTGATTTAGTGATATTCAGTACTATTATCCTTCCAGTAACTTAAGTACAACTAGTGAAAGTATGTAGAACATCAGGGATGAGTTTCTGGATCGGACTATTTCCAAAGTTTTATGGAAGACTACCTGCATCCAGCAAGAAGCTAATCACTCTGTTATGCTCTTGAAGAACTAGGAGGGTTGCAACTGATCTTTATCTTTAGTGGCCTTCTAATTAGTGTAGATCTTCAATGTTAGCCCATGAATAAAAGCTGTTGAGACATTCAAAACAACATGTGAAGTTCGCAAATTTTACAAACTTGTAGTACTCGAGTTTCTTGGTCATAATATTTGTAAACCAACTTAAAATTTAACCATCTCAACAATTAAACTAGTTTCTTACAATATTTTTTTTTAACTTGTTCACCTCATAAGAATGATTCAGGGCATTGAGCGACTGCCGAAATTCCAATTAACTTCCATTCTGATGCTGTTTAAGATATTCTTCCAACTGCCCCATTGCTACTAATATAGGATCTATAATTGCCGCCATCTGTCTCTCTCCCTCAACATGATAACATACTATTACATATGGTGTTCATTTAGCAATAGCTGACACCTTCGCTGCTAGTGACCTCACCAATGCGGTATAGCAAATTGCTTCCATGATCTTCCCCAAGTAGTCTAACAGATGCCTCTGGGCTAACAACAAGAACCATCCCAATCCCCATATTGAAAGTTCGCCTCATTTCAGCATCTTCAATTCTTTCAGCCTGCACAAACATTAAATTTGAAATGTGTTCTATAAAATGCATGATATTAGAGGTGACTCAAATGTGAGCCATGTTCAATTCAGTCACTAATATGGCCCCCACATTCTCAGGGCATAAAGACTCACCCTGAAAGTAAAAATGGTCATAAGATGGGTGTAACATGTAATAACAAATGAGAGGGTTTCTGTGACCCAAGTTGACATCAAATTAAAATTTGATCTCTGTAAAATTCTCTTATCCCTTTTCTAGTTTAACTTAGCCTACTAAAGGATGCCAAAAAACCGGATTCTTACCTCTTGGATCCATTTGAACACAGCAGGAACCTCCCAAGAATCATTATAAATGGCAGCTCCAAGGCCTTTCAGAAAGACTCGAGGAATATTGTCTGTAAACGCACCACCTGTGATGTGGGCTACCCCTTTCACACCTCCCTTGCTGATAATGTCAAGCAACTTTTTTACCATTACAAAGATAAGAATCGTCTAATTCCCTTCATCTAATCAACATTTGCAATATTTAGAAAAAAGAATATGTGTGCAGGAGCAACAAGGCTGACCTGCTTGACATAGATAACAGTTGGGGCCATCAGAGCTTCGCCTAGTGTGATAGGTTTGCCAGGAAGCTGATCCTTCAGAGAAAGGCCACTTCGAGCTAGAACCCTGTCAAGAAATTACAAAATCTTTTGGTAACAATGTTGAGAGAAATTGTTGTTGAAATATTAAGAAAGCTATAAAAGCAAATATTTTCTTAAACCAATGGCCAACCTTCGAACAAGAGAGAACCCATTTGAATGGACTCCACTAGATGGAAGGCCAATGAGAACATCTCCAGCCAGAATGTTTTTCCCGTCAATTACAGAATCCTTTTTCACAATGCCACCTGCAAAACGACTGAGATCATATTCTCCATCTGCATAGAAATCTGGCATTTCTGCTGTCTTCAAAGCACAAAATAATGTCCACTGAGGTCAATCCAATAATAATGAAGTTTCTTATATAATCAGCCTTATATAATTCACTCGACTTTGTAAATAGTATATTGACTGGCAACTTAAGTAAGACAGTTTATGCTCCTAGACAAATGGACCCCATATCAAAATTTTAGGATGAAAAAAAAAGATGTAATTACAACAGACACAATTATGGAGTGGATTAAGCATTGCAGGACCAAAAAATGGCCTTTTCGAAGGGATGATACAATAGTCTGAGTAAACAGACCTTGACTAACTGTCGTCTATATACATCACATCCATACATGTGACACATGAAAGGGGGGAGCAACACACCATTCGAAGTGTCCAACTTAAGAGGTCTTCTAGGTCATAGTTAAAAAAGAAATAAGGAAAAAGCCAAATTTAACCATTTTAGCCCATCAAACTAGTATTTTTTCTGAACTGTTCACAACACTATTCTAACCATCCAAAGAAAGGAAAAAATGCAAAAGAATTGAATGGAATGGTGACAATTGTCAAACTAGGTTGATTTTTCACATAGAAAATCTCTTACTTGGGACCCATTGTTTGAAATACTTCTCTTACCATCCTAAGGGACTGCAAAAGATTAAATGGTTACAACCATCTGAATAGGTTTATTTTTTACATAGAAAAACGTTTTTGTAGGAACTACCATTCCACCTTGCGTGTGCACCACGTGTGCAGCTATGCCATTAATAGGCAACATCAAAGTCTATAATACTCTGCTTATAAGAAAAGGTCTATAACACTCAAGATATATATTTTCCATTGTCATATGCCTAGTATTATACTGAGTTTTTTTTTTTTTGAGTTTTATTTTCACAATAGTATTTACTGTAACTTAACAATTGAAATGCGAGAAAATGTGCTGAGAAAAGAATGGGAATACCTCCCCCCCTAAAAGAGCGCAGTCGGACTGTTGGCATCCGTCAACAATGACTTTATAACCTGAACAGGCAGATGAAGACACTCAGAGGACAGTCTTTTATGATAACAATATTCTAGTTATCTGTGGAAACCAAAAAATAAATATTAACAAGGAACTGGTGTGCATTCTGAAAGAACAAGACCTCTACCTTTTCAGCAAGATCACATCAAGATGGCTTGTAGCGAAGTAATCAAGGAAGAATAATGGCTTTGCTCCAGAAGTAACAATGTCATTGACACTCATGGCAACCTGGAGAGGAGACACATTATAGTGGTTGCCCTTAATTTCAAAATGAATATTGCAAGGTCCAGATCAAATTATACCAGATCGATCCCAATAGTTTCATGGATTCCAGTTTCAAATGCAAGCTTAAGTTTGGTTCCAACACCATCTGTGCCAGCAACAAGGTATGAATCCCCTGTTCATTGAAACATGATAAAAGAACAATATCAATTTCCACACACTGAGAATAAATAATCTAAATAACAGCTAGATCCTTTTCGAAAGAAGCACACTCACGTCAGGATAAGGATCATAAGTAGTCCTCCTCCCTGCCTATGCAATATAAATGGCACATATGCATGGCAGTCAGGACTAACCACTCAAGCTATGAAATGGACAGTGAGAAACCATGCGGAAAATGGAAACAAGAAATCCCTTGTTTACATAGTAATACCCTAATATGACAATTGATGTATTTGCAAAGATGAAAATAAGTCTTAAGTAAAAATTAATTCCTATCAACGAAGCCTAGAAGCCTTAAGAGTTAACATAAAGTTTAAAGACGAGTTCAACTCAGCTCATTTATAGTAAGCATCCCCAATAATTGAATAAATAGCAAATATTTCATAAATGGATGAAATTTAGTCTTAGTTTTCAAATTTTCAGAAGCTTCAGAAGTTTCAATCTCATCCTCGTGTGAGTGATAACAAATTATGGTTCTAAATTCAATTCTTACACGTCTTTGTTTACCTAAGAACCCTCCAAAAATCAAAAACAGAGAAAAAGAAACGCTATCGAGAAACAATACCTAAAGGAAAAAGACCTCCAAAGCCTCAGATCCCTGGTGCCATATTGGCAATTCTTTGAAGTTTGAACAAGCTCCGACCCGGTATCGATGTTGACACCAGCTTTCTTATAAGTCATACTATCGATACCTTCGTTCATTACGTTCGAGATTATAGAGCTTCTCTTTATAGCTCGTCATTCTTACTTCCTCAGGAGCCATTGATAGCAAAGAAAAACACTTGGAGAAGGTTTCGAAGGTGGGCTTGTAGAGATTGGATTTTGCAAAGTAAGGTTTCTGATTGAAGGGCTCGATCGAGACTGCAACGGAGCGTAAGAGATCTGAGTTTGCTCCCAAGCTCGAGTTCATGGCGACAATGGTGTACCGATTATAATGATCCAAAAGGTCGAGTTTTGGAAGATTAGTTTGGACTTTGGAGGGCAAATCAAGGCAAGTCTTGTTTTTGCAACTGCAACCTGAAATATATACAAACTCAATATCCAAACAATTACCATGACTACTCGAGGGGGTCGCCACGTGCGATGCACGTGCACCTTACACGCAGCACACTCTTAAAAGACCACTTTTAAATAACCAAATAGCCATTAAAAAGTACAAAAAATAAAAAATAAAAAATAAAAAAATTTATAGGATGAGTGAAGCAATATTTGTAAATTTAAAGAATTTCAAGGATATTTTGGGAATTAAATTAACGCAAAGAACGGAAGCATTGGTTGAGCTTGCAGCTGATGTATGCCCCTTTGATGCAAAAGACTAAAACATCCCTGTTAAATGAATAATTTCAAAAAACAGAAGACGTGAGATAAGGGTATTTTGGGAATATTGGGGCTCACGCAAGATGGCCTTTGTCCTTTAAATAAGTAGAACAGATAAGTGTTGTTTTCTTTATAAATTTCTAATCATCACGTCACTATGTCAGTCTTTGGATGATAATGAGATTTGCTCAACAATTCCCCTATAGCTCCCCCTCTTACCCGGCTTCATAAAGGATGGCCGAGATCTTATCCCCCAACTGGACGGTGGATCTCAGTCACTCACACCCGATTTTGACAAATACTTTATCGGGGAGTACCGGGGGCACGGGCCACCTACTAGTTTTTTAAAAATGAGAACATGTAAATCTAGCTGTAAAAATATAAAGAAAAGAAAATTTTAATGCAACATAAGAGCTTCTTTTTTATAAAGAAAATATACCTCAATAAGCCCAAATAGAGACCCTAAGACCATTTGGCGGACCCACATAGAAGATGAATCAATGGCTGATTTTTGGTGAGATGATCTCTATGGTGAGGAGATCATCCTCACAAAAATTCAATCATTCTGATATTCGTAGACCGGTTTAGAAGTTGAAGAATTATGGACCGTCTATATTTTTTCGTGTAACTTGAAAATCACATTTGATGGGGTTAGAAATTTCAGAATGGGCTGATTTTTTGCTGGGTTATCTATATAGTGAGGTGATCATCCTCACAAAAAATCAGGCATTGATTCATCTTTTATGTGGGTCCGCCAAATGCTTGTCCCCCGATCCTGACCCTTAAGTTATATATAACTATAACAACAGGAATTTACTTAAAAAAAAAAAAAAAAGGTAAAGAGAGAATGCTTACTTGTTTCCAGCGAAGAGGTGGATTAAAAAGAGATAAGCGCGAGACACAGGAGTGTGTTGGAGTTGGAGATACAGGAGTGTGCTCCTTCAAGATATAGGTGTGGGTTGAAGAGAGAGGAGAGATGTGGGTTCGAGAGAACAAGGAGTTAGAATTATTAGAAGAGGAGTCCGCCGTCAGTAAAACTTTGATACCAGCGGGACTGTCATCAAGGCCAATGACAACCCAGAATATGAGCCACGTGGCATACTCTTAAAAGACTCTGACCGAGTAAACCTTGCTCACAGCACATAATACGAGCCACGTGGCACACTCTTTAGAGAGCGATGACCGTATGGTATGAATGTTTGGTCAGTCCGTCGGTGGACCTGCAAAGTGCAAACCAAAAATCAGCCTGATTTACAACCTTTGGATCTTTACTCCCAAATAACGCTCAATAATGCTCAAATTCCTATGGTTAAAATCAACCCATGAAAATAACTCCAATCCAACATTTAGAAATCACTTATCAGGTTTATTTTCGGTTTGTAGGTCCACCTAGTGATTTGCCAAACATCCATACGGTCGCTCTCTAAGAATGTGCCACATGGCTCATATTTTGTACTGTTATCGGCTTCGCTCACATCATGCAGAGAGCAAGGGAGTCCGCCATTTTTAGTTCCCTAACTGAAGAGTGGTTTGAGAAACAAGGTCTGTAGCACACATTATGTGTGGTATAATAGGAGCTCATCTCACTTAATTATCACAGAGAAGTAATCGTTCCCCCATTCTGCAAAATAAAGCACAAGACTTGGAGTAAAACTTCTATCACAACAAATTGTAAATCACACAATCACAAGCCAATGAGTTCTCGGCACGTACACAAGTGTTTTTGCAACGTACCCATTTGCTTATTTCTTTGAGGTGTGCGTGCCGAGAACTCATTGGCTGTGATTGTGTGATTTGCAACTTTGTTGTGACAGAAGTTTTACTCTAAGACTTGCACCTGCTTCTAAATTTCAAGCAATCCAGAACAAACATCAATTTTAAACTTTCTTTCCTTTTAGCTACAATTTTAAACTTAACCATCAAATTTGGTAACAAAAATAAGTTCCACAGTATGAAAAATTGCCGCCACCTCTCTCTCTCTCAACATGATAACATACTGTTACATATGGTGTTCAATTAGCAATAGCTGACACCTTCACCGCTTATGACCTCACCAATGCGGTATAGCAAATTGCTTCCATGACCTTCCCCAAGTAGTCTAACAGATGCCTCCGGGCTAACAACAAGAACCATCCCAATCCCCATATTGAAAGTTCGCATCATTTCAGCATCTTCAATTCTTCCAGCCTACACAGACATTAAATTTGAAATGTGTTCTATAAAATGCATGTAAGTACAGATGACTCAAATGTGAGCCATGTTTGATTCAGTCACTAATAGTCTCAGGGCACTAAAGACTCGCCTCAAAAGTAAAAAAAAATGGATTCCACTTGACATCAAATAAGAATTTGGTACTCTGTAAAATTGTCTTATCCCTTTTCTGGTTTAACTTAACCTACTCAAGGATGCGAGAAAAACAGATTCTTACCTCTTGGATCCATTTGAACACGGCAGGAATCTCCCAAGAGTCATTATAGATGGCAGCTCCAAGGCCTTTCGGAAAGACTCGAGGAATATTATCTGTAAACCCACCACCTGTGATGTGGGCTATCCCTCTCACGCCTCCCTTGCTGATAATGTCTAGCACCTTTTTGAAAATTACAAAGATAAGAATTCTTCTAATTCCCATCATCTAATCAACATTTGCAATATTGAGAAAAAACAAGATGTGGGCTGGAGCAACGAGACTGACCTGCTTAACATAGATAACAGTTGGGGCCATCAGAGCTTCGCCTAGTGTGATAGGTTTGCCAGGAAGCTGATCCTTCAGAGAAAGGCCACTTCGAGCAAGAACCCTGTCAAGAAATTACAAAATCTTTTGGTAACAATGTTAAGAGAAATTACTGCTGAAATTTTCAGAAAGGAAGCTAGAAAGCAAAGATTTTCTCAATGGCCAACCTTCGAACAAGAGAGAACCCATTCGAATGGACTCCACTAGATGGAAGGCCAATGAGAACATCTCCAGCCACAATGTTTTTCCCATCAATTACAGAATCCTTTTTCACAATGCCAACCGCAAAACCACTGAGATCATATTCTCCAGCTGCATAGAAATCTGGCATTTCTGCTGTCTGCAAGGCACAAATCAATGTCCACTGAGGTCAATCAAATAATAATGAAGTTTCTTATATAATCACCCAATTTCGTAAATAGTATGTAATACATATTGACTTGCAACATAAGTAAGACCATTTCTGCTAGTGGACAGATCGATCCCATATCAACATTTTAGGACAGAAAAAAAAAGTAATGCAATTAAAACAGAACATCTACACAATTATGGAAAGGATTAAGCATTGCAGGACCAAAAAATTGCCTTATTCGAAGGGATGATACAATAGTCTGAGTAATACGGACCATGACTAACTATGGTCTATAGACATCACATCCATACACATGACACGTGAAGAAGGGGGGAAGCGACACACCATTCAAAGGGTCCAACTTAAGATGTCTTCTAGGTCCAAGTTAAAAAAAGAAAAAAGGAAAAGGCCAAATTTAACCATTTTAACCTGTCAATCTAGTCTTTTTCTGAACAGTTCACAACACTATTCTAACCATCCAAAGGAAGGGAAAAAAGCAAAAGAATTGGATGGGATGGTTACAATTGTCCAACTGGTGTGATTTTTCACATAGAAAATCCCTTACTTGGGACCCATTGTTTGCAATACTTCTCTAACCATCCTAAGGGACTGCAAAACATTAATTGGTACAACTGTCCGAACAGGTTTTTTTTTTACATAGAAAACCTTTTTTGAGGAGCCACCATTCCACATTGCGTGTGCACCACGTGTACAGCTATGCCATTAATAAACTACATCAAAGTCTATAATACTCTGCTTACAAGAAAAGGTCTATAACACTCAAGATATATATCTTCCCTTGTCTTATATCCAGTATTATACTGATATCTATTTTCAAGATAGCATTTATTGTAACTCGACAATTGAAAAGCGAGAACAAGTTGAGAAAAGGATGGGATTACCTCCCCCCCTAAAAGAGCACAGTCGGACTGTTGGCATCCATCAACAATGCCTTTTATAACCTGAATAAGCAGATGAAGACACTCAGAGGATAGTCTTTTATGATAACAATATTCAAGTTATCCGTGGAAACCAAAAAATAAATATTAACAAGGAACTGGTGTGCATTCTGAAAGAACAAGACTTCTACCTTTTCAGCAAGATCAACATCAAGATGGCTTGTAGCGAAGTAATCAAGGAAGAATAATGGCTTTGCTCCGGAAGTAACAATGTCATTGACACTCATGGCAACCTGGAGAGGAGACACATTATAGTGGTTGTCCTTAATTTCAAAATGAATATTGCAAGGTCCAGATCAAATTATACCAGATCAATCCCAATAGTTTCGTGGATTCCAGTTTCAAATGCAAGCTTAAGTTTGGTTCCAACACCATCTGTACCAGCAACAAGGTATGAATCCCCTGTTCATGAAACATGGTAAGAGAACAAAATCAATTTCCAAATTCTGAGAAGAAATAATCTAAATAACAGCTAGATCCTTTTGGAAAGAAGCACATTGACGTCAGGATAAAGATCATAAGCAACTGTTCTCCCTGCCTATGCAATATAAATGACACATATGCAGAGCAGTGAGAATTAGCTTGGAGGGTTATTGATGAAAGAAACAAAAAGAAAGGGAACCAAAGGATATCACCACCAAACAATAACTGACGGTATAGAATCAGCCAAAACATTAGCAAATATATAAGTATTAAGTATGTCTAAATACAATTTCCTTGTTTATACAAAGGTCTCTAATATTTTCTATAAGACTTACAAATATATACTGCCCTTCCAAAGTGCCAGACACCCAAGTTAGCTTGCAGGTTTTTAGAAAATTTATATTAAATATTTACAAGCTAATTGATGTTTACGGGCAACAATTATAGATTTGGAACATGGATGTAGGATCCTTCAGTGCTCCACAATTGGCTGAAATTTTGCAGTATAATACAGGTTACTTGTGTTTTAGATTGATTTGTTGGCTACACCGATGTAAAGCAATGTAGATAGATCAAACTAAGGATGTGCTCAGAGCAAGAAATACCCAAAACAGACTTCAGTACATCTCAGTGTCCTTTATGTGCATCAGAGAATGAAAGTGATACCTTTTCACTTTCAATAAAAGCATGTTTACAAATAATGGAGGATTCATTGGGTTAGGCAAGTGAAAGTTATCTTTTCATAGAAAACTAAAGAATGGGAGCCATGCCATGGCTCATGTATCTCAGCCTTAATCACCTTTACACCGGCTGCCTCAAGTCTCAACACGTGCAAGTAACAGCTCACCAGTTTCACGTGGTACTATGATCCATGTCATTACTTTTGAACTCATCACTATTTGACAGAACTTTGATGGATACCAAGAGAAACTGAAAATAACAGAGAGAAATAACAATACTATACTTTAAAGACCAAACAGTTAGAACCAAATCCAATTACTGCACAGATGGAGAACTGGAATTTCCTGAAGAGTTTACAGATAAAATCCCTCTTTACTCTCAAAAACCATTTGAGAGGAAAGTATTCTTCGAAGACAACCCTAAAGATAGTCAAAATTTGAATCATGACTTCAACATTATAAACAGGGGTTGCTGCATAATAGAGTCTAATGATAGCTCTTTTAGACCTCACTGAGAGTGAAGCTCAGAAATGATACAAAATTCGTTTAATTTATGCATAACCGTCATGCTATGAGAAAAATCATGCGGAAAATGAAACCAGAAATCCCTTGTTTACATAGCAATACCCTATTGCAACAATTGAGGTATTTGCAAGGATGAAAATAAATCCAAGTAAAAATGAATTCATGAGAACAAAATCCACCCGTGAAGCCTAGAACCTTAAGCTTTAACATAAAGTTAAAAGGCGTGTTCAACTCAGCTCATTTACAGTAAGCATACGCAATGATCGAATAAATAGCAAATATTTCATAAATGGATGAAATTTAGTCTTAGTTTTCAAATTTTCAGAAGCTTCAAAAGTCTCAATGTCTCATCCTAGTGTGAGTGACATTATTGCAGAAATCTTCATTAAATTAGTAGCAAGTTCTCTAAATAATGCTCGGACAATGTAACAAATTAGGGCTCTAAATTCAATTCTTCCACGTCTTCATGAACTTAAGAACACTCCAAAAAAATAAATAAAATGCTATAGAGAAACAATACCTAGAGGGAAAAGCCCTCCAAAGCCTCCGATCCCTGGCGCCATCTTCGCGATTCTTCGAACGAGCTCCGACCCGGCATCGATGTCGACACCAGCGTCCTTGTAGGTCATACTTTCAGCACTTTCATTCTTTGAGTTCAAGATTACAGAGCTTCTCCTAATAGCTCTTGTCATTCTTACTTCCTCGGGAGCTATGGATAGCAGAGAAAAACTCTTGGAGAAGGATTCGAAGGTGAGCTTGTGTAGATGGGGTTTCGCAAAATAGGGTTTCTGATTGGAGGGCTTGATCGAGACTGCAACGCAGCGTAAGAGATCTGCGTTTGCTCCGAAGCTCGTGTTCATGGCGACAGACGGAAAGAGAAACGCGAGGGAAAGTTAGAAAAGAAACTGAGCGAGGGACGAGGGTTGGACCGTGGAGTAAAACTTTGATGACAGTGGCGCACTCTTCTGAGAGGACACTGACCGTATGGGAAAATCTAGGATACGGAAGTTTGATGCAGAAGTCCCTCAAATTGACACGTGGAATACTCAAATCAGAATGATTGGTAATTTCTATCCATTTGATTTGAGTACTTTTTCATAATAGACTTAGGGCCTGTTTGGCAAATCAGTGGAAGCAAAAAGTAACTTCTAAATTAAGTTTTGTCATTTGGAAGTAAAAGTTTGTTCGGTGACACTGACTTATAAGTCAAAAAGTGAAAAAGTTAGTTTGACATGAATTAAGTCCAAAAGTTATTTTCTTATAATTTTATATACATATTATATTCTAATAAACCATTATTAAAGATCATAAACCAATATAACATATGTTGTTATTTTCAAAACTTTTTAATTATAAATGGTCAATAATAAACAACGCACCAAATGAGTCGTTTTATGGGTAATTATTTAAAAAAAAAAAAAGATAGTCTACTTCCTCAGACAACCATCCTTGTTTTTTTCTCTTTCATAAGATATTTTCTATCTACACTTCATAATGTGAAATTTACAAAGAGTAAAATTGACATTTGGAAAGATTCACTTAAAATTAGAAGCGTCAGCTCCGATTTTTATTTTATTTTTTTTACTTTTGCTTTCACCAGAAGCAAGAAGCAAAAAATATTTGCTTCCACAAAAAGTAAGTTTTTGACTTTTGAGAAGTAATTCCAAAATGGATACCCAAATAAAATTTTCAACTTTTTTGTTTTTGGAAGCAAAAAAGTAACTTATTTCGGTGTTGCCAAACAGGCCCTTAGAATCAACCCATAAGTCTGTTCATGAAGCCTATAATGAAAAAGTGCTCAAATTGAGTGGCTAGAATTCACTAATCACGCTGATTTTTGTTGTGTAGGTCTAACAAATTTCTGTATCATAGAACGGTTCTTGACCGTATTGATGTTTGGTCAATCCTTGGCCCTAAAAACCAAAAATCAACATAATTAGCGATTTCTAAGCGTTGGATTGGAGTTATTTTCATGGGTTGGAATTTTGACCATTATTGGAGTCCGTGGGCCATGAGGTGGTTTCGTGTTTGGAATTAAATCCAATGGTTAGAAATTGCTAATCGAGATGATTTTTAGTCTATGGGTCCATCTAGGGGTGGACCAAACATCCATACGGTCAGCGGTCTAAAATAGTATTCCACGTGACTCATAAACCTCACTGACGTCTATGATCAAAGTGGACTCGGTGGAGACAATGGTTGGGCCGTCCCAAAATTAGAACAACCTGTTACTATTACACGGTTTGCTTGTTCTATGACAATCTATTTTGGAACTGGACCCAAAAAGAACCAGAACCGATAGGGCTTGGAACCAAAGCGTATAATAGGTTCCAGTTCTTTGTATACACCAATACTGGACTGAACTGGACCCAGAACCGACATATACAGTAGTGCTAGAGCTGCCAATTTGTTTTTGTACCAGAATTGGAACCCATAGGAACCAAATATATATATATATGTGGGTCCCAATCAGTGGGATTGGGACCCACATATAGCCAAAAAAATCTGATAGATTTAATCATCTTGACGATCTTAACATTCTATAGATTGATCTATAAAAAATGAAATATTTTACATGGGACCTACTTCTTTTGAGATCATATAAAGGAAGTCACGATAGGGCTTGTTCATCCGAAGAGGCAAAAGCAAAAGCGTTAAAATGGGCACTTGAACAGGTTGTTCTTGTGGGTTGCAACTGAGTTATTATGGAATCGGATGATCTTTTTTTGATAGATCAACTTTCATGTGGTAGGTCTTTGTTGGGGTGGTCTTCTTCATCCATCGGTGCTGATATTCTTTTTTTGGCTGAATCTCTATCAGTTGTTAATTTTAATTTCTGCTTTCGGGAATGTAATAACTTAGCAGATTTTATAGCCTCTAAGGCTATTAGTTGGTCTTTTTCTTTTGTTTGGACTTGTCCTCCGTCTTGGTTGATTCCTTTTTGTTCAAAGGAGGGAGTTATATGTTTTTCTCATTGCTCTTAATATATAATCTGGTTCACAAAAAAAAAGAAGAGAGAATAAAGATATGATACAATTGGGGGAAATGCCCGTTGATCATAACCATCCAATCAATGTGCCACCACCCTGATTAGTGATTTTTAGGCATTGGATTGGACTTATTTTCATGGTTTGATCTCAACTGTGGGAATTGAGGTACAAAGATCCAAGGCCTATAAATCACTAATAAGGCTGATTTTTGGTTTGTAGATCCACCTAGGGATTGGCCAAACATCCATATGGTCAGAGTCCTCTAAGAGTGTGCCATGTGGCTCATATTGTTGTCCTGTAACGGGAGCCTGTCATTTTAGGGCGGTCACTGGAACGAGTTTAACGGCCGTTAAAACGGTAACGCCCAAAGCCTGTTATGATATGAACCGTTTTGACTCTTAGAAAATAACAGCCGTTATTTTATGAAAAAAACGCTTGTGAAAAAATGGTGGCCATTTTCTGTTATTTTTGTTTTTGAAATTTCAGTGCCATTTTTCCATTTTTTTGGTTTCTTTGCCCCTGTTCATTATAACAACCATTTTAATGGAAAAAACGGTAACACCCCCAGTCCGTTGTACCATTATAACGGCCTCTTTAAACCTTGGTTAGAACCACTACTAACATCCCCACAGATGATGCCGAAGGTCTTTCTATAAAATGATTTTTGCATGTAAATGTCATAAAGCTTTTTCCATGTAAATGATCTTTCTATGGACACACTCCACTAATCAATCGAAGCCTTGGATCTTTCTTCATTGTGAAAGATCTTTTTATAAATGATTTTTGCATTTAAATGTTATAAAACCTTTTTTTATCAACACTTTCTGACGTACAAATCTTTCTTCTGTAAAACTTTTTCGGCCCACAGTAACAACGGAACTAGGGAAAGTAGACATAAAAGAAAGTTCTTTTCTCATATATTTTTATTAGTTAGATAGTGTTTGGGAACGCTTCTGGAGAAGCGCTTCTCCAGCTTTTGGATCTGAGAAGCGCTTCTCCAGCATAAATTTGTGTTTGGTTCCTACAAGCGGTTTGGCTCCCCGCGTTTAAAAGAAGCTGGAAACACTTTTTTGAGAAACACCTTCTAAGGGGTTTCTTAAAAAAGCGTTTGCGCTTTCGCGTAAAGCCAATCACCGTCAAAACGGTTTTTACCTTTTTGTCCCTCCTTTCGGAAAACTCTTTATTTTAATCTAATAGGGTTCTTCCTTGAACAAACATCAACTTGGAACAACCCCAAGCAACTTGATTAAAACAAACCCCATGCATGTTTCTCCTTGCAAACATGAAGCAACCCCAAGGCCAATGCGGCGGTTGCCTTAGGCGTTAGGCCCCAGGTGAGAGAAGGCCCCAGCTCAGGTGAGAGAAAGCACAAGCCCACTAACCACATGGATGTTTAGCCCACCCCCTTGTTTGATATAGAAACCAAAAATTAACCAGACTGGTTATCTCTAGCCATAGATTTTAGTACTTTTAGGATTGATTCTAACCATTGGATTCAAGCCTATTATTTTAGTAGTAAATCCAATGGCTAGAAATCATCAATCAAGTTGATTTTTAGTATTTTTATCCACCAATAGGTAGGCTGAACATCCACACAGTCATTAGGCCCAAAAATTAATCTATGTAAAGCCGCAAGAGTCCTCTGCATAGACAGCAACAGTACTACGAGAGTCATCTGCATCTAAATTTTTTTGCGTAGCTTTTGATTATCATAAATTGTTGTTAAATACGATTTTCTACTATATAAAGAATTAATTTTTTTTTAATTAATATGATATATATTAATATATTAAATATAAAAAGGCCTCAGAGAGTTTTCGCCTTACGTCTCAACTTGCATCGAGACAGCCCTGCTTCCGGTGGTGTTACGACCTGATGCTCTCTTCTGAAGAGCCAAAAGCTCTTGATGTAGGGAGGTTCGGTCCAGTGTGTTCACCTTAATTTGCGACTTGTTTGAGTGAGGTGCCACTAATCAAAACCATAAGGAGACACCAAACCCTTAGAGGACAATGACTGTATGGATATTTGGCCAGTTCCTCGGTGGACTTACAACCAAAAATTAGCCAGATTAATGATTTAGAACCTTTGGATTTTTGCACCCAAATAACGTTCAATAATGCTCAAATTCCTACCGTCAAAATAGACTCATGAAAATAACATCAATCCAATCGGTTAGAAATTACTACTCAGGCTGATTTTTTGTGTACCGGTCCACAGAGGGACAGGCCAAACATCCATACAGTCATTGTCCTCTAATAGTATACACGTAGCTCGTATTGTGTGCTGTGACCGGCTTCCGTCACAACATCTTGTGACACAAGTTTTACTATATATCCATATATAGGGGGAGCTCATTTTAATTCCATCTCATGTCTTTGCTCAACCCATCCCAAGGTGGACCTACAGGCCGTAAATCAGTCCAATTAGTGATTTCAAGCCGTTGGATTTGAGTACTTTTCATTGGTATTGATTTTTAGTCGTGGGATTCAAGCACTATTTGTGGTACTCAGATCCAATCACCAATCAGACTATTTTTGTTCTATAGGTCTACCTAGGGATGTGCAGTCTGGTTTTAAGAGTGTGCCACGTGGCTTATATAGACGCCATTGACACGAGCTCATTTCAATTCCAAGCCGTTCGATACAATTTTTCTGTGTCAAAATGTTGGTACTGAAATCCCCCAAAGTATCGCGTGGCGTATTCTTCCGGGCCTAGTGACCCTATCAATGGTTGCTCATAGGGGTGTACTCCGGCCCGAACCCGCCCGAACTTCCAACCTCAAATAATTTCCAGCCGTTAGATATGAGCATTTTTTCATCATAGGCTCCATGAACAGGCCTATCCGTTGGTTTTAAGCCCATAATATAAAAAGTGCTATTTTTGGTGTGTAGGTCCACCAAGGTATGAACCAACCAGAAATGTGTCACTGGATCTGAAAGAATGTGCCACGTGACATCATGTGGGACTTATGAATCAAAATTTTGATACATAATTCTGCACCGTTGATTTTCCCCTTTAATTCCACTTGTCAAATAGTGATGATCATCTCCTCAATGATTCAGCTTTTAGGAAATGAAATGGATGAAGAAGTACGTCCTTCCATACTTCGCCGCAGTATTAAGTAACCTCATGGTCTAATAGGAGAATAATGCGATAGTGTATAATCGTCGTCCCTAGCTCCATACCGTTAGATGTCCTCTAAGATTGTGTGGGATGCATCTCGAGGAGCATCAGCCGTCTGGATCTAGGAATGAACCTTGAAGCGCAATTCGCACCAAGGAACCGAGACGCACGGACATCTGACTCCCAATCTCGAGTAAATCTTACCTGACCACCGCTGGTCAGGTAGCTATCTGACCACCGCTGATCAGATAGCAACCTAACCACCCACAATATAAGCCACGTGGCAACTTCTTAGACGACACTTACCGTATAGATGTTTGGGAAATCCCTAGAGGGACCTATAAACTCAAAATCAACCTGATCAGTGATTTCTGAGACGTTAGTTGAAGTCATTCTCATGGATTGATTTTAACCGTAGTAATTTGAGCACTATTTACCATTATTTGGATACAAAGATCCAAAGGTTTGAAATCACTAATCAGGCGGATTTTTAGTTTGTAGGTCCAGTTAGGGATTGGCCAAACATCCATATGGTCAGCGTCATCTAAGAGTGTACCACGTGGCTCATATTATTGTTGGTCAGGGTATCCCTGACTGTCGTGGTCAGGCAAGTTTTACTCCTCTCTTTCTCTCTCTCTCGTTTGGAATTTGAAATTCTCTCCCTCTCCAAAGAGACGTTGTAACTTTTTATGTTTTTGTAATCATTTTTTAATAATTATTTTAATTTTAAAATTTTAATGACTCGAAGAGTCTTTTCTTCCTGTCTGCATTTAATGCTCGAACAACGCACCCATCTCTTCTCTCGTCGTCTTCTTCTTCTTCTCTCTCAGTCTCTCTAAAAACTTCGGTCTTTCTCTTTAGTCTTAACCATCTTTTTTCTCTCTTCGAAACCCTAACCCTAACCTTAATTCTCTTGAAATTTCCATGCCATTCGAAAGGAATTGTTGAAGAATCGAGCTAGACTTCGCGGATCTTTCTCACCATTTGAGTAAGTTTTTTTTTTTTAGGTTTCTTTCAGTTTTTAGGCTTGAAATTAGGGTTTTTGGTGAACATGCTTGTGTTTAGATGAGTGGTCTGAGGTGATTCAAGTTCCTGTTTTGCATTTTGTTTTCGAGGTATTCAGTTGAGTGAAGTTGTTGATCTCGATCTCTGTGGAAGATAGGGATTTGGAGAATTTGAGTGTAAAAATTAGTTCTGTGATGGGAGATGGAGTGGCATGATTTAAGTTCTTTGGTTCGATTTGCTTGAATTAGTCGAGTTTTCATTGAATGTTAGCTTTTGTCCTAGTTTCTTTTCTTGGATTTTGAAAATTGGGGACTTTGAGGAATTGGGTGATTCGATGGGCATTTCAGATGGTTAAAGTCATCTTTTCCTCACATTGTCGGTTATGAGTTTTTAGAGGAGTGTGACTGTTGTGTAGCTTGATGAACTAAAGGGTTTTCATTTCCCATTAAAGTGCAGATGGAGTTACGTGGCTGGAACAAAATCATGTTTTTTCTCGTCCTGAGCATTGACTGGTCCTGATATCTGTGTGGGAAATGGGGGTTGAAAAACAAGGTTCAAAGGCTGGAGGAGGTTATGTTGGTGGGTTCCTTCAATTGTTTGACTGGAATGGCAAGTCACGAAAGAAGCTCTTCTCCAACAAATCCGATATACCGGGTAAATTTGTCTTTCCAGTTCGGAGGTTATGAAGATTCATGCATATATTTAATTTTTTCTGTTTGATTTTCTGATTTTACACTTTTTTTTTTCTGGGTTGGTGATGGAAATTCTTTCTTGTGGCATTTTTCTTGTAGAGGGATCAAAACAAGGAAAGAGAAGCAACAGGAATTTACCGATGACACGGCATCGTTTGGTGTGTATTTCTCTTATATGTTGTGTTTTTAAATTCTCGACTTGATTTGGTGATTAAATATGTGTTTTTTCTTCTTTGCTTTTTGTATTTTCAGATTGATGAGGATGACAATGGAGGGTCAAGTATCAAAGGAAGCAGCGATTATAGTTGTGCATCTTCAGTGACTGATGATGAAAATGGAACTAGAGCCCCTGGGGTAGTAGCTAGGCTCATGGGATTGGATTCCTTTCCAACTTCCATTGCTGCCGAGCCCTATTATACCCCAACTTTTGACACCATATCTCTTCGAAATGCTCATAGCTACAGGAGAACCCCTGAATTTCACATTGATCATCAAATTATGCATTCTGGCAAGCAGTCCACTGAATTGAAGGGCTTTACTAGGAATCCTGTGGAATCAAGGCCTCAGAAGATGCAGAACAGACCGATTGAGAGGTTCCAAACTGAAATATTGCCTCCAAAATCGGCTAAATCCATCTCAATTACCCATCATAAGCTTTTGTCTCCAATCAAGAGCCCTGGGTACATCCCAACTAAGAATGCAGCTCACATAATGGAAGCAGCCGCAAAGATTATCGATCCGGGACCTCAGGCAAGGACCAAGGGAAAAATGCCATCACTTGGGTCTTCTTCGGTTCCCGTGAAAATTCGGGATTTGAAGGAGAAATTGGAAGCTGCACAAAGACCATCCAAGCTTCCCGAAGCATCTCGAAGGCCTGTTGAGTCCAATGCTTTTAAGTATCTTAAAGGACAGTCTTTGAACAAGAGCTGGAATGGATCAGACGATGCACACCAGTTCAGGGCTTCTTCGGATTCCGAAGAAAGTAATTCTGTTGGTTTGAAGAATCAAGGGAAATCCATTTCGCTTGCAATTCAGGCAAAGGTCAATGTTCAGAGAAGAGAGAGCTTGAGCTCGAGTAGTACTAGGAGTTTGCTGGGCCAGAAGGAACACCGCGAGTTCAAGTCAAACCAGCCTCTCAAGAGCCAACCAAACACCCAAAAGAATATGCAGAAGAAATCCTCTATACACAATGCTTCTGGTGTGCTCAGACAGAACAACCAGAAACAAAATTGCCTAACGAATAAAGACAAGTTACCTTTAAAGCCTTCGGTTGCTAACCAGCAAGGCAGAAAAGCTCTTACAGGGGATGCTTCTTTTGGCCGGAATAAAACCTTAAATAAGGTTGCAGGGAACTCCAAAGTTGGGTCCAGGAAGACTGGTTTAGAGACAACTGAAATTGAAAAGGAAATCACCTCATCAAGAACAAAAAACTTCCCTCGAAAGAAACGATCTATAGAGGGGGACTGCCACTTGGGGCGAAGTGGCTATGTTGAGACTGGTTTGGTCAATAAAGATGAGAAGCCTATTCAAACTAATGTAGCAGTAGATGGGCATTTGAAGTGGGTGGAAGATAACAGAAGGAAAGGCATGGATGTTGTTTCATTTACATTTACATCTCCTATGATAAAATCCATGACTGGATCTCAGTCCTCTAGTCAGGCGGAGGAGAAAAATAACAAGTTTTGTGTAGATTCTTGTTGTGAAAACACTCCTGTTGACTCAAAAAGTGCAAAATTATCATCTGTGGGATTGAATGTGATAGGAGGAGATGCCTTGAGTAATCTCTTGGAACAAAAGTTGAGGGAATTAACATATGGAGTTGAGTCTTCAGCCAAATCAGGGAGTGTTGCTACTTCTGCATCTATTCTGCAAGATTTGGTGTCTGCTCTTAATGCAGTAAGCACAACGCCAAGGGAACATGAAAAGAGGTCCCAACTTGGGTTGCACACAGATAAATTGGGTAACCTATATGATTCCAGTTGCTCTTCAACTTATGGTCAGGTGCTCAAAATGAACCATAAGTTGCAGGTATGTCTCATTTATTTATACTTCTGGTCCACAATTATTATATATATTTTCTCTTTCTGAACCTGGTTTTTTAGTTATGAGAATGGTATTGTGATTACACAGTAACAATGCAAATTGTTCCATTTTTCTGTAGGCCAAGTTTTAGTTTAGTCTAATTGCCCTAGCATTTTGTTCTGGGAATTTAGAGCCTGTTTAGATGTGAACCAATACACTGAAATTGAATTGAATACAGTTATTTCTGAATGGCAACATTAACAAATACCAATGGAATCAGCGAATGTGTCCTAAATGTCAATCAAACACGCAGTTTTCTAAAACATGGATGGTGCACTTGAAAAAATAGTGTCAACTGCTAGGTGTCTCTGAACAGGCCCTGAACACTTTTGATTTCGAAATCTAGATGTAATTACAAGAGTTTAAGGATGTCTCTTCTTTAGATGATTTCATGTTGTTCATAGCTCTAAAAGTTAACTGAATTTTACGAATCATTTGAGGCCTGAAACTGTTTACATAAGGAGCAATTGTAAACTGGAACCGCAACCTCCACATTTTTCAGAAATATTTGGAGAAAATTTCTTAGACATAATTTCAAAGAAAGGGACTGGAGCAAGAATGAGGGAGTATAATGAGAGTTTATTTTGAAGAAGGAACGACGAAAGCAATGAAGGTTGAAACATATCCATTGGGCAGAAGAGAGAAAGGTTCTGTTAAGAAATGTTCTATTTTGAGAAGGAATCACTTGGACATGGTTCCATAGGAAATGCTAATCAGTCTTATTAACTAGTAGTTTATCCGAGATCCCAAATGGAACAGTAAATATAATTTAGTCCTAATCTCCTCAAAAGCAGTGATAAGCATGGTACTTAAGTTTTATGGAGAATATAATCAGTCTGGTGGAAGTGTGTTGCAACGTTAAGATGTTCCACCAAAAGCATGGGACCGAGTTATGGTATCTCTTCACTACAAAGCAATATTGTAGTTTTTTGGGGTTTTTCATGAAAACAGTGATTTATAGTGATTTTGTTTGATTACTTTATGGAATTCCTTGCCTTTTATATATGTGATAAATGTAAGAAGTCCTAACTGAGGATGTAGGGTCGTTGTCGTCATTCTCTGTGAAGAAAAACTCTACTCATGTCTGAACATGATTGTGTTCAGTTTGTTGAGTGTTTCCGTAGATGTGATGTACTATAGTGACTTTATACATGACAGTATTCATGTTTTATTTTGTTTTGTTTTATTTCCTCTCTTTACTTCATTATTTGTTGTCTTGAGGGTTGCAGATGCATTATTGACTATCGCCCATTTCTAGGACCTCCTTTCTCTTGGAAAATCCTGAGAAATTGTTTCCATGACCTCCTTTGTGGGCAGAGAGAATCCAAAACTAAGCTTTAAAAATCTTGGAAAATATAGAATTGTCCGGACTCTTTTGAGTTCAAGATAAATCATGGATGTGTGATTCAGTACTGGATGATGCATAGGGTATCACTATCTGGTACATAAGGATTCATGATTGTTTTGTTCGATACATCTGCACATGTGACAAAGTTTAAGAGATTCTTGTAGTTCACTTGTATGTAATGTTAGTTGTTAACCTGTTTTAATGATTGTTAGCTTTTAGTGTTGGTAACTCTCTGCACTCTTGTTTTGTAATGTAATTATTATTATGAAGTATATGTATGAGGTTATTAATAATATATCAGGTCTTTTTGAACCTGATAGTTGAATACCAGGTTGTGAAAGGCAATTTACCATACTTGACATCTGAATGCTTAATGATTTAAATCACTTTATAGTTGTACTTGAATGATTGAATCTTGATTAACTTATAGTTCATCCCTATGTAACATGGACACTGACACGGTATATTAGTTTATTATTGTATGGAGGATGGAACACACCAACCCACTTTTAGGAATCAATTTTATATTAAAAATTATTAAAATAAGGGGTGACACGTCCATAAGTGTCCAAATGTGTGTCGGGAAGTGTCGACACGCGTGTCGAGGTGTCCGACACGGCAAAAAGCCCTAAAAGTGAAGTGTCCTTGTTACATAGGTTCATACTTTATCAACAAGTGTTTCGGTGCATGAAATCAATTTGGTGAATTATGAACAAGATAATAAAAGCTTTTATGTATATGAAAGATTAACGAGGGAATTTTTATCCAAGTAGTCTTCATATGCCAGTGCCTTTTCTCGTTTTTTTTGGAGTTTATATCAGTGTAGTTGGTAGCTCACGTAGATGTGCCTAGACAATGTGCTCTCTTGGTTTCTAATGCGGGTGCCTAGGCATCCTGACACATGCCTAGGTGAGATTTACAGCTGCCCTGCGCACTAAATAGGGAGTGCTATTATAGACATGCAAGGATTACGTGGACGGTGTATTTTAGCTGATTTAAACTATTATTGTTTTTTAATTATAAATTATTAGTATTATATACAATGTACCATAAAATATTCAAAATTTGCTTAATATAGATCGGTTTGGTCGCCAGGCAAGCACCTAGGTGTGATCAGCCAGGTCAAATGCCTGGGCTTGCTAGGTGTTTTTGGCAATGTTTGCTACAAAAATTTTCCCAACTTTTATACGTTAAAGCTTTTTTCTCATTAGAAAATGAATCACAATAGTTTGTCCAAGTTGTCTTGGATTTGGCAACTTGGCTTGGTATTTGGCTCCAAAGAAGTCGGGGGACTGTACTGGGATTAATCTTGAAGTATTATGCTGCATTGCTTGTTGCAGCCAGATTTATGGATTTGGTTTCTCACATTTGGTCTTCCACGTTATCGTGTGTTTCTTGCTTACATGGGGAGAGTCAAGTGCCATTGAGATTATGTCGGACTGAGTGTTTACATAGGCATCCTGACACATGCCTAGGCGAAATTTACAGCCAGGCGCCCGCGCACTAAATAGGGGGTGTGATTATAGAGATGCAAGAATGCGCATACATTGACATATATAAGTCATTGTTAAGCTTGATTATTTACACGCATGCCTGCATTATTCTTGTTTAATTATAAATTATTAGTATTATATACAATGTACCATAAAATATTCAAAATTCGCTCAATATAGGTCGGCTTGGTCACCAGGCAAGCACCTAGGTGATCGGCCAAGTCAAATGCCTGGGCTTGCTAGGTGTTTTTGACAACGTTTACTACAAAGTGTTCTCAACTTTTATACTTTAAAGCTTTTTTTCTCATTATAAAATGAATCACAATGGTTTGTCCAAGTTGTCTTTGATTTGGCAACTTGGCTTAGTAATTGACTCCAAAGAAGTTGGGGGTGCTGTACTGGGATTAATCTTATGCTGTGTTGCTTGCTTCAGCCAGATGTATGGATTTGGTTTCTCACATTTGGTCATCCACGTTACCGTGTGTTTCTTGCTTACATGGGGAGAGTCAAGTGCCACTGAGATTGTGTTGGACTGAGAGTGTTTACATAGACAGGGAAACATTGAGATCATGTGGCCAACCAGTTAATATTTCCTCTCTTGTTTGCGAATTTGTTCACAAAGTTGGCAAGTGTGGTTGATATTTGTTCAGGCACCCTAACCCTTACTTTTTACTGGTTCATGCTTACATGTTTTTGTGTATTTATTAATGCCTGATAGGTGTTCCAGTCTTTTTCATGTAATCAGAGTTTCCATCCATGTTCTATATAATGCACTTATTTCTTTCTCCCAAACTTCCATGTTTACAACCTGAAAGTTCTCCATAAGCTTTTTAGTCAGTACTGGATACTTTTGGCAATTTGTGAAAGCAAGGCCCATTGGTGCTCACAAGATTACTATGTTGGATTCAACTTATAGTTATAACTCGAAAGATTGTGGCATCATCTGGATGCAGCCTTTCGCTTTGACTTTGATGAAGCAGTGTTAACCAAAGTCTAGAAAACCAAATGCAAATTTATTCTTTCGTATTCCGTTTGAATAAAACATAATTGAAAGTTGGAACCCTTTGGAAAATTTGGTGGTTCTGAAGTTACGGTATCTCCGTGCTTATGCAAAGGAAGAAAAAACGTGGAACCATGTTACTGGTGTTGGCCTCATCTCTACAAAAGTCCTTCATTTGCATTTATGCACTTGCTATGTAGAGACCTCACATCTTGAATTGTTATTAATATTTTTTTAATATTGTTGTTGTACTCTCAAGTGTTGTCTTATTCGAGCATGTTCTAATCGAATACTGTATATCAGGGAGTGGAAGAGATGGACGGGTGTAGCAGCAGCAACAGTGAAGCGAGAAAGGAACATGATTGTCGGCATCCCAGTCCAGTTTCAATTCTTGAACCGGCTTTCTCAAATGAAAGTTTTAACTCTTCAGATAGTGGGGACAGTAACAGTACCATTGGTAAGAACCTCATATCCTTTCAACTCTTTCTAGCTCGGGGTTTCCTATTTACATGCAAATTGATGTTTCTGATCTAAAAATCTGCAAATTGATGTTTCTGATCTAAAAATCCCCCGTTGTCGAAAAATTTCTCAACATCTGCCTTCTGTTTCCAGGCAGCAAACAATGTTCATTCCTTGAAGCTGAACAAGTGGTTGATTCGAATTATCCAAAGTTCCCATCAGTCGAAGCTGACACAGAGTTATCTGATTCAGCCTCATCCACATTTGCTAGCACTGCTGGTAGAGTACATGTAACAAGATTCAGTATGATAGATGACACAAAATCAGACAAGTGGGAATTGGAATATGTGAGGGAGATACTATCCAATGCGGAGTTGATGTTCAAGGATTTTGCATTGGGTCGAGCCCGTGAGATAATAAACCCACATCTCTTTGACCAGTTGGAAAATCGGAAGACCTGGTCGAGAAATGATGCAGAGGACAAGAACTCTAGGCTAAGACGGAAGGTGTTGTTTGATTGCGTAAGCGAATGCTTGGATTTGAGATGCAGGAGGTATGTTGGCGGGGGCTGCAGAACATGGGCAAAAGGGGTGGCAATGCTGCGAAGGAAGGGTTGGTTGGCAGAGGAAGTTTATAAGGAGATTTCAGGGTGGGGAAGCATGGGAAATTGGATGGTGGATGAGCTTGTAGACAAGGACATGAGCAACCAGTATGGGAGATGGCTTGACTTTGAAGTTGAAGAATTTGAAGTAGGAGTAAAAATTGAGAGGAGCATTTTAAGTTCTCTGGTTGATGAACTGGTTGCTGATATCTTGTTGGTTTAAGGTGATTTTTTTTTTAAATTTTTTTTGTCGCTTCACTGTTTCCATGTATCTTTCACCTTGGCGTCTTTGTATTTTTACCTGAATTTGATTCTTCAAATTTCAAACATCTTCTTCGTTAAAGCTTTTTGATTCATGAAGGTGGGGACCACCAGCTCTGAATGGGGTCCAGCCAAGTTTTAAATAAACGAGGGCAGGCTGGGTTTATTGGTCCTGAAGGCTGAAGCAACGGCTAGCTTTTTGTGTTTCACTGTATAAGTAATAGTGCAATGATGTGATAGCTTCAGTTCCATATTTAATAAACCTTCACTGCTCACTGCATGCAGTGAGCGAAACCGATCACAGCACACAATAAAAGCCACGTGGCACACTCTTAGAGGGCGCTGACTGTATGGATGTTTGGGCAGTACCTCGGTGGACCTGCAAACCAAAAATCAGCCTGATTCGTGATTTGCATCCTTTGGATCTTTGCTCCCGAATAACGCTCAATAATGCTCAAATTCCTACTGTTAAAATCAACCAATCAAAATAACTTCAATCCAACGCTTAGAAATCACTGATCAGGTTTATTTTTGGTTTACAGGTCCACCGAGGGGACTGGTCAAACATCCATACGGTCATCGCCCTCTAAGAGTGTGCTACGTGGCTCGTATTGTGTGCTGTGATCGGCTTCGTTGCTTCATACCAATCAGGAGAACTCGCCACATCATTCATGTGTTGCGCTGACGATGTTGTGGTCTCCAAATCTGTGAGCTCTGATACTACTTTTAATGTAGTATCACATCAATCACCCAGTATCCCAGAGGAAACGGAAAAGTAAAATTACAGTATGGTCCAAGGTTTAAACTTTAAAGGAGGCCGTTTTAACGGTATAAGGGACTGGGGGAGTTACCGTGAAAGCGGATTGTAACGGCCATGGGCAAAAGAAAATAAAAAAAACAGATTTTAAGGGATTTTAATGATTTTAACGGAAAAAATGGCCCTGAAATGCAAAATTTGATATTTGAAAATGAAAAAAAAAAGGAATTTAACAGAAAAATAACAGATTTAACAGCCGTTAAAATGAAAAGACAGCTGTTATATTAAAAGTGTCGTAACGGGTTTTTACGGCCGTTAGTGACCAAACCTGCAACTCTAGGCTCTCTCAGAGGGAAGGCCCGGCCCAAGGACCATATCAAGTCGGGCTTTGGCCCGACGGGCCAGACTTGTCGTGGGCGGGTCAAAATTATAGTCTGAATTTGTGGTGTACAATGGATGAGCCAAACATTTTAGGGTCAGTGGGCTCCCTGGGGCCCATCTATCGAGGGTCCATGTCAATGAGCAACTTTACACATGTATTGGATCCCTAGGCTACCCAATTGTTTCTCTTTGCTGAAGAGGAGGTGGACTTGAATTGTAGACGAGATTGTATTTCATAATCCACCGTCTACCGAAGCTCCATATGTTGATACGTCTTAGGCTCCAATCAGCAGGCAGTCTCTTCGATCAAAATGTCCAATGATGTGCTTCCTTTTTTTATTGCACATAGCCCAAGAAATCCGACTGATTTGATCATCTTAATCAGATTTATGGTATGTTCCACCAATTTTACAATGAAGGAGAAACAATCAGTTGTTCTTATGGTATTGATCAGATCGGATGGTGATTTACGGTATGGCCCATTGCCTACACCTTAGCATCACCAAACTCTATGCTTCGACAACTATGTCCATCCAACGGTGTTCAAGCTCTCTGAGTACTATCACATGGTAGTTGTCTTCTCCTTTTCAATGTCCTGCACATGACGCCAATAACAAAACAAGAAGGGAAAGAAAGGAGTAAATCTTACCTGATCACCGCTGGTGACCACCATATATAAGCCACGTGGAAACTTCTTAGAGGACACTGACGGTATAGATGTTTGGCCAATCCCTAGGTGGACCTACAAACCAAAAATCAACCTGATCAGTGATTTCTAAGCGTTAGTTGAAATCATTTTAATGGGTTGATTTTAACCCTAGGAATTTGAGTATTATTACCATTATTTGGGTACAAAGATCCAAAGGTTTGAAATCACTAATCAGGATGATTTTTGGTTCGTAGGTCCACTTAGGGATTGGCCAAACATCCATACGGTGAGTATCCTCTAAGAGTGTACCACATGGCTCAAATTATGGGTGGTCAGGGCTTCCCTGACCGTCGATGGTCAGGCAAGCTTTACTCGGAAAGAAAGCAAAGAACAGAAACTAATTTACAAAAAAAAAGTAGAAACTAAGAAAGCACGTGCTTTGGCTGAATAAGGTGGGACCCATTTGCAGCTACTCCGAAGAAACAATTTCTTTATTCCACAATCCGACGTCAATGTGTCAGAATCACAGAGGGCAATAAATCCAAGTGGGTCCCTTTACTGTTCTCACCAAGGAGTAAACCTTCGCTCACACCATGCCGTGAGCGAAGCCAATACGAGCCACGTGGCACACTCGTAGAGGCGCTGAGTGTGCCACGTGATTGGCCAAGAATCTAAACGGCCAGCGTCCAGTAAGAGTGTGCCACGTGGCTCTTACCGTAGGCTGTGATCGGCTTCGCTCATGGTGTGAGCAAAGGTTTACTACTCACAAAGCAACCTAGAGTAATCTTTGATGACCGACGTATGTCATCAACGTTGATGATGAAGATGAACCACAGTATTAAAGACGTGGCACACTCTTAGTGACAAACGACCGTATCGATGTTTGTCCCATCCCTATGTGAACATACATGCCAAAAATCAGCCGATGAGTGATTTCTAACCTTAGATATAAGTGCTCCAATAACACAGTTAAAAATCAACTCAAGAAAAGATTCCGAATCATAGGTTGGAGTATGCCACGTGGCTCATAAGTTGTCCATCATCAACCGATGGCCTCACCCCGTTCCAACCGTCCGATCCTCGAGTGACGCCGTAGCTGTCGCCGTTGCCGCCCAATACCTGTGATTCCTCCTTGGAAGAAGAAAAAGGTATGTCGTACAATGGACATGGATGGAATTAAGAGTTTTGTAAGGGTATTCAGATATTGGAAAACGTAATATAGTTTAATTCTTGATTATAGGGAAAAGACTTTAGAATAAAATGAATATAATAAGGTCTAATATTAAATTAATCTGAGTATTAACAGTGTTGCCTCGTAGAAGGTGCATAAAAGTCAGCATCATAAGGGTGGTGTTACAAGAATATAGCAGGGTATGGGGTGTCGCACCTCAGCACGTGCCACCACGTCCCTACCTATGACATCACAACACTAACGCGCCGAACGTGCCGCCCTCCCTCTATTCTCGTCTGTTCCACTTTTATTACGTTTTTTGCATCCCAAGCGCCTCTTGCTTTTTCAATGTCTTAAAACTCTTATATGCCCAAAACAACCCTGTTAACTTGATAAATTATATGAGAGCCCCTAGACCATATGGCGAATAAGACTAACCTAGGTAGTTTAATTTAAACTTCAAAGTTCAATATTTAAATCAAGAAAAGGGGCCGATATAACGGTATAACGGACTAAGGGCCTTACCATTTTTCAGTTGTAATGAATTTTAAAACACGGGCAAAAAGGAGAAAAACGGCCCTAAAATTCAAATTTTCAATAAATTTATAACAGAAATAACAGAATTTTTTTATCAATTTTTTCAGAAAATAATTGCCGTTATAATGGAAAATAAAGGCCGCTTTAACGAAATAACGGCCATTATAACAAAAAATAACGGATGTTATTTTTGGAGTGTTAAAGACTCGGGTCGTGATGTAACAAGTTACAGCTGAGATTTTTCAAATGTGGAAGCGCAATTTTGCTACTCGACACCGCCATCTGGGTGTACTGACCG
This sequence comes from Euptelea pleiosperma, assembly GCA_035048495.1. NCBI lineage: Eukaryota > Viridiplantae > Streptophyta > Magnoliopsida > Ranunculales > Eupteleaceae > Euptelea > Euptelea pleiosperma. Next base: position 25,297,649 of record CM068551.1, on the reverse strand, counting down.
CATGGATGTTTAGCCCATCCCATAGTAGACATTCGTACCACAAATCAGCTTGTTTCGTGATTTTTAGCCGTCGGTTTGGGTACTCAAAAAAATTGTTGAATTTAACGGCTGTAAAAACGCCTTAAAAAGTACTAAAATCTAATGGTTAGAGATTACCAATCAAGGTGATTTGTGGTGTGCATATCCACCAAGGGTGGGATAAACATCCATGCGGTCAGTGGGGCCAGACTAACCGAAGTAGTATTAATTAGGTGCATCTTTTTTTTTTTATTTACATGGTCATAATCTTAAATTATTTACGGGGTAGTTTGGTCAATTCACGAAGTGATTGTTCAAACTTCAAAGTTCAAACGGATGTTAGGTGTAGCGTGTAGGTAATTTAGCCTAGACAACGGATGAGTTTGACAGATGGAGGGCATTATAGTCATTTCAATAAAGTTCATGGTTTGTTCCGGAGTTTTGGAGCGAATTAGGGGTATATTAGTAATTTAAAATTTGACGCAAACAGAATAGATAAGGGCATTAACGGTATATAAACACATATGCAGGGGTAATTAATGTAACCGCCTGCTCTATTTCTGCTCCCGCTCAGTTCTGCGTTATTATTGCGTATCGAACAAAGCACAGTTCTTAGTCCTTCGCGCCTCGCAGAGAACATGGAGCTCGAAAACCCTAACAATGGCGAAAACCAGATCCCCGGTCCAGACCTTCGAAGCCCTTGCAGTGGCGATCCCTTCGATCCTAACCAAAACCATCGTTTTAGCGAAGATGTGGACAGCAATTGCTCTACTCCTTACGTCAGCGCACCTTCGAGTCCCGGCCGCGGTCCCAACTCCTACTTCTTCAGCGCACCTGCAAGTCCAATGCACTACGCTCTATCCTCCTCCTCGTCTTCAGCTTTCATCTCTTCTTCATCGGACCTCTCTTTTTCTGGATCTTTCGAGTTTGATTTCTCAGCAAGGTTCTCCTCGAACAGTTCTATCGCTGCTGGTTCGATGATTTCTGCGGATGAGTTGTTCTTGAACGGCCAGATCCGGCCGATGAAGCTTTCGTCTCACTTACAGAGGCCTCAGGTCTTAGCTCCGTTGCTGGATCTGGACGTCGAAGACGAAGAAGAAGAAAGGAAGGATTCAAGAGATTTGGAGTTATTGAAACGCGAAGATTCGATGGCGAGAGGGAGAGAACTGAGGTTACGCAGCAGATCTCTGCACCGGAGAACCAGATCTTTGTCGCCTCTTAGAAACGCACCGTATCAGTGGCACGAAGAAGAAGAATATCACGAAGAGCGAGAGGTCAACGAGCGTGAGCTAGACTTGGAACAAAAACAGACCGAAACGCCATCATCAGAAACGACGCCTTCGGTTTCTGCCTCGTCGTCGAGGTCGTCTTCCTCAAGTAGGAGCTCAAAGAGGTGGGTATTCTTGAAGGATTTTCTCAGAAGTAAAAGCGAAGGGAGAGGAAACGGTAGGGATAAGTTCTGGTCTTCAATCTCATTCTCTCCTGCTAAAGAGAAGAAACCTTCATCAACATCTCTCCCTTTCTCTACTTCGAAAGAGAAGAAATCTCCTTCGTCAACTACTTCAACGACTGAAACACAGAAGCCAAAGCGAGCTCAACATGCTCCCGCCAAAAAGAGTGGCGTCAGAAAGCCCGCCAACGGAGTTAGTAAGCGTCGAGTCCCTCCCTCACCTCACGAGCTGCATTACACAGCAAATAGAGCTCAAGCAGAAGAAATGAAGAAGAAAACCTTCTTGCCGTACAGGCAAGGACTACTAGGATGCCTCGGGTTTAGTTCTAAAGGCTATGGCGCCATGAATGGATTCGTCAGAACTCTGAACCCGGTGTCTTCTAGGTAAATTTATTTCAGAGTTTCGATCGAGAGAGTATGTATATATATATTTTTTCGTTTTTAAGGATTTTACTCTCTGTATTTTTGCTGGGTCTTCTCTGCCTGTTTGAAAGAGAAGCTGTTGATCGGTGGATTTGCTTCTGCAACTGATGAAATTATGGGGTTTTTAGATTTCCCCCATTTGCCTTAAAAAATAGAGGCGAAGCAGTCTATAATATCCTTCCTCTATTGCACTGTTCCGATTTATATCTCCAAGCATTATAATGCCATTTTCTCTAACTGAAGAGTTTTTATTTTTTCCATCTCTCTCCCTCAATGGGCATGAAAAAGAAAATATGACCAAAATACCCTTACTTATCTGTATCTGATAGGGGTGTTTTAGGATAGAATGGCATAAAGGCCACGATGACTGTTCGAGTTCGAGAGGAGTAAAACTTCGCTGACTGCCCACAATAGAAGCCGCGTGGCACATTCTTAGAGGACACTGACTGTTTAAACCTAAAATCAACCTGTTAGTGATTTCTAAGCGTTTGGTTGGAGTTATTTTCATGGGCTGAATTTAAGCCGCAGGAATTTGAGCATTATTGTCCATTGTCTGTACAAAGATGGAATCAGGGTGATTTTGGGTTTGTAGGTCCACTCAGGAATTGGCCAAACATCCCGTGAGGCCATCGTCCCCTAAGAATGTACCACGTGGCTCGTATTGTGGGCGGTGAGCGGCTTCACTGACCGTGGACGGACGGTTAACGAAACGGAGTTTTGGTTCGAGGATCGGCTCATGGCTCTAGCCCCTAAGGGGTTATCCTGTGGTCATTTTGTTTGGTAAATGTTTTATCTCGTAAGAGTTGTTATCTTGTTTTTATGTCAATGCGGATTGGTTTGATGATTAGTAGGTCAACAAGATATAATGAGCCTTGTTTTGTTCCTTGGTGGGTCCTCAAATCACGCCTCCCACGTATTTTTCTCTGATTAGAAATGTGATGGTACTCGTACCAATCTGGTGGGTGGAAATTTTAGATATAAAAATAGTCATTGTTGTCCTAAGTTCAGGCCATTGGATGGTCTTTGAAATTTGTGTGGTTGGAATTTTTAGATCTTAGGGTTGACGATGCTAACAGCGGCAAGAAACCAGATAGATATTGGGGTTGTATTATGGTGACCCACATTACGTATGTGGATTCTGGAACCAACAACAATCTGACCCCAGGGCCGGCTCTACCTTATGGCCATTAAGGCGGTCTCCTAAGGCCCCTTGGCGAGAGAAGGTCCCCAGTCTTGGTCCCACTAGAAACATGGATTTTTAGCCCACCTATTATTTAATATACAAAGAAAAAATCAACCGGCCAATTGATTATCTCTAGACATAGATTTTAGTAGTTTTTAGCATGGTTTTAAAAACGGCGATTAAATGGTAACGCCCCAAGCCTGTTTTTGTTAAAATCGTTTAAACACGTTTTATCGATTTTGAATAAAACGGCTATTTTTTTTGTTTTAACGGCTGTTAAAATCGTTTAAACAGCTGTTTAATTCTGAAAAATTTTGTGAAAAAAACGGCCGTTAAATCAGTTTAATTTCGTTAAATTCCTTTTTAAATTTTTTTTTTTTAATTTCAAAAATTGAATTTCAGCGCCGTTTTTCCGTTAAAAATCTGTTAAAATCCATTTAATTCCATTTTTTTTCTATTTTTGCCCCTGGTCGTTTCAATCCGTTTTAAAAGCCGTTTAAATGGTTTAAACGGTAACACCCCCAGTCCGTTTAACCGTTAAAACGGCCTCCTTTAAACCTTGGTTTTTAGGACATGATTCTAGCTGTTGGATTCAAGCATATTTTTTGGGTAGTAAATCCAATGGCTAGAAATCATCAATCAAGCTGATTTTTAGTTTATTTATCTACCAATAGGTGGGCTGAACATCCACGCAATCACTGGGCCCAAATAGTGATCACACGAGAGTCCTATGCATTGACTGCAACGAGACTCCTTTGCATCTAAATTTTTTCATAATTGATAATCAATTTTTTGTATTTGTTGATTATCAAGAATAGTTTTTATATAAAGATTTTCAATAATATAAAGAGTTTAATTTTTAGTTAATACCATAAATATTAACAGATTAAATATAAAAAAAGTCTTTATATAGAGTTTTCGCCTTAGGCCTCAACTTGCATCGAGCCGGCCCTGTCTGACCCACATGGGGTCAGCCTCATTATCCAAGGCCCTTCACTTCACGTGTCCGTTTTGGTTGTTGGGAGTTGGGGGAGGGATGACCAAATCTGTTTTTGTTTCTTTTGTTTACCTACAAGTGTTGGCACCATAAGAAGCTCCTTGTTTGTGGAGTAAGATCTTTAACGACGGACCACATTATGAGCCACGTGGCACACACTTATAGATTGATGACGGAATGGATGTTATGTCCATTTTCTAAGAGTTAGATTGGAGTCATTTTCATGGTTTGATTCTTAACCGAGCGATTCGACCATTATTTGGGGTGGTACAAAGATCCAATGGTTTGAAATCACTACTCAGGCATAGGTGGTTTCGACTAAAATATCTGCCACTAAGGGGTCTCCAAGTCTCTGCCCCGTGGCTCATACAGTTGACTTACGTTATCAAAGGTCTATTCTTGTTTTTGTGGCCTACCTTTTAGATTTGTAGGTGGTGGATGGGGATGAAGGTGTCTATTATTTTAGTAGGTAGGAGGGTCATGTCATGGGGTCACTTAACGGATATGTAGGACTCTGAACATTCACAGACATGGACTTGATTCCTGAAGTGGCCTTTGGGGTCCGTGTGATGGGAATCTCGATGACTATCTTTGTAGGACATGCTACAATATCGACCCACGAGGAAAACAGTCCTCTTTTTGTTGAATTTTCCAGTGGGATTGTTACGGTGTTACCTACTTACCTCTTCCAGTCAACATATTTCAAATTTGACGATCAAATCATGTAATCCGTATTCCAAAAATTAAACGTGAAGGGCATTTCTATGAGTAAAACTTAAGTCACAAGATGTTGTGATGGAAGCCGGATACGAGCCACATGTCATACTATTAGAGGACGATGACCGTATGGATGTTTGGCCATTCCCTCGGTGGACCGGTACACAAAAAATCAGCCTGATTAGTGATTTCTAACTGATTCGATTGAAGTTATTTTCATGGTTGATTTTAACGGTAGAATTTTTTTAGCATTATTGAGCGTTATTTGGGTGCAAAAATTCGAAGGTTATAAATCACTAATCAGGCTGATTTTTGGTTTGTAGGTCACCGAGGGACTGGCCAAACATCCATACGGTCAGCGCCCTCTGATCGTGTGCCCCGTGGCTCGTATTGAGTGCTCTGACCGACTTCCGTCACAACATCTTGTGACACACGTTTTACTCCATTTCTATCAAATGTGAAAAATATTCACATGAAGAGGTTTTTTCTTTTTTTGGTTTTGTAATCGAAGAGTTTAAATGGTCCCTTATAACGATCTAACGGTCCCTTAACGTTACAGTTACGAGTCTTTATGACTGTTTTAGGTAAAAAAAAAAGATCATAATCATGGCTTAAAAAACGGCCGTTATAATGGATTTAGACGTCCCCTGTTAGGACCGTTTCGAGCTGTGCCCCATGGAAAAGGGGGCCCACAATTGCATGGTCGATATCAATTGCTTAGTAGGTCTCCTTTGCACCTCGGAATCTCATAATATATTACGGTTAATGATTACCTTTTTACAGTTTGTTTAGTTGTTGCTCGTTTTTACTGTTGCCCACCTACTTCTTAGTTAAAAATAGTTGGCGGTTAATTTGGTTAATGACGTGCCATGCTCGTAAACCCCGAAATGCTTGGGGTTGTTGAACTTCCTTTGTGGATTAACAACATACTTGCCGAAACGATGACGTGAATGATGATCACACGGTGTCTAGTAAATTTCAGGGACGTTGTAGAAGGGAAATTCTATTTGCACCCCCAGAATTGTGAAAGCAGCCCACCCTACGAAAACACCTCTCTCTCTCTCTCTCTCTCTCTCTCTCTCTCTCTCTCTCTCTCTCTCTCTCTCTCTCTCTCTCTCTCATGGATTTGTGTGGTTGGAGAGATGGGCATTTGGTATCAACTATCACCTAGGTGCTTTTGGTGTACTCTCTCTCGTATGGATTTGTGTGGTTGGAGAGATGGGCATTTGGTATCAACTATCACCTAGGTGCTTTTGGTGTATTAATTTGGATCTTCACATTTGGTATCAGAACCAACCTGTGAACCTGGGGGCTCACTCAAATAATAAGAGAAAATAAGAGTACTGAAAAAAAATACTAGGATCCTGTTCACAAAAAAATTGAGAAAATAAGGGTAGCAGAATGAAAGCAAACCTGGGGGCTCACTCAAATAATAAGAGAAAATAAGAGTACCGAAAAAAAATACTAGGATCCTGTTCACAAAAAAATTAAGAAAATAAGGGTAGCAGAATGAAAGCTTCCTCAGAGTGGGCCACCGTCGACGTCAGCTTTGGAAACGTAGTGTAACGATAAGATCTTAAAGTTTCATTAGGTGAGAAGTGTTCCTAATTTTTGGAGTGCAAACAGAGCCAATCGTTATAGAATCATTCATTTTTTTGGACTTCGAGGGTATCCGGGCCTCTTAGAGCAGCCAGTCCCCTGGAACATGTGTGTACCCCTCCCACACGCAGGAGTAAATCCCCAAGGGGTGGTCCAAGGGGGAGTCGAACTCAGGACCTCCTACTGTTTTTGCAGAGGGGTCCTGGTCATCTCCGCCAAACCCTCGGGCCCTTGTCCTTCACACGTGCAAACCAATTGATATTCTTTGAAGTGTGTGTATCACGATAACCATCAGTGGTAAACAGGGATAACGATGACACTGTATTATCCTAGCCCTGGGAATTATGCTAACACTTGTCAAGTACATGAACAACGTCGTCATCAGTAATTTGATTGGTTCAAATCAAGCCAAATCCGATTGATAATGACCCGATACAAAATATATATATTTCTATAGATAAGATAGGGGTTAGGCGGCCACTAACCTGACCTGCCTTAATATAAAAATCAGATTACAATGGATAGTATGCATGGCTGTATCCTCGTGGACCATATTAATAAAGGCCACTAACCTGACCGTCAACAATGTGAGCCACGTGGCACACTAATAGAGTTCACTTCTTGTTATTTCATAATAGGCCCATAGGATTAATTATTTCAGAAATCTGTAGTTAGTTGATTTCGTGCTCTGGTTTACCAACTATTGGTGCTTAATTGAGATATAATTAGAGATAGGTTTGGATAAATATTCATCTGATGAGCTGGATAATATTTCACATTGGATTCTAAACCTGGGGATCGGTGGCCGGAGCGGTGGGCGTCCGATCCAGAGAACGTGATCGGCACATCTCCTTCGAGACAATGTGAGACTTTTTTTTGGGAAACAGTGATCTCGGGTGAGAAGATACATTATTTTGATCGGATTGGTGGGTTCCGATCAGGCCTGCTATACCTTAAAGTCATTAAGGCGCTCACCCCTGTTGCATAAAGAAACCAAAAATCAACCTGATTGATTATCTCTAACCATAGATTTTAGTACTTTAATCTACCCGTTGGATTCAAGCATGTCTTTTTGGGTACTAAATCGATAGCTAGAAATCATCAATCAAGCTGATTTTTAGTGTGTTTATCAACCAATAGGTGGGTTGAGCATCTACGTAGTCATTGGGCTCAAAAAAGATCTATGTAGGACCACAAGAGTCCTCTGCATCGACTGCAACATGATTCCTCTACATCTAAACTTTGGAAACTCAGAATAGTTTTTTTTATATAAAGATTTTCAATTATATAGAGTCTAATTTTTTTTAATTAATACCACATATATATATAGGGTTAGGATCGAGGGACAACAATTTCATACAACGTTATTGACAACAAATTTGGTGTACCCACATGGAATATGAATCAATGATTGATTTTTGGTGAGGATGATCTCCTCACCATATAGATCACACCTACAAAAATTCAGCCTATTCTGAAATTTCTAACCCCATCAAAATGAGACTTTCGAGTTAACGATAAAAATAGACAGTCCATAGTTCTTCAACTTGTAAACCAGTCTATGAATCTCAAAATGATTTGAATTTTTGTGAGGATGATCTCCTCACCGTAGAGACCGTCCTCGCCAAAAATTATCACATTCCAATACTTCTAATTTATAAATTAGCCTGCGCCAATTTTTGTTGTAAAAAATGTGGTATGAAATTGTTGTCCCCAAAACCTAACCATCTATATATATACTAGTAGGTGCCCCGTGCCATCGGCACTCCTCGACAAAGAATTTGCTAAAATTAGGTGAGTGGCGGAGATCCACCGTCCATTTGGAGGAGGATTAGATCTCGGCCCTTCTTTGTTAATGCTTATAAGAGGAGGTATAAGTAGGGAGACAACCAATGTGTTTTGTTATATAGAATTGTAAATGGCCCATGTCCACGGCACTCTCCGACAAAAGCGTTTGCAAAAATTGGATGCCTTCGGCACTCAAACAGTATAACGGACTGGGGCGTTACCGTTTTTTCCATTATAACAGATTGTAATGCACCGAGGGAGAAATGGGAAAATAACAAAAAATAACGGTGTTGAAATTTAAATTTTGAATAAATTGAGGTCAAATGAGGCGGATTGAGCAGCTGAAATCTAACCGTCCACATTAGATCGATGCTTTTGATCTCAACCACTATTTATTTAACTGTCCACATTAGATGGATGGATAAGTTAAGAGAATACAACTGAGTTGTTTTGATATATGCGTAGGTGGCCTATACCCATGGCACTTTTCGACAAAGTGTTTGTCAAAATCGAGTGGGAGTTAATCTCAGTCATCGATATGAAGCATAGTGGATCTCAGCCACTCATTATTGAAGCCATATAAGATAAGAGGGGTATAAGAAAACCATTAAATTTCTGTTAAATTCTATTTTTTTATAAATTTTCAATTTTCAAATTTTAAATTTCGAATTTCAGCACCACTTTTTTCTGTTAAAATCATTAAAATCTATTAAAATCCATTTTTGCCCATGGCCGTTTCAATCCGTTTTAACGATAACACCCCTCTTGAGGCATAAAAAGTGGGGCTCTTGTGCCTTACCCTTGGGCTATATGTAAATCCAACCCATTTCATTGTTTATATGTAGGTAAATAGTAGGTGACCCGTGCCCACGGCACTCATCGACAAAGCGTTTGTCAAAATTGGGTGTGAGTGGCTGAGATCCACTGTCCATTTAGTGTGATAAGATCTCAGCCATCCTTTATGAAGCCAGATATGAGGGGGAGACAACCGTCCTGTTTTGTTATATAGATATATATGGTATTATAACAAGTCAGCTCAGTTGTCTCCCCCTCTTATAGGCTTCATATATGGATGGCTGAGATCTTATCCGCAATTGGATGGTGGATCTCAGCCACTCACACCCGATTTGAGCAAATGCTTTGTCAGGGAGTGCTGTTGGCACGGGCCACCCACTAGTATATATATAAAAGGTGACATGTATAGTTTTCGTCTTAGGCCTCAACTTGTATCGAGACGGCCCTAGCTTCGATCCTGTCATGGGATCGGCCGAGACTTCGGACCATGCATGAAATAGTATTTAAGGAATCGTCCTCATCCACAGCTACGGGACAAAGTCAATATCTTTCTAACTTTTCATGGTGTCTTTGGAGTGTCTTAACGTTTATGTCCAGGCTTATCGTTCTCTGCCCCTTCGGACACCAGCCTTCCGTTGTGCTGGAGAGGGACGTGTCTCCTGTTTATTGTTGCCGACAAGTTATTTTGTGTCTTTTTCACGCATTATTTGCGATTTTTGTGAAATCTTATCAAGAAGGGGTGTCAACGTACAGGTGTATCCAGATCCGACCCAATAAGTAGTCGGATTAAAAATTGAACCCAAACATACGATAAGATGAGCTACCTATGTGCACCCGATTACTAGTCGGGTCTTAAAATTAAGAGCGCAAAACCTTAATTATCGGATTCGGATCGCATGAGCAACCTATGTGAATCCGACTAATAGTGCAATCTAGACATTGAATGCTGTAGACCGATGAGAACCAGAGGATCAAATTGATAGGATGGCCCATCTCTCTGATTGGTCTCAAATCGAAGTCCCCGCTGTTTTGATGAATTCTAACCATTTGATTGAGAGCCTTTGACACACATATGGCCAATAACCTTCAACCAACCAAATTATGATCCTTTATTTGCGCAGAATCTCATCTGTCCATTCAATGGTCAATATTGCGATGATATAGGATTTCTGGGACATTATACGTTTTGGTTTCAGCTAACCCCATGCTGGCCCAACATATTGACGGCCCAGATTGACGGTGTTTAGCGCTACAAGGTTCCTGGGCTACCCTATAGATAGGGCCCACCCATAGTTTGCAATACATGGAACCCACACTAAAATTTCAACCACTAAACAAAATGGAAATCATGTCATTTTTGGACTGAGCCACTTATTGTTACTCTTCCAGGGGGTGGCCCTAAGGAGACTTGAACTCAGAACCTCTCACTTTTTAGAGTGGATAAGGGCAAATTGTTTGCGTACTTTTTAAGTCTGCAACATTTGTGTAGACTAGCCTCTAGGTAGCACTGTCCTAAGGGTGGCAATTTGGCCCGCAGCCCGGCTCAAGCCGGCCAATAATTGGTCTGACCTGATCCATCCGGCTAAACTTCTGGGCCGGCCTGGGCTTAGGCTTTGAGCCCACAGCCTGGCCCGTGAGGAGAATCTTGCAGGCTATACTGGCATTTTTAGATTTATGAAAATAATGAAATGTTAAGTAATTAAGTTGAAAATAATGTCCCCCTCCCAAAATGTCTGACAAGTACCCTTTTTGACCACTAACCAAGGGCTTAACCAGGGTTGAGTTAAGGGATTGGGGTACGTGTCAGATATTTTGGGTGGCAGCCAGCGAATGCTTTCTCTTGAAATAAGTATGATAGCATGGAAAAGTAATTATCTATTGCTATTAGTATAAGGCTCAGCAGACGCATATTTTCACACACAAAAATCGTGGGGGCCCAATATATAAATTAGAAGTTTTGGAATGGGATGAATTTTGGTGTGATGGTTTCTATGGTGAGGAGATCACAATCAGAATGGGTTGATTTTTTGTAGGGTGATCTATATGGTGAGGAGATCATCCTCCCCAAAAATCAGCCATTGATTTATCTTCCATGTGGGGTACACCAAAATTGTGTGAAAATATGTGTCCGCTGAGCCTAACCCTTACGAGAACCGGGGGTTGGGGCACACCCACACTCCCACACGCGCCTCTCTACTTTAAAGGCAAACCTTGCCTCATTAAATGCCTCTGGTTGTGGATTGAGGTATCGAGTCATTGGACTTGGAATTGTAATCCGATAAGCTATTGGATCGGTTCTAAATCAACTCTGATTCGATTGGAACTCAATCTTAGATGAGGCAAAATGAAACAAATTATATGGTTAAGATCATCCAGCCACATTAAATTCTGATCTAAGTAGATCCCTTGGGTGTTTATCAACTATGTGGGCCTCCCTTGGGTGTTTATCACCTATGTGGGCCTCTTTAGTTGGAAAAACTTTTGATGTTCCAATTGTTCGATGTGTTCATGTTATCCCTACCTAAAATGCTACATGACACACTCTTTCGGCCTGACAACAGATGTTTGGACTTTGGCTTTGGCTAGACAAAAAATCAGCTTGATTGGTGATTCGTAGCCATTGGAATTGCTCACTTTTCAGGCGGTGATTCTAGCATTGGATTCAAGCATTTTTAGAGTACTAAATCCAATGGCTACGAATCACCAATCAGGCTGATTTTTGGTGTGTAGATCGAACAAGAGGTGTGGCCAAATATCCATGTGGTCAGTGTGTCCCAAAGGGTAGGCCACGTTGCATTTTTGAAGGGGTAAACATCGACACATCAAACATTTTGAACATCAAAAAATTTTCCTCTATGGGTCTGCAACCTCATGGATAAAGAAAAGAAACCTCGTTACTTCTCTAGTGTAGCTCCAGAAAACCCGCCTGTCAGTTACTGTCACCCACAGTATGAGCCACGTGGAACATGTTTAGAGGAAACTAACCGTATGGATGTTTGGCCAATCCGTAGGGAAAGTACAAACCAAGAACCAACCTGATTAGTAATTGTTAAGCGTTGGATTGGAGTCATTTTCATGGGTTGATTTTAACCGTGGGAATTTGAACATTATTTGGGGTACAAGATCCAAAGGTTTTCAATCACTAACCAGGCTGATTTTTAGTTTGTAGGTCCACCTAGGGATTGGACAAACATCCATACGGTCAGAGTCCTCTAAATATGTGCCACCTGGCTCATATTGTGGGCAGTCAGGGCTTCCTTGACCGCCGCTGGTCAGGCAAGTTACCGTCCTATATCCAAGTGGGAGTGATGTTTGGGCCCACGGACCCTGTTCGAGAGTACGGAACCGCCCTTTGTGGGTCTCACAGGCGCTTCCTTCATCCATTTTGTTTCAGTGGGGAAGAAGAATTTCAGATGCTGTCGCTGTTGCTTATCTTTTTTATTTGTTTTCTGTTTGGTGAAAAACGTTTTTTCGATCCATCTTACTTTTAATATTTTTTTTTTTGGTTCTCAATGAGAGAAATGGGTTCGGAATCGAGCTCATCTCCGAGTGGGAAGCGAAGCAGAGATCCCGAAGATGAAGTTTATCTCGACAATTTCCACTCCCACAAACGCTACCTTAGCGAGGTTTCTCATTTTTTCTTCATCTCTAACAACTATTTTGAATTTTATCTTCTTTATTATTTCCCCCCATAATTAAATCCATGGATTTATACTTTTTCCCAGCGTGATGGGTTTTAATGGGTACGCTCCAAAAAAGGTTTTTTTTTTTTTCATTTAATTTTGGTGTTCTTCAAAGAGGGGATTTTAAAATTTAATTTGATAATGCAAATTTTGGTATTTTGGTAAAGTGGATTTCCTTTTCTGTGATGGGTTGCGGATGATTTTGGCTTTTCTGGGTTATATTTGTTAAAGGGGGGTGTTGGTTTCTGTTTCCTTCCTTTTAACGCCTTTTTCTCTTGCAGATAATGGCGTCCAGTTTGAATGGATTGACAGTTGGAGATTCCCTACCTGAAAATCTCATGGAATCTCCAGCCAGGTCTGAAACCATGTGTTATCCCAGGTAACATTTTTTTTTTCTATTTGATTTTGGGTTTTTCTTGTATGCTTATGAGATACTGGAATTGGGTTACTTGAATTCATCAAGAATATGGGTTTCTTGTAGAAGTCACTAATTACTTCATTTCAATCTGTAAATGGAAATTTCAAAGAAACCCATTGTGGTTTACTTTTCAATTAGCAATTGAGTTCTAATGGATGGAAACTAACTTTTACTGATTCATTGATTTTGAGTGGTATTCTGTTTGTGGCCACTGGATTTGAATGGGGTTCTATCATTCAGTGAGGCCATTATAGGTCTTTAGAAGTTACGGTCCTACTTGGGATTTTAGAGAAGGCACAAGAGTAATTCAAGGTGCCCTTTACTGTTATCAGGTAGTGGGTTGATGGGTTCTTAACTCATTTTGGTGATATGATGTTCATGAGGCATTTGGGCTCCCTCAGGAGGTTTGGGTTGGAATGATTTCCTTGCTTTCTTCTGGAACTGGCTTCAATATTGGCATTGGGCTAGTCCAATACTCAGCAGTAAGCATAGAAGCTGTACATTGCTGTATTTAGGGAAACCTATAGTTTCTCAACTCCAACCTGTAGATTACACTTTGCCATGTTGGGTCAGTTGTGGTGTTTGTTGCATGGGCCTCTAGAATCTCGTACGCACTGAAGTCACACAAAGATTTGCTGATCCTTTAAAATCCCGACCAACCCTGAGCCCCAGGAAAACCACCAGACTTCAAGGAGGCCGAATATAACTAACCTCAGGCAGTTCCAAGTTGCCAAGCAAGTTTGATACCCTTGGGTGTAACCAATCACCCAAAGAGATTAAATGCTCCCCTGTTAGAAGTGCTCCATCGCCACGTAGCCAAGGCTGAAAGTCCCATGGTTCTCTCATCAGTTGAACCAAGTTTCCTCAGATATAGGTTTGCCAAGCCTTTGGCCCTCAGTCCCGGGAAGGATGCACCTTGTGTCAGGAACAAAATGCCACTAGACATGTCCTTACCCACAACTAAATTCATCACTTGGCCCACTCACTTCCAGTGTCACAAAGTTGTGCACAGTCATCATGGTCTTGCCAAAGATTTATCCTTCTAGAGAGTTTGGTTTATATCTAAATGTTGAATGCAGAGGATGTAAAACCAAAGTGCAAAATTTATATTTTGGAGTGATCTAGATTATCTTAGGAAGCAATAAACCGGGAAGAGCATTGCAAAGGAGTCAGGATAACTGAATCCCCTAAATGTCCTTCATATGGCATGAAATGGCCTCACCTTTGAAGGGACCAAATGTATGTTCTTCCATTTTGTATTCTCCTGCTGTAGACTCATTCTGAAGTTCAGTGGGGTATTTGGAAGAATCGAAGATGTTACAGATGGGGTATCTACGTTACTATGCAATTTGTGCCACCAGATATACATACAATATGCATGGAATTAATTGCTTCAATCTTTAGGACATTGAGGTGTTCTTGACCTGCAAATATGGTAATGGACAAAACGTGCCACCAGATTTTATTGTAAAGTTTTCAGTGATTTGTTTATTTATATATAATATTTGTCCATCTGTTTTGTTTCCATGTTGGTTGGTAGCCAAGAAGATGCATGAACATAATGGTCTTGCTCTTAGGGGTTTGTCTCCATTTATTTATAATTCTTTAGACGAGTGTTAATTCCACCGAATCTGGTTTCGGTCTACCTTGACTGTAATACTAGTATCTATTGATGCTTCTTAAGCACCCTTTCCTTCCTACCTACAAGTAATAACATTTCTTCTTTTTTTATATCTTTTTGTATTTATAATTTCAGGGACGAGTTCTCCTTGCAGTACTCACCAATGTCTGAAGATTCAGATGATGCTCGATACAGTGAAACCCCTATCAACACTTCTGTGGCCCAACCTGACAGCCTACCCACCAGTCCGGTTTCTCCTCACAGGCATCAGAGACCAATTAGTGGGTTCTCTTCCACAACTCCCACCACTCCATACCCTTCACTTGGCTGCACCCTCGCTGCTGTAGCTTGCTCTCATTCCCGCCAAAGGGGTTCAGACTCCGAGGGCCGCTTCCCATCGTCACCCAGTGATATATGTCACTCAGCCGACTTGAGGAGGGCTGCACTCTTGCGGTCTGTGCAGATGAGAACACAGCCACCTGCTCCACCAGTCTTTGAGTTGCCATTCGGTCCAGGGCAAGAGCCTATGCAGAATATAGAAGCAGAAGAGCAGCCCTGCTCACATGTGAAGTCACTAGTTGATGAAAGCCAGTATCAAAACATGCAACAGGTTCCAAGCTTGTTCATTGAAGAGTGTTCTTCAATGGGAATGTCAGATTCTGAACTCAGACGAGAGAAATCTTGCAGGGTATTGGATATGAATGTGAAAGGGGAGGAATCTGGGGAGGAAGTGTTTGTAGGAAATGAGTTGGGAAGAACTGGTCTAATGTCATCTAGGAGATCCATGCTAGGTGGGAATGCTAAAGCTTGTGTTGATTTGAAGTAATTGAGCAATAGCTTACCTTAAGAGAGGTTGGTTGTTCTCGAGTCTGTATTCTTATCATCAGAATCTGAGTTGTATATTTTAACAGGCTGTCCTCCTTGATCATCGTACTGCTGACGGTTCAATTCGGAAGAAGGGAAGAGTGTCCTGGATTCGCGAATCTAGAAGGTAGTCAATATTGTGTGCTGCTTTCTTCAATTCTCACTCAATGATGTGTGGGTGACTTGATTGGAGCTAATGGTAGTGATGATGATGTAAATCAACATGCAAGCCCTTCAATTAATCTTTTTGATAAGTTCTAACACCCGTCTTTTTTTCAGTAGGCCGCAGCTCTAACCGCTGGGCAGGTCAATTTCTAGGAATGGGATTGAACCCAACACACCAACCATCTTCTCTCTGTTTTTTGTTTGATTGCCTTTTGTGTGTTTCTGGTTATTTGTGCACAATCAGATCAGTATTTTGAAAATCAAATCAAGACTGTAAGAGGGGTTGTTGAAACCAAATCACAGATTACTAAATATAAAACCAAATGGTTAGTATGCTACATGTTCAAGTTAAATTTCAGTTTCAGAGCACATAAGTTCTTATAGCAGCTGTTACAGGAAGCATGGCTAAGTATTAAAGCCAGTCGCAGGAATTTGTTCTTAAATCTAAGGGCCCGTTTGCATTGCCATTTTTCCAAAAATACTTTATTTAAAAAAAAAGACTTTTTTGAAAATGTATTTTTCAGCTATTTTTTTTATAAAAAGACATTTTGCTTAATAAATTTATTCTTATGGAATAAATAAAAATGGTGATCCAAACACCCCCCAAATCTACACATTACTGCTTCTCAAATGGAAAAATGTCACTAGTCTTCACCATCCAACTTTTTAATCTCTCCGGATTTCACGCTATTACAGAGAACATTCTTTCCCTTCTATAAATTCATTATTTTGCCCAGTTCGTAAATTATTGGGCCACAAAGCAATTGTAGTGTCTGATATTAACTGTGACAGCATGCTTAAGGTTATATGGCGAGACTTGTTTTGAGGGAATGTCATGGGATTTTTTTTTTTTTGGCTCCAGTCGATGAAGGAATGGATGCTTAACCCACCCCTCGGTGGATATACACACCCAAAATCACCCTGATTTGTTATTTCGCACCATTAGTTTTTAGCATTTTTCTTAAGAGTGATTCAGTCGGTCGGATTCAATCAAGTTTTTTGGAGATCCTTCCCAATGCGGCAAAGTAGTAACTTGGGATTTTTTTCCAATATGTACCTGATTGATAACACACAAAAAAAGTAACTTCTTGACTTAATAAAATCAACTCAAAAAGATAATTTTGAGGCAGAGGATACGGCCGTTCAATGAATCAAAAATTGCATTCACCAAAACCATATGAAACACAACAGAATAATCCATTCATTTGATTGTCACAATAATTGCATTAGTTTTTTCTTTTTTCTGGGCTATGGTTTTCACGTTTTTATTTTATTTTTCGTAATCAAGCATGTCATTAAAGACAAACAACCAAACAACAAGAACCACAAAAAGAAACCACCTCGGGTGTGTGTCCACAATTTGATGGTCTGGAATTCTTGATTACAGGGCATGATGTGCACAGATTGGCAAATCAAGATGGCTTACACGCCAATTGCCAAACGTTAAAGAGAGGATTATAAGTGAGATTTTAAGAGAAAATTTTACTCCCAACAGCTAAAATTTAGTTCTCTATTACTGCAAATAAGAGGTTATTATAATGGAGCTCGCCTCTGCAAGTTCACTACATTGATGCTAAATGAAACTCGTTACTGTTTCTTCTTCATTTTCCTTTCTCGTAAGAAATCGTTCATTTGAAACCAAAACCAATGCTGCGGATATTTCACTCGGCAGTTGGAAGTAGCTTGCTAAGAGGAATATCAAAACAGTATTTCCCCAGGCTTAAAACTTGGGTGATAAATACCCCAACCCATGCGAGATGTGCTATGTGGGACTCCCCTTTGAGGTCAAGCAATGAAGGTTGTTAGGATGTTCTTCTTGAGAGTGAACTCGTCGGCCTTCACTGGGCTGATAGACTACACCAACAAAACAAGGGAAGAAAAGGTGAGAATAAGTAGACTCGTGTGAGTTTGAAACATGGAAAGCGGCACCTAACACCTGGCTCTCCATCGTCTTCAAGATGGCATTGGTCTGTAATCTCTAAATGTGAAGCCAATTTACCATCAAGAACATTAAAGATGGGTATTTATTTATCTGGAGGAGGTGGATTTTTTCTTGGAGACTTTGATGAAAAAAAAGTAATTGAATCTCACCTTTTCAAGCATGCGCTCAAGTCGCTCCATCTCTTTCTTGGCATAATCAGCTCCTTTCTCCGTACAGCTCTTGGCGGCTTTCAAGTAGATCTTGCCGTACCTAAAAAACCAAAAGAAAACAGTGAAGAGTTGGCAAGAATTGTAGTTCATCCAAGGAAGATGGACATTTCTAGTTCCTTTATCATGAATTTGAGAAGACTTGGCGATTTTAACATTGTGACTTTACAACATAGGCTCAGCAATTTATTGGCGTAATAAATATTAACCCAGACATGCAAAAGATTCTATGGACGATTACCTAGCGGCGGAACCCTTGAGCTTCTCCACCTCCTCCTCTATCCGAGATAAGACTGCCTTCTTCTCATCATTACTAGCACTAACAAACTCCTTCACCAAGGCCTCCAGGCTGGCAACTATACCAGCCTATATCAACCAAAAAGATCAAGCATAAAAGACATCAGAAAATAGTAGCGTTAGTTGGTGAATCAATTATACAAGTCAACATTTTCTGAATCTCTCTCTTACTAACTTTGGAAGTAAGTTGTCCTTTTCCATCACGGCTAGTGCCACACTTTTCATTGATGAAAATCACAAAGTCATCTAAATCTCGGCCTCCATCGTAGTCTTCACCAGCTTTGTTGCCTTTTGGGAAGAATTTCAATGTAGGAAAGCCACTAACACCATATCTGCGTGGGTAGTGACATATTAGGCACCTTTTACGCTATTTCAAAATAACTTAACATATCTAGTGGAACGCATTTTTTGTGGCAACTGAACTTCTGAATATCCTCAGACTCACTTTTCAGCCAGATCCTTGTAGTTGTCAGCATCTAGATTAGCAATTACTACATCTTCCTCCAATTTATATGCCGTGGCAACCTTTTCATAAGTCTAGAACAAAAAAAAAATTCAGAGCTTTTAATATGTAGTAGATATGTTCTGGTGTTTTACACGAGTGTTCATGTTATCAAATTTTAGAGTACTGTTGTCAAGGAGCAAGTTAAGGGCCTTGGCTAAAATACTAAAAAAGAGATGTTAATGAACTTACAGGAGCAAGGTTTTTGCAATGGCCGCACCTGCAGAAGACAAAAGACATTTAAAAGATTATATACTTTACAGTATAATGATGAAAAGTTCTGTCTGCTACAAGAAAAAGGTATCAAAATCAGTTACCTTCTACGGCAAAAATCAAAGTGCCTATTCATAAAAGAGTCAGGCTCAGCGGATACATATTTTCACACACAAAAATCGTCGGGGGCCAATATATAAATTAGAAGTTTTGGAATGGGATGATTTTTGGTGAGGATGGTCTCTATGGTGAGGAGATTACCCAAACAAAAATTCAAATCATTCTAATATTTGTAGCATGGTTTACAAGTTGAAGAATTATGGACCGTCTATTTTTTACCGTTAACTTGAAACCCACATTTGATGGTGGTTAGAAATTTCAGAATGGGTTGATTTTTTGCTGGGGGGATCTATTTGGTGAGGAGATCATCCTCACCAAAAATCAGCCATTGATTTATCTTCCATGTGGGTACACCAAAATTGTGTGTGAAAATATGTTTCTGCTGAGCCTGATCCTTCGTAAAAATACAAAAAGACTTGGACACATATCCTTACCATGGTGCATAAAACTCCACCAGAACATCTTTGGTCTCATCCAAGACGACCTCATTAAAATTATTTTCTGTAAGCACCACTACGTTGGAAGGAATGGTTGCCAGCTTCACATTGGTCCCTGTACATCACAGATCTGTTTAGGAAATGCCAATGGTTTATTCATCCACTCAAATGCATGCTCAAGTACTAAAAAGGGATTGGTAACCAATCTGATAAGTCAAATAGTTTATACCAGGACAAACAAAAAAAAGGGTGATAAGATACAAATTACAAGAAAAAGTTTACAAATGCGTATATTATAAGTATGAGCACAAATTGGCATATGCATACTAAATGTTGTACGACGGTTGGCCAGTTGACCACAAAAATTGACAAGGTTGAGAAATGAACGCCTCAAGTGGACAATCAATGAAGTGGGCTTGATTGAAATAGAAACAAATTTTTTCTCTTTAGAGAAAACTAGACGATATTTGAGGAATCTTCCATATCCAAGGACTTTTGCAACCAAGACATCTCAGCACCAGTGTATAATATATGTAAAATTACAGAAAAAGATACATGAAACCATAGTAAAAAAGCAACCACGACATCGGTATGAATATATGTAAAATAACAGAATAAGATTGAAACAATAGTAAAACATTTTTTTTTCGATAAGTAGAGATTTTATTAAAACGAGCAACACAAGGAAACAAACAAAAGGCTAGGGGTCGAGGAGACCACCTTGCATACCAAGAAGCCAAAAAGAAAAACAAAGGAGGAAGATATAGGCACTAGGCCACTCTCACCTATACAAAAGAGAGTCCCACCTAAAGACAAAATCCTCAAATAGAAGTCCTCTACATTCTAAGAAACTTTTGGACCAAAAGAAAATGAGGGCCTTAATAGAGAGGATAATGCGATGACAATCATCCTCGCTATCATCAAAAGCTCTACGGTTCCTCTCCTTCCATAAACCCGACATGACGGCATAAAACATTGTAACAATAACATCACCTCATCAAAGTAATCAAGATAATCATTTAAAATATTATCAAAATATGGTACTATTAATAGTTCTCTCAGTGATGTAAAATGTCAATGCTAGCAGCCACTACAGTCAGGCATAAATGATCAATAGGTTCTTTTAGCTCAAGGGTATCAGGTAACAGATTATAAAATCGAAATACTACCTCCTTCAGTATTTACAAACTCAGCAAGGGCTTCCGCAGTGCGTGGGCCTTCATACCTATACAATTTTATGCAAAATGTAATATTAAGTATCCAAATGGATATCATGACATGGAAAGGAAAACTTAGTAATTTAAACACGGATACAACATAAAAGTAAAAGAAAAACTACTCTTCTACTTGTTAAGAACACAATATTTACTTTTTTGGTTCCAAAGACCCTTTCGGAAACCACTGGATGGTAGGGTAACCAGAAACCCCATATTTGCTGCATAGGCTCTTATGCTCATCACAGTCCACCTATACCAAGTATCAACAAATGAAGTTTTAAGAACCATTCAATGGCTTTCTAACAATCAAAACAAAACCACCTAAATCAAACTTTAGTATATTTTGATAACATAGCAATTGTTTATGTTTTAACAATTCCCAGGAAGAACTAAATTACTGACTGGTAATAATAAAAACATAGCAAGTTAAAGAATTACCTTCCCAATCAAAACAGATTTAGCTTTCTTAAAGCTTGACCCGAGCTTCTCATACTCTGGAGCAAGTTTTTTACAATGCCCACACCTGCCAAGAAAAACAGAATCAAGAGTCAGGTCTCATCATGTGATAACCCAACAACGCTAGCAACTCTTATGAGTCATGACAAGCTAGAATGGGGGGTTTCTTAAGGGAATATATTTTCTAGATAGCTCGTCCAGATTTCTCCTACGGAAGCCCCCTATATTGCATGGATTCTTCATTTCTTCTTAATGGGCGAAGTACCCGTGTCGGACATGTGTTGGAATTCAACACAATACGGATTTTGTTATGTTTTTTCTTTCCTTACCTCCAAGATACTAATTAACATTTGCTGTAGGTTATGAGTTGTACATTTTACAATTGAAGTTTTCCATGCAACAAAAATAAAATTACAAATACATATATTCTCGTCTACAAGTATATGATATGAATAATAAGGTATTCTATCACGTTATCTACTATTATCCTCATTATTATACATAAAACAATTACATTGTTCAACATTTTGTTTAAAGCATATTGTCAAATCCATCATCATCATGATAAGGCCTTATCCCAAAGATATGGGGTCGGCTATACCGTCGAATCCATGAATCCGATTTTTCAAGGTTCGCCAAATCGACACTGCACCCGTACCAGCTTTTTTTTAAGTGGTAGAACGTGTTTGTATATTCATAAAAAAGGGGAGCATAAAGCAGCCCCCCAAAGGAGAGAGACAAGGATACAAGAAGGATAGAATATACAAAAATCACATGTAATCAAGGCCGAGCATACCCAAAAACAATATCACCCCAACTGAAGACAAAGTCCTCAAAATGAAACCCCTTAAAATCCGGCAAAATGGATGCCCAATATAATAGGGAAGCTTCGATCTTCAACACCAGAGCGATGTGGGGTAGGTTAGGATGACAAATTGGATGGGTTGAAAGGACAGAATGTACTCAAAACTTTTCCATATAGCAATGACTACTCACTACCAATGACCGGGGCTGAGGATGGATGGGAACAAATGGAAATAATACAGGATGAGGTCTCCTTCTCAAATTGGAGGATTGCAGTCTAAAAATATTTCATCACCTTCCCTTCAAAAATATGCATGGTCCTCTCTTTCCAAAGTTCCTAGCAAAGGGCGAAAGGAACTAACTTCCAAAAAATATGCCCACAAGTATAAAAGGCATTGGAGCTCCACCCTACAAACGGATCAAAACACTCCAAGGGAAGCTTCCACCGCTAGAGAAAAGCTAGAAAAACTCAATCCAAACTTCCTTGGCTAGGCGGCAATAACAAATGGTTCACCATCTCTCCATCTGCCTTACACATGAAACTCATATTTGGATCACACAAAGAATGCTATTTTGGAGGAGACCCCAAACAAGTTCACTGGAGAAGAGAGCTGCCCATAGACGAAATGTTAATGAAAAAGGAGTGGACCACAAATCTTCCCTTTGGCTCCCAACCCTAAGTTCTTATATCACCCTCTAGAGGAGAAATCTATGCTTGTTCTAGAGAAGTAAGAAGAGATGCACACTCTCTAACGAGAGTTCCTTTGAGGTTAGAAATAGTGCACACGACTAGGAAAGTCGATTGAAGAGAAGATTCACCGACCCAAACATGTTCCTAAAATTTAATTGAGTCACACCTATTGTAATGACCCAGATGATCAGAGGGACATGTGTCGTATACTTGATCAGTCTTTCACTGTATATATGAAAGTTGTTATTTTACCCTTGCTGCGTGTATAATTTTCACTATTAACTGTTGAAGAATATTTTAGTATAATTATCTGACTATTCAAGGAACTTCTTTTATAAGCAAGGTTTAAAAAGGCTAGTTCGAGTACTGAGGCGTTTTGCCTCCAAAAGGCGAGGCGTAGACTCGAGGCGGTATTGAGGGCAAAGCCTCATTTTCGAAAAAAAAATGCTAGAAAAATTCTAAAAAAAGTAAAATCAATTCTAGAAAAATTAGAAATAGCATACCACGTGAAAAAATAACTTAAATAAGCATAAGAGTTATTACGCTATAGCTTTTACCTTAGGAGTGACACTGTTGGGCACTCGGGCTAAAAGCCTGATGTTGATATCAAATCTTAAAAACATAAATCACATAACTAAATCTAAATAGTTAATAAGCCAACTCTACTAACAAAGTAACTTCTTTTTGATAAGTAATACTAACAAAGATAGAACTAGGAAAATAGTCAAGCAAGTCTGTAATGCTTTGATTTCTTACTTGAGTTTGGTGAGGTTCCTCACATGAAAACCGTGGGAAGTGACGGAATCAAAATCCGATAAGATTTGAACTCTCTATGATAATTTTTTTCAAGTGGAGATAATTAGGGATGAAAGCTTAGATTTAGGATTTCTCACAAAATAAAAGGTTTTAGAGAACAAAATAAGACATTTTAAGTCATTTTTATCATAAAAGATTATTGGAAGGGTATTTTGAAAAAAGGAGTGAAAAATTTTTTAAAAATGCAAAATAAAGGGTTACGATTTCGGGTTTTAACATGTAAAAGTGAGGCTATAGCCTCGGTGGATTAAGGCTTAAGCCTCAGAAATGACCATTGGGGCTATAGCCTCGAGGCTGTTTCTTAGGGCCTCGAGGCGAGGTGAGCCTCAAGGCGTAACCTCAGAAAGCCTTTGTAAACCATGTTTATACGTATAAACTTTATTGTATTCAAGGAACTTTTAGAAATTTAGGTTTTCCTGCATATTTCGATACTATTCATGGATACGCGTATTAGACCTTTCGGGACCTCAAAAATTATTATTGTAAAATACAACCCAAAGAACATTAGAAACACAAACCGTGTGCGCAATGAAGACTATGCGCATAATTAATCCATCAGGAGACGCATAAAATACCTAGATATTGTAATCTTATACACTCTAATCAATGGCTTGAAAGCCTATAAATGGGGGATGAGAGCTTATCCCTCTCTCCACTTTCACACTTGGCATTGCTGGACCTAGAGAGAGAAAGAAACTCTAGAGAGAGACTGAAAATAGAGAGGGAAAGAGAAGGAATTGGAAGGGACTTCAGGAGAGGAAAGTGTTACTCTTGAGAAGGTGATTAACATACTAGAAGATGATGAAAATAAAATAAAAAATAAAAAAAAGCTAACGTTCAAGTTTCTGAGAAAAACAGTAAGTATATACTTCCGTGAAATTCATCCCTATGGATGCAGTGTCTAGAAAGGGATCTTGAAATATTCCAAGGACTTTGCTAGTGGAATTTCATTTGAAGTAGGGTCTAGGAGTAAGATCAGATTTTGGGACATCTGGTGTGGAGAGGCCCCTCTTTGTATAGATTTTTCGGAATTTTGGCTTCAGAAGATTTTTGAATAATTGGGAGATTGAACCTCTCTCTAGATTACTCTCCCGGTTGCTCAATGTTCATCTTCGCCCCCTGGCCGAGGACAAGAGGCTTTGGATATGGTGTAAAGAAGGTTCATTTATGGTTCAATCCTATTACGAGGCGTTATACAATTCATAGGGTCCTAGTTTCCCTGCTTCTCTGATCTGAAATTCCAACTAAGGTGGCATTCTTTGCTTGGGAGATGATCCGAGTATATGGTGTGAGCACTATTACAATTATGTAATCCCCTGGGTTATTCATTCTTTAAAGTTATGGGCGCTATTGTATTTATATAATCCTCAGTATTTATCCTAATGGAGTTAGGGCATTCAGAAAGAGAATACCTAACGAAACAACTAGTTGTGCACTTCTAGGGAGTCTATTTATAGGTTAAACGTGAGATAAGAAGTATTGGAACAATATAAATCGGTATCCGTGGTCTGACCGACCCAGTAATTCAGGGTTATATATACTACAATGTTAATGAGATTAACAGTACTTTAATGGATTAGATTTTACGGTGTTTTAAGAAAAATGAAAGATATTTCTTTTATGAGTTTACTGATATTAAATGATTGATTTCATTAAACTATAGTTTCAAATGAGATAAACAGTGATTTGTTTTCTACATTTAAGATTGTGATTATAGGGCTTACTAGTTCACAATACTTTCAACCTATTATATTGTAGTAAGGGTAATGTGAAGGCTTGATATTGGTACTCTCAGTTCCAGATGCAGCGAGCGAGATATGAGATACCTGCTTTTGTATATGTAGATTTATTATCTTCATGTATATTTATGAATGGTGGTAACTTGGATCTATAATACTTTGTATTTTGAGGAGTGGAGTTCCTTCTTGATATATGTGATGGATGTTTTGTATTTTATTACCTGTATTTTAACTGTAAATGAATCTTAAATGACATATGACATTATTCTTGAGGTCATTCCGAGATGACTACTTACAAAGGTATCATGTGACTTACCAAGTGTTTCAAAACAAATGAGTGAAAAATTAACTTGTGTATTGCCGTTACACTAAGTTATACATTTTGATTCACCGCGTGCGTATAGTATTTTACTCATACATCGCACCACAAGATACGTGAAAAATTGTATTCCCAATTATAATTCCTGCTACCATATTTGTCATCGATGACCCTTCTCCACTAACTATCCCTTTCTTCTTCATATCTCCATAGCCACTTTCTCAAGAGTACAATCTTCATGTCTTTGAAGTGACACATGCCAAAACCTCTCCTATCTTTTAACTGGCACACCGTATTCCATTCAACAAAATGGAACTTATGAGCCTCAACTGTACCTTTAACAAAAACTTCCTAACCAATCTCTCCAACCTGTTGGTTACCACACTCATTGGGATAGAATATGAAGTGGGGAAATTGATAAGAAGATTGGACAGAGTGTTGTAAATCAAGGTCACCTTACCATTTTGACCTATAAGTCGCACCGGGAAGCAAACCCAAATAAAACGTGGGAAGCTTTCCCATTTTGCAACCCAAGTAGCTCGGTAAATCACCCAAAAAGGTTACCTCTCCAATACCGAACACTTCACTTTTGGAAAGGTGAATTTGCAGAACGGACACCACCTCGAAGTAGCGGAGAATGCATCCAAGGTACCTCATCCGCACATGTGAAAGCTTGGAGAAAAAATATTATCATCTGCGAACTATAAGTGAGATAATTGGGCACTCCCCCACCTTAAAGCCTTCCAAGACCCCGCCTTCAATTGCTCTTCTTACTAAGAGCTTCCACTACCACAATGAACAGAAAAGGAGAAAGCGGGTCACCCTAGCATAAAACTCTCAAACTTTTGAAAAACCCGATCAGAGCAGCATTAATGAGGATATAAAACAACGTCGAAGAGATGTACACCTTAATCCATCTTTTCCATTTGAGACCAACCCCATCTTGCCAACATATAGTTTAGAAAACTCCAGTTCACGTGGTCGTACACTTTCTCCATATCAATTTTAAAGATAATGCCCAACTCTCCACTCCTAGAGTCAATTGTTAGCAACAACAATCCCATCAAGTATCTGTTTTCCTTTCACGGAAGCTCCCTAAAAAGGAGAAATAATTGACCCCATCACCTCCTTTAATCTCAACGCCAGAACTTAGAAATGATTTGTTACATGCTACTAACCAAATTACTATGCCGGATAATCAGAAAGAGCTACAACACCTTAAGATAAGAGCGAAGAAAGTACCATTGAGTTTCTAATACACTCTTCCACAACCTTCATAAAATCCCTGTCCACGATATGGGGAGAGGCTTCTACGCAACAGGGTCGCACAGACCAAACAAAACAGCCATGTTCAATGTTACCCACGTCAGCGAAAAAGCAAAACTACCAACGCAACCGCAACCCAGGTTTGCCGGTTTAAATTTTTTTTTCCTTTTTGCTTTTTCACTGATGTGGGGAACATTGAGCAGGGTCGTTTTGTTTGGTCTGTATGGCCCTGGCACATAGAAGCCTCTCCCCACGATATGCCAACATTTCTTGAAAAACGCTAATGGAAAGCCATCAAGGTTCGAAGCCCTATTTCCACTGAAGTTCCTGACTACTATAACTTCTTCCTCCAGAATAAGCCTATCCAACCAGCTACTCTGCATAGAGCTCAAACATTCAAAATCCAATCCCTCTAAGATCGGTGTAGAGTGTTCCTCTTCTGAATAAAGTTTGGAATAATACTCCACAATAGAGCTCCTAATCTTCTATTCCCCCTCAACAATAGAACATTCGATCAATGCAATTGGCACGCCCCCAAATCCGTTGTGCGATCATCTCGATCTTTAAAATATCTTGAGGCGCGACGTATAGGTAAAATATTATACACGCATGGTGAATCAAAACGTATAACTTAGTGCAACATAAATATACCAATTAATTTTTTGCATTCATTTGTATTGAAACACTTAGTAAGTCATGAAATACTTTCCCTTGTATCATCTTCTCGGAATGACCTCGAAAACAATGCCATTTAAGATTCATTTAACCACAATTAAAATACCAACAATAAAATACAAAACATCCATCACATATATCAAGAATGAACTTCTTTCCTCAAAATAAAAAATATTACAAATCCAGGTTACCAAATACAATTATGTAACTCAATACAAAAAAACCTCCACAATACATGAAGAATAGAAATGTACATACAAAAGTAGATATCCCCTATCTCGTTTGCTACATCAAGAACTGGGAGTACTAATCTCAGGCATTCACCTTACCCTTACCTACAATATAATAGGTTGAAAGTATTGTAAGCTAATAAGCCCTTTAAGCGTAATCTCAAATGTAGGAAATAAATCACAATTTTATCACATTTGAAACCATAGTTTAATGAAATCAATCGTTTAATATCAGTAAACGCATACAAGAAATTTTTCATTTTTTTTAAAATAACGTAAAATCCAATCCATTAAAGTATGGTCAGTCTCATTAACATCGTAGTATATGCAACCCTGAATCGCTAGTTGGACAAACCACGGATACCGATTTATACGATACCAACACCCCTTCTCACGTTTAGCCTCTATAAATAAACTCTTAAAAGTGCACAACTAGTTGTTTCCTTGGGTATTCTCTCTCTGAATGCCCTAACTCCTTTATGAAATACTCAAGGGATTACATAAATGTAATAACACCCATAACTTTAGGGAATGAATAACTTAGGGGATTACATAAATGTAATAGCGTTCATATCATTAGGGACTCGAATACCCAAGGGATTACGTAAACATAATGGCGTCCGCACCTATACTATGATCATCTCTGCCTTTTTAAGTAAATCTCAATATTGCCTTTAAAGTATACCCCCCAAGAGATCCTAAAAGTATAATGTGCCTTTTCCATTCAATTATTAACACAAATCCACATATCTTGTAGACCCCAATATCGAAGTTAATTTCTTTGTTATCTTTAGGGTATATCACCCAAGGGATTCCATAAATGAAATGTGCCTTTTCTCGAAAATCTCATTTTCCTTTATTTAAAGAAACATCTCTTTCTTTTAAAAATTCAAGTATAACCAATATTGTCAGATCATTGGGGCTTTCACAATTCTTGTGAACCCCAATATCAACATAACTCTTTTAGGGTCCATTTACTCAAAATATCTTTAAAACGTGCATTTTTCCAACCATTGTCAAAAACTCATTTATCAGTCATTTTTTTTTATCAGTAAAAGATGAATATATTAAAGGATCTGAGAAGGCCCAGACAAAAGACTATAAAACGACATCTCCAATCACGAAAACAAAAACAAAAAACCGACCTCACCCACCGGGGTGAGCCACACAAGTTTCCGGTCAATTCGAATAAGTCAAATCAACCCATGGTGTGTTCTAAATCCCCAAAATAACTGCATATAACATGAGTTCTAAAACACCCAATAAAGTCTAATGAATGGGTTACAAACCACCCAAAACTAGTACACATTCATGAGTTATAACCACCCAAAATCAATCCCCTTTTGTGGGTTACAAACCACCCAAAAATTAGTCTCTATTTATGGGCGTTACAACTCAAATCAGTCCCTTATTCATGGGTTATAAATAAAAAAAAGTCCCATATGTATGGGTGTTACAACTCATAAATCAGTTCCTTATTTATTAGTTATAAACATACAAAATGAACTATACTCATGCCTTTATATGAAAAAAAGAAGAAGTGGAGTAAACATGTTTTTCATAAAGAAATTCACAAAGAAGAGTACAGATTAACATCATTCTTATGCTTTTGAATAACAATGGAAAACAAGAGAAAATATAAATTTTAAGGATGAATTTCACAAAGGGAAAGATGTACTTATCGTTTTTCTCAGAAATGTGAATCATACCTTTCTCTGATTCTCTTATTCCTCTAGTATGTTAATCTCTTTCCCAAGAGGAGCACTTTTTTCTCCTGAAGTTCCTTCCAATTCCTTCTCTTCCCTCTCTAGCTTCAATTTCTCTCTCTAAGGTTTCTTTCTCTTTTGTTTCTCTAGGTCCAACAATGCTAAGTGTCAATGTGGAGAGAGAGTTGAGCTCTTACCCCCATTTATACGCTTTCCAGCCACTAATTATAATGTATAAGCTTTTACTCAAGTCAATGCAAGTCAAACTCGATATTTACAATATCTAGATATTTTGCAATATTTTACGCGCATCTCCCGATGGATTATTTACACGCACAGTGTCCTTATTGCGCGCATGGTTGAGTCCAGTTATGTTTCTAATGGTTGAAAGTTTCAGCTAAAATCGAAATGTTTCGATTTCGGTCGAGGGTCAAACCAAATATCGTGGCATTTCAGAAACCCATAAGTTTCAGGCCAATTTTGGTAGTTTTGGTCCGAAACTACCACACTTCTCATTAACTTTGGTTTTGACAAGTTTCGGACAGAAACCACCGACTACCGAAATGTTTCAGACCGAAACCACCAAAACATTTAGGTTTCTCCCGCAGGCAAAATCATCTATATTTTACAATAATAATTTCTGGAGTCCGAACAGTATAATACGCGTATCCATGAAGTGTCAAAAGATGCAGAAAAATCTAAATTTCTAAAAGTTCCTTGAATAGTCAGATAATTATACTAAACTATTCTTCAACAATTAATAGTGAAAATTATACGCGACAAGGGTAAAATAGAAAATTTCAGATATACAGTGAAGACTGATCAGATACACGCCACATGTCTTTCAAATCATTTGGGTCGTTACAGCAACATACAAATATCTGTATCCATATCAATGCAACATACGAAGGCCCATTTCATTGTTATGCTGAGGGCTGATGTGGCCAATCCAGCTATCCACTTGACAATTCCCTTGTCCACATCACACATCCTAACATTTAATGTACCTTTCCGCAATAAATGTAATGATAGCCCTTGACACTTATAATTTTTTTAAATAGAAACAAGTGTCAAAAACCTGCCTCCTTTTGCCACGTGGCAGATAGTTGTTGGGTCGAAACTTGCAATTGAGCATTCAGTAAGGAGATTACATTCTCGAGTCTTTGTGTGTCGATTCCAGCACTGCATCCTTTTTCAACAATTTCTCCATGATGCATGGTAGAAAGTGATGCTAAAATTGCAATCAATTACAATAAAGAAATCGACAACGATGCTTCTTTGATTTAAAGAGGGGTGAAGTTGCAGATACTGTAGCGAACACAACTGAGATGAGCATCTCCAAGATGATGCCAAGTGCTGGACTACCTCCCCCATAGTTTTTGGCCAATAAACATGACAGTTTTCACTCTCTGCTTTTATGTTGACATATTATCCATTAACATGAGCCAGCAAGATAGAGACAGACATCCCAGACAACTATAACCCCTAATTCAATAAGTGTCAATGTGTCAAAAACAGAAAAAGGGAAGAGGTTTTATATTAACAACATGCGAGGAAAACTGGACAAGCTCAATCCAAAGCCCTGAAAACTTCCCGGACACTCCAAACACAATTGCAGCAAAAATATCGCAGCTGAAACAAAAGTAGAATTCAAGGAATCTTCAAGATAATAACTTTATCGAAATTTTATCAACTCTGTTTCAGCTCCAAACAAACCGTTTAAAACATCTGGTTCTATCGAATAGTAAATAATCCAATTTATATCTACAGATAAATCAATCGCGATACAGATACTAGTACTGTACGAGTAGTACAAATCCCTAAAAACATGAATCTATCAAACATGATTAGAATCTGTACTTTCCAATAAACCAACAACAAAATTCCTCAATCAACGATCATATTAGCATAGATGACGAAATCAATTTAGAAATCCACGAAAAAAAAATACAGACACAAAAGAAAAACATACCACGGCGCGTAAAACTCGACAAGCGCGCCTCGATCTTGTCCAACCTCCTTCTCGTAGTTTTCTTCCGTAAGGACGACTACATCGTCTGCAAATGCTGATAC
Source organism: Euptelea pleiosperma (assembly GCA_035048495.1). NCBI lineage: Eukaryota > Viridiplantae > Streptophyta > Magnoliopsida > Ranunculales > Eupteleaceae > Euptelea > Euptelea pleiosperma. The sequence goes on along the minus strand of CM068551.1, from coordinate 25,266,219 downwards.
CAAGAGCAAAGCTAAGGTTCCGAAAGCGATCCAGATCTGAGATTTCCCCATTTTTTCTATCTTTCAATCCGTTTTTTCGACGAAAAAATAAAAAAGCAGCGAAGAAAGAATTGTTATAAAAGAGCGTGAAGTCGTCGCTGATCGGTACTTATAGCCTCCTTGTAATAAATAGTGTCTGTATGGGTATTTTTGTCAATCGAGACTTTGAGTTTGTATTCGTGGGTCGTGGCAAATAAGAGCATCCCGTCGATTCCCTACCTCCCGATTAGAACTTTGCTGACCGGTATTGCTAACTGGTGCTCGAGCTTGTATTATTGGGTCGTGCCAAATAAGAGCATCCCGACCTCCGGGCTGTTCTTTGATACCGACTTCGGGATCAAATTTTTGATGCCGAAGTCCCACAATTTGCCACGTAGTAGACTCTTTCGGGCCCACTGACTCCATGAATATTTGGCCCACATCTTGGTGGACCTACACACCAAAAATCAGCCTGATTGGTGATTTCTAACCGTAAGATTTGAACACTTTTCATCATGGGCTTTATGAACAGGCCTATGAGTTGGTTCCAAGCCCATGATGAAAAAGTACTCAAATCCAATGGGTAGGAATCACTAATCATACTGATTTTTGGTGTGTGGGTCCACCAAGATGTGGGCCAAATATTCATGGAGTCAGTGGGCCCTAAAAAGTCTAATACGTGGCAAATCGAGGGACTTCGGCATCAAAGTTTTGATACCGAAGTTGGTATCATAGATTTTTCCCCGACGTCCCAAGTAGAACTTTGCCGACCGACATCAGCAAATGTGATGACTGATCACAATTATGACTCATGTGTCATACCGTATATATATGGATATTTGGCCCACCAACCCTAGACGGACCTACAAACCAAAAATCACCTGATTAGTGATTTCAAAAAGTTGGATCTTTGTACCAAGATTTAAAAGGGGACGTTAAAACGGTATAACGGATCAGGAGCGTTACTGTTTTTTCCATTATAACGAATTGTAACGGACAGAGCAAAAATATGGAAAAATGAGAAATTCACAGAAAAAGTGGCACCATTAACAGTTGTTTTTCACATTTTTTTTTATAAAATAACAGTCATTGTTTTCGTTATAATGGCCGTAATTTTCAAACAAAAAAAAACGGTCATTATTTTCTGAGCGTTAAAACGGTTAAACCATGCTTTGTACCTCAAATAATGGTCAATAATAATGCTCCACGGGTCATATTGTGGTCGGTCAGCAAAGTCCTACTCCCAAGTTCCCAACCTCCCAAGGGCCAAGGATGACGTGATACTACGAGAGATGTGATATGGGTCGGGCTCCGTTGACGGATCTTAAATGACAGGATCTGTACAGGGACACAATATAAGCCACGTGGCACTCTTTTACAAGACTCTGACCTAATGGATGTTTGTACTATCCCATGGTGGACCTCCAAATCAAAAATCAGCCTGATTAATGATTTATATAAGTGTTAGATCTTTGTACCTCAAGTACTGCTCAAATTCCCACAGTTGAGATCATCCCATGAAAATCAGTCCAATCCAAAGCCTATAAATCACTAATCAGGCTGATTTTTGGTTTATTGGTCCACCATGGGATAGGACAAACATCTATACGGTCAGAGTCCTGTAAGAATATGCCACGTGACTTATATTGTGTCCCTGTACATATACCTGTCATTTTAGATCGGTCAACGGAGCCTGACCCATTTCAAATATCTAGGAGACGTTCTATGACATCAAAATTTTGATAAAGCCCGCGAAATTGCCACGCAGTACACTCTATCAGGCCCACTGGCCCATGAATGTTGAGTAAAACTTGTGTCACAAGATGTGGTGATGGAAGCCGGTCACAGCATTCAATACGAGCCACATGGCATACTATTAGAGGACGATGACTGTATGGATGTTTGGCCAGTCCCTCAGTGGATCGGTACACAAAAAATCAGCTTGATTAGTGATTTCTAACCGATTCGATTGAAGTTATTTTCATGGGTTGATTTTAACGGTAGGAATTTGAGCATTATTGAGCGTTATTTGGGTGCAAAAATCCAAAGGTTGTAAATCACTAATCAGGCTGATTTTTGGCTTGTAGGTCCACCGACGGACTGGCCAAACATCCATACAGTCAGCGCCCTCTGATCGTGTGCCACGTGGCTCATATTGAGTGCTGTGACCGGCTTCCGTCACAACATCTTGTGACACGAGTTTTTACTCATGAATGTTGGCCCACGTATGCCTTGGTGATCGTACGCAAGAAAAATCACCATGACTGGTGATTTCTGGCAATTGGATTCAAGCACGTTTTCATCATGGGCTTAAGAACCTCTGAGTCAGTTCCAAGCCCCCGATAAAAATGTGCTCAAATCCAATGGCTAGAAATTATCAATCACACTGCCGGACGGTCTTGATCAGCGGGCTGTTTTAAAATAGCACGATAAGAAATTAAGTTAGAAGGGGCTGTTTTAAAAATATGGACAAAATGGCACAATAAATAATTTAGTGATTATGAAAAGGCTATGTTGAAAATATAATTAATGACATGAGAGGTAATTAAGTCTTAAATAAGGCTACTTTTTAAACCAAATTATTTACTTTAATTATGAGTGATTACGGTGAAAGAGCAGTTAATGAACTAATAGACTGCTTATAAAAAAAAAGATAAACTGATAGGTGTTAACGCCGTGTGGTATTATTACAGTTTTGCCTTAATTTTGAATCTAAAGGTAAAGTATAATTATCACGAAACAAGCGTTAAAGTACAAATGGTATAATGCTTTGCCTTAATTTTAAATAAATTCTCGCAGTTTTACCCATAGCTAGCAATTCGGCATACGACAAAGATTCAGAACGGGAAAAGTTCGAGTTTAATTTGGTTTCAGGATATAAAAATTCGGTCATTGTTGAAGTGTTATATTCGTTTAGCCTTAAAAAGCCTGAATTTTACCGATTTTTTCATTTTATAAGTCCATTTAATACTTTTTTATAAAAAATGTAAAATTCGTGTATTAAACATGAATAAAACATGGTTTATTCGTTTAATCTTTTTTTTTTGTAATCATTATTCGTTTAATCTTAAAATTCGTGATTTTTTTATTTTTTATTTATATTATACGGCTGTATTAAATGTTTCTTAAAAAAAACCCGTATTAAACGGGAATTTACTAACTAGGGTTTTACCAAAAAGAAAAATAAATGTATAATTGGATTGGTTAACATCATACGATCCAGATGATTTTAGGCACCAAATTTGCATTCCTTTCATAATATTCCCCACATCATAGTAGATTAGCTTGTAGTTAGAATTCCATCGATACTAAATCATAAATTAAGAAGGAAGAAGGAACGAGAATACAAAATTTTGGAAAAGCTAAGATTTCATACTTGTGTCCAAAGTTATGGTATCTCCCAAGCACATAATGTTCCCTATAAACACTTCAAATTCCTCAACAAATCAAACAAAACTCGATGTTAAAGTTAGCGGCAATAGTAGACAAAATTTAGTTGAACTGCTGAAAGGCTGCTAACAAGCTGGGCGATCTCGAAGGTGCACCACGGTTAGATGCAGGTCCACCAGATCTTCCAGGCAAATCCTCTTAATGTGAAATTGCTTTCTTAAGTCACTCAGGAGATTGCTGATTTGTAACCCTGCCTTCAATTGGGCATCAGCAGTGTCGGTCATCACAGTTGAGGTGGTGACTCTTGGTAGTACTAGTAACTGAGCTGACCATTGGCAATCGTCGATAAACACATCGTTCAATCTGAAAAGAAGAAACATCAGCAGTTGATTCACGCCACATGATGCAAGTACATTCATTCGTATATACATGTGAAAACGATGAAAACCCTGCTTTTCACATATAACAAGCACGAAAATGGATGCATGACTGGTGAACATTTGTAGAACATTTCAAGTGAACCACACGTTAACATGTGATGATAGACACGAGTCAGACCTATGTGATGGGTCCACTTAGGAGATCTCCCACGCCAAATACTAAATTAATTGGATGATCCTTACCATTCATCTGTCACGTTCTTTTAGAGACTCCAAAAAGCTATGGCAAGCTGTCCCGAAAAATTGTTTGTATCGTATGGTTACAATCGTCAGATGAGTTCCCTTAGGTGAGACTCGTCATGTGGTGGGTCCCACCCCACATGCACGGTGTAATGTACATTGAAAAACCATATTTATGGCCCGCCGATGCGTACCTTTGTGATTTGCTATAATTAGTCAATGAATATGGAAACTTGCAAAAGCAATATATTTGCACCGAAGATTATTAAAATGAGCAATGTACAGCAATAAATTCAATTTCCATTCACCGAAAAACGAAAATTCAATTTCCTATCAGACATAAGAGGCTTCTGTTGTTGCCCAATGTTATCGTTGACATTCAAATGCAGTTATAGATGGAGAGACAAGCATGAGCAACTGAGAGGATAATTGAACCCTATAGAGTGGGTAGGTTTCTTACTTCTTAAGTATGCCCTCCATGGCTGAGCTATCCTTCACATGGAAGAAGACATCCACAGGGCCCTCCTTTTTCCTTGAAAGTCCCTCCATGCGACCACATGACATGCATATTGAATGAATGGCCGGCTCTGCAGTCTCCATGCTAATGTTGCTAATCCTAATGGTGATGCTCTCCGGGACATGCAGACTACGAATTGGTAGATGGAAGCTCTTAATAGTAATCCCTTGAGTTGCAACTGCTCTCTCCTTTGATTCTACCCTCTAGAAATTTTCAAATTTATTTATCAGATATATAAAATAAAATAAAATACGAAAAACTTAAATTGAAGCAGCATATACCTTAAATTCAACATGGAAGCTATAAAATCCTTTGGGGCCTGTTCTCACAGAAGCATTTAAGATCTCCCCAAAAGCTGAGACCTCCTCCATTAACTGGATGCGGCTGATGGTTGAGGGTACCTTCTCAAGAGTAATAGATCTCGACATGTTGTAGGTAGGAATATTCTTGGCATTACTTTTTGTACTAGAAACTCCACACTGGCCTCCACATTTAAATGAGGAGCTGGGGTGTGATTACCCTGTTTTAAAGGGAGGGTCTTCATGCTGGGGTTGTTTTTTCCATGCAAAGGTATCCCGTATGCAGCTCTTATAGATGGATAAGAGTTCTGCCTCAAATGGAAATCACAAAGCCAAGAATATCAGAAGACATCTTCCATGCCAGCACTATTCATAAACACTAAAGGCACAGTCTTTAATATGGATCACTAATGCTATGAAGAAGTGAAGAAAAGATCATGTTCTCAAATCGTTTGCATACCAGAAATGCTTTTGGCTTTTCAGTCACCAGTTTTGAACGTGTACCTCCTCCCTCTGGCACTGGCAAGCCCAATTCAGAGAAGTCGTCTTCTTCACTAGAGGAGCTGTGCAACGAACGCTTCAGCTTTTGAACTCCTTGGATTCCGTATCTTGAAAATGACAGAGACAGCTCTCTTGAGGCCGTTTGGATCTGGAAATTGCCCAGCGTTCCTGAATGAAGTATTCTCCTCTCAGACAGTGAGTTGACAAAGTACTTGAATTCAGCATGGCACCTGAACCCATCCACCAAAGCCTTGTTATAAACTTACAGTACTGGCAAATTGTAAAAAATACTTAGGGTCTGTTTGGATAGCGGGGAAACCAGAAAAAATCATTTACACGCGCAAATGACATTTCTGTGTTTGGCACAGCATTTGCAATGTACTTCGAGAGCAATGTCAACTTCCATGAACAGTTGTATATGAATAGGGATGAATTCCACCTATTATGTCGTCGTTTAAGGGCAAATGGGTTGTGCAATACAAAGTATGTAATTGCAGAGGAGTAACTGGCCATATTCCTTCTGTTAGCTGATCACAATCTTAGGAATCAACGTGCAAAGTTTGACTTCATACAATCTGGAGAAGCCACAAGTCGCCATTTTAACGGCGTCTTGCATGCGGTTATTAGGATGTTCAAGGATGTTGTGAAGCCTCCACGCCCCAACTCTTCACCTGAAGATACAAACCCTAGGCCTAGGTGTCACTCCTTTAAGGTACATCCACTTCAGCTATGTACGTCACCACATCCTTAGTGTTTCGCTAATCCATCAAAAATATGTATTTACAATCTGTCTCCTAGGTATCGTAGTAGAAAGGGCCTAATTCGACAGAATGTTCTAGCAGCTTGCACGTTTGATATGAAATTCACTTGCGTGCTTGCCAGGTAAAAGGGGTCAGCCCACGACCGTAGGATCCTTAGATCCGCACTAAGCGATAGACGGGATAAATTTGTCGTTCCCGCTAGTATGGTATTAACCGTTTATATATTCATATTTCAAAATTAAATGGGACATTCTATTGCACATGTCTAGGTAAGTAATACCTAGATGACGTCGGTTTTCTCAATGCCCGTGGATTCTTGGCCCCAAATTGTGGTGTGTGGTATCATATGAAGGGCACCATGGACATAACCTGGAGAACCCAAAGGAGCTATCCAATTATTGCCATTTTCTCCACGGAATGTTATAAAACTGACATTTGGATTGGTCAAAAAATGCTTCGCGTATTTGAGGCACTATCCATTTGTCGATATTCAAACACAAACGAGGTTAATATTGGCTTCCTAACCCATCCACAACTTCATTATGGAGGTAGATCCAAATGATTTGTTCAATGAAGAAGGGGATATTGAGGACTATGAACAGGATAACCTAGGACTGGATGAGGATTTTGGTGAGCTCGAGCCAACCCCGGGGTGGATGGCCAAAAGAGATCAGTTGGCAAAGTCAATGTTGGCGACATACCAATAGTAGATACTCATGAATTGCTGCTACTTTTTCATTTTTTCATTTTGTGTGACATACATTCCTTTGGTAATAAAATATTTTATCGGTGTGGTTAGGTGTTTCATAGGTTGTGGATGTTTGAAATGAATTGTCTAGTTTTAAATACATAATGTGTTTACTGCTCCTCTAGGAGTGGATACTATTTGTCTCTTGCTTTTTTGATAGAGATGGATTGGTCGTCAACCCTATCAAGCAATGATGCTGGAAAAGAGATGAGTGTGCAAGTGTGATGGACAACTGCAACCTATGTAACAAGGACACTGCACTTTTAGGGTTTTGCCGTGTCGAACACCCCAACATGCGTGTCGACACTTCCCGACACACATCTGGACACTTATAGCCGTGCCACCTCTTGTTTTAATATTTTTTATATAAAATTGATTTCTAAAAGTGGGTAGGTGTGTTCCATCCTCCATACAATAATAAACTAATAAATATTTTCTGCTTTATTTTTTATTTTTTGTTATATTATTAATAATTTTAAGCATTCGTATATATTAATATATTTTAATAAATATATGTACGGACATGTCTCCATATCTGAATTTTTTATGTTGCCCTGTCGACACCTCATACCTGTGTTGGTGTCCTTGTTACATAGGCTGCAATATACATTGTCCTTAGGGAAACTCTTCTTCATCAGCTAACCTTTGGATATTAGGCAAACAACGAGTAGAAGCCCAAAGCTTTCAACCAAGTCATTCGTACTATCATGAACAGGTTGGCACTTCCATTAGTCAGTAACATCAGAAGTAGGTGGAAGACATGGAAGACACTATATAATCAAGTGAAGCAGATGCTTGGTCAAAGCGGCTTTGGATAGGATGATACATTGATGATGGTGAGGGCAGAAGAATCTGTCTGGCAAGATTTTATGATTCATTTTTAAGTGTACATTCCTTTTGTCATGAACATTGAATAGGGATAGAATTTTGATTTGATATGGGATTCCCTTTTTCTTTTTTTTTTTCAGAAGCATCAGTGGCTTCATAGTATAAAACAGAGACCGTCCCCAACTTCGACGATGTTAGTGATCGTGCAAGAACAAAGATCGAAGATGAGATGGATACAAAAGACGCTGATGATGGTGTTAGGCGTAGAGGTGGGGTATAAGACCTTACATTTGACAATGAAGTCGGGATACAAACGGAGATGCCAACCCAACCTTCTCCAAGTTCTCCTCTCCCAACATGGTGTAGTGAGGGGAGATGAAAGAAGATACGTGCAACACCTCAAGTCCAAGTATTAGGGGACTCCATCATGGAACTTGAGAAAGTTACGAGGATGGTTGCAGCTTCAATGGGGGAGGGGGCACAGCCTGGAATTCCCAGCTATGATTTCATGAGAGGTGAAAAAGATTGAAAGTCTGAGTATGGGTGTTGTCTTGGACGCTACGAAAGCCTTGATTTCAGACAAGTCAAAGGCAAAGGTTTTTTGTCATTGGACCCAGACATGGAAAGGGAATGGCTCGTAACTCGTAAGGCATTTAGGGATCTAGTTCCTCTGTATCTTAGTCTTAGACTTTGTGGTTGAGTGAAAAACCGTGGAGTTTTGTTTTTCAATGGCTTCAAGCCATGGGAAGGGATCAATGAATGTTTTCATAATTTTATTATCAATCCCTTGGTTATTAAGGGATTAATCATATGAAAATTTTAGATGTATAGTGGTAGTATAAGACTGCGATGGAGAGTACAATTATGCCTTGAACCCACGTGTTCCTAACATACCATTTTGGTGGGAATTTTATATGTAGTACACGGTTCCTTGTATAGATGTGTATATTATGATAGTATAAGACTGCGATGGATAGTACAATTATGCTTTGAACCCACTTGTTCCTAACATACCATTTTGGTGGGAATTTTAAATGTAGTACACGGCTCCTTGTATAGATGTGTATATTATGACTTTAAATTATATATGTATGGTTTATGTTAATTATTGTGTATGTAAGGACATGGGGAGATTATTGTCCTTTGAAGTCCAGTTTTAATATAAATAAAAGTGTGAGGACCAACTAGGGAATCTATCTAGTCCGGTCACTCCTTTCTCCTACCCAACGATTCCCTCTTTTATTCACTCTCTTTTCTTCTTCCTTTACAAACCCTAAATCTATTAACATGGTATCAGAGCCAGCTTTCCGTTTCGGACGAAACTAAATGAAACCATGAGAAAATCATGAAACGTTATAAAATGCCTTAAAATATGAAATAAAATCACAGAAAAATCAGAAAAAAAAACGTGTAATATATTAAAGTTTCTAAAAACTAGATCCTACATTTGAAAATCATGTATAGAGTGAGGACTTGGAATGTAGGTTTACAAGACAGACTTCGGTTCAGCCCAATACCACTATAAGTCACTCTTCTCGAGTATAAATCAAATGTAGGGTGTAGATTTTTACAAAACATGTTCATTTTTTATTTTTCTGAATTTTATGAGATTTTTTTCAGAATTTTCCAAAGGCATTTTTGGATTTCCGTGCGTTTCAATTTGGTTTCACCAAGTTTTGTTCGATTTCATCCGAAACGAACGAAACCAGGCACTTTGAACCATGTTCCTACGAGAACGAAAGATAGTCACATGACTCTCAATCTTTAGGTCCAAGAAGAAGTAATGAGATAAACAAATGAAAGACATGATAATGTTTTGTAATTTGAACTTCACATTTCTTACACTTCATGATATAACACCACCAGCGACAGAAGTGATTTTCCACAATCGAATCCGCTCTAGCTTATGTTGTCTATTTATAGCCCTGATTAATATACTCTCATCGCTTGAGACAACAATTGTCTTACAGTCCTGTATAAAGTTTTTCACCTCTAAGAACAAAATATGTGTGCACAAAGTGACCTAGATGCATGGTTTAAAATCTTGAAATGTTTCGTACGAAAACAAACATTTCAGATTTTAAGAGAACTGAAATGAAACATGAATAAATTCGTTTGTTTCAGTTAGTTTCGGATTGTTTCATAATGTCTGTTTGTTTCACCGAGATAAACTGAGACATTACAATACAATCCGATTAAATCAGAATATAAAAAAATAATTTTTATGCATTAAATGCATGATTTTGGGAATGTTTGTTCCGCAATGTTTTGGAAAGTTTGGAATATTTCGCCGGTTTTACCATTTTTTTCAATATCTCGGGAATGTTTTCGTTTCGGAGTTTGTCTCAGTTTTTCAATTGACCGAGAAATTCTTCCGAAACGAGATTTTAAACCATGCACCAGATGAAGAAAATACAGTGAAACGTCCCTACAGAATCATTCAAGAAGCCTGTACGAAATATTAATCCGAAACACCTAATATTAGTCTATAGGTTTAGCAAGTTAGCATGAAACAACATGAATCAAAGCAATCACAGTTCGGAAAAATTAGAAGAACGGCATACGGAAAGATAAATTCGAAGACCTACTTGTTGCTGGAAACATCTCCATTGGAGAAATGAAGTTTGAGTTTGATCGAACCAACTGCTTCTGAAATGCTTCTCTTCCCACCTGTATAGATTCAAATGTTTTTCTTAAGAAGTGAAATTTTATAATCTGAAGAAAAAATCGAAGATTTCAGAGACGAAAATGCTGTGAACTGTGAGAGTTAGGGTTAGGTTTAGAAATCCCGAGTTCTTACAAGTAAATAGTGGAGAAATGGAAGCTCTCAGCTTCATCTTCGTTACTCTTACGCAAGAGAGCCAGAGAAGGCAACAAACTTGGGGAGGTGGGAAAGATTGGGAGAGTTAACTAGGTCCAAGCCTGGCCCACAACAATTGGGGCCCAATACTGGCCCATTAATCCAGTAGGCCTTAAAATCAACCCAGACTGGTCCGGAATGCATGTAACTAGGTCCAAGCCTGGCCTGGCCCATAAAAGGGCACAACATTTTGGGCCCAATCATAGCTAGATAATGGGATAGGCCTTTAGATTCACACTGGCTAAAATTTTCTTGGGTCGGGCTCGGGGGACACCCATCTTTGACCCCCATTTTGGCGTTCCCACATACAAGATGAATCAATGGCTGATTTTTGGTCGGGATGATCTCCTCACCACATAGATCACCCCGACAAAAAATCAACCCATTCTGAAATTCAAAATTCAGAATTTTATTTTCAAATTTTCAATCTGTTGCGCGCGGGGGTCAAATGAGTGGGAGTGACCAAATAAATGAGGGGGATTGAGTGGTTGAAATCTAACCGTCCACATTAAATGGATGGATTTGATCTCAACCACTCTTTATCTTATGAAGCCGCATAAGACAAGGGATAAGACAACTGAGCTGATTTGTTATATAGAATAGTAGGTGGCCCGTGCCCACAGAGTGGCTTAGATCCACCATCCATTTGGGGTGATAAGATCTCGGCCATCCTTTGTGAAGCCGATAAGTGACTTCTCTGTTTTGTTATATAGATGTATAGTGGGTGGCCCGTGCCTTCGGCACTCCCCTACAAAGTATTTTCCAAAATCAGGTGTGAGTGGTTGAGATCCGTAATCCATTTGGGGGATAAGATCTCAGCCATCCTTTGTAAAGCCAATAAGAGGGGTATAAGTGGAGAGACAATTTCCATGTTAAATTAATCCAACCGTCTAAATTTTATTTTATTTAAGGGTTGATATAGGCCCTTGGATATATGAAGCCTATAAGAGGGGGAGACAACTTCCCTGTTTTGATATATAGATGATATGCAGTTTAGTCTAAAATTGTACTTCAAAACGAGGCGTGGCTAAGATGTAAGCAAAAAGAACACGAAATAAGATAAGTCATAATCATGGTTTAAAAAACAGCCATTATAACTAAAATAACGGCCATTATAACTGATTTGGACCTCCCCCGTTACATTATTTACAGTTAAAACACCCAGAAAATAATAGTCGTTATTTTCGTTATAATGGCCATTGTAATGAACATAATGACAGTTATTTTCTGGAAAAAAAACGCCGACGTTCCTGTTATTTTCGCTTTTTGAAAATTTCAAAATTTGAATTCCAGTGCCGTTATTTTCCGTTTTGTCCCGAGCGTTACAATTCGTTATAACGGCCGTTATAATGGAAAAAACAGTAACTCCCCCAGTCCGTCATACATTATAACGGCCTTTTTAAACCTCGGTCATAATCTCTTCAAGCACTTGGAAAAATTGAGTTCCTCCTTCCCCTCCGACGTCGTGGACTAGTTCTCTTTGATTAATTAGAATAGAGATTAAATGCGAAGAAGACAAACACCAACAAAATTTGAAAATGAAAGTTCAGCTTCTGCATATGGATGCCGTCAAGGCAAAATCAACATCCAAACGTTCATGGAGTAAAGATTCGGATAATGACCAACATCTAGATGCGTGCACGCAAGGAGAAGAGATGCACGAAGATAATGACATTACAAATAAAAGTACGTATCTTCACATGGTTTTAAAAAAAAAACATTGTAACCGCCGTTATAACGGAAATGACTTGTCCGTTATTCGTTATTTTACAGTTATTGAGGTTATTTTGAAGAAAAAAATATTATTTTGACATTTTTCATTCAGATGTGACGCATTAAACCGGCTGTTATAACGGACATACATTACCAAAGTATCCTTAATTATAACATTATAACGGACCCCCCTTTAAAACCTTGCATTTCATACAAAAAGAAAATAATATTTTGCAGTCCATGGTTTAAAAACGGCTGTTATAACGAAAATAACGGTCGTTATAACGGATTCGGACCTCCCCCATTATGCTATAGACAGTTAAAACGCTAAAAAAATAAGGGCAGTTATTTTCTGAAAAAAAGTGTGAAAAAGGCCACTATTTCCGTTTTTTTCTGTTATGTTCTTTTTTTTTTTCGTTTTTTCAAAATTTGAATATAAGCGACATTTTTCCGTTATTTTCTGTTTTTGCCCCTGAACATTACAATTCATTATAACGGAAAAATGGTAATTCCCCCAGTCTGTTATACCGTTATAACGGCCCCTTTTAAACCTTATTGCAGTCTATAAACTCCACTAGAAAGTGGTGCACTTGGCGGTCTTGTCGAGTTATTAATTATTGAAACTATAAAGCATAATTGCTCCATCGTACAGTTATTTTTTGTAAGAAATTTCATTTAGTTTAATGGGTACACATCAATCACACTGTACTTTAGAAGCGCATCTCTACTTAAGCCATCCGAAACTAATTCTTTGGCCCTGCTTGGTTTGCAGCACTGTGATGCATTTTGCACTTTAGTGCAAATGCGGTGAGTTGCATTGCAGTCACTTACTATGGTTTTGGGGCTGCACATGCTTGCATCCATTTTCTTAAAGAGTTTGCAAGGGCTTGGCAACCATTTGCACAGCAACTCATTTGCACGGCCCCAACCAATCACGTGTAATCCTAAAACCGGCAAGTGGGTGCATTGCATCCGATTTGCATTGAACCAAGCAGGGCCTTTGTGTCACATACTAAACAATTTCTACATCTTTGCAGCTAATTGAACCAAAATAATGAAATTAGTTCTCCACATACTTTGAGGTATTTTTTGGTCATCAATGATAGCTAATGTCTCATTCCTAAGAATATCTGTACTAAAGTTTTTTATTTTTTTTGGAGATAGGTAAGCCTGTTTTTAAAGAGATCAGTAACTCGGTGAAGGCAGGTTTTGAACCTGGTCTATGGTATCATCACCCACAAACTTTACCAACTGGGCAAGCTGACACCTTCTAAATCTTTAGTAAAGTTGCATTGCATGTATTCTGTTTTCATCCTATTTAACTTAAGGAACAGGCTCCCGGGACATGCCTTTTTTGACAGGCTCCCGGGACTTATTTTCTTGGGCGTGGATTCTGAGAATCCAACAGTGGATTTGCTTTGACAAAGTGATTCCAGCTTAGTACTATCACCACCGTTAGATTCTCGGAATCAATGCCCCAGAAAACCTGTCCCAAGAGCCCATCAAAAAAGGCCTGACCCGGGAACCCGATCATTGGTGGCATGATTGCTGCTTCAATAATGTACGCATTATATATCCACCCTTTTTCTTTGTTATTTTTAAAGTTTTCACTTTCTATATATTTGTTTTCTTTCTTCTGATTTAGAAATTTTTTCTTTCTAGAAAAAAAAATTACCAAACTTTGTTGTTGAGTCAATATTTTTATTCTCACGGAGAAAAAGACGGGGAATAATACAGGTTAATATAAGAAAAATTACATTCTTCCAAGAAAACAAGTTGGCATCCTTAGAATTTCATCTTAGGCTGTTTGATTGCACGGAAAATTTTCCCGAGAAAATACATCTGGGATATGCCTTAAATGGCTGATTGATTGCAACTAAGAACATGTATTTCAATCATGTGACAAAATAAAGGTGTATTTTCAGCTGGAAATGAATTCTCACATATTTGGATGGGAAATGAATTTCGGGCTTAGTTGAAAAAATTATCTAGATTCAAATGGCATGTTAGAAAAATTATACAGATTTATACTGGCTATCTAACAATGGACAGTTGTGTTTTCCTAAGGAAAATGCAATTTTCCCACTTGGTAATCAAACACGGCCTTATTGATTTGAAACAAGGATTTGGGAATTTTTTTCTAGACAGGGAGAACATTCACTTTACATTGGATGATTCCAGCCGTTGGATTTTCAAGAAACCACAAATTAGGCTGATCTTTGGAGTGTAGATCCACCAAGAGGTGGGCTAACTATCCATGCCATCAGTGTGCCCAAAGAGTGTGCTACATGGCATTTTGGGAGGGCCAAACATAAACATATAGCAGCTAGACCATTTTTTATTTTTAGGGTTGGGCTCAGGGGACCCCCATTTTTGACACCCATTTTGGCGTACCCACGTAGAAGATGAATCAATGGCTGAGTTTTCGGCGTACCCCCATTTTTAACACCCATTTTGGCGTACCCACATAGAAGATGACTTAATGTTTATGACTCATTCAATGACAGTCAAAAACAAGGAGTGCTCTTACTCATAGAAGAGCTAAATGCACAAATCAACAAGGTAAGATCATAAGAATGAAAATACTCCAAACGTGGCCCACTTCCACTCCCCTTTATCTAGGGCTGCAGCTTGGATGGGGTCAATCCGAGCCCGACTGGTTGAACCTGATATTAGGGTTGGGTTGGGTTAGGTTAGCCCTTTGAGAACTTAGGTTGGGATTGGGGCAGATTTTTGATAATCCGATCAAATTGGGTTAGGATAGGGTTGAGGCTCGGCCAACCCGATGCCGACAGGTTGAACCCGACAATAGGGTTGGGTTGGGTTAGTCCTTTGAGAACTTGGGTTGGGCTTGGGCCAGACTTTTGGTAACCCGATCAAATTGGGTTGGGCTAGGGTTGAGGCTCGGCCCAACCCAAGCCCGAGATACAAACTACATATATGTATTACTATACCGACGAACATCCACATTGCATTTTGGCAAATGCTGCCGATGGATGTTTGTCCTTAGCAAACTACAACCCTTGTGTGAGATTACAAAATGTGTTTGAAACTACATTTTGGCATTTCATGTGATCAGTTGATATTAAAAATATCATGTTTCCTTTGACGATTGTTTTTGGTTATTTTTTTAATAACTTTTATCATTAATTTGAGTCAATGAACTTTTCCCTTATTATGAAAATATCACGTTTTCTTTCATGGGGTGTTGGAAATGAAGCTATAATTTAATAGTTAACATAATGGTTATTGTATTGACCAATAAATTACTTTAATATAGAAAAAAATTAACAATCTTTCAAATCAATAAAAAAATTAAGAAATTGACCAACCCGACCACCCCGATAGGGTTGGGTTAGGGTGAAAATCGAGGCCCGACCTTAGGTTGGGTTAGGTTAGGATTCACAACCTTTAAGGTTGGGTTGGGCTAGGGTTGACCTCCAACTAGACCCAACCCGCTCAAGTTGCAGCCCTACCTTTATCCTCTAACCCACAACCTTATAGAGAGGTCTATACCTAGCATAGAGCCAAGGGTGTCAAAACATATCAAGCAGGAGTTTCAGTTAGAATCACTCTCCTCTGCCGCTGAACTATGTTGATTCTATTCATTGCCAAAAATTAGGGGTGTCAACGGGTCGGTTCCGGTTCGGTTCCTAAGGTGACCAGAACCGGAACAAACGGTTCCGGTTCTTATCGGTTCGGGTACTTATCGGTTCCGGTTCTCAAAGTGATGGTACCAGAACCGGAACCGATTATGTAGTTTTTGTCGGTTCCGGTTCCGATTTCGGGTATAACGGGTCCAATCTTGGTAATATGAGAATTTTTACACTATATTTATATATTGGTTCCGGTTCTTATCGGTTCGGTTCCGGTTCTTATCGGTTTCGGTTCCATATTAGAGTACCGGAACCGTAACCATTAGTTTCCGGTTCGGTTCCGGTTCCGGTTCTTTTTAATCGGTTCCCAAAAATGTGGTACCGGAACCGGTGTTTTCGGTTCCGGTTCCTATTCAGTTCCGGTTATATCGGGTAAAATTGACACCCCTACCAAAAATAAGGTGGCTTGCTTTCTTTCAAGCCACACTGGAAGGGAGGAAGATGTCGGCCTCTCTTATGGCGGCAGCTAAGTTTGGTTGAGTCTTTGACTTTGACCGCCGCTGCGGTAGCCAAAGAATCGTACGTAATACTAGAACTTTCTATTTTTTATTTGGATTTTTTATATAAATAGAATTGCATGGAAAGTTCTTCTCACAATCTCTTTCTATCTTCCTATATAGATCGCGTATACAGGGGATGCTGTATATGATCATTTGAGCAAGATTCTGTTATCGATTCGATTTTTGCGAGTTTCAATAATATAGAAGATTTGCTTACAAAAAAAAAAATATATATATATATAGAAGATTTATCAGGGATATTATACAAGATCACCTTTTTTTTTTCCAAATAAAAAGGTAATTTTGTAAATTAATTTTTATTAAAGGATTTTCAAAGTTGAGGACAGATGGAGGACGCGCGAATGTGCCACATACATCAGCCCAGGGCCAATGCACAGCTACCTGGCAGTGCTGGCACCATATAGTTCCAAACAACGGACAGAACAACTGGATCTGGACTGACTCAGCTGGCCCCAATTTTTAGGTTCCGTTTTTACAAGATGTTGTGACGGAAGCCGGTCCCAGCACTCAATACGAGCCACGTGGCACACGATCAGAGGGCGATGACCGTATGGATGTTTGGCCAGTCCCTCGGTGGACCTACAAATCAAAAATCTTTCTGATTAGTGATTTATAACCTTTGGATTTTTGCACCCAAATAACGCTCAATAATGCTCAGATTCCTACCGTTAAAATCAACCCATGAAAATAACTTCAACGGAATCGGTTAGAAATCACTAATCAAGCTGATTTTTTGTGTACCGTCTACCGAGGGACTGGCCAAACATCCATACGGTTATTGTCCTCTAATAGTATGCCACGTGGCTCGTATTGAATGATGTGACCGGATCCGTCACAACATCTTGTGACAGAAGTTTACTCCTAATAGTAACTCACTTTGCTGTTGGGACGATATGTGACGACAATCACGTACGAGACAATATCTTTTTCGAGTATGTAGATACTGTTCACATGCTTGTGTACCTACCTCTTTCAACTCCGTCAGTAAAACTTCAGGTCAATGACAGCCACACAATTCTGGGCACGTACCCGAGTACTTTTTGCTTTTATATAAAAATCTTGAAAATACTCACATGGGTGAGAAAACCTTCGCTCACACTTGTGTGTGAGCAAAGCCGATCACACATCACAATATGAGCCACGGGGCAGACTCATAGAGGACGATGACTGTATGGATGTTTGTCCAGTCGCTCGGTGGACTTGTAAACCAAAAATTAGCTTGATTAGTGATTTCTAAGTGTTGGATTGGAGTCATTTGCATGGGTTGCTTTTAACCCTAGAATTTAGCGCATTATTGACCAAAGGTACGTAACTAATTAGGCTGATTTTTAGTTTGGAAAAAGATGTAACAAGGTTCCTGAAACTGTTTCAAATGCCCAAGCACGATTTTTGTTACTCACCACTGCCATTTGGGCCCGCTGACCGCATGGATGTTTATCCCACCCCTTGGTGGAAATACAGACCAAAAATCACTCTGATTGGTAATCTATAACCATTAGATTTTAACACTTCTAGTAATTTTTAAGGCATTCTTATAGCGGTTGAATGCAACCATTTCTTGAGTACTAAAACCAACGGCTAAAAATCATTAAACAAGCTGATTTTTGCTATGAATGTCTATTAAGGGGTGGGCTAAACATCCATGCGGTCAGTGGGCCCAGATGGCAGCGGTGACTACCAATGCGAGTAAAACTTCTATCACACGAAATTGTAAATCACACAATCACAAGCCAATGAGTTCTCGGCACGTACACAAGTGCTTTTGCAACGTACCCATGTGCTTTTGCTTTTTAGGTGTACCTGCCGAGAACTCATTGGCTGTGTTTGTGTGATTTGCAATCCCATTGTGACAGAAGTTTTATTCCAAAAACGACGTTTCCGCAAATGAAAAGATCTCAGGTATACCTTGTTACACCACGACCTTTTTAGTTTTCAGTTCCAACGAGGGACTGGCAAATGACAGCCACACAATTTTCGGCACGTACCCGAGTACTTTGTGCCTAGTACAAAGTGCTTAATAAAAAATCTTGAAAAACACATGGGTTATGTGCTGAGAATTGTGCGGCTGTCAGCTAGTATATAGTTGACAACTATTTTGGTGGACCCACATAGAAGATGAATCAATGGCTGATTTTTCGTGAGGATGATCTCCTCACCATATTGATCACCCCAACAAAAAATCAGCCCATTTCGAAATTTCTAACCCCATCAAATGTGGTTTTCAAATAACACGGTAAAAATAGACAGTCCATAATTCTTCCACTTCTAAACCAGTCTAGAATATCGGAATGATTTGAATTTGATCTCCTCACCATAGAAATCATCCTCACCAAAAATCAGCCATTGATTCATCTTCTATCTGTCTCCGCCAAATGCTTGTCCCCCGATCCCGACCCATATATATATCGGGTTGCCTTTAAAGGAAGGCACCTAATCGAATGGCTACGACAATACATAAGGATTTTCGTACTATGAATGATCAAAGAGGTGGTCCTGTAGCAGGAAGGTCAGAATTGATGAGCACATATAAGCATGTAGGTGGGAGAAAATCTTTGAAACGGCGATCATGCGCCAATGATGTTGCGCCAGGTTCAAAGCTAGAGAGAGAGATTCAACACAACTACAATTCAAATAATTATTGAAAGGTCGGGATCCGTGGAAATAAATTTTCATGGAAATTCTTGTCTGTGTCCCGAGAATCCAAAGGTGGTTGACAGTGCTAAGTTGGAATTCACTTTCAAGGTTTAAAGGAGGCCGTTTTAATGGTTAAACAGATTGGGGGTGTTACCGTTTAAACGGCCGTTAAAATGGATTGAAACAGCCAGGGGCAAAAATAGAAAAAAAAAATGAAAAAAACGGAATTAAATGGATTTTAAAGGAAAAAACGAAAAAATTGAAAATATATATATATATATATATATATATATAGAGAGAGAGAGAGAGAGAGAGAGAGAGAGAGAGAGAGAGAGAGAGAGAGAGAATTTAACAGAAATTAAATGGATTTTAACGGAATTAAACGGATTTAACGGCCATTTATTTTTACAAAATTTTTCAGAATTAAATGGCTGTTTAAACGATTTTAACGGCCGTTAAAACAAAAAAACGGCCATTTTATTCAAAAACGATAAAATGTGTTTAAACGGTTTTAACAGAAACAGGGCCTCGGGCATTACCATTTAAACGGCCGTTTTTAAAACCATGTTCACTTTTGCCAAAGCAAATCTACGTTGGATTATCGGAATCCACAGACAAGATTTTCCATGAAAATTATATATGTGCAAAAGTTTAGGTCCTCGAACCTGTTTCGAAATGGGTCATCTTCATTTATTTCTCTCAAAGGATTTAAATGGTTGTTATAACGTTATAATGGATCCTCGGTGTTACCGTTCTGCCAGTGTAATGGCCATTATAATGGGTCACATCAAAGTAAAAAAAAATGGTCAATATATTATTATTATTTTACTATTTTTTTAAAGGGTCCCGATTGGGAGACAACCATTTGGCATGCCCACATATATAGAAGATGAATCAATGGCTGAATTTTTTGTGAGATGATCTCTATGGTGAGGAGGTCATCCTCACAAAAATTCAAATCATTCAGATGTTCCAAGACTGGTTTAGAAGTTGAAGAATTATGGACCGTCTATGTTTACCATGTAACTTGAAAACTTCATTTGATGGGGTTAGAAATTTCGGAATGGGCTGATTTTTTGTTGGGGTGATCTATATAGTGAGGAGATCGTCCTCACAAAAAATCTGCCATTGATTCATTTTCTTCTATGTGGGTACGCCAAAATGGTTGTCCTCCAATCCTGACCCTTTTTTAAAATAACAATCGTTATATTAAGTGCAATTCTTTGGTTTTGGACATGGTTTTCGAAATAACGAAATGGGATTGTGAGACATCCACATATGTGAATCTGTCGCGTCCAATTTTTTGATGGGTTGGGCTCAAGGGATCCTCATTTTTTTGACCCCTCTTGGTGTTCGTGTGCTCGGCCGTGAATTTCAAGAATCCAACGGTGGTTGTCAGCATTGAGCTGGCATCACTTTTTTCACTTTTGAGGGTGTTGACAATCACCATTCGATTCGTGAAATCCACGGCCAAACGCACGAACACCGAGAGGAGTCAGAAAAAGGGGGTCCTCGGAGCCTCTTCCTTTTTTATTTGCCTTGTGATTATTTCAAGTTCCGTTTTTATATCTACTATTTCTATTCATTGGGCTTCCTTTTTCTTCATCTTTTTGGAAGTTCTAAGTCAAGGATTTGAGCTTTGCTTGAAGAAGACAGTTATGTATGTTACGATATGATGGCTGTTTTTTTAACTAATTTTTATCTGTACGTTGAATGATAATATATTGGTAATAAGTAGGAGGTTCTGGGTTCAACTCTCCTTGAGACCACCCATGGAAAGAGTAGGGTAATAAGTGGCCACATTAATTAACTCTCCCATGTGCACTCTGGCATATGTGGAAGGAGTGACTATTATGCCCTGGGGGCTAGTCGGGCGCTCTAAGAGGCTTGGTTACCCACGGTTTCAGTCCCTGTCTTGGGTCGGGAAAGTGCCACATGTCCGTCCACATAAACAGCGACAGCTGACTTACCTGCCTGGAAGGGACTGCTTACCCGAACGGAAAGGGCATTGGGGACTTATGACCTGATCTATTATCAGACTGAAGAATACGGGAGCCACATATCAACGGCTCGTCACACAGCCACATAAGCTACAAGAATGTTGTTAATTTTTGGGATGTTCCCAATTTTTCGGAATTGGTTGTTTTGTCTTGTTGTTTATTTCGGGTCATTTTTAAGGCTGGCCTTTGTAGGTCGTTTGTAAGGCTCGCCTTCGGTCTGCCTGTCCTTCGGCTTCGGATTCGGCCTCTTCAATAAAAAAACAAAAATTTAAAAAAAAAAAAACAAAAATTCCAATGAAATAGAAAATTAAATTCTACACCATCCAACATACCACTAAATATATCATACATACATTAATGTGTGCTCTGATGAGAGAGAGAGAGAGAAGCAGCCAAATTAAAAGTCCTAAACTACAAAAACACTCTCCCTAGCAAACAATAATGAACTTCATTTTATTTTTTGGATGTTTTTACAAGATTTGGAGAAAGAGGGCATTCTCCGTCACCATGATCTGTCTTCCAACCAAGACAATATCTGCTCTCCATCCTCCCATAGCTTATGACCATCAACAACGCCCTCCCAATTCCAATCAGCCCATTGATCTTCAAAACATGAAGTTATTGAAGAAGAAGAATACCACTCAATACTCTCTCCATTGCTGCAGCTAAAAACATGACTTTCTCCCTCCTCACTTGTTGTCATTTTGTTTGAACCCACCATCCCACTTTCTCTCTCCTCACTATATGTCAAACTCCCACTTGGACACAACACCATATTCTCCATAATAATGTCATTAGGGCACAGTATTTCAGTATCTAGCCCTTCATACGGTCCCAACATCTCATTTTCTCTCTCCTCATTAGGGCACAACTCTACACTTACACTTACACTTACACTTTCTTTCTCCTGACTAGGACCCAGCTTTCCTCCTCCATTATCCTGACAAGGAAGTGGAAAATCAGGCCTTTCTCTCTCATCTCCTTCCTTATTTGGTCCTACAATCATTCTTCCTCTTTCTTCACCCAACCCTACAATGGAATTCATTACAGTCTTTTTCTCTGGTCGTGGAGGGATATCATTCTTCTTCTTCATGGCTGCCCGGCTTGTCCGACCGCCTTTTCGCTTGCTCGACCCACCACCCATCTTGGCTAAGTCCATGACCACCGGTGAAGCTTCATCATCAGTACTAATTGGCCTCCTGAAGCTGTGAATTCTCCTACTCAAATGAGAGTTCCAGTAGTTCTTTATCTCATTATCTGTTCTTCCTGGTAGGTGCCCAGCTATCACAGACCACCTACAAGATTGCTTTAATTAATTAATTAAACATAATTACCCACTTTTTTTCTAATTAAATCATGGAAAGTAAAGCTTTTCAAGTTATTGAAGGTTGAATAGTCAAAAAAAATTGGAAGAAAAGTTGGAAAGCAACCCCATGATTACATACCACCACTACCCAAAAAAACAAGAAAGAGAGAGAGAGAGAGAGAGAGAGAGAGAGAGAAGAGAGAGAGAGAGAGGTATTGGGTTGTATTGTATATTCACCTATTACCCAGAGAAGTATGCAACTTAATGATTGTATCCTCCTCTTCAGAAGAGATGTTTCCTCTCTTCAAGTCAGATCTTAAGTAATTAATCCACCTAAGCCTGCAACTCTTCCCACACCTTAACAAACCTTCAAAAGACCCAACAACAAAAAAAAACCAACTTCAGAAAACTCACACATTTAGCAACAAAATCCAAAAGTTTCTTCAATTTCTAAAGCAGATCATTTCAAACCTGCATTCTTGGGTAATGACCTCCATGAACCTTCTCCATTAGCTTCAATGTACTTCATCAAGATCTCATCTTCTTCAGCTGTCCATCTCCCTTTCTTCAATCCCACTTTCTCACAGCATGGTGCTCTTCCCATCCTGAGAGAGAGAGAGGTCTCCTAGAGCTGTGTGAGCCTGCGAGGTGACCTTATAATAAGCACAAGCGCGTGTTTGTGTGTATAATTTATATATTTGTGAAGGTGGAGAAAAGTTAAAATAATAATAATAATAGTATTTAATGGAATGGAGAAATGATGTTGCCATAGAATCTATACCATCGGATGGACCTCGAGAGTCGTGTAAGTTGAATCACTAAAAATATCAAACGGTGAGAAGGTTGAGAAAATGTCTTCCTCAAGATGGCAGGAACACAGCTCATAATAAAAGAGAGAGAGGGAGAGGTGGGGACGTTGATGTAGAAAGATATGCGGTGTTGAATTGTGCCACGAAGACTGAACAAGTACGAACTACGAACTTGTCGTGGCTCGTCGACCGTCGTGAGTCTCGTCACGGGCTTCAATCTCCCACGTTGATGCTCCATGTATGAACACATTGGGCCTCCTTACACCCCTCATTTACTTCTCACTTCATCACAGCCTTTATTATTTCATCTACCTCCTTCACCATATTCTCTGCTCCAACATTACATCCCAATTCCAACAAAAATAAATTTTAATACTAAAATCATAAGGGTCAGGCTCAAGGGACCCCCATTTCTGACCCACTTTTTTGACCCCCATCTTGGTGTACCCACATAGAAGATGAATCAATGGCTGATTTTTTGTGAGGATGATCTCTATGGTGAGGAGATCATCCTCACAAAAATTCAAATCATTCTGATATTCATAGACTGATTTAGAAGCTGAAGCATTATGGGCCGTCGATTTTACCGTGTAACTTTGAAACCACATTGATGGCACCAAAAATCAGCCATCGATTCATCTTCTACATGGGTACGCCAAGAGGGGGTTCAAAAAAGGGGGTCAGAAATGGGGTCCCTTGAGCCCGACCCAATCATAAATACCCATTACATATATTTATGTATATATTTATAATATCCTCGTGTTCCATTATTTTATTATTCTCTCGAAAACAGTGTTGCTGTATCCCACGATCATCGCCCACAACATGAGCCACGTGGTACATTAATTTATAGAGGACGTACGCTGACCGTATGGATGCTTGTCCTAACTCTAGATAGATGGACATATAGACCTAAAATTTTGCCTTGATTAGTAATTTCTAAGCGTTGGATTGGAGTCATTTTCATTGATTGATTTTAACCACGGGAATTTGAGCATTATTGACCATTATTTAGGTACAAGGATCCAAAGGTTTGAAATCACTAATCAAACATCCATAGGATCATCGTCCTCTAAAAGTTTGCCACGTGGCTCATATTGTGGCGATCATTGGGGTGTTCAGCAATGTTTTACTCACGTCCTCCTACATAATTTAGACTGTTCGATTCCTCGAAAACGGAAAACCTTTAGATGCAGAAGACTTTGGATGCAAAGGGGTCTCTTGGCCCTACATGGCTTATTTTTTTGCCACACTAACCGCATGGATGTTTACCCTACCCCTTGGTGGATATGCATACCAAAAATCAGCTTGCTTTATAATTTCTTGCCGTTGGATTAAGTGCCCAAAAATATGCAAAAAAAAAACATGCTTGAGTCCAACGGGTACGATCAATCTTCAAAAAAGTGCTATATTCTATGGTTAGAGAAAATCAATGAGACTGATTTTTCGTACATATATCCACCAAGGGGTGGCCTAAACATCAACGCGGTTAGTGGGCTCAAAAAATGAGCTATGTATGGCCACAAGACCCCTCTGCATCGACTGCATCCAAGTCACCTGCATCTAAATTTTTTTCCCTCGAAAACACCTCAAGAATGCCGAGGACCATCAATCTAGTGGGACAATAGAGAGAGAAAATTTTGATCCTGTGATTTTTTTATCCATGGCGTTCTAGACTTACAGTTAAGTGACACCTGTATTGGGTTAACGTGGAAAAAGCAACTACAATTAAGTAATTAGTGCATCTTAACTCTAGTACAGGTGGTATTTTTATTTATTTTTATAGGTGAAGGCAGGTTTTGAACCCAGGACCACGGTATCGTCACCCTTAAGCTTTACCGAGCAAGTTAGGACTTAATTATAAATCCTGGATGAAAATATTTCTAGAACGTTGGGGAAGATGTCTTCCTTATGATGACAGCACCATTTTTTTTTTCAAGGACATAGCAAAGATAATATTAGCACCACCATATAGGAAAGATTGTTTGAATTAGTAAGATCCTCCTGTAATTTTTTTAAAATTAGGGTCACCCCTATGACCGTTGACTGTTGACTAATATGATAATTTAGTTATAATTTATAAATTAAAATGTTATATTTTACTTTTCATTGAATTCAATAATGAAAAATCAAATGTGAATATCTACTAATTCATATAAATATATATATAGAAGGGCCGAGATCTTATCCCCCAAATGGATGGTGGTTCTCGGCCACTAACACCCTATTTTTGCAAATGCTTTTCTCGGAGAGTACTGCAAGCATTCGCCACCCCCTATCAATATAACAAGTGACTATGGTTTTCTTATACCCCATCTTATCTTATATGGCTTCAATAATGAGTGGTTGAGATCCATTATGTTTCATATCGATGACTGAGATTAACTCCCACCCGATTTTGACAAACACTTTGTCGGAAAGTGGCTCGGGCACGGGCCACCCACGCATATAACAAGACAACTCAGTTGTATTCTCTTATCTTATCCATTCATCTAATGTGGACGTTTAGATAAAGAGTGGTTGAGATCAAATCCATCAATCTAATGTGGACTGTTAGATTTCAGCAACTCAATCCGCCTCATTTGACTTCAATTTATTCAAAATTTGAATTTCAACACTGTTATTTTTTATTATTTATGTTATTTTCCCATTTCTCCTTCTCTGTGTTGCAATCCTTTATAATGGAAAAAACGGTAAACGCCCCAGTCTATTATATCGTTTGAGTGCCGAAGGCACCCAATTTTGCAAATGCTTTTGTCGGAGAGTGCTGTGGGTACGGGCCATTTACTAGTATATAAATATAAAAGAGAATCATATAAAATAAAAAAGGAAATCCTATTTATTTAAGTTAAAAATTATATACATATGGGCAGAGATATAATGACTCGTGCTATTCTTACTAATAGATTACTAATGGACGTGGGGCCCACATGCAGATGAGGGTGTGTGTCTCCCTCGCAAGATTGGCCATGTGGGTAGAATTGGGCAAGGTTTAAAAGGGGCCGTTATAACAGACTTGGGGTGTTACTTGTTTTTTCTGCTATCGGCCGTTATAACGAATTGTAATGCTCAGGGGCAAAAAACAGAAAATAACGGAAAAAGCAGCCCTAAAATTCAAATTTTCAATAAAAAATAACGGAATATAATGGAAAAAGTAACGGGGGAGGTCCGAATCGGCCGATTTTTAAACCAGGGTACTCCAGGGCATGGTTTTAAAAACGGCCGTTTAAACGGTTTTAACGGCCGTTTAAACGGTAACGCCCCAAGCCCGTTTCCGTTGAAACCATTTAAACACGTTTTATCGGTTTTGAAAAAAAGGCCGTTTTTTGGTTTTAACGGCCATTAAAATTGTTTAAACAGCCGTTTAATTTTGAAAAATTTTGTGAAAAAAAACAGCCGTTAAAACCGTTTAAATCCGTTAAATTCCGTTTTTTTTTTTTAATTTTCAAATTTCAAAATTTGAATTTCCGCGCCACTTTTTTCCATTTTTTTCCGTTAAAATCTGTTTAATTCCGTTTTTTCTCATTTTTTCCATTTTTGCCCCTGACCGTTTCAATCCGTTTAAACGGTTTAAACGGTAACGCCCCCAGTCCGTTTAACCGTTAAAACGGCCTCCTTTAAACCTTGCTCCAGGGTGTGGTGTGGGTATCCACCAATCGTTCCTAACAGTACTGATTCCGTACGCACAGTTGGTTACTGTTCTGAATGTATCACATGTCATGTTCAGCCACAAAGGGTCAAGTGTCTTCAAAGTGGGCTGTTCTTTGATACCGACTTCGGTATCAAAACTTTGATGCTGAAGTCCCTCAATTTGCCATGTAGGAGATTCTTTCGGGCCCACTGACTATATGTATTTGGGCCACATCTTGGTGGACCCACACAAAAATCAGCTTGATTGGTGATTTCTAGCCGTAGGATTTGAGCACTTTTCATCATGGGCTTTACGAACATGCCTATGAAGTGGTTCCAAGCCCATGATGAAAAGTGCTCAAATTCAATGGCTAGAAATCACTAATCACGATGATTTTTTGTGTGTGGGTCCACCAAGTTGTGGGCCAAATATTCATGGAGTCAGTGGGCCCCGAAGAGTCTACTACGTGGCAAATTGAGGGACTTCGACATAAAAAATTTGATACCGAAGTCGGTATCATAGATTTTTCCCTAAAAAGTTGGTAACATGTCGTGGTGTCTGTTTTTTTTCATTTATTACTACAATGGACCAATGGTACCTTGATAAAAATGAGTGCGCCTGTGGTCCAGCTGAGCCGGACCACATGGGTATGTAGGTGTTTGCCACTCAAACCTGTCGGACCAAAAGTTGTAATGTGACATTCCTAATCGGGCCCACTTACCTCTTCAATGTTTGCCCCACCTCTCGTTGAATCTAATTACCAAAAATCAGTCTGATAGATTATTCTTAAGCATTGGACTTGAATTTTTTTTTTTTTTTTAATCCAATTCTTTTCACCTATTGGCTCGTTTATTATGAAGGTCACGATGAAAAAAATTTATCAAATCGAACGGCTAGGAATCATTTATCAGCCTGATTTTTATGTGTAGATTCACCAAGGTGTGGGCTAAACATCCATGATCAGTGGTGTTGATATTTCCAGCGAAAATGCGTTTTTGTTTCTTTTAGATTTGGGAAGATTGAACCGTACGAGAGCTGTTAATTATGACTCAAATAGGAGAAAATTTTTCCTAGAGGAGAATTATTCGTGTCGGCTGTAGAACGCATAAAAACGTAATGACTCATGAATGATTGGCCCACCACTTGATGGACCAACAATCAGCCTGATTGGTTATAGTCATGGAATTCGAGCGTTTTTCATGAGGTGATTTCTAGTTAGAGTTCATCAATCAGGCATTTATTGGGGGCATCAAGGGGTGGGCCAATCAATATTCTTGGGTAAGTGCACCTCAAAGAGTGTGCCACATGGCGCATCTTTATGTACCCACAGGAAAATTTCTGCTCAGGGTAATTTTTCTCCTCATATGGACATTTTCATCCAAAATATAGCAATTATACATAATGTTTTAAACTGGTGGGTGGCCAGTGCTGTGTCCACACCGCTCCCCGACAAAGCATTTGCCAAAATTGGGTGAGTGGCTGAGATCCACCGTCCAGTTGGGGGATAAGATCGTAGCCCTTATTTATTTAAGCTTATAAGAGGGAGACAACTGAGCTCCTTTGTTTTATAGTTGATATCGCTTATCTATAAGTATAACCGAGGTTCGTCTTTCTCCCACAAGGGGTGTCAATTCATACCCGTTTAACCGGAACAAAAAACCCTAATTCTGATTCTATCTCCAATTGGACAGTAGATCCCACCTACTCACACCCAATTTTGACAAAAGCTTTGTCAAGGAGTACCGTTGGCACGGACCACCTACTAGTTTATTAAAAAAGAGAGATCGAAAAGATCTCGAAGAATCCAAAGAAGACAAGAAGTACCAAAACAAAATTACACCGAACACCCATCCTCATACTTGAATACCAAATCACCAAAAACAGTATCTCTCGATTCCTTCGAAATACTACCCCCAATCGAAGAGCAACGCATGTTTCTTGAAAGGAACTTCCGCCCACTTTTCGACACATCTTAACAGCCATCATAATGGTCGTAACAATAACGTTCCGTACCCATTATGCCATTGTCCCTTTTAAGCCGTCATAATGAAATTCAACTTCTAAGGAGTTTCTCAAAGTATTTGTATATGGCCATTCAATTTCAAATGGCCACCCATGTACTAGCCTTACTGATGTGGGCTCCAAGCCGTTGGATGGTGGGACCATGATGTCGTTCATTTATTTTAGTGACTTACATATGGTCCCGATTCAATGCCATGCTTTTGTTACTAATATAATGACTAATGTACGTGGGACCCACATGCAGATGAGTTAAGGGCTGATTTTTTGTGATGAAATTCTTCTCAACATAGATATCAACCTCACAAAAAATCAGCCCATTCCAAAATTTGAGCGATTCGAGGAAGATTTCTTGAGCACTTTAATTATTTCATTTGTAAATATAACTATGTAATATGCATGGTTTAAAAAATGGTTATAATGTCGTTATACTGGTAATGCTCATTTTATGGGCTATAATTTAATTTGAATAAATCATCAACGTTTAGCCGAAAATGAATTTAGGCACAACGGTAACACCAATTACCCGCTATACTATTATAATTGTCCCTTAATTTAAATTTGATTGGTAATATGTTTTAGCAAGTATATAACTAGTGGGTGGCCCATGCCCACAGTACTCTCCGACGAAGCATTTGCCAAAATTAAGTGTGAGTGACTAAGATCCATTGTCCAGTTGGAGGATAAGATCTCGACCCTTCTTTATTGAAGCCTATAAGAGGAGGTATAAGTGGGGACAAAACCATTCTCACTTGTTATATGGATGTAACTTTGTTAATAATTTCATATTGGTTTAATATTTTATAGGATAAATATGGATAAAGATGTTTTATATTAAATGTACAATATTTACATATTGTACATTATTCTAATATATAGCCAATGTTTGAGATTTGTTTATTTATTTATACAAGGGGAATGCAATGTGTGATGCACGTGCACCTTACACATGGCAGCACCTTACACGTACCACACTCATAGAGATCATTCACCGTATCGATATTTGGCCCATCCCTAGATGGACATACATGTAAAAAATCAGCCTATTAATGATTTTTAAGGACGGGTTGATTTTTAACCATAGATTTTGAGCATTATATGGATATTCAAATCCAAAGGTTTGAAATCACTAAACAGGCCTATATAGCTACACCGAGGGATGGGACAAACATCCATGCGGCCAGCAGTACCTAGAAGTGTTTTATACTATTGTCCCTCATCATCATTGATGAGGGATGTGGGCTTGCTGGACAAACTGTGCAAGCGTAGTCGGAATAGAGGCATTTAATGAGGGAAAGTTTTGCCTTTCAAAGTGGAGAGACTTTTAATTGTGTCACATGAAAGTAGAGAGGCTTCAGAATAGATTTTCTTTTTCTAAGATTTGGAATCTTGTTATAGAATTTCATGAGTAAAACTTCTGTTACAAGATGTTGTGATGAAAGCCGGTCACAACCCACAATACGAGCCATGTGGCACACTATTATAGGGGCGCTGACCGTATGTATGTTTGTCTAGTCCCTCGGTGGACCTGAAAACCAAAAATCATCCTGATTAGTGATTCACAACCTTTGGATTTTTGCACCCAAATAATGCTCAAATTGCTACGGTTAAAATCAACCCGTGAAAATAACTTCAATCCAATGCTTAGAAATCATTAATCAAGATGATTTTTGGTTTGCAGGTCTACCAAGGGACTGGACAAACATCCATACGGTCAGCATCTTCTAATAGTGAGCCACGTGGCTCATATTGTGGGTTGTGACCGGCTTCCGTCACAATATCTTGTGACAGAAGTTTTACTCGAATTTCATTATTTCACCTAATTCACCAACCCAAGTAACTTTTTCATGTTTCTTTCTGTCATGTCCTCACCACGATATTAATTGAACGGTTTTACAATCACGGGAAATAATATTGAAGATTCAATGTCACTCTTGGGACCATATTCACGACAATTTATTGAAGATCGGGCACGGGGGACCCCATTTTTTATTTTTTATACCCATTTTGGCGTACTCACTTAAAAGATGAATCAATGATTATTTTTGGTGAGGATGATCTCTATGGTGAGGAGATCATCCTCACAAAAATTCAAATCATTCTGATATTCATAGACTGGTTTAGAAGCTGAAGAATTATGGACTGTCGATTTTTACCGTGTAACTTGAAAACTATATTTGATGGGGTTAGAATTTTCAGAATGGGCTGATTTTTTGTTGGGGTGATATATATGGTGAGGAGATCATCCCCGCCAAAACTCAGCCATTGATTCATCTTCTATGTGGGTACTCCAAAATGGGTGTCAAAATTGAGGTCAAAAATGGGTGTCCCCGGAGCCCTAGCCTTTATTGAATACGTGTCTGTCTAGATCATGTTGGGCAAGCCATCTGTACTATGACAATCCTCACAATATTTATTCATTTCGACATTCCTAACCTCATAAAAACTGAGTTTAATTTGAAAAATCCAGACCATCCAATTAAATTGAAACTTGGATGATGATCATCATCATTGCAATGAAAATGTGTGGTTGGATGGATTGTCCAACATGATCTCCATGTGGGTCCCACTACTGGGTGTAAGAATTAGATGTAAGAAATGGGTGGACTCATTTATTATTGTCAGCAAAATTTAATGGGCATTTTAGCACTGCCATACTAGAAAATAGGTTAATTTAGGACCCCTTTTTGTGACCCTACTCTAGGGAGTTGCATGCTCAGCCGTGGATTTCAAGAATCTAACGGTGGTTGTGCGTTGGCAAAAAGTGTTAAAAGTGAATGCCAGCTCAGCACTATAAACCACCGTTGGATTCTCAGAACTCACGGCCAAGCACACGACTCCCAAGAGGGGTCTAAAAAAGGGGGTCCCCTGACCCCGACCTTTTAGTAAAACCCTCCTGTAGTTGTTGGACTAGTACCCAAGCAAAATGAGTGTTTAACCCCAAGGGGCGCAGATGGCCAGGACTACGCCTCAGGAAATGCAGGACCAGAATCCCCCTCCCCTCAGGGTCAGCCACCAACTGGGCTTGCCCAGGCGTTTAAATGACACGGATACGGAGACTTAATCAGGTGCTCTAAGAGGCCCTGATACCCCGTGATACCAAAAATAAAAAGAGTGTTTCATGTGCTAATAAACAGTATTGCTAATAATTATAAAAATGAGTCGAGGGATGACTACTCTAATTTAAAGAAGTACAAGGGGGTCTTATTAATTCATCTAATTTTTCAGGGTGCTCCAAAATAAAGGATAAAAAGGGTTAAAATTTGCTTCTCTATATTTAAAAAGAATAAAGAACTGATATTATGCAACTACACATATGAGAAGATTTTAAGTACCGTCTCTAACTGGTGGAATCCACCATTAAATTAGAGAAACTTTGATGACAGCACACAATATGAGCCACGTGGCATACTCTTAGAGGACTCTGACCGTATGGATGTTTGGCCAATCCCTAGGTGGACCTACAAACCCAAAAATCAGCTTGATCCAATATGTGATTGTAGTGCAAAATTTTCTAGGAGATCAAACTGTGAGAACTGTACGGTAGATCCCAACTATCAACTCAGTGTATGTGTCCCACGTGTTCTCATATTATTGTGACCGGGAATGCCACATGTGCACACCTTACACGTGGCAGCACCTTACATGTAGCACACTCGTAGGGATCACTCACCGTATCGATATTTAGACCATCTCTAGATGGACCTACATGAAAAAAATTAGCCTATTAATGATTTTTAAGGATTCGATTGGAGTCATTTTAACCGGTTGATCTCTAACTGTAGATTTTGAGCATTATATGGGTATTTAGATCCAAAGGTTTGAAATCACTAAACATGCTTATATGGGTCCACTTAGGGATGGTACAAACATCCATGTGGTCAGTGGTCCCTAAGAGTATGCCACGTGGCTTATACTATTGTCCTTTGATGTGGGCGTGCTAGACATCCTGAACTGTACAGGGCGTACAGTTCATACTCCAACCCAGGTTTTGTCTTTGGAATAGAAGCATTTACTGAAGGAAGGATTTGCCTTTGATAGTAGAGAGGCCTTTAATTGTCACATGGGTGGCAACCCCGTTGTTGCTTTATAACAGTATAGATATAGATAGATTAGATACTATCATCACCTTCCAGTACTGTGCACGGAAACTAGTTGTTTTGCCCATGGTTTTAAAAACGGCCGTTTAAACGGTAACTCCCTAAGCCCGTTTCCGTTAAAACCGTTTAAATACGTTCTATCAGTTTTGAAAAAAACGGCCGTTTTTTTTGTTTTAACGGCCGTTAAAATCGTTTAAACACCCATTTAATTCTGAAAATTTTGTGAAAAAAAAATAGCAGTTTAATTCCGTTAAAATCCATTTAATTTCCGTTAAATTCTGTTTTTTTTTTTTTTTCAAAATTTGAATTTCAGTGCCATTTTTCCATATTTTTCCGTTAAAACCGTTTAAACCCGTTAAAATCCGGTTTTTTTCCATTTTTGCCCTTGGCCATTTCAATCCGTTTAAACAGTTTAAACGGTAACGCCCCCAGTCCGTTTAACCGTTAAAACGGCCTCCTTTAAACCTTGGTTTCACCTAGTTATTATAAAAAGAAAAATGCTGGTGATCTCGTGATGAGCCTGGCTCCTTCGGGCCCACACAGTTAGATAGTAAAACTTTGATGACAGGGCCTTGTCATCCAGGTCGATGACAGGGTGCAATATGAGCCATGTGGCACACTCTTAGAGGACTCTAACCGTATGGATGTTTGGCCAATCCTTAGGTGGACCCCAAACCAAAAATCAGCCCGGTTAGTTATTTCTAGGCGTTGGATTGGAATTATTTTCATGGGTTTATTTTAACCATGGGAATTTGAGCATTATTGGCCATTATTTGAGGTACAAAGATCCACAGGTTTGAAATCACTAATCTAGCTAATTTTTGGTTTGTACGTCCACCTAGGGATTGGAAAAACATCCATACAGTCAAAGTCCTCTAAGAGTGGGCCACTTGGCTCATATTGCACCTTGTCATCAGCTTGGATGACAGGGTCTTGTAATCAAAGTTTTTCTGGAGGCATAAGGAAATTGGTGGGGGTTAGAGGCTTTAAAAGTTCTAGATGTAGACTTTTGAATATAAGTTTGTGTCCCACTCTTCCCCCTAAACGTGACTCACGTATAGTTAACGTCAACATCTGCAAGGCCACACTTGTTTTTTTTTTTCATGCGTATTTTAGGACGCGCGCACTTTGGAACCCGCGCAAGTTAAATGTGCGCGACTTCGGATGTATGCCATTTGGACAGATTCAACAAATTGCACATGAAAATCGATTATATGCATTTGTTTGCGCAAATGATGTTGAATGTTGCACCTAACATTGCATTATAAAAAATTATACATACTCGTTTCAAATTACCATGTGTACTCGAATATTCTTTAATCTTTCATATAGTTTTATTTTACCTTAGTATGATGTATTAAACTCGCTCTCACTCTCCTGAGTTGGCACATTCCTTTGGGCCCAGGTTTTGGCCACCCCTTGGCGGACCTACACACCCAAAATCAACTTAATTGATGATTTCTAACTGTTGGATTCAAGCATTTTTCATCATGGGCTTTATGTACATGCCCATGGGTGGGTTTCTAGCCCATGATGAAGAAAATGTTCCAAGTCAAATGCTTGAAACCATCAGTCAGGCAGCTTTTTGGTGTGTAAATCAACCAATCGGCTCAGTGAGCCCAAAAGAGCATACAACGTGGCATTTATTGAGATTGGAGAAAGTCGTTCGGCAATAAGGCTATTTTGCAGAACATTGCCGAACGGGGTTGGAGATGCTCTTATCTCTTAGGTGACTGTCCAAAGAAAAGAAGGGGTCCTCCCTGCCCTCATGTCCAAACCCGACCTAATCTGACCCGACCCGACCCATCATCTACTGTGATCCTTCTGAATGTCCAGAAAAATAAGGTAAATGATCCTGAAAACTGAATGGTCCATAAAGGTTGATTTGGGGCTTAGATCTCTTTGCAAGATCACTCCAACCGTGGGATGCAAGCCACATGCACACAGGATATTTATCCTCATCCACACCCGCACCCAAACATTCCTCTTCCTTTAAAATACTATGTCCTTCATTAATTTCATAAATGATCACCTAAAATGATATTAGTTAGGACTAAATTGTACTTTGTAGTCGACGCTTTTGGCATGTTTGGCTGCAGTAGTAGTTCTGTTCTCCTCCAGGACAAGCTCACCAACTGCTTGGAATGCAGGAGAATAAGAATGAGGAATCACTCCCCAAAATAGACTACAGCTTAGGTCTTCAAAAATTTCTATTTGGAGAATCAGTGGAATTTTGCAAGTTCTCCGAAGAAGAACAAGAATCCACTTTATATTTACTCTTTTTTTGCCTGCCAATAACTATTTTGTTATACAGCTTAAATACATTTAAGGAACACAAGCTTACCGAAGATCTACAACATCAAATTTCAAACTGGGGTTCATGTAAACATGAGAACAGTGCTCATAGATCGGGCTCCCGTCTGGAGGCTCCTCATGGGGATGAAACCCATGCTGTTGACAATTACGAATCAAAGATACGCCCGCTGGATCAGACAAATGAAATATGCCGTGTTTTCTGCAAGTAGCACATGAAATGTGATAGTGTTAGCTCATTCATGAAATTTAGATTCAGACAAATATACATGGCATTCGGAGGCTTGCCCATGGTCACATGATCGCGAATCCAGATCATCCAATAAATTAGGCCAACCCATGCATTGGTCACAGTATTTCCAGTGAGAGAATTCTTTTCTTTTTTTCTTTTTCATTTTTTGTTTGCTAAACAAATAGAATTCATTTTGGACGGTCAAATAAGTAGTGATGGGCATGACATACATATATGTGGTCATATAGTTATCAATCCAGACCATCCAAAAGAAGACTCTTGCTCAGAGGGTTAGGATCCTTCTGATGGAGGAAATTTCAGGTTCAAGCAAATTGGCAACTAACATTTGGACTGTCCAGAGAGATGATAACGAGGACGTGTATGCAGCATTGCATCACTAACGTTTTTACAACCAAAACTACTGTGCTTTAATATTGTGATTTTCGGTCATGGCCAAACCAATTGACAAACTGGATTGGAGGCCACGTGCCCTTGACGGCGGGAGAGAAAAACATGCACGATTCTGAGTTTAAACATCGTGTACACAAACACACATTTGTGCATGTTTAAGTTGAATTACCAGTGATATGAGGTGATTTGTCATGGCAGATCATAACTAGTGATTTAAAAATTTGATTTCTCAAGCTTGCGAGTATTATAAAATTGTTACTACCTATAAATAGGATTTTAATGAAAGGGCATTGAGACAGATAAAATTTACCTAGATGTATCTGTGGGCGCCATAACAATAGAGACTGCTTCCGGTAACATGATCTGACAGAGGAGACACACACAACCCTTTCATCAGATGATAAACTATGATAAAGGAACTAGATGGAATCAGAGGTAACAGAAACTCAAACAAGTAGGTAAGGTTATATAAAGTTATGCGATTAGAAGATGCAAATTTATAACTTAGAGGTAACAGAAACGCAAACAAGTAGGTAAGGTTATATAAAGTTATGCTGTTAGAAGATGCAAATTTATAACTTACAAGATAAAGGCTATGAAGATGCAAGTTTACAACTTACAGGAGGGAACTGGCTATCATTAGTTTGATTAGTTCAATGGTATTGCTATCATTTAGGATATTCCTATGTAACAAGGAAAATGCACTCTTAAGTTTTTTGTCATGTTGTACACGTTGACACACAGACACGCGTGTCGAAACATCACAACACATCCTAACAGCGTCACCTTTTATTTTAATGACTTTTTGCTAAATAAAAAATTTCTAAAAGAGGGCTGATGTGTTCCGTCCTCACAGTATTTTGTTAAGTTCTTAAACATAGCTAGTTGTTTATTAGTCTTCCCTCGTACAAATCTACTTATATGCTATTGGATAGATCCATGGCATATAGAAATGTTTTCTTTTACTTTTCATATATTTACTTCCTTATTTTTAACTTTTAATTTTAAATATAACTAAGATATATATCATAATACATATGTGCAAACATGTCTGCATGTCGGGCTTCTTTAAGGCGCTGCATTAGACACCTCGAACTAGGGGTGTAAATTTGGGCCGACGGACCAAGCCTGGCCTGGCTCGGGGCCGGGCCAAAATTCCAAGGCCTAGGCTCGGAGGGGGGGGGGGGGGGGGGGGCTTCATGTCGAGGCTAGCCAGGCCGGGTTAGGCCCGGTCTTAATTTAAAAAATAAAAATAAAAAAGTGAAAAAAAACATGAGACAATACTCATTTGGGCGTGGGCCGGGGCCGTGGTCAGGTGAGTTTCGGGCCATTTTCGGGTTGGTTTAGGCCGGGCTTTAAGGGGCAAGCCCGGCCTAGGCCAGGCCACAGGCCAAATTTACAACCCTACCCCGAACTGTGTCGCACACCAACACATGTCCGCGTCATTGTCACATAGAAGGGGTGAGGGACCCTCAACTTCAAAAGTTCAGCAAGGAATTTTTTTTTCGAATCACCTTGGAAAATTACACTTTTGCCCACCCTAGAACAAAATCTGTACAATATTGCTCACCCTTGAACAAAATCCTGGCTCCGCCACTACACATAGGTATATTCTTTTTTTATTATTTGTTCTAGTAACTTTTGCTAAGGATGTTGCGATGGTGAGTGGAAAAACTGGGAAACACAAAATCAGAAACGATCACATTCAAAGAAATCTACAGCGCCAATAGGAGATTAAAAAAGGGAAAATTGATTGAGATGGTTTGGACATGTACAACAAAGACCAATATCAGCAGTAGTAAGAATAAGTGCTTTAGTACAAGTTGAAGGCCATAAAAAGAAGTGAGGACAGCTAAAATGACAAGTGAGGTAGTAATAAAAGATTTAAAGACATATCACTCGACATTAGATATAACTCTTAATAGAGTCTAATGGCAAGATAGGATTCACGTTGTCGTTAAGGGTGCAAATCGGGCGGGACAGGTCGAGCCCCAACCCAACTCTCATATGACTCAACCTGGGCCCATCCCAACCTAAGCTTGGGCCTAAGCTGTCAACCCAAGCCCAACCCGAGCTACAACTTGGGTTGACTCGAGTTTGTTACAAAGAGAGGGGAGAGAAAAGAGAAAGAGAGGCTTCTACATGAAGATTGGGATAAGCCTACCAAAAAAAGGAGAATGGGATAAGAAAGAGGAAATGCACCAAAAAAGGGGGATAAGAGAAAACAAGATGTCCACCTTTTTTGGAAAGACACAAGTGAACATTAGTTGTCTATATTACTTTTTTATAAAGAAGAGACACATGTCAACATGAGGGATTCAGTCGTCACATTTAAAGATATATATAAAGCTAAAAAAAGATACATAAATAATGAGTTTTATACCTATGTTGTAAAAAACAATCCATCGGGCTCGGGTTACCCAAGGCCTTGATCCGAGCCCAACCCGACTTTAGTTCGGGCTCTAAAATCCTAACCCAAGCCCAATCTGAAGTGTGAATATCCAGCCCAAGCCCGACCCAAGGTCGGATTGAAGCCATCCAAGTTGCACCCGTAGTTGTTGATGATGATGATGATGTTCTAGTAACTTTTCATGTCTTTGAGTAGGCGAATAGTTCCAAGCATTATCATGCATTCATCTTTACACCACTACTTGCCTATAGATCTACCCCCTGCTTGACAAACAGCAAGGAGAGATGCCCTTTCTTGTCTATTGCTTTTTATTTCTTTTCCTAGTGAGCTATTCTATCGCTGTCACTGGATAAGCCTGTTTTAATGAGATCATTAACTCAAAGGTTCAAATGAATTTTGAACCCAAGACATGTCACTCGACACCACAAGCCCTTACCAACTCAAAGAAGTAGGCATTTGCAAAAAAATTGGTGGTCCAACCGAGTTAGCTGAGTTTTTTCATAAAACCAGTAACCCACTTCTGAGTAGCACACTAATTGAAACTCTTTTGGATAAGTGCTTGCAACAAGTTTTAAAATATGTCTGTTTATTTCCTGCTTACAAACCTCACCAACTCACGAAGCATGAGTTGCTTTTTTTTTTTCCTGTCTATTTCTAATATTCTATGATCTTGTGGGTCATGATTTTGTATCGCCGCTCGGCTTTGATCCTGAGTTGATTCAGCACATTACCAATAGGGTACAATTTTTTCCTCTATGGCATGGTTCTTTTTTATGCCTTGAGAGTGGAAAAGGTTTCAAGGATGGTTTTGGTCAGTGTTTGGCACGAATTTAGAGTTGCCAAACTTTTAGGAAGGATTTGGCATTAACATGGCATTTGGCACTTGGCTTGCTTCGATTATCCTATAGATAGATCATTCATTAAGGATGAAGGAAAAACTTTTAACCAGTTAGATAGTGTTATCAGTTGCTTCTTATCTCCCACAATTATATGATGCTATTTAAATGGGTCACTACAGACCGTCAATTGAAAAGCTCATTTTCTCTAGCCTATGAGTAAGACCACAATATTCATAGTTTTCAGTTGAGAAGTTAGGTTTGTATAGGAACTAAGGTTGTACCAAGGTTTTGGTCTTTCTACAAGATCCTGATTAACAACATTTTCCTGCACAAAAATGGTGAATTGTTTGGAAGGAAGCATTTTAAGCTTTTAAGCTTGTTTGAAATGAGGATAAAAAAGAAATTAAGGACCAAAAACACAAGAAATAAAAACCTGGAAAGGAGCATAGTGTCATGGACTTGGTCTTGGAACCTTGCTAAAGACCGTGCGGCACTTGAGTTAGTCACTCCTTTGCTATCAAGTCAGCCTTCCCCCAAAGTGACTTAGATTTGACCTTGCCTAAGCACTACTCTCACTCACTCAAGAAGCACACAAGGACACAAGAGAGCTTTAGAGAATGAGACTTGTATTGCTCAACTCAGGATGATTACAAATGAGGGGGCTTGCCCCTTTATATAGGCATGAGCCTTGACATCAATGGTTAGGATCGTGCCAAGTGGCGACGATCTATCGGCTAGGAACACTCTAGAATTCTCTATATAATTTCTATTTGTACACCATTATTTACATACATAAGAGTGTCTAAAATCTTCCTTTACTGGATGGTTCTTGGAACTCTCTGGATGATCCTGGATGGTAGGGAATGGTCCACAAACAGACTTGAATATGGGCTTGAATCGGGCTCGATCCGTGGGCCTGTGACAATAGGCTGGGGGTACTGAAAAGTGCACAACGAAGGTTCTTCTCACCTTTCTACCACTGGGGCCCAAAGATAATTACTGAATTACTGAATTACTGGGGAATCTCCTCCCTCAAAGGAAGACCAAGGTAATACATTGGGAGGTTAGCGTTGGAACAGCCTAAATACTGGCCTAGCTCCTCCACCATCCCAACTTCAATAATCAAGATCTTTCCAAAGTTCAAGATGAAGAAAGGAAAGTTTTTCTAAGCATTAAAGAATGCATCTCAAAGGGTGGTAGAGAATTCATCAAGAAGTTGTTAGAAAAAGAGAAAGCAAAGTTGGAGGAACTGAAAGCAGTAAAGCACAGATTTGCTCAAAGAGGAGCATGGCATGGGCAATTGCTTAACGATTATTCCTAAGAAGAGTTGTACGGACAAGCCTTTAATATCAATCATTCATAAGAAATCAATATTATGCAGAAGAGTTGTAAAGAGTTAAGACCTTGGAAATTTTATGTATAATAATTTACCATATACACTCCCGTTTACATGTATTAAATGATCCGAATTGATATAAAAGCAACCCTAAATTGGATTAAAACATATCCCAGTCTATACAATACTCCGATACCAAAATTATTTAAAGCTTACCTTCAAATGCAGAACAAACGGATTAATTATCATAAACTTCAAAAACATAACCAACACAAAAATTTATGAACTTGAAGACAATAAAGAAAAAGCATGCCAATGATCCTAGAGTTTCGTATTTACCTGATATGAGTATTGAGTGTGAAGATCAACTGACGACATAAAGCAAGTCTGTGATGGGTGCGTCTGAAAGTCAAACCAAGAATCTGATCAGGATTGGAGTGAAGGAATCTGATAATCCACAGCTCGGAAAAAAAAATCATATCTCATATGAAAATTAATCTTGGTGCTGGCAGCAACTTGGCCAAACTGTCTTGTTATTGGATGTTACTAATAGGAGTTGATTGTGCAAGCAACTTGACTGGGTCATATAAAAGTTTCCTGTGACTTGTCTGAGACATAAGCATCTCAACCAGGTCGGCACCAACTCATGTTGGTTCCAGTGTTGGCCAAGTCACATACTGAAAGCAAAGTTTAAATTGTTGCAAATATGAAAATATATTGTAAATTAGAGCAGTAGCACATGGATCGAATGAAAAGCAATAGCATAAAAGGTTATTAAGATACTTATTACTTACATGAATCCATCCAAGTGGGAAAAGAGAGAGTTTGTCCTGAACATCAAAGATTTCTTCTTCGTTCATCGTCTGACACTAAACATTGACAATTATTTCAAAATCGAAACTACTGGATGGTAAAAGTATGCTACTAAAAATCTGAAAAACAATTGCCAAGGTGCTAATCCATGATATTTCAAAATTCTGATTGAATCCATTCACAATCTAGGGAGAATCAAATCAAAGTGGAATCAATCGTCATACACCTTATCCCAACTATCTAGGGTCGGAAACATGAAAACTAATTCTTCAGCCAATTCAGACTTAGTTGTCAATAAATTCCGAGCAGATATGAATCACCCAATCCCATTCTCAGTTCATTTTCAGTTTTGGTTGTACTCCTCTAAGTTCTTTGGTTCAAAGATTTTCTTGGTAGGCCATTGGTTTAAAGTTGTATTCTACTTAAAACGTACAAACTGAGAGAACTGGGGTAATGCAAACTGCAAACTGCAAACTATGCGATGAGGACATCAAGACGTCTCAACCTAGAGTGTGCAATAGGAGAACTGGAACCATTCTTTTTCATTGTGCTTTGATGACTTCTATGTGGACTCTAGTTCAAGTTCTCCATGATTGTGGGAGAAAAAGACCCCACATGCACAACATCTTGTAGTTTCACATTGGAAAGATGCAAGTGAACTACATTTGCGGAGTTATTTGATAGTTTTATTTGCTTTATAGAGTAGTTTTATTTTTTTAGTTGTTTTGGGTGTCTAAGAAAATAGCCAAAAGTTATGGGGCGTATTGTAATTTTACTTCGTTGTTTAAGTGGTTGTATTTTTTTAACCATTGGATCTTATTAGTTTATTTGGATGGTCTAGATTAGTGTTTTATTATTCCTATAAAAGCTATCGTTCATGTAATTTTCATTATGAACAAAGAAATAAGAAACTCAGTTTGAGAAATCTCCTGTGAAAGGAAATCTAGAAAACCACGACCGTACATCCCAAAAACCTAACCTTAATTCTCCTCCCCCCCAAATCTAAACCCTTGTCGTTCCCCTCCCTCTCTACCAACCCTAGTTGTACCCCTTCTCCAGCTCATAGTACCCCCCTCTCCCTTCTTCTAATATCCCATGTGGTTCCTTTTGTGGAACTTGTTTTCTCCTGCGGCCCCCAACCCTCCCATAGCTTTATAACCCAAACCCCAGAGATTCCTATAACCTTGCAGTAGCCCTATTCGCCGTTGAGGCCTGCGGCTCCACTAGAAACCCTCTTCTCCTTTCTGAAACCCAAAAAAAACACATGTCCTCCATTTAGCCTGAAACCCACTTGAACCTGCTAATACTCACTTAGAACCCCAAAAACCTTTCCTAAGCCTCTCTGACTCTTATTTTATCTACTAAATCTTGGGTATTGAATTAGTGAGACTACAAGTGTTGATTGAACCCTAAGCTAGTGGAAGTCTTTACTTCCATTGGACCCTTCAATCGATAATTAGGGGTTTTACATTGCTGGATTGTGATTTTTGCCTTGGAACAATTAATTTACTTATATGCTAGCATATCTATATATTTGTGGTAGGTTGCTAGAATTATTATTTGCTTATTATTATCCATGGTAATTTTTCTTTGGTCTCAGCTCATCATTTAGGCTAGTTTTTACAAACCTGCATCATTATGGGATGAAAAAAATAAACAGAAGCAAACCAAACTGAACTACATAGAATTGGTATTAATGAAGAAGTGAAAGGAAAAATCTCTTACCGAATCTGAAGTTGCCTCCTGTTTTGGAATTATCAGTGTTGTAATATGGAATACCCTGTTTTTCTGCAATTTGTTGCAATTGGAAATAACATATCAAATACAGAAATTTTCATGTCCCTTATACCCTTTTACCAAATTTAGTGTACTTACTAGTAAGCCCGCAAGAACTCCACAAGTTTCTAAATTTTTCACTGTATTTGTCTGTGCCAGCCTCAGAAAACCCTCCATCATATTTACCGGCTGCAATTTAAATTCACTGAAGCTATTATTATGTTCATCAAGTACAAGTGACATAAAGACTTAAATCAATATTTTTATAACGGTTGAAATAAATAAAAAAAACCTTCCAGGAACTAAACCCCCAAAGGGAGATGAAAAAAAATATGTTACAAGATCTAGACAAAATGAAAGCAGCATATGGGAGGTTTACAATGTGTAACTGCTGATAAGTAGAGTTGGATATCCCATCCTGGGAAGATTTTGCTGGTCCAGGTCTTGGGTCAGCAACTTTCGATGGAGAAATTGGACGAAAGTCCTGCTGCACGTGAGCAAGAACTGGAGGAGGAGAAGGTTGCCTGATATTACTCAACTGAACAAGATCTTCCTTCGTTTCAACAATAGACGAAGAACATGACTCCTCAGCAGGACGTAACCATCTACCATCATCCAAGGAGAGAACTGATTCCATTGCAGATCTATGCCCTCCAGGATCACCATCTCTGACTGCCACAATATCATATTGTCCAGCCTGATTCAGGCTATTTACCATTGGTAGCACAAAATGGAAAATGTTACAAGCAGTCACATTTTGGAGGAGAAACTTAACATAACAACT
This sequence comes from Euptelea pleiosperma, assembly GCA_035048495.1. Taxonomy (NCBI): domain Eukaryota; kingdom Viridiplantae; phylum Streptophyta; class Magnoliopsida; order Ranunculales; family Eupteleaceae; genus Euptelea; species Euptelea pleiosperma. The sequence continues at coordinate 25,222,374 of CM068551.1, read as the reverse complement.
TAAGTGAATGCATTAGAATTTCATAGAGAAAATATACACATACAGCAAGCCAGATATAATAATATAAGTTCGAAAAGTAGGACATAAACAAGCACCAGTAAATTGTATCAAAGATACTGACCCTGAGTCTTCAGTTAGAGTTAAGTCGGCATTGCTTGGATATTGGACCTGTATCACATAATAGGAGTAAGCAATCTATGACATGTGCAGTTTCTTACAAAAAGAATGACAAGAATATGGCAATTTTACCTTCATCCCAGTACTAGGTCCTAGCCACTGACCTCGGAGACCATTTGGGCCTAAAATTGAGTGTCTGGACAATGTTTCCTCTTTAGGAAGAGGTAGGCTAAGAGATCTGCATATAACCCATTATTAGCTATCAAAACTCAATGGCATCCTCACGTGTAGAGATTGGCATACTACCACTGGAAATATTCACAATTAAATCCCTACAACAACTAGAGACCTATCCAATTACATGCTCAGAAAAAGAGAACAGGATAGGCATATCAGACCTAATAGTGCAGAATCATATAAGCTTCTTAAACTATGATTAAACAAGAACAGGAATATGCTAAAGATAAAAAAAGAAAAGATAAACAACATACGGACGAATTAAAAGAAATACAAGTAATGCAACAAAGTAGAAGCGATGAGAGAAAAGTCAGAAAAGCAAGACAAGCACCCAACACCTAAATTGCTACATTTTTTTTTTGATCGGTAAAAGATGTTAAACAACCATTTACCCCAAAGGATCGATCTGTTAAGGAAATGAGAAACAACTATGTATACCAAAGGGTCGTCGGGCCAACACAACACGTGCACGGGAACACACCATCCGCTAACAATCCCCCTCAGCGGGAATACACTCCGCTGGAGACTTGAACCCTTGACCTCCCAGGCTTTGTTACCTTGTTGTTGCTTAGATTGTAATCAATAGCAAATAGATCTAAGACATTAGGGTTAGAAGATTAGAGAGGAAAGAAGATGGAGAAGGAAGAGATTGGGGAAAGAGGGAATCATGTAGAGCTTAGTAAGCCTACACGATTTCACCTTTTATATTAATAAGGTGGTAAAAAACACTGATTACAAATGGATCCCTATACAATATAGATAAATTAAAGTGTACATGTATTAAAAATTAACAAAAATTCGTCGAATTAATTCGTTTAATTCGAAGTAAACTAAAAAAATTCGGCTAATTTTTCGAAGTTTATCCTTTTTTAGTACAAACATTCGTCAAATTAATTCGTTTAATTCAAAGCAAAAAAGTTAACTTAGAGAAGTTTGGACAATTTTTGCCAAACGTTGGTAAAACAACTGATTTTTAAGGATATGATAAAAAATAAAAAAACATGATAAAACACTTATAACTTATTATATCATAAAAACAACCATTTAGAGCAACCTAAGCAAGATTAATATCGTTTCACTCATTTTGGCAAAAAACTCCAAACTTCTCTAAGTTAGCGAATTTTTACAGAAATTCTCTAAATCGAATTGAACTTCACCGAATTAATTCCGTTTAATTGACCGAAGTTTAAGGCGTAGTTCAAAGTTTAGAACCTTGATCAATGGCAATAGAAACAAAACAAGGCTTAAGTGTGTAACTCTCAAACTCAGCATTGCCTACAACTATGGACCCCCAGGATTTTTTTACGGAATAGTCGTGGATGCTGCTGATGACATGATTTTTGTGGACCACCTCAACAGGAGAACCTAACCCAGTTGCCATTGGATCGGATCTTAGTCTTCCATGACCATCTTCCCTCAATTTCCCAAAATCTCAAAGCAAACCATCTACCATTGCTGAAGCTTACTTCGATGATAGCAACAAATGCAGCATGTAGGTCTCTATGGAGCTTCCAATGATCAGAACACGAGGAATGCTTGCTTAAAACAATAATGGTATGTCAGATGCTAGTGGCAAACTTACGTAGCATTTTCATTAATTTCCCTCTTTGCCCTCCCATTCAGTTGTTGAAGGCTATAGCAACTCAACATTATCAGGTGTTGATGGGAAAATATTCTACATGGCAATTAATATAAGTTTAAGGAAAATGTAACACACTGACGCGGGATGGGATACCGTTCCGTGATTTGAGAAGGAATAAAGAGGGGATTACTATTCACGGCACTATTCACGTGACACTATTCACGTCATTATTCACGTGACACTATTCACAATGCTTTGGTATGATTTGGGTTTTCTTAGGTAATAAATTGACTAAAAAAGAAAATAGAGATGGAGAAAGAGAAGAGAAGAAATAGAGAAAGAGATAGGGATAGGGATAGAAAGATACCTTCGGCTTCGCACCAAGATAGGATGGCTTCACACCACAAGAGAGATTTCTCAAAGAGATTTCTATTTCTTCATTCATAATTTTTCATTATCAAAATCAAATGGTACATCACCTTTTATAAGACTCCCTACTTGAACTTTCTAAATTTTAATCTAATTGAAATTAGAAACTCCTAATACATATCAACTATTGCAATCAATAATAAAAATCCTAATTAGAAATAAAATCTAATTTCAATTGAAAATCCTAATTAAATTAAAACAAATCTTCGTAGGGTAAAATCATAATTTACTATAAATAGTAAAAATGGGATTGACTATAAATAGTAATTTTCAGATTTACTATAAGTAGTAAGAACGAGATTTACTATAAATAGTAAGTCCATTTGCCTGACTGGCATAGATTCGGTGTAACGTGGACTATCATAGTAGAATGCTCCCGCATCACACACTGTCTCCAATGTTAGTTTCTTCTCAGTAAGATTAACCAGGCACCCACAACCAAAGCTAATCTTGACCCCAGCAGATGGTTCAGTAACATCTTTATTTCAGAAAAAGAACAATTATAAATTGCAAGTTCATTTAAGATAGCTTGCAAATATGTAACATCAAGCCTACATGATCCATTCCATGTGATTGAAAAGATGATGATTTTGCTACCTTGTTTTCAATTACTTGTTACTTCTTTAATGGAACTGAATTGATACGACCACATTAGAAACTAGACATCTCAAATCAAGGGCAGACCGTTGAATGCATAGAAAACATCAGGAAAAAACACACTCTAATGCGCCTGTTGTGTTATGTTTATTACATGTTTCTTGTGTTTGTGATTAGCAATTTGCCTAAGCTTCTAGATTTATAAAAGTATAATTATCCCAGTGTCAAGCTGGGAAACTGAGTCACACGCTATAACCAAATGTTTAACATTACCATGTCAGATGTATTTTGAAATGATAATTGAACAATATACGTACAGCTTCTGATATTGCTTGTCAATTTGCATGAGATTTGATGAAACAACTTGATTGAGCTCATTGTTACGCTTCCATGAAGACTGAGATGCACTTCTGCCATTTGGGTGCGGCTGTGTGAAAAGAATGGATGATTTGGAATCAGAAGGTGAAAAAGGAAAGAAGTTGAAGTAAGATGAATATACAACTGGAAAAGATGCTGCACATAGTTGAATTATAGACAACTAAATTAGGTGATCAAATGAAGTGGAATAAATGAAAGGCAAAGAAAAATCATAAATTAAAGAAACCATTCATTCTATGTGATAGAATGAAATTCAAAGAATAATGAGACTTCACTTCAACCACACATGAGGGAGCATTTTTTTTTTTTTTTTGATTGGTACATGAGGGAGCATTTTAGGGGCAAACAAACCTGTTTAACACCAAGGTTCAGAGAAATTTGCTTCTTAGGAGAAAGACATTCTAAAGAAGCAGTTGAATTATATGAAATCCTTTCCAGGCCACCAGGCTGAGTTCCCATATGAGCTTTGTTCAATTCATTTACTCGACATTGGACATCTGGCTTCAAAGTTTCTAGCTCATCTATAACATGCAGCAGTTTCTAGAATGACACAGGGAGACACAAAAAACAACATCGTCACAATATTTCTTAACAACTAAATCACAAAATAGAGCTAGACCACAAGTATGATAACAATCTCACCTTCTTGTAAATGGTTCTTTCTTTTGGAAGCAAGACCTGGTAATCTCGATGGGATGGTATAGTTTCAGACACCAAACTGGGAAGGTAAAGAATAATTAATGCATCCAAATATTTAATCTAAAGAATTTAGGGAAGAGAACATGAGCAAAAGACAAGCAGTTTTATGCTTTCCTTACCTTGAAAATCTGAGAAGTATAATATACAAATCTACAATATTCTTCTCTTCCCTATAAATACTAGCCTGAACATAAAAAACAAACATTTAGCATCTATAAAGAGAATACCAAGACATAGAGGCATGTAATTTAAATAATTTCCTAGAAACAAGCCCACAACCCATGTTGCAAAAGATACTTCAAAACATTGACAAGTTCATTATTTGTTAAAACTAAGGTTATGAGTTTCCATTTATAATGAATAGGAAAAGGAAAGCACCAAAATTTGGTTTGAATAAAAGCTATCCCCACTTTTAGAATTAGTTTCACTTCCATCATGCATCTTGCTAGAAGCAAGGAGACCCTTGTTTCTGCAAATGTAAAATAAGTTTTATGTCTGAGGCGTGCTATTTTTAACATTTAAAGGAACCAAATCATCATCTCGGTTCTATATCATTGAGACAGCTGAACTTGATTTTGTAACTTAATTGGTTTATGTACTGCACCGCAACCATGAGTTCACACATCTATTCCCAACATACCCACCAAAACTAAACAAAAGGAAGGGAAAGCCATAAAACAAAGTGAAGAATGTGTAGGGTGTTTTTATTCTTTTTTTTTCCTAAATAGGTAAAGAACATAAAATATTAACAAAGGACAAACTATAAAATATTTCCCATGCAAGGATGAATCCAAGAATCATAGTGCACCATTTTGACTGATAAGCATGTGTAGGATATCCGCCCGACTTTAAAGGAATAGGGAAAATGCTCTTAACCTCCTTAGAAAAGAGAGACTCGAACAAACTCATCTCCAAAAAAAGACTAAAGGAATCCCCATAGGGTAGACATAGCAACACATCACACTTAGAACCTCAATATTTTAAGGCAATCAATCACGGCCCTCTTCCATGTCCTTAACAACCCAAACCTCAATATCATCCATCAACAATTACCTCATGAACTTTTCCCTCCCCCAAACCTCAATATTTAAAGGCAATCAATCACGGCCTCTTCCACATCCTTAACAACCCAAACCTCAATACCATCCATCAACAATTACCTCATGAACTTTTGCCTCCCCAAAACATGAGGAGATCAGTGGAAATGGATTTTATTTCTGCCCCATTTCACCAGGCCTACAGCCTCTACCTTCAAAGTGTCTCTTTTGATGACAAAACCCCGTATAAGCCAACACTAGAGATACTGTGCATAGCTGAACGAAGGCCAATTACACACTACATTACAGTTCCATCCAGTCCTTCTCATAAACCTCTTCTCAATGACTATATAAGGACTGTTAAACGTCAGTAAAAAATCTGAAAACAAAGAGGAACCTAGGATTTGGCCTTTAAACAAATACAATTGAATTAGAATTACAACACACTTTGATTGAGAACTAATCTAAAAGGTACTTTATCTGCCATATGGGGAATTGCGATCGAGAATTCATAATGCAATTTGCATAATAAACACGACTCATATCAATCAAAACCGTCCAACATCATGCATTGCAAGGTTGATGCACAAAATATCCAATTGCCAGCTTCATAAGAGATACCGACGAAAAATAAATACCAAATACATTCAAGGTTCAATCCTCGAGTAGGAAAGAAAACAAAACTAACACAAATTTGGGCTACAAAGGCCACCGAAGATCACCAATTCAGCTTCAAATTTTGAGGGTAAATGTGAAATTGAAGTAAAGCGAATAAGGTATCAGTGATCAAGAGACCCTTCTAATGTTTAAATTAAATAGAATGTTGTCAAATCCAAAACCCTAATTAAACACCGGAAAATCAAGCTTTTTTCTTCTAATCCCATAATTAAAAACAAAATTCAACCAAATTTGGATAAATTTGACAAAAATCAATCTATTCCGTGTTAAATTTACAGGAAATACACGAAATCAGTAATTAAAAGGGGGGGGGGATCCGTTCGCGATTACAGAGAGAGAGAGAGAGAGAGAGGTACCTGTTTGAGGAGATTATCGGCGATTCGATAGTAGTAACGGAGGGGGATCCGACTGTCGACGTCGACCATTCGAGCCATGGCGTTGATATTGATCGGACGGTCGAGAGGCTTCATCGTTTATCGATGTCCAGCGACTCTGATAACTTTCCCGGCAATGGAAACAGCTTAATGGAGGGATCATTGTTCATACGTGTTTGTAAAGACTTTGTTCTAAAATCCGTTTAATGGGTAAAACTTGGCTGACCCGGACAGTCACTGACCGCCCATAATATCATCTACGTGGCACATCCTTAGAGGACACTGACCGTATGGATGTTTGGCCAATCCCTTAGGTGGACCTAAAAACCAAAAATCAACCTGATTAGTTATTACCGAGCGTTGAATTGGAGCCATTTTCATGGTTTGATTTCAACGGTGGGAATTCGAGCACTATCGACCATTATTTGATGCACAAGATCCAAAGGTTTGCAATCAGTAATTGGACTGATTTTTGGTTTTAGGTCCATCTAGGGATTGGCCGAGCATCCATACAGTCAGCGTCCTCTAAAACTAATCCACATGGATCATATTGTGAGCAGTCAAGGCTTCGCTTACCTCACTGGTCAGCCAAGTTTTACTCGGTTTTCATAAAGAGGATGTCGTTTCTATGTCAACATAATATACCCCGAAGAACAGTGGAAGTGAACTTTGCTGACCGGCGCAATCATGTGGCATATTCGTAGAGATTTATGACCGTATGGATGTTTGTCCCAACCCCAGATGGACGTCTGGACCAAAATTTAGCCTGATTAGTGATTTCTAAACATTGAATTCGAGTCCTTTTCATGGGTTGATTTCTAACTATGGAATTTGATCATTTTTTACCATTATTTTGGGGTATATATAAAGATCCAAAGGTTTGAAATCACTAATCAGGCTATTTTTGGTTTGTGGGTCCACCTAGAGATTGGCCAAACATCCATACAATCATCATCCTCTAAGAGCCACGTGGCTCATATTGTGATCGGTTAGGTGCCAGTCGCGAAAGTTCTATACGAACAATGGATCCTACTCCTCTCTACGAGGAAATCCTCGAGGACGCCTTCTTGTTGAGTGAAAAAAGCTCAACAACGTTTGTACGAACCATGTGGCACTCTTCAACGCCATGAATGGATGTTTGGCCAATCTCTAGATGGAACTCCAGATCAAAAAATCAGTCTAATTGGTGATTTATAGTTATTGGGTTTGAGCCTTTTTCTTGGGTTGATTTTTAGCCATGTGGATTCAAGCGTATGTTTTTTTGGTACTCATATCCAACAGGTATAAATAACCAATCAGGCTGATTTTTTTGTCTTTGGGTTCACCTAGAGACAAGCCAAACATCCATACTGTGTGTGATTTGGAAGAGTGTGTCATCTGGCTCATACAGATGGTTTTTTTTTTATTTTTATTTTTATTTTATAATTGAACTTTTTATTAAAAGGGACCCTTAGAGGCTAAGGAGACCTACCAAGTGATCAAAAGAAATACAAAAACAAAAGAAAGAGACCAACAAAAGGAAAAGATCAACCTAACAACAAACCGAAACAATCGAATACCCACTCCTAATCGTGCCCCCTACAAGCTAACTCAAACCATTTGAACACCATGTCCTCAAAAAAGAGCCATTTCTCTTCCTCGTACAATTTAACCCACATATACACCAGACCTTTAATTTTCATAACCAGGTATTCCATATGAAGACTCTTGCCCCCAAATACTATGTTGTTTCGCTCCCTCCACAATCCTCAAATAACCACCAAAGGAGTCAAAACCCACATCCTTTTTCCAAGTCGGCTTAGAGATTTATATCCCTAAAGAAGAGCTCCTTCACAAACTAGGGGGTTACCCATGATACTCCGAACTCTCTAAGCAAGTTAGTCCATATAAGCCACGCACACCAACATTGTAAGAACAAATGGTCTACAGACGGTCCACTACACAAACAAAGCGGACAATGATCCATAACCCTAACCCCTCTCCTCCAAAGGAAGTCCATAGTCTGAAGCCGACACCGCACTGCACACCATGTTAGAAACCGAGCTTTTGATGGGGCTTTGTTTCCCATGCAAGAAATCGAACACCTCTGATGACAACATCATTTTCCTTGATAAATTTGTCTTTTGATCAAATCAATTACCTGTCAATTTGTAGTCATATGTCGAATCTACTTAAAACTCAGCCAAATCAACTTGATGACTCGAGTCATAAAAAAAAATGGTGTTAGAGGGTGTACTTTTTTTTGTTAAAATACAATATAAGTATGAATTATAATTTATATTTTAATTATTTTTCTACCTTAGAATGTTTTATTAATTTTATTAATTCATCGAGTCCTCGTGATGAGCTTCTAAGTGGAGTTAAGTTTTTGGGTTTTAAATAACGGTCTGCGTGTGTCCTATCCAGGAGATCGTGACCTTCAATTCTGCAGGCATCATTTTATGTGTTGCAATCATCCAATCAAGTTGATCTTTTGCATAGAAGAAGACGAAGAAGAGGAATAACAGGTGTAGCAATACAGTCTTTAATTTCATTCCCAATTTCAAAATGGAAACTGAGCTCGAAAAGAAAACAATGTCATTTCTTTCCTAAATACTACTTCTATTTTCTCCCTAGATGTAGAAAAAACATCTGGAGGCCAGAGAAATCCTTAAAACTTCTAAACGAAAATACCCGCAAAAATCACAGTTCAAAATTATAATAACAGAGAGAGAGGGGAGAAAGAACGAAATCAAATCTAGAGAGAGCTGACACAGAAAGGAAAGGTCGATGCTGTTATCAATCCAATCAGCTGCCTCCCTTCTGCTTGAGAGTGATCTTGTCCCCTAAACTGAGGGCAATCCCCTGGGTCTTGCTCCTTATCCTTATGTAACCACTCAGCTTCCCGTCCGCTTGTTTCTCGATGCTCACATTCACCAAAGCATCCTCCCCAAATACACTCTTCGCATACAAGTTTGCTGCAAGAAACCCACACTCTCCATCCAGTGCCGACCTGAAACCAGATCACCCAAGAAAGATGAACGAAAGATAAAGGGGGTAATTAGGCAGTCATCGGAGTAGAAAAGAAGAGATAGCGAACTATGGGGAAATTGGAAGAAAAAAATTGGCAGTGATCTCATAGCACTGGTGGCATGTTAGAAAAATAACAACAGCAGCTGGATAAATATTTAATGATGTCATTATTCCATATCCAAAAGGTGATATTGAGGTGGTATGATGGTATCATATTAATGCTCCACCAGGGATATGAGAGGTGTTTCCAAAAAATAATTAAGCATGTCTTCCTAAAAGGTTAGTTGGCGACATAAGAGTTCACTCTGATTGATTGGGTGGACCCATCAAATTTGATCAAGTTTTAGCCTAGGAGCATCTTGAAGATAGGACCCATCAAATGTTGGACTCTGACCTAACTGCATGTGTCCCCCACAGCATATAGATAGGTCCAAGATAGTAGTCGGACATGCAAATATCCCAACGAAGTATTCCTTTCACTAAATACTTGGTTGGATCTGTTTTTCCTCTCTCTTTCTCTCTTCTTTTTTTTTTCTTTTTCGATACGTAATTTCCTTTCTCTTACCCTCATTGTGAACTGCAAATATAGACTCAAGAAGTAAAAAGGACTTAGCAAAGGAGAGAACAACGACTTACGGTGCAGTGAGACACTTCATGTTAGTCGACTTAATAATGTGATTCAAAAATTCCTTCTCATCTTGAATGACAGTGTTAACAGCCACCTGAAATGCAAGACATTTGAGTAAAAATTCAACACATGCATCATTCAAGCACAAGAAAAAGCAAGATGCCCAAGGGTAGCAGGGAAAGAATTCAGAACATGAAAGAAAAAGAATGACCACTTTTGGATATTAATAATTAGCCGGTTCAAATTTAGAAGGAAAAAAGAAGAGAAGCAGTCGAGATCCATTTTAAGCTTTAGAATGTTACATGTACAACAGTTGGAAACCATGGCCAGTCACCTGGTCATGCAAACTCAGGAATCAAACGAGTCCACCGTGCAGGTCAAACACCAATAATGACATAAATATATTAGTTATTAATGAAAGGAGCCATATTAATTCACCTATTGGAGTGGGAAGATTATTCTTGATACGTATAAAAGACGTGAAGTTCTGTTCTATTGGATCCCCAACTCTAAGCTAGTTAATTCAGTGAGAATGTCAAGGCACTTTAGCATAGACTTCTGAGCCATGCTGTTATAATTGGTGGTGACAGGCATTCCATCAGTGAGATTCAGCAGGCACTGCCCTCGTAAATGATAATGCTCATATACCATGATATTCCGTATCATTCTTTCATGTTCACACACTAACAGTCTCATGAAGGCAAACAAAAATAAAAGATGGGCAACTGAAGATTACAATACACCACAAACGAGTATCCCAGATACCCAAGTATGCTCAGTGAAAGCTAGTTTGGATCTCAAACATTCTCATTCTACACAAGATATATTCACTTATTTACATATGTAACGATGGAAAAAAAATCATTACTCGGAATACAAAGGAGTGAATCAGAACTGATTTTACGCCACAGGTTAAGAAGAGGAAAATATCCAAACACCAACAGGCCAACTGACATCAATAGATTCCAAGTTCAGCGATGGTTTTCATATTTTTCTGACTAAGAACATATCTTGTGTCATTCAATAAATAAAAATAAAGTTTCAAATAACACCTCAAATTCAACCACAAGTTGGAGTATTTTTAATTGGTTTGATATTTATAGATATTTGATAGCCTCAACTCATCTGTCTAACAATCTATATCTGCAAGATGATCCCATCCATATTTAATTTTAACTCATCAAAATTATTTCTCAAGCTTACTCGATTTTATTATTATGTCAGTGAAAATAAGTCGAGCAATGATGATAGAGGTACCTTGTTTTCCCATTCAAACTCAGCCCACATAGTTCTAAAAGCCACTTCAGGGCATGTAGCAGGAGAGATGTAGTCCATGATGTCAATATGGATGTCACTGAGAACAACAACCATTCGCTCATGCACATTTGAAGTCTCATAAACAATGTTTCCAAATATTACTCCTGTTTCAGTTGAAGAAACTTTAATGTTGGCCCGGATCTGCTTGCTTGATTCTGGAGCTAGTGTATAGTTCTGGGGGCGCTCCACGAGTTTGAGATCACCCATGGTTGCCAACTCCAAGCATAAATTCTGGAGGGTCTCCTTCGTTCGGTTGATGACTGTAACATCAAGGACAACGTCATAATGATGAACCGTCACATATGCTTCAGCATAAACAGGATCACTAAATCCTGTCAACTGAAGAATGCGATTGAGCTTATTCGCATCATCTCCATCATTGGTGAACTCTCCAGTTGCACGTTTTAAATCATCTTGGACCTCATCTTCCAACTCAAGCTGGCTCATACCCTGGAAATTAAATGCAGTTAAAGAAAATTTAAGTAGAGGTTTCAATAGCGTATATGTGATGAACACTAAGTTAGCAGACAACATAATCATGTGAAATAGTATTGCCATTTTCTATATCGTAAAGCTAAATAGTTAGACATGTTCACCAAGTTTGAGCCAAAACTTTGATAAAAAAAGGTTTGAATTCAGATTTTTTTTTATTCCAGGATTTTAATTTTTTATTTATTTTATCCAAGTTAGTTATAACAAAAGTAACCTTCAGACACCAAGTGTTAAAGAAAGAAAAGCCATAGGCATATGTTCTTGCTTTGGAATTGAATACTTTAAGGTTCATTTTCATAACTTCCTAGCTCATCCTAGCATACATGGATATGCTAAACTTGTTGCTCAAGCTCATATTTTCTCATTAAACCACAACATTTGACAGCTCTGTGTACTATCTCACAAAGATATTAAACTAACTCAGTAGAACTAGATTACAGGAAACAGTACGGACCGGCACAACTCCAAAATGTCAACATTATTGCAGCATAAAACCAAAAGAGATTACAAACTTATATAGTTATATAAGACACATAACTTTAAGCAACACTTAACACAGAAAAGAAGGGCAGAAGCATGCTAATGTCTAAGAAGGTAGGCTTCTACACCACTATCTTCACTCCGAATATGACTCCCCAAATTCCATGTTCACCCATGGACTAATCCCCATCCCCAATCCAACTCAACCATATGCTCCACCCCATCCCAACGTTAAGAAACTAAAAGTAAAAAAACTTCAGCCCAAAAATAACCCCAATTGTTAAATGTTGGAAAATAAAAATTGCTTCAGAAAATTACTTTAACAAAAGCCTCACAACCTTAAAAGACAAGAAAAAATGGTCCAGCACAAGACTATGATAAGACTTTACAAAGCTCATCTGTATGTTTTATCAAGCAAAATCGACCCACCTCCTTTAATATTCTTTTTCTTTTATCAGATGTGTATAAAATGATGAAAAAGATTTGCAGGAAGCCCCCAAGAACAAGAAAAAAATGCACGGGTGACCTCCTTTAATATTCTTCAGCTTCAAGAAATTATGTAACTTTAACTCCAATACAATTTCAGGAGAAGACCTATACACCTCTTACTGAATAGAACTATAAACTTCAGAAGTTTAGACCTTCCAAATATGCCATCAAAGAATTCCCCTTATGACAGAACAATAAATTTAAATCATAAACCTGCAGAATCATATGGGCAGAAAATTAATCCTGCTCCATGGTTTATCACATCTTCAGTCGATTCAAATACGTGCTAAACAGGGTTTTAGGTCTCGGTCTCAGGATTGTCTAGTGGTGAGACCAAGATGTCTCAAATGATTTGGATGATGAATCCGAGATGCTGTAAAAAGCCACAGGATGCAGTAAACATTAAAAAAAAATCCAGAAAAATTAATGCCAGTGGCAAAAGTAGATACCAATCTAATACGTTTTTGTATTGGATCACGTCTGTGTCCCTATGGACACCAATGTATTGGCCGAGAGTTGAAATCATGGTGCTAAAAATTGGAAAAAAGAAAGTTTGACTAAAATGTCTTCCTTCGATAAAAACTCAGTCTTCTTATGGCAGCGCACCTTACTTAAACAGCCCAGTAACTATTAGGAGCTAGCTAAGGGCACCCTAGCTAACGTTCTTACTATATGCAGAAACAGAGCATCTTTGTTGTCCACATCCATTGCTATCAACGAAAAAATAAGAGAGGCCATTAGGGAACTGGGTCCAAAAACATAACAAAAGAAAAAGTTTCATTCAATAGTCAGTGAAATACAAACATGTATCTGAAGCATACGGACATTATCCAAATCAGAAATCAAGCTCCATCTAGATAGCCTGAACTTAAAATATATTGGAACAGCAATAAATTATCCATGTATGAAACAGTAAGCAACGATCTTCAAGGTATACATGTAAACAACAGCAGGAGAATGAAGCAATTTTATGTTCATTTGACGTGTAAATATAAGAATATCATCTGCATATCTAGTTTAAGTGAAACATCAGTACTTAAAGGAGATATTACTGAGTATATAAGGGTTTAAAAAAAAGGCAAGACATTGATTCAATATAAACAAAAGTAAACTTCTTGCTGGAATAAGAAAAAAATTCAAAATTAGAAATAATAGTTAAAGAATGACAATTGCTATGAGATTCATTAAATAATTTCATGGTTAGGCTTTGTGAAATCACCTCTCATATGATACCAAAAGTAGTGTGTTGTCTTGTCTCACCTTCCTGCTCTTCAAATGGTAGAAGTCAATGAGGTCATCTGGTTGTGCGTGAGAAATTTGAGCCTTTGCTTTTATCTCCTCTGTTTCCCGGAACTGCTTATCTGCAAGCATTTTAACAAAACTCTGACGGCATGACTGCAGCCATATATTCCTAATCTCATCGCCAGTATTGCAGAGCAATCTTATGCAAAGGACAATTCTATCATACGAATCATTGTCAATTGGGTGCAGAAGAAATGAAGATTGTCCTAATTGCAGCATAGAAACCATGATCAATAAGGCCTGGGTAGATGCTTTGTTCACTTCAGCTTTGGATGGCTGAACCTCTTCCAATCTCATAACAAGCTTCGTCAGCGTGCAAGCCACGACTGCTCCAAGAAAAAAGTCACCAGAGAGAATTAGGGATCTCAAATTCCCAGGTGAAGCCAATGATCCTTGAACAATAGTAGGGGCAGAGATAGTGGTTTCCGAGGCAGCACTCTGGGTAGCATAGGTCCCATCTGCAAGAATTGCCGGTCTTCTAGAAGAGACAGTAATAGAATTTACTTGCTGAGACTGAGACTGCTTTGAAGCATCTGCACCATCCCCTTCTTCGGTAACCGTGTAGAATGGGAGGTCCCCGAGACACTGCTTGATGGTCGCAATGCCACTCTCAACTTCAGAAAGCGAGAGACAGTACTCTCCAATGATCCAAAGAGCACAAGAACAAACCCGTGCAGCACGGATCTGGTAAAAAGTATCCAAGAGCCTCGTAATTATCGAAACCCTGAGTTTCGGGTTCGTTTCAATGATCTCCCGTACAAAAACAACCACATCTATGGCGGAAGCAACATTGTTGTCCCCCAAGAAATCCATCAGTAGATGAACCACTGTGCTTGCAACCTCCGGGAATTTGATTGCACAAGAATGTATAGCTTGGACAAGCATTTGCCTGTACTCCCCATTCTTCTCAAGCTCAGTGCTCTGAGTCTTCACAACTTCCTTCTTCAGCATAAGAATGACCTCGTCAATGTTTCGAGGAGTTATCAGTTCGAGACCAATGTCAATTGTCTTCCTTCGAATGTCGAGGTTCGGGCTCGATAGCGCCCTAAGCACATCCATGATCATATCAACCATGATTTCTCTGTGAGAAGATTTGAGCTCATTAAGCCGATCAAGCACAATAAGCTTAACGTTATTGTCACTCTGAGAGAGTAGAAGCTGGCAGTAGGTGTTAGCGGCAGCTCTGATAGCTGTGGGGGCAGATGAGAGAGAAACAAGTGTCGCCGCACATTCATAAATAACAGCTGTGGAGGGTGCATTCAACAGAGATATGATGATCTTAATGTGCTTCCCCTTCTCTCCCCGGTTCATTCTACAGACCTTGCGGATCAGCTCCAACACAACCATCTGAAGCAGCTCTCCCCACTCGGAAACACTATCAACGTGGGTGAGGAGATAATTGACCGCACGATCCTGGGCACAAGTGAAGAGCATCAAGAAGGCATTCCGCTTTGCAGAGGGGTCCAGCTCCGATGAGAGCGCTTTCTCAATCATCTCAGGGGCATCAACAAGGAGCTGCTCTCCTTGGGGAAGCTTGTAGATTGACATCACCGCAAGGATCGCATTTCTCCTAATATAAGGGTGACGATGCTCCAAATTGGCCAAAACTGATGGGATCAACGGCTCAATAATCTCAGTCTCATTCAACCGACACAGAAACCTGAGAGTTACACCACGGATGTATTCGTTTGGGTGCTGGAGATTGTTCCTTAAGTTTTGACATATCAGGATCATCTCTGGAAGAACTTTCCCTTTCGAATCGGTCTTATCAATGATCTCCAAATAAAGAAGCAGAAGCTTCTGAATCGTGTGATCTTCAGAGGGCAACACATACCGCACGATTGTGATGAAGAGCTGAGGGAGGGTTTCTCCATTCAACAAAAGCATGATGGCTTTCTTCATGGCGTCAACCTTAGCCGGAACATCGTTCCCTTCGAGAGCCTCCTTGATCTCGTTAGCGAGAGCAGGCGTTCCTTTGTCGAAGTGAATAAGCAAAGTACACGATTTCTCCATTTTTCTTTCTTCTAACCCTATAATTTTTCTCTCTCGCTTCAGATCTGGAACTCACAACGAAAATCAAATCACTCGCTCGACGGATCAGAGAAGAAGCTTTAGAAGCTTCGACTGCAATACCATACGAAGACCAACTCGAGTGTGTAAGGATCGACAGACGCCACTTCTTACACAGGGAGAATGATAGCTTACCTTTAAGGGAGACGATGGCGGAGGCGGAAGGCAGACAACCAATTTTCAACTGATGGTGATGACAACACGTTATCTCCTCTGCAGTGTCGTTGCCTTCAAACGAACATGGATGAGGGGAGGTACAAAACCCTAGAAATCGTCCAATGTTGAATCTTCTCTTAAGCGTTTGCGATCACCATCATCGACTGATTCTTACACGCTCGAGCTCATCGTGAGAAACATTCCCCTATCAAACCCTAGCTCCTTCGCTTCCCTTAAAGCACCAAACCCTCCAGCTCCATCAGTAATCCCTCAAAGCGTGTTGGCTTGGCAGCGGCGCAAAATGATATGCCGGTGGTGGGTTGGAAAAGCTAAATCGACAGCAGCTGCTTCAGACAGCCAGATCCGGCCGACGAAGCTCTCGTCTCACTTGCGGATGCCTCAGGATTTACCTCCGTTGCTGGATCTGGAGTTTGGACATCGAAGACGAAGAAGAAGCGAGGTTCTCCTCGAATAGTTTTATCGCCGCTGGATGAACGTTCAGATCCGACCGATTACTCAGGTCTTAGCTCCGTTGCTGAATCTGGACGTTGAAGACGAAGAAGAAGAAATGAAGGATTCAATCTCTTTCGAAGGCGAAGACGATGTCACGCACGAGAGAGGGAGAGTTATGCTGCGTGGAGATGTGTTTTGAGTGGGGGTCAAATGAGCGGGAGTGCGGAAAAAATGAAGGAGTGTGACTGAGTGAGAGGTCAGATCTGACCGTCCGAATGTTCTGAGCGGGAAGATCTAGACCGCTTTTTATGAGGGATAAAGAAGGGGTACAACTTTCATACAAGAGTTATGCTGCATGGTGAGGTGTTTTGAGCGGGGTCAAATGAGCAGGAGTGCGGAAAAAATGAGGAGTGACCGAGTGAGAGGTCAGAAATGACCGTCCGATTGTTCTGGGCGGGAAGATCTAGACCACTTTTTTATGGGGGATAGAGAAGGGTACAACTTTCATGTTTTGTTACATAGACTAGTTATTAGTTATGGTGCTGAGCGGACACATATTTTCACACACAATTTTGGTGTACCCACATGAAAGATAAATCAATGGCTGATTTTTGGTGAGGATGGTCTCCTCACCGTATAAATCAGTCCATTCTGAAATTTCTAACACCATCAAATCTTGGGTTTCAAGTTAACGGGAAAAAATAAACGGTCCATAATTCTTCGGCTTGTAAACCATGCTATGAATATCAGGATGATTTGAATTTCTGTGAGGGTGATCTCCTCACGATAGAGATCATCCTCACCAAAAATCATCTCATTTCAAAATTTCTAATTTATATATTGGCCCCCAATGATTTTTTTTGTGTGTGTGTGAAAATATGTGTCCGTTGAGCTTGACTCATTAGTTATTACTTATACCCGCGCTAGCTAACGGCACACTTGAATAAAGAGTCCGCAAATAAATTCGGGGGCTTTCGGCACTCAAATCCATTTTCAACCCCTCTAGCATTAAGATCCCTAACATAAAGTGGATTGTAAATATCTCTACCCAAAGAAGAAAATGTTGCATTGCGATCCTTAACCCAAAGTGGATTTGAAAATTTTACGAAGAACAATTCTATTTACAAAAACAAAAAACAAGGGGAATCGCCTACTTATAAAATCGTTCAATCCATGGCATGGCATCACAGTCTTACTTGCCTTTTTGTCAAAGTTCAACGTATTCAAAGAGCAGCTCCATTGATTGACAAAAATCAACGCATCCAACCGACCTGCTCTCCGCCATGGATGCCAACCTGTAGCCAAAATAAAAAGAGAGGAGGGAAGCAGAGGGAGCCATGCTTAACTCACCTATATCAAAACATGACTGGCTCTAATACATGCAGAGCTGTCTCAATTCAAGTTGAGGCCTAAGGCGAAAACTCCATATGAGGCCTTTCTTATATGGATAAGGATCAAGGGACTCACCTTTTTTGCACTCATCGTTTCACTTGTGCTCATGGCCGAGGATTTCGAGAATCTAACGGTGGTGGAATCCATGCCCCATACTTTTGGCATGGATTATGAGAATCCAACATAAATCCACAACTGAGAGCACAAGTGAAAAGACGTGTGCAAAAAAGGCTAGTCCTTCAAGCTTGGCCCTTTTTATATCTAATATATTAATGGGAATTTTTGACATACCCCCCAAGTTTTCTTTGAAAGTTGACATACCCCAACAATTTGAAAAAGTTGACATACCCCCTATGACCCGGTCCACCATTTGTTGAATGTTATTGACCCAAATTGACTAACAATATGTTTTAATAAGACAAAAAGCCCTTTTCTTAAACTTTGGTTTGCTTCAAACCCTAACTCATTTCCATTAACAAATGTCATACCAAGGTCTGATCATCATTCAAAAGGTAGAGCTGCCAGTGCTTCCTCTCTCTAAATCCCCCCCAAATCTAAGAAGCCTCCTCGCTGTACATCCATCCAACCCATCTTCCAAGCTAGAGTGCGTAGAAGTGCACTTTTCATTTTCTTCGCTGGCTCAACCGCAGGGGTCTTGCGGGAACAATATGAAGCAGGGAAGGAAATAGAAACCTTGCCTACACCTGGAAATGGCCTTCGATCTATGCACTTTTTATGCCACATGAACCCATAATCAACTGCTTACCAACAATAGCAGCCTCCATCTGACAAAATAATGATGGTTTTAATAAGTTGCATTATTTTCTACTTAGGGTGTTTTATCGAATATTGAACATGTTAGACATGGTTGAGACCAAAAGGTCCAAAGAAACTTGACTGGTTAAAATAGAACAAAATAAAAATTATCAACTTTTCCTATTGTCTATCTTTACCATTGTTCAACAGGGGTTCTAGGCGCCGAAGACGACAAATTTCATCCTATAAAATCATACCAACTTCAAATAATAGTGATATTGTTGGACTCTTTAAATTAGACAGCTCCAACAAAAAATGAACGTTGAGAGTAAAATATAAGACAGGAATTGTTTGAAACCAGCACATCGTTATCACGGCATTCTGGCCGGGAGATGCCAAAAGCCTGCAAGGGGGCGGTGGGAGATGCCACAACTTTGGGGTTATGAGGTTAGGGTTTGAAGCAAACCCACTTGTTCCAAAGTTTAAGAGAAGGGCATTTTTGTCTTATTAAAATATATTGTTAGTCAATCTGGGTCAATAACATTCAATAAAACAGTGGACGGTGGACCCAGTCACAGGGGGTTTGTCAGCTTTTTCAAATTGTGGGGGTATGTCAAATTTCAAAGATAACTTGGGGGTATGTAAAAAATTCCCTATATTAATATATGGTATTAATTAAATAATTTTATAGTAGAAAATCTTATTTAACAACTATATATTTATGATAATCAAAAGCTACGGAAAAATGTAGATGCAGAGGACTCCTATTGTAGTCCATGCAGAGGACTCTCATGGCCCTACATAGATCATTTTTGGGCCTAATGACGGTCTGGATGTTCAATCCACCTATTGGTGGATAAACACACTAAAAATCAACTTGATTGATGATTTCTAGTCATTGGATTTACCACTCAAAAAACATGCTTGAATCCAGTTGGCTAGAATCAATCCTAAAAAGTATTAAAATCTATGACTGGAAATAACCAATCGGGTTGATTTTTGGTTTGTATATCCAACAAGGGATGGGCTAAACATCTATGTGGTTATTGGGCTGGTAGAGACAGCCCTCGATACATGCCCCCTTGGGAATCACTGAGTCTTAACCATTTTTCCCTACCAATTGCAGCCGTTAAATAATAAAAAATTATTGAAAAATAAAAATAGTTTTTTTTATTTTTTTGCAAACGAACGTACCTCAAAGGAGATGCCGAGGTGGCAAAAAATTTATCTCTGAAAAAATGAGTTTGTAGATCAGTTTCCATGTGGAGCTGTGGAGTGCATAAAAACGTGCCATTTGGCATATTCTTTAGGCCCACTGACCCATGAATGTTGGCCCGCCACTTGATGGACTCTAGCCACTGGATTCAAACATTTTTATAGGGTGATTCATATTCGTTGGATTTGAACATTTTTTTTGGTCACTCAGTTTGATTGGCTAGAAGATCACCAATCAATTTTTGGTGTGTAGGTCATCAAGTGGTGAGCCAATCATTCATGGGCCTGGGCCAAAAGAGTGTGCCATGTGGCGCCTTTTTTATTTGCTCCAAAGCTCCCCAAGGAAAAATGCTCCTCTTAAATACTCTCGTCCCTATCTGCGTGACTTGCACTCACATTTTACAACGACGTATGAAATGGGAAAGAAATTGGAACCCTTTTGACAAAGGAAAACCAATGGAAACCGAGAAAAAAAAAAGAAAAAGGCGGGAGCAACTGAATTGCTACGTGGCCATTATCTATTGGATCAACGACCCTTTCTCACTCTCTCATTGGCCAGTTTTGAAAATTACACGTTGCCACAAGAAGTCAGTCTCGTGGACGCCCGTGTCGTATAAACCCGAATCGTACCGGTTTTGGAGGATTATCTTCGGGCTCAGCGGGACTACCAGGAACAACAGCCGATCATTAATCTCAGATCGAGAAACACGAACTTCACATCGAAAAGAAGAACTTATTTGTTTCTTTCTTTTTCCATCTCTGGACTTTAGACCCGATAGCAAACCCTAGGTTTTCAAAGCAGAGATCAAATCTCTCCTGATCTCTGTTCTAGGGATTTAATGGCGTATCGAAGAACGAGATTGTTGTTCCTTCTCTGTCTTCTATCCTACGCGCTCTCCGCCCTTGGAGGGTAAGAACGAATTCTTCTCAGTTTCTTCGCTGCTCGTCTTGATTTGGACTTCCTTTTTTTTTCCCTTTGATTTTCTGTTGCTGATCGAGTGATCGAACTCATGTAGGAAAAGCTACTACGATATCCTGCAAGTCTCGAAAGGCTCCTCGGACGAGCAGATCAAACGAGCTTATCGGAAGCTCGCTTTGAAATACCATCCCGATAAGAACCAGGGAAATGAAGAGGCCAATAAGAGATTTGCAGAAATAAACAATGGTATGCTTCACAGACGATGTCATTGCTTTTGTTGTTTCCTTGTTTGCAATTTATTATTTGAATTTATCTCGTTTCAATTTATGTATTATTATTTATTTCGATCAATTCACTTTCAGCATATGAAGCGCTATCGGATCGCGAGAAAAGGAATATATACGATAGGCATGGCGAAGAGGGTCTGAAGCAGCATGCCGCCAGTGGGGGCAGGGGTGGAGGGATGAACATCCAAGACATCTTTAGTAAGTAAGTTCAAGCCGTTCACTGATTGGGTTGGGTTTGTGGAATCGTTGAACTACTAATAGTGGAAATTTAAATTTCTTGCTAACTGAAATCAGGATAATTTTTTAGTGATTTGATGGTTTCCTGGTGTGTGAATTTGTAGCATGTTTGTTTTTAGTTCCTACGATGAAGTTGCTTGATCACAGTTTGAGAGAGTCTACTCCCTCAGAATTTTCATTGCTTCCTTGAATTGTTTGCGTTGTGTGGAATATTATATTTCATTTCTCATTATCTAACAGGAGCCTGTTGTTTTATTTAAAATGGGGCAGCTCTACTTAACCATAACCAAACCTGAAACCAGTTAACAAGGCGTGATTTGGGTCTAGTGGATACAAACTTCACTGATTCTAGTTGTTCTGATTCATCCAATTTTTGGCTAATTTATTCTTTTTCTTAAAAAAAAGTGTCTTGTTACTGCAATTAAGGGAACTAAGGGAGGCTGTTTTTGTGGACTTTGAGGTGAAAAGTAAAGAAGGGAAACAAGGGGAGCCTTTTTATGTGGAAGGTGTTTAGTAGAATCTGACAAAGTAGAAAAAAGAATTGACCATGTTATTTTGACTAACCAAGAACTTTAAACTATTTCACTAACTAGGGCATAATTAGCATATACACATCACAAATACTAGTGAGGAGATTTTGGGAGGATGTTTGGTGCAGGATTATCCTCTCAAGGTTGCTTATCTTCGTATCTTACTCATGTGCTTACAACAAAGAGGCTCTAATGGCGTGGTCCGTGTGGAGCCCTTCCTTTAGAAGGAATCTTAATGACTGGGAGGTTGATGAGTGTGCTGAATTCTTGGGAAGCGTTATGGCATTTCGGTGTTTACAGAGAAAAAGGATATAAGACTTTTGGTCCGGGACAAAAGAGGTGTGTTTTTAGTGAAATCTTTATATTGTTCTTTCCCATTTTGTATCGATGTCTTTCCTGTTTAAGTTGGTTCCCATCTCAGGTGTCTTTTTTTTGTTGTTGGAATGTGTTGTTTAGCTGTGTGGCCAACACTCTGCCTCTGTTAGATTCGTGGACCCTTTGATATACATTGTTACGCCTCCCTTTAACAGCTCGAGCTTTTAAAGTCAATTGGTTGTCAACATGGTATCAGAGTTGGAGGTTCTAGTAGGTCATGGGTTCGAGTCCTCGGCAAAGTGTTGAGAGGGGGGTGTTGCTAGAGTGTGTTGTTTAGCTATGTGGCCAGCACTCTGCCTCTATTGGACCCGTGGCCTTTGATATACATTGTTACACCTCCCTCTAACAGCTTAAAGCTTTTAAAGTAAAGTGGTTGTCAACATTTTTTTCTTCTTATGGTCGGCTTTACTTGATAGTATCCGTACTATGGATCATCTTACCAGTAGGGGAAAGATCATACCTAACATGTGCTTCCTATGCAAAATGAGTAATGAAACTGATGATCACATCCTTCTACGTTGTCCATTCTCTAGGCGCATGTGGTTGGAATTCTTCATTGTTGAAGTGCATTGAATTATGCTGGGATCTACGATGCAACTTCTTCATTGTTGGGATATAAGCGACACTAGTGAAAGATGTCGTATTCTTTGGAGGATCCTTCCATTAGCTCTTTCTTGGAATATTTTGAAGGAGAGAAATAAAAGAATATTCAAAGATAAATACTTTGAGATGATAGTGGCGAGAACCAACACGTCTATGTTTTTTTTTTTTTTTTTTGATGAGTTAAAATGATTTATTAAAAAAAATGGGGAAATCCCTTGGAGAAACTACAAGCACTTCAGACCTAACTTCCTCAGGAAGGAGATAGGCCTATCATATCGTGCCATCTAAACACAAAGTTGTCAAAATAACACCCCCTAAACTCGGGAGAAAATGAAGTCCAAAGATAGAGGAGGGCTTTAACTTTTAGGACCACCTCTTGACCCCCTTTTTCTTTCCCTCGAAGACCCTTGAGTTCCTCTCCTTCCATATAGCCCACATGATGGCGAAGGGGAGAATGCACCAAAGGATCCTCCCTCTCCCAGTAAAAGAGTTATTGGAACATCTGTGGAGAAAACCTTCCACATGGAGAGGCATCACAAATTGAATACCGAATAGGCTAAAGAAAGTCGGCCACACCTCCAGAGAGAAAACTACAATGGATGAGCACATGATCTATCGATTCCGATTTTGACTTGCACAGAGTACGCTTGTTCAGCATCATCATCCCCCTACTTATCAAATGGTCCACTGTTAGGATCTTGTCCAGATGATGAACTTCATCCTAGTTGGAACATGAGCCGTCCATATAACTGAAGCCAGAAAATAACAGTCTGACCCTATGAAGCTATGAGAGAAGAAAGACCTAACCGAGAAGATCTTCACTCTATGTTTAATTGGGTGCTATTTATGAAAGAATTTAAGGGGATCAGATCTATAGATTTCTTCTACAATTGGGATGAGGTTGTAAGAGAGCTAGGATGAGCTGCTTGTTACTTTTTGTTTTTTTGTTATCCTGCCCTTGAGACCATTTCTCAGTCTCTTTTTCCCTCTTAATAAAATTTTATATATCAGAAAGGAAAAAAAACAAAAACAAACACATACTACAATAATGGCAAACTTGGCATTTATTCATTTTACCAACGTCGCTTTGGCAAAGAATAAAAAAAAACTATGTTTTGATGACGTTGAATATCAATATTTCGAGCAAGAAACTATGTTGACTATCAGTTATTGCCTCAGCAAGAATGGCACCCCATCTCATTGTACTGGATTTGCTTAAGAAACTCTGGATTGGACCCAATTTTGATAGTGTTTTTATTATCTGCACAAAATAGCATTTGGGTTGGTGTAGAAACATTAAGATCACCAATAAACTCACTTAATCATATGCATTGAAGCAGAAATGTTGTTTCTCTTACTTTGGTGAAATCAACCAATTTGTCATCTTGTCCTGGGAAAAAGCAAAAGCTTGAATTAGCACATTATGAACCTAAGTAGTGTGACATACCTCACCCAAGTCCATAGACACAGAAGAAAACAAGCAAAGGTATTGGCCAGAGCTTCCCTTCACATATGGATGATGCATTTTGAATTACTTGTAATAATGACTGTTGTAATTTTATTTATTTCGAGATTCTAGACCAAACCATGTCCACATTAATCTATTATTTATCAGGCTTTTTCTTTGTTTTTGGTTTTCGTGTTCACTTCTGTCAAATTATGAATTGCGGATTGACGATGTCTGTCATTGTTGACAAACGAATGTTTCTTTTAGCTTCTTTGGTGGAGGTCCAGCGGAAGAGGAAGAAAGGATTGTGAAGGGTGATGATATAATTGTTGAACTGGATGCAACATTGGAAGATTTATACATGGGAGGTTCGTTGAAGGTATGACTGATCTTCTAGCTGGACCTATTCCTCTTTCATGTTTTAGACAACATTCTTTTATATAGGATGTAAAATGTAGTGATTAGCATATGTTTCTGCAAAGCAAACTTGGATGATACCCAAAACCTTTTGCAATTTCTTTGGTTAAATGTTTAAGGTTTTATTGAATGTCACTAGATTGTTTTTTTCCTTTCGAGTACCAAATACCAGTTCAATTTTTAATTGAATATAAGTAGATAAGTTTTAGGCAAGGAGAGAAGAAAACAGTTGTGTAGAAAGAAAGGAGAAAAGGAGGAAAGGAGAGAAAGTTCCATTCAAAAGGAAAACAGAGTTAGAGTTGTGCCTGAGCCTCTTACCCTGATATTTTCTAATTTCCAACAAGTCAAACAACTAGTTAAGTTATAATAGCCAAAAATGACTAAGTTTTCCTAAGATTACTGGTGTAGACTGGATCCAGGGGTCCCTCACGGCCTCACCTTCATATCCAAACACAACTTCGATGGATAATTCAGCGGAATTCTAATCAATCGAAGGAGGGCATTTTTGGGCTTCCTTTGCTTGGGGAGTATTTTGTCATTTCTCTAAAAGTTAATGGTTGAGATTTTTAGGCAATCCAATGGCTAGGATTGGCCTTAGGTTTCGGGTTTTATTATATAAACCCTTTTGTTAGAAAATAGATTTTTTTTAGATCAAATTTTATCTTTGAAGAAGAAGCTCTTGGAGCTCTTGTATTAGGTTGATTGTGAGGATCCATTGAGCTGTGCTCTGGCCACCACCACCACCCATACTGTGTTAGGTCTTGCCGTGGGCCACAATTCAAACAAGTTCCTTTACTACGACCAGTCTTGCGCAGGGATCTCGTCAAAATCTGATCTCCATCAATATATCCACATTTTCATCTCTATTTCTTCCTATTTTCTTTTCTTAATTTTCCACCATTTTTGTGCTATTTTTTTAGCTCATTTTTTGGGTGAATTTCTGCCCAATTAATAAGAGGAATGATTCAGTCCATATCAGGTTGATCCGACTTATCTCAAAATCTGTAACTGCGGAGACTGAAAATATTGTAACAATATTGGTCCTTTGTTCTGCATATCACATTCTGTTGGTGGTGTAAGGCTTCATTTTACAGGTGTACCTGTTCAGGATTGGATTTTTTGTTTCCATGATCTCTTTATTAACTGGGTAGTTTTTTGGTGGCTGAAGTGAACCCCATCGGAAAAGGGAGTTTAAAGTACTCTTTGAATGAAATCAAAGTATCTGTTTTGAACAATTCAAAATCAGTTTCCCTTGAACAAACTCTGGCAGTTGAGACATGAGATACATGTATTAGGCGATAGAGTTGTCTTAAAGCGTAAAAGAGAGCTCTGTAGAATCTCAAGGGGCGCTCCGTTGGCGCATCAAACTGGTTTCCTGGTCTAAAACAAGTTCCTTGCTTTTTTCTCTATTCGTTTATCACTGCCATCATACCATGCAGATAGAATACAAGTACTATAATACGCTACTAATCGTTATTGTTGTATGATCAAATTATTTCATGATCGGAGTGCTTTTTCTCTGTGCTCTAGATTGACTTTGCTTGGATAGATTCGCTGTCATGTAGATATTGCAATCATTTGGACGAGTATTTACTCTTCTTTTATTTTATACTCTTTATGAAATCAATCAGGTTTGGAGGGAGAAAAACATATTAAAGCCAGCCCCTGGTAAGAGGCGTTGTAACTGTCGAAATGAGGTTTATCACAAGCAAATTGGTCCTGGAATGTTTCAGCAGATGACAGAGCAGGTACACTCAGTCGTCAATAATCTTATTGTAGAAATGCTTATGAAGATCTGTTTCAATAGGGTATGTTTATGCTGTATGATATCATCTCTAAATACCAAGCAGCACTCCTGGGGTCCTATTCCAAGTTTGGCACTTTCCTCGTACCATTTGCATATTGTGAAAAGGATACTGGCACAGAAATATTTTATAATTCTTGTTCTTTAGGCACAATTATGTTCTTTCCGTTCTTTCCAGCTAGAAGCTATGCTGATACCTGGCTCTATTGAAATTCTTTTCTTCTGCTGTTCCAGGTCTGTGAGCAATGCCCAAATGTCAAATATGAACGGGAGGGGTATTTTGTCACTGTTGATATTGAGAAAGGGATGCAAGATGGGCAAGTAAGCTTTTCTTACATATACTATTTTTATTTACTTTTTCAATCAATAACATACTTTACAATTTACATTTTCCATGTGGTAATGTAGAAAACTTTTTTTTTCTTCTAGTTTATTATGTAACTATCAAAATGATAGATAAAATTCTCATATCTAACCTCTAGCAATTTCGTTTGAAAAAGGTGAATTAGAAAGGAATGTATGTTTTTGCTTATCAAAAAAAAAGGAATGTACGTTTTATCATTGCCTTTAGATGCACAAAATCTTTTACTTTGGGTCCCACTCCTGTAAAATCTCACGATTATTAGTCCATTGTCTACTTATTATTGATAGTTGGCCTGCCTCTGCTCTTGTCCCTGATCTCGCTTCATCAGCTTCTAGTGAAAATTATTTTTCTGCCCATTGCCATTGATCTCTATTGGTAGCTGGACTCACTGCTTTCATGTCAACAGCTATCACCTCCTCCCTCTTCCAGAAGCTGATATTGTCCACCCTTGTTCTCTTAACTTTCTGTAATTCAACATAAAATTTCCTCATATCCTATTGAAACCTGCTGTAAATGGCAGTATTCCACTAAAGAAGAAACAACTGGCCACAACTGGTTCCTACCTCTCAACTTTATGAAACTGCTTCTGCTCTGTTACATATCCATGTTCTGGTCATCCCCGTGCTTTACAGAAGGAAGAGAACTCTGGTTCACCTGTTCACTTTTTTACTGCATATCTCATATCTTTATTTGCATTAACATATTATTCAAGAACATTATATACAACCCATCTGTCAAGTTCTACTTTTGTTATTCTTTTCAAGTAGTATATGACAAGTTGAAGTGTTTGGAGTTCAGTCATTCCCGGCCTCAAGTGTTTCAGATTTGAAGACTTTGTATTCCGGTGGGATAGCATTATGGCTTCTTAGGATCGTTTTCTTGGTTTTCGGGGTGATCTTAGTGCTCTCTTGGGGTTTTTTGTGGTTTCTTTGTTGTTTTCGCTTCCCGTTTTAGCTTTTGTCGCGCTTTGTAGCTTTTTGGGCCCTCTCAGCCCTCCTTAATATATATCTTTTACCGATCAAAAAAAAAGTTGAAGTTTGATCCTGTATGTTCTTCTCATCTTCCTGTCGTTGATAATTTACTTTTTGTCTATAGTCGTGTTTTGGTTTAGTGCCATGTTGACTAAGATTTGTTATTGGAGACCCTCCTCTTCCCACAGAAAGAGGTTATATCTCTTGCATTTTTACCCTCAAAATGCAAGAATGGGGTGAAACATAGTATCACTTGCACTTGGGAGCTCTAACTTTTAAAGTGCTCATCATTCTGTTAATATAAAAATGTCTTTTTTCATCTTATGCTTCTGGTGCGTAGCCCAACACTTCCAGCTTCATTTGAACTCTTAAAAAAAGTTCTAATATCTGAGGTATCTAGCAGTTGCCATGCAGTATTAAGTTTTTTTTTGTTGTTAAGCTAGCTTTTCTCTGGTAATATTTTCTGGCTCCTTAAGCTAATATCCTCTGGGCGTCATCCAGGAGGTGGTCTTTTATGAGGATGGTGAGCCTGTAATAGATGGAGAAGCTGGAGATCTGAAGGTCTTATCGAACCACTTACTTTGATTTCATAACGCACTGTAATGGTTCAAATTATTGACTGGCAGTAACTTCTGTTTTGTGCAGTTTCGGATTCGTACAGCACCCCATGATCGCTTCAGAAGGGAAGGCAATGACCTGCACACAACCGTTACAATAACACTGGTAACTATTTTTTAATTGATTTTCACTTGCTTCTCTGTTCATTCTTTATGGGTGTTATTAGTCCATTCTATTAGAATATGGGTATTAGAACCGGACCAGATTATTGTTATTCCCTGATTACCTTAAGCAAGATTACTGTTATAACTAGACTAAGGTCTCTAAATTTTCTATATGTTTCTTCTAATATCTCTTTTATATATTAAAGAATATTATATCTCCTAGAGTCCTCTTGTCTGAAAATGAGCATGCCCTTAATGCTTGGGGAATCCATGAGACTCAAGGACCCAACTGCAGAGTTTTTATTTCTCTTACTAAAGTGACTCTGTCCTTGGATCTTTCATGACATTCGTAATCTTGGAAGCATTGATGGTAAAATAGAGAATTGTAACAGATAAATTTACTGTTCCTTAACTACTTGCAGATCAAAAAACAATGGCCAGTTTTACCCTATCTTTAAATCTTGCAATCTCCAAATTAGGATTTAAAAAAAAAAGTTGTAGTGGATAAGAGTGATAGGCATTGTTCTTGGACATCTGTATCCAAACACTCTTCTAACCTTTTTTTCCCCTAAAGGAAGTATTTCTTTTCCTCCTCTAACTGATTTCATGACTCTGATTCTCTTTCAGGTCCAAGCTCTTGTTGGTTTCGAAAAGACCATCAAACACCTTGATGAACATTTAGTGGACATCAGCTCAAAGGTGAGCATGAACACACACTCTTTTGCTCCTCATATTTTGTGCATATTGTCCGACAATCTTGAGAAGGCAACTAACTGTCTCGGTGATAATCTTCAGGGAGTTACTAAACCCAAGGAGGTGAGGAAGTTTAAAGGGGAAGGGATGCCTTCGCATTTTAGCTCAAAGAAAGGGGATTTATATGTTACCTTTGAGGTTCTATTCCCTACTTCACTGACAGAAAATCAGAAGACCAAGATCAAGGAGGTTCTCGGTTAGGATCAATTGTTTTTTTTTTTTTTTTTGGATTTCAAGATTTTCCCATTGTACCATTATGAGATCAATTGGAAGGTGTAGGCAGCCCAATGGATTTTTATAAGTAGCAATTTCTGTTTGAAGGTTATCTGTCCTGTAATTCTTCTCAGTGTCCTACTTCCCATAGGGCGGTTTTGCATTGTTTTAACCCCACGTGATATATAGTTCCTTTTTGTTTTCATGTGGTTCTGACAACAACGTGCATAAAAAGCTAAACTTATATTTGCTCTTTACATGTGTGTATGGCTTCATTTCGTTGTGCTTGTAAGTATAAATGCTGTAGTTTGTCGTAAAAGATTTATTTTGTTCCTCTTGTTAGTTTTGAGAGTTGATAGGTGGATTTGAGAAACTGGTTATTACAATTGCAACTCATAACAATCACAATTTCAACTGAGAAAATGTCTGTAAGAGATTTCCCAAGTGGTTCTCGTAATCTCTACTAATTAACTGACATTTATAGGACTTTTAGTTACTCTGTTCTTGGGTCAAGAGTTTTCTCTTTTTTGATAAACAGGTTTCGGACTTGGCACTATATTTTGATAACGTGGGACCCACATGCAGAATAGTTAATGGCTAATTTTTGGTGATGATATTCTTCTCAACATGGATATTAACCTCACAAGAAATCAGCCCATTCCAACATTTGCAGCCTTGCGAAAAGTGGATTGCAAATTGAAAAATTTTGGACCATCATTTTCACTGTTAAATTTAGGTCCATATTTGATAGGGTTAGAAGTTTTAAAAATTACTGATTTTTGGTGAGGATGATCTATATGGTGAGGAGATCATCCTCACAAAAAATAAGCTCTTAAGTCATCTGCTTGTGGACCCCATGTCCATTAGTCATTTATTAATTAGAATATATATATGGGTCAAGATCGGGGGGACAACAATTTTGACAACAAAAAGTTGGCACAGGCCAATATATAAGTTAGAAGTTTTGGAATGGGATGATTTTTGGTGAGGATGGTCTCTATTGTAAGGAGATCATCCTCGCAAAAATTCAAATCATTCCAATATGTAGACTGGTTTAGAAGTTGAAGAATTATGGACTGTCTATTTTTACAGTTAATTTGAAGACTACATTTGATGGGGTTAGAAATTTCAGAATTGACTGATTTTTTGTAGGAATGATCTATATGGTGAGGAGATCATCCTCACCAAAAATCAGCTATTGATTCATCTTCTATGTGGGTACCCAAAAATTACTATCTAAAGAGAGGTCTTTAATGAGTGCAAACAAATTCCAAAAAAGATGAGATTATTCTATGAATTTTGACATGCCCTCCTCCCCCTTGTTTTCTTTGACTTACCTCTATGAGTTAATTTTCTATTGTTGACCCAACTTTATTGAATTCTTTTTTAAAAGATGAACATACCCCTTTCTTCAACCTTAGATCACAAGGACATGTCAGTTTTGGGCAAAATCCCAATACTAAATCAAATCAAAACAAGACCTTTGAAGGTGAGTGTTGTATTCCAAGATTTAATATCCAATGCTTAAAAATTAGCAATCAAATTAATTTTTGGTCTGTAGGTACACTTACAGTTGAGCCAAAAGTAAATGAAGAAAGGTTTTGAGCTCACATTCCTTAAAAAAAAAAAAAAATCCTCAAAAAATAATTTTTTTGCTTGTCCCCTTTATTTTATTGATGCAATTTGCATAACACCCAATGTTTTTAAAATATTTGCGTCTCACCCAAGGTCATTATAGTCATTTAAAAATATTGGGATGTCCACCCAGAGACCGTTAATGGTCGTCATTGACCATGGTCAAAGGGTGAAACGCAAATATTTTAAAAAACATTGGGTGAGATGCAAATTGCATCAATAAAGTAAGGGGGTAAAGCAAAAAAGCTCAATTCTTTTTTAAAAGGATGAACGTACCCCTTTCTTCAACCTTGGATCACAAGAACATGTCGCTTTTTTGATAAAATCCCAACACTAAATCAAATCCAAACCTTAACCCCAAATCAAATGGCTGTGGTGATCTAAGGTTGAAGAAAGGGGTATTTTCATTCGTTCAAAAAAAATTCATCAGTCAAGTTGGGTCAACCACATAGGACTAGTCATGGGGTATGTCAGCTGTTTCGAATTGTGGCGTATGTCAAATTTCAAAGAATAATATATGGGGTTATGTCAAACATTCCCATTAGCGCAAAGCCCCTTTGGTTTTTTTTGGGTCGGGCTCTAGTTACTGCCCTAAAATGACGGGCTCCGATTACAGGATATGATATGAGCTACGTGGCACATTATTAGAGGACTTTGACCGTATGGATGTTTGGCCAATCCCTAGGTGGACCTACAAACAAAAAATAAGCCTTATTAATGATTTATAGGCGTTGGATCTTTGTACGTCAAATACTGCTCAAATTCCACAGTTGAGATTAACCCATCAAAATAAGTCCAATCCAAAGCCTATAAGTCACTAATCAGGCTGATTTTTGGTTTGTATGTCTACTTAG
This sequence comes from Euptelea pleiosperma, assembly GCA_035048495.1. Classification (NCBI taxonomy): domain Eukaryota; kingdom Viridiplantae; phylum Streptophyta; class Magnoliopsida; order Ranunculales; family Eupteleaceae; genus Euptelea; species Euptelea pleiosperma. The sequence continues at coordinate 25,190,353 of CM068551.1, read as the reverse complement.
GGATTGGCCAAACATCCATACAGTCAGTCCTCTAAAAGTGTGCCACGTGGCTCATATCGTGTTCTGCAACCGGAGACTGTCACTTTAGGGCGGTAACTGGAGCTGAGCCTTTTTTTGGAGGGCATCACCCAAGAAAAATAAGCAGAAATAAAAGGGGCGTTGCGAGAATCGAACTCGCGACCTCTCGCACCCGAAGCGAGAATCATACCACTAGACCAAACGCCCAGCCTGCAAGAGGAACTGCATTCCAGCAACCTGCTCCGTCTTAGTTTTGCACCTCGAAGCAAGCCCTACTCCACAGAAGAAACGGGTTTCTTTGATTCGTTCTTCAGAACTACGGTTCGTTCTTCTTCTTTAGCTGACAGTAAGAATTTTTTATTTCTTAGACCTCCTCAAACATTGATGCTTGTACTTGTTATAATCTGTGGAAACTCTCGAATTTATATTTTCTTTCGTCAAAATCATAAATATAGAAATCGAATTTTGGTGTTTAATCTAATTTTATGGAAGATTCTGAGTTGGGTATATTCAATTTTGGTTATTTCTTCAGGTGTTTGTGAAGATATTTGCAGCAACAGTTCGATAAAAATATCCAGATACTTAATCTAGCTTGTGCAACTTACAGAGAAATTTGATTAAGGTTTTGTCTCGATGTCTCAGTCCAATAGTAATGTGAGTTCTCCAATATGGAAACAAAGAAGAATTTTGTTGTGTTGATTTGTTTCTGGTTAGGATGGTAGATGTGGTTGATTTGATCTTATCGATTTGTTGTATATTTAGGCGGTTGGAATTGACAATACTTTTAGAAGAAAATTCAATCGAGAAGAATATTTGGAACGAGCTCGTGAGCGGGAGGAACAGGTTTTCCCATTTACTAAGATTGAATGACTAATTCCCAAATAATTTTATACCCTTTTTTTTTAAATATTTCTACTTGTTTGTGTTGTGGATTAGGAGGAGGAGGGGCGGTTTAAATCTAAGTGTAAGTCAGATTGGTTTGATTTTTTTTTTTTCCCTTTTTCATGCTCTTCGAGTATTGGTTTCATTAGAAAAGAATCGTTTAAAACCTGGATCACTTGCGGAGATGTAAAATTATTTGTCTGAAGTCCTATCATTGTTGATAACAATGCAGCAAAAGGTCCTCCGGTGCAAAGGAAACCCTTGAAGCACAGGGATTATGAAGTAGACCTTAACTCTCGCTTAGGGAAAACTCAGGTTAGCCATATTCTTTTTGTTTTATTGGTAAAATAGTTTTTAGTTATCTTGCGTCCTGTCTTTAATCTTGTTCTTGTGATTGGGATCTTAAAACAATTACTGCAGTGTTCTTTGTTATGTTTGATGTTTCTGCATTCTTCATTCATTTGGCGGCTATTTCTTAGTAAATTTCTCATGTTATGGCATGGTTCGTTCTTCTAGTTATTGGTGATTGGATGAGTTGGGTTGGAGAAATTTTTAACATAATTTAGATGCTAAATGGTGATCTAAGGCTGTGTTTGATTGCACAGAAATTTTTCCCAAGAAAATACATCTGGGATATGCCATAAATGGCTGATTGATTGCAACTGAGAACACATATTTCAATCATGTGAGAAAATAAAGGTGTATTTTCAAGTGGAAATGAATTCTCACCTATCTGGATGGGAAATGAATTCCAGGCTTAGTAGGAAAAATTATCCAGATTTAAATGGCTTGTTAAGGAAAATTATACAGATTTATACTGGCTATCTAACAATGGACAGTTGTGTTTTCCTAGGGAAAATGCAATTTTCCCACTTTGTAATCAAACACGGCCTAAATGAAAATAATGTGATTATTAAGAATGTTTATTTCGTAAGCAAATGGTTTAAACTTGAAAAGTGAGTTTTCCAGTAGATTGCGTGAGATAATTATCAATCTAATATGTTATTCCATTATGCAACGTAAAAATGTGTATGCAACTTGCCTCTTTTCTTGCTTAAATAAGTTCATTTAATCCTTAAAACAAAAATTCCAGGTCAAATGGTTTGCAAGTATGGATTATACTTGCTTGTTCTGCTGAAATACGAATGCATCTTTTGGACTTGATCTTGGGGTATCAAGCGCTCTGCTCTGCATAGAAATATAAGATTGTGAAGTTGCTGGCTAGTATATTGAAGGATAATTTTACCTGATCCTTTTAGCTCTATTGTAGAACAATAAATTTTAGTATGTGCTTATAAATTTAATTTCATTCCTTGTTATGCGCTTGTCCCAATGGAGTTTTTTATGTTCTAAATTTTGGCCTTTTTCTATCTTTTCTTTCTGATCAATTTTCTGGCATGTAATTTTTCGAAATCAGATTGGGCTTATTCTAATTTCTCTGGAGCTTTTAAAATGACTTACTGAGATTTTGAGTTGTTGTTCATGACTTGGGATGTTTTATGTTGCAGGTTGTTACTCCAATAGCACCTCTAAGCCAGCAGGTACCTTGTAATCATTTTCTTATTGCAGAGTATACAATTTTTTTATGTGGCATTGTTGATTTCATAAGTATTACTATCATAAGTGATTCATTTTATGTTCATCTTTGTGTTTTTGATTTCGAAGGACCAGACAGTTTTTAAATTATCCAGCACATCGTTATGAGCTCATAAAACATAGATAGTTTGCTGTTATGTGGAATGTCAGTGTGCAACTGCAAATTATTGACTTTTGGAGAGCATTCCTTTATTATATTGCTTTTCTTGAGAAAATTTAAGGTCTCCTATGAAGCAAATTCCCATTCACTCTACAATTAATGTTGGTAATTGTGATTTTTGAATGGTTTGAGGTAAATAGTGGACGTATTGTGGTGGTGCTTTTCATGTTTTAGGGGTTTGGGCTTGCAAAGCTTCAGATGAGTCAGCAAAAATATCAATTGAGGTTATTTCACGTGGTTTTTACATCATTGAGATTTACCCCAGAAGTTATAGATTTAGGGATTCAGCCCATACCCCCAATTAGATGGTGTTCTCTGTTGCAACCTTGAGGTCGTGAGTTCAAATTTTGATCATTTTCCTATAGGTGTTTCTGTTCTATCCTTTCTTTTTTATTTTATTTAGTGTTTAATTCTTTTTCAGGCTGGGTACTACTGTTCAGTTTGTGAATGTGTTGTAAAGGATTCTGCAAACTACTTGGACCATATCAATGGGAAGAAACGTGCGTGGTTTCCATTTACATACTGTTTCATTTATTTACTTTCATGAATCATTCTTTAACATTTTTACCGTTTCTTATGGTTCTACTTAGATCAAAGAGCTTTGGGTATGTCAATGCGGGTAGAGCGGGCATCTCTTCAGCAGGTACGTACTCTTTTATTAGCTAGCAAGCCTTTATAAGCACTAAAAACACCCACAATATGTTTTATTGAGACACTAAAATGAATCAGGAGACATGGCCCACATGGGTACAAGTGTTCTCCTTTGTCAAAAAAGGGACACTCCAGATGCAAAGGAGAACATGATAAAGTTATCCTTTCCTACTATGCCAGACACATGACATGCATGCAGTGGAAACCCTGATTTGATGGGTTTCATCTAAGAGATCACCTTAGCCAAAAATGAAGTTAATTGGATGATCATGATTACTTGACTGATAAACATTTGTTACTGTATTGTCGACCATCTTTCTCCTGATAGTCAAAAGAATTTGACAGATTGGAGGTTAGGATCATCCGATGGTGTCAATTTTTGGCCTAGGACGTCTTTTAGGTTGCACGCACCAAATGGTGGTCTCAAACTCCCTTCATGTGTGTCACATGTACCACTCAGGTAGGGTGGACTTCTGTCCTGCGGTCCTGACTTGGGTTTTCGTCTGTACAGAAAGCTAGATTTCTGACTCAAAGAACCTCAAGAAATAACGACAAAGCACCTTGGATGCTTTTTAAAATATAAAATGATGGAAAGATATCATGCAGATAAATAAAGGTTTTAGAACAATTAAAGATTTAGAAGTCCAGTGCATCAATGTTTGATGTGTGTCCAAAATATGCTTCTTGAGACCCAAGTATTCCATGCAACACAAGTACATGCAGTAATTTGGAAAGTTCTTCAATGGTTGCACAGGTCCAAGATCGATTCGAAGTTCTCAAGAAGCAGAAAGTAGCGGGCAGCTTTACAGAGCAAGGTAATATTCAAAAGGGTGGGGTTCTGATGACCAACAAAAGTTAACCAAAAAGGTTAACTTTTTTCTCAGCCGTAGATCCCGAGAATCCAACGGTGGTTAATAGTGCTGAGGTGGCATCATTTTTGCAAAAGCAAAACCACAGTTGGATTCTCGAGATCCACGGCCGAACAAAAACATTTACCTTTTGGGTTTACTTTTGTTGGTTATCGGAACCTGTTCCTATTCAAAAATAGGAAAAGAAGATCCAAATATTGTGAGTAGTGTCTAATTTATTGACAATGTGCATATGTAGCTTAACTGAATTTTCATCCTCAAAAACCTAAAGACTGTCTTCCTTTGTTTCAATTAGACAATGCTCTTACAAAACCTTGAGGTCTGGGGTTTAAGTCCACCTTACCAGTGCAAAAGAAAAAGAAAAAAGAAAGAGAACAAAAATCGATTAGTTTTATTTTGGTTTCCAGATCTAGATGAACGGATCCTAAAACAGCAACAAGAAGAGGAAGAACGGAAGCGCCAGCGCCGAGAGAGGAAGAAAGAGAAGAAGGTAAGCAAGTAACTTATTAGACTAATATTTGCTTGCAGCACATACATAAACAAGCATGTGGTGGCAAAATCTGCTTTGTTTTTCTGCAGAATTTGTTATTTCTACCAGAAAAATGCATTACCATGATTCACGTTGCCGACCCCAGACATTTGGGATAAGGCTTAGATGATGATGACGACGATTTTTCCTTTTTCTATATGGATTTTTTCTCTTTACTATTTTTTTTTTCCTTTTCTTCCAATGGTTAATTAATGATTTATTTCTGGATCAGAAAGAGAAGGCTGCAGAGGAAGAGCCTCTAGAGGGGGACGCCGATGTTGCGGCAATGATGGGATTTGGAGGTTTTGGTTCGTCCAAAAAGTGAACGATGATTGGACTTAATGAATGGAAGTTTTTTTTTTTTGCAATTATCTCGTTTCGCGCCTGTATGAGAGAGTGCATGCTTTGCCCAAGTTCTATTCCAGAACTTTGCGTAAGAGTGACTGAAATTTTACAAGAGAACAGTCTAATCTTGTTATTGGCCAGCATCTTTGTTGATTCTAAAAAAATACGAGAATTTTATTCAAGAATTGATGTTGAGTTTCCAGGTGTGGATCTTTTTCTTTCTTTTATCATTGTTCTTTTCGGAAATTTTCTCAATACCATCTAAGGCAAAGCTCTACCTAATTGGTGGAATGAACCTCAACTATAGATTTACAGCTTGAATGCTCGAAAGAACTTGGTGGGAATGTTACTGGGAGCGGACAATCTTTGGGATGAGAGGAAAAGAGGTTGAAAGATTGAAATAATAGGGGTATGAACTCATGAGTCATGATAATCCAATTAGATAGAGATTGGTTTCCACTTAGGATCTCACTAGAGATCTACTCTACGCATTTGGTAATTTCAACCGGCCGATGATGGACCCATCTGTTGATGTTCTAGTTGTATATCCAGTTGAATGAGACGATTTGAAACATTGGTTCGACTGCATTCTTTTGGATCATTTAATTGGCTTGGGTTATGAGATCTGATGAATCACTTGAGTCATGACCATGACAGTTGCTTCCAGTGAATTTACCCTCCATTTTTTAATATTTGTCCATCCCACATTTCAAATCAGTTGTTAACAGAGAATCGTTTCCAAATCACAGACTTGATTATTTTGATCCAGGTGATTTGTGGAATTTGAAAGAAAGAAGTCAAAATGGGTTTTCATCTTTTCCTACAAATGAGTAGAACATTTTCTCTTGGAATTCCATGATTGCTGCTTTAGCACAGAGCAGCTGGGTGGGAGAGTGAATCTTTCAAGCTTCTGTGTGGGACACAGGTTTTGAACCAATCGTGGTGACTGTTGATGATAGTGATACTGCCTGTTTGTTTTCCTTTGAGGGCTTTTGATGTTGGGAGATGGATCCATTCTTATGCTGATTCATGAGGGCTTTCTCTGAGTAGTTGTCCGAGTGGGCACCTTGCTCAGGGATTTCTATCGCAAAATGCAAAGGCGGCCATTTTGAAAACTGCTCGTAGCTGTTCTGATGAGATGCCTCGAAAAAAGTGTGGTTTCTTAGAACATGGCTCTTATTGGACGGGGCAATCGTGGGGTAGAATTATCTGAGATGAAAAGAGGTGTGGAACCTGAATTATGCAACTATTACAGTTCTAGCGTATTGTAACCATGTAGGATTGGTGCAACGGGGTCGAGAATTATGATTTAGTGATCCTAGAGCATCAAATCAAGCCAAAACTCAAGTATTATGGGTGTACGATTGATCTTTTCAGTTATAGTGGCTGTGTGAAGTAGGCTCATGAGTTGATCGGAAGCACGCCCATAACGTCAATAGATCTGGTGCATATGTTAGTGCTTGCTGAATCCATGCTGATCCGGAGATTGGTGAATGTGCAGCTGAGCTCATCAATCCTGAACCATAATATTTTTGGTGAGAAAGAGCAGACATCCGATATTTATGCCAAAGTAGGCAAATGGGATGATGTTCATATGGTAAGAGTGCTGACGAGGGAGCACAGGGAGTGATGCTGTTCCTAATTCCCTTCAAAGAAGTGAAAATCTTCATAAGTCAAACATAAGTTACCAATGGGATTGAACTCTTACTGCCCACAGAATTAGTACAGTACCTAAATTGCGACGAATATCTATAAACTGACATAATCAAGGTGGATTTATAGAGAGGCAACTGTTATGTACACTGCAGCTACGACATTTAAGAAGCAGCGACACGTCAAAGGGCAAAGGTCCAAGAAAAGGAACTGGTTCCAAGTTTTCCCACATCAATCTGTTGTGGCTAGCTTCTCTTCATCTACTTCAAAAGCCTTCCTTGCTTGCTTCAGCTCCTCGTTCATAGACAACAATTCTGTACATCGGTGAAGTTTTGGCAAATCCTGTAGGGTATAAAGAGTTGAAGGCGTGCTGATTTACAAACTGAAGAGACTAAATTAATCAGCAATACTGAAAAATTAGAAGACATTTCTACACAACTATTTACGAGATGAACTGCTAAAATTTGTTCTTTAACTGGTGGTGGAAGTGTGTAAAAATGCATTTTGAGTTGTAATTTTCACAAGCATTCTTCTGGGAGGAGGAAATGATCGTGATATAGAGTGTTGATTGGATTGATTAGCTGGTGATCAATAACCTAGAAGGGAGTTGGATATAAGAGCATGGGTGCGGGATACCAAGATTTGCTGTTTAATTTCAACCCTCCAAGTTATGTAAAGTCCTATAGAAGCAAATATGCTAAGGTACCTTGCGGATCAGAAATAGAAAGTCCTCCGTCAAAAGCTTCCCTCTTTTAGATGCTATATCTTGGGCTTTATGCACCTACAGAAAGTCAACAGCAGATGAGGGTTATGAATGCAAGTACTAGAATAAATCTCTTAGTTGTTCATTAAAGCATCCACAAGAACATAACGAGCAGCTGAACTTACCAAATCTGTGATATACTCGACAGCAATGTCCTCCAAGAGCGCAACAGTTTCTGGAAGCGGCTGTAGAAGTAACACATGGAGTCCAAAATTTTAGTTAGTATTAAACTAACAACCACCATGGCCCAGAACTGCGCTTATATCTTAGCCTAAGAGTTTTCCTAGTAGCATGATCCCCTGCCAACCATACTAAAGATTTGTAAGATATGCAAAATACAATACTTAAAATATCACATATGCCCATCCCAAGGTTTAAAAATGGCAGTTGCAATGAAAATAACTGTTGTTATAACGGTAACGCTTCGACCCCGTTACGGGATTTCTGATTTAACACTATCCCGTTATAACGAAAACATCGTCCGTTACTTTTGATAACACTTTAAAATAAAACATTCATTATTTCCCTTTTTCCCTGTTATTTTTGTTATTTCCTGTATGAGGAAGCTGGGCATGCCAGTATTTTATTTCTGATGTGTCTTGAACATTATAAGAAATCCAAGAAAATCAACAACGGCTTTGGTGAAATTCAGAGTGAAACTCCCACAATATGTAACAAAAATGCAATAACAAAATGAAAAGCTTCTTGAAAGTGAAATACAATTACAAAGTTTCTAATCTAATTGCCCATTATTTCAGGAGTTCAAGGGTTTGAGACAGGGAGATCCTCTCTCTCCTTGCCTTTTTATCATGGTAGTTGAAGCTTTTGGTAGATTGGTGTGTAAGGTGGCCAAGAGAGTAGCCTTGGCAAGTTTAGTAGTGAGCAGTGGGGAGATATCCACATCTCATCTTCAGTTTACAGACGCTACCTTCTTATTAACGGGATCTCTGTTACTCTTTCTGAAGGGCCTATTGTATTGCTTTGAAGCGATATCTGGGTTACAGATTGGTTTGTCAAAGAGTAAGCTCTATGGAGTGGGCGAGGTAGAGGAACTGTCAGGCTTGGCTAACATTTTGGATTGCCGGGCTAGAATTTTCCGGCCTCTTATCCTGGTATTCCAATGGGAGCGAGCTACTTGTCAAAAGCGTTACGGGACCCTGTTTTGGAGAGATGCGTGAGGAAGCTTGCATCATGGAAGGGCATCTACCTATCTAAAGGGCGCAAGTTAGTGTTGATTAAGAGCACTTTATCGAGTCTTTCTATCTATTTCTTCTCTTTTTTCCATTCCTATGGAGGTGGTCAAGAGGTTGGAGAGGTTGATCAGAGGCTTTATTTGGAACAATTCCAAAGTACTCGTTAGTGAATTGGGACCTTGTGTGAGCTCCTAAATTGTGTGGAGGATTGGGGGTGAAGATACTGAAAATCATTTTTTTTTATCGGTAAAAAGATATATAAATTAAAAAGGCTGAGAGGGCCCAAAAAATGCTACAATGCAGCAAAGAAAAAGAGGAGAGCTAGAGCGAACAACAAAAAACCCGAAGCCCGATAGCCACTAAACGGGGCACAATGATATATAGATATTGAAGATCATGAATGAGGCTTTGATGAGGAAATGGTTGTGGTGCTTTGGAGTGGAGACAAACAGTCTTTGGAGATGTGTTATTGGAGATAAATATGGTCTCTCACTCTCATGATGGAATGTAGGGAGGTTAGATCCCCTTATGGTTATGGGTGTTGCGTGTAGATAAGTATTATGAATGTATTTCACAAATTTTCTATGTACATTACATTCAAAGTGGGAAAAGGAGATCGGTTGAGATTTAGGGAGGAATGTCGGTGCAATGATAAATCGCTAAAAGCAGAATTTCCCTTGCTCTTCGGTATATCAAATAAGGAGAGCTAGTCTGTGTCGTGGTAGGGACAGGTTCGAAGCTCTCTTGGAACGTCGTGCTAAGGAGAAATGTTAATAAAGATTGGGAGATGGATTCTATGGCAAGTTTGATTGGGTTGGTAGCACATGCACAATCGATCGGTAAGCTATGACATTCAGGTTTGGGTCTCCCAATAAGAACGAGGTTTGATCACTTTATGTAACCTTGGATTCAAGATCTAGCACTCATTTTCCTACCGCCTCAGTTTGAGGCACCAAGGTCCCTTCAAAGGTGGCATTTTTTTGTTTGGGGTGCATCTCTAGAGAGGATACTTACCATTGCATGGGGAGTCGGTGAATCATCTCCTTCATCATTGCCTTATGGCTGGAGTGATTTGGAGCACTTTATTCACCTTATCTGGAGTGTCTTGGGTGATGCCAAGATCAATTAGAGAATTCTTTAGCTGTTGGCCCATTCATGCCTTCTCTATCCCTAGTAGGAAGGGCTTTGGAACATTCTACCCTTTGCGGGGGTGTGGTGCCTATGGAAAGAAAAGAATCGTAGGGTGTTTCAAGATGAGGAAGGAGACAGTCATTTCATTGTTATGCTGGAAGTTGGCAATGTATCTTGGTCTAAGGTATGAGTGTTGAGAACTGTTTCAAATATTTCATTTTCAGATGGGAGGTGTTTTTGCATAGAGGAGACTAGTGTTGTGATCACTGATTTTGTTTTGTTTTTCCTTCTGGGAGGTCTCCTCGACCTCCCTTTCGTTGTTATCTCTGCTTCCTGCTGCTTCAATGAGTTTACATTCATCCAAAAAAAAAAAAAATGCCCGGCATTGATGAATTCTCTATTTAACCCTTCCCCCTTTAATTATAATATATTGTAGCAATTTTTCTTTCAAGTTTATGTTCTTTCTCTTCTTTGTACATTCCCATTGTGTCTCTTAACAAAATTTTCGTTACAATTAAGAAAAATTCTTTGGTGTCTCTTGCTAATAATTGGGAATCAGAACGCAGTCATGTGCTTAGGGCCTTAGGCACATATATGGCTGATCATAAGAGTATATTCTCACTGGCGACCGATTGGATTAACATAAAATAGGTTCCATGGTTTCCAAAGGCTTCTGCAATGAAGGTTGACCATACATATATTCATCCATTGCCCCTGTGCACAAAAGCAGCAACTTTTCTTTTTCAATTCATTCAAGATTTTTCTGGTCTGCTGAACCAACACTCGCTCCATGGAAGCCACAATAAACCTCTACTCACGACAAAGCAAACCTAAGCTAAGCCCCCAATGGATCCCTCTCGAACTAAAAACCCTATCCCAGAGATTAAGCAGAATAAGACAACAGGTTACTCCCCAGAAGCAACTTGATGAATTGCAAGAACTAAGCTGACCAAATAGAACTTGTTAGAGGATAATTATGTAAAGAGTACTAATCTAACCAATGATATTGATCCCATCGAACGCCAATTAATATCGACACTTGGTACTAAGTAAATTTGATTTCTCAATCATCACCATTGATGAAATGGAATAATTATCCTTCATCCATTAACCATGAACGATAACAAATCGCATTGCTTTGACACTTTCCAACCACTTGACCCGCCACCCATTTCAAGTTTCCAACTAAAAATCTTACCACATTCACGATTGTAGACCCGTAAATTGTTTGTTAAGAAAATATAAATTAAAGACTGCGATAGAGTGTGATACATACATTTGGGTCATCTCCGAATCCATACATCATGTGCTGCACTGTAGCATCCACAAAACCAAACAAATATTAACAAAACTATCAATTCAGCTTAAGCAGAAATCCAAAACACGGTATTAAACATAAAAAATAGTTTTTACTTACGATCTTTCTGGAAAACTCCTCGCTTGCGCTTTAACGAAGCATCGGACGGCTGCGATGCTCCGACTCGTGGCTTTGAGGCGGGTCCGGTAGAAGAATTGTGCATCTCCGATACTCGATTATGTCCACCTTATAATCTATGTTAAGAATCACAATATTTTATGAATCAAAACATGCAAAATTTCTTACAGACTAAAGCTATTTGAAGTGAAATAAATTACACCACCCTGGTTGCTTGATTTACAGAAACACCCACTGAAAAATAACCAAAAAACTCCCTCACCTCATCTTTCTAAAGGAGTAGCATTAGCTCTGTAAATCAATTAAATTAGGGTTTCTTGCAGAGGCTGAAATCGGCCCCAAAATTTCTAATAAAACCCTAACCCTAAATTCCAATGTAGGAAAAAAAAAAAAAGGGAGAGAAGAAAGTGGGCTTTTGTTTTCTTTTTTTACCTGTATAACGTAATTAGTAGCAAAACCTTGTTAGGGAAATTTGCTCAGTCCTTGAACTCTCGGGAAGTTAGTGGGAAGAACTTCGCTTTCAGGGATTCGTTTGTGAGTCACGTGTCTGATTTTAGGGGGATGGAAGGGGCGCAAGGGGGAGAGGACGGGACGGGATTTTTCTGGAAGAAATCTTTGATGACGGACATCCCAAGATGGACTGACGGACCAAAGATGAATATGATTTGTAATTTCTAACCTTTCGATCTGAGTAACCCAAATAATGTTCGAATCCACTGTTAAAAATCGACCCGTGAAAAGACTCCAATCAACGGTTAGAAATCACTAAGCAGGCTGATTTTTTGGTTCAGAGTCTTCCACCTGGTTCATAATGTGGTCCGACACTAAGCAGGCTGATTTTTCAAGATTGTCGCTTTTAAGTTTTAACCTCTTGGAGTAAAAACTTTGACGACAGCGCAGTCTGAGCCACGTAACACACTCTTAGAGGACCTTGACCGTATGGATGTTTGGCCAATCCCTAGGTGGACTTACAACGCAAAATCAGCCTGATTAGTTATTTCAAACCTTTGGATCTTTCTACCTCAAATAATGGTCAATAATGCTCAAGTTCCCAAACCTTTGGATCTTTCTAGCTTAAAATCAACCCATTCGCCTAGAATTCACTAATCAGGCTGATTTTTTGTTTGTAGGCCCACCTAGGGATTGGCCAAACATCCATACGGTCAGTCCTCTAAGAGTGTACCACGTGGCTCATATAGTGCGCTGTCATCAAAGTTTTACTCAAACATATTGTTATCACAACTGGGTTCATACACGTGGCATTCAAGTGTCACACACAGAATCCACCGGTTCGGTGAGTCTTCCAAATTTCTTTTGAAGTGGCATTGTGGGTCGTGTAACAATGCATCACGTGGAATCCTTTTCGGGACTATTGACCGTACGGATCTTTGGCCCACCATTTGGTGGAACTACAGACCATCAATCAGCTTCATTGGTGATTTCTAACGGTTAGATTTTAGTTCCCAAAATAATGTTTGAATCCCACGGCTAAAAAACAACCATGAAAAGTGTAAAAGCATTGCTTGAATCCCACGATCAGTATCCTTTGCAAATGTGCCACTTGGCTCATATTGTGGGTGGTCATCGAGGACAGTCATTATGGGCGGTCAGTGAAGTTTTACTCAGAAATCTAGAACTTATGTTGGACTTAATTAGGGGGCGTTTGGCAACACACAAAAAAGTAACTTATTGACTTTTATAAACCAAAAACTTAGTTGGGATGTGTTTCATATTTTAACTTTTAAAAGTTAAAAACTAACTTAAAACTGAAGCTAAATTTTTAGATTTTAACTTCAAAGAGAAATTACTTCTCAAAAACAAACCGGTCAGTCCATATGGAACCAGGGTCCGACCAATTTGTCAAAATTTCGGTAAGAGGTTTTATAACATTGACAAATAAGCTAGGAAAATTTCAGTGCTGTAGTAGGGAAATCATATTTACATCATTTTTCTCATGAATACATCAAACAAAATGTTGAAAAAAGAAAAATCAGCGGTGATTGCTTAAGGAATCATAGCGGGACATAGGAGCTCATTCCAGGCATCTGGGACCCCAGGAAGGCACCAATGGCTGCAGTCTTGGAACATCCCCGCTTGTCTTTGGGTCTCAGGCTGCCGGAAAATTGAAGGGTGACCGTCTTTCCTGTAGTCCGTCATCCTTGTAACGTTGAGGTAGAACACGGGTGTTTTCATGTCCCTGATAACAGATTCAAGGATATCCATCATTCGAGGGTACGATGTTAGGTAGGCGTCATTTGTTATCGGTTGCGTCTCACCGTCACAGTTCCCGCCCGAGTTCCACTGCCCTCCCCTGCAATGCCAACACTAAACAACCTGATCAACCTGATTACATGGCTATGATCATCTATATGTCAAAAATGTAACATGGGATACCAGTGATCATCATATATACTTCGGTTTAATTTCGACATTATGATGGATTCTAGTTGGTAGTTAAGTCAGTTTACCTGAAATGAGAAGCCGAGTATCCACGGAAAAAGACCCGAGTCCGACGGGGGTTGATATTAGCATCGACCCATTGCGCCCATGTACGCAAGGCCTTCGTATATGCTTCCGTTACGTCCAGTTTGCTATACACATAATTGCCTTCCTGGTAGTAATCCTTGCTGAAGAAAAATGGACAATCCTTATTGCTATGCACATATTGTATTTATAATATTAAATATTTTCGTAAAACAAATAAACTTAATGTTATAAAAATTACCCTCGAGAAGTTTTCTCGTGCGTCCACCAGTGGCCTGTGTTATAGATGATAATATCGGCATCTTGATAGACAGAGGATGATCGTTGGATCAGATCGAGTCTGAGCGTTTCTTGTCGAATTCCAGATGGGTGCGAGATTTTCCATTCTTGAACGAGGAATGGTGTTCGGACGAACTCGATTGAGCAGTTATAATCCTGCAAAAATTGTGAAGATAATGGATTTAAATTTTATAACAGTTGTTTGAGAATTTATAACGGATTTAAATTTTAAACAAAAATAAATTTTAAAATAATGAAAAAATAAGACGTTTTATTTGAAAACGTTATAAAAAAAAAAGGGACGATATTTTCACTATAACGGCGTTATTTAAAAAATGGAGTGCATACGCACACCCCATTTCCTGTTGGGGCAGACTCCTGGTGGGGGCACACCCGAACTGTGAAGAAATGGTCGATGAACTTGTCGATTTTACCCTAATTTCATCTTCGAGATTATCATACCAAAAGAGGTAAGAAATGGGGTGTGCCCCGACGGGAAATGGGTGTGCGAATATGAACTCAGGGGTGGGCCAAATCAGATAAAACGTCCACTACTGACCCATGAGAAATAACGTTTTATTAACGTCCGGTAAGGCCCACCCCTTAGTGGACCTACACAGAAAAAAACCAGCCTGATTAGTGATTTTTAGCCGTTGAATTTAAGTACAATCCATAGGTAGAATTCACCTGGTGAAAAGTGCTCGAATCCGATGGCCATAAATCAGCAAACAGACTAACTTTTGGTGTTTAGGTGCACCAACGGGTGGGCACAAGCACAATCAATGGGCCCAAAAGAGTGTGCCACGTGGCATTTTGGGATGGAGATCAAAGTCCAGTCCTGGACGTCAAATTTTTCTCCCAAAAACCTGCCTGACTGGAATAACCTAATCATCGATTGCTTGGATACTTTTGGACGATCATGTAAATGGAAGAGGTCATTTGATCAGATGGTTCAGGTCATCCATGAAGAGAGAAACCCAGAAAAAAGAAATTACAGTTAACGTCAAGCGTTGATTCTATCAACTTACTTCGAATCTGAACGAATAGAACCCCTGTGTTCTGAACTCGCGCCGTCCCGAAAGCTCAAAGACTCCGCTTTTATCCACCAAAGAGTCCCTCAATGCACACACGAGTGATGCCCACATGTTCCGATTCAACGAATCGCCCACGAAAACCAGTCTCTTCCCTCGCAACATCTCCAACATTACCTTCCCTTCCAACCTATAAAACGAACTCAAAACACCAAAATCAAAAAAAAAAAAAAAAAAAATAAAGAAAATCAAACCAAAATTCAAGAGTTCCGAAATTTCTCCGACCTCGGAATCTGACACCCATTAGGCTGCCACCGCCATTTAAGATAATCGGAATCCGGCCGTCCGTTCTTGAAGCAATTGAAGGCATCGTCGATAAACGGGCAAGACCCGGGTTTGTACGCCGGGTTTGAATTGTCGATGACCCATTTACCGTTAAAGATATCGCAAGAATTCAGATCTCCGATCATATTATTTTCTGTTTTTCTTGACTTTTGATGGGTTATTTCGACTGCGGAGACAACGGAGAGAGCAGCACCGTTGATTCGATTCTTTGGTGGATCATCAGAAATGATTTGAGTGTCGGAGGAGATGATCGAATAGGACGAGGAGATAGAATTCGGGGTGTAGAAGATCCGAGAAGAGAGTGTTGCAGCGGGAGCCGTCGGTGAGTTTCCGGGGAGTGTAGCCGATAAGTAGGAAAAGAGAGCGAGGATGGAGAGCGATGCGACGAAGGCGTGGGTTCTTGACCTTGATAGAGGCCATGAGAGTTTTCTTGAGAGCTCCATGAGAATGGAAGGGAAGTTCTTGAAAGAGGCCAGTATCAAGTGGTTTCTTCTGCCTTCAATCTTCAGTTGCAGTTCTCTATTTGAATCTCAATTGTTAAAATTTGGTGGGGATCCCTCACGTCCGAGCGGAAGGATGAGAAGTTAATGTCCTCCCCTCCCCTGGCTCTCTTGGACAGTTGGCACTCGCGACTCGCTTGATAACTACTTGATAAAAAATTTGATGGGTCCCACTTTTTAATCCACGTTTTTCATCTTAAATCTGTTTTTGTATGGTCATTAATCAAGCTTACCAAAAAACTGTATTGCTAGGATTATCCAATCGGATTAACTTTGGCAGGAGGGGTCTCCATAAGGGACCCATCAACCATTGTTTTCCTTTCCAATAAAAGAGTGCCACGTGGACTATGAAAAGGCAAGAAACCTGAGGAATACGTATCCCGCGTACTTGTGAAGCCCAACCTTGCCACATGGTGCAATTGTAAGGTCCACAACGCTGGCACATTCCTTGGTGAGCCTATACACCAGTAATAATCCTGATCTCTGATCCTCAGCTGTTTTGAGCATTGGGCTCGGGGGACCCCCATTTTTGACACCCATTGTGGCGGACCCACATAGAAGATGAATCAATGGTTGATTTTGGTGAGGATGATCTCTATGGTGAGGAGATCATCCTCACAAAAATTCAAATCATTCCGATATTCATAGACTGATTTAGAAGCTGAAGAATTATGGACCGTCGGTTTTTACCGTGTAACTTGAAAACCACATTTGATGGGGTTAAAAATTTCCGAATGGGCTATTTTTCATCTTCTATGTGGGTCCGCCAAAATGGGTGTCAAAAATGGGGTCCCCGGAGCCCGACCCTTTTGAATAATAGGCCTGCGAACTATATATATATATGGGCTTGTTCATGAAGCCCATGCTAAAAAGAAAACTTAAATCCTATGGCTAGGAACATCAATCAGGATGATTTTGGGGGTGTAGATTCACCAAAGGTTGCGCCCAACATTCTTGAGTAGGGGTGTCAATGGATGGTCAAAATTTCGAATACAAATTCAAATTCGTATTCCAATAATTGGATATTATTCAAAAATTTCAGATATTGGATTCGGATATTGATATACCCAATTCGATAATATCCGATATATTATATAATTATAATTAATATAATAAATAAATAATAAGTATATATCCTCCGTTATCGAATCGAATTTGATATCAGATATTTTTTCGGATTGGGATTCAGATATTTTCTAGTCATTGGCAGTTCTATTTTCTAGTCAGTGGGAGCCCAAAAGTTTGAGATTTAGCTTCAGGATTACCATATATGTAATCAATATTTGTGAATCCAGACCGGTCTTTGAACCGTGGACTGGACTGTTTCATCAGTTCAAGTTGTTCAACTGGTCGATGAGACTGAGTCCCATCCGGATTTTTCTGGATTTTTAAGAAAAAATAACTGAAATTTGAAACTCCAGGTCGATGTTGAACCGGACCGTTTTGAGCATGGTTTTAAAAATGGCCGTTTAAATGGTAACGCCCCAAGCCCGTTTCCATTAAAACCGTTTAAACGCGTTTTATCGGTTTTGAAAAAATTGTCCTTTTTTTTTTTTTAATGTCCGTTAAAATCGTTTAAACAGCCATTTAATTTTGAAAAATTTTGCGAAAAAAAAACGGCTGTTAAAACCGTTTAATTTCCGTCCGTTTAAATCCGTTAAATTCCATTTTTTTTTTTTTTAATTTTCAAAATTTGAATTTTAGCGCCACTTTTTCTGTTTTTTTCCGTTAAAACCGTTAAAATCCATTTAATTCCATTTTTTCCCATTTTTTTTTTCATTTTTGCCCCTGACCGTTTCAGTCCGTTTAAACGGTTTAAACGGTAACGCCCCCAGTCCGTTTAGCCATTAAAACGGCCTCCTTTAAACCTTGGTTTTGAGGACAAATTCACCAGTTCAACCAGTCCGCAGCCCGTCTCGAATTTTAAAACACTAGTAGGCCAGGCATTTGGGCGAGCCTTGGACCGCAACACTTAGATACCAGAGCCCATTTAACTATTGGGCCAAGGCTAGCCTGACTCTACCCAACGCTAGCACATTCCAAGCCCACTTTTGAGTATATACTGGGCCTTGCCTAGGCTCGACTTTTTAGCTGAGTCCAGGTCTGGTTCGATCCTGAGCCTTTTATGTATATAATGTCAGGCCAAATCCGGGCCGATCGTTGCCAAACCTAGGCCCATTATCAGGATTCAGGCTTTTCCCGTTTTAATAATGGACAGATTAGGAATAGCAAATCATATCCGAGTACCACGAAAAGACACGTAAAAATATATTTGTATTTATATAGCCGTAGTATATTTTTTTTTTCTATAAAATGAAGTACATTAAGATCACCGTTTCGGTATTTACGGCGCAATGCCACACATATTCGACGAATATATATCTGCAAATCAATGTTTATGCAACTCAGTATTCTTGTTCCCTTCTTTCAACCATCTGATCATCATCATCACAGCAAGAAACTACACCCTAAGATTATCAACACGTACATGTACGTATACAAGTACGTGGGGTACGCAACCCTATCGGCACGGCTAGCTTGGATGTGCTCGTCCACATTGAAGTTCCCTGCACGGTACAAGAAGATATGTTTATACATATGAGTTATAATTAACAAATACATAGATCAGTCATCATGCAGGGTACGTACCTCTTTCACTGGTATAGCTACATCCAGCAATGAGCGTGGATCTTATATCTTGTATTGTGGCCTTGTTGTGAAACAGGAAGTTTGATAATATGTTTTCAATGCAGTTTAGTATGAGATGCGTCTCGGCCAGGCAAGGCCCATTGCAGTATTGATCGGCACCGCCCAGAGGGACGTTGATATTTCCGCTTTGGGTCAATCTGTAAGCTTCATCACAGCTGCTGTAAATCTTTTTTTTTTAAACAAATATGGCAACATCAGAGAGATCTGTAAGAAATCATTGGTCGAGAAATCCCCGTGTGTGCGTGTGTGTCGTAAAAGCATTCTACAGTCGTTAGATGTTGATCGGATGGTTGTAAAGTGTGGAGATCATCACCCTATTAGGTGGCCCCACATGCAATCGTTGCTAGGTGGATGACAACCATCTGATTAACATTATCTATTAGACTGATTACACACAAAAAAAAGATATTATTAGACAACAACATTATATGTTTTGGACTGTTGGACCTGGACTTTTTATTTGATTCTATCACCATATTGGCCACGTGGCTCAGTGGTGGGTCCAATTAGATTCACCATATGTGGTCTTACATGTAGAATCAATATATGTAGGCCCATCCTATATTGTAGACCCAATAGAGGTCATACATGTGGTCATACATGTGTGACCCGAGAAAACGAGATTTTCCCATCCATGTCCGGAATTTATTTCCGTTCCACATAGCTGAGAATTCATTTCCATATACGCGAAAATATGTTTTTATTTTATCACATAATTGAAAAATGCATATTTTCTCGAGTACAATCAAACAGCCATTTAATTAAGGCATTTTTCTAGATGTATTTTATCAAGAAAATATTCCAAGGAAAAAGAATATATAATTTTTGAGAAATTTTTTCCATTCAATCAAACACGCCCTAATTTTACTTGACTAAATCGCTTGGATCACCACCATTTGATGGTCAAATAATGGCCCACCACCTAGAAGAGATCTATATGAGCTTGTTGCTCTTGTCAGATATGATGCATCACCAAATTGTAGGCCATGTGCCGATCATCAGATGGTGGGCGACACCGAATATAAGGTAAATATACGGTACAGAAAATTATTCAGCAAAAAACAAGAAAAAAAAAACATAAATTAATAAATTAATTTTTTTTCTTAATTCATGAATTATATGCAAATAATTCAGCTAACCCCAAAAGTTCACGATTTTTTCCAAAAAGAAAAAGTCGGTAATTTTTCTATGTTTTTCAAAAAAAATATAAAAAATCAGGTATAATACGTGAATAATTTGCAAACTTAGCAACCAAGCGGGAATGAAAGATAAGAGCTCACTTACAAACTTATTATTGAAACATAGCAATGCTTTCGCAACGATTTGAGCCGGATCTCCCTCGGCGTGCTCATACCCTGCTAACAATTATCGATAATAACAAGAAATTAGTATAAGAAAATAAATGCTAGCTATTACATTTAAGAGAAAATACAGACCTGCTTTGCAACAAAAGGTAGCAACGGATAGAAGAGTTAGAAGGAAGAACAAGGGTTTGGGATTGAATGAGAAAGCCATTTCAAAGAAGCTAATAAGAGGATTCGGAAATTCGAACTGAATGCAAGAGAAAGGGGCCCATGCATATATATATTAAAATACATTAACACTTGACATCGATAACACGTAAGTTGCTTCCAAATATCATACCAACCCAAATTCCTAGATTGACTAAAATGCCCTTATCTAATTAAATAATTGAAATGTTCGGATGCATCATAGCTTTCTTTAAAAAAAAAACTGAATAATTCACAAATTATTCGTGAACTTAGCAACAAGGGTGTATAACAAATAACCAAATTGATTTGTACATATTTATATGATTTTATTCATGAAAAGGGTAACATAGTAATATATAGTAAAGATTGGGATACTTTCGTAAATTCAAATTGAAAAGGGCGGATAGTTTATAGTTAGGCTGATTTTCTCTATTTAGAGCAACAATATTGTTGGACTAAGGAGTGGGGGAGTTAGGTGTATAAAGTCACCAACTTTTACTTTCTTATTACAGACTTCTTCTTCTTCCACTGTTCCAGATTGTTTACTTCTCTTTCAGACACGTGTCTTGTGCTCTTAATCGTTCATCGTTCAAACAATAAAAATTGATTTGCTTGTAGGCCCTTTACCTCCATTTTTCCTTTTCAGTCCTTCTCATGTTAATAACACTGATCTTATCGTATGTGACACATTGAAGTTTGATTTCTAAAACAATCCAAGGTCTAATCGTGGTCTGATACATACCCATTTTATGGAGTTACGTACCATCGCGATGATCAACGGAGTTGTTTATGGGTTACAAACAAATTGTTTGCATGTGAGACACATTAGATCATCAGAATTCGATGCATGCCATGCTGTCATATTCTATCTAGAGATCCCACGTGTAACCCGTACTATATTCCACAGGATTTCGTGATTCGTTTTTAAACACTTTTAGTCCACATCTGTTTACCAAACAAGACTTAGTCCTCAACTCTAAAATTGGGCCAGTTGTGATCAGTTCAGGTCTTGTCCTTCTAATGTGTTTGGTTACTTTTCAGATTTTTGCCCTTAAAACAGGGCCAGATTTGTTTCTTGAAAAGCAGTTGATTTTTCAAGACTTAAAATTAACCCATGAAAATATAACTCCAATCCAACGAGTAGAAATCACTAATCATGTTGATTTTTGGTTGTAGTCCACCTAGGGATTGGCCCCACGACACTAAACCGAAAATGTGTTTGATTGACGATTTCTAGACGTTGGACTTAGTACCCAAAAAATGTTTTAATCCAATGGCTAGAACCACTCCTTATAAAAGTGCTAAACTCTAATTGGCTAGAGCTAACCAATCAGGATGATTTTTGGTGTGTATACCAAGAGTTGGGCCAAACATCCAGGTGGTCCGTGGGCACAAAAAAAGTGCTACGTGGCATTTTTAGAGCCTAAGGGCACTCAACGACATTTTGACCCAAAATATTTTTCAAGAGTTAAGGTTACTTCTCCCGACGTATTCGGGCTAAAAGAGAACTTATTTATAGAAAAACTCCATATTCGGGCTAAAAAAAAATACGACTGTGGAGATGCGGGGTATCGATCCCCGTACCTCTCGCATGCTAAGCGAGCGCTCTACCATCTGAGCTACATCCCCGTTTACATATAAAAGAAACCTGTGATTTTAAAGTTTCAAAAATAAAAGGCCTGGTTTTTAGCAGAACATTGTACCAAGAAAAAATGAATTTTCAACCCGAGTTAAATAATGCGTCTGATATTTAGAATGTTTTATCGGTAAAAAGTTTCAAAATTCTTAGCACACATTAAGGTAGCGTTTGGTCAAACTTATTTTAATGTCTTATATCTTAAATAGCTGAATATAAGACCTGACAACTTAAAGTGTTGAATATAAGATTTGAAAAACTATTTGGTAAAATTGTCTGAAAAAATTTCTGAGATCTGAAAATAAACGTTAAGTCTGTTTGATGAAATGGACACCAGGTGTGTTGTTTTCTGGAATTTAATTTCTTTTAATAAAACATAGAATACGAGTAGATCTTAACCTGCAAAAATGTTCTGATATACAACTGAATACTGCCTAAAAAAAGCCAAAACTAACAAGATTAAGAACTTAATTAGCCAAACAAAATTAGGGTTTCAAACTGCAATTCATAAAAAAAAAAACTCAAATATACAAATATATATACAACGGTTCAATTAACCTTCCTAACAGCGGTGTCGCCAATTTATTGGAACGGTCCAAAGTTGTTCCTAAATTTTTTTAAACACTTTTAAACATCCTTAATTTGGGAACGGCTTATAATAAACGACGCACCCAGTGCGTGCTTTGTGGAATGTAATGTAAAAAAATAAAAATAAAAATAAACAGGGATGATCTGTAAAAAAAAAATTCCCTTTGTCAGATTTTTTATCTACGCAATTTCATAATGTGACATAATAATTAAATAGAATATAATACTATGCATCAAAAAATAATTAAATTGATGTGAGGGAAAATGTAAGATAACCCTAATGAATCTTCTAAAGAAATTTACCTACTCCTCGAAACCCTAAAAAAAATAAAAATAGGAAAAATAACATCAAATTTGACCAATTAAAACCCTAAACAAAGAAGAATTCATGACACTCCAACACTCCAAAGAATCATTGATATGCAAGAAACCCTAACTCCAAAAAATTGTTCTTCAAAATGGTGGAAGGTAAAGCTTCAAAAATAAAAGAACATCAATCTTTGTTTCCAGGAAGCTAATATCAGAGATTTATGGAAAGAAGTCCTCTTGGTGCAATAAATAAAATTAAATTGAAGCCTTTAATAGCTCTAAGTCACAATTCTTTATCATCATTTGATTGCTATTACTATGATACTTGTGTTACAATTGTTGATCCAACGTTGACCAATTACTCTGGCGACTGTAATTTCCCAGGTAACTCCGGCAACGTTGACCAATTACTCCAACTAGCTGGGATTTTATACAAGAATATAACTACCAAAAAAAAAAAACCTCCCAACCCATCCATTATAATGTGGATGGATTTACGACTTAAAGTAGTGAGAAATGAAGCCTGGGATACCCTCCTTGGTGTTGGACAGTTCTCATCCCTCCTCGAACTTAAAGGCAGTGATTGTAGCTTGAGCTCAGACAATCTAATCCTCTCACTGGTTATTATAGTCTGCATAATAACAAGCCATCTCTTTGTTAGCATAGTATTTTCTAATTCCACAGTTCCATGAACTTTAAAAAATTGACGCCTAATTTTACTCTAGCAAATGGAACAATTCCCTTGGTTTAAAACCCTTCAAAAGAAAAAAAAATACTGGACTTTGATTTATATTATCAGAGACCCTCTTCGTGCTTTTGGTTTCTAAAATTTTACCTTTTTTTGGTTTTGAATCTTTGGTTTTTTTAACATTAGATCATTCAACTGTTTTAACGTTTGTGAGTGTAGTTTTTCTCATTTGATGTACTAATATATGTAAAGCTGAATATCGCTTGCTTAATCAAATCTAAAGACGAGTTTTCTGCTTCTCCTTCAAGCTAAAAAAGATGCATGTAGGAATTCAATCAGCATTCCTGCCTCTTTGCTCAATTGATTTTACAACTATTACTAAAGAAATAATTATTTGAGCAGTCTCAGGAGAGAGCTTCTATATGAAAATATAAAATTTCAACAAGTATAGTATATGTTTTAATGAATTTTATTAGGGAAGATATTCCCAATTTCCAATTTACAGTGTAGGTAAGGTTTAAAATTTCATTTTGGAGGAATGTCTCGGTCAAGTGAAAAACCGAGACAAACTCCGAAATTGTTAGGATTCCCCTTTTCATTAGTTCCTTTATTAGTTGGTTTCCTAGTTTATTAAATTTTAATCGTAGAATTCTTAGTTTAGTAGTTTCTATTTTGAAAATGCTCAAGATTAGGTGGTTGTTGTTTGTTTAGGTTTCTAATTCTGCAGGACTCTTAATCTATATATAGATCTAATCCTTGAGTTCATGATAAGAATAATTATTCTCTTTCTTTAATTAGCTAGGTACGTATCACAGGTAAACACGATATGCCAGAACCTCAGTGCAGTTAATCCATAACATTAAAGGACATATTATTATGAATTGCTGTTACTACGAATATAATCGTGTTTTAAGAAAAGATCTTCAGTGTGGTAGGTTTGCTCTATAAATAATAACTGGAAACAAGAAAAAAAATGGAATCAAGAATTTGCCC
Organism: Euptelea pleiosperma; assembly: GCA_035048495.1. Taxonomy (NCBI): domain Eukaryota; kingdom Viridiplantae; phylum Streptophyta; class Magnoliopsida; order Ranunculales; family Eupteleaceae; genus Euptelea; species Euptelea pleiosperma. Next base: position 25,166,073 of record CM068551.1, on the reverse strand, counting down.
CAATAAGCATGTTAAGAGTCCCTTGCTAACACAATCAGAATATGTAGTGACTATCTAATAGTTGTACTGATGGATTAGGTGCCAGCACATTGGCAAATAGTCACTTCTGACAAATAATTATTTAACCCAAATTCAAAACTCTAGTATATCAGTAAACACAAAACGAAAAGTTCCACAAATGATAAAAAAATGATAAAAAAAGAACAAGAACAAGAAAATTAATACGGTGAAAATTTATTCAACAGAGGAAATATCTTTTAAATGACATCACCCATGAGATTTTCCATAAAATGTTGTTCAGAAAACAATAGAACTTACTATCCTTATAATGTTGTACTCCGACAATGAGAACGAACCCATAAGAATCAGATAATACATACGAGAGCACCTGGATTTCCTAAAGCCAGATGACCCAGAATACATTCTCCAATAATGTAGGGAGGGAGAATCTAAATTACCGGTTGATTTACCATCTCAATACCACGAATGCATGGCAAGGCTACCAAAAGACATAAAATTGGCGAGTGACACAACAACCCATTAATCATCCAGAACTTCTTGTTCAAGGCTGCTAGTTTGGATTCAGCGTAGCCACTTCT